>CM077307.1:56310000-57581165 GCA_039655065.1 Glossophaga mutica | reverse complement strand
GAGGGGCTGAGTGAAACAGGTGAAGGGATTAAGCAAAAAAATAAAAAACATCATAGACACAGACAACAGTATGGTGATTACCAGAGAGAAAGGAGGTGGAAGTAGAAGAGAGTAAAGGGGGAATAAATGGTGACAGAAAGAGACTTGACTTTGAGTGGCGAACACACAATACAATATACAAATGATGTATTATAGAATTGTGCTCTTGAAACCTATGTAATTTTATCAACTAATGCCATCCTAATAAATTCAATAAATATTTTAAAATATAAATTTAAAAGTTCTTACTAGGCCTGATATCTTTAAAAAAAAAAAAAAGAAGTGAAAGAGGAAGAGGAAAGAGGAGGAGGGAAAAGAAAGAAGGAGAAGGCAGACAAGGAGGGGAAGAATAGGAAAAAGAAGAGAGAGAAGGAGGGGAAGAAGGAGGGGTTGGGGGAGGAGGAAGAAGGAAGGAGGAGGAGAAGGAAGAAGGAAGGAGGAGGAGAAGGAAGAAGGAGGAAGAAGAAAGAAGAAGAAGAAGCTATTGTCCTGCAAGAAAAAGTTGACCCAATTACAGATCTCCTACCAGTGACCAAGACACTGTGTACTGCAAGGAAACTTCCTGAAAGGCAAAAGAATAAATGAAAGCACATCCAGCCACCATTAACATAGTAAACACAACCATAAATACAGCCTATACAGGCAAAAATACAATTAACCTATTTTACATTGTGACAGAGCATTAGAAAATATAGGTAAGGTAAGGAAGAGAGCAGACTATATAAATATATATTAAGTGACCATATAAATATATGTGATCTTTCCAGAGGACATCCATCCAATATGTAAAATAGAGACATTTATTGAAAAAGATACAAGATAGAAGGAATATTGTACATAGGACAATGACACCTCAGGCCCCTTCAAATTAGGCGCCTTGGGATCTCACACAGTTCTCCCGATCTCCATCAGCTGCCCCATCGTATTTTCCTGAATCTCACTGATGGTCTGAAAACTCTTCCCTTTCTTTCTTTTTTTTTAAAAATATATTTTATTGATTATGCTATTACAGTTGTCCCATTTCTCCCCCATCATTCCCCTCCACCCTACACACCCTCTCCCACCCACATTCCCCCCTTTAGTTCATGTCCATGTGTCATAAGTTCTTTAGCTTCTACATTTCCCATACTATTCTTGCCCTCCCCCTATTTTCTACCCGCCGTCTATGCTACTTGTTCTCTGTGCCTTTTCCCCCCTCTCCTCCTCCCACTCCCCTGTTGCTAACCCTCCATGTGATCTCCATTTCTGTGGTTCTGTTCCTATTCTAGCTGTTTGCTTAGTTTGCTTTTGTTTTAGGTGTGGTTGTTAATAGCGGTGAGTTTGCTGTCTTTTCACTGTCATATTTTTATCTTCTTTTTCTTAGACAAGTCCCTTTAACATTTCATATAAAAAGGGCTTGTTGATAATGAACTCCTTTAACTTGACCTTATCTGAGAAGCACTTTATCTGCCCTTTCAAAAGTGATTTTAGTTTTGGGAAAAGCCAGAAGTCGCAAGGCACCAAATCTGGGCTGTAGAGGGGCTAAGTCACCTGGGTGATTTGATGTTTTGCCAAAAAAATGTTTCTGCATGAGACATGATGCATGAGTGGGTGCATTGTGGTAATGAAACTACCAACCACCAGATACTCATAGTCATGGCCTTCTGAATCATCCGAATAGTTTCTATGGAAGAAAGTTCAAGCTTAATGCAAAATTTGATGCAGGTTCATTGCTCTACTCACAGTCATTTTGAATGTGATGGCCACACAATACACATGATCATTCAATAGCATCTACTGCCCCCACTGACTAGTACAGTGAAATTGTCATTGTTCAGCATGCACATTCCAGTCTACTCTCTTTGGCTGCCAGGTTACACGATGTCACACAAACTGTTCTCGTTATATTAACAATGGGCAGACTTATTCCAGACAGACCTTATATATTAAGGTTGTTTATAGGCAAAATGATATATTAGAATCTTTCTCACTTATCAATATATACATTAATATGGTCATTTTGAATTGAAGTATAATATTCAATTTTATAGACATAACTTTTTAATCGATTCCCTGGTTTTGGATACCCAAATTTTATTTTTTGTTGTTATTTCCTGGGTGTATCAGGAACCTTACTTCAATACTAACTTAGCCATGAAGAAGCATCAAGACAGATGGAAATGAGACAGCCTTACTTTGGTAAAAGTTGGATGGAGGACATGGATCAGGTGCACAGCCCAGTGAGATTCCTAACACAGTAGCTAAAATTAAACAGAATTCCCAAGATAGGCACAGGCAGAGAGGGAAAACTGCAGGCCTCCCAGTGGAGGGAGGCCTTCCCCACAAAAGCTCCACTTGGCTCAAAGCCAATGAGAGCACATGCTCTCTGCAGGCAGACAGATCCCAAAGTGTGAGGATGGAGGCAGCAGAGTCCTGACTCCTCAGTCAAACTAGTTACTCCTTTTCCTGTGGAGGGGAGTGGGTGGTGGGAGAGGACCTAGAAGTATCACAGAAGTGGCTGTCCTTCCACACAGGAATCAGGCAAAAGGACGTTACCCACCCAACGTCACTTTAAAAACAAGGTTTCAGTGAATATGCCTATGCTTACATTTACACCTTTCTGCAGGTGTCCTATTATTTTCTTAGAACAAATTTCTGGAAGTGGGATTTCTAAGTCAAAGCTGAAAGCATTTTTATCACGTTGCAGAGAAAGACTGTACAGATTTACACTCCCAACAGCAGCTGGTGAAAGTATCCACTTCTTCACACCCTTTGCCATTGAGACAGATTAAAATGCTATCATTATTTTGGAGGTTAGCATTTTTTTACTAGTGAGGTTAAATTTTTTATATTTATTAACCATTTTTATTTCTTCTTTTCTGACTCCCCTGGCATGCCTTTTGCCCATTCCTCTAGTGAGATTTTTATCATGTACTTATTCATTCGTAAAATGAAAAAATATTTAAGCAAGTCACTCTTCTTAATCTTAGAATTGTGATGCATTGAGTGGCTGTTAGAATCAAAGGCCTAACAAAGCATGATACTGGTGTTGAGAGTGATTATTTCCATATTTGTTTCAACTTTTATTTATAACAAAGCAAGAATCTATTTGAAAAAAAGACAGGTTTTTGGAAAAGGTCAATATTTATACCCCACAGTGTGCTTAGATTTAATGTCTTCTGATATTAAGTCTATGCACTGGTATTTGTATTCCACATTTTAAGAAATTTGATTAGTGCTTCAGATATTTCTATTATAAAAGTCTTTACAGATATATTTATTTCAAGCATATTAAGCACATGGAAATCTGAAATTTTGGAGAAAAACTCAGAGTAATTACTTGTTCTCTTTATTAAAAGATTGCTATAAATGTCAGATATAAATTATGGACTGAGGCAAGGTGTACTATCAAAATGATTGAACTCATACAGACATTATGGAATTAACTGATAGTTCCCAGGATATTGTTCCAGAATTTGCCAAGAATGACAACTTTATTATTTTTAGGTACTACAATTGACCACTGACAAAGAGAGTACTCTTTAAAGAATGGATTATTTAATAATATTTTTGTAAGAGGTCTTAAAGTAACGGATATTGAATAAATGTTAGCAAACCATGCCTTAACCAAAATGTTTCTAGTCATTCTTCCTATTAAGAGAATTTCTATTCTTAGCAGAAGCATGTGCACCTTAAGATCTACCAAGGCACTAAATTTTAGAATTCCTACTATTATACCAAGTTCTTCCTTCTGTCATCTTTCTATTTCTCCATAGAGTATAACAATGCCTATTAGAGCCCTCATCATGCATCACCATTTATTAATTCAATAAATTTTTTTCAACAAACATTTTTAAGAACCTGCTAACAAACATTCTTAAGAACTGATTTAGTCAGGCTCACTTGGTTGGGTATCTTCACATAAACCTAAAGGTCATGGGTCCAATTCCCAGTCAGGACACGTGCCTTAACTGATCGATGTTTTTCTCCTACATCAGTATATTTCCCCTTTTCCTTCTCCCTCCTTTACCCTCTCTCTAAAAATAAATAAATAAAATATTTTTGAAAAAAAATAACTTAGTCTATACTACATCAGGAGCTAAGATTAAATAGGCAAGTAAAGCAGTTCCTACCCTCAAGGAAAACACGGTCTAGAGTTTATGGTCTAGCAAGGGAAGTGGTTAGTCTATAGTTTCCATAGCAAGGGAGATGGGTAGATAACAAGAAAATTAGAATTCACTGTGACATAATCAAGCAGTGACTGCTGAGACAATCTGGGGGAGCAGCCACTAACTGAGGCTAAGGGAATCAGGAAACGATTCCAGGAGGAAGTGAGGAGTCACTGAGTCCTGGAGAATGAGCAGGTTCCAACCAGGAAAAAGAGGGTAATTCAAGCATGTGCCTGTGTAAAGGCACAGAGGCAGAATGGGCCATGACATGGAGACTTACAACAAGGAGTTCCACTGAGCTAAAGCATACACAGAGTTAGGGTGGGGACAGACAATGGTGATAGACTGCATTACAGAAAGAACAATAATAATATTTCAAATTTTATTATTGAAAATTTAGCATATGCTAGTCACTACATTAAGTCTTTGACATCCCCATGTATGAGGGGGGAAAAACTATTCTTGTGCTCTTCCACCAATTCACAGTTAAAGAAACAGAAGCCCAGGGAGATTAAGTAACTTGCCCAAGATCTTATATTTTGCACATAGCTAAGATACATTCCAACTATGAATTCTGAACCCAGAGCTTAGGCTCATCTTCTAACCATGAATGGATTTTTATGCTATACCAAGGACTTTAAACTTTACCTTCAAGACTACGGGAAGCCAAGGAGGATTTGAGGCCAGAGAATGACATGGTCAGTTTTGCCTTTTAAAAGCATGGCCCAAGTTTCTGGGGGGAAGGCTAGATCTCAGTGGTAGCCCTGCAGCTGTGTATATACCCATGTTTAATGTAACTGCAAGTCAGAGGCAATTACAGTAATCCAGACAAAAATGTATGATGGGTGGAACTACATAAAGAAGGGCAGTGACAGCGAAGAGAAAGGGTCAGAATGCAGGGCACTTAACGATGTAGGATAACAGGAGTTGATGGTTGGCTGGATGATGATGGTGCTGCAGAGAGAGAAGTCAAAGAGAAACTGGATTTGTTTGTTAGTCAGGCTCAGTAAGTTGGAACTACATTTTTTAGTTAGTTAGTTAATGTCCTCACCTGAGGACATTTTTTCGTTGCTTTTAGAGGGAGCAAAGGGGTGAGAGGAAGAGAGAGAAAGAAACACTGATGCAAGAGAGAATCATCAATTGGTTGCCTCCTGTATGTGCCCAGACCGGGGATGGAACGCACAACCTAGGTATGTACCCTGACTGGGAATCAGACCTGCAACCTTTCAGTGAGGGGCTGATGCTCCAACCAACTGAGCTACACTGGCCACGGCAAAGCTACATTTTAGAATCACCTTTCTTGTTCAGTTCTGGGTTAAAATAAACTAAGCCAAAACAGAAACTTGCACAAGAATTGAAAAGTCACATCAAGCAGCAGCCAGTATGCTCTGAAGGTCTTTGTAGTCAGAGGTGAGGAGAGATGAATGCAGAGATGCCAGCAGGTGCCGGTCTGTTCTGGCTCTTCCCATTCTGCACCCTCTTCTGCCTATTCCAACTCTTCTCCCACTATGCTCATCCTGCTAACCAGCAGCAGCCCACCACCAGGTACCTGACAACAAACTCACAGACAAGAGCTAGCACCAGGTCATCGCAGCCTTCCACAGACCTCGACACCAGCCCCTTTTGCGGTTCCTCTCAGCAGATTCCCCTCAAGCTCTCACTTGTCCACCGTGCTGGTGCTTTAGGAGGGTTACTTAGTGACTGTCCTGATCTACCAACTCTCATCCCAGACCCCCTGCTTCTCCAGCTTCAGTTTTTGATCTCGGCATGGTTTTTTTGTAGCAATTGAAAAGATGAGTCTAGAATTTATCTAGAACTGCAAAGGTTCTCTTACAGTCAAAGAGCTTTGAAAAGAAAAAAGTTGGAAGACTTGCACCATTTCATTTCAAGACTTATTATAAAAAAATCTATAGCAGAGCTGTAAAGATGGACACCCAAGTTACAGAGAGGCAAAATATTCAGTAGAATTGTTTCCTGAGCTAACTGAGAAAGCAGGCCACATGCCTACAGAGTTTTACAGAGTCTGTAACTGGGAGAAATGGTTGTCAGCCAGAGGATAACCGTGGGCTCTCTTTTACTTTGTACTTCCGGCAAAGTATTATAAGAGATGAGCTCAGGAAATAATTGGCTACTTTGCAAGCAGAAATTGAGGATCCAGAAATTGGGGGCCTATCTAGAAAAACTGTACAAAGGCTATGCACTGAGATGGCTGGGAGAACAGTCTTGCCTTCATTCTGGAGATGTTCCTATCCAGGTAAACTCCATGTCTAAAGAAGTACTGAAAATCTAAACTCAAGAAATATCTGGAATTTCTTTTGGAACTGGGCTTCTAACAACATCTATTTATGAAAAAAAAAAAGTGGGGGCATTGTAAACAAGACTTTTCTAAGAAAAAAGTAGGTGCTCAAAGATTCAGCATGCTGGGTTACTGGTATCCTTGGCAGGACCTTCTGCTTCATTCAGCCTTCTAGGAAACACTTTAGATTGTTGGAATTAGACTTCATTCTGAAATTTCTTTTCATAGATGCAAAATGCTTCATTTTATTGGTGACTTCTTTTATAGTGCCTTTGAAATCCAAGAGTTGCTACTATATGTTCTTAGAAGAATTATGTCAATGTTACTAAATTTTGTTCCCTTATCAGTTTTATTTCATTAACTTATTGGCTATGGGGAGTTTGGTGATATAACTAGAAAGATCCTTAGGATATTACTGACTTTGTGCTACCTCACTTTAAGGCTTTTCAGAACTTTAAGACAGGTTCTGTGAATATTTTTTACATAGCCACATTTTGGAGTGACTTGTTCAGATGTAGATGATATTTGTTCAATGTGCTGAGCTGAATTTCAGGTTTTCCCTCCCACCTGTCAGCCTATATTTTCCAAACAACATATTACCTTAAGGTTTTACAGTGAGAAAACATGTCCCCTGCGCAAAACTGTGATTTCAGACCATATACATGTTTAAAATGGAAAGATGGGGCTATCCCATCACACTATAAATCAGTCTTTGGGTCATTGTGTCCATGGGTTACAGTGACTATTGCTGAAGGCATTAGGATAGATTGCAGGGACAAAAATTAAGAAAAGGTTTTCCAAACATTTTTGAATACTAGAGTAAGATTTAAGCATGTATTTCAATTTTTTAATTAAATGAGTAAAAGAAAATGGGGCTTTAAAAAATAAGTAATATTCAACCTAATGTGTATGTGGACATTTTTCTATCCTAATTACTAGACAGATAATTACAGTATAAAATTATAAATGTGTTTTCATTTTAATGCTACCAAAACCAGCAACTATATACAGTGCTACTAACATTCCTCCTGTGAAATCCTCCGATTTCCCTGTGGGGCGGGTCTCTACCTCCTCTGAAGTCCATCAGCTCTCTGTGTCACTCAGGAAGTTGCCCCTCTGCTTTGCATCATAGCTACTTTCGGACTTGCTAGTCCTGTCTGATCTCCACTCTAAACTGTGATCCCACTCCTTGGGGATGCTGGCTCCACACACACCAGTAGCCATTGCATTCTTTGGTCCAGAGCTCCACTGTTGGGTAATACATGATGTTTTCTCACGGGAGGAGGGCAATTTTCTAAGAGGACTCAGTGATAATTAACAGGAAAAATAAAAATAGTACCTAGCTGTATCACAAGAATTGAGATTGTCCAATGAACCAATATTTTAGCATACTAATAAAAATAAACTGAAATCCAATTTCTCAAAGTTTTCTTTATAGCAAAACTATTTTTATAGAAGAAACTCAATTAAATTTGAAAATATCATATCAATATTTTCTCTTAAACAATCCAGTGAAGAGAAAATGGGCAGTTGCCTCCCTTTCTAATATCAGTACCATTAGCAAATGGTACTGACATCAGGGATATACCATTAGCAGGTGAGTGGGGAGGAAATATTCATTATCTCTAATGTTCCCACATTGGTGAGGTAAGGGAAATGGAAGCTAAAACATGAGGACAAATCATGCTTCAATATGAAATGGTCAAAGTCGAAAGTAGAAAAGATCAATGTCAATAAAATATTGAGGTATACTGAATGTGTTCGCTAAAATCTGGAATATGATAAAGGAGATACATGCTTAAAGTTTGAGTGGGGGAAAATTTAGGGTAAATAGAAATATGTGCAAGTTTTTTAAGGGGATAAACTTTAGGTTGTTGTTTACTTAAGAGACAAATGCAGATAAGAATAAAAATATAAGTAACTCAATGCATAATATCTCCATAGTTTATTGACAGCAGAGAGATTTTTGTGGAAGTAGTCCTCAACCTGTTAAGATTCTGGGGTTCCTTGGCCACTGTAATTATTATAAAGAGACCTTGAATATATACCCACAGCAAGCCTTGTCTAGGCAGTATACAAATGATATGCTTAACACATATATATTCCCATTTGATGTAAACACAGATGCTTTACTGATGAGCAACAGAATGTTCAGACAGGTTGGGGAAGCCAGGCAGGCTGATCCAGTAGGGACACACTACTGGAAGAGCTGCATTTGGAGGGAGAGTACCCTACTCATTATGTGGGACACATGATCAGTGGGAGGGGTCACAGCAGAAGCCTGGGCTTTGAAAGGCTCTGAGCAGAAAAGAGAGGGGGGTACAGCCAGCAAAATGGTGTCAGGCTACTTTGTGAGGAGTGGAACCTCTCAGATGTTCAGGAAAATTACCACATTCATAAAATCATGTTAAATTTTTCATAGAAAATGTTTAAGAGACTGAGCTTCTGGATTTGACCCAGGGCTCATGCCAAACAGCAAGACAGTGGGAGCAAGGGAAGCATGAGGAACTAAAATATAAGAAACTCAAGGAAACATGAGTAGCACATTGCCTGTTACCAGCCCTGCACATGGAGGTCTAGCCTAGTTTAATCTGATCTTGAGAGACTTGGGAGCTTTGGGTAATATCTGAGTTTCTTACATAAATTCACTTAAAAGTGTTCCTGAATCCTTGGATGCTTTTGTCATTATGTGTTTCCTCAGTTGATGGAAGCATGCAAAAATAAAAGTCTTACTTTAAAAAATCAGTCTTGACACTACAAGAAGTCAGACCACTATTTTCAGAGCATTGACCCATTATGCTTTTTGTCAAGAGGGTCACAAGTTCTCAGCTTCATCAGAGAGAAATGCTGAGCAGGGTCCCCTGCAGAACTGTGAAATACCACATAGGCCACTGTATAACACGGGCCTTACATAGCAGGTACTCCATAAGCTTTTGAAACTAAAAAAGAATGGATATTTAGAGAAAAGCAATTTAGCAGAAGAGAAGAGAAGAAAAAAAGAAACTCATATGATGTTCTGGCATGTGAGGTGGCTTTGTCACAGAATTAGTGGTTATCGAGGCTGACGTCAAGACCTGTTTGGGCCCTGGCTGGTGTAGCTCAGTGGATTGAGCGTGGGCTGTGAACCAAAGGGTCACAGGTTCGCTTCCCAGTCAAGGCACATGCCTGGCTTGCAGGCCAGACCCCTAGTGGGGGCCACATGAGAGGCAACCACACATTGACGTTTCTCTCCCTCTCTTTCTCCCTCCCTTACCCTCTCTAAAAATAAATAAATAAAATCTTTAAAAAAAAAAAAGACCTGTTTGGATTGTCAAAGAACTAGAGTTTACAGCAAAGCAAGTTCTCAAATCATTGCTCTGTTCACATTTCTATGGTAAGAACTAAATTTGTTGTAAGAGTATTACTTTTAGTCACTTCTTTTAATGGAAGTCATTTAGCAAAGCCACTTCAGAGCTATGAGAACATGAAAATTCTGTGTGGTTTTCTTATTCTATTTATAACAAGAATCAAAGTTCAGTCAATGCTCTAACTTGCTGAGATCCCCTAACTTAATAAAGAACTTGATTTTTTGTGTTTAAAACAAAACTGGCTCTTTTTTTCCCCTATAAAGCAAATAACTTGTCTAGGTTAATTAAGGAAAAAGAAGGTTTTTATCTAATTCTCCTTTTGTAATACTTTTTACCACCTTCAAATGTTTGGGCTTTGTTTTTCACCTTGAAAAATCTTTTTTGAAACACATACACACAGATCTTTGTCAATCTCAGTTCCAAGTAGAAATGCAAGGTCAGCTTCTCTTTACATGAAGCATCACAGGAAGTCTGATGCAATCAGAGGTCTGACACTCCTACAAAACCACAGAATCCTCTCCTAGATACAAATATAGCAATTCAAAACATTTTCACTTAGTACCTTTCCTAGGAAGAAACCCAAAAGTCTCATAATCAATATACCTAAGCCACATTTAAATAAAGCTGTCATCTCAAAGTTTTCAGAGCAAGAGCAAAACTATGGCTTAAGAACTTTACATCTGAGAAAAGTACCTTAAGATGCTTCAAACTCCATTATTCTGTCTGAAAGAGTAAGTACAGCCAATTGTATAGACACACAACTCACTAGAAAATACATATAGAAAAAGAGATTTCATTAAACTTGAGGTATGGTCAGAAAAGAATGAATGTCATTAACCCCAGTTTTAAAAGTCACCCAGTAATTTTCTAATCACTCTTACTAATTAAATCATAAAATCACAGAATCTTAGGATTGGAGGTGGTAATATATTATCTAGATTCCAGAGCAAAACACTTTATTAGACACATGACTATCCATATTTTATTTATTCCTTTTTTGTGATTAATGAAATGCATTTGGAGACAAGCAATTAAAAAAGAAGCTGAATTTAGCATTTTTTGAATTACTGCCAATTTTACTTCCAGCTTGAACTTAAAAAAAAAAAAAAAAAAAACTTGCCAAAACACAATAAAGTACAGTATGACACATTTGGGAAGATGGTTATTTGGAGAGTTCTGATATGTGTTTATGTCTCTACTCTATCAAATGCAAAAACCGTGGTCGCAGCCTCGGGCCCTGCTGGTTCTAGTGCTCACAGTGGGATCCCTCTGCCAGTGGCACAGGTCAGCTCCTTATCCTTCAAGCTCTACTGAGGCCGACAGATGCAGGTATTTTATTATAAAATTTCTCCATTTCTTTACATTAGCTACATTTCACAAGATGACTTACTTTCCCCCTGGAGTCCAAGACTTTGTTTAAATGAGGTCATAGATGCTCAACGCTGCTGTCCCAAGCTTATTTCCATTAGTTAATCACTTAGTTCAATTATCTAAGTCCTTTCATTTAACAGTGACAAGAAATGCCCCAAGTGAAGTTTTTCTGGAGAATAATGTACTCTTAGCCTGGGAAACTGGCTTTAAAAATTATGTCCTCCTTTAGCTCTGAAAATGTATCACTTACATCTCTGAGATAAAGCAAAGCAGGAAAAGAAACTCCACACATGTCATCCGTGTAACCTTGATTTTCTGGGATAATCCAAATTTAATGTATTAAAATATAGCGTTAAGTGGCAAATAGTAAAAGTTTAATTAAATAAATTGTCATGTACAATGGGCAACTACGTAATCATTTAAAAAATGTGTGGAAGAATATGAAATGGGAAATATTAAGACATGTTTGGGTTAGAAGCTAAGGTAGAAAACACTATTAGTATATAATCCTGATTTTGTAGAGATGGGGTACTGAAAAAATGTACAACAAAATAATAATTGTAGTTATATTCAGATAAAATTGTGTGATTTTTAGTTCTTTGAACTTTTCCATATTTTCTAATTTTCCTATAGAAAGTGTTACTTATCAAACACTTTAAAAATAAAACACAGTCACTATTATCCACTTAGCAAAAGATACCTGAAAAAGTAAAAGTTGCCATGTTTTCTATGAGCTTCAGTATAAGCCTCTTTTCTATGGTCTTTGAATTCCTTCTTGCCTCTCTCCCTAGTCAAATCTGTATTACTTTCTATTGCTGCATAAGAATTTGCCCCAAAACTTAGCAGCATACGAACGATCCACATCACTTATTTCATGGTTTCCATGGACCCTGGGCACAGTTTATCTGGATCCTTTGCTTCATGGTCTCTCAGTCGAGGGGCTGGTCCAGGATCTACAGTCTCATCTGGAAGTTGGACCGGGGAAGGATCGGCCTCCCACGCTCACCCAGTGGTTGTGGGGAATATTCAGTTCTTCACAGGCTGTTGGACTAAAGACTTCAATTCTTTGCGAGCTGTTGGTCATAGGTTCCTCTCATTTCCTTGCCATGTGAACCTTTCCCACACAGCAGCTTGCTTCATCAAAACATACAAACCAAGAAAAGACAACAGAGAGGATCTGCTTGCAAGATGGCAGTCACAATATTTTGTAACTCAGTCACAGAAGTAACAGCCAATCACCTTTGTCATAGACTGTTGTCTAGAACTAAGTCATTAGGTGCGGCCCACACTCAAGGGGAGAAGACTAGACAACGGGGGGATCCTTAGGAACCATCTGAGAAGGCTGCTTCCCACTTCATTCTTCCCAGTTAGCTCCCTTGTAATTTCTCTGATATACCTTTAAATCAGTTCTCTTTTACATCAAATCTCATTATTTATAGTCTATAAATTTATAAAACTAAACATAAAAAAATTCAAGCTTTCTGTTTTTACGCTTGAAGGTTTTTAGATAAAATAAATAATTTAAGCATCATATTCTTGTAACAATAAATTGGTGGATTTTTTGTATATGTATGTCTTTAAGGGATTTTGTATATTTTTAACAATAAAAAGAATTATCACCATGTTATTCATGTCAGCATGCTATTTTAAAAGCCTAAATACACAATGTATATAAAGGGAATAATATTTAATCACTAAAATCATGTCCTAGAACTTTTATGACATCAGAAACACCTTCTACATTGTTAAATGAAACAAATCAAGACATAAAGCAATATATAGAGTATGTCCACAATTTGTTAAAATATATAAATATACACACCAAAATATTAACAGTTTATCTTTGGGTATTAAAATCTCAAATGATTTTCCCCCTTCATAATACTTTCAGAATCTGAATATTTTATTAATATATTAATAGTAGTTATTATTTTATTTATTAAATATATATTAAATATGCTTATTACTTATAAATAATGAGTAATAGCATTTTCTTCTTTCCTCAATAAAGCAATATCTAAAATTAATATATATTTGCTAATTAATACGTATGACCAATATTATCCAAAATTTCCTAATAGAATCTTTGAATAGTCCTTATATACCAAACAATTTTGAAATTTAAGTATTGTACATGAATTTTTAAAAATGTAGAATACTGAGAAAGTTACAATGATCACTATGGAGAATATCATCACTCTAGTGAGAACAGTATCTGACAAGCCTAAAATCAAAAAAGAGAATGAATACTCAAAGTCCTTCCAGATGAAATCTCTGTGGAGCATGAAATGGGTGGAGTATAAATTAATAAAGTTATTAAAGAAATTCATTTTTTTTTTGTACTAGAGTGTCTATTGTGTGCAGGGGGATGCCTCTATAGGTCTAAATTCAAATTGTTCATTTGGAAACATAAAATTTAAGTTAGCATAAAAAATTTTCTGTTTGCTATACTGAATCATTTTAAAATGTCTAATAGTATTTTCTAAATAATGTATTTAATTTACATGTACCTACTTTAAACTTTTTTCATTTTTTCTCTCCTTTATTTCTTTTTTTAATCAGTATTTTTTAATTGTTGATATTGTACAGTTTTCTGTCTTTTACCCCACCCCCAGCCCACCACCCCAGCCCTCCCCACCTTCCTCCCATTTCCACCCCCCATAGTTTTTGTCCATGAGTCCTTTATACTTGTTGCTCTAAACCCTTCCCCTTTTCCCCTGAAATTCCCTCCCCTCCCCCTCTGGTCACCGTCAGACTGTTCTCAAATTCAGTGTCTTTGTTTATATTTTGCTTGTTTGTTTGTTTTGTTGATTAGGTTCCTGTTAAAGGTGAGATCATATGGTATGATATGATAGTTTAAAGTACTTTTGATAGAAGTTATCTGAGATTGAATTTTCAGTAAACTAGTCTTCTCTGTTTTTGTCACATTATAGGAAGCAGACAGAAAAATTAAAACAGAAAGCTCATCAACATTAAAATGTCACCTAGAACATTGCTATATTTCAACTTAGTTTCCTCCACAGTTTCTAGCAGATACAATTCATTTGCTTTAAAAAATTTTTTTCAATTTTTAAGAGACTAAATAGAAAATGAAAGAATAATAATTAAAATCAAAGCTTTTTGAGGACAATGTTAGTCATATAAAATTGTCTAGTCAGTCTTTTTCATAAACATCATCAATTTTACTATCTCCTTCATGCCCACATTTTTATATACCCACTGTTTTCTTTTTGAATGATGTTCCTTGCTGAGTATAGAAATAATATATAATCATGGTAAAGAAGCTGGAAAATAGACAAAGACACAAGGAAGAACAAATACACAAGTCACCCACAGTTTTACTACCCAGATTTTGTATTGTTAAAATTTATAAACATTAATTATCTATAATTTTTAAAACAAAAGTGAAAATATCTATTATGAGAATGGCTGAACTAGTGCCCCAACAACCCAATTATCAGGGATGGAATTGTACTAATTAAGAGTTAATGACTGAAATAATTAAAGGAAAATTAAGCATTTACTTAGATCAGTTTTTAGCACAAATAAAGGAAAATATCACTACCATTTAGCATTGCTTGCAAAATCCAATTTGGAAAGTAAATATGTAATTCATTGAGAAGATGCTTTAGCAGCATGGACCAGAAGGAAGCAAAAAAGCCATTTACTCATTTAGATCAATTAATAGCCTACTAGTTCCTTAATGTAATTTGGCTATATCCTTTTCACTAAGATATTCTATAATAATGAAGCAAGCCAAATAAAATTATTTCAAGTGAACCACCATTTGTATAGGAAGAAAGGGTTTTATTTTAAGGAAACGTAAGAGAATTAGAGCATTTCAATTTCCCAGTCAGGTAAGTAAGTACAAAAACAAAAACATGGTGTAAGGTTGTCCACTCACCGAGTCCCGAACTAAAAGAAGCCCTGATGCGCGCCATATCACCAAAGAGAAAGGAGTGCACCAGCAAGCTGCCTCACACCACGCAACTAAACGCCTAACCTACAAATCTCACCTTTACATCATGTCTTTGAGAATAAAATTCTCTAATGTCAACGATTTTGTCTGAAGGCAATGGGGTCAGCTTGGGTGGTACCGTTTCATCTTATGTCCAATATTTGACCAACATTCACATAAGCCTCAATAAAAGATGTTAGCTATTTCATTAAACTACTGATTTGATTTAAAAGTAGAAGCATGGCAGCATTGATAAAGGAAGGAATGGTTTACCAATCCAAATAAATATGTCTGGCTGTCTGATTACTATGCATCATGCCAAAAGAGGCCGGATGAATTTTTATGAATTAGGGAAGTAAGTTGGCTTGTCTGACTTAAATATAGACTATTTTAGTAGCAAATATTGTGGACTGGCATGTTCAACACAGATTCCAATTTCCTTGTGTTTTCCTTCTGATACTATAGTGGCCATAAAATTCCTCCAAGTTCCCTTGTAGCCAGGGGTTCTGGTTATGATTTAGGGTCTGCCAATCACATGCACTCAAGACTTGAATTCAGAACTGAATTAATTGGGAGAGAGGCAGGGCATGCAGCATAATTTGTGCTGGTGCAGACAGAGCAGCAGTGTTGACCTCAGGGTTGGTACTAATTCAGCAGAAGCAGCTTTCTGACCGTGGTAACCCAGTTGGGCAGTGAGGCTTTGGGAATTCATCCTGGTGCATCTGCCTCCTCAGCTTAGAGTCATCTCTTGAGTCCTTTGGACAATTCTGGGACCTACGTAATAACCTATACATAATACATCACTTTCTGCTTAAAACAGCTGCAGCAGATTCTGTTCTCCGTAACTGAATTCTGACTAATAAGATGATCTTTATAAAATTCGGCTTAGAGTGGCCCAGGGACAATGAGAGTCCCAGATCATCAATCAGGAGAGACGCAGTCTTTGGGCAATTGTGACTGCTGCTTGAAGTGGAAATTAGTTGTGCTCTCAAAGAGATGACACATAATCTTCCAGATCTGCAGAAAATGAGGTACATAGATAGACTCCTGTGATTGTCAATCTGGAGACATGGTCTCTCACAGGCTACTGAAATCCAAGTCCAGCATTTGGTTGGAATAATTGGTTCCAACTAGGAGAAACTTGCCACACCTAATAAAATACTGTGGGCAGAGAAAATAAACAGTAGTGCAAAAATTAGCTACAGATCAGCTATGTTAAGAGATTTAACAATAGTTTAATGTCCAACATTTATCATCTAATTGTCCATGCTATTCCTGAAACCAATTACTAAGCTCCAGAGATTATGAGATCCTTATTAAAGCAACATGAGAAATTTGGACATTTAAAATAAGATTAGTGCTTAAAGCAGGGCCTTTCAGGTCTAGGAAAGGGAAATTCTCTAGAAGACACTGATTCACCTTTCCACTGGCTTTTACATCTCTGCTGTTCTCTGTGTGCCTCTGTTATACTATGAGCAGTTAGAAAGCTCAGAGAAAACATTTTGAATTGATAGTGTTGACGTGTGATTCAGCTGCTTCTCTCACGGGCAGCTCTACCATAACAGGAACTCATTCATATGGACCCTGGACCTAAATTGACAAGAACAGTCTGTAAGGAAGCAGTTGTATGTTATAATTATAGGAAAAATATTATAATTTCAACATTGAAAACTCTTATTTCTAATAAATGTCATTTAACTATAGCTAATAATTCTCTCAAGTAACATCAGGTGATTATAGACCTAATGCATAATAAATAAAAGGAAAATATTCTATAAGTACAAAGCCTCAAAGGGGTTGGAAAATTACTTAAATGTGAAAAACATCAGAGAAGAAAAATTATTTCAAGTGACAACTGTTGGAACAGCAATATATGAATCAATATTATCCATATAATATTAATTACTAAATGCAAAGAAGCTAAACTTGTTTTATTTATTCAGGCAAAGGACAAATAAGTTCAAAATTAACTGCTTGCTTGAAACTAATTTAAAAGTTTTGAAGTCAGAATGAGGTTTTAAAATTTTTAATGTACCTATTTAATTTTATGCTTGGTATGAAGCCATCTATAACTTTCACAGGATATTAACCATAATCACCTCTGAGTACTTCAGTGTTCAGTCATTTCTCTGCCGCTCAAGTCTAGAGCAACCTTGGTTGGTTTTGTAGAATTAGTCGTTTGCTCTGAATACTCCCTAAGACCACACGATATAATTCTCAAGATTCTGAGGAGAAGCTATCTGGATATCAAAGGCATTTTAGCTGTGGAGAGGCTATCCTCAGTGGGATCCCAGATGAGCTCAAAATCTGACTGGACAAGTCAGAACAGACATAATAATATAAAAAATACCGAACTTGCTATTCAGGTTCTGATAGATGAAGTAGCAGCTAGAACAGGCAATGCTACCCATTGGTGAGCCAAGGCAGATTTTTTTTTTTAATTGCCTAGTGAATTCTCTTCTGTCATATTGGGTGACAAGGTGATGGAAAGTTGGGATGTCTCCTTCTAACCAGTGAATTAGATCCCCCCAAAGGAAACTTTCTGGAAGCTAATTAATGTATTTTAAAAGATTAAACAAAAATAAAAAAAGATTTAACCAAGGTGATTAACAATGTTTATCAAGAAAGTCAAAAAGAAGACCAAAGACACACTTTTTAGAATTTTGGAATGACCACCCTTGAAAATGTCACATATCTCTATTTCAGTCAGTGTAACTTCTTACTTCAGAATTTCTCTAGACATTGTTTAAATAGGAATTCAAAACCATGTCCCGATTACAATGAGTATTTGATTCTCTGGCAAGGAACATGATTGAATTCAGTTTTTAAATCACATAGTTACAAATACAATGATTTTGGGTTTAATATTGAGGGAAGCTTCACAAATATTCCCCATTCATCAACTCACAAGTTAATATGTTAAAACTGACCACACTTATTTATAGAAAAGAACTGAGGAGGGATATATTCAGAGAATTTATAATCACCTCTATAAACTCACCCTTTCGGAATATACATTAGTTTTGTCCAGAAATGGGCCTTCCCAGGAAATATCACTTCCCAAATCATTTCTCAGAACTCAATGGTCCTAAGACCTCTGAATGCTTAAAAATGTTTAATGATGAGATTCCATGGTCCATGAAACATCAAATGCTAATGACATTTTCAAACAGTAAATGACACACAAAGCATCTGCTAGCAAACTACTTTTTAAAATTTATTTCACACTATTAAAAAAATACATTTAAAGAACACAGCAATCACGGCTTAATAGTTTTCCCATAAGCTACCCAATAATGGTTTTCCCATAAGCTACCCAATAATGACTCCAGAAGCAAAATCACCAAAGCCCAAGTCAAAACAATGAAATTATGAAATCACTTTAACCAGAAGTTTTGAAGGCTTTCTAAAGGCAGTATTCATTCTCAAAAAAATAGTCAGAATTTTTCTTTCTTAAATTTCTTCTTAAATCTAGAAAGAAATACTACGCCACTGACTGCAATTTTTTTAAATCCAGACAATTATTACCAATTATATTTTTTTAACCCAAAGAACCATTGAAATCTTTCAGCATATAGTTTCTAACCTCAAATTTGTCACTTAGCCATTTAACTTGACTTGCTGGCCTGACCTTGCAGAGCTGTTCCCTTTCCTCAGCTTGAGGAGAGCAGTTAACTGAATCTCCCACCCTGTTTTAATCCCCTCCACAATACTCTTCAGCTGAGTGACTCTGAACATTGTTCTGGTAAAGTATTAACAGGATCTATTTTTAAGAGATTTCAGACTTAAACTCAAAACAGAATTCAAATTCTGTCTCTGCCACTAACCAGGTAGATGCCTTAGAGCAATTTATTTAATTTTTCTGGGCTTCTTTCTTCATTTCTAAAATGGGGATAATTGCCTACCTCAGAGGTTGCTGAGGAATAGGTGAGGTGATCCTGCAACTGTGCACACAGTAGACACAACAAATATTTGTTGAAGTTCCTCATCAATAATTATTTTTTTAGTGCTTAATGTATCCCAGGCTCTGCACTGGGGATATAATAGTAAGAAAGACATAAACAATCCTACTCCCAAGAAGCTGATATTCAAGTGGGGAATATAGAATAAAAACAAACTAATAAAATAATTACAAATTAATGATGTGTTAGGTGGAAATAAACAAGGGCTGAAACCAAACAATACAATAAGGGAGGGAGATGGTCACAAAGGCTTTTTCAAACAAGTGGCATTTAAACTAATAATTGAAAGATGACAAGGACCTGATCATTCAAACAGGAGGAAGAGTGTTCAAGGCAGAAAAAAATAGCAGGTGAAAAAGCTCTGAGAAAAGTAAGAGCTTAGAAGTGAAAAGAAAGTTCAGTGTAAACAGAGCACAGAGCTAGGAGGAGCATGGAAATGAGGTGCGCAGGGCTTTGGAAGCCACTGTAAGGAGCTTCAAGAAGAGTGATGTGATTTCATTAATAAGAAATACAACAACTTCTGGCCAAGACGGAGGCGTAGGTGGACACACTATGCCTCCTCTCACAACCAAAACTAAGGACAACGAAAATTTAGAGCCAAAAAAACAAGCAGAACATATAGAAAATTGAATTGTATGGAAGTCCAACAACGATTTACCGAGACTGGTAAGAGGGGCGGAGTCCGCAGCAGGTGCAGAGGGATTGGGGCAGGAAAAAGCAATGGCTAGTGGTCCCGGATGCACAGGCGGTGGTGGGCACACCCCAGGCGCACAGGCAGTGGTTACCAGGCGCTGGGAGGCAACGAGCAGACCCAGTGAGGGGCACAAGCTGGCTGACCATGGTCACACATTCGAGAGCAGATAAACCAGGCAAAAACGGGCAGTGAGACAGACTGCGCAACCCAGGGCCCCAGCGCCGGGAAGTGAGGCCTAAAAGCACCGATTGAAAACACTTGCGGGGGTCACAGGAGTGTTTGTTGGAGAGGCCCACTCGGTCCTGGGACGTACACAAGCCCACCCACGTGGAAATCAGCACCAGCAGGGCCCAGTTTGCTTGGGAAAAGTGGTAGAAGGGACTGGAATCCAAGAGAGTACGGAGCAAGCACCATTGTTCCCTCTCGGACCCCGCCCCCACATACAGCCTCTCTACCCAGCAACTGGGCTGCCCCGCCCTGGGGAACACCTAAGGCTCCACCTTTCACTATGCAACAGGCACAACCAGACCAAAAAATAAAAATAAACAGAAAATGGCTCAAACAGGAGAACAGATCAAAGCCCCAGAGCCAATTCATCTAAGTGACCAAGAGACAGCCAACCTATCAGATGCACAGTTCAAAGCCCTGGTGATCAGGATGCTCATAGAATTGGTTGATTTTGCTCACAAATTAGATGAAAAAATGCAGGCTACAATAAGTGAAATGAAGGAAACGGCACAGGAAACCAATAGTGATGAAAGGAAAACTGGGACTCGAATCAATGGAGTGGACCAATAGGAAGAAACACACAACCAAACAGAAAACAAGGAAGAAACAAGAATTCAAAAAAATGAGAAGCTTAGGAACCTCCAGGACGTCTTTGAACATCCCAACATCCGAATTATAGGGGTACCAGAAGGGAAAGAGGAAGAGCAACAAGTGGAAAGCTTATTTGAACAAATAATAAAGAGGAACTTCCCCAATCTGGCAAAGGAAATAGACTTCCAGGAAGTCCAGGAAGCTCAGAGAGTCCCAAAGAAGTTGGACCCAAGGAGGTACATACCAAGGCACATCATAATTACATTAGCCAAGATTCAAATGAAAGAGAGAATTCTAGAAGCAGCAAGGGATAAGGGGACAGTCACCTACCTACAAAGGAGTTTCCCATCAGACTGTCAGCTGATTTCTCAGAAGAGACCTCACAGGCAAGAAGGGGATGGAAAGAAGTATTCCAAGTCATGGAAGTCAAGGACCTCCATCCTAGATTGCTCTAACCAGCAAAGCTACCATTTAGAATGGAAGTGGAGATAAAGTGCTTCCCAGATAAGGTCAAGTTAAAGGAGTTCATCATCACCAAGCCCTTATTATATGAAATGTTAAAGGAACTTATCTAAGAAAAAGAGGATAAAAAATATGACAGTAAAAAGACAGCAAACTCACAGATATTAACAATCACATCTAAAACAAAAGCAAACTAAGCAAACAGCTAGAATAGGAACAGAAACACAGAAACGGAGATCACATGGAGGGTTAGCAACAGGGGCATGGGAGGAGGAGAGATGGGGGAAAGGTACAGAGAACAAGTAGCATAGACGGTGGGTAGAAAATAGGGGGAGGGCAAGAATAGTGTGGGAAAAGTAGAAGCTAAAGAACTTATGACACATGGACATGAACTTAAGGGGGTGGAATGTGCGTGGGAGGGGGTGTGCAGGGTGGAGAGGAATGAAAGGGAGAAATGGGACAACTGTAATAGCATAATCAATAAAATATATTAAAAAAAATAAGAAACACGAAGGGTCATTTGCCTATGTCCCAGTCAGGGGTCTTGTATCCACAAAAAAGAGGTTCAATTCAACCTCCCAAGTACAGAGCAAAGGTTTCCCCCACTCTACCAGATATCCAAGGGACCACTTCTCTTTTCTAAGCCTTATTTATGTAGGTCATCTCATTGCACAAAAGAGCCTGCGAGTAGCCACTGAAATAAGCCAGTGGTTTGAGCTGATGGGGTAACACTCCTGGACAATAACAGGCGTGACTGCCGACAAACAAATTCTCGTCAAGCAATGATGACAAACAAACAGAGTGGGAAGTGCTGGTTCCATGACAGCCGGCAGGCTCTGGTCAATGACTCAAGCTTCCACAAGGGTCTTGGGTGATCAAATACCACCCCTCACTGTGGGTTTTACTGCCTCTGTGCCATAACGAGAGATCAGAAATCTTTAGAAAGCTTTGGTTCCTGTGTATCAGAAAACTCCATCTAGCTACAATGTGCCTACAGGTAAACAAGGCACAATCCTCCTCTGTGTGGGGATCTTAAGATAATCTCTCTCCCCTCCTTGCCAACACACACACACACACACACACACACACACACACACCACAACCTTTAGTCCACACCTGCGAAAGTTCTTCCTCTTTCCTCCTCCCTCCTCCTAGTTCTTTCACAGTACATTCTGTAAGGCCATTAGTACAACAGAAGCTAAACCATCCTAAAACTACTGGCCCTTCCCTAAAAGACCAATAAGAGCTTACTGTCAAACCCATCTAGGGAAGAAAAAATGAGACACAGATATTTTCATTTTAAAGAAAGCCAAACACTCATGTCCTTCAATGAACATTTTTAGAGCACTCTCATTACCGTGTAAAATATAAATTAGAGGACGGTGGGAAAGAAAGAAGGGAGAGCAATGCAGAGCCTGTGGCAGCAGCCCTGATGAGAAGTGACATGTGAAGCAAACAGATGACAGGAAACTTGAAAGAAGTGGATATAGTTGGGAGACATTTTTGGAGAGACAATAAAAAGGACTTGCTGCTAAATTAGACACAGTAGGTGAAGCATCAATGAGGTGAATTATGCTGCCACTTCCTGTCAGAAAAAAAAAATTTGAGGAAAATAAGACTTTTAAGAAAAATCTAACGTTTAATCCTAGACATGTTAAAGTTTTGACACAAAGTGGAGATGTCAAGAAAGCAGTTGAACATCTAAGTATAGAGCTCAGAAGAGAGATCCAAATGGGAAATATATATTTAAGCATTGGAAATATGAAGATGTTTAAAACCATGGGAATGGATGAGTCACCCATGGGGGGAGAGACCCAGGCCTGAGGCCTGAGGGACCCCATGGAGGGAGGTTGAGTAGAATCAAAAAGGTGACTGGGGGAAAAGGGGTGGAGAGGAGGGAAGGACATTGAAGGAAGACAGCTACAATGTCCCCAGTGCCCTTCTCCCAATGCTAAAGTAAGCCATGGTTGTCCCACCATTCCTTAAATGTGCAGGATTTTGTTTTCTCATTTTTTTCAGTGCAGAAGAGGAAGTTATCTTTGTTTGTTGCAGAACAAAGTCTTTGGTTTATTTCACTTTTACATTTGTTTACTTTTCACTGGAAAGCTATTAAAATTAAAATTAAAACAAATCATGTTGTTTTTATAATAACCTATCTGAACAATAAGGGGGTAGAAATTCTAACTTTTGGAGAAACCATTTTTTCAATGCCAAATTAATTCATTGGATCTATAATATTTTTAATCATAAACCTTATTTCTCCCATATACTTTAGATGACACATAAGGTAATTTAAAAAATCATGTTTGGCGCTCTACCCCTACATAAAGGAGACCTCACTAAGAAAACATCTACATGCAAAGAGAATTCAAGTAGCATTTTTACAAACTTAGCCTTTCCCTAATCAAAACCACAGCACCCACTTTAAGTTACTTCCACTGAGAGAAGTCAATGTTCTTAGCATGCATGTCAATTCCATTCTTCTAAAAATAAAAATATTCTTTAGAAACCATTATTTTAGAGGCTCCTCATCTATAAAACTAGAAGATAAAACATATATTCCATAAGGACCAAATAAATAGCCATTATGTATTAGTATCAACATTAAGCATCAAATATTGAATGTAAACTGAAGCAAAACCATCACATGGGTTAATCCATACTGTGCCAACCAGGTAGTCTATTTCTTTCTTTTTTTAATTTTATTTTTCAATTTCAGTTTATATTCAGTATTATTTTTGCATTAGTTTCAGGTACACAGTATAGTGGTTAGGCAGTCATATAGTCTACAAAATGTCCCATCCCAATATTTCCAGTACCCGCCTGGCACCATGCATAGTTACTACAATATTATTGATTATATTCCCTATGCTGTACGTTACATCCTCATGACTGTTTTGTAACTATGAATTTATACTTCTTAATCTCTTCACATTTCACCCATCCCTCTAATCCCTTCCCATCGGGCGGCCATCAGAATGTTCTCTGTGTCTATGATTCCGTTTCAATTTTGTTTATTTTGTTCTTTAGATTCCACACATAAGTGACGTCATATGGTATTTGTCTTTCTCTGACTGATTTCATTTAATGTAATACTCCCTAGGTCCATCCTTGCTTTCACAAATAGTAAGATTTTATTCTTTTTTATGGTTGAGTAATATTGCATTGTATATAGGTACCATCACATTTTTATCCCCTATCTTATTGACAGGCACTTCAGTTGCTTCTATAGCTTGGCAATTGTAAGTAACACTGCAATAAACATAGGGGTGCATATATTCCTTCAAATTAGTGTTTTGGGTTTCTTCAGATAACTCCCCAGAAGTGGAATTACTGGGTTATAAGGCAATTCCATTTTTAACTATTTGAGGAAATTCCATATTGTTTTCCACAATGGCTGCACCAGTCTGCATTCCCACCAACAGTGCATGAGGTTCCCTTTACTCCACATCCTTGCCAACACTTGTTTATTGACTTATTGATGATAGCCATTCTGATGGCTGTGAAGTGGTATCTCATTTTGGCTTTAATTTGCATCTCTCTGAAGGTTAGTGATGTTGAGCATCTTTCTATGTCTATTGGCCATGTGTATATCCTCTTTGAAGAAGTGTCTATTCTGGTCCTCTGCCCATTTTTTAAATTACATTCTTTGGTGGTTTTTTGGTATTGAGTTATATGAGTCCTTTTTAAATTTTTAATATTAACCTCTTATTAGATGTATTATTGGCAAAAATCTCTTGGGAAGTCCATTTCTCTGAGATAAATTCTTCTAGAATACCAAATTACATTTAGAAAATCACCCACTTAGTGAAATTAAAATAAATCATAGTCATATACAGCTTTTGCCCATACTACTTTACATCCATTTTTCCACTTATCTAACTGTATTAGAGATATCTCTTATGTCTTTGTTTACAATTCTGGAAGTCACATCTATAATTCCACCCTAATGCTATGGCAGACTATCAGAAACCACAGATTGAAGGTCCATAATTTACTTCCATTGGAATTATCTGGAGAATGTGTCAAAATGCAGATTCCAGGACCCCACCCCAAACAGATGGAATAGCATGATATTTGTAAGGAGACATGATATTTGTAACAGTTCTGATAGGGCCTTCGAACTAAATCAAGGAGATAATGAATCCAAAGGCATACAAAACTACCTAAGAGCTATCAGCTGATATATCTTCTATCACCTACATTATTGTTTGGAAACTACTGCCTTAAAACTGGTTGAACAAAGGGGAAAGTGTCACCCTGGCTAAACCTCCATCTTATGACAGAATGAGCTTATGACTATTTTATCCTAAAATACTGTGGCAGTGCATATCTCATGTATTTCCACTGAATCAAAGCAAAAATTGGGGGATTTTAAAAGATTTTGGAAGTTATACCTTGTACAAAATAAGCTAAGAAAAAAATATGCCACAGATACGTTAAAAACATAAAGGCTTGAACAATCACCTGTGCTATTCCCCTCATTTATTATAAATAAAACTAAAAGGTCTAATAATTAAAACCTCAAATATCTATTTTATTTTCATGATAAAAACATTCATCACATTTTTAACAAAAAAGTTTTTATTTTAAGGAATCATTTTAAATATATGAAATATAAAATTATTGTAGGTTTACAAGTAATTTACTTTTGATCAATACATGAAGACATGTATATCTGTAAATAGAAATATAGTAATACATTTGTAAACAATATCAAAATGTAATTTATAATTTCACATATTGCTTAATAGATTTCTAAAGTTCAATCTCAAGAAACATTTTTAAATATATGCTATGAATTTTATAAAAGAGAAAAACTTTCTTTTTCCAAAACAAAAAGTGAAATATTTAATCTGTATATAGCCAATACTTTTGCATGGCACAGTTCAAAATACTAAATGTTAACTTAAAACCATCTTTCAGAATTTTCTAATTTCTTTTTCTGTTACAGCTTCAAAAAATATTTGTAGCTATTTGAGTCTTACAAAGACTTAATGTCATCCATTAAAATAAAGATGTCATATCCCATTTTGATCCTCCTAACCAATAATAACCATAAGTCATTTCTTAGAACTGGGTTTTCAAGTAATAGGTAGGGACAGGCTGTGCCATTTGTACCCTTCACAATCTTAGAAACATTTTATAACCACGATACGTGTAAGGATTTGTCATTACTCTGATAGCTCTTTCAGTTTATGTCAAGAAAATAATAAATGTGCATTTCACACAGAGCACTAATACTTGGGACTTAGGGAGAGAGCAGCTCCTCTCTCCTTATTCACTTACAGCTTCTAACCTGTCACTTCCACCAGAATAATAGTAATGCTATTGGCACCCATATATTGTTAGATGTATCAAAGTAAGAGAGTCATTATATGATCTACTTTTTATGCCTTTGATGGTAACTGTGCTCAATTAAGAAGAACCATCATTTCGAAAACATCATTTGCAGATGAAATTCATTTTGCTGCTGTGCTAGAGACGCAGCAATAGCTGACCTATCAAGAAGGCTCTCTCTAGATTTGGTGAAGGCCTATAACAACAACATGGACCTACACAAAGCATGCTTTACTCAAGAAATAGCCATATGTTAAAGTTACAAGGGAAATATCACAACTTAAAAATCACTTGAAAAAATGAAGTTATCTCTATTTAGTTAATTACCTTGATTTAGTCATATTATAATATTGGATATAGCAGCCCCAAACATATTATATATAGAAACCCTTAGCAATTAACTGATTACTGCTTTTATAATTGAATTCTTAAAGAGTTGCACAACAGCCCTGGCTGATGTGGCTCCATGGATTGAGTGCCAGCCTGCAAACCAAAGGGCTGCTGGATCAATTCCCAGTCAGGGCACATGCCTGGGTTGCAGCCCAAATCCCCAGTAGGGGGCGAACAAGAAGCAACCACACACTAATGCTTCTCTCCTTTTTTTCTCTCTCTCCCTTCCCCTCTCTCTAAAAAATAAATTAAATCTTTTTTAAAAAGTAATTAGAAAAAAGAACGTCTGTCATTTTTTTAAAAAAGAGTTGCACAACATATAGTTATATATTTTTTGAAACATCACATAAACCCAAAATGCACCTATTCATAACCATCAGAATGTGTACATTTTATGAGGACCAAGCTATAATCAAGCCCCATTGAGCCTAATGCCAATCATCATCTACATGCTCTGCCACAAAGAAAACATAGTGTGCTCTCTATGTCCACTGAAAGATGCTGTTTTGCATGGAAGGAAATCAAGAATAAAATATTCATTCGCCACTAGGCCAGGGTAGAGGTGGGGTAGGGGCCAAGGACTACAGAACAAGAGAAAATGACAGAGGCCTTCTGAAAATGTTTAGTGATACCAATGAAATGGCATGTTTTAAAAAACATGTGAATTGTCTCATTGTCACAGCAGATGGGTAGCCCACACTATTAAACTGTGACAAAGAAAAAGAGAGTGTGCTCCTTTTGTGCACTGAGTCACCAAAAGTCACGAAGTTCACAAGGAGACATATTTTCAGGCAAGGGAACAAGATGAGGTAAAGAAACTGACCTTGCTATCAGTTTAGCAATAGAACTAAGAGATAAACACATTTGAAGGAAAAAAATCAAATCTGTTAGTATTAAAGCACGTGTTCAGCTGAAGCACTTAATATCGATAACTGCCCACTTAATGCTGACGATTACAGTTACCGCTGTACATGGGCATCAGTCCCTTACACGCCAAAGTCACAGAGAGACCATGGTGAGCGCACGCACTCTGTGAGTTAGGGATTCCACAAATCACAGGGCATCGGCACCAAGCGTCTATCTTCAGGCATGCCCACAAAGGAAGAAGAAACAGATCTGTCAATAATAAATAATGCGTCACCATTTCAAATTGGACTTCTCGTGCCAAGAAATTTATTTTGTTGTCCAAACTAAAATGTCTCTATGGGTCTCCTAAGTCATCCAATTAACTTTCCTGTCCCTAAAAATATTAATTCTTTTTAGGATGTGGCCTTCTAAGAGAGGAGATATTAAGATTAATAGGCATTTGAGGACCTCAATTAAAAAGAAAAAAAAAAAAACATAAAACTACAGCCTGAGCTGAATCCTGTTTTCAAACAATGGGCAAGAGCAAGAAGACAACCCACATTCTATAATTACTTTTTGTTACACGTTAACGACTAAAACAGCTCCTGTGAAGGTTTTTTTTTTTTTTTTAAGATTTCATTTATTTATTTTTTAGAGAGAGGGGAAGGGAAGGAGAAAGAGAGGGAGAGAAACATCAATATGTGGTTGCCTCTCTGAGAGCACCCTACTGGGCACCTGACCTAGCCTGCAACCCAGGCATGTGCCCTGACTGGGAATCGAACCAGCGACCTTTCATTTCACAGGCCAGCACTCAGTCCACTGAGCCACACCAGCCAGGGCAGCTTCTGTGCAGGTTTTGGATCAATGAGGCCAAGTATCGGCTACACAGCATTGAACGTATGTGAAAGGGAAGTGGATGACAGTAAAAGTTAAGTTGCAGCAGAAAACAAGAATTATGGAAACATCGATCTAACATGAGAAGCGAACAACTTCTGATTCCCTAGAACACACCCCTCGCAGGCTCTGATTTCTGATCACCATGGCAGCACACAGCATTCTCCTTCTAGCACTTTGGAAAAATGCCTGGTCATGCCAGGCTCTGCCTTATTACATGACCTTTGTTGAAACCACTTGTTTCCATTTCTCTTACTTCTGTAAAATGTCAAATAAAAGTGATAAGATAATCGTTTGCCCTCAATTTTCTCAATAATGTAAGGTTTTAGAGAGCATCTGTTAGAACTCTAAGATAGTAGACTAATATGTGTTCTCAACATTCCCTTCCTCCTTTACTTCCACTCAAGGGAAATCTATTTCTGACACTATCTGCTCTGAAGTTTAGGGGGCTTAAACATATTGCTCTTTTACCCAAAAAGTGCTCTCAAACATACTTTTTTCTGAGTAAATCTCTTTCAAAAGAAAAGTTCTAGTTTTCCCTGGAGTGCTTATAATGAGTAACATTAAAAAAATAGGTATGGATGGAAAAGAAATAATGTTTTAAGAACTGTTTTACAAACATCAAGTATAAGTGAGTTCTACCCTATCTGCCTTTGTCACCCTTCTTCCACACCTGGAAACAATTACACAGCACAATGGATTTCAACAACAGGTTTTGAAAAGCAGTTTTCAAAGACGTGAAAAATAAAAGTCAATTAATTCTTGTTTTACACAGAGAAAGTAGGCCATAGACATCAGCAGGCTATAGTTCCTTCCCTTACTCAGTGGATTAAAAATTATAACAATTCTTCTAGACCTACAGTAGGTATAATTCACATTTCATTTCCTGAACATATTCTGTTCCACCAGTATAACAAAATGAAAATGCTATGAAGCAAATTATACTCCAGTCCTAATTTTCACTGTATTAAGATTTTGCAAAAGAACTACAAAGCTACTGCAATCAACTTTGCATGTAGAGAACAAAACATGAGTATTAATGGGGATCAATATCCTCTACCTAGAAATACTCCCTAAAACTTACTTTAAAAATAAATTTGAATGAATATTAAAATTGATCAAGTTTTAGGTAATTTATCTTAAACATACTACACGTTCAACTGCATTAAAAAGTACCCAGAAATAAAACTATCATTTCAAAGAATGTATGCCATACACATAAAACCAAGCCAGAGTCCATAACAGTGACTAAAAGCAGGTCTTACAGGGTTTTCCTTAAAAAAGGAACAACAGTTCATTTCCCCAGTGGTGGACCATCCACATCACGATCATCCTCGTCTGGCATCGCCAATGGCTCCCCAAGCATCGAAGACAAATTCATCCGGGAATGCAAAGTCTCCAAGAGTTTTGTCAAGTGCCACAGCAAATTCATCTGGATTGCTTTTGTCCTTTCCAGCTTCAAATATTGTGGAAGCTAGCAAAAATAATTTTTTAAAATTATTGGTATGTGAGACAGCATCAGAGGACTGAGAAAAATAGCACCATGACAAATTACTTTCTAGAAGTAACATGCACAGACATCACATATTTCTACTACCAATTTAAACAGTAAGATGCTCTCCGTCACATGTCAAGGTAGCAAAGATCTTTTTAAACAATTCATCCACTGCACCCAGGTTTGCAGCCGCCACCCCTGCCCTCTCCTCCACCTTGGAGCCCTTCTGTGAAGCAAAACTCCTGAAAAGCAACCCTGTGACTAACCCTGCCGGAAAACGGAGCACCTTACAACGTGATCACCACAGTAAGTCTAGTAACCATCTGTCACCAAACATTGTTACAACATTATCGACTCTATTCCCTATGCTGCACATTACGTTTCTGTGACTTATTTTATAACTGAAAGTTTGTGCTTCTTAATCCCTTTCCCCTCTATATAGGAAATATGCACTAAAGCATTTGAAGAGATGGGCTATCATTAAAGTAATAAATTCCAAAATGATTCAAAAGAACAAAGGCTTTGTATTGTATTCGTAACTTTTCTGTAAGTTTGAGATTGCTTCAAAAATTTTTTTGAAAGCATGAATTGTGAGGAGAAACCGAATCTCTTCTCTTTATCATCACCCCCTTTCTCCCACCATGCCCCCAACCTCAGCCATGACCCAAATGCTTTTTCATTTATCATTAGCCCAGATGCTAACACTTCAAAAAGGGGGCAACTCCTCAGATGCATCTGGACTTTCTGCTGCAGCCCAGGGGCCCTGCCACGTTTAATAAAAAAACTTTTATGTACTATTTTAAATACGTGAAGGCTGGCCTGGATGTAGTGAGGCAAACACTCAGATATGCTGGTCTAGCTTTGTAAATTTGGCTTTTGAAAAGCAATTTGGCAACAAGTATCAAAATCCTTTAAAATGTTCATATCATTTGATCCACTAACATTTCCATTTCTGGGAATCCATACTTTTTCCTCCAATTTTATTGAGATATAACTGACATATGGCACTATGTAAGTTTAAGGCATATAGCATAATGATTTGACACATATACACGGGGTGGGAAAAATAGCTTTACTGTTGTGAGTACACAAAACGCAGTGTTTATTCTTGTATTATTACTTATTAATTTTTGTATTACTTACTTGTATTACAACTGTAAACCCACTTTTGCCCACCCCTGTATATGTGATGAAATGAATACCATAAAAAGTTTAGTAAATATCCATTATCTCATATAGATACCAAAAATGAAAAAAAAAATGTTTTTCCTTGTGATAAAACTCTTATGATTTACTCTCTTAACAACTTGCATATATTGATAGATCATACAGCAGTGGTAACTATAATCATCATGTTGAAAAATACATCCCCAATACTTACTTATCTTATAATGAAGTTTATAACTTTTGACCACCTTCAATCAATTTTCCCTCTATCTACTTCTGGTAACCACAAATCTGATGTTTGATTTTTTTTTTTATGTGTTTGGGTTTGGGGTTGCTTTTTAATTAGATTCCGAATAGAAGTGAGATTATATAGTATTTGTCTTTCTCTGGCCCCTCATTTCACTTAGCATAATGCCCTCAGTTTAATCCATATTTTCACAAATGGTAGGATTTCCTTCTTTTTGACCACCAAATATTCCATCTCACACACACACACACACACACAAAACTTCTTTATCCATCATCTGTCAAAGGCACTTGGGTTGTTTCTATGTCTTGGCTGTTGTAACTAGTGTGTAATAACATGAAGGTGCATATATTTCTGAGATGTAATGTTTATTTCCCTCAGATATAAGGAAATCTATACTTTTCTATAAATCTTAAAAACAGAAAAGAATTGAGCATAAAAATGGACCTAACAGTACTTTTTTAAAAATCCTAAGGTGTTAGATCACTAGGTTACCTCTGGTATAATGAAACATTTGATGACATAGTTTGAAATCATTTTAAACAAGGTTTATGAATAACTTTGTAACAACTTGGGGAAATCTTTTTGTTTTAATATTTACTGAAAAAGCAATACTTAAATTTTATATTATAATAACAACTATGTTTTTATAAAAATCTCTACACAGGATGGATAAATGGAGAAGAATGTGATAGAGCAATTATAATAATATAATAATGGTAGAATCTAGGTGATAGGTGTAAAAGGATTCCCTAAAAAGTCTTTCAACTGTACTGTATGTTTGACAATTTCCATGATAAAATATAATATCAGGGAGAGGAACCTCTACACAAGGGAAGAAAACTTAAAATGTAGTAGATACATTGAAATTAAAGAGAAAGTTTGTTGTTGTTTTAAGTTAGGACCTGTTTGATGCAGTAAAATGAGTGGCTTGTAAAATTACTCTGTATGCTCAAGATTACTAACTGCATTTTGGGAAGTATTTCCTAAGCCATCAAGAAACACAGTAGCCCTGACCATCGTGGCTCAGTTGGCTGGGCGTCATTCCTCAAAGCAACAAGATGCCAGTTCAATTCCTGGCTGGGGCCCATGCCTGGGCTGTGGGTTCGGTCCCCAGCTGGGGCATATGCGAGAGGAAAATGATCAATGTTTCTCTCTCACATTGATGTTTTTCTCCCTCTCTTTCTCCCTCCCTTCCCCTCTCTCTAAAAATAAATAAATAAAATCTTTTAAAAAACACTGTAAAAAAATGTTTCAGCTCTTTCAACAAAGTATTATAATTCAAGAAAGGAGGAAAGCTGCCCTCAGTGAGGTAAGAAGCCAAGTGTTCCGGAAACAGTATTCGGTTGATCTTCCCCGTAAACCTGGAGGCTCTGTCTGTGCCCTTCCTCTCCTTAGGTCGTCTTGCCTTGGAGATCTTAGCCACAACCCAGCTTAACTGTGACCTTGCTACTGAGAAGTCCCAAACCTTTGCTTCCATCCCTGACTTCTCTCATGAGTTCCCAATGCCCATTTCTGAATAAATAGTAGACAAGTCTTCATAAGTGTTGTGTTAGCACATCAACCAACATGTCCAAAAATTAAAAAATCATCATCCCTACTCTTTCTTCTGTCTTCACCACCATTGTTAGTGGGCATTGTCACTGTCACCTTTCTCTTCTTGTCTGTGTACTGAATATGCCTCCCCCGATTCTACCTTTGCCATCTCTGTAGTCTGCTCCTTTTCTTTTCATTCCCATCACTACCATGCCTTTCCCTTAATCTTCAGGTCTAGTCAGCAAATCACCCTACAGGCACATTGGATTTCTCCTCCTATAGCACGTCTTGGATCCTATTAAGTAATAAGATGAAAGGCCAGGAAGCTCCTTTACACCTCTGAGATGGTCTGTGTCATTCCCACACAGAAAGACATTCCTTGGGTCACCAATGCTTATCTTCACAACTCTAAACCCTAGTCTGATATTCTGATCCAAAGCACTGCTGGCTCCCAAATGGCTGCACTCCTGTGCACTAATGCTGTGCCGTCATAAATCTGACCACTCAAAATTCCATTCTTCTTGCTTCCTGCCTTTGCCCAGCATAACCTCCTCCTCATCACTAGTTCTACCATCAAAATCTTTTCTCTCCTTAAGACTCTATTCCCCAGGAGACCCTGTGTCCACAACAGGAAGTAATACCTTCATTCCCTAAACATTCTGGCAGTGCTCTCTACACCGGGATGTATTTTGCCTGGGATATTGGCAAAATGCAGATGCTGGTCAGTAGTTCCACAGTGAAGAGGGGAACTCCTCTCCAACATCTCCCAGTCCCTGGAGAACAGTTTGAATAATAAGGAACTACAGTACAGACAACTTTGTATTGTCTGAATGGTCATTATTTCCACCTACACATTTTCTGTCCCATTAGAAAATAAGCTCTTATTGGATACTGAATTGCTTACTCAGTCTTTTATGCAGAGTAAATGCTGGTAGATAGGTAGACACAGGAGGAGCCTTTGTAATTACACTAAAATAATTTTGGGACTGGCACAGTTAGCATGTATTGGGGAAAGTGAGGCCCAGAACTCTGGTCTCATCTGGTCTCATCTGGTCTCATAGCTAGGATGTGATTAAAAAAAGAAGTAAAATAAGTTAAAGATAAATACTGCAAAAGCAGGACTCAAGTTCAGAATTTTACTTTGTTTACCATTTCAAATATTTCTCATAGGCCCTACTGATATAGCATTTATTGAGACAGTTACCTAAAGATTAGTGACATATGGGTGAGACACAGCCTAGCTGAGGCAGAAACAAGATGCACACAGATAAAAGATATAAGAAAATCGGAGACTGAAGATGGCGGCGTGGTAGGAGGGAACAGACCCTATTCCCCCTCTGCACACGGGAGAAAAACCAAACCAAACTTTGAAAGACCAGAACAGACAAGGAACAGTAACACAGCATATTGGAGAATAAGAGGTCGGAAATTGTAGCGGACACTGAAAAACAAGCGGTAAGGAGAGCTCTTCGGAACAATAACGGGCCCAGAGTTCCAGCGCGCGGAGAGTGGGGCGGCTGAGGCCCCGGCCTGGCGCTCCGCCAAGCCTGCCCCAGGGCCCTGGGGAGGGAGCTGGGTCAGCCGCTGAACCGGCTGGGAGATCTCAGGGGCCACCGCGTGACTGCGCCCGAGCAAAAGTGGGTACCCCGCGAGGGAGTGAAAGTGGGTGCCCCGCACCAGGTCACTGCGCAACTTTGAACCGAGTTTTCGTGGTCGCCGGGCAACTACGAAAGCACAGGCCCCCCAACAGAGACAGAGGCGCGGGCGAAGTGAGACAACTGCATGAAAATAGACACCCTCAGGGGACCGCACACGGTCGTGGGCTAGTGGACACTCGTGAAAACATAGGCGCGGGCCACTGGAGACAGCTGTGGAGCCAGAGGTGCAAACTCGGACAGCTCAGGCCCAAGGTGCAGGCGCCGGATAGCAGCTGGAACGCAGGCCCCTCTCAGAAACAAAGGCAGGCAGCTGTGCCCGAACACTGAAAGCCTCCCAGGGACAAAGGCAGGCAGCTGTGCAGTGCGCACACACAGGAGGCTCAGATCACACGCTGGAAACCCTGTGGGGAGAGGCTGGGATACATAGCACAGTGAGGACTGAGTTCTGAACACAGAGAAAAGCAATAAAATCACCCCTCGGCCATTGCAGCCAGCAAGACCAGAAAAACCGGCTGGCAAGTTTGAAAACAACAAGAGGGTGTTTTTTTTTTTTTGTTTTGTTTTTTTGTTTGTATTGTTTTGTTTTTTCATTTTTTAATTTTATTTTTTTAATATATTTTTATTTTTTTATTTTATTTTTTTAAAAAATATTTTGTTGCGCTTTGCTTGTTCCTTCCCCCCCCCCCCGGCTGCTTATATTTGTGTGGGGGTGTCTGTGTGCATGTCTCTTTTTTGTTTTGCCAGTTTGTTAGTGTCTTTTTGTTTGTAAGCCTATCTATCTATATGAGTTTTTAACTACTCCTTCTTCATTGTTTATATCTTCTTCTTTACTCCCCAACTCCTTTTGCCTCCCTTGAATTCCTTTTTCTCTTATCCCCTCTTCCTTTCTTTTCAATTTTATCTCTTCTACCTTCCTCTTGTTTCCTCTTGCTTCTTTTTTTCATTTTCCCCCCTCTTCTTTTTGTAAATACCCACAAGTGAGACAAAACAAACAAACAAGCAAGCCTGAAACTGTGGGGAAAAACAAAAACAAAAACAAAAACAAAAACCAGAGTTGGCCCCCAAAGAGGGTATACCAGCTGATGAGACAGTGAAAGCGGTGAACAACAGGATACCCGAAGGAGAATCCACCACTGAATCTCACAGATATTCTACCACAGAAGGTCATACCACAAACCCAGGGAGCCAGAATAGATCAATTTAAGAAGCTGAGGCTAACAACAAGAGTCTTACAAACAATGGGAAGACAAAAGAACAATCCCCAAATGAAAGGAAAGGAGGAAGCTCAAGAAAGAATGCTAAATGAAACAGAGGCAACTCAACTATCAGATATCGAGTTCAAAGCAATGGTTGTCAGGAAGCTCAATGAGCTCTCAATGAGCTACCATAAACTACAGGGAAGTTATGATGAACTCACGGCAAACTATATCAACATGAAAAAGGAAATAGAAACTATCAACAAGGGCCAAGAGGAAATGAAGAACACAATCTCTGAATTGAAGAACACAGTAGAAGGAATGAAAAGCAGAATCGATGAAGCAGAAGATCGGATCAGCGAGTTGGAGGACAAAATAGAAAAAAACACTCAGAATGAGCAAGATAAGGAAAAGAGGCTTAGAAAGAATGAAGAGGGTTTAAGAGAAATGCAAGACAACATGAAACGGAATAACATTCGTATAATAGGGATACCAGAAGGAGAAGAACAAGAACAAGGGATAGAAAACCTGTTTGAAAAAGTAATGATGGAAAACTTCCCTCATTTGGTGAGAGAAAAAACCACACAAATCCAGGAAACACAGACAGTCCCAATCAAAAGGAACCCAAACAGGCCCACTTCAAGACACATCATAATTAAAATGGCAAAATTCCAAGACAAAGAGAGAATCTTAAAAGCAGCAAGGGAGAAAAAGGAAGTAACATACAAGGGGGCCCCAATCAGGTTAGCATCTGACTTCTCAATGGAAACGCTCCAAGCCAGAAGAGAATGGCAAGAAATATTCCAAGCAATGAGAACCAAAGGCCTGCAACCCAGACTACTTTACCCAGCAAGGCTTTCAATCAAGATAGAAGGCCAAATAAGGAGCTTCCCAAACAAAAGAAGTCTAAAAGAATACACCTCTACCAAACCAATGCTGCAAGAGATACTAAAGGGACTGCTTTAAGGGAAGAAAGGAAAAGACAGAGAGAGAAAGAGAGAGAGTAACACAGGTACGAAAATGGCAATGAATAATTACCTATCAATAATAACCTTAAATGTAAATGGATTAAATGCTCCAATCAAAAGACATAGAATAGCTGAATGGATAAGAAAGCATGACCCACACATATGCTGCCTACAAGAAACCCACCTCAGGACAAAAGACATACACAGGCTCAAAGTGAAGGGCTGGAAACAAATTTTCCAAGCAAATGGTCAGGAAAAAAAAGCTGGGGTAGCAATACTCATATCAGACAAAATAGACTTCAAAAGAAGGGCCATAAAGAGAGACCCAGAAGGTCACTTCATAATACTCAAGGGAAGAATCCACCAAGAAGACATAAATATTGTAAATATATATGCACCCAACGGAGGAGCACCTAAATATATCAAGAAAATCTTAGAGGACTTCAAGAAAGATATAGACAGCAACACAATTATAGTAGGTGATTTTAACACCCCACTGTCAAAAATGGACAGATCTTCCAAACAAAATATCAACAAAGATATTGTGGCATTGAACAACACTCTAGAGGAAATGGACTTAACTGATATATATAGAGCCCTTCATCCCAAAGAAGCTAAATACACTTTCTTTTCAAATGCACATGGAACATTTTCAAAGATAGACCACATGATAGGACACAAATCAAGCCTCAACAAATTCAAGAAAATTGAAATCATACCAAGCATTTTCTCTGACCACAAGGGCCTGAAACTAGAAACGAACCCCAAGGAGAAAAACCCAAAACCCTCAAAATCATGGAGATTGAATAGCATGCTATTAAACAATGAATGGGTCAAGGATGAAATTAGGGAGGAAATCAAAAAGTTTCTGGAAACAAACGATAATGAACTCACATCGACCCAAAACTTATGGGACACAGCAAAGGCAGTCCTCAGAGGGAAGCTTATAGCGATACAGGCCTATCTAAAAAAGACAGAAACATCTCAAACAAACAACCTAACCCTTCGCCTACAAGAACTCGAGGAACAACAACAAAGACAGCCCAGAGCAAGTAGAAGGAAAGAAATAACCAAGATCAGAGCAGAATTAAATGACATAGAGACTAAAAGCACAATCCTAAAGATCAATGAATCCAGGAGTTGGTTCTTTGAAAAGATCAACAAAATCGACAAGCCTTTAAGCAGGCTCATCAAGAAAAAAAGAGAGAGGACTCAAATAAACACAATCAGAAATGAAAGAGGAGATATTACAACCGACACCGCAGAAATACAAAGGATTGTAAGAAATTACTATGAAGAACTGTATGCCAAGAAATTTGAAAACCTAGGTGAAATGGACAGGTTTCTAGAAAAATATAACCTTCCAAAACTCAATGAAAAAGAAACAGAAAGCCTGAACAGACCAATAACAGCTGGTGAAATTGAATCAGTAATCAAAACACTCCCGATGCACAAAAGCCCTGGACCAGATGGCTTCACAGGAGACTTCTACAAAACATTTAAGGAAGAGCTAACCCCTATTCTCCACAGACTATTCCAAAAAATTCAAAAAGATGGAAGACTTCCAAACTCTTTTTATGAAGCCAGCATCATCCTAATCCCAAAACCAGATAAAGACACAACAAAGAAGGAGAACTTCAGGCCAATATCACTGATGAACATAGATGCTAAAATCCTCAACAAAATATTGGCAAACCGCATCCAACAACACATTAAAAAGATCATACACCACGACCAAGTGGGATTCATCCCAGGGATGCAAGGATGGTTCAACATTCGCAAATCAGTAAACGTAATTCATCACATAAACAAAAGCAAAGACAAAAATCACATGATCATATCAATAGATGCGGAAAAAGCATTTGATAAGGTACAGCACCCATTTATGATAAAAACACTCAGCAAAGTGGGAATAGAGGGAGCATTCCTCAACATAATAAAGGCTATATATGAGAAACCTACAGCCAGCATCATACTCAATGGGCAAAGACTAAATTCTTTTCCACTAAAATCAGGAACAAGACAAGGCTGTCCACTCTCTCCACTTCTATTCAACATAGTATTGGAAGTATTAGCCACAGCGATTAGACAAGAAAAGGAAATAAAAGGCATCCAACTTGGAAAGGAGGAAACAAAACTATCATTGTTTGCAGATGACATGTTAGTATACATAGAAAATCCTATAGTCTCGGCCAAAAAACTGCTCGACCTAATAAATGAATTTAGCCAAACAGCCGGATACAAAGTCAATATCCAGAAATCAAAGGCATTTTTGTATACCAACAATGAAACAACAGAAGCAGAAATCAAGAAAAAAATACCATTTGATATAGCAAAAAGAAAAATAAAGTACCTAGGAATTAACCTAACCAAGGAGGTAAAAGACCTGTATGCAGAAAACTACACAACACTGAAGAAGGAAATCAAGGAAGACACAAATAAATGGAAACACATACCGTGTTCATGGATCGGAAGAATTAACATCATCAAAATGTCCATACTTCCCAAAGCAATCTATAGATTCAATGCAATACCTATTAAAGGACCAATGGCATATTTCACAGATATAGAACAAACTCTTCAAAAATTTATATGGAACCATAAACGACCCAGAATAGCGGCAGCAATCTTGAGAAAGAAGAGCAAAGCAGGAGGGATCACAATACCTGATACCAAAATGTATTACAAGGCCACTGTAATCAAAACAGCCTGGTACTGGCATAAAAACAGGCACGTGGACCAGTGGAATAGAATAGAGAGCCCAGAAATAAACCCTAGTCTCTATAGTCAATTAATATTCGACAAAGGGGGCAGCAACATAAAATGGAGTAAAAACAGCCTCTTCAACAAGTGGTGTTGGGAGAACTGGACAGCTTCGTGTAAGAAAATGAAACTCAGGCACCAACTTACACCATACACAAAAATAAATTCAAGGTGGATAAAAGACTTAAACATAAGCCGTAACACCATTAAAGTCCTAGAAGAGAACATAGGCAGGAAAATCTCAGATATTACACGCAGCAACATCTTTACTGATATGTCCCCTAAAGCAAGGGACATAAAGGAAAGAATAAACAAATGGGATCTCATCAAAATAAAAAGCTTCTGCATGGCCAAGGAAAACAGTATTAAAATAAAAAGAGAACCGACTGTGTGGGAAAACATATTTGACAATGATATCTCAGATAAGGGTTTAATCTCCAAAATATACAAAGAACTTACACGACTCCACTCTAAGAAGACAAGCAACCCAATTAAAAAATGGGCAAGGGACTTGGGCAGACACCTCTCCAGGGAGGACATACAGAGGATCCAGAGACACATGAAAAGATGCTCGATATCGCTAGCTATCAGAGAGATGCAAATTAAAACCACAATGAGATACCACTTGACACCAGTCAGAATGGCCCTCATAAACAAAGCAACAAACAGCAAGTGTTGGAGAGGTTGTGGAGAAAAGGGGACACTACTGCACTGCTGGTGGGAGTGCAGACTGGTACAACCACTATGGAAAACAGTATGGATTTTTCTAAAAAAACTAAAAATGGATATACCTTTTGACCCAGCAATTCCATTGCTAGGACTATATCCTAAGAACCCTGAAACACCAATCCAAAAGAAACTATGCATCCCTATGTTTATAGCAGCACAATTTACAATAGCCAAGTGTTGGAAGCAACCTAGATGCCCATCAGTAAATGAATGGATCAAAAAACTGTGGTACATTTATACAATGGAATTCTATGCAGCAGAAAGAAAGAAGGAGCTCATACCCTATGCAACAGCATGGATGGAACTTGAGAGCATCATGCTAAGCGAAGTAAGCCAGGCAGTGAAAGATAAATACCATATGATCTCACCTTTAACAGGAACCTAATCAACAAAACAAACAAACAAGCATAATATAACCAAAGACATGGAAATTGGGAACATGCTGAAAGTCACCAGAGGGGAGAGGGGAGGGAATTTCAGGGGAAAAGGGGAAGGATTTACAGGAACAAGTATAAAGGACACATGGACAAAAATTATGGGGGGGTGGAAATGGGAGGGAGGTGGGGAGGGTTGGGGTGGCGGGTTCGGGTGAGAATAAAAGACAGAAAACTGTACAAGATCAACAATGAAAATAAAAATTAAAAAAAAAAAAGAAAAGAAAATCTACAGCCATTCAGAAGCAGAAACCAACAGTGCAGATGACTGATGCTCTTGAATACTGAGGAAAACAATGACAGGGGTCAGATGTTCACTGATGGACAATCAACCAGTCTCTCTCTCTGTTCTCTCTCTCTCTCTCTTTCTCTCTCCCCCCAGCCCTGCCCCTCTCACACACACATACACACACATGCAGCTATAAGGAAGAACTTGGTACATGGTTTTCTCGTACCTCCAGAAACTCAGCAGCATTGTCTGGTGTACGGAGCCCAGAAACACCATGTTCAGACGTGGCCTGCTCTCATTTGCAATACCTGGTTTGGGCCTTAGTCACAAAATGAGAGAAATGATGGTTTAAGATCCCTGTACTATAACCTCACGGTCCAAACTGTATAATCTCATTCATACACTCATGCTGGCACACACAGAAGAACAGTGAAAAGAAGAAACAACACTCCTACACACAATACAGTCCCAGAGTTGCTCAGACCTGCAGTTACACAGTCCTACATGTTCTAACACCACCACCATTATTACTAGTAATAATTAATAATGATCATTGCCACATATGATAATAACTATGCCTTTAATTATGATGTGAGAGGAACTTCACACATATTATTTAACCAAATGCTTTGGCAACCCTATGAGGTTTTTAATTGTACCCCTTTTACAGAGGTGGAAATTAAGGGTCAAAGTTTAATAATTTGCTTGAAGGCTAAAGCTTCAAACTAATGAAATTAGGACTCAGACTCCCTGTGAACTCACCATTTTTGTGCCTCCCCTCAGACATTTGGTCAACAAACATTCAGCAAGTGTTTACTATGGGAGAGGAACTATAGTAGGAACTGGGATTAAAAACTGAGTAAGATGGTATCTGCCTTCAAGAAACTCTTGATTTTACAGAAGCAACAAAAATATCAATTAGGCAGCTTCATAATTGTGTTGGAAATATTGTATGTAATACAGTGCTCCACAAATCCCACAAATCTTTTAAAAACCAGAAATTTGCTACAAAAGTTTTAATAGAAATTGAGAATGCAGCATGCACTTAACATGTTATAAATTTTTGCTAGTACATAAAGTATAAACATAGATTTGAAACATACTTACAGGAGAAATAAACTGGTATGATTGTATTCTTTTTGATAAAAGATTATATTTCTGATTTAAAAGTGAAAGAACTAGGAAAATGTGTTACATTAACATAAAGACAGCTACTAAAATGCTTTTCATCTGTTAACTATAATAGATCTGCAATATACTGCAATAATATTTAACATCTGGATAAAAGCTGGCAAAAATACTCCAGTTAAAGAATTATTACACCACATATAACAGCAATGTGCTGACCTCTTGTGGCTATTTTAGGAACATATTTTTATCATTAATGCTGCTGAACAATTTTTACATTATTAATGACACTTATTTTGGTGATACTGATCAATCTATATTTTACACTAAGTTCTTAAATACTTAAATAGAACTTTAGAAATACAATATTACTGCAGGTGAAAAATCTTGGTATCAAAGTACCAGAATCAAGTCTCATCTTAAATTGGTAGCTGACTTTGAGCAAGTTACCAGAATTCTCTGAATCCATTTTAATAAAATACACATAGCAGAACTTAGATAAAGACTGATATCACCACTGTTCAGTTAACCATTAAACATGTAACTTCCAGCCAAGATGGAGGCATAGCTAGACACACTGTGCCTCCTTGCACAACCAAAATAAGGACAACAAAAATGTAGGGGAAAAAAACAGTACTGACAGAAAATTGAACTGTACGGATCCGACAACCAAGGAGTTAAAATAGACACATTCATCCAGACCAGTAGGAAGGGCAGAGTCAGGCAGCTGGGCAGAGAGGGGTCCATGGCAAAAAAAAAAAAGTGGTGGCTTGTGGACTCCGGGTGCGCAAGGCAGCAGTGGGCAGACCCTGGGTGCGCAGGTGGTGGCTGCCAGACCCCGTGCACAGGGTGGCAGCGGGCAGACCCAGTAAGGCCGTGGATTGTGGCAGCTGGCTGACCTGGCACTCACACATTCACATGCAGATAAACCAGGTGAAACTGGGGAGCAAGACAGACCATGCAACCCAGGGTCCCAGTGCACGGAAATAGAGCCTCAAAACACCGATTGAAAACACCTGTGGGGGTTGAGGTGCCAGGAGAAACTCCCAGCCTCAAAGGAGAGTTCATTGGAGAGACCCACAGGGTCCTAGAATGTCCACAAACACACCCACCTGGGAATCAGTACCAGAAGGGCCCAGTTTGCTTGGGGGAAGCTGCGGAAGTGAATGAAATCTGTCAGAGAGCAGAGCAAGCACCATTGTGCCCTCTCAGACCCCTGCCCCACATACAGCGTCACAACCCAGCACCATGAGTTGCCCTGCCCAGGTGAACACCTAAGGCTCTGCCCCTTACTACTTAACAGGCGCGTCAGAACAAAAAAAAAGAAAAAAAAGGCCCAAATAGAAGAACAGATCAAAGCTCCAGAAAAAATACAACTAAGCAATGAAGAGATAGCCAACCTACCAGATGCACAGTTCAAAGCACTGGTGATCAGGATGCTCACAGAATTGGTTGAATTTGGTTGCAAATTAGAGAAAAAAATGAAGGCTATGCTAAGTGAAATAAAGGAAAATGTACAGGGAACCAATAGTGATGGGAAGAAAACTGAGATTCAAATCCATGGAGTGGACCAGAAGGAAGAAAGAAACATCCCATCAGAAAAGAATGAAGAAACAAGAATTCAAAAAAATGAGGAGAGGCTTAGGAACCTCCAGGACATCTTTAAACATCCCAACATCTAAATTATAGGGGTACCAGAAGGGGAAGAAGAAGAGCAACAAGTGGAAAACTTATTTAATCAAATAATAAAGAACTTCCCCGATCTGGCAAAGGAAATAGACTTCCAGGAAGTCTAGGAAGCTCAGAGAGTCCCAAAGAAGTTGGACCCAAGGAAGAACACACCAAGGCACATCATAATTACATTAGCCAAGATTAAAAATAAGGAGAAAATCTTAAAAGTAGCAAGAGAAAAGGAGACAGTTACCTACAAAGGAGTTCCCATCAGACTGTCAGCTGATTTCTCAAAAGAGACCTTGCAGGCAAGAAGGAGATAGAAAGAAGTATTCCAAGTCATAAAAGGCAAAGGCCTACATCCAAAATTGCTCTATCCAGCAAAGCTTTCATTTAGAATGGAAGGACAGATAAAGTGCTTCCCAGATAAAGTCAAGTTAAAGGAGTTCATCATCACCAAGCCCTTATTATATGAACTGTTAAAGGGACTTATCTAAGAAAAAGAAGATAAAAAACATGCATAGTAAAATGACAGCAAACTCACAATTATTAACAACCACACCTAAAACAAAAACAAACTAAGGAAACAGCTAGAACAGAAACAGAACCACAGAAATGGAGATCACATGGAGGGTTAGAAACAGGGGAGTGGGAAGGGGAAAGAGGGAGAAAAGGTACAGAGAATAAGTAGCATAGATGGTAGGTAGAAAATAGACAGGGGGAGGGCAAGAATAGTATGGGAAATACAGAAGCTAAAGAACTTATGACACATGGACATGAACTAAAGGTGGGGAATATGGGTGGGAGGGGGTGTGCAGAGTGGAGGGGAATGAAGAGGGGAAAATGGGACAACTGTAATAGCATAATCAATAAAATATATTTTTTTAAAGAAACCTGTAACTGTCTTTCTGTGGAAGGTCTTCAGCACTTATTTTCACTAAGACTTTTCATAAATGTCAACTCATTTCAAACAATTCACACGAGTCACACATCAACATAAAACCAGTGTAGTGTTTTTTAATAAATCTATTTCCAAAATTTTATTGGCTTTTTCTGTGAAGGATAACTTTCTATAATATTTATTGTTTTCAATTAATGGAAAAAAGAAAAATCATCCTAGGAAGAAATGTAATTATTTCTAATAAAATACCATTATCATATATTTTTAAAAGAGCTAAAAAGACTTTAGGGAAAAAAATGACTTAGAAACAGCGTTTAGATTTCCTTTCTACACACTTCTGGATCTCTTTATAAATTGGAAATCCAAAAATTCCAAAGTTGTTAGAATAATCACCAAACTCCTAAATTGGTTTTGTCAGAAAATATTACAGTTCTATATACAATTTATACTGTCTTAATATTCACTAAGGAACTCATATGATACAATTTTCCATTATGTTAAGTCAATCCTATATAAGGCCTTAGCTCGAACTCTTCCAGAACCTATTCTTTCCGAATGGGCAACATTTTAAGGCAACCCTTTGGCACTAGATCATTTGAAAAGTCACAGTTCACAACTTAACTTTACAACCAAACACAGCACTTTTATCTTCAGGGTTACTTGCTCTATAAATTCATTTGAATTGAATTACTTTCCATTTTCAAATGGTAAATACATCCCAATGCTTTTTTTTGAGGTTAGTGTTTTGGTTTTAGTTATTTTACTTAGTTAATATAAACTTACATTAACAACTACAGAATAGCATGATGTCAATGTAATTTTCATTAAGAATTAACATTTCTGAAAACTAAGAAACACAAGAAACACAATTCATCTGTTGAAGCAGTGTCACATTTGTGATTTACATTTCATGGTAATTGGATCTGAATAAGATAAGTTCCTAATTTAATAATGGTTGCATTCTTCAATTAATTACTTCCTTTAAACTTTATCTTCATGGTTACTGATTTCACTGCTAATCATGTATAATGATAATGACTTTTCTTGTCACTGGAGGAATTTGCTACAGATGATTAATTGTAAAGGGATTAGTAGTTAATTTACAAGGAATTTGTGAGGAAGATTTAGTTCCCTGAATTTGTCAGAGAGAAAGAAAATTTATTTTTAAAGAACTGTTTCTTAATTCATTTATAATTACCTGTATCATTTTCCAACACTCTTCCCTATATACTTGTGTATTTTTAATAACAAAAGAGCAAAACTAATTCACTTAACTATTCCCAATTTACAGTTAAATAAATACAAGGCATATACCTAAAATTAAGTTTTAAAGTTGAGGACTGTTTTAAGCTTTCACCTTTGAAAACAGTGGTTCTCCAAACTATATCAAACTACAAACAGATATCAAACTACACTACAAGGCCATAGTAATCAAAACAGCATGGCACTGGCATAAAAATAGACATATAGATCAATGGAACAGAATAGAGAGCCCAGAACTAAATCCACACCTTTATAGTCAATTAAACATTTGACAAAGCAGGCAAGAACATATAATGGGATAAAGACAGTTGTTGTGGACCGTTCAGCCTGGTTTCAGGAGTTGTAACCCTCACCCCATGGTGGGCTGTGTAAGAGCCCAAGGGACCCACTTCATCTGGGTCTGTTCTGTCACAAGGATGTGACCTACTAAGGAGACAAAGCTTATCTCCCTGGCAGGAGTGCTGCTTCTGCCTTACCCATCTCTGGCCCAATTGCTTGGTTGGCAGTCAATGACGGGTAAGACTCCTCATGGGAGGGGCAACCTAAGCCAGACGCAACCACTTGGGAGGCCTCATGGAAGGACTCGGGGGGTTGCAGCAAAGAGGATGTGATGGACCCTCACCCCCCAGCTATTTTGACATAGCCCGAGTCCTCATTTCCATCTGGAAGATGTCTCCTGCTTCCTAATCGGCTTAAAGCCTGAAACTGTGGGGGCGAGCGGTGCAGCCCTGTCCTGGCCAGGACGGCTCCCTGGGTGATCCGGACATAAGAAAGAATTCCTAAAGTCCTGTAAAACCTGCTTTGCTAAGAGTGTTCTTCCTGAGGTGACAAGTGTCCCAGGAGGAAATGAGCATGTCTCCCAAAGTTTGGCAACCCCCTTCCTGACAAACACTGGCTCGAATTAAGCCCTCAGATTTCTTTGACATGTTAAACCTGTATTCCTGTGTATTTGAGCCCAATAAAAGCCTAGTGAGGAAGGGGCTCTGGGTCATTCTCCTCTGAGAGTTTGACCCCTTTCCTCCCCAAGCAGAAGATGTCTTGGTAGTTTTTATTTTCATCCGTGACAGAGGGATGGGGCTCTGCGGGCAGAACTCCCCCACAGACAGTATCTTCAATAAATGGTGTTGGGAAAATCAGACAGACATATGCGAAAGTGAAACTAGATCACCTTCTTACACCATGCACAAGAATAAACATAATGGATTAAAGGCTTAGTGTTAGACTTGAAACCATGAAAATCCTAGAAGGGAGCACAGGCAGTAAAGTCTCAGACATTTCTCATAGCAACATTTTTTTCTGATATATCTCCTTGGGCAAGAGAAACAAAAGAAAAATTAAATAAATGAGACTACATCAAACTAAAAAGTTTTTGCACATCAAAGAAAATCATCAACAACATGAAAAGACAACCCACTGAATGGGAGAGCATACTTGCCAGTGATACATCTAATAAAGGGTTAACATCCAACATTTATAAAAAAAACCTTATACAACTGAACACCAAAAAAATCCTATTTAAAAATGGGCAAAAGATCTGAACAGACACTTCTCCATAGAGAACATACAGATGGCCAGTAGACATATTAAAAGATGCTCAACATCACTAATTACCAGAGAAATGCAAAGTAAAAGCACAACGAGATATGACCTCACACCTGTCAGAATGGCCATCAATAAATTAACAAATAACAAGTACTGGTGAAGATGTGGAAAAAAGGGAACCCTCATGGACTGCTGGTGGGAATGCAGATTGGTGCAGCCACTGTGGAAAGCAGTATGGAGTTACCTCAAAAAATTAAAAATGGAACTGCTTTATTACCCAGAGATTCCACTTCTGGGAATATATATAAAGAAACCCAAAACACAAATTCAAAAGAATATATGTACCCTTATGTTCACTGCAGCACTACTTAAAATAGTCAAAATTTGGAAGCAGCCCAAGTGCTCATCATTAGATGAGTGGATAAAAAAGCTGTGGTATATTTACATGGTAGAATACTACTCGGCCATAAAAAAGAAAGACATCTTATCTTTGGCAACAGTACAGATGAAACTGGACAGTATTATGCTAAGTGAAATAAGTCAGTCAGAGAAAGACAAATACCATATGATGTCATGTATATGTGGACTCTAATGAACAAAATAAACCAACAAAATAGAAACAGACTCATGGATTTAAAAAAACACACTGTTAGAGGGGACGGGGTTTGGCACACTAGGTGAAAAATGTGAAGAGATTAAACAAAAAGAAAAACAGACATACTTTCATAGAAACAGACACAGTATGGTGACTACAAGGGGGAAAGAGGGGTTGGGGAGGTAGAAGAGAGTAAAGAGGGGATAGATGGCGATGGGAAGAGAGGACTCTGGATGGTGAACACAGAATATATTACATAGATGATTTATAGAATTGTACACTTGAAACCTATATAATTGTATTAATGAATGTCACCCCAATAAATTCAATAAAAATGTTTTAAAAGAAAGGTATGGTTCTCCTAAATTTGAACTTATCAATAATGGATGTGCTACTGCCTGAACTTGTAATGTTCATACAGTTATTTATTCAACTGTATTCAGTAGAAATAATATTATATTATTTTTCCAACATATACTACTTAATCTAAGTTTAATAGCACTGACAATTCTAAAACTCCTTTACCCCCTTTTGCATATACATTTGTATAACTGTTGCAAGCCTACATCATTTATGCAAATGTCTATATTTTTCTAAATGCAAGAGATTTGAAGAGAAACGTTTTAAGATACTAGGTTTTTATAGAATCATCTCAGCTTTACCTTCTTATCTGTGTGGAGCAAGAATCTATCTTATGCAAATTTTATATTTCTCTTCAAGGAGCTAGAACCAAGTATCACCTTTTTTTTTTCAATTACAGATATCATCTGTACATCCAAAATAGAAATTTTCTTTTAAAATTTCAGACAGGTGCCCTGGCTAGTGTGGCTCAGTGGACTGAGTACCGACCTGCAAACCAAAGGGTCACCAGTTTGATTCCCAGTCTAGGGCACTTGCCTGGGTTGGGGGCCAGGTCCCCAGTAGGGGGCACACAAGAGACAACCACACATTGATGTTTCCCTCATTTTTCCCTCCCTTCCCCTCTCTAAAATAAATAAATAAAATCTTTAAAAATAACAATATAAAAGTTAAGATAGGCAAGAAAAAAATAAGAAAGAATTATCTAAGGAAAAAGGAAGATGAGTGGAAATAGAAAAGGAAAAATAGCTTCAAATATTCTACCTGAGCTTAATTAAAATACTTTAGTGGGGGGTGGGGAGATCAATGACCAAGGAGGGAATGGGGATAACTGTAACTGAACAACAATAAAAAAAATTTTAAATACTTCACCTGGTAGCAAATAAACAAAACTGTCCCAGTTTTTGACATTAAGAAATTCATTAAGTACTTGATACAGCACACACCCAAGCACACACACAAGGAGGCATGTACTTGATACAGGCACAAACCCCACCACTAAGTGCACATTTACTCTTTCCCTACCCAGGGAATATTTCCCTTTCTTCCTTTATAGAAGGGGTCAGCAGCTTCCACAATCTCAGCCTTCGTAATTCAGAAATCAATCTCAACTGCAGAGGTTTGACATAGACCTAACCATTCCTCCCAATCTCGGTGACTGGTTCAAGTGAGCCAATCAGCTCCTTCAGAGACAATCCTGAAAATTTTGTTTTGTCTTTGCTAATGACTTAGCAAAGTCCCTGCCACTTTCCCCTTGTGTTAGACACCAAGATGTAGAGGGTGGAGCCATCACAGTCATTCTGACTTCATGAAGGAGGGCCTGAAGCTACCAATACCATGGAATAAAATGAGAAGGTGGAGAAGAGAAATCACATCCTGATGAGAGCATGAGAACTTTGGATCTAGTCACTGTTGAAGCCAGAATCTACCTCTGGACTTTTCAGGTATAAGAACCAACACATTTCCCCCTCTTTGTTCCCCTTAAGTCATCTGGAGTTCAGTCCATTGTTTTTGTTGTTTTGTTGTTTATAACTGATAGAGTCTTAATTAATAAATTAAGATTCTGCCATCCTAATGGTGACATAAGAAATACACAGAAATTCATTGCTCACCTGCCCTTGTCAGTCATACACCAGGTGTGTCCCTTTCCTTCGTAATTCTGATTCATTTATCAGAGGGTTTCACCAACCTTACGAATGTGCACAACTTTAATATACCATATTTTGCTGTGTATAATGCACTCCCGTATATAATGTGCACCCACATTTTTGGCCCAAATTTTCAGTAAAAAAATTTTTCTTTTGTTTTCATTTCTTGTTCAATTTTTCATTTATTTACATTTAGATACTTGTTTTTTGTACTATAAAGGAATTTTAGCATTTGCTTTTGAACATATTATGGTACAAGAAATTTTATGTAACAAATAATTATAAAACACAAGAATAGATACAAGGCATTTTAGGTATTATCCATGTATAACGTGCAACCTTATTTTTCCCTCAAAATTATGGGCAAAAAAGTATACATTATACATGGCAAAATATAGTAATATAATATAAATACACAATTTAATCAATGCACAGCTAATATATCAAATAATATCATTTATAAAATTCTTTTCATATACATTTTTGAATCCATAAAACAAGCCTATGAAGAAAATACTATTAGAGTTAATAGGTAAAATACTGAAGTGCAGAAAAGTTGACGTGATTCTAAGCCTTCGCAGCTAGTAAGTAGTAAAGGCCAGGCCATCTTTTCATTATTCTTCATTATCTCTATTTTTTCATTATGCCTTTCATCACTATACAAATACTTTTTATCTTGAAAAGCATCATCAACTATAAATGCAAGAAAGGCATAAGCATTAAGTTCCATCAAATTAAAAAAATATATATAGAAGACTTTTTAAAATAGTATAATCTTACCTAAATCAGTATCTCGAATTCCCATGTATGTTTCAAGAATATCATCAACCTTTTCAATTGCCTTGGCTTTGGTTTCAGAGGGCTTTACCGAAGAAAAGAGAAATAAGATATTATACTGTTATAACCATGAGATTTCTTGAATGTCAAGGCATACATAGGCGAAAATATGAGATGGAGCTAGTTCATGGTTGTTTGCTTCAGCTAATTTGAATGAAAATATATCTAGAATGTGCTCTGCAACTCATACAGTAATCACAAATCTACAAATCTATACAGTAAGTACTTATTTTCAGCATCAGCATTAAGTGCCATAGATTCAAAGAAAAGCCAAGAACATAGTCGCTAAGTAGCTGGTAATAGAGAAGGGGATACAGATGTGAAAATAAATGGCTAAATGATAAGAATAAGCACAATTTTTAAGTATATCTAAGGTACAGAGGCATCATGGGAGGAATAACTTTAAATCTCTAAGAGTCATGGAAGACTTCAGAAAGAAGTTGACAAGATTGTGTTTTCAAAGATGAACTGGTGTCGATAAGCAGGGAGGGAGGGCACCGCACAAAGAAGGCAGTAAACGCAAAGTCTACATGAGGTCAGAGAGTCGGATCAAAGACTGTAGCGTGGGATGCAGCCAGAAAGAGCCCATTGTGATGAAAAACACAGGGGCAGGCGTGACTAGACCTTTAGGGAACCAGGGTGCCACGAAAAGGGCTCTGGTCTTCATCCTGCCGGCCAGAGCCTTCAAACCTTTCAGTGGCTCACCCCAGAGAAAGACATTTCTGAACACATACCCGTATTGGTTATTTTTTATTTAATTTTATTACTTTCAGATTTTAGAAATTACACACATGTATTACCATATTAATCTATTGTACACACTATAAAAATACACAAAAATAGAGTTTTTTAAGGATAAGGTCATGGTGAAATATTCTTAAAGTAATTGTTGTCTTACATATTAATAGTACCAAAACATTTTTGTTCTTTCTAAAACTGTTATTAAAAGTTTCAGTGAATTGCAATATATACTGAAATCATTATATTGGAAACCTCAAACTAATATAATGTTACAACTCAGTATTTTTTTTTTAAAGATTTATTTATTTATCTATCTTTAGAGAGGAAGGGTAGGAGAGAGGGAGAGGGAGAGAAATATCAATGTGTGGTTGCCTCCCGTGTGTCCCTTGCTGGGAACTGGCCTGCAACCCAGGCATGTGCCCTGACTGGGAATCGAACCGTGATTGTTTGGTTCACAGGCCCGCGCTCAATCCACTGAGCTACACCAGCCAGGGCTACAACTCAGTATTTTAAATTTTTTTTCAGTGAAAAAAAGTGACTGGATATACAGGGTGTGGTAAAAGTAGGCTTACAGTTCTTCGTATTCACAATGCAATAATTAATAAATAATAATACAAGAATAAACTGTGTTTTGCATACTCACAACTGTAAACCTACTTTTGCCCTACCCTGTATTACATTATTCTTTTAAAATCTAAGTTTTATATTTGATAAAGTCTTCTCCTGTGCTCAATTTATTTCAAAATTTGGTTTTAAATGACTTCACAGCTGAAAAAGAAATGCCCAAAGATGTTAAAAATCTCTAAGTGCAAATGTTGAATTCACAAATACATTGTAAGAGATTCATACATATAGCATTGTTATAAATGTATGTTGCTTTGTATTCTCAAAACTTATTTAAAATATTCGCATTTTCATGCAAATAAAATTTTATTTTTAGTTCCCTGAGGATATTCTTACAGCTTTCTCATGTTTTTGTTTATCTTAACTAAGCCTTTAAAACAGTATCAGACACAATACATCACTCTTGCCTTCTTTCCAGCATCTGGAATGGCCTCTGTAAAGCAACAAGCTGTGCAAAGTAACTTAGGCGCTTACCTTCGCATCTGCCTGGCCATTGTGTAAGTTACCACAGCAAGTACCAGTACTTCCCACATAGAGCCACCACCACTCTGTCAGTAATTCTAAATGCCTCCTGATCTCATCACCCCTCTTCCATTCACATTCTGATTGCCTGGGTCCAGCTCTCACCTTTTCTTTTCTTTTTTTAAATTGTAGTATACTTGACAAAACATGACGTCAGCTTCCAGGTGTACAAACATAATGATGTGATGTGTGTAGGTATTGCAAAATCATCACCACAATACATCTATTTAATATCCATCACACACATAGTTACAATTCTTTTTCCTGTGATGAGAACTTTTAAGATTTATTCTCTTAGCACCTTTCAAATATACAACACAGTACCATGAACCATAGTGATCGTGCATGACATCCCCAGGATGCATTCGTGCATGGAAGTCTGGGCCATTTGACCACCTTTCCCCACCCTGCCTATCCCCCACCCTGCCTCTGGCAACCATAAATCTGTTCCCCGTACCTATGAGTTTGGTTTGTTTTCTTTTTAGATTCCACATGTAAGTGAGATCATACGGTATTTGTCTTTTCTGACTTATTTCACTTTGCATAATGCCCTCAAATTTCATCCATGCAGTCACAAATGCAGAATTTCCTTCTTTGTTACGGTTGAAGAATATTCTCCATCTTTTCTTATTTGCACAGGTTTTCCAGTTTGTCTCCATGCATACAGTCTTCAGTCTCTCACATCCACCCTGCTCGACAACCCATCCCTCAGAACTAAGAAATTCTTCTAAATGCAAACAGTGCTGCTCCCCTCAAAGTGCTTAAATGGCTCCTCTGTTATTTACAGGCCCTTCACATCCTGACCCAGGCCTACACCTCCAGCCTCACCAACCCCCGCAGATACCTCCAGCACCCACACTCCAATCCCATTAACACCACTAGGGTCCCCAATGCCATCACGGTTTCAGCCTACAACGCTCTTCTCACCATCCTTAACCCACTTGACCATTTCTTCTGGAGGGAACTCTCTGGCCTCCCCTCTTTCCCTGACAGTAGCTGATCAGCCCCTGCTTCATGACATCAACCCTTTCCCCCTGGTTTGTAACAGCTTCTTTTCATCCCTCTCTCCTTTCAGAGAAAAACAAGGTCCTTGTTCTGGTCTTTGTACCACCAGCTCCTGGACCACCTATTGAATAAATTAGGAGATGTGTAGGTGGAGTGTCATTCACAAAGTCATCAGAATTAACATCAGAAACTGTGTTAGGTAATGAGGGGATGATTTGTTTAAATCTATAAATCCTTTAGTGTTTGAAATAGATTGTAAGTCATTTGTATCAAATTTAATATTATTACCACACTAGCTCTTTCCTTTCATTATGAGCTATTTTAATTGCCCTATTTAATGAAACAGGCTATGCAAATAGGAATGGAGTTTTAGATGTTTATCTTTGAATGAATCTTGCCTACCTCCCCAGAGAGATCTTCAGCTACTCTTTTCATTCCAGCAGCTTATACACAGCAGGTGCTCAAAAAAATATTTATTAACCACATTAACTATTAGAAGTGACACTTCCCCTGAGGTGATATGGAGTTTTCCCTGCCACTTTGGCTACCTTTGCAGGCTGTTTTAGGGTCTGTCCTTTTCTGAAAGCCTCGTTCCCCAGCTCCTCACTTCCAGCTCCCTCCCACCATTTTTTCCATTGCCTTACACATTCCTTTCTTCCACTGAAGTTTACTCATTCGTGCAATAAACGTTTTTTGGCCTCAGCAATGTGCCTGGTGGTATGCTGGGCAAAGGAAAGGTAAAGACTTCGAATGACCAGAAGTCACTGCCTGGATTTTTTTTTTTTTTTTACATACTTCATCATATCTCACTTTCAAAACACCTTTGACTCTCCCTGTTTTTTTTGTTGCCTTTTGCCTCCAAATCAACTCTTTTCTGCACCCAGGACCAAGGCACCCAACTCAAAATCTTCCTCTAGATTCCCCCAAACTGACAACATCATTGGTGGCTCAAAAATTCAAAAGGACTTGTCCTGGCTGGTGTGGCTCAGTGGATTGAGTGCCAGCCTGAGAACCAAAGGGTTGCCAAACCAAAGGGTTGCCGAACCAAAGGCTCATCTGTTCAATTCCCAGTCAGGGCATAGGCCTGGGCTGCAAGACAGGTTTCCAGTAGCAGGTGTGTGAGAGGCAACCACACACTGATGTCTCTCTCTCTCTCCCTCCTTCCCTTCCCCTCTGTCTAAAAATAAATAAATAAAATCTTTTTTTTTTTTAAAAAAAAGGACAACCTTGGCCTCATTGTTTCTTGAGTGTCTGTTCCATCAAACCCTCCCACAGCTGATTCTGACCATGGTTGCCCCACAAGCTCTGGGAATCCGCTCTACAGAAAAAGCCTCTGAATGGCTCACCTGTCTCACACCTTGGCCCTTCAAACACTCGGGGATCCTGGGACAATACACACACACAGAAGGACTAGATGGGCCCAGGGCCTGTGCTCCTGCCTTCTGAATTTCCCTAGCCTCCGCCGCCTGCCTCATCTCCCCAGTTCCCACAGGATGACTTCATCACCACTGTCTTCTTCACTGTTGTGAGTGGGCCTAACCTCCCGCTTGCCACTTCGAATCCTGCCCCTAACCCCTGCTGTCCTCTGCTTCCCCTCCTTCTTCATTATATTTTTGTCTCTTCTACTTCTGCTGTTTTTCACTCAAACACTGACCCAGTCAATAAGTGAAACCCTCACTCTTCCCAAGCTTAAATGAATTATGTGTTAATTCATTAATTCAGCAAAGATTCGAGTCCCTTTGATGTGTCAGGTACTATTCCAGGTTTGGGGGATACTTCAGTGAACAAGACATATGGGGAGGAGGGGCTGAGGGTGGAGGGATAAAGCCAAAAGAAAAGGAGAGAGAAAACACTCATGAACATAGACAACAGTATGGTGATTGTGGTGGGGGGTGCGTGGAGGTGGAAAAAGGGATGGGGGGATAAATGGCAATGGAAAAAATAAAGTAAAAATGTAAATTTAAAAAAGATATGAGCAAAGGAGATAGACAATAGACAAAAGGAAACAAGGATATAATGAGCAGTATTGTGTTTAGTGCTTTAAAGAAAATTAAGGGTAAAGATGATTGGGCAGCAGAGGGGGCAGCAGGACTAGCTATTTAGACAAGATCCTTAGAGGAATCCTTTTAGAGAAGGTGATATGTGGGCAGAAACCTGAAGAAGGCAAGGGAGGGAGGGAGCCATGCCCATAAATGTGCAAAGCACTGAAGTAGAGGACACAGCAGTACGAAGACCCCAAGGGGCATACATTTGGGGTGATAGGGGACAGAGAAAGACCCAGGTGGCAGACACAGAGGAAGCCAGGAGCGGAGTGGCAGGAAATGGGATCAGAGAAGAAATGTAGGGTCAGATCTCGTCCGTCATCTGAGGACGTCCACTTTCATCCAGAGTGACATGGGAAGCTACTGGAGGGTTTTGAACAGGAAGGTAACACAACCTCATTGGTGTTTCTAAATGACAATTCTGGCTGCTGTGCTGAGCACAGAGGGAAAGAGAGCAAGGGTAGGCACAGGAAGACTGATTAGGGGACTGCAATGCTCAAGATAAGACGTGAGCGCCTTGGGCCAGAGTGGCGGAAGCAGAAGAGGTGCCTTGCTGTTGGATGCTGGCCTGCTGCGGAGGCAGACCCGCCAGGACTTGTTGATGGAAGGGACGCAGAACATGCCAGGGAGCAATCAAAGATAACTGTGAAATGTTTCACCTGAGGAGACTGGGATTTATGAATATTAGCTTTCATTATCAAAATCTTAAGTATGTTTACTCCTACAGGTGGCTCTGAGACTTTTTTTGGTTCTTAGACCTTTGAACATTTTTGAGCCAGTCCAGATGTCTATAGACTCCAGAAAAAGTTGCCTACAGATAGCTGAGGGTCGCTATAGATCATAGTCTCTTCTCACGCACTTACTTTCTATATTTTCTTCTTAAAGCCTTCAGCAATTTTCATATTGATTAAGTGGGCAATGAATTAAAAGTCGTGCTTTAGTTAGAATGTATGGCATCTTATTTAAGCACATGGTTTTACCTTTCTTCCCAGCTCCAATAACCATAAACGCCCATACATGTCCAAACAGAACAGAGACTCACTGAACACAACATACCATTTCTTCCACGGTGGCAGGACCTTTTGATCTCAGGCGAAGTGTCCCCTTTCCAGTGCCAATTCTTCCTGCTGAAGAATGTCCAGCTTTTGACCTTGGCTCTATTTCTATAAAGATATAATAGATGGGGAAAGGTATATATATTCAGAAATAATTCCAACAGACTGCTGTAAAAGTTACTGTAGTTTCCATCACAAAACTATGTACAATTAGTACAGAAATTTTATAAAAAGCATTGCTTATTATAGAATTTCCCAAAACAAATTCACCTGTCATTCGTTAGTCTCATGGGAGTCTCTACAAGAGGTCTGGCTACAAAAGGAAAACTGAAGTATTTGAAATATACAGAAGGGAAAGAATCGAAACTATAAGGAATAAAAAATAAAATGGTTGGCTTTATTGTAAGAGTAAAGAGGTGTACCTGGCAGGAAAGCAGAGGTAAGAGGTCAGCTGGATTTCTTGAAGGTCATGAAGAAGGGAAAGAGCCGTATCTGAATAAATATTTTTAAAATAGAGGGAGAGAGAAAACGTTACTTGAATACCTACCTTCTGTTTGATGCTTTATATACAAAATCCCATTTGATACTCATACCAATCTATGAGGCAAGTTATAACCCTCATTTCACAGAACAGGAAACTAAAAACTCACTGAGGAGAAGAGCTGGGATTCAAATCCAAGTCTCGCGACGCCAAAGTCTGTCCGCTTTCCTCAGCAACATTCCAACACCCACCTCTTGGAAGCACAAGGGATAAATTCAGAGGTGAGATAAGGAGAGAAGCAGGATTGTAAAGAAAAAGAGGCTGCAAATGGGTTCCAAGGCAGGCAGTCTGCTCAGGAGGCGGGCAAGAGCCAGGGAGGAAGAGTCCACGGGAAGCCACTCTTTCCCTTATGCTTGGTGTGTGTCTGTGTTTTATTTTCAGTTTTGATTTTCCAACTTACGAAGAGTTTCCCCCCAATACCCAGCAGTTACGTAAAGGAGTGAAAGGGTAGGTGGGGACTCAGGGTAAGTAGAAAGGGCGTGCCCTATCTAGGCCACTCCCACAACGTCGTCCCTGTGAGGCTGTATCAAGAGGCCCCGATCTGCTTGTCTGCACAAAAACTGAATTCTCAGAGTTTGTTATGAATGTCCTGATTTTTAAGTTTTGGCAATTGTGTCAAACTTTTAAAAACATTTTAGCAAAAATAAAAGAGATCCATGGATCAAATTCCAACCATGGGCCACCGATTTATAACTTCGGCAACCATTGTCCAAGCCCCCTTGACTGAGGACTGTGCATGGCAGCAGGTGGGGGCAAGAACAGAGGTGGGGGGGGGGGACGCGGGGGGGGAGGGGTACACCAAGAACTGGAGATAACTGAGCTCCTATGAGGAATCACAGGACAGGCGGGTAAATACAAGCAGATAGTGAGCACTGCACCAGCTCTCAAGGCACAAAACATCAGTGGGCCTGCGCGAATGCATTAGTACCGCCTCAGAACCCAGAATAATCCCCACCCTCAGCCAGTACTATTTTGCTATTGAGAATCTACTCCAAAGTGATTAAGGATTTTACATTTCAACTTTAACCTGCATTCAAGGACAGGATTGCCAAAAACATCAGTTTTCCTCTGAGAATGAAAGCATTAAAAATTATCATGAGGTAAGTAGAGCAGGTCCCCTAAGCAAAAACCTATAAATGGTGACTGATGGTGTGAATGCTAATCACGGTGACCGGATTCTCAGGAGCCCCGAGCTACATCCTCAGGTCTACAGCATTGGTCTTACCAGCTACATTGTGCCCTGCCTGAGGAGAATGGACCAACAGAAGCAAGATGTCCAGCATAGAATCCAAAAAAAGGGCCCAAAGAAACAGGCAAGGTCAGTCTGTCACTTGCACTGTCCAGGATTCTGTACCGCCCAGCAACGGGAGTGTTCTCAGCTGAGCTGTGTACAGACCTACAGTGATCCAGACAGTGTCAGCTTCATGGTACCGACCTTCAAGATAAAGAGCCTAATACTCTCCACCCCCTTCCCACGTATTCTCCACCCCACTGAGATTTCACCAAATGACCTACTCAGTGTAATTTGTCTTCCCATATAAATTTCCTGGTGAGTGGGAAATGAACTGCTTGGGTAATGTGCTCCGGTCCACCACCACTTACACATTTGCAATTGTAAAGTGATACACTGGCATTCTAACTTAACAACGAGTCTCTTGTAAGTTTGGTGAGCATGGTGTAGCCCTGGGAAACTGAACAACTCTGGATACACTGGAAAAATAAAAGGCCTCCGGGGTTTACAAAGCTAAGGACCCAGACCCTGGAATGTGGGAGCTCCATGAAGTGTCATCCACACTTGAGAAGGCAGCCAGCCTCCCTCAAGGATGTCTCTGTCTCGCCTTGCTCTTACCTGCAACACCCATTGCTCAAAGGGAAAATGTATGCAGAATAGATTTTTTTTTTAATTAATAAGGTTTATTTTCTAAAGCAGGTCTGGGCATACAGCAAAAATGAGGGGAAAGCACAGAGGTTTCCCATACACCCCTCCCCTCACACGCGCACAGCCTCCCCCTTTGTGAACCCCACCACAGGGGCACCCTGGTATGATCGCAACCCCGCACCGACACATGACCACCTAGAGCTCATAGTCTAGGTCAGGGTTCACTCTTGATGTGTACATTCTGTGAGTCTGGACAAAAAAAATAATGATATTTATCTGCGATTGTAATGTCAAACTAAATAGTTTCACTGTCCTAAAAATCCTCTGTGCTCTGCCTGGCTATTCATCCAGATTTCTCGTTATCACCATGTTTATTCAACCTTCTCTTCGAGAGTGGTATCTCACAACTAACCACTTGGTGGCGCCAAAGCAAAAGTTAAATTTTAAGTTCTGGCCTGCAGGCCTCCAAAAAGGCAGTTTCCACTGCTAAGGAAAGAAAATCCATCTTTATGATCCTGTGATTCAGGAATATAAATCAAGCAGTTAATACATGAAAACAGGCAGGATAGTTCTGTTCACCCGCAGGGGGAAAAACGAGTCCTGTGTTTTTTTTAATTTTTTGAAGATTGTGAATATTTTCAGTCCCACCTACTTTGGGGATGTTGGCCTAAGCATGTCTAATCAACCAGGCCAAGTCCTAAATCAGTCACTTCACTTCTCATGAGTGGATCTGCATGGGGCCTCTCCAGGGGCTGACTAAGGAGAGGGATGCGGTTCATACAACAGACACTAGTAAGTGGACTGCAGCTAGCTGGATTCACTGGGTGCCCCAGGGGCCCCCACCCCTGTGAGGCATACTGACTACCTGCCTGCTGTGGGTCACCTAGGGCACGGGACACTCACAGCTGCTGGGTGGACAGCTGCTCCCAGTCACCAAGAGAAGTCGTGTTTATTCCCAAACCCTTTTGTGGCAATTATATCACTACTCTAGTTATGTAATTTAATTTAAAAGTATGTGAACTGATAAGTGTGAAACAAGGAGTTATTATTGCTAGGAAAACTAGGTTAACTGCTTGGAAAGACTCCATAAGAGTGAGTTGCAAAAAAATTAGGCGTGGGCAAGTTGACGCTAGATTAGAAAAAAAAATCTTTAAACAGCCATCATTTTAGATTTCTGGCTTCTTAAAATGAAACAGAACCCATAAATTCGTGTTAAGGTTGTGATTACATAAGGCTAACAGAACTTTGGTTTGTATCCTCTACCCAAAGAAAGGGCCTTTTACATTGTAAGAGTGCTAAAAGAATGTATGGCTATATATTAAAAATGTTTATAAACACTTATTACATTCTTTATAATACCCCATTTCAACTGGCATTTTCAATAAACACACCAGCCCACAGTCTCTGCTATGCCAAAAAGATGGGAAAATGGAGAAGCAGAAGGATGTCTGTCTCTAGTCCCACCCTCAGCCCTAGGCCCTATTTTCAGGGGAGCACATGCAACATGACTTAGGTCCCTGGGTGACCCAGGAGGACAGAGAGGGGAAGCTGGGCATTCTCCCGCTTCTGCTTCTGCTTCTGCTTCTGCTTCTGCGCAGAGCAAGGCCGTGCTCCAGTCCCAGGAGGCTCAGGCTGGCCTGGAGCACAGATCCCAGCTCTCATAGCAGGGCAGAGCCGGGATTTCAATGGCAGGTGGACACAGAGGGACCAGCTGAATCCCAGCAGTTTCTCAGTGAACAAGAGATGGCAAATCAGAGAACCTCAGTTAAAATCCCATCTCCTCCATTTACGAATTGAGTGAATTTGAGGTATAAGTCCTTATGTGTAAAATAAGAATAATACCTATGTACAATATTGTTTAAAGCATCCAAGGGGCTAATGTTGGAAAGGTGCTTAGCCCCTGGCTTGACTCGTAGTAGAGAGGGACGCTGGGGAGAGAGAGAGAGAGAGAAGTGCTCTTCCCACTCCCTCCCCGTTAACACCAAGTGCATAGGTTTTCTCTCTTAGAATGAGAAACATGCAACAGTCTCTCTTCAATTGCTCAGAAAATTGTCACTTCAAATACAAAGGTATCTTTTCTATAAAACTATCACTTTCCCCCTTCAGTTCATAGGCAAGTGGAAACAGCAGATGGCCTTCCCATTGCTCCAAGCAGACTCTACAAAGCTGTGGAGTTTAAGCCCAGCCCACCCTGAGGACACTCAGCCCTGGAGGCCCTCCAGAGCCTATGCATTGGACCATCCCCCCCGCCCCCCACCTGCATGCACACACACAAATCCGCAGTTAGAGTTGCCTGACACCTCATGAGCAAGTGACCAAGCATATCACCACTCCATCCTAAAAAAGGAAACAAGTAGCCCCCTCCTCTAACCACCCTTATAGGGTGAACTAAGTCCCTCGGCAAATTCATTGATTTATTTCTGTAATTTCCATCCCTGGAGTCACACAACATCAAGAGAAACACCAAAATAGTGGCCAAATGTCAACTCAGGCAGGACTTTGCAGGATTTGTACACAACTGTTCCTCAGCGTGGCAAGCTCAGAAATGCTTTTTTCTTTTCTTTCTTTCCCATTGTCACCAGAGGTGACCTGAATCTCAGGGACTGATTCACACTCACAAAACTCACAAGGAACAGATGTCATGAAGTTATTAATCCATTGGAGGGATGGTAGCAAAAGTCCAAGGGGCTTTTCTTCTTCATCTCATGAGCCTGGAACTTCTTGGAAGAAGTGATGTCCAAGCAGAGACCCAGCCAGCAAGGACTAAGCCAGCAAGGCTAAGTGGGAAAAGGAAGGTGAAGGGAAATCGTTCCAGGCCATGGGTTCAAAGACTCTTGGTTTGCTAGGTCTCTACCCTTCCTGGGAACGATTCACCTGAAACTTTCCTCCCACAGGGTACCTGAGAAGCTTAGTGTGCCTAGATGCCACCAGAGCAAGGACTTGCGCATGAAGGACAACTCTCTTAAGCCAAGGCTGCAGAGAGGCAGTTCACAGTGACATGGGGTCCAAAGACATGTTTGTGGAGTATGCAACATTTTCAGATTTTTTTAATTGGTTGTCAATATTTAAAAGTTGGACACAAATCGGAGTTCTGTTACCCTTCTTACGTAATCACAACCTTGATGCATCTCTAATTTAAAAGTTGGGTGATTTCTCATAAACACTCCAATGTTAAGTTCCTCCGGAGACCGACACATTCCTAAGAGCCTGGACGTAACACAAATGGTACTGACCATGAACCCCTCATGCGCTCCCTGCCGAACTTTCACTGCCAACACACACGCAACATACACACGCTTCTCTGAGAATAGGTGACAGAATCTAGCTTACAACCCAGAATTTAACATTTTGTCTTTCTTTTTATTGAATTTGTTGCGGTGACACTGGTTAACAAAATTATGCAGGTCTCAGGTGCGCAATTCCACAGCACGTCATCTGTGCACTGTGTGGCGTGTTCACCGACCGCCCTGTCAAATTTATCCCCCTTTACCTTCCTCTAACCCCCGCTCCCTCTCCCCGGCAACCACCCAGAATTTAAAGTTTTAACTGTATATTTCCTTTTTCCATGTGTACTTTCTCTCTCCAACATTTCTCAGACTTCTTTTTCTAATGTATAGCTTTTTTTCACTAAATTTATCGGGGTGACATTGGCCAATAGATCACGTAGGTCTCAACTGCATACCTGACCTGTACGGCATGCCTCCTGCACACTGCCCTGTGTGCCCGCCACTCAAAGTCAATCATCCATCACCATGAATTTGGCCCCCTTTACCCTTTACTGCTCCGCACCCCCTTCCAGCTGGTAACCAACACACTGTTGAGTATGTCTATGAGTTTCAGTTGTATGTCCCACAAATGAGTAAAATGTGGTTCCTGACTTATTTTGCTTAGCATAATGTTCTCAAGGTCCATCCTTGTTGTTGCAAAGGCAATATTTCATCTTTTCTTACGGCTGAGTAGTATTCCACATCTTCTCCATCCAATCCTCCATGGAAGAACACGTTGGTTGTCTCCGTGTCTTGGCTGCAGTGAATAACACTGTCATGAACACAGGGTGCATATATTTTGGTGAATATTTTAGAGTCTTTCAGGTAGATACCCAGAAGAGGGACTGCTGGGTCATGTGGTGTTGTAGCTTTTTCTTTTTTGAGGAACCTCCATACTCTTTTCCATAGTGGCTATACCAGCCCACACTCCACAATGGTGCTTCTGCAGAGGAGAAGCTGACCCGGGATGAGAGCAGGCTGGGCACCAAAGCCATTACCCCAGAGCTGGAGACCCTGCACAGGAAACATCGTGCCCTCACTCCATTGGTCGCTCCTGGAGCCGGGGAGGCCAACAAAGCCTCCCCAGGGTGGTAGAGTCAGTCCAAGAAGCAGAAGCTGCAAGCTCAGCTGCAGCACCTGGTGCAGGTGAACCAGTGGCTGGGAGAGGAGCCAGCAGGAGCAGGTTGTGGTTCCAGAAGGAGAAACAGCACTTGCTATTCAGGAGCCAGATCCTAAAGCTGGATGATGATACCTCCCCTTTTGCGTAAGGGGAGGACTGTCTATTCTGGAGCAAGGAATACATCTGTGGGTCATCGCAGAGCAGGACACACCCCTCAGAGTCCCGGAGGAGCCCAACAAGGCCCAGGGAAACTTTCAAGGAGGCTCAAGACTTCTTGTAGAGCCTGGGGGATTCCACCATGTGCAATAGGGTTGTTAAGGTCTGGACACTACCACTAAAGCAGTGAGGGGCGAGGGGAGGCCCCAGCAGTACTGTGGACTGAGGGGAGGAGTGCAGCTAATACCTTATCTCTCTACACACAGAAGCAATGGACAGGGAAGGACAGGAGTGCTGACCAAATGGGCAGAGTGTTCTTGGCTCTGGAGATCCAGGATGGCCGGCCACTGAGTCTCCACCTAGAAGACTCCAGCCAGCCTCTCTCACTGGCCATTAACCTAGGGGAGAGGGGCCCCTGCTGGAAGGATTAAATAAGGGGTAGGCCGAGCCTCCAGGGTCAGGCTGCAATGACAAGAGAGGAGGTTACCCTGAGACTGAGCTGGAACTGAGGGTGCAGCTGTCAGAGGTCTGTGCCTCCAGGCTGGACTGGCTATTACATATTCTCGTGGAGAAGCTGAGAGAACTGGCCAGCTTCATCCTGGGGTTAGGAGGTTCCTGAGGGCCACCACCTTGTAGTTTCTTCACCAGCAAGTCACTGCTGTACCTCGGAGCACATCACAGCTTCTCAAAGGAGCCACTGCATCACAAGGAGCCACTGCGTCCCTGCTCCACCAGGCTGGTCACACCCAGACCAAGCCCCAGTGCCCCTGGCCACATCTCAGCTTCCACTTGCAGGCTCCCCACCCACCACTGCCATCTTTCAGCAATTCCACCACTTGGGTCTGGTTTGCAGGGTCGAGGCCCTGCTTGCCGCTGCAGCTGACACAGTCCTCCTGGGTGTGTGCAGCTTCTAGCTTGCTTTGTACAGGGCCCCCACGCTGCACTGGGTGATGCTGACTGTGGGGCTGTCTACTTTACAGGCCTTGGACCAGCTGCCATATTCCCCACAGGGGGTGCTGTCCTGGCACTTATCCTTGCTCTCCTCCCATTCCTCTGCGTGCATCCAGATGGGCTTATTGTCCCCATTGATAGAGCCAAACTCCTCACGCACTCAGGTAAGGATCTCCTTGTACAGGGTTTCTGTATCCTGGTAGCTGCCCTGCTTCAGATAGCAGGAGGCCAGGTTGTTCTCACTCTTGGCCATGTTGGGGTCATCAGGCTCGAAGTGTGTGGGGTAGATCTCCAGTGCCACCGGCCGTAATATTCTACTTCCTCAGCTTTGCCCTGTTTCTGGCACATCAGCATCAGGTTGCTCAGCTGCTTGGCCACATCTGGATGAAACTTGCCCAGGACCTTCTGTTGGATCTTTAGTGCCTGCTTGCACAGAGGCTCGGTCTCCTTGTACTTGCCCCACTTGCTGTACAAAACTGCCAGGTTGTTTACTGTCGCAGCCACAGCCATGTTGTCCTTGCCCAGTGTCTCCTTGGGAACGGCAAGGGCATCACTGAGCAGCTGAGCAGCTGAGCAGCTGAGCAGCCTCCTTATACTTGTTCTGGTCCCTATAGACCAGCACCAGTGTGTTCAGCATGGTGGCCACATAGGGGTGGTCATGGCCCAATATCTTCTCCAGGTCTTACAGCACCTGCTTGCAGAGCAGCACGGCCTCCTCTCAGCAGCCCTGTGAGGTATACTAGATTGCCAAGTGGTGCAGAGTGTGGAGCCTTCCTGGGATTCCACAGCCCCCACTCTGGGCAGCCACAACCCCTCCTCCAGGGCTGGGAGCTGGGCTCTGCTCCTCCTCCTTGGGGAACAGGCCATCCAGAGAATCTTTGAGGAGTAACAATGGAACTTCAGAAAAAGAAATGAAAAAAAAAAAAAAACAGCTCTTTTTGCAATTGCAACAAAAAGAATAAAATACCTAGTAATAAACCTAACGAAGCACATGAAACACCTATAAACTGAAAACTACAAAGCATTATTAAAAGAGATTAAAAAGGACAATGAAATGGAAAGATAGTCTGTTTCATGGATTTAAAAACTCAGCATAGTTAAAATGGCCGTATTAATCAAAGCAATATACCAATTTAATGCAATCCCCAACAAAATCCCAATGATGTTTTTTAAAGAAATAGAACAAAAAAGTCATCAGATGTGTATGAAACCACAAAAGACCCCAAATAGCCAAAGCAATGCTGAGGAGGGGAAAAAAAGAACGAAGCCAGGGTTATCACGGTACCTGGCTTCAAATTATACTGCAGAGCTTCAGTGATCAAAACAGCATGGTACTAGCAGAAAAACACACACAGAACAATGGAACAGAATGGAGAGCCCAGAAATAAAACCACAAGTATATGGGCAAATAATTTTTGACAAAAGAGCTAAAAGCACACAATGGAGAAAAGAAAGCTTCTTTAGTAAACAGTGCTGGGAAAACTGGAGAGCTACACTCAAAGGCATGCAACTAGACCACAGTCTGACCCCATGGACAAAAATTAATTCAAAATGAATCAAAGGCCTACATATAAGATCTGAAACAATAAATTATTATACATACCAAAAAACATAGGTACTAAACTTATGGATGTTGGTCTTAGAAATTTTATGAATTTGACCCCAAAGGCAAGGAAAGTAAAGGCAAAAATAAATGAATGAGACTGTATCAAACTAAAAAGCTTCCACAACAAAATCAAAAGGCAACCAACCAAATGGGAGGTGATATTCGCAAACAACCACTCCAACAAGGGCTTAACATCCAAAATATATAAAGAACTCATACAACTCAACACTAAACAAGCAATCCAATTAAAAAATGGGCAGGGGACCTGGACAGACACTTCTCCCAAGAAAGCAGACAACTGGCCAACAAATATATGAAAAGACGTTCAACTTCACTAGCTATTAGGAAAATGCAAACCTAAGCTACGCTGAGATACCACCTCATACCTGTTAGAATGGCGATCATCTACAACAGTAAGTAACAAGTGTTGGAGAGGTTGTGGAACAAAAAGAACCCTCATTCACAGCTGATGGGAATGTAAACTAATACAGCCACTATGGACATCTGACTTCTTTAGAATAGCTATGGGTTTCTGTTATGTTGAAGATTTTTTAAATCTAGCTGGTTGAGTGCTAGGGCAGAAAGAAAGCAAGGAGCCCTGGCTGGTGTGGCTCAGTGGATGGAGCACGGGCTGTGAACCAAAGTGTCGCTGGTTTGATTCCCAGTCAGGGCACATGCCTGGGTTTCAGGCCAGGTCCCCAACAAGGGGCACATGAGAGGCAACCACACATTGACATTTCTCTCCCTCTCTTTCTCCCTCTCTTCCCCTCTCTAAAATAAATAAATAAAATCTTAAGAAGAAAGAAAGAGAGAAAGAGAGAGAGAGAAAGAGAAAGAAAGAAAGAAAGAAAGAAAGAAAGAAAGAAAGAAAGAAAGAAAGAAAGAAAGAAAGAAGGAAAGAAGGAAAGAAAGAAAGGAAAAGGAGGCGTACGGGAGCCACGTACACAAAGCATCAATTGTATGTTGGATCAAAAGAACTGGCAACACATGAACCAACCCTGCCCCCCAAAAAACACAAAATTACTCTTAAATGTTCCTTTGATGAGACTGAATAGTGCATGACAAGTCTCAGAAGTAGAATAACTGTTCCCAAAATCTCTTTATTTTCAGTTAAGGTGTCACTCGAGAAAAACTCAGCCATGTTTTTATAACTCCCTGAAAGTACAGGCAATAATTAATGTGCATCTCTGGGAAGAAGATTCATAACTTTAATCCAGAGGAAACTATGTTAAAAAACAGATCATGAGCCTCTGAACTGCAATACATGAAAGTTTTTTAAAAAGTGATGGCTAAAATATTTTGTTTTTACCCTTTTAAACTTCTTATATTCCATAGTATGATTTTTATCATGAAAATTTAAAATAAAAAAATAGTTCATTTTTATAATGGTTTATTACACGTATTTTTCCCCTGGCCTTTAAAAAGTTAATAAAAATACTACAAAAAAACAATCCTGCCAATTTAAAGAGTCAATAATGATGTAATATTCTACCACATTTCTGACATGGACATATTTATAATATTAATGAAAACTGTTTAAAATGAGAATAGTTACATAGTTAAAAATTATAAAGCCACTAAAAGTAGAATGATTCAGTTTCTCTACTTCCTAGCCTAGGGAATGCTAGCCTTTTTACTATTTTTTTATTGTATTTTTTTCCATTACAATTTAGTCCTCTTGTATCTCTCCTCCTCGCAATCACCACACTGTTGTTCACATCCCTGAGTCCTTTTTCCTTTTTGCTCAATCCCTCCACCCCTTAATTCTGCTCTCTATGTATGAGTCTGTCTCTATTTTGCTTGTTAGTTCAGTTTGTTCATTACATTTCACATATGAGTGAAATCATATGGTATTTGTCTTTCTCTGACTGGCTATTTCACTTAGCATATGCTTTTCACGTTCATCCATACAGTCGCAAAGGGTAAAATTTTCTTCTTTTCTTAATGACTGAGTACTATTTGACTGTGTAAATGTCCCATAGTTGTTTCCACTCATCTACTGGTGGACACTTGGGCTGCTTCAGTATCTTGGTGATTGTAAATAATGCTGCAATGAACATATGGGTACTTATGTTCTTTTGAATTGATGTTTTGGGTTCCTTCGGATATATTCCCAGAAGTAGGATCACTGGGTCCAAAAGCAGATCCATTTTTAATTTTTTGACATATCTCCATACTGCTTTCCACAATGGCTGCACCAATCTGCATTCTCACCAACAGTGCAAAAGGGTTCCCCCTTCTCCACAACCTCACCAGTACTTCCTGTTTGTTGATTTATTGATGGCAGCCATTCTGACAGGTGTGAGATGGTATCTCATTGTGGTTTAATTTGCATTTCTCTAACACTTAGTGACATTGAGCATCTTTTCATGTGTCTATTGGCCATCCGTATGTCCTCTTTGGAGAAGTGTCTATTCAGGTCCTTTGTCCATTTTTTAATTGCTTTTTTTTTTTTTTTGGGTGTTGAATTTTGTAACTTCTTCATAAATTTGGGATATTAACCTCTTATTAGATGTATTGGCAAATATGTTCTTCCATTCTGTGGATTGTTTTTTTAGTTCATTGATGCAAAAACTTTTTAGCTTGATGTCGTCCCATTTGTTTATTTTTTTCTTTTGCTTCCCTTGCCTGGGGAGATACATCCAATAAAATATTGGTACAAGCAACATCCAAGATTTTGCTGCCTATGTTTCCTTCTAGGATTTTTTTGGTTTTGGGTCTAACGTTTAAGTCTTTAATCCATTTCAAATTTATTCTTGTGTGTGGTGTAAGAAGGTCGTCTAGTTTCATTCTTCTGCACATATCTGTCCAAGTTTTCCAACCCCATTTATTGAATAAACTATCTTTAGTCCATTGTATGTGCTTGCTTCCTCTGTCAAACATTGATTCTAAAGGTGTGGGTTTATTTCTAGGCTCTCCATTCTGTTCCATTCTTTTTTAAAATAAATGTTTTTTGGTTATGAATGTTAGTCTGTTCCTCTTACATTTAAAATATAAAACACATACAAGAAGACTAAAGAAAGAAATTATTCATAAACTCACCACCTAAAGATAAGAACTGTCAATAATTCAATATACATACAAGTACAGCTAATTTTTCTTCTACATTTAAAGATAGCTTTTACAAATGGGATAGTACTGCACATTGTTTTGTATTCTGCATTTCCACTTGCTATATCAAACATGATTTTCATAAATAAAGGGAATTGCTTATCCACTTAACAGTTTCTGAAAACATATTCCAACCACAATTTTGAGCATAATTACTTAAATTCATTTTCCTATAATTATGTAACAATTCTCACTGTACAAACACTTTCTGGTAAAATATACATTAATAGTATAATTGCTGCTTTTCTAATAAGTTACATTGTATTCATACTGTTCAGGCAATTTAAGGAAACTGCTTAAATTCCAGCATTATTTTTTACACCATCATACATTCTGGTTTTAATTGCTAACCTTAAAAACAACTGAATGCTATTATCTACCTACTAGTTTGATATTCATTCCAAATGCTCCTTAAACATCCTTCTAAGAAATTAATCACTTCTTAGGGGAAGTATCTTGGGAAATACAGGTCACAAAGTTTTTAGTATTATAAATTATGATAACTGCACTTTTCTCAGATTAAAAACATGAGCATTTACTACATTTTCTTTTAATGAGAGTTTACAATGTGGATGAAAGGGGTTGTACAGGAAGTAACCTCACAGAGCGATCTGCCCATAAAGTCCTAAATGGGCAGGTCACCCCACAGGTACATAACTTCTGCAGTAAAAGGTTTATCTTTGCCTTAAGCAAGCCCTGTCCATTGGTTCCATGCACCTAGGTTAACACACCTTTGAAATGCCTCCCATCAGACTAGTAAGGAGAGAAAGGACCCTCAAGTAGGCACAGAATCCTATTACCCACCCCAGGTAATCCAATCCCCGCTTTGCTTCCTCCCACATTCAGGTACTCTTCCTTTTGTTCCCTCCTTAATTCCAAACGCATAAAAGGTGGTGCAAATGGTCATCCCAAGAAGCATTTTTCCCAGTCTGTTGAGATCTTGCCTCCAGGCATGTGGTATCCTCTGTTCGGCTTAAATAAATTTTCATAAAAATTCTCTATAGCCTGGCTGGTGTGGCTCAGTTGGTTGGATCACTGTCCCATACACTGAAAGGTTGTGGGTTTGATTCCCAGCCAGGGTCAAGTATCTAGGTTGTGGGTTGAGTCCCTGATTGGGGCATGTGTGGGAGGCAAGCAATCAGTTTCTCCCACATCAGTGTCTCTCTCTCTCTCCTTCCTCTTCCTCTTTTTGTAGAATCAATAAATATATATATATATTTAATTCTCTACAGCCCTGGCTGGTGTGGCCCAGGGATTGAGCACAGGCCTGTGAACCAAAAGGTCACCAGTTTGATTCCCTGTCAGGGCGCATGCCTGGGTTGTGGCCCAGGTCCCTGGTTGGTGGCATGTGAGAAGCAACTGATCAATGTTTCTCTCTCACATCAATATGTGTCTCTCTCTCCTCCCCCGCTTTCCCTCTCTCTAAAATAAATAAAAATAAAATCTGAAGAAAAGAAATTTTCTACAAGTTTGGACATTCTTAGGTCAACAACAACTAGAGTAGAAAAGAGTGCATATGTAGTCTGGGTCTTTATCCAGGTGGGTCTCTCACTGGACGCACATTTATCCATCACACTTAGTATTCATCTGACACCTTCGCCACACCCCACAAAAGAACTTGGTTCTTCGTTTATCTTTCCCCATAACATCTTTCTGGCAGATGCCAAACCCATGTCTAGGTAGGTATGGGAAGGACAGAACAAACTCTATGACTTAAAAAGATTAAGTGGCATGTTCTACCCCCAAATTTGTCATCGTAAGCACTTCAAACCATTGCAAAAAAAAAAAAAAAATACATGAAAGAAAGTACCACCATCAGATAAAACATAAAACATCTCAAACTGAACTTTTCTCCCTCACATTCCCCAAGCCAGTTCTACATCTCAGTTGCCTCATTGCCAATTACCACTTTTATCACAGGCTCTGAGGGTAGAAATCCTGGGAGCCACCTTTGCTTCTTTTCAACTTTCTCTCCTCCCTGCTTTGGCTAAACATCATCAATGCACCTCCTACCCCCATTTCTGCTGTTGCAACATTACCCAGACTTTTTTCTTTTCTTCAAATTCCCACTGCTGCCCCTAATCCCAGCTCTTGTCATCTACCCCCAAACTATAGCAATAGCCTCTTACAGGGGTTCTCCTCTAACCAAATATAGCCACATTGTTCTTCCAGGCTTAATTCCTTAAAACCTATTTTATCATGTCATTCTTCAGTTCTAATATCAAAACGATTCCCTAGTATCCTCTAAGACAAGGTCACGTCCCCCTCCTAGTTTTCAGAGCTCCTCTTACTCAGGCCTAGAGCTACTTTTGCAGCCTGATCTGCTGCAGTCCCTCCAAGAAAGACTAAGTTCCTTACTGTCCTGAACACTTCCCACAGGAAACCGTCCTTCCTTGTCTATAGTTTCCTATTTCCCAAGGCTAAGTTCAAGTGCAATCTTCTCTAGGAATCTTTCTCACCTAGTCCAGCCTACTTATAGCTTTCCCTTCTCTGAACACCCATTGAAACATCGGTAGAGGATTTGAATTTTACTCCATAATTCTGGGAGAAAAAAATGTCAGACTGAATCTAACTTTAAGCTCCCTGCACCACAGGTGTGAGTCTTGGTAATGCTTGAGAAGTCTCTCTCCCCTTCTCAAGATCTGGAGGGCTGATGTTAGGCTCCGTTTACACAGACTCTGCCCTGAAGCTCAATGTCCAAGTCAGTTGCCAAGCCGAGGGCACAGGGAGCCTTCACCTCGGATTGCAAGGCCACAGCTCCAACAGCTCCAATATCCCTACGCGACTCTGTCAGACATCCTGTCACCTCTCCAGAGAAGTTACATGGCAATGGACCCTGGTCCCTGGTAAGAGTGGGACCCGCCAAAACCATCTGCCGCATAGCTTTCTCTTTGGGGAAGTTCTTCCCAATCTTACCACTTCTCCTAACCACCATCGCTCTCTAAGCCTTAGAACCCCTCCCAATCATGGCCAAATCAGCTCTCAGCAGAATTCCATCTTGTTTAAATCTGCATTACAACACATATCACAGTTCTAAAGAGGCAGTGACATACGTTTAAGAGCAAAAGCCTGGGGAGCAAACAGGACTGGAGTACTATTCTTTTTTTTTTTTTTTTTTTTTTAATTTTTATTTTCATTGTTGATCTTGTACAGTTTTCTGTCTTTTATTCTCACCCGAACCCGCCATCCCAACCCTCCCCACCTCCCTCCCATTTCCACCCCCCCATAGTTTTTGTCCATGTGTCCTTTATACTTGCTGCACTTCCCGCCCACCACTGAGTGACCTCAGGGAGGTATTTCGCTGCCCAAAGCCTCAGTCTCCTTATCTAGAAAACTTCATAGGAATGGCATGAGGATTAAATCAGACCCTTACAGCAGTAGTCCTAGGAGCGATGACTAACGCTTGGGTGGCATTGTAGGCCAAGCACCACTCTAAGTATTTTACATACATTAACTCATTGAATCCTCACAATGCTTTGTGGATAAGTAAACAGGCACAGGGGGAGTAAGTAACTGAAGCCCAAAAGCACACAGGAAAGAAGCAGCAGAGACAGGAATCAAACCCAAGCAGTTTGTCTCGGACTCTAAGCTCTAGAACACGATGCCACATTGCCTCTAATGAGTATTCAATGAATGGTAGCTATTACTGCTATTAATAGAATTACTTGATTCTTAATGTATATGCTTCTTTAAATTGTAAGCTCCTTGAAAGCAACAAACATGCTGACAACATACCAGCTGCTGGAGAGCTGGCCACGGAGACTCACTGGGTCCTTAGAAGCCTGCCTCTGTCTCTCTAGCTAGCTCCAGAGCTTTGAACAAATTGCTTATCCTTTCAGAATGGCTGTAAGGATTAAATGATTTCCTACTAATCCAGTACTTAGTGAACTGCAGCTATGACAATGATATAACGATATATTTCACTATTCGATATGGAATGGCGATATTACCATCTGTCTTTCCAGGATCTAGAAGAGCACCTGAATTCTCCACAAATACTTGCTAATCAGCAACTCTCCGCATTGTTTTTCCTCACGTAGATTCATCTTGTTTCTAAAATTACTCCTTAAAGGAAAGGTTACACCTTCATAATAACAGTAGGAATATCAGCTGACTTGTTACTATGCATCAAGAACTATTCTATGATTTTTTTTCAGATGCTTAATAATTTAAAACTCACAACAGCCCGAAGTGGTCGATATTATCATCTTCTTCAGTTTTATGTATGAGGAAAGCAAAGCACAGAAAGGTTAAGTAATTCACTCCATGTCGCCATTTCACACAGCTGTATGTGGCAGAGTCTAGGTACTTAACAACTTGCACTTTTGTTGTCTCTTTTGTAACTTTTTTCATATTCTCCCAGGAATTTGGTGGAATTCAGTACATATGAAAAACTACCAAAAGCATTTATTGTTTGAAACAGCATGAGCAATAGAAAATACTTTTAAATGTTTGAAATATCTAAAAAGTCATTAAAACTTAAAAGCCAGTTTCTCTTTAAAATCAAATATACTTAGTCTTTAAAAATGAGGACATCAGTTAAGCTGAGTCATGAAGACGGGGGCCGAGTTTTCCAGCTGTGAATGACTCAAAGGACTCAGACATAATTCACATACTGAACATCCTATTCTGATGGGCACACGGCACAGAAATAAAGCCTCTAAAAGAAGACACAGTCCAGAGGTCTGTTACAAAATCTAACCCCAAAATAAAGACTATCAATGCTTTAAGGGTTAAACTTTCTTTCAGCTCCATTTCTCATTTCAAAACCCTTTGCAGAAACATTTCAGGCCCCCTTCCACTTCTTTTCATAAAGGGCAACAATTACAAATTTAAAAATCTTCTCCAGGATAAACCACATAGAGATGTCTCTAAGCAAAACTAAAGCAAAGCATCATACATAAAATAATTATTTTTCTGCAATAAAAGGCCCCATAGGAAAACAAACCAGTTGAACTAGTCTGGTCCTTAAGCCAGTTAAATGGAAGAGTGAACTTTCATGGCCTTGAGAAAACCTAGGTTTACAGGGCAAACTCTGCAGGGTTGAGCTCATTGTGGAGACATGTTCCTTTTCGTTGGCAAAAAAGAAAAGTAAGTGTGCCATGGCCAAAAAAAAGGAAGAAAAGAGAAAATACTGCTAGAGACATTCCAGCCAATACCTGATAAGGACCAGGAAGGTTTCCATCAACTCATGGCTAGAAGAAGGAAAATTTGTATCAGAAAGCAGCTGACCAAGACAGACCATACTAGGTATGGGAGAGATTTCTGATTAAACTGCAGATTTTCAACAAGAGAGTCATTTAAACAGTGGCTCCCATATGTTTTTTGCTATGACACAGAGTGAGAAATCTATAGATTATATCATGACCCATAAATACATACATATATGTAAATATACATGTTTATACACACATATACAAATAAAAGTGAAACATATACACAGAAACAGTGTAATAGAAATAATGCTCATCCTTACTAGGCACAAAGCACTATGAAAGCATCATTTCTGTTCTGCTTTGTGTTCTAAACACACTAGTTAAGAACCACTGGTCAAAAAACAGTGATTTAAACCAGCACAGGAGATCCTGAGAGTATGTTTTATGAAGGCCTTTACTCCTCCCTCAGAGCCCCACTGTTGTGGACCGTTCAGCCTGGTTTCAGGAGCTGTAACCCTCACCCCATGGTGGGCTGTGTAAGAGCCAAGAGACCCACTTCATCTGGGTCTGTTCTGTCACAAGGACGTGACCTACTAAGGAGACAAAGCTTATCTCCCTGGCAGGAGCGCTGCTTCTGCCTCATCCATCTCTGGCCCCAATGCTTGGTTGGCAGTCAATGATGGGTAAGACTCCTCATGGGAGGGGCAACCTAAGCCGGACACAACCACTTGGGAGGCCTCATGGAAGGACTGGGGGGGGGGGGCTGCAGCAAAGAGGATGTGATGGACCCTCGCCCTGCCCACCACCCCAGCCCCACCCCAGCCCTGGCTATTCTGACATAGCGTGAGTCCTCATTTCCCTCTGGGAGATGTCTCCTGCTTCCTAATCGGCTTAAAGCCTGAAACTGTGGGGGCAAGCAGTGCAGCCCTGTACTGGCCAGGATGGCTCCCTGGGTGATCGGGCATAAGAAAGAATTCCTAAAGTCCTGTGAAACCTGCTTTGCTAAGAGTGCTCTCATTCAAATGATAAAGGTCCAAGGAGGAAATGAGTTATGTCTCCCAAAGTTTGGCAACCCCCTTTCCTGACAAACACTGACTTAGATTAAGCCCTCAGATTTCTTTGAAATGTTAACCATTGTTTGATCCTTGTCACCTGACATACCTGTATTACCGTGTATTTGAGCCCAATAAAAGCCTAGTGAGGAAGGGGCTCTGGGTCATTCTCCTCTGAGAGTGTGGCCACCTCTCCTCCCCAAGCAGATCTTGTCTTGGTAGTTTTTATTTTCATCTGTGATGAACGGGGAGTTCTACGGGTGGAGCCCCCCCCCCACACCCTACAGCCAACTAGGACAGCTGCAATGGAGCATCTGCTCTGGGGACAAGTGGCTTGTTTGGTGCTTGGGTAAAGGCCGCCTACATGGCTGTCTTCCTCCATGTCTGCCATTCCTCACGGCGCTGGCTTTTCTTTCTACACCATGAACTTGGGGGTTCCCCACAGCTCTGTTTTTCATCATTTTAGTTTATTATTATGAGTAATTAGATCCATTTCCATGGCTTCAAATTACAGTCATGGGCCACTTAACTTTTTGTCAACAATGAACCACGTATATGACAGTGATCCCATAGATTACAATGGAGCTGAAAAGTTCGTGTCCCTAGTGACATTGTTGCAGCACGACACAAATACTTGCCATTGTGTTACTATAACCGTGACTTAACAATTCAATTAAGCAATAAAGGGTGTGTATTCTGCTTTCTCTCCAGGCGATAGCCAACCCTCTGTTTTCTTAGAGTATGTAAATAAAGCTTTGTGTTTTCATTTCTTATCTAGCTTTCTTTTACAGCTTACAGAAGTCTGTTTGTGGGTGGGAGCAGGGAGAAGGGGCTGCTCGGCCCAGCCCTGAGGATCCACAGCTGTGTACAGTAAATCTACAAGTTCCTGTTTGAGGAGAGAGAGCAGCCTAATGCGTGGAGGAAGCTCGAGAAGCGGTTGATGCACACTCCTTCAGCCCTCTCCCTCTCTCATGCTCCCCCTTCTTAGGAGAGGTGGCACTTCACACTCCCTTCCCCAGTCTCTTTGTTCTGCTTTCCCTCTCCATCCCTATAAAAGCCCCTGACTGCATTGAGATTATCAAGTTGGGTTTTTGAGGAAAAAAGTATCCCATCTTGAATTGCCAGCATCTCTAATAGACCACTTCCTTATCCCCAGTGCCCGTCTCACAAATTTGGCTTTCGGAACTGGGTGAGGGTCTTTTCACAGTTACGTTATAGCTGCTTACAATATTCGGTACAGTAACATGCTGCACAGGTTTGTAGCCTAGGAGCTATAGGGGAATAGAAGTGGTCACCCCAAAATATACCTGTTTGGCATAAGGATCATTTTGGCTAGTTAATTTTAAAAAACAGCAGACATGGGAGAAGCTCTGAAAACCAAGCAGAAGTTATTCTTTACAGAAGATATTTATATTTATAAGAAAAATCTCCATTTGTAAGAGTATCTTTCAAGCTGTACCACAAGAGGGGGATGACCATATATCTAGAAACTCTATCAATTCAGGACTTAAATTTGCACAACCTTACCTTTGTTTGCTGCATTTTTCCTGGTAACCTCCCATAACTGATCTCCTCCCCTACCCCCAGCATCTTCTTTTGTCTTCAGCTGAAGACAGGTGTATTTAAGGTGGTGGCTCCAGCCACTGTGACGGGTTACTCAGTTTTTTCTGGGTCTCTGTATACAGGAGGTATGCGTGTTATTAAACTTTTGCCTGTTTTCTCTCCTGTGAATCTTTTATTACAGGATGTCTCGGCCAACAACTCAAAAGGGTAGAGGAAAAATTATTCTTCCTCCCCTATAGAGCAATAGGCTACAACATATAGCTTAGGTGTGTAGTAGACTATACCATCTAGGTTTGTACAAGTGCACTCTGATGTTTGCACAACTGAAAAATTGCCTAATGACACACTTCTCAAAATGTATCAGCACATGACTGTACCCTTGAACCCCACTCTTTAGGCCCCAGTTCTCAAGACCCATCTCTTACATGTTTTCAGCTGAATTGTGACAAAATTGTACTGTAAGTTTAACCTCTTCCCTATCGCCTCACCTGAATCTTTCTTTTCAATACTCATCATTTCAAAGAATAGCACCACACTCAATTCCTAACAAATTTATGTCATGGTTTGTGATTTCTTTCCCTTTACATCTACATCCAATAGGTTACCAATTCTACCTTCTTAATATTCAGTGGTATGCAGGTAAATGTTTAACAATCAGTTCTCAAACTAAACAGCCCTGACTTAACAGCACTTGCCTGTTTCTGTGATGTAAACACCCCACCATAGCCAATTTCAGGCAATCAACTTGATGTCACTGCACACAGAGTTGGGAAGAGATGTGCACAAATGGCTCCAGCACACCACTGTCTATTGCCCTGAACTATTTCTTATCTCCATGCCTTAATTCAGGATTTCATCTACTGTCTCCTCAACTAACACAACTGAATCTTATAGATTTCCTAACTATCTTATAACCTACCCCTTCACTGACACAGTCTCCAAAATATCCTTCTAAAATCAAGTCTCATCATGTCACTCCCCTACCTACACCCCTTCATTAGTCTTTCATTGCCTACTCTTTATCTTCATAATAAGGCCCTTGATAATTTGGTCTCTACTGACACTTGAGCTTCATTTCTTGCCACACAACCACCTATAACCTGTAATCCAATCACACTGACATGTGTCATCATATTCCCAGACATATAACATCACTCCATACCTTTACACATTCGCTTAGTTGGTTCCTTCTCCCTAGGACAAACTTCCCTGCCCTTTTAAGATTCATCTCAAATCTCTTTTCCAGGAAATGCTCCCTAAACTCCTAAGGTAGACTTGATGTCTCCCACTTTTATACCTCTAGTATGTTATACTACCTCTAACAGCCTTCACTGACTTTATTTCTTTTCATGTCCATCTCTCCCCACTAGACATGAACATCCTGAAGGCAAGAACTGGATCTTATTCATGGATATACCAAGCATGTAGCATGGTGATGGCATGTAGCAGAATCTCCAATAAACAGTGACTATTATACCAACAACTAGCACCCTATGACCAACATATACTAATTACTCAAACATCTGTTGAATGAAAATATATCAGTATGTTCTTGCCATCTTCCCAAGGCCAAAGGACCACTAAGATACCAAACCTGTACCCTCCAGATTGTTAGGAAGCCCAAGATCTACTGCCATAGTCAAAAAAATTGCACCATTTTTTGTTTATTTGTTTGTTTGTTTTGTTTGCTTAGTGGCCTTGTTACTTTCTAAGGGCTGCCATAACAAAACAACTCCTAGCTTAAACTTATTTTCTTATAGTTCTGGAGGCTAGAAGTCCAAGATCAAGCTGTTACCAGGGTTGCTTTCTTCTGAGGCCTCTCTCCTTGGCTTGCAGAAGACTGTCTTCATGTTCACATGGCTTTCTCCCTCTGTGTCTCCAGCTCCAAATTTCCTTTTATTATAAGTACGCCAGTCATACTGGATCAGGGCCCACCCTAATGACCTCTTTTTAACTTAATTACCTCTTTAAAGACATTATCACCAAATACAGTCACATTCTAAGGTACTGGAAATTAGGAGTTCCACATATAAATTTTAGGGGGACATAATTCAGTACATAACTCACCTGTGAGCCCCTCAAAAGAGTGGAACTATAACTTAGTCTTTTTTCTTAGCAACTATTATGACTAGCAGAGTACATGAAACACAGCAGATCCTCAAATTATCTGTGGGATACATAAAGAAAGACCTTCCCAGAAGTATAGTCCATTCTGTGGAGCAAGTCCCCTTCCAAATCTGGTAGCCAGCACAAAGAAGAACATGGCTTTACTCCTCCCCTAAGAAAAGCTTTGGTCTGTCATGGTCTCTAGATAGCCCAATGTCAGACACCCATGTGTACAGTATCCAACACCTAGCAGAAAAATCTTTAATCCGGTCACCCGAAGCCAACTGACAATGCCCTCATCCCTCCAGATTTATTCTGATACTCCCAGACTGAGTGTATCCTTCATGACTAGAGTCAAAGTCAAGAGAAAACTGACACTGCTCTGCCTAAAGTACAAGGCACCAGCTTAGGAGAATGGCAATGTGGGCATCTGCCTTTTTCCTACCCAAAAGGAAACTTCCCCTTCACTGTTCTGTGTGATTTTGGTGGGTCTATCAATCACGTAGCTTACATTCCCAGCTATCAAGATGGGCATATGACCTATCAGTTGCCTGTCTATCCTAGGAATTTGAATCCTGAGCAAAGTAACAAAGTAACATGAAGGCAGAAAATAATTGGAAGGAGTCCGTTAAGCCAGTACCATGAAGCATTCCTGGTTCACGTGTCCCTGAAACAACCATGGTTCTAGAGCTTCCCAAGGCTGGATCAACAGCCTTTGTTTCTCAGATCTACCTGTTAAGACTTCCCCCCCCCCAAAAAAGTGTCCCTGCATTAGAAGGTGCTTATTCCATAACTCTCAGAAAATCTTGACATATATAATGGCCCTAGAAGTAGGATGTGGCTAGTGGTAGACCTAAATATAGAAATGGGAGCAGGTGGACCCTATTCATGCCTGAGAAGTTGTGCTCATTATCCATGCTACATCGTTACAAAGCAGTTAACTACACTACTCCTGCCTGTATGTTGGGACATACACACAATCCACATGACTCTGCATTTTCTTAACAGCTTTCCTAAAGATTTAGGAAAAATGATTTAAAAAAAAAAAAATACTGGCACCCTGGCCACTATGGCTCAGGAGGTTGGAGCGTTGTCCCATAGACCGAAGGGTCATAAGTTCAATTCCCAGTCAGGGCACATCCTAGATTGTGGGTTCAGTTCCCAGTCAGGGCTCATACAACAGGCAACCAATCAATGTTTCTCTCTCACATCTATGTTTCTCTCCCTCTCTTGTTCTCTCCCTTCCCCTCTCTCTCTAAAATCAATAAACCTGTCCTTGGATGAGGATTAAAAAAAAGGAAAGAAAATACTGGTGTGTGGCCATTTCTGACAGCTTTTGGTAAAATCCTAGAAATACTTAGCTTCAGCCAAGATAGCCTATCTGAATCAGAGAAGAAAATATTCCACCTCACCTAGAGTGGTCCTTTCTCCTGGTAGAAATCCAAGATGCCAGAGAATCAGATAATCATAAAAAAGTAAACTATGAAATTTGAATCACTGCATCAAGGATAATGCTAGAAAAACACAGGAAGGAAGAAAACATAGCAAAAGAGAAGACTGGGACCGAGGGAACTGGGTGAAGCCTGGTCACCCAGGTACCCCCTGATGTATACTCCCTCCTTGGTGAAGAGCCAAGTGCTGGTATGAAGCCAGAGGATGAGGAACAAACTAGTTCTGCCTTTATTTCAGAGGCAAAAAGATAAACTGCAAAATTAAGGGCTGAAGAATGAGCAGGGCAGGATGGCCTACTTCTAAGAGAGAAGTCCCCATGCTGGGGCCCAGAGGCAAGGGCCAACCCACAGAGTGGAAAATGCATGTAGAACAATAGACTTAAGTTGTGTTAAGCTGCCATAGAAACCTCGGAAAATAAAAGCCTGTCATTCCCCCAAAACCAACCTCCAGGTATTTTAATCCACTGCACCACGAAAATTTGGAATGCTGAAATAAATACACCCTCATTAGGAAAAGTGTACCCAGTGTCCTTCTCAAATCTGTTCATGGAATTCTTATGAGGCAACAGAGAAAAAGAGAAAAAGACTAACTCTGGAAAACAAGATGGAATGGTAGAGATTTCCTTGGGCTACGCAATGAGAATGACTTTGATTTACAAAGAATCTAAATCAAATAAGAATATCTCTCTCAAACTCCCTACGTGCTATCAATTTTTTAAAGATTTAATTTATTTATTTTTAGAGTGAGGGGAAGGGAGGGAGAAAGAGAGGAGAGAACACTGATGTGCAAGAGAAACCTCAATTGGTTGCTTCTTGTACAAGCCAGGGAACAAACTTGCAACTTAGGCGTGTGACCTGGCCAGGAATTGAACCAGCAACCGCTCACTTTGCAGAATTAGGCCAAATCAACTGAGTGACACTGGTCAGGGATATATGCTATCAATTTATATGCTATGACACCTGGGAAGTTTGTTACCAAGCAAAGCCACTTCAAAAGGAGCTGCTGGTCAGAAATCTAAGTGCTGGCCCACCTTCCTTGGTTAGAAGTGCGCTCAGATGCCACAATGCACAGGGTACCACCACCATATCCACAGAAGTGGTTTCTAGAATGGTGCCTCCAAGAGCAGTACTGGCATAAAGCATTCTTTTCTTATAGCTTCTTGGAACTCTGTCTCCCATAAGTAATGTAACCTACAGAGTATTTCTATTAAATGGCACAAAATCGCTTGGAATCAGGAAAAAATTTCCAATTCCAGATGGCTAAGACCTGCCATTTACTTGCTAAAGAAAGGAGAAATGCAATTCCCCAGACCCACTACATTTTCCCAGCACTGTCACTAACTACTCTGAGAAAATAGCCATTAGAGACAAACTACAAGGACTATTTGTGTTCTATGAGCAAAGGAAAGAACATAAAATGGGTGGGGTCAGGGATGAGTAAGGGCAGGCCCAGAAGGATTCTGAAGATATTTTAACACTGATGAACAAACACTAGGCTATCATTTGGCTTATTAAAATAGTGCTGGGTTGTGAGAGAAGCTGGCACATTTTCCTGGAGATGAGATGGCCCTGGGGGTTTGAACAAGAGTTGGAACACAGCTGCCATGGCTAAAACCAAGCAATACAGATGTCACACCAAAGTAATCCCATACTGTCCCACCCTGCCAATTCAAAATGCCAGTGGAAGAAAAGTACTGAAGGAAGTCTTTAAAATAGACTAGATAACTACTTTAAATACCAATTCTGTGTGTGACTAAAGATTTTGCTATTGAGGACCATGAATGACAGTTAGTATAGTTTAGAGAGCTTAATAAAAATCTTACTGCTCAGGAAGATGAACACAATACAATGTGATGTTCTTAGCTTGGAACAACCACATCAAATCAAAGACTTCATAACTCCAAATGCCTTTTTGAGAGAATGTCCTTCTAGGCAATTTTTTCCCTTCAATGGTTGTTTTCCTTATAAGTAGTACTGTCTATTATTCTGTCTATTATTTCCTATGTTGTTAACTGATATACCAGCGGCACATGTCACCACACCACAGCATTCACCACCCTAAAGTATTCAGTTCCTTTAGAAAGCTAAGTTAGGGAAACTGGGAATACCAGAGAGAACACTGTGTACAGTATATGGCTGTCTAAGCACTATGCTGTACACCTGAAAAATAATATTAAATGTAAACTGGAATTGAAAAAAAATAATAAAAAATGTAAAAAATATCAGCACAGAGAGCCCTGAAAAATATAACTACAATATAAATAGTGGTAACAAAATTATTTTTAAAAAAGAAGGGAGGGAGGGAGGGAGGGAGGAAGGAAAGTCAGGGGAAAGGAACATCTCACACACACACACAAAAACAACTTACCAAATGCCTTCTTAGGTTCTATTAACTCCAAGGTAAAGAATTCCTCCTTTTTTAATTCCTTTAACTTCTTAGCAACCTCAAAATGACGCCAGCCAGCAATATTTTCTCCATTTATACATTCAATGTGATCTCCCACACAGATAGTTTTAACTGAGTCAATTATGCTGCCATCTTTAATTCTCTAGAAGAAAATTAAGGATAACACTTAATATAAAATAGAACTGCATAACATTACTTTTCATGTTCTTGAGATATTATATACATTAACATATTAATAAAGCAGTTTAATGCTCACTTTGAGATGGAACACCAAGCAGCAAAAGACAACTATCTTACCTCCAACCATTCTTCTTCCTTATCATCCAGAAGTCAGCTCCATCAGTCACCAGCTCCTCTGAGAAGTTTTTTCCAACATTGCCCCCAGCCCACTCAACTAGGATTAGGTAAGGTACCATGCTTCTATAATACTTCTTGCTACATATGCTTGAGCTCTAAGCTAGGTACTTTACATTTACTATCTCATTTAATTTTAACAACCTTAATGAGTGTCTCATGTCATAGATCAGGAAAATTGAGGCTTAGGAAGATCAAGTCATTTGCCGAGTTCAACATAACCACAGTGCAATTGTTCATTTACCTCTCAGGCTCCATTACTGAACTGCAATATCCTTAGGAAAGGAGATGGTCTTATTTACCATTGTATGCCCTGTATCTAGCACAATGCCTGCAGAGAAAAGTCCCTCCATAAATGATTATTGAATCATTTCAGCATGAAATCCATTATATAAGAATAGAGCTTGAGCTTTTTCTACTGGCTATATTTTTTAAAACTTAGTTACAAATGCAGTGACTTAAGACTTAGTAGAACTTATAGCTAAGAAGATTGATACCTAATAAAAGACAGGTGTGGTTACCATTGGGGAGCCAATGAGAATGATTTTATACTATCATTTCACATTTATATCTTTTAGGTGAGAAGAACTGTCACCTAAGGAGAAATTGCAAATTGATTTTTTAAAAATCGATCTGAGTTGTATAGAATACATCTCTATTGCAGTCTCAAAATGCAGCCTAGGACTCGCAAAGACAGCATGAAGAATTTCTGAAGGAATTTTAGGAATGGGAACTCCAGAAAACTGTGCAAGTGAAAAACCTGCAAAGAATGAGCAAGTTCCTGCACAGAGGTAAGAAATGGAGCAAAATTAAGGCCATGATCTGCCTCAGGTGTCACAAATCCTTCAGGGGAATGATAGGATGGAAATATTAGGGGCTGCTGCTATTATGTGACAAAAGTACGTGTATCCACCACTCTTGCAAGGAGGAAGAATGCTATCTGAATCATCAGCCTGATGGACCACTGAATCCAAGAGTTAAGAGAAGAACTAATTTCATATACCCCAGCATCTTCATAATATTGAAAAAAGAAAATAAAATTTTGTAAATGACTAACCTGAGAAGATTGGGTATTTTTTTAATTTTGAAATTTTATTGCTAATATTCCAAAACTCAGAATAGGTTCTTTTCACCCCAAAATGTTAGGAACACTGCTATGTTTACTGTAGTAGTAACTACTAATATGCTTTATGCCAATGACACAAGAATACCCATTCAAACATAGCTTACCATTTATGACTACAAATAGTGAATTATAAAGCAAAAAACCCAGAAAGTTCATAATCGAGCTGACATTGTTATAACGTGCCTCCATATCAGCCTTATAAGCTACGAAACAAACAACGGTAACCACAACGCACGACTCACAGAAACACAAGCAAGATCAAACATATTAGAGTTCAAAAAAACAAAGAAAAAAATCCGCAATATTCTGTCACCTAACCATTCTTAAATCATTTGAGAATATGAAAATTTATAACTCTAACTTTCTTCTCAATTTTTATTCCTTGACTTGATGTAGCCTGAACATATTTTTCTTCAATCAACTACACCATACAAATTTCAGTTGCACATATTATTTTTCATTTAAGACATTGTTATAATTTTATTGAAAATGAACATTATATAAAACTAACTAAATAGGAGACTTTAAAGACATGCATGAATCTTACCAGTAAATTAAAAGGCAGAATCACAAAAATCTAGGTTCACCTGGGCCTATGAGCAGCCACAAAAGGCACCAGAACAGTACCCAGGTGGAGGGAGGAAAGGCAGCTACCAGAAGTGGGCAGGCAGCAAGGTGAGAATCCAGGTGGGCAAGAGCAAAGTCAAAGCGTATGTAATCATCAGGGGCAGCAGATAAGGATCTGGGATGAAGAGACAGGAAAATCAACATAATAACTTGGAGAAGAGCACTACAAGGTAAACCAGATAGAGAGGCAAAGTGGAAGACGTTGATTATATATCCTGTAGGTTACCTGAGCCTTAGCTTCCTAAGTAAACAAAGAATGAATGCACAAGTTGAGACAAATGTCTGAAATCTAATATACTTTGATAATCATATAATAACTTGATAGAAATCAATAATATTGCTAAAAGTGCTACTCAGGCACAAAGGACTAGGAAGCCAAAAAAAGAGGTATTGTTTCTATACTTGTATTTACTGAGTCACTTAATATCTTTCTCTACAACACTTAGAACTTTCCCTCATCTGACTTTGGAGATTAACGTCAAAAACAGCAAAGAAGAGCCCTGGCCGATTGATGGCTCAGTTGGTTGGAATGTTGTCCAAAACACTGAAAGGTTATGGGTTCTTTTTTCAGTCAGGACACATACCTAGGTTGCAGGTTCAATTCCTATTTGGGGGCATAACGGAAGCAACTGATCCATGTTTCTCTCTCATATCAATGTTCCTCTCTCCCTCTCTCCCTCTCCCTCTCTCTCTCTCTCTCTCTCTCCCCCCCCCTCTCTTCCTCTCCCCTCCACATCCCCAAATCAATGGAAATTCCCTCAGGTAAGGATTTAAAAAGAAAAAAGCAAAGAAGGCATTAAATATTTTTTGGAAGATAAGCATTTGACAACATTATTAAACTTAGAAGTCACCAACCATTTCAGACCATGATTACAGTTTCTTCCATTATTTCACCCCATATATGCACAGAACTCTGCCTTCTCATCACAGATACCAGCAGAACTCCAAGGTGGCATCCCACCCTCTCCCAAGTCTTAGCACTAGATTCAAAGTTCTTCGAGCTGAGTGTGCCACCGGGATGGTCAGAAACAGATCTGTGCAGCTGACCTTCCCAACACTGACCTCAAACCACGTTGTTCATAATAACAAACTAACGTTCACACACCAAGTGTAAGTAATTATTTCATTTAGTCCTCACAACTTGCCTGGGGGAGAGTATTTAATGTTCCATTAGTGAATGAGAAAATCAAAGCACAATGACACATGGCTTAACCAAAATAACACAGCTAATGAACAGCAGAATTGGGCTCCAAATGGAAGTGGTATAATTGTAAATGTACGCTATTTCCACAAAACACTCAGCTTCGGATAGATCTAACTAACCAAATGGCTAGTTAAAAAAAATTTTTTTTTAAAAAGACAAGAGAAAAAGAAAAGTCAGATGAGATGACCTCATGAGAAGAGTTTTGGGTTTTAGCTATCCAAAATGACCTATTACTTTGGTAATCATTTTGTAATATATAAGTGTATCAAATCCATACACTCTATACCTTAAACTTACACAATGTTATATGTCAATTATATCTCAATAAAACTGGGAAAGAAAATGACCTATCACATTTGAACTCTGAAATCTCTTTTTTGACAACCCCTATTTTCTCACTTCACTTTCGCTCACTGTTATTTGCCTCTATCATGGCTTTCAGATCTCAAACGTCTATTTTCCCAGATCACCACTTTTGTTCTGACTTTTCATGCCTCTTCTCACAGATCCTAGCTTCCATCCTAGAATCCTCTACCCCTTTGAACTGTACATTTCCAACCTTGCTGATTATTAGTTCTGGATAATTAAGTAATCAAAAAGATAGAAATATATGAGTACTGCCCTGGCTGGTGTGGCTCAGTGGATTGAGTGCCAGCCTGCAAACCAAAGGGTCTCAGTTCAATTCCCAGTCAGGGCTCATGCCTGGGTTGTGAGCCAGGTCCCCAGTATGAGATGTGTGAGAAACAACCACACACTGATGTTTCCCTCCCTCTCTTTCTCCCTCCCTGCCCCTCTGTCTAAAAATAAATAAATAAAATCTTTAAAAAAGAAAAGAAATATATGAGCACCATATTCCTCGGAATAAAGATCATGCTAAACATGATTAACTTAGTTCTACTAAAATAAAAGTACCTCAAATCATAAAGATTTCTATAAAGATATTCTAAGAATGACAGTTTTGTGTTTTTTATAAATCACATTAATTCAAAATAAACTTAGTTTTTTTAAGTCATTTATTCGAATTTCTTTACATGGTATAAGTCCTTATTTCTGTTTTGAATCAAAATATAAGTCTTCTCTTAAACTAGAAGTCAGCAAACAAAGGCTCACATAGCTACTTTTTTTATACAGCTCATGAACTATAAGTGATTTTTACCTTTTTAAATGGCTGGGGGAATAAAAGAATAATTGCAACATGTGAAATTATACTAATTCAAATCAGAACACCCATAAACAAGGCTTTGGAGCAGCCATGCACCTCATTTCAGTATTGTATACAGCCATTCTTGTGCTGCGATGGCAGAGCCCAGTAGGGGCAATAGAGATTGCAGTTGCACCAGAGATTATGACGAAGCCTGAACTGTTTACCATCTGGCCCTTTATAGAAAATGTTTGCCAACTCTAGTCTGAAAATGTATAAGGAATTTATAGATTTTGTTATTCTAATAAACTCAATTTTCTGATTGACTCATATACTTTTTCCGGGGAAATGCTGAGACTTGAATACTAAAATCACAAATGTGTAAGTCTGTTGTCTTTTCACCTGAAGAGTTTCATCTGCGAGGACCATGCAGTACTATGAAATATATTTCTCTGCATTGGTCTCATCTCCTAATTACGTGATGATTTGTCATTATTGCTACCATTAAAGTATCGACTATGTATTTTGAGTACTGTAAAACATTTCTCATATGTCATCATTTTTACCCAAATAATCCTACAAAGAAGGGGCTAATATTCCCATTTGAAAGAAGGTATAGAGAGGTGTAATGACTGGTCCAAGGTTACACAGCAAGTTAATAAGTGGTTGAACCTAGACTGAAAACAGACCTGTCTGATTCTAAAGGCACACTCCTATGCATCACACTACACTGCCTTCCTAATCACGGAATCCTCTCTCCTCACTGCACCCTCTCGCCTGAAGCCCTAGCACAAGCTCTACTCCTACTTCAACTTACCCTGACTTTCAGCCACAGCTAAAAGCATATCAAGTACTCACTTCAGCAGCACATATACTAAAACTGTACCTATACAGAGAAGACTGCATATCATCCTTATGCAGGGACCATGGTAAATTCTTGAAAAATCCCTTTTTTTTCTGCTTATCTTGGCAAAAAGAAACTCTGGAATGGTAAACCAGTAATAGATGAAATTGATTACTTCTAAGGAGTGGGGGAAATGAGTAATGGGATAGAAGGGATAGGGGAAAAAGAAACACATCTCTGAATATATCTTTTATTTTTTTTTAAAGATTTTATTTATTTTTAGAGAGGGGAAGGGAGGGAGAAAGAGAGGGAGGGAAACATCAATGTGTGGTTGCCTCTCATGTGGCCCCCACTAGGGGCCTGGCCTGCAACCCAGGCATGTGCCCTGACTGGGAATCAAACCTGCGACCCTTTGGTTCACAGCCCGCGCTCAATCCACTGAGCTACGCCAGCCAGGGCTGAATATATCTTTTAATATAGCTTTAATTTTTGAATCATGACAATATTTTACATATTCAGAAAAAAATAAGTCAACAAAAATGAGGAATAACTCAAACTCAATTCAGAAAAGCAACCAGATTCAACAGTATTTCAAACAAGTAACAATCATAGGGAGGGGAAGCAGGAGAAAATATATTCCAAGTAACCTTTCAATAGAATACTTACAGTATATACATACATCTAGTCTAAAAACAACAAATACATACAAATCTTGAAATCTTCTTAATAGATCTATTTTGCATAATGTAGATATGGCCATTCTAAACCTATTTTGTGTATATTGTAGGGCTAAGCAAATGAGTAAATACTTCAATGATTTTGAAAAGTAAATTATGGGGAAGCCAACAAGAACCCTGTGGTGCAGGAATATAATTGGAAGTATAATAAAAAAATTGGAGATTCCTAAAATTCATGGTTTCTGACCCTGCCCTGAAAGGACCAGAAACAATGACACTCCAGTAGCAGTGAAAGAGTACAACTAGCACCCACCACTCGATTTTGAAATATCAGTCCTCACAAAACAACAACAACAATAACAAGAAAAGAGCTCCTAGAAGAAGCGGTTGATTCCAGACCTGGGGAAAAGAAGATGTAAGATGAGTCTAGAACATCTTGTGCCAAAAGGAAGGAACTGTTGACTAAAATGACAGGAGCCATGTCAAAAGGATAGAGCAGCCAGCTGAAAGGGACTCCTGCAGGCTGCTCTCAGAAAATCTCAGCCCCATAATAAACTATGGTAATAGCCTATCACCCACTGAATAAAATAAGAAATCATGAGTCCCTGTTGATAGTAGACAAGCAAATAAATAAGTGGAATGCTTCTTTCAATAGAATGTTTTAAAAGAAATATATAAGGAATGATGGAATTAGAAAAAATTGCCATTTTGCAATCATTATAATAAAAACTGACTCAGGCAAGACTTACCAGTAGATATGAAATCTGTGGGGTACAAGTAAGAGAATAGGATATTTCATAACCTCAAAGCATCTCCCCAAATATTGTTGCAAAGGAAAATATAACTCTGCAGTGAATAGACTGGCAGACACTACCTTAGACAAGTGACAAAAATTAACATCATAAATGAGACAAACCAGTATAATGCATCTTCTGATGTAGTCCAATGAGAAGGACACCGCATCACTTATCGACTTTTCCTCCCAAGAATGCACAATCCATTTTTCAAGATGAGGAAAAATCAGAAAAGCCCAAATTGAGGGAATATTCTATAAAAGGATGAGGAACTTTTCTAGAATAAAGACAACTAAGGAGACATGACAACTAAATGAAATACATGATCCTATACTGGACCTATACTGGGGGGGAAATGTCATAGATGAAATGATTAGGACAGACTTCCGGCCAAGAGAGAGGTGTAGGTGGACACACTGTGCCTCCTCACACAACCAAAATTAAGGACAACAAAGATTTTAAAACAAGAAAACAATGAGAACTGATAGAAAATTGAACTGTATGGAAGTCCAACAACCATTCATCCAGACAAGTAAGAGGAGCAGAGTCCCAGCAGGAAAAAATGGAGGTTGGCGGACCAGGCATGCAGACAGCAGCAGCTGGCAGATCCCAGGAGTGCAGGCAGTGGCTAGCAGACCCCAGGCACAGAGGAGGTGGATAGCAGACCCCAGGCACAGAGTTGCAACCGTGCAGACCCAGTGAGGCCACGCAAAGTGGCTGGATGACCAGGTGGTCCCACATTCGTGTGCAGATAATCCAGGCAAAGGGAAAGCAGCAGAAGGGACTGGAATCCAAGAGAACGTAGGGCAAGCACCATTTTTCCCTCTCGGACCCCGCCCCCACATACAGCATCTCTACCCAGCGACTGGGCTGCCCTGCCCTGGGGAACACCTAAGGCTCCACCCCTCACTACGTAACCGCCTCAACCAAACAAACCAAAAAAAAAACCAAAAAACCACACACACATAACCAAAAATGGCTCAAATGGGAAAACAAATCAAAGCTTCAGAGCCAATTCATCTAAGCGACAAAGAGATAGCCAACCTATCAGATGCACAGTTCAAAGCACTGATGATCAGGATGCTCACAGAATTGGTTGATTTTGCTCACAAATTAGATGAACAAATGCAGGCTACAATACGTGAAATGAAGGAAAAGGCATAGGGAACCAACAGAGATGGGAGGAAAACTGGGACTCAAATCAATGGAGTGGACCAGAAGGGAGAAACAAACAACCAAACAGAAAACAAGGAAGAAATAAGAATTCAAAAAAATGAGGAGAGGCTTAGGAACCTCCAGGACATCTTTAAATGTTCCAACATCCAAATTATAGGGGTACCAGAAGGGGAAGAGGAAGAGCAACAAGTGGAAATTTTATTTGAGCAAATAATAAAGGAGAACTTCCCCATTCTGGCAAAGGAAATAGACTTCCAGGAAGTCTAGGAAGCTCAGAGAGTCCCAAAGAAGTTAGACTCAAGGAGGAACATGCCAAGGCACATCATAATTACATTAGCCAAGATTCAAATGAAGGAGAGAATTCTAGAAGCAGCAAGGAAGAAGGGGACAGTCACCTACAAAGGAGTTCCCATCAGACTGTCAGCTGATTTCTCAGAAGAGACCTTCCAGGCAAAAAGGGGCTGGAAAGAAGTATTCGAAGTCTTGAAAGGCAAGGACCTACAGCCAGGATTGCTCTATCCAGCAAAGCTGTCATTTAGAATGGAAGGGCAGATAAAGCGCTTCTCAGATAAGGTCAAGTTAAAGGAGTTCATCATCACCAAGCCCTTATTATATGAAATGTTAAAGGGACTTATCTAAGAAAAAGAGGATAAAAAACATGACAGTAAAAAGACAGCAAACTCACAATTATTAACAACCACATGTAAAACAAAAGCAAACTAAGCAAACAGCTAGAACAGGAACAGAAACACAGAAATGGAGATCACATGGAGGGTTAGCAAGAGGGGAGTGGGAGGAGGAGAAAGGGGGAAAAGGTACAGAGAATAAGTAGCATAGACGATGGGTAGAAAATAGACAGGGGGAGGGCAAGAACAGTGTGGGAAATGTAGAAGCTAAGGAACTTATGACACATGGACATGAACTAAAGGGGGGGAATGTGGGTGGGAGGGGGTGCGCAGGGTGGAGGGGAATGATGGGGGAGAAATGGGACAACTGTAATAGCATAATCAATAAAATATATTTAAAAAAGAAATTATTAGTACAACTGATAAAACTGCAATTGGACATATTAGATTAGTTTAAAAGCATTATATCACTGATAGATTTTCTGAATTTCATAGTTGTACTATAGTTATATAGAAGCGAACATCTTTGTTCTAAGTAACTACATTCTAAAGTATTAAGGGATAAAGAGATGATTGATATAGGCAATCCACCTTTTCAAATGGTTCAGAGAAAATTATACATATATATGTCTAGGTGTGTATATATACCCACCATACATGTGTGAGAGAGAAGAAGAAAGCGAATGTAGCATATGGTAGAAACTAGAGATCTGAGTAAAGGGTTTTATGGAAGTTCTTTATGTTATTATTACATTCTTTCAGCAAGTTTGAAATTATCTCCCCTTCGGTTTTTAAAGAATCCTATCAACTGTGCACACAGTATAATATTCATTTCTCTTCAAAGCGGAACTATATGTCGGCCGCTGAGTTTATGCACCACATCTCCTTGCCACTGCGTTCTCTGTCTCCACACAGCTAGTGACTAGTGCTCTGAGGCAGGCACATGTTTGACAAGGCATAAAAAAATAGAAACATGAGCTCTGAACATCAGAGCCTGAGATATGGAAAATCCATGCGTGTTGGCAAAACTTCCAAGCCCTTCCCTGTTGACATTAGAAAGGCATTGCTGTGTGTGCCTCATGTCCTGAGCTTCCCCCAGATAGTCCCACATGTCCTTCCAACTCACGGATTTTCCATTTGGTCACCCACTCAACCTTCAGCACAGTCATATCTTTTGCAGAGCTAAAAATACCCATTCTATCAAATGGGAAGTTAAATAAGGTACTATTTACAGTTAAGCAGATGACTCCCCTGAGACTTTTTGCTGTTGTTCTTTTTTTTTTAATGATGACAATGCTTCAGCAAAGCAATGATTCAGACAAAATAAAGGCCTTAAAACATGCTCTATTGCATGAAGTTATCACTTATTCTTAGCTCAGTAGTAGAACGGCCAAGTCTGGAATCAGATCTCTTAGATTCAAACCCCGAATCTGTTCAGCTGCACAATTCTAAGCAAGCTACTTAAACCTCCCGATCCTGCTTTCTACATCTATAAATCAGAGGCTGATAATAGTGCCTACCCATGGAGGAATCTCAGGCCTTATGTTGCACAAACGAAGCCAGAAACAGTAGAGTACATAATGTATGATTCTCCCTATGTGAAGTTCAAAAGCGAGCAAAAGTATGGCGATAGAGGTCAGAAGAGTGGTGACTTGTGTGGGGAAGAATGGTGGCTGGGAAGGGGCACAAGGGAGTTTTTTGGGTAACAGATATGAGATTTTCCTTAGTTTGGATGCAAATATGTAAACATTCATTAAACTGTTCATTAAAAATTTGTTACACCTCAACAAAAAAGTAAATAAAATAAAAAACATAATACCAACCAAATAGAACTACCTCGTACATGTTAAGTCAGTGTTCTTACAATCACTTATCGCAATAGTAGAACTTTTAGTTTTAAGAGCTGAATCTACTTTTCTTTTTACCATTCCTCAGTTCTTATGAAAATGCCCTAAATCAGGAAATCAGCATGGAAGTCATCAGATAATGACCTACCGACCTGTAAGAGCTCAGATGGATAAAGAGCATGCACTGGGGCCAGGTTTTCAGTAAGTTATGAATTCCAGAGGAAGTTGAAACTGAACAGAATTTCAAGAAAAGGGTAAACCAGAAATGACATCTTTAAAACATTTTTAAATGAAACATCACCAATCTATCCATCCCTCCTGAGCTGACTCTCACTCTGAATACCATTTCCAACTTTCCTTGATCAGGTAGATTTTTCCTAAATGTTACCCTCAGTTAGGTCACACAGTTATTTTTTAAGACTTACCTTAATAAAAGCATAGCCAGCACCATTATCTGTAATGGTGAGACCAAGTGCATCCTCAGATTTATACACACTCACTTCTTTTCTGATCCCTTTCACATGGGCAAATATAAAATCTTCAAGACCTATTTGTGCTCCTAAGAGTTTTTCCATGTCAACTTTCGGTGTGTTTAAAGTGCAATATAAGATCTGCAAGGAGAAAAAATATTTTAGGTCAGTTTCCATAAGGAAAATGTTCTAGTCATTAGTTTACTTAATAAATATTTGAGTGAAATAGTCCTTAATTTATGATATAAGAGGTTTATCAATAAAGTACAGCATAGGAAATATAGTCAATAGTGTTATGGTGACTAGGGAAGGTGCCAGGTGGGTGCTGAAAATATCGGGGGGAACGCTTTGTAGGGCATGTGATCATCCAAACACTATGCTGTACACCTGAAACTAATACAAAAATAACATTAAATATAAACTGTAATTTTAAAAAAGGTTACATCAACAATATTAGGTAATATGTATTGTTTCCCATAAGCCAAGCTCTGTGCTAAGCAATTTACATCCATTACCTTATTTAATCTTCACAATTACTTCATAAATACATTATCACCTCCACTTAACAGATGAGGAAATGGAGTCTTAGTGACAGCAAATAATTTCCCTAAGGCCACTAAGCCAGTGCCTGTCAGTCAAGATTCAGTTCAGGTCTCACCAACTCCAAAGTGCATTAAAGCTCTTGTACCTCCCACTTACAATGCTGAAATCAAAGGTTGCGTTCCCAGAGGTAAGGTCATGCTATGTATACCGCAATGAAAATCCAGGCAAGACTATTTTTGAAACAGGTTAAAAAATTTAATGAGGAAAATGTTATTTATCTTGCATTATACTGCTTGAGAAAAGCAATTTAATTCTTGAATGAGATGCTAAAATGAAAATGTCTAAACTTGTTTAAAGTGAACCTTAAAAACTAACTACTCCAATCCCTTAATTCTAAAAAAGGGAAAACTGAGGTCTGGAGAGCTTAATGCAACCTGTCAAACTCACACGAGGGTAGGAACAGAATAAAAATCTGGACGCAGGAAAGTTGTGCAGAGATTGTAAAGGGACTTCTTATGGTTACCGAGTCTTCACTTGACCTCACTCTCCTTCAAATATATGATTCATTTTACTAAATTCTGCAGTGCTACTCTCAAGTCTGTCAACCATAATTTGGGCAATTTTGGGGGCCCAAATACAAAATTATGGAAGAAGAAAAGGAAGGTTGAAAATATGGCGATGGTTTAGAAATACAGCTCAACAAACATTTATTACCTTCCATGTACCAAATCAAAGAAGGGCATTTTAATAGAGCTGTTTTACACCGAAATGGCTAAATGAAAAAAAAATTTTAACTTTTTCATTACATAATATTTGCCACGAATATTGTTAGTCCTTCCTCCATCCTTGAGCCTTGCTCTCCCCCTGTATATCCAAGTTTCACAATGTTCCCAATTCCTGGGCCTTGATATACCCATGAATCTCAGAAGGTTCATGAATCTCATAAATGGTATAATTACTACTTATTCAATAGATTTTTAAGCCACATCAAAATATATCTGAATTGGAACAGCTCTCCCTGCTATACAATTAAAAGTCCAGCATGGTCAGTGTAGTTCTGACCAAAGCCCACGGGCGTGTGAAAGAAGCTAGTGATGAGGTCTAGGAAGAGGCCTGCAGGGTGCAAACAATAAATGCCTGGAAGGAAAAACAACTGCCACCACCCTTTCCCCTTTTCATCCACATCTGGAGCTGTGCTAACTGTTTGACCTTCGAACTTAACCCTTTGTGTTCTCAGGGAGGACATAATGTATTTGTTATTAGTAAGTTTTTGCAAATATTCTCTAGTGTAAAAATTGTGTTAGTCACAGAAAAAGTCATTTAATCCAAGAATGGCTATCTCTTAATCTCTTATTTTAATGGTAAAATCAATGTTTTAATTAGTTCACTAACAAAGATCATTGATAATGGGTACGGTGTGAAGGGAGTATGCATAGAAAACAGCTTTTCCTGACTTCCTTTCTCAAAATCATGAGAAACGAGTAAAGAAATAAACATAGTTTTCTTTTTGTTTTTTTTAATAGTGAATCTGTTAATGGTATTCATAGTGGATCCAAAACACGACTATATATAATTGTTAATGTAAAAAAAACTAACCAGGTAGACAAGAAATAAAACATTAAAACATACTGGTAATATAACAGAGCAGGGGGCAAAACCCAAAAAGGAAATTCCACGCAAAATGGAATTTTAATTACTAAGTCACTTCCTTTCTTCCCATTTTTCACATGCTTCACTGCAGAGCAATTAGATTTCCTGTAGATACACCCTTTTTCCATTGTGCTTCCTCTCATGTCAAAAAAAATGTTTCATTCCAGGTAGCCAAAAGTTGGCAGGCAAGGCTTTGTTTTTTTCTGGAAAAAAGAGTGGGGCCAGCTCTGTCCTTCAGGGAATGGAGCGCCACAGGAAGTTGTGTTGAATACCTTGAGGAATGTAATGGTCCCTGGGAGGTGGCGTAAGAGCCAGCCCTCTGCAGTAGCCAGTAAAGAAAGCTCCATGGCTTCAGATCAACTCTTCACAGAAAAATGAAAACCTAGCACTCACACAACCTCAAAACACAATTATCAGCAAACCAAATATATCTTTAAGTATGTGATAAAGGTCTAGAAATTCAAACACATCTTCTGTACTGTATTTTGAACTGAAAAATAAGTGATACACCATTTTCTGAATATTGCAAAGTTGGTGCTCATTCATCTATTCCCCAATTACCTATTGGACACCTGTCTGTTGCCAAATTCTGGGCTGCACTCTGGATGCACAAAGATGAATGTGACCAGTCCCTATATGCAAGGAGCTGCATGGCTGGCAGATGCTCCAGTGAGGCAACGTGAGCCAGGTATAATATATCAAAATCCATGAATATGGATAAACCAAAGGAAACTCAAATACATATTGTGAACTTTCCTACCTTCATTTATACATCTCCTGCAATCCAAAATCTAAAATGCCTGTCTGTCTGATCCACTCCTATGCCCTTGTCCATCGACATGCTGTTCAAATATGACTGCTCAAGTAGAATCAATCATTCTTTTCCCTTTTCTCACATTATTTAAATCTAGTACCTCATTCAAGTGTCTGAGTCCCCTTGCCCTGAAATCCAGTTGTTGTAACACATATTCATCACTCTTACCCTAAGAGATAGGAGATCTTAGTCATCTTTCTCTCTCCTGCAACGGCTAAGAGTGCCCTGCTCGGTTTATATCAGAAGGACATACTAAATATACATTCACTTATCTCATTTAACGCAGCATACCTGTGTGCTAGGTTTTATTATCTTCATGTTGTAGATAAGAAAACCATGATTTTACACAATTAACACTGATAATTAACATTTAATGTTAAAATATCTATATTTAAAAAACAGGAAAAGAAACACTGAGGCAGTCATATTATCAATGTTCCTTTAAAAAAATATTTGCCACCAGAGAATAAGTATACTAGACAAAAAGCAGTAAAACGCAGTACTCAGCATTGCTTTTAATACTCTCTGACGAATAAACTAAAGCAAAAGAAAGTAAACTCAAGACAAGGTATATAGGGAAAAAGACCCATCTGTTACATAAAAACTTTCTGTTTTTCACTGTAAAATGGAACCTTTATTTAACATCTTCTGGGGTATCTACATTTGGTGCTTTACCGACATCATTGCCAATTTTCATAAGATAGAGTACTCATTGATACAGAGATCTGATGACACCACTGGGTTGGAATAGTAAGGGTCTGTTGGAGGAAGCTGCCCGGGGCAATGGCAAACAACCTAGGACAGGATTGGACGAGAAGCTGAACACCTCCAGAGCACAGGAAGTTATGGGCTAGAGAAGATCTGAAATACAAGAAGGCCCTTGGGCTCTCTGGCTCACTGGCTCTCTCTCCTCTTCCTCAAGGATGCCTGGATGATCGTGCTGCAGCTGCCCAAGCTTCCCAACGATGGTATTTTGGATGGGAAGGAACTCTGGGTGCAGCCTAGGATCAGGCTAGCCTGGCAGAGGGTGGCAGGGTTATTCTTCCCTGGGTGTTCTAGAGGAAACAGGCTCTGAGGCAAAGGCCTGACATTCTAAAGTTGTGTAGCTTTTGTATCTTATCTTGTTTTAGTTTGTAAACTAACCCTATAGAAATAAGATAATTAAAAACTAACAGGGGACTGTCAGGAGAACTCAGGTGTTAAAGAGGTTAGCCTTAATTGATAGGCTTAAGTGACTGATGCATGTAGAAAGATGTTATTCCAAAATTGTGAAGCTTTTCAATAAAGATTCCTTTCCTTTACCACCAAACTTTGCCTCTGGAATTCTGCGTAGAGGGTGGTGGCGGGCAGCAGGACCCCACTTGCTGTTCAGTAACATCACGGCTATTCGATTTTTTAAAGCAGCACCACCCAACAGAAATGTAATGCAAGCCACATACTTTTCAATGTTCTAATAATCACATTAACAAAAGTAAAGATATAGTTTAAGTTAACCTAATTTAATTTCCTCAATTATATAACACTATATAGCTAAAATATCACTTCAACATATAATAAATATGGAAATTGAGACAGTTTACATTTTTATTAAGTTCTTAAGATCTGGTATGTATTTACCCTTACATCCTACCCTCCTTTGGAACTAGACACATTTATCCATATTTGGGTAGCAGCTACTATACTGGGCAACTCAGTTCTAGAATTTCTGTCTTTATTAATGTTATACTGTGCATTTTTTTCTATCTACACATATCCACATGTCATTCCCTTGACCAAAAATGCCATAGCTTAAACACAACTTCCAAACCCTGTCTGTTTGTGTCAAAAAAATTTTCCCCACCCAATAAAGTCTAGTTAAAATATTTCATTTTCTGTTATTGTCACCATAGGCTAACATTACTTCGCCATCTTCTATACACCTATTAAACGTCATACATCTTTTTGAGACTTACCATATGCTCCTTTGTATACTTTAGTAGGTATACAAAGTAAGATTTATCTTACTGTCTTCTTTGTCTTATTGTGTACCTTATGTACATGAGAAATGGATTGATGGGAGGAGAAAGTGACTGCCCTTTGGGGCCACATGGCAGAGGGCCTAGCAACATTAGGAGAGTGGGAGTGGGGATAAGGCCGACACATGGAACAGAGCAGAGCTCCCAGATACAGTGTGTTATGGAAAATCAGTCTGTAGTGGACACTGGGAATTGTCCAGCCTTTTCCCTCCTATCAATCTACATGTTCTAGAGGAAAATGATTCACATCCCCTGTTTAGACATAAGCTTTAAACTATCTAAGTGGTGATTTAGGAATAGGCATGTGGCCCAATCCTGGCCAACAAGCTGTAGAATGAAGACATCCAGGAAGCTCATGGAAAATATTTCTTTTACTAAGAAACAAACACAGTAAAAGACATTTTCTTCTTCCTCTGGATGTTGCCTTATCTCTATATGGTCTAGGAACTTCCAGCACCATCTTACTAACCAACTGAGCAAGATAACTGATGTCAAGAAAAGCAAAGCAAAGAGATGGAATAAACCTAGGTTGTTGACATTAGTGAGCTGCTCTATTAACCAACTCTTGAGCCTACTCCACCTTACACAAAACAATGATTTATCTTGTTTTAGGCACTTAGAGTAAAAGGTTTTGTGCTACCTGCAGCTAAAAACATCCTGTCTGTTACACAGTCCTATCCCAGAATGTTTAGCTACATGAGCATCGTAATAATTTCACAAGCTCATTCTGGGTTGAATTTTCTGTTGTTTTCCACTAAAAGATTCATGACTGATAGAATCATTATCCTTTGGACCTTCAGAATTCTTCATGGTTTGAAAGTGCTTTCTACCTACTTTAAAAAAAATCTGAGGTATATGGTGAATTGTGTTTCCTTTAATGCATTACACATCCTTATTTTAATTTCATATCCTATCCCCTCTACCAAAAATTTCAGGCACCAAAAAAGTACCAATATTTCCAATATCAGCAAAATAAATAGATCTCTAAAAAGGAGCTATGTCACCCTTGTAATGTTTGTTAAAAAGAAGGAAAAAATTATATACAAGGAAGGAGAAAAAACAATGGATTAGGAGGTAAGAGACCAGGATCTCACCCCAGTTCTGTACTCATAGTGAGCTTAGTCAAGTCTTTGGACCTCCTTGGTGCTCACATGCATCAGTAAAACTTGGTCTACCCACACAGTTATAGACAATAAGAGACTATATATGAAAGTGCTTTTTAAACTAAAAAGCTCTATATAAAGGCTGTTATTACTATTCCTGGAATACAGATGTTTTTTGAACAATATACCTACGCTTAACAGCTTCTTAAAATTACAATAAGATTTTTGCTCCTTTTTAATGTCATAACCATGATGACTTTCACTTTCTCCCATAAATTACATTATCCTTCAACTTTCTTTGTTGTTGAAAGATAACTCAGAGACAGTAATCTTACCATGCCTTTCCAGATCCATTGCTACTATCTAGTTCTTCTCACGTGGTCATGATTACTCACCCTTGAAACTCAATATGGCTAGGATGATAAAGTCTAAACTACTGCATCAAGCACATTAACATAAATTAATATTGCTTTTTCTCTGATGGCACTATTATATATTCGTAAATGTGGTTTGTGAATAGAGTTAAATAAATCATTTCTCCTTAGTGCTTCAAAAGCTATTCTGGCCCACAAACAGGCTACAAATGTCTCAAAAAACACATTGAAATTCATTTTTAAAACTCCAAGAAGTCAATTTTCAATTTACTTTTGTTTAATGCTTTTCTTAAACAGAAACTAAGTTGGCCCAAGATTTCACATGTTCCAAAGATCTCTGGAAGAAATTACAGGTTTGTGTAGCTTGCATTGCTTGCATTACCTTATTTGTGGATATGATTGTAAATATAAGCAACTGGAACAGTTTCATCTTGTGCCCTCTAAAACAGCAGTGTTACTAAATATTTTAATACAACTACTTTTCTACATCTCAATCTACCCCAAGAATCTTGCTAAATTTTTACACGTTTTCTAAAATAAGCATTATAAAAAATATCAGCTAAGGTCATTACAGAAAATAAAGAAAAGGAAGTACATAATAATAAACCTAGTAATTAACTAAGCCATACTGTCATCAGAAGTTAACACCATATTTTTATACACAAGAAAACCACTGGGATTATGTTTCCGTCATTAATGACTAAGATTTCATCTGGGCTGTTCTTACTATCTGAGTCTCAAAGACTTTCTCAAAAAGATAAAGATTTTCTTACCCCCATCTAGTTAATTACCCTTAAAATATCAGGAATTTAAAATAACCTGGAACTAAGAACAAAATAATTATGAGAGGAAAGATTACCCATTTGCCCTGAATGCTTGAACACAAGGAAGTAACTTTAGCCAAGCCACAGTGACAGACTTACTTTACTCAAAGCTCTTCCCCAGAGCTCTGGGTGTCTTCTCCTACATGATTCCCCAAAAATATTTGGTAAATGTGTTGTGTCAAGGAACTTCTAGAATTCAAACAACTTGTCAATCACAGCCACAGACTGGGATAGCTGCTCTTCCCTAGTAGCTGCACACAGTTTGGATACTGGCTCTCACTTCCAGCAATGCACTGTGGAAGTAAAGGGACTGGGGAGATAGAGTTCTAGAAGAATGAAAAAAAATCAAAATTAAGGTCAAATAAACACTAAGTGATTACTTATGTGTAAAAGGTACTTTCACATATTATCTAATTTTATCTTTACAATAATCCTGTGGGTGGTATTATTATACCCATTTTTTCACAGATTTAAAAATAAAGACTTAGAGAGGTAAAATGGCTTATGATTACATAATATGTGGTACAAATGTAACTCCAGGTCTGATTGTTCAACCTCAAGCTCTGTTCTTTGTAGTGTTGCCTCTCTGCCTCCAAATATCTGCATGCAGTCACCTAAATTACTGATTACTTCCTAAAGCATGAGCTCAACTAATTCTAGTGAGTCAGGTCATAAGGGGCAGGGATTATTCTGTGCCCTGAGTGCACAGGACAAAAATTAACTCAGACCCATTAGTTGATTGTCTAAGTCACATGGCTAGTAAATAAAAGAATAAAAACTGGAATTCAGACTTTTGGGCTCTTTCTAACCTATAATACTGTGCCTATGATGTAAATATAAATTCAGCTTTGAATTTAAAACTCCGAGAAGGCAGAGACTACACAGGTTTTCATCTATATGGAGACAAATACACTGTGTGTGCTTCATAACCCACCACTTCCTGAAAGAGGTGAGAACAGTTTACAGAAAGGAGCTAGTCCTAACTGGACTTCAAAAGTTGAATATATTAGATGATTAATAAATATAAAAATATTGACGACATTATTTAATTCGACTTCCTGTAAATAAGTAATTTTTAAATTATTTCTTACATTTAAATCATTTCAAAACTAGTTACCTTAATGTCTTTGTATTATAAACACAGACATTTAAAACCTCATGCCTATTATTTTCCCAGTATGATACACAATAAATTTCAAAGATGTCTTTAAAAATACAGAATATTTTATCATACAGTGCCTTTGCCTTAACCTTGTCAACGGTGGCAGTCCTCTAGAAACAAGTTTCACAGTTTAGAAAAGATATAAAATTGGCTACCGGGCACAGATTTAGAAACCTGATACTGTATGCTCTATTTAGACCTTCAGAGGATATAATACAAAGCCCTGTCTCGAACTGTGTAGAAATTTCTATAAATGATTCACTTCTAAATTAGCTGTGGGTCAGCAGTGGCAAGTCTCAAATAAAAGGTGAATCATCCTTTGTACTCTTCCTTCTCCAATTCCACTACATATTTCCCCCAGTATTTTTAATGAGCAAAATAATGTGACACAAATAACTTTATCCAAAAACAAAGGAAAGAAAATCAAATTCACATTTTGAATCTACCAAATGACCTCCTAGAGTAACCAAAAAAAATTATTTTCTTTTGTTAATAAAATCTAATCAAAGCAACTTATGTATCAAAAAAAAAGTCAAAATCTCAAATTCATTCTGGAAACACAAGAAAAAGTTAAAAGAATAGGAACGGGATTTAGTCTTGCCTTGTGGACATTATACAGACACTAACCAACAGGAAAGATCAATAATCAAATATGTGTGGCTATATATAGCCTCCTCTTCCACAACACTCCTCCAGTCAGAGAGGAGGTATCTGAGCTTTTTCCTACTCTAACAATACTGCAAGGTGGCATGCCAATTTTAAAGACATCATAAATCACTGCTACACCCCTTATCAGGTGCAGTCTCAAATTTTCCAGCTTTCTAAACCACTTATTTTCTCAAAGGCCTCCTCTTGTTGGACACTTAGGAAGGAAGAGGACAGAAAAGGGCAAGGAGAGGCTGTAACAGGGAGACATTTTACGTCTCCATGTAAACAGGGAGAACAGCGTAGTAGGGTGGTCTGGGAGAATAATATAAGTTATAATAATAGTAAAGAGACATGTAATTAAACTTTGCAGTTCCCCAAATACATACACAAATATAATTAATTTTAAAATGACCATTAGATCCGAAAGGGTCCTTAAACAAAATTTTAAAATTTGTTTGACAGCATGCTCCTGTGGCACTGTTTTCATAATAGCCCACGAAGCAGACTTACAATCCTTACAATTAATGTCTACAAAGCCCGTGATACATTAAAACCAACCAAATAAATCATGGACTCTCCCTCTTTTTCTACTTCTCTTTTCCTCTCTCTAAAAATAAATAAAATCTTTTTTTAAAAAATTAAAAAATAAAAGTTGTCCTTATAAAAGGTTGGTGAGGAAATCAATCAATCAATCAATCAATCATGGAATTTGGAAAGCAAGCACAGTGAGCCACTCAGGTGTCCCGCCGGAGTGACTAGGGATGGTGGTCTCTTTCTTACTATTCCCTAGATCAGAACTGACAAAAAAGAGATGAGCACTTTACGGAAAAAAAAAAAGGGTCATGTAAGAAACTATAAACATGTTGAGAGAGAAAGACTGAAATTGATTTTTATTCTAAACTAGGACACCTGAAAAATGTAAGGAAAATGTACTACAGAGTGACAGGGTGAGAAGTGACAAAGGAAAATGTACTACCGGGTTCCCTAGATGAGAGGTGACACAGTGTTGAGGGAGGAGGGGGAAGCTAGCCCACTGGCCACCATCAACGCAATTCCCCTATGATCAGGCCACTGTGACACACACGAGTTTAGCCTTAAATCTGGAGAGTGTGTGTGAAGATTCTTCTAGGCTCAGGGCTGCTCAATTTTGAACTGTTACATCCAGGATAGAAAGCCCCAAAAACAGAGACCTGGAAGAGGTGGAGAGGAACTGCCCAGAATACAATTCTGTCACAGAATCAAAGACACAGGCACAGCCCTGTTGAAAAACTGTCACCTTTGCTTGTGGTTGTTATCAGGTCCCACTCCCTACTCTCAGCAGCTTCTTCCCACCCTTTCCTTGCCAGTACGACTGCAACTCCTGCCTGTATGACTCCTGCCTGGGACTGGGCAGGCCTGGCATTTAGAGAAGACCGGAGGGGATCCAGCAGTGTCAGGAGGCTTCCCGAAGAAGCTGGCAAGCTCTCACAGGGCTCCATCCCCAACTCCCAGGAATGTGTCACCACGCCAAAGCCAGGACAAGCAGTACCAGAGTCTCCTGGCTCCAGGCTTGGTGCTAACACTGCAACCTTACTACCTGCTTCTATTTTTATGACCACACTCCCCTCTCCCCACCTCTAAGCTATATGGTAAATTCAATGCTTCCAGACAGAAAGGAGGTTTAAGAGTGCATGGCACGAAGGAGATATAAAAGTGATCAAATAAACGATAGAGGGTTTTCCAGTAAAAGTAGAGACATGCTTATGTTTTCCTCCTGCTTTGCAAAGTTTCTAGGTCCTTTTTTCTTAAACTGCAAGACCTGTGGTTGTATAAAGGAACACCCTACATTATAGGGGCTCAAAGAATAATAGGCCAACAAGTGCCCAGTGTACTTAGTCTGGCTGGTATTGGCCAATGACTCAATAAGCACTAATCTCATAGGAAGGAGGGGTAGAATGAAGCTCCACGCGGTCAGATATCATTGTCTGTTTTGTTCATTGATGTATCCCAAGACATGGAGCAGTGACTAGCACAAAGTCAGTAATCAAAAAACTTTCTAATGAAGGATAAGAATGAATAGGCCTAATACGTGTACCCACTAAAAAATTATAATTACTCTCTCTTATTACAAATTCATAACATATGCAAATGAGAAAAATATACTTTCGTATGATGAACACCTCCTATTGGAGGGTTTCATTATCTTTTTATCCACTATTTGGTTCTCCACACACACAAACAGAAAAAAAATCTCTTCCCAGTGATACCTTTCGAAGAATTCAAATCCTGCCAACATTCCGATTATGAAGAAGCCAATGTGGCTCTGCCAAGGGTGTGGCTGGCAGGGTTCATTTGGGATAAAGGGCTCCCCAAGAATTCTAGCCATAGGTTCAAAGGTTCTAGAAAGCCACTGTGGCTTCATTGTACAGACAACAAAAATAGAATATAGAAGGGACTTTTCAAAACGGGCTAGAGTCTATTCCAGGAATATTAACACCATTATAAACTGACTAATCCTATTTTCCCTGTTGATTTTCATTTCATTCATCCAATCAGTAAAAGTGTTAACTACACTTTTGATTATGTCTCATTTGGAGAAAAAAATCAAACCTCATCTGATTAAGCCTTAAGATACAAACAACTATCACTTTATAAGAAATAAAATGATAAGGGATGCTAAATTATATTATGGAAATGTAATCAGCAAAATACATACTGTAAAAAACTAAACATACAAGTTAAATAGTGTGGCTTCTTCAACAAATACATTGGAAAAGAAAAAGTATGATGAAAGGGGAACTATAGATTAAAAGAGACTTAAAAGATATTTGAAAGCAGTCAAAATGATATTATGATGTTTAGGAAACCATACTTAGGTGATAATACTCTTTTTAAAAAGGGATTTATTACCATAAAAGTCAGCATAGTGGTTACTCTTAGGGGAAGGAGGAGAGGGGTTATACAGAAAGTTCTGGAGTGGCTGGCAAGGACTATCCACTGATATTGGTTTGGTTACAAAGGCATTCTACTTCCCCATTAAGTTGTACATCTATTTCATGTGCTCTTCTCTACTTGTGTTACATTTAATAATAAAAACATTTTTAAGTGAGGGATTTAAAAACTGTTAGCTAATGTTCATAACTTGAAGCTGGGCACATGGAATTTAATCACACTATTCTCTTTGCTTTTGCGCATATTTAAAATTTCCATAATAAAAAGTTTTAAATGAAGAGAAATATTTACAACATGCTAACTGCTAGTTCCTGCCCAGAGCAGCTCTCACTTTCATGGAGAAGAGAGACAGTAAATCAACAATTACCATTCAGTGGGATAAGAGCTATGTAAACTCAGAGGAGAGGCTCGGAACCCAGTCTTGAGGTGGGGGACAGCTTTGGGTAGTGACCCTTGAGTCCTGTAGCCTAAGTAAGAGTTCTTAAAATTAATTCAACAAGAAGGGCATACGACTGAGGTGGTTCTCATACCTCAACAGCCTACAGAAGCAAACCAAAACTAAGCCTGTAAATACTCAAAATCTACGGACAAACATCCAATGAGGCTTTCGAATAACAGAACTGCTTGAGCTGTAGCCAATCAAACAATTTCCTTGCTTTGCTTCCACATCTTCTCTCTAAAAACCTTGCCCGTAGCTCCTGTCTATGGAAGGCTCCTAACCAATTCCGGTTTGATACCACCCAATTTGAAGTGCTTTTTTTCTCAGATAAACTCAAAAGTTTTCACATCCCTCTCAGTTTATCTTTCAACAGAGTGAACAAGGAAAGAGCAGGGGGAAAATGTTTCAGGTAAACAGAAAAGCAATGCATAAAAGTCATGGAGACCTGAAAAATTTCATGTTCTTGATAGGACATGGGAGATAGCTGTCAAACTCCAGCTTAGTAAATCTGAAAATACCCATCATGCCCATGATCCTCTCCAAAAAGACTCCTTATCCACTGTTCACCTGTTTTTGTACCACAGGACCCTGCAGTCTAGACCAGAGATGAGGCCCTGACCCAGAGGCCCAAGAATCCTGTCCCACCTACACTGTACCCTAACTCACCAACACAGAGATTCTCTCTTAGGAAGTTTGAATATGACACAGAGTGAGGCACACAAAAGCAGAGAGGCAAAGAAACAAGAGACACGAAGAGATGAGGCAATAAGGGCCTTAAAGGAGCAAAGTGAAAAGAATGAGAGGAAAAAATCAGTCAAGAACAGGGTAAGAATTAGAGACTCAGAGGGAAGATGAAGGACAACTAAACATGCTCTTAATTCTCCATAGTCTAGAGCTACTATGTTCACCTGGACAGCATGAATTATGTATCAGCTGGTCATGGAACCTGACTGCTCAGCTGCTACCCCAAGCTTCCTTACCTCCCTGTGTAACCTAGTCATACAAACAGTCAAATACAAACATGCAAACTGCCCAGGGTAACCTGAGTGTCTCCATCTCTTAGGACCTCCAAGAGCCTTCCACATCCACTCAGTGTGGGCTGGAGTGCCAGGATCCAGTGAGAGAAGGTAAAGAGGACAGCCATTAGCCTATGAGGTAGCAGTGGCTTTGGGAGTGTTTGGACCCTACCCAGGAATTTGGACTTTATTTTAAAATTATTCACATGCCACTGAAACTTCAGGGGATTTCAAGCACAAAAAGTAACAGTCTTATCCATTTATCTTCTGAGATAGCAATGAGGTCTATAAGGCAGCTGGTTTGGTTATCCTCCCACTTCTCAAAATGAGTCATGTTTGGGGTTTTGTTTTATTTTTATTTTTTGCTTGAGTTTTTCATACACAAATAAGGCTAATGGACAGTAAGCATACAAAATGATTGTAATATATTTGAACTTCTCAGATGATACTGTGCAATTCCAGAAAATATCATTATATTCAACTTAAACCAAACATAAAGAAAATATAACTAATGAGTGGTTGGTTATGTTTCTACTCCATGCAACATGAGACAGGAGTCATTCCTGTTGAAAAACATTTGAGTTACTCTCATTGCCTACAGAATAAAACCCATACAGCTTCAAGAACATTCATAGACTACCTACATCTTCAGCTTCATCTCCCACAGTATGCATCATTTTTACTTATCGGACATTTATGGAGCAGCAAAACCATCTTGGGAATCTAAGAATAGGATGTATTTTTAAAGCCTCAGCCCTCAGATAGAATCCAATTTGGTGTGCTAATGCAATGTTAAAATCATGCAATCATGAGCACTACACAAGAAAGGATTCTTGGAGGAGGTAACAGTTGAGACTGGAGAGGTGAGTAAGAGCTATCAGAAAAAAGTGAGAACAGCATGAGGAAATCCATAGAGGAATGGCACAGCTAAATATTGTGCAACGTAAAGAGGGGATTGTTAAATGAGCTTGCAGGTTAGAGTAGGCACAGGATAGGACTCAAGAGGCAGGCAAGAGTAGGAGACTTTCTTTGGCTGGTGGGATGGTGAACCTGTAAGTGCTGTGGTCTAAATGTTTGTGTCCCCACCCCCATAATATTCAAATGTTGAAATCCTTACTCCCAAAGCAGGTAGTGTCAGTAGTAGGTAGGGTCTTTGGCAGTTTCTTAAGTCATGAGGTAAAGACCTCATGAATAGGGTTAGTGCCGCATTAGAGAGGCTCCAGAGAGACCACCAGTCCCCACCGCCATGTGAGAACATAACAAGAAGGCATCAATTATGAACCAGAAAGTGCGCCCTCACCAGAAGGCGACCATGCTGGTGTCATGACCTTAGACTTCCCAGCCTCCAAAACTATCATTTTTGTTGTTTGTAATCTACCCAGTCAGTGGTATTGTAAGTAACTGGTGATCAGAGCATCAAAATAGTAAGATAGAGGATGGGTGGGATCACGAAACCGTACTCAGGGTTCCTCTTTAGAAACTGCCTTGTAATAAGGCAGCAGCGACAATGGCCCATGCCCTCCAGCCAAGGACTATTAGGGTAGAATGAGCAGTCAAAGGGAAAACAGAGGCAGGGAGGAGGAGGGATGCATAACCCACCCACTGACTCAGCAGTCCTTGAAATACTATGGATCTTTTCCATTATCTGGGAAAGAAAGCCTTTTAAACTGTGCTTTCATCACAAGCCCTGAAAGTCCGGAAAGGACTCATAGTGCCTAAAGGAAGAAGCTCATTAATACCTTTGGGTATTCACACCCCTGTCCTGGGAAGGTAGCACCACCTTCACCTGTCAATCAGTAGGTAACTTCTTCACCCTCCCCCATCCCACCAACTGTGTAAGTCCTCAGGACAAAGGACTTGGGCTTGGCACTCTTGGCTCTCTGGCCACCAGGCCAGGTCACCCAGCCTCAAGTACCACCCAGGCGCTTGCTACCTCAGCCTTTGGTCGCCCTTATTTTCACTGCTTTTATCCTGCTTTGCCCTGAACCTATGCCTTTCAGCATCCCACACCTACCATAACTGGGCATGTTCTGTTCCAGGACAGATCACCAATAAACCCTGCTTGCATGCTAGTAGACTTGCAGATCTCTAATTTTTTATCACATTGGCAAGAATGTTACAGAACCCACCCCTGCCCCTGGGGATCTTGTTACCATATGGCTCTTCTTGCCTACCATCGATAGGAACTGTGGCTCTCAATGACAGGGTTTGGTAAAAAGGAAAGGAACTATTTATTCAAAAGTTATACAGGTTCAGAATAATGGCAGAATGTTGCCATTAAATCCCAAAGTCCCTTTAAAACACCCAAAAACACATACACACAGTCCTGCCTCCCCTTGCCAAACCAGGCCAGTAAGGGGTACTGTCTCTGGAAAAGAAATAGAAGTCTGTAGCTTAGCTGGGCAGATTCCCATCTGTATCCTGGCTTCCTCCAGTTGTCTGTGCTTGGCGAGACTCCAGTTTTTAATCCAAATCCATGGCACTTCCTCATGGCAGGTCAGTGGGAGTCTTTCTACATCCTTTCAAACGATGTGGCCAAGAGTAAGAGCCCCACAGTGCTGCTACATCCCACCCTCCTGCTTTCTAAGCTGCATGGTCAAGGGAGCCCCCTCTCCACTCCCAAACAGCAAGGTAAAAAAGCCCCAGCATGGATGCCATGCCAGGTTTAAATCCTGTTGTGGATCTTCCTCCGTAACCCCATTTCTGACTCCTCCCACACTGGGTTCCACCTGCCAGCAGTCTGGTTTCTTCTGCCTTTCTCAGCTGCCATTGTTAGTCCAGGCAAGCATGGCCCTATGTTGTAGGAGCTGCCTCCAAACTGATCTCCCCAGAGCAGGAAGCCCCTCGGGCTACATCACATCATGGATTAGAGCCCAGCTCCCTGGCTCCAGGTGCAGGCACAGATTGAATATTACTAAAACACTGCCCAGGTTCTTCAGACATACAAAGTAGCTATCAATGGCCCTGCTCCCCTTCCCTCATTCCCCAAGCGATAGCTGTAGGAGGCTTTAGGATTTTTGAGGGGTACCTTCAGTTCAGCACCCCGTTACAAGAAGAACCAAGTTTCTGGGAGTTTCTCCCATAACAGGACCATCAGGAATTCTCACCTCTAGTTTCTTGCTGCTTACAACAAGGGAAAGAGCACATAATGGGGAATTGTGGTCTCAGAGGGTGTTGGAAAGGACTAGGCTTGCGTTAGAAGATTTGGGTGTAGGTTCAAGGACTCGTAGGTTTGCTCTGGATAGGGTGGCACCAGGAAATGGGGGCAATGAGGACACCTGGTCATTTCTGCAGTTTAGACAACACCCATGTTTGTGTCTCTGTTCAGACATAATTACAGAGTAGTCTTATTTTTGCCTTGATCCAACACAGTCACAGAGTGGTCTTATCAGATGTCGATATTCGTAAAATCATTTATGTCCAACGGGAGAATGCCAAGGCCTAGCTGTGTCAGGCCAGCTCCCAGATGCTAGGGGCTGCTTTTCTCTCCCACACACTATTTCTACGAGGTTTGTTGGGCTTGCTTCATAGTCCTCAGGGCTCAGTAGTAAAATTCACTCAGAATTCTCAATTCCTTCATTTTTGATGGAGGTTTTTTTGTACAATTTTTCAAGATTTTATTTTTATTTTTTATTATATTTTATTGATTGTGCTACTTGTCCTGATTTTCCTCCTTTTGCCCCCCTCCACTCAGTGCCCCCTCTCCCTCAGGCAATGTTCATGTCCATGGGTCACGCATATAAGTTCTTTGGCTACTCCATTTCCTAAACTGTACTTTACATCCCCATGGCTATTCTGAAACTATTTGCACTTCTTAATCACCCACTCACCTCACCTCTTCACCCATACTCCTCCTCCTCCCTCCTATCTGGCAACCTTCAAGTAACTAACTTCTTTTTTCTTGCTTTTTAATAGTCTCTCTTTACCTTTAACCTTTGGCCTTTAAATAATGATGTATCTTCAAGTGGGCCTCTTTACATCCATCATAATTGGGACTCTGTGCTTCCCAGATTTGCATGTCTATTTCCTTCACCAAATTAGGGAACTTTCCTTTATTTTTTTCAAATCGATTTCCAATTTCTTGTTCTTCCTCTTCTCCTTCTGGCCACCCCTATGACGTGAATGTTGGACCTCTCCAAGTTTTCCCAGAGGCTGTTTAAACTATCCTCACTTTTTTGGATTTTTTTTTCTAATTGGTAGGTTTTGCTTCCTTATGTTGCAAATCATTGATTTGGTTCTCAGGTTCATCCACTCTACTGTTGTTTCCCCATAAATTGTTCTTTATTTTAATTAGAGTATCCTTTGTTTCTGAGTGGATACTTTTTATGCTGCAGAGGTCCTCACTAAGTTCCTTGAGCATCCTTATAAAGTGTTTTGAACTCTGCATCTGATAGATTGCTTATCTCCATTTTGTTTGGCTCTTTTTCTGGAGTTTTGATCTGTTCTTTCATTTGGGCCATGTTTCTTTGTCTCCTTGTTTTGGCAGCCCTGCCCCCCGTGTTTACTTCTACATATTAGGTAGAGCTGTGCTGACTTTGTGCCGTGGTAGTGTGGCCTAATATAGTAGGTATCCTGTAGGGTCCAGGGGCACAGCCTCTGCTATCACCCAAGCTCAATACTCGAGGTGTGCCCTTTGTATGGGCTGAGAACACCCTCCTCTTGTAGTTGAGCATTGGTTGTTGTTGGCAGATCAATGGGAGGGATTTACCCAGGCCAGTCAGCTGCAAGGATTGGCTGTGACCACTTACCACCAACCTCCACCCCACCCCATGGAGGATCAGCTGTGCATGGACAGGGTGGTGATGCTCTGACATGGTCTGTAGCTGTCTACTGGGTGCATTAGCCCTGGGGTTTCCTGGGTGATGCAGGCCAAGGTTAGCTCCCACCCGTGTTCTGCCCGGGACACCCTGCCTGAGCTGTAAAGCAATCTGAGACGGCTGCTACTTGTGCTGAGCCTGGAGATTCCCAGGTGAAACAAAGCTATGATTCTAATCTGGCTGCTCCTAGGGTCGATGAAGCCAGCTGTTGCTTTTTTGATAGGATTTGGGAGCAGTCACTCTTAAGGAAAAGCAGCTTGAATGGACCCGTAAATCGGGTGGGGTAGAACCTCTTAGATCTCCAAGATGGGTCGCTCACTGTTAGCCAGGTTAATGGAGTCTCAAATATGGCACCAACCTACATGCTCTGTGAGAGGAGGGCTCAGCAAAGGGACAACTGTCTCTGCTTGCCCCAGTACAAGACACTTCAGTATCTCCCTGTATACTACTGGTGCCCTTCAAGCTGCCACCCTGGTGCTGGAGCTCAGAGGGAGTAAGTCTGAGTAGGTGAATCTGTGTGTGGGTTCCCCAAGAGGAATTGCTTAGGGCTCTAGCAGCCTCCTCCACTGACTCAATCCCCACTGTTTTTCTGCAGCCAGAAGCTGTGAGGACTTATATTCCTGGCACTGGAATCCTGGGGTGGGGGGCCTGGTGTGCATCTGGGACTCCTCACTTCTGAGATACCCCTCCAAAATTTTTATCCATGTGGGGGTGGGGCCAGCCTGTTCCACGTTTGCGCCCCCTCCTACCAGTCTGGATGGATGTGGTTTCTTCAATTCTGTAGTTGTCAGACTTCCGTTCAACTAACTTCTGATGTTCCTGACTGATGGTTCTTCTATATTTTAGCTGTAATTTTGATGTGGTTATGCAAAGAGGTGAGCCATGTCTGCCTATGTCACCATCTTGACTGGAAGCCCCATTTTTGGTGTTTTTGTTTGTTTTTCCTCAGGGAAAACAAACATTTGCAAGTTTGTAAATCCCATTTTGCTCTGCTCTTCCCAGATTTCCCATTTATGAAGTAAAGTAGAAAGACACAGTTTCACTTGCCAAGTATCTGCTTTGCTGGGAAATGATAAAGTCTGCAGTGCAGTTCATGTTCTCCAGAAGTGCCACATAAATAGAGAATATTGACTTTCACCAGAGTTCAGTGCTGGTGCCAGCAAGTTGAGAAAAGGAAGAAGCTTCTGGGAATCTTCACAAGGCAGCTCCGCATACACTGTAACTCATCTCAGAAGCAATTTTGCTTGAAAACATAGCCTCCAAGTTCATGATTTATGGATTTTGTAGAAATGCATGCATTCAATACAAATACCTCTTACTTAGCTTTCCAGTCTCCATACTTCACCCTCTTACTCCTCTCTTCCTACTTCAAGATGCATGTAGTGCCCCCTCACTCCAACCCCTGTTACAGACTAGTCTCTTTTCTCACACTACAATATTAAAATATTAATACCTACATATCAGTATTATAACCAGTAGTAACACTTAGTGCTAAAGCTACAGGATTTGTGAGGATTCTTTTATTCAACAAATATGTTTTGAGCCCCACCACAGTTCTAGGCCCTTGGGGCTACATCAGTAAACAAAATCCTTGTCTTTATGGAGCGTAAATAATAGTACATGGGGAAAGAAAGACAATAAACAAAATAAATAAGTTAAATATTCATAGGATGGTAGTGTGCCATGAAGGAACACTCAGTGAGGAAGGGAATAGGGGTGTTGTAATTTTAAATAGGATGATCAGTACCAGCCTCAATGGAAAGGTGATATCTGAGCAGACATAAAGGAAGTGCAATGTACAGGAAGAGGTTCTGATGAGAACATAGCCAGTGAAAGAGCCCTGAGGCTCCAGAGTTCAAGGAATAGCTGGAGACTGGCTGAAACAGAAAGAACAATGACATTGGAGAGGGAACAGTGCCTGTAACAACACATCATCGGATTTTGGCTCTTTGTTCTATAGGAGATGGGGCGCTACTGGAGAGTCTTGAGCATGGAGATGAGATATAGCATGTATCTCATTGGAGATGGCCACTTTTGAGTTTTGCTATATGGGAGAAATGGGATGATAGCACAAGGGATGGGGGCAGATGACAAGAGAAGGTAAAGTCTACTTTGTTTTTTGGAAAAATAATAGCATGATTTTATGTTGAATGTAGGGCTTGAAATTAAAATCATTATTCTTGTCCTTTCTGCTTCCCAAGTACACTGCTTCATTTGACTGCCTTTATGTATTGAGAAGGAGTTATATTTGCTTAACCCAGTCATTCAATGAACTATTTAATACAACCTAGTTAAAGGAAATAATTTCTGAAATCTATAAAGAAACTTGAGTTTTCATTTACTGGACATGTAAAATATCTAACTACAAAACAACTGATACCAAACAAATGCAAAGAATTGTAAGAAAACATTGTGAACAACTATATGCCAACAAATTGGATAAATTCCTAGAAACATACAATTTCCCAAAACTGAAGTAGGAAGAATCAAAGAATTTGAATAGACAGATCACAAATAGTGAAACTGAAGCAGTAACCAAAAAACTCCCAACAAACAAATGTCCTGGACCAGATGGCTTCACAGGTGAATTTTTACCAAACACTCAAAAAGGAACAAACACCTATCCCTCTTAAACTATTCCCAAAAATGCAGGGGGAAGGAAGAATTCCAAGTTCATTTTATGAGACCAGCATTATCCTAATTTCAAAACAAGATAAAGACACTACGGAGAAAGAAAATTACAAGCAAATATCCCTGATGAACATAGAGGCTAAAATCCTTAACAAAATATTAGCAAAGCAGATACAGAACTATATTAAAAAAGATCATACACCATGATCAAATGGGGTTTATTCCAGGGATGCAAGATTGGTACAATATCTGCAAATTAATAAATGTGATACATCACATAAAAAAAATGAAGGATAAAAACAACATAATCATATCAATAGATGTAGAAAAGCATTGGATAAAATCCAGCACCCGTTTATGATAAAAACTCTCAGCAAACTGGGAATAGAGAGAACATACCTAAACATAATAAAGGCCATATATGACAAAGCCACAGCCAATATCATACTCAATGGGCAAAAACTACAATTATTCCCGTTAAGATCAGGAAGAAGACAGAGGTGTCTGCTTTTACATCTCTTATTCAACATAGTACTAAAAGTCCTAGCCACAGCAATCAGACAAGAAGAAACAAAAGCCATCCAATTTGGAAAGGAAGAAGAAAGCTGTCACTATTTGCAGATGACATGACACTGTATATAAAGGACCCTAAAGATTCCACCAAAAAAAAAAAAAAAAAAAAAAAAAAAACTACTAGAACCGATAAATGAATTCAGTACAGTAGCAGGATAGGTAATAAATGGCCAGAAATCAGTGGCATTTTTATAGATCAATAATGGACTATCAGAAAGAGAAACTAAGGAAATAATCCCATTCAGAACTTCAAAAAGGATAAAATACCTAGGAATAAATTTAATCAAGCATGTAAAAGACCTGTACTAAGAAAATTATAAGACACTGAATAAAGAAATTGAAGATACAAAGAGATGGAAGCATGTACCATGCTTATGGATTATGAGAATTAACATGGTTAAAATGTCCATACTACTCAAAGCAATCTATAGATTTAATGCAATTCCTATCAAGATACTAACGGCATATTTCACAGAATTATAATAAATACCCCCAAAATTGATATGGAACCACAAAAACCCTGAAAACTGCAACAATCTTAAGGAAAAAGAACAAAATTGGAGTAATCATGCCAGCTGATAACAATCTATAATACAAGGCCACAGTAATCAAAACAGCATGATACTGGCATAAAGAACTGACATATAGATCAATGGAACAGAGAGCCCAGAAATAAACCCTTGCCATTATGGTCAATTAATATTTGACAAAAGGGGGAAAATATACATGGGGTAAAAAAAGTCTATTCAATAGATATCAGAATGGCTATCATCAATAAATCAATAAACAAGTGTTGGAGAGAATGTGGAAAAAAGGGACCCCTCATGCACTGTTGATGGGAATGCAGTATGGAGATTCCACAAAAAATTAAAAATGGAACTATTTATGATCCATCGATTCCACTTCTGGGAATTTATCTCATGAAACCCAAAACACTAATTCGAAAGAATATATGCACCCCTGTGTTCAATGCAGCATTATTTACAATGGCCAAGCTTTGGAAGTAGCCCAAGTGTCCATCAGCAGATGAGTGGGTAAAAAAGCTATTGTATATTTACACAATAAAATACTACTTGGCCATAAAAAAGAAGGAAATTTTACCCTCTGCAACAGTATGGATGGACCTGGAGAACATTAAGCTAAGGGAAATAAGCCAGTCAGAGAATGACAAATATCATATGATCTCACTCATATGTGGAATCCAATAAACTAACAAGCAAAATAGAGACAGACTCATAGAGAGCAGTATGACAGCTACTGGGGGCTTGGAGGGACCTCGGGGAGGCAGAGGAAGAAAAGGAGTAAGAAAAGAAAAACTCATGGACAGGAACAATAGGATGTTGATTGTCAGGCAGAAGGTGGGGGCTGTGAGGCAGTAGGAGAGTGGGGGGTAGAGGAAGACTTGACTGGAGTTGGTGAACACACAATACAGTGTGCGGATGATGTGTTGTAGAACTGTGCATCTAAAACCTGTAGAATTTTTTAACCAGTGTCACCCCAATAAATTAAATTAAGAGGGAAAAAATTTTAAATAAATAGATGTTATAAACCAAAAAGAAAAATTGATTTATTAAAAAGCTCTCACAATTCCTTATCTTTCCCTATAATCTTTTCCTGTAATGGAAAAGTAGCAAAACATGTCATGGCACCAACTACTTGCTAAATAACTACAATGGCAATTATTCAAAATGCTCCTTCAATAAATTTTATGACTATGGCTCAAGAAATTAATGTTTGACTCATTTATATAACCTGCATATTTTTAAATGATATTAAACTTTTTATAAAACCGTCCCTGCATTTTTATGAGTTAACTGTTCTTTTAGACAAGATTAATTTACTTTCTTTTTTCTTTTTACGGAATTACTCATTTCATTGTTTAGTGAAAAACAATGCCAGCTGTAAGAGATTTTTTGCATAATTGGCCACCTATTTCAAGATAATGATCACAGGCTGCACCCTGCAAGTGTTTCATGACCTTCCCCCTTCAGGGACCAGGAAACAAATAATATGCAGAACTGTTCATTTCACAACAGCATTTTCTGAGGCAATGTAAGTCTGAAGCTTTAACTGAAGAGACCATTTGATTAAAAAAAAAAAAAAAAAAAAGCTTTTCTGGGTTGGAATTTGAATCCGGTTACCAAGAATCTCACAGTTGCTATGTAATGAACTTGGAACCAGAAAACCTGGATTCAAATCCTAGCTCTGCCCCATACCAGCCCAGTGACTCTAGACAAGGTGCTCAAAGGCTCACTTAGCAGAACTGTAAAATGAAAAGAACCCTTGCCTCTCTGCTATGGTAAGAATAAAACCATCACTCTGTAGACTTTCATACCTCACCATCAGCTGCACCAGACATAGGTCTGGTCAAGGCCTTCCCTTATTTCCTCAGTAAAGAGCTCTTTATACAGTGCTATTTATATCCTTATAGCTGCCTCTCTAGAGAAATGGTAGGACTTCTGAGTTAACCTTGTATATAATCTATTAAGGGGGAAAATTTTTTGTTTTGTTCCCAGTGACATCTCAAATGCTTACATCACTATTTCTCTTGAGGAGGGAATGGGATGAGAAATGGGATCTCATTTTATTGATCACTGGTATGCATTTTATTTTGATAAACAACTTCTGTTTCAAAATTGAGATACTTATAACACACCATACTATTATATCAAAACCAATAGTACTTTATCATGGATATACTTAACTCTTTTTAATCCAAATAGAAATGTCCCATTATGTTTATTATATGCATAAACATACTAATGCTCATATGTATTTATGGTTATAAAAGTTTATGAACTTTGATAAAGTACAAAAAAAAACCTTGTTTATATTATCTTGGAATTTTATCTTGCAAGTCAATTTATTCAAAACTGAAAACGTTGAACATGGCCAAGGTCCAATCACTTTGTACCTCAATCTGTTAGGTATTAATGAGATCAGTTACAATTTGTTAAGTACTGACCACACAATCTGATTGGATTGGTGGCGGAGGATGAAACTTTCCTCTGCCCTCAAGGTTCTTTCTGCTGATCTAGCAGTCAAAGAGACTTGAGGCAGATTAACAAGAGAAAATAACTACCTAATTCAAGTTCTTCTAGGCAGTTAAAGGAGGGCAGAAGTTTTTGTTGAGCTGGAAGGGTCTTGGTTGTATTTAGCTCAAAACAATCTGTGTATCACAGAGGCACATCTTGGGACTACTGGATCTAATTCCCTACAGTCTCTATATATACACCAGTCTTTACAATCACCCTTCACAGCAGATAACCTTATCTCTATTTTACAGCTAGGTGAAACTGAGGGAAGTTAAATTTGTTCAAGGGCACACAGCCAGTAAGTGGTAGAACCGGGCTCCACATCCAGGTTTATCAGTCCTTAGGGACACAGTGAACTACCTGCCACCTACCTTTCCTAGAAAAGATCAAAAGGACATATTCCTATAAAAGTGTTCTTTGAATTGAAATGTCCTATTACAAACATGAATTATTATTGTTACTACTCTATACCAATATTAAAAATTCACAAATAGGTTTGTGATTTACACCTCAGGGCTTGGGAACCCTGAAGAACAAAAGGTTACACTTCAAGCTCTCTTTCATCTCCTCTTGGAATTTTGCCTTGACCTCAATTTCGCCTGAACAGACCTGATAAACAACATTAAAGATCAGATATCCAAAGGCTGCTGGGTGCTACTCAAAGTCTGCCCTGCACTCCAGGACAAAAAGATCGTGTGTTTTTCCTTGAAATGTGGACAAACTACTTTCTTGGGCTCACTTCTCACACCTATTTTTGCAGTTCGCTCGGGCAAGCGTAAATGAAGTGATCACATAAACGTCAACATAAACTAGTGTTTTCGAAATCACGGTGATATGGAACTCTAGTTCAACCTAATTAAGGCAAACTTCGGTCCCTTTTCAAGCATATGGTGTAAAATTTTAGAGCTGATTTTCCCCTCTGAAAATTTCGTTAGCTAGTCCCACGTAAGTATAACTCTCTAAGTTATCCACCTTTGGTATAATAAACTTATTGGAAGGCAATACTCCCAAAAGGTTTCTGGTACTGGTGCATATGAGGGGCAAAGTGGGGCACGTTCAGTGGCGCCTGAAAGGCACTTCGTTCTCCCCACCCCCACTTAATCTGGGAGATGCTCAGCGTGGCTCCCTCACCTCTGAAAAGGAAGCAGGAGAGTGAAGTCCGGATGAAGCTGAGAGGGCTCATTCTCCCTGCCAGAGCTGGACCCTGGGAACGTGCTCAGTCCCCACCAGCTGAATGCTACAGCACGCTCATTTGCGTAAGAAAGATTGATCGCCCCAGTTTCCAAAAAACCGGATCTCCGAGCACCGGGAATGCGACTTTCTCAGCTCCCGGGACTTACTTTTCGCTTACCTAGTAAAGCCCTCTCCCTTCCCCGGGGGCGGTCCCCGCCCTGGGCTCCTGCTGTGTCTGGAGTGGGGTTCGACTAGCTGGGCCAATTTCCGCAAGCGCTGCGCATGGGAGGAAGGGGAGAGGGTGCGAGAGGCTGAGCCTGAGCACCTGACCCTTACCTCGGAAGACGAGATCTCAAACACGCCTGCGATCTTGGTGTAGAGCTCCTGAATGCTGGAGAAATTCTCCACTCGGCCCGTGGCGCTGCCGTGCGCTAGCTGCGTGTGGAAAACCAGCCTGGGTTGGGGAACAGGGGGCACCGGGGGGCTGCTGCCATACGCGCCCGCCTGCTCACCCTCCACCAGCCGGTAGGTCTCCTTGGACTTGCCTCTCTTCTTTACCCGCAGCCCCAGAGGCATCTTGCCTAGCCGAGGGCGGGGGACCACTTGCTCTGAGGACCACCACCTCCTAGACGGGGCGCTGCGGGCTTTGCACTTGCGCCCCCCCCCGCCCCCCCACGGCTCCGCGCAGGTGAAAGCGGCTGCTGGACCAATGGCAGAGGTGCTTCCGCCTGGTCGCTCCGGGGCAGGGCCCTTTTCCTCCACCCGGGGGAGCGGCATCTGGATGGTGAGCTGCCATCTGTCATCCCTCCGGACGAATATGGAGAGAAGAAACGTTGTACTAGTTCCCGCATCTCATCTCCGGGTTTCTCCCTAACTCCCACCCTCTTCTGTTAAAATGGCTCGATTTCCTTAAAAGCTTTGGGATGCCGAAGCAACAGAATAACGTTTTAGAATACAAACATGCTGGCCTTTGATGAGCCATCGGGGAAATGAATTTAAGTTCAAGTCCACCTTCATCTGCCTTCTCTGTGCCTTACATCCTGCAGGGTAGAATTGGAAGGAAAAGCTTTGAGATATAGCTCTCAGTAACCTTTTTTTACTTTTTCCTGGGAAGATTTCTCTCCCAAATACTCAGCACTTTCCCCAAGTCATTTGCTCCACTTCCGCCCTTCTAGGTCTCCGCAGTGGACGCTGCCTGAGGGTCCTACAGAGAACGTCACGGCCGGCCGGCCAGTCAGTGTGATGCATGAGCTTCCTTAATTCCTCAGCCTTGTCTGTAACTCCACCCAACTCCCCTCTCCAAACTGGGAAGAAATCTCTTTTTTGTTTGACCCTTGATCTGTCTTCACTCCTTATGGATCTGTATTTATGAACTCCCTGTTGCCCCTTGTCTTTCCCCACCTGGTGCCTCATTTGATAGTCAAAAGCCCAAAGCTCTTACACTGTTTTCACGTCCTGCATTCCTGCAATTGCCTCTACCTACATTTTCAAAACAAAGCAAATGAGTCTTGAATTATTAGCTACATTTCCTCACTTCCCCTTTACTCTTCTTTACTCTTAGACATGCTTTGATCAGACTTTGTCCCCACACTCCAGTGAAATTGCTCTTAACTCTGATCAGCACTTCTTAATCATCGGATGTGATTCATTCTTTTCGGTCTCTATCTTCACCTTTAAGAGTGTCTGACTGCAATAACCATTTCATTCTTAAATAAATCCTTTGTTTCGACTTCCTTACCTCTACCCCTTGCTAAGGTGGTCAGTGACTTGGGCTGTGAAAGAATTCACAAAGAGAAGAAAGTATAGAGAATAAGTGCTGGGGACAAACTCAGACAGGTAAAATGGCAGTCGTGTTTAAAAAGGTCATAGGCCTGCTAGGCAAATGGGGCTGGCTTTGTGCTGTCACCCCTCTTTGCTCCTTTGCAAAAACTATGTTCTCGAAGGCTAACTTTCTTTGGCCATTTTCTCTTTTTTGCATGCTGCTCTCCCGTTTATGTCATGAGTCACTATACATTCTGAAAGTCAGCACACCTTTTGCCCTGGGCAGCAGCACAGTTATTAACTTGCCTTTTGTTATGTACAGTTTCTTAAGCAGTATCAACTGCTCCTCCTTCCCCCCATTGAGGGCTGTGGGGAATTTCTCCTATATTTTGGGGACCCCCACTTTGTACCCCATTACAGTTGGCAGGACAGAACTGGGTAGGAAAAGAATGGGGTAAGCTGCAGGCAGAAACCTGTTTATCCCCATGTCTACATTCCACTATGGAACTTTGATGAACTGTAAATTTGAACTTGGCCATTCAGATCATTATGAAAATAAGTTGGGCAAAAATAGGAGAATAGAGCATATTCTTTGACAGTTTGTTTTTAAGCAGTTAGTTTTCAATAGTTATGATATGGTATCTGGGCCTCCATTTGTACTCTTGACCCAGGTCCCATAAATGACAATGACCTCATTCTCCTCCCTTCCTCAGATCACCTACCCAAACTCAATGTCAAACTTAATCAGATGTTGGGGTCGGGGGGAGTCTCTGTGGATGTGGTCCAGGCTGCAGGAAACACCGAATTCCTCCAGCCCACCCAATTCCTCATTTTCCTAAATTCCTAATACACATATATTATACTAGAAACAGTTCTTTACAACAGAGTTTTGTATTTGCAAGTATGCTGACTTTTTCACATATGGTAAATTGTCTACCTACCCACACAGTTCTTTGATAGTATGAGAGGCAGAAAGTTTCCTCTACCCTCAGGATTCTTCTGATTGGTCTAATAATCAAATAAACGAGACAGATTAACAAGAGAAAATAACCAAATTTAATACATAGGTACACATGGGAACCCCATATACATGACAGGTTCAAAGACAAAGGACAAAGAGGTATATATGACAGTCTGAGCTAAGGATCACCTCGGGCTTCATAGGGGAGGAAGGAAGAGGATAAGAAGAGCAGATGTTCAGTAATTGAGAAATGTGCCATACACTATAGACGGGTCAAAAATAGCTATCTCTGATCATCTATGGGCAAGGCCCTAATTCAAATTCTTCTAGGTACTTAAAGGGGCTGGAAGGAGTTTCTTTTGAGCCTGCAGGGTCTTGGTTTCCTTAGCTCAAAAGCACATCTTGAGAGTGACTCATTCTGAATCCCCACAGTAGAAACCATGTTTCATATTTCTCTTGAGTATCCTCTCCAGAGTCTCATATAGTATTATGCGTGTAATAGATATCAATAAATAAATATGACTGGATAAAATTAAGTGACCTTTGTCACTACCTAAGATAAATGAATTAATTAACTATGATTAGTCAAAAATATTGTCTTCACTTTACATCAGGTGTACAGTTCAACCCAGATTATTGATCCACAGTGTTGCCACTCAGTAGCATTTGGTGTTTCTAATAGCCTAAAAATATCAACTACAAAATGATAAATGCATGAGTGTAAAAGAATACTAGGATTAAATTAATATAACTGTATACATCTGCCAAAAGCAATAATACTACCTTGTTCATAAGAAAACACATAGCCATCAAATGAATCATAAGATAAATTACTAACTTGTTTTCCCCAGCAAATACAGCTTCTAATTATGACATGTAACATTAGTGCTACAGAAACACACGCTGCCCACAGCCCTCAGCACCTTCCCGTCGTCCTCTACCCCAGCATGCATGTATCCAGTAAGCAAATAGTTGGGGCAGGGGAGACAGGGTTTGTTCAATTGCCTGCAGTCTTCTCGGGAACTCAAGACAGCATGTTTTATAGTTGCATGGCAACAATAAATAACTGAAGATGACAAGTAGGCAAGGAAGTAACCTTAAATAGTTGAAATTTAAAGACTTTTTAAGGAATAACTGGAACTAGAGAGCTGGAAAATGGGAAGAAGAAATGGAGGTGAAGTGATATAGTAGGAAGTATAAAGTTAATAATCAGTAAATAAGTAGGTGTTTATTGAGAACCTACCGTGTGTCTGGCTTAATGCTCAGTATTTCACATGCCTTATTATCCATGGATACTTGGAGGAAACTGTCTAGCAAGGAATCCAAATTATTCTGCATCACCAAGGTTATGGTAAGTAAAACAGTAAAGAAGCAAGACAGAAAGCTCATTTAATGTGAGTGCTTCTGCAATAACATAAATGTGGAAGGCTGTCTGGGATTTAGAAAGCAGACTCATTCAAAAGTCACATATTTTAATCATTCAAGAACTGTATACAAAAATGAAGATAGAAATTAGTTGACATAAACCTTTGATGCTTTGATGGTTCTTTCAGATTTGGGCAAATAATTTACTTTATACAGTGCCCAAATGGTACATAGAGTAAAACAAATATTTTAATGAAAACAATAACCTAAGTAACTCTTTGAAGATAATCATAGTGATTTCTAAGGTCAAGATATACAAAGACAAAAAGAAATCTAGTATCTCTAAGAAAAATATTCACACAAGAGTAGAAATTCTTAAGTACTTATATATCAAAAATATGAAATCTTGGGTCATTCAACTATCCATTTGCTGGAGGGAAAGAACAAAGATTGTCAGGACCTGAAAATCACTAACCGATGATGAGATTATTGCCTCCAACTGTTCCATTTTAAACTTGAAATACATGCAAAAGATAGGTTCTCAAACATGCCAAATATTTTTCATTTTATTCCTTGGTGTTATTGGAAATATTATACTAATAAATGCTATCCAAAAATATTTTGCCACATTTGGTAACTAAAATTAGAACATTGAATTTACCCAGAAAGTTTTTAAAATTAAAATTTTAATCTGAAAACTGATCCTTATAATATAATCTCAGTAATTTAAGATAAAGTAATTCAGGTTTTGCTGTAATTTTAGCAGAGAAACGGCTGAAGTTGTATCTGCCAAACAGAATGCAGAGAATGCTGATTTGCATGACATAGATATAACCTGAAGATCCAAATGGAATTTTTAAGTGGGCATCCTGCTTTTCCCTTACCTTTCAAGTCAAGAAAGCAAATAGGAATGGTGAATACATATACATGAGGAAAATCAGCCATAAGGGAATCGTATACAGAGATGGTTTCATTTCCTATACTTTCCATAACTGTTATAAGTCAGGGAAGCTGTTGTTCAGTAAGTAGTTCAGTATTGATTAAATGCCTGCATTTTGTATTAAGAGTCCTGATTCTTGATCTTATGTAATAGTAGCTGACTACAATTTTAGGCAAATCTTTTAATCCTTGTTGGCTAATTTTTCATACTTAAAGATAGTAACTTATGGTTAAAATGAAGGTTACATAAAATAACATTTGTAGATCAAGTGCTGTAGTACCTCGAACATAGTAAATAATTAAGAATATTAGTTACTGCACAATAGATGTTCATGATAAGAATTAATGACATACTGTAAAATCCTATAGTAGTTCCTGAATCAAATATGTGTTCTTTGATAATAGTTTTCATGTGTCGTATTTCACTGTATTCTTAAACTTTGAAAATAGTCTATCTATATGATATATATTTAATTATTCCAAATAATGAACCAGAATATTTTATTCCAAACATTTTGAATCAAAAATAAGTTGGTTTAAACAGTGAATATCTTATAAGAGAAATGCTAAAAACACTTGCAATCCAATTAATTTAAAGTATAATAGAAATTTTCAACACTTGATTATGCTAATTACCATATTTTATCTGCTCATTAAATCAAATCCTGAAGTACATTTACTTACTTAGCAAATAAGTATTTAAAGTTTTAAACTACACTGAAGAGGATTCAGAAGATGGCAGCTGAGTAGGTGGAAGCCAAGCCCACTTGCTTGTGCACTCAGCACAGATTTTTGGCTGATCTTCCAACAAGTGATCTGAACAATCAACGGAATCTCAGCTGATAGGAATTTTTGAAGCCAAGGAATACAGAGGATGCTTTGCACCATCTGGTAAGAGATTTTATAAAAGTTGAGGGGGAAGTGCCCTGTGTGAGGTGCCTGCAGCAGAGGAGAGATCAGACAGAAAATGCAGCTCAGTGGCTCCCTTCCCTCCGGGAGCAAGGCCCTGGTCCCACAAAGGGAAACCACCAACCCTAATCAGAAGAGATCTGGAAGGATTTACAAAGTCTCAGAGACTTGGGCTACACACACACGGTGAGCAGCACCTCCATAGCTGTAGCGCCATCCAAGAGAGTTCCAGACAGAAACTATCTCCTAAAATTGTCAGAGGCACTGTCAGGCTGTGGACAGCCCTGACCAAGAGAGACTGTGTTTTTCAGGGAGGTGGAGCATGTAGAGAACCAGTCCAGGACCTGGTGCTGCAGTGTAAGGGCCACATAGAGACTCTTTTAAAAGGGGAGCTGAGGTGAGACTGGACAGGGACCCTGTACTCGTGCACTCACACAGCGGCTCTGCCAATGAAGAAACCCAAGTGAAAGCACAGTTGTATCCCACTGAGTCCAGCTGCACAGGAAGAACAGAAAGTGGCACAGTGAAGGGATTGTGGGACTTGACCCAGCATGGCTGACGAGCAGTGGGCTGTCAAGAGTGGAGAGTTCAGGCCTTGAGACTCCAGCAAGAGTGGCAGGCTGGGGACTAGACAGAATCACTGTAGCCAGGGAGGTCCTCTCACAGGCAGGCATGCCCAACCTCCACCTGTGGGACCGCAGGCTCTGCAGATCAGTGAGGCCAGGCTCAGGAGCCCCATCTTGGGTGCATAACTGCAGGAGAAAGAAGGAGAAGCTATCTCTAAAATGGCCCTTTCTGAAGTTCTATCAGGCACTATGAGCTATGCTGGTTCCCCAACCCCCAACTCCTCTGCCCGGCCCTGATGCACTGAAACCTGCAAAGCAAAGAGATTAGAAATTGGCACAGCAAGATGTATTCAGGGCCTCACTCAGCCTCAGCTCCTATACAGAGCTGCCATCAGCACCAAGCAGGAAAGAGCTGCCCTTTCTACATGGATTGGCTCCTCACAGGAAACAGACAACTAATTCATCAGAAATTATATATTATTGGAAATAATCGGACAGACCAAGACATGTGGTGGGAGGTGGGGAAACACTCCCACCCTCCTGCCTGAAGACTGAACAGGGGCATCTTGCCTTCTAGGAGTGACCCAGGGATTCCATCCTGCTGATTGCACCAGAGCCCCACTCTAGAGGCGAGTGGAGGTGGTACTGGCAGTGCTATTGGACAGTGGATGAACCACTCCTGGGCCTTGTGCTGATGGAAAGCCAGCAGGGCAGAATAGTGGGGACCAGCCAAGTCTGAAGAAGACAGGCACAGACTGGATTGCTTGTAGCCTTGAACTGGCTGCCTAAAGCTAGACTGGGACATCATCTGATATTACCAGAGGCCGATCCAGAAAGAGAAAACAGTGGCAAACACTAGACTCTGCTGAGACGAATTCCATCACAGTCTTCATTATTTCAGTTATTTTTTTTCCTCCTGTGTAGCGTTTTAACATTTTTTCTTTTTCTTCAAGTTTGCTCCTATTATTTCACTATTTTTTAATTTTAGTCTACTTCAAATATTATATTTTACTCCCTTCTTGTACTCCATTTTACCTTCTTCCTTCCTTTTTTCTGTTTTAAATTTTATTTCTTCCCTTTCTATGCCTTGTTTCCATTCTACACTTATTATGTGCTTTCCCTCCAACATCTCAAAACCATTTTTCTTGCCATTTGTCATCCCACAGTCTTTTTCCCTTTCTTATAATATCCTTATTCTCTTTCCAACTTTATTAATCTTTACTTGTTTCATTGTTGACGTGGTGGTTGGTGTTGCATTTTTTCTATTTTATTCCTAGAGGTTCACTATTTTGTATTTCAAATCTCAGATTTTACGGTTCCCCTCTCATACTCAATTTTGCCTTCCTCCTATCATTTCTTTTTTGGTTTTAAATGTTATTCTTCCCCTCTCTTAGCCTGGTTTTCATTCCTCACTGTCTTATTTCTTTTCTTTTCTTTTTTTTTTTAAACTGTTACTTAACGCAGCTCCTACACCAAAGACATCGTATTCAAGGGCAGGAAAGGGCTGCAAAGTGTTTAGTTTACGCCTTTCTTGACACCACATTCACTAGTTTCCAAAAGTGAACGGGCAACACAAAGGCAACTCACTGTCTTATTTCTTATTATTTCTCTTCCCTCTACCCTCTCAAAATCATTTTCCTTTCCATTAGTCATCTCATATTTGTTTTTCTTTTCTTATAATAGTCTTAGTCTCTTGCCACCTTTATCAGTATTTGCTCATTTTTTGTTGATAGTGTGGTTGTTCTTGGGGGTTATTTTTTGCAGATGTGGATTGTGTTTCCTGGGTTATTTTGTTTTATTCAGGCAGCAACTGTATAACAGCATACAAGACATGGTGGGTAGTGTGACTTTCGGTCAGCCAACCGGAGGAAAGAATCCACCAAAAAAATGACCCAACAACAACCAAAACCCAATTACAACAAGAGAGCCCACATAATAGCATAAGGTTCATTCCAAGAGCATCCAGCTCAGAACATCAAGGAGATAGCACCACTGAATCTCACAAGTCTCCTACCACAGAAGGCCACCTACAAAGATAAGGAGTCAAAGCAGACCAATCTAATTCAAAAATATGAGGAGAAGCTTAAGAACCTCCAGAACATCTTTAAACATTCCAACATCTGAATCATAGGGGTGCCAGAAGGATAAGAAGAAGAGCAAGAAATTGAAAACTTATTTGAAAAAATAATGAAGGGGAACTTCCCTAATCTGTCAAAGGAAATAGAATTCCAAGGAGTCCAGGAAGCTCAGAGAGTCCCAAAGAAGTTGGACCCAAGAAAGCACACACCAAGGCACATTATAATTACATTACCCAAGATTAAAGATAAAGAGAGAATCTTAAAAGCAGCAAGAGAAAAGTAGAGAGTTACCCACAAAGGAGTTCCCATAGACTGTCAGCTGATTTCTCAAAAGAAATCTTAACAGGCAAAAAGGAGCTGGAAAGAAGTCTTCAAAGTCATGAAAGGCAAGGACCTCCACTCAGGATTACTCTATTCAGCAAGCTATGATTTAGAATGGAAGGGCAGATAAAGTGCTTCCCAGATAAGCTCAAGCTAAAGGAGTTCATCATCACCAAGCCATTATTATATGAAATATTAAAGGAACTTATCTAAGGAAAAGAAAAAGATAAAAAACTATGAATAGTAAAATGACAACAAACTTACAACTGTCAACAATCAAACCTAAAAAACAAAAACAAACTAAGCAAACAACTAGAACAAACATCCATCGTTGGTAAAATGGACATAGTATACAATGGAACAGTATGCAATGAAAATGAACTCCAGTTCCAGGCCAAATGTGGATAAATCTCATAGACATGTTACATGATAGTAAGACACAAAAGAAAATATAAATGTAATCACATAATACTCAAAAACAAGCAAAGGAATGTGTTGTTTAGGAATGCAAAGGGCAGTATGTAAAAAGTCAGAAAAGGATTATTGCAAAATCAGGTCAGTGATTACCTTTAAGGGAGAGAGGGAAGAGGTTAATATTGAGAAGGACACACAGGGTGCTTCTGGATTCTAGTAATGTTCTAATTTCTGTCTTGGGAAGGAAAAGAAGCCCAAATTCTAAGTGCCCTCGTAGGTAATGCATTGCTCATATTCCCTAGGTGAGACTTCCCATGTGTACAGCCCTAAGTGCAAGGGAAGCTGAGAAGTGTACGCCAGCTGTCTGTGTCCACTGTGCAGTACAGCTCCTGGCATCTGAGTAGGTATCAAGCAAGTCTGTTGAATGAATACTGGCTGCGTGAGTTTGGATGAGCAAATTAACTTCTGAAGACATTGGTCCCCTCTCTTGTCAATGCAATGTGACTTTAAAGAGGGGTCATTTTAAAGTAACTTTATGGCTATAAATGCAGCATACACTTTTTGGAGAAAAATTTTTTTTTTTTTTTTTAAATATATAACTTTTTTTTATTTTTTTTATTTATTTATTTTTTAAGATTATTTATTTATCTTTAGAGTGGAAGGGTAGGAGAGAGGGAGAGAGAGAGAAATATCAATGTATGGTTGCCTCTCGTGTGTCCCCTGCTGGGAACTGGCCTGCAACCCAGGCATGTGCCCTGACTGGGAATCGAACCTCGATCCTCTGGTTCGCAGGCCCGCGCTCAATCCACTGAGCTACACCAGCCAGGGCTGGAGAAAATTTTTTAAATAATGGGAAATAAGTATAAAAATGAAAGCAACAGTCATCCTTAATCCCACCACCTCAAGATCATCGCAGTTAAATATTTTTATTTGTTCTCCTTCAGTCTTTTTATTAGATAGCATTCTATTCTAATTTAAAATTTTTGACTTCCTTTAAAATAAAAAAAATAAGAAAAATTAAGACTCATTATTATGTAATACTCCTTGTTAGGAATACAACATTTAAAACTACCTAGTACATACAGATCATCTTACTAAACTTTTTATTTTACCAGTGAGGTTAAAAAACATGCCTGAGATTACAGATGTTGTTATTGTTAAAATTTGATGCCTAGTAGTATTCTTTCCACCATCATTTTGCCTTCCTTCTTAGTGAGTCATATTTAAATAGACCATCCTTTAGTATTATATTATTATGTACTTTATTTTATTTTATAGTATTTCAGAAGTGAGCAAAACTATTGCTCATTAAAAAGAATAAAGATATATTATCATCTTTCTCCAAAGATATGTGTTAAAACACATTATTACTAGGATGAGCATTTTAATAACTGCATAAATAGGACAACTAAAAATATTGCAAGTGACTTATCCTTTCAAGAAGCAATTTTTTAATCTGTTAGGATGTAAACTTTATGAAGCTCAGGTATGGGACAGCATGAGAAGCTCTGTAGATTCACTCTCCATTGAAACTGGTGAAAATAGTTTTTTAAAACAACTATTTAAGGTCTCTGGGAATAGCTGTAAGGGTATACAGCAAAGGAAGAAACACTTATTTGAGAAAAACAATAAAAATTTGGTAAGAATAGTGAGAGTCTGTGGTATTTGCACCAAGACCCACTCTGTCCCTCTCACTTTCAGTTCAGTTGAAAATCCCTTCTAGACTATCACAGCCAAGAATATACTTGTTCCTCCAATTGGAGGAACTATAATTCAGTCAGAGGTTTATCTTTCTGGAAAGGACAGAACTTCACCACTTTTCATCCTGGCCCAGCTAGTTGTTGCTGAGCTAAGTTCTAGGAGAGCATGAGAGAGACTTTGGGTATCCCTTCTTCCAGCCCCCTCTCTTGTATAGAGGACCTATGTACCTTTGGTGCAGCTCTGCTGAAAATATTAAAGCCTTCAGTGCCCTTATACTGGTTCGTGGGGCAGGGATTCCATGCTGGGAGAGACAAGCTGAGGTGACCTGGGGCTATTCTCAAATTGCCTGTCACAACAAGCAGTCAGCTCCTAAAGGAGGAGTATCCCTCAGAAAGAGTAACAAGATGTCCCCTACGGTCCAGCACTAGTTTGGCAGAGAGAGATGTGAGGAGGAGCCCTCTTGGAGTCAGAACAAATTTCAGAAAAAAATTTCAGAACTATCCTGTCCAATCTAATTTGATCAGTTTTTGGTGAATTTATGGCCCAAGGACATTGTTAAAAACCAATGAATATCGGTCAAAAAATAGTGTGGCTTAACATTTGAACATGACTAGAGAAAGAGACCTTCAAAGAGAAGCTTGCCAAAACTGTCATCCCAGATGACTGCAAGCATACCCAAGGCTGCATCCTCTTAATAAGTCGCTTCACATTATAAGCGAACGTAGATTTCACTAAAATGATTCAGCTAGTCACTAAAGAAGTAAATATCAACAAGTCCTAAAAGAGGATGGGACCACTACCCAGAATTCTTATATTACCAAATGCCTAATATCAGTGCCCCTCCCCCCCAAAAATTTCAAGACATGCAAAGAAACAAGAAGTATGATCTATAAAAAAAGAAGGCAAAAGAAACTGCCTGTGAAGCAAGTAGATGTTGAATTTGACATAAAAACATCAAAGTGGCCATTATAAATTTGTTAAAAAAACAAAAGAAAACCATGATAATCTAAGTCAGGGAATATGAGGATATTATATAATGTCTCATCAAATAGAGAATATCAATAAAAAGAAATTATTTTTTTAAATACCAAATGGATATTCTAAAAACCTGAAAGGACAAAAACTACAGTAGTAAATTTACTAGAGGGACTCAACAATAGGTTTGAACTGGCAGAAAAAAAGAATTGGCAAACTTGAAGATAGATTTATAATGATTATGCAATTCAAAGAATAGATGGAAAAAATGAAGAAAAATGAACAGAGCCCCAGAGAAATATGGAGCACTAATAAGCACACCACATGCAAAAATGGAGTACAAGAAGGACAGAAGAGTCTCAGAAAGACAGCAAAGAAGTAGAAAAAAATATTTGAAGATATAAAGGCTGGAAACTTACCAAATTTATTCAAAAACAATCTATATATTCACAAAGCTCAACAAACTTCACATAAGCACAGGGATCCAGACATCATAGTAAAAATGCTGAAAGCCAAACACAGAAAGCAGAAAGCAAGTAATTATTCATCACTTGCAAAGGAACCCTAATAAGATCAGCTGACTTATAAGCAGAAATAGTGGAGGTCAAAGACAGTGAACAACATATTCAAAATGCTCAAAGAAAAATAAAATCTGCCAACCAAGAATCCTATATCCAGCAATGCTATCTTTCAAAAATGAAGGCAAAATACATTCTCAGATAAAACAGAAACTGAGAGAATTCATTGATAGCAGAACCACCTTGTAAGTTGTTCTTTGGGCTGAAAACAAGTGGCCCTAGACATTAATTCAAATCCACATAAATGAACACTGGTAAAGGTAATTATGTAATTACAAAAGATGATGTGAATGCATAGTCTCCTTTCCTCTCTTAACTAATTTAAAAACCAATTGTATAAAACTATGTATATTTGTTGTGACTATAACATATAGGAATGTAGTATATTTGCCAATAATAGCACAAAGGAGGTAAGTGAGAGTAATGCTGTATTGGAGAAATTAGAATTATTAAACCAGCTTTGCACACCTAGTATAAATCCCACTTGGTCATGAGTGTTACACTTTTCAAACTTAACAAAAATAAACCTATAGAATCCAGTAGTTTAAAATACTATTAAGGCTCCATCATTAGCTCAGGGTTCCAATTTTAACTTCTGAATCATTTCCTCCAAACATATGCATCAAATATTCGGTGGGGGGGGGGTGGAGTTATAAAACGTGTAACTATTCCTGTTGTGTAATTAGTACTCTGAAGTTAGATGTGCAATTATCAATGTTGCTTTTACAAGTAAGAGTGTGATTTATAAAAGCCATAGTAAAAGTTAATTTTCCCATCTAAGAAGGTTATGTTTTTGAAAGCATTGTGGTAGAAAAATGATTGACTGAGTAATTTAAGTTGTTGTGGAAAAAAAGGTTTTAGACAGAATACTAAAAAGTCAGTTTTTAAGGTTTGTTTAAAATGAAGATTGATTAAATAAAGAGACTGATTGTCCATATATTTAATAAGTAATTAAATAAATACTATATGATTTACCATTCCTTTACCATATGGTCACTAGAAACTTTTCAGGAACTCTAATTCGCAGCTTCAACAAAATACTTGCAAGTTTATTTTTGCTTTGTTAGACTCATAATATGCACATTGAGGCAATTAAGAAAAATTTTAGTCTAACTTCATTCCAAATATCCCATACTTTTCAGGTCTTATGATTCATAATTAACCCCATCTCTTCAACCCCTCCATTCCCAACCCTAGAGATGCAAAATGTATACTTGTCATTAAAAATATTGTGCAGCTAATGAAAACCATAATGAGATAGCACCTCACACCTGTTAGAATGGCTATCATCAATAAAGCAACAAATAGCAACTGCTGGTGAGGATGTGGAGAAAAGGGGGCCCTAGTGCACTGTTGGTGTGAATGCAGACTGGACCACTGTGGAAAGTAGTATGGAGGTTCCCCTAAAAATTAAAATGGAACTGCCTTTTGACCCAGCAATCCCACTTCTGGGAATATATCCTAAGAAAGCTGAAACACTAACTTGAAAAAAAATGCGCAACCCAATGTTCATTGCAGCATTTTTTTTTTTTTTTTTTTTTTGCAATAGCCAAGATCTGGAAACAGCCCAAATGCCCATCAGTAGATGAGTGGATAAAAAAGCTGTGGTACATTTGCACAACAGAGTACTACTGGGAAGGAAGGAAGGAAGGAAGGAAGGAAGGAAGGAAGGAAGGAAGGAAGGAAGGAAGGAAGGAAGGGAGGAAAGAAAGAAAGAAAGAAAGAAAGAGAAAGAAAGAAAGAAAGAAAGAAAGAAAGAAGAAAGAAAGAAAGAAAGAAAGAAAGAAAGAAAGAAAGAAAGAAAGAAAGAAAGAAAGAAAGAAAGAAAGAAAGAGAAAGAAAGAAAGAAAGAAAGAAGAGAGAAATCTCACCTTTTGCAACAGCATGAATGCATCTGGAGATTTTTTTTTTTAAGATTTTATTTAGTTTTTAGAGAGAGAGGAAGGAAGGGAGAGAAATAGCAATGTATGGTTACCTCTCAAGTGCCCCCCACTGGGGACCTGGCCAGCAACCCAGGCATGTGCCTGACTGGGAATCAAACCAATGACCCTTTGGTTTGCAGCCCATGCTCAATCTACCATCTGGAGATTATTATGCTAAGTGAAATAAGCCAGTCAGAAAAGGACAAATACCATACAATCTCACTTACATGTGGAATCTAATGAAAAAAATAAACTGATGACAAAATAGAAAGAGGCATGGACACGGGGAACAGACTGACAGCTGTCAGAGGACAGAGGGATGTGGAACTGGATGAAAGAATGTGAAAGGATTAAGGGAGAAAAATACATGTATATAAAACACAAAGTCACAAAATGGTGATAGCCAGAAGGAAAACAGGTAGGGGTAGGTAGAGGTGGGCAAAAGCGGGGATATGGGGATGGAAAGACACTTTGCTTGGAGAGATGGGCACATGATGCAGTGTGCACATGGCGTTTTATTGAATTGTACACTAAAACCTGTATGGTTTTGTGAACCAATGTGACCCCAATAAATTTAATTTTAAACATATTGTGCAACTTTTAACCTATTAAACATACCTAATTATTTCTCAAGCTCTTATTTATTTTTTAAATATTTTATTTATTTATTTTTAGAGAGAGGGGAAGAGAGGGAGAAAGAGAGAGAAACATCAGTGTGCAAGAAACACATCCATCAGTTGCCTGTCACACACCCCCAAGTGGAGAGCTGACCTAAAACCCAGGCATGCGCCCTGACTGGGAATCAAACCGGCGACCTTTTGGTTTGCAAGCCGGCACTCAAGCCACACCAGCCAGGGCTCAAGCTCTTCTTTAATACAGACTTCCTATTATAACTTAATGTCACAATAGTACTTTCTGTCCAGATTTCTAATATCAATGTCAGCGCCACCCCTTTAACAGAAACAGGAGTGAAATTTTTTGCCTCTGGTTTTATTTCTCATGTTTATGGCTACATCCAAAACTCATTCTCCTCTGCCCTTCACCCCTTTTCTTATTTCAAACTCCAGTTTTCCCTTTTTAAAATTATCTCACAAGAATGGCTCAAGAACTACATTCCCATACCAAAATTCTAAAAGCTACAAAGATGTACCAATCAATATTGAGTTTGATTACTGTATTTCCAAATTTTTGTAGAGCTTCTGTTATTCCACATTACAAATTTTACCTCAATAAAATCTGCAGGATTTTCTTCCTTTCCTCTCTCCCTCCTTTCATATCACTCTCACTCTCCTCTTTTCTTTGTACTGTATATCTTTTCACATATTTTGGATAGTAATATTTTTACTTGAAAAAATACTAATTTGTAGTTTATCTAAAAGATCAGATGTGACAATATTTGAAAATAACACTGAAGTTTTTTTTAATTAATGATGGATGCATTTTAATTTTAGGCCATTACCTCATTTTTTAAAAATAACCAGTTTTCCCCTTTATTTTTACATTGAAACTATTACAGCTGTCCCTGCCCACCCCCCTTGCCTGCTTCCACCCATCCCCTGTCCCCCCTTCCTTCTTGCTGTCACAGCACTGTTGTCTACATCAATGAGTTATGCATACATGTTCTTTAACTAATCCCTTCACCTTCTTTCATCCAGTCCTTCCGTCCCCACCTCCTCTGACAGCTGTCAGTCTGTTCCATGTGTCCATGCCTGTTTCTATTTTGTTCATCAGTTTATTTTGTCATTAGATCCCACATATAAATGAGATCATATGGTATTTGTCTTTCTCTGACTGGCTTATTACACTTAGCATAGTAACCCCAAGGTCCATTCATGCTGTCCAAAAAGGTAAGAATTCCTTCCTTTTATGGCCATGTAGTATTCCATTGTGTAAATGTACCACGGCTTTTTTATCCACGTATCTACTGATCGGCACTTGGGCTGTTTCCAGCCAGTTTTTATTCCAAGTATTTCAAAAGTTCCAGTTAACATTATCAAATGTAAGTTTATATTCCACATGTTAATAAATGACTCAAAATATTTTAAATATGCTAAATTGCACAGACTACACAAAGAAATAGGCAAACACACTTTGACAGAATTTGACCTTGTCTTGGAAATTTAGCAACAGGGGACATCATGGCACACAGGTATAAAATGGTACTGCAAATAAGAGATAAGAAGTCTAAGAAGTCTCAGAATTCCCTTATAAGCTTCCTCTTTAACCAGAGGCAAATAAATCACTTAGGCTCTCTGGGTTTACTTCCTTATCTAGAAAATGTGATCTCTAAAATTCTTTCCAGTTCCACATATGTATGAATTTTATGAACTAAAAATATCACAGAAAAAAATTTTAAGGTTAAATTATTTAATATATAAACACCTATTCAGATAAATTCAAATTCAAATTCCTATTCAAATATGGATTAAGCTATTATTTAAAAAGTAACAAGTCAGTCACATTTACTCCGTATAATTTTCCATGAAGAGTGAAATATATATACGTACGTACGTACGTGTGTGTGTGTGTGTGTGTATTTGTGTGTGTATCCAGATACATAGGCAGTACACTACATTACACATTACTGGCTAAACATTGTGGTAATTAGATTAAGGATAATGTTTAACCTTAATTCTGCAAAGTTAACTGAATAGTCCATAGATGAATTTTGAGAATATCATGCAAAGCAAAATAAGGAAGACAGAAAAAGTCAAGAATCATATGATTTCACCTACATGTGGCATGTAAAACTGAAAGCAACAAATGAACAAACAAGAAAAATAAACAAACAAAAACTCATAGACACAGACAACAGTATGCTGGTGTTCCCTACCAGAGGGAAGGGGGCTAGGCAGGAAAAAGGTAGAGTCAAATGTATAGTAATGACAGAAGATTTGACTTTGGGTGGTGGGCACATAATGCAATATACAGATGATGTATCATAGAACTGTACACTTGAAACCTATATAATTTTATTAACCAGTGTCTACTTAATAAATTTTTAAAAACTGTCCTTAATATATAAGGATAGAGTATCACTTCTATGCCATTTACTGAATTCAATCACAGATATTTATTTTATACATCATAACTAGTCAAATGATAGTTTCTTAAAAATACAAAAAGCAGCTGGTGTGGCTCAATGGACTGAGTGCCACCCTGCAAACCAAAGGGTTGCTGGTTCAATTCCTAGTCAGGGCACATGCCAGGCTTGCAGTCCAGGTCCCAGGAGGGGGCATGTGAGAAGCAACCACACAGTGTTTCTCTTCTTTTCTCTCTCTAAAAATAAATTAAGTAAAATCTTTTTAAAAAGTAAAGAAGCAAAAGCATTTTCAACTCCTTGTCCCCAAGAAAAGCTAATAATAATAGGCAGAAGTGATAAGATAAAAAGTAAAATAGGGGTCATAAACTCACATTCTTTCAGAAGCAGTGAGGCAAATGAACTAAATGTGTGAAGTAGTTTTATATCATACAAGAGTGATAGGTTGGTGGCAAAGAGTAGGGAACACCTTGCCTAAAAATATCCCAATTAAATAACACAAGCAACCTGTGGATTTTCTTATAGGAAAGATAGGTAGCCCTGACTGATGTAGCTCACTGGGTTGAGTGCCATCTGGCAAACTGAAAGGTCATGGGTGATTCCCAGGCAGGGCACATGCCTGGGTTGTGGGCCAAGTCCCCAGATGGGGTGTGTGAAAGGCAACCGATCGATGTTTCTCTCAACACTAGTATTTTTTCCTCTCTTTCTCCCTCCCTTCTCTTCTCTCTAAAAATAAATAACAAAAAAAAGAAAGATAAACATTTTTATCAATTAGCTTACTCGGAACTACAGTACTTCAAAACTATTCCAAGTAACCAACAACCTGGTTGAATTTAAAGAGAACATTTAAAAATCAAAAGTACTTTCTTAATTTAAATAAATAAGAAAACTCTAAATCTCTTTTATATTAATTCAACATTCATGGGCATCTCATGCTAAGGCATTATCAATATCCTTTAATATGTTGGTACACACTGTTTTTATATACCGATGCAAATTAATTTTTACTACCTAATAATTCTATACTTAAAAAATACTTTTTAATCCAAAAATTACTTATTTGTATAATCTATAAATCCTTTAATTTATGAGAAAATGGTTAATTAAGAAAATTTCGATAGATAACTGGGTTTAAAATAGAAACCACACCCAGCACACTGACGTGCTTTTCAGCTATCTCTTCAGACCTGTGAGATTATTTCCATGATGTTCATACTTCCCTAAAAAGTTTATCATTCAGAGAAAGTTATAAAGGAATCACTTATAAATAAAATAGAATGCTAAATATGAGTAGCTGAATTCTCTGGCATTTTTCGAGCATTTTCCATTCAACTAAAATATATGGTTATCCCCAGCAATTCTATTTTAGATATATACCCAACAAACTGAAAAGTTATGTACACAAAAACTTGTGCAAAAATATTCATAGCAGACTAATAATAGCCAAAAAGTAAAAATAACCTAATGCTTATAAACTAATGAATGGTTAAACAAATTATGATACCCATACAATGGAATACTATCAGCCATAAAAAAGAAATACTGATACATAATGCAACATGGATGTATCTTGACATTATGCTAAGTTGATGAAAGCCAAACAGAAAAAGCCACATATCATTTGCTCCCATTTATATGAAATATTCAGAATATATTACTTTTTCATATGCATAGATTGCATATGAAAATTCACAGAGACAAATTCACAGAGACAGAGATAGATTAGTATTTGTCAGGGGCTGGAGGAATAGGGAGTGAGTGCTAACAGAGATAGGATTCCTTTCTAGGGTGATTAAAATGTCCTGGTATTAGGGAATGGTTGCATAACTCTGTGAATATCCTAAAACCACTGAATTGTACACTTAAAAGAGTAAATGTAAAACATAAAAGGGTAAGAATTATGGCATGTGAATTATATCTCAATCAAGCTTAAAAATAGATGGCGATTGCAACCTATTTATTGAATTTCTAAAAGATTTCATATTCTGCTAAAGAGTGATAGGATCCAGTATACCTTGTGTGTGTGTGTGTATCATACTGAAAATTATTTTTGAGGCAAACTTTGTTTCAAAACATCATTTTTACTACAGTTATAAAAGAAAACAAAATGATTTTTAGATGTAAATATATTTAGAAATTAAAACACCTAAGAAATGCAATCTATGCATATGAAAAAGTAATATATTTATATGCATAACAAGTAGTAGCAACATCATTCATAAGCAGCAGTTAGTGTTTATTTTCCCTATATTTTGGTTTAATACCATAGTGGTAGTTTATTCTTTTTAGGGAAATTGCATAAGGTACACATAGCATATTATGAGTAAGTTACAGAAGACTGTGTAATTGGAAAATTAATTCCAAATAACAACATTTCCTCTAAAAACATGTTTATTATTAAACAAACTAGTTTAAACTAGTGGACAATAAAATGTGCCTATAACTTATTAAGTCCAAGATATATAGTCAACTTGCATAAAATTACATATGGCATTTTAAAAACAGCCTATTTCTAAAATATCAGTAACTCAGGCAATTGGGATTTCCACAGGAGATAAATTGCCATTAATTTCCTTTTATGGAGAAAAGGTCCACCTCAAGAATATTACAACTATGTTATTAACAAATGCTACAGCATATTTTAAAAAACAAATGGTGAAACATATGCATGAGGATATTCTTTTATGGGTACCAGCCCTATAGCAGCACTTCGGATAGTGATTTAAATCTAGTTAATCATATTTCCAAATGACTTGGGTTTCTGTTTTCTAGAAACATGTATCATGTGTATAGTTTAAGAATTTAAATTTCCATTATAAATGAGAATCTCCCAAACTGATAATGTAAAGATGTAAGAAATAAAGTACTTGAATGTCTACTATTTTATTAGAAATATATCTACTAACTCCACAAAAACAAATTTTACATGTAAGCAAAATACTTAAATTTCTGACTTTGGAGAAGTGAAATAAAATAGAATGAATGGTTTCTCCTCATCTCTATCTGTAAAAATCCCTTTTGCCTATTTATTTGACCCGTCTCTATTCATGCAATTTAATGAACCCTCAAAATAATTTACATGTTTTTATACAGAATTCACATCTGCATCAGTAAACTGCCAGTCCTTTTATATTTTCAGTGCCTTATCAAAATATGGGTAACAAAGTTTTTCATTCTAAGAGGCAGGAAGATGTTTCCTAAGTACTTCTTTGGATGATGAGGATATAGAATCGGGGAAGGACACCTCAAATTCTATTAGAAGGTCACCACGTTGGTCAGGATTTTTTGGAAATGGCAGCCCATATCCAATAATTCTTCTCCTCATTCCAGGTTTCACAATATCATTTATTGACATAGGTATGGTTCTTCCATCCATCGTTGGCACATTAATTGAGCAGCCACACAATGCCTGAAATGCACAAAATAAAATTAATATACTTCGAACTTAAAAGTCTAAATAAAAATATTACCAGATGTAAAGAATGGTACCACTACAGCATAATTTTAACCTCCAAAAGGATATCAGTAATTGTAAGACTATTTCCCCATTAGAAAATCCCTTTAGGACATGCACAGTGAGACATGTTACAAAGAAAGAAAAGGAGAAGGGAAAGAAAAAGGAAAAGAGACGTAAAAGATGTCTTTCACATTGCTCGGAATTGAAATGGATAATTTGAGGCTATTATTACAATATTCAAGATGCAGGGATGGAATGGGAGGAGGGACAAATTCAGGTCTAGAAAGAACAGGTGAGGAGCAACAACCTACTTCTCTGAAGGGAAAACGTTAGGACAAGAAGTACATTTATTCCTTTAATTAACAAACGTTTACTGAATACCTACTATATACCACACATTCCTGCTGGATGCTGAGCATATATAGTGCCCATGAACTCAGATCTCACCTCAAGGAATGCACAAAGAACACAGAAGCAAACTAGTCATAATGCAGTATAATGTTGGCACAGAGGTACATGCAGAAGTCTTTTGTGAGAAAGGGAACACACAGCTTACCCCTCAGCTTCTGGGAGTACAGAATGCTTAACCTAAACATTAGACTAGTAGTTGGTATTAGGGCAGAGTGAGAAACAATAGTGTTCCACAGAGTAGAACTCAGATAATGACAGAGATGTATACAAGATAATGGAACAAACTTTGGGAAATGCATATACATTTATGAGTAGAAATCAGATTTAAAATGACCTTTTATACCCTGGTTGGTGTGGCTCAGTGGACTGAGTGCCAGTCTGGGAACCAAAGGCTTGCTGGTTCAATTCCCAGTCAAGGCATACCCAGTCAGGGCACATGCCCTGGGTTGCGGGCCAGATCCCCAATGGGGGCACGCACCAGAGGCAACCACACATTGATGTTTCTCTCCCTCTCTTTCTCTCCCCCTTCCCTGCTCTCTAAAAATAAATAAATAAAATCTTTAAAAAAATAATAAAACAAAATAAAATAAGATGACCTTTTATGTTAAGCTAAAGAGTTGGATTTGGTGATAGATGCTATGTGGAGTCATTTAAGAATTTTAAGCCGGGAAATGACATGGCCATGTTTGCAGAATTATAATCTAATTTGAGAAATAGTGCCTAAAAATAGAGTAAGAACTCATGTATTAAAGCAGTACCTTTAAAATTATTTTGCCTTTTAATACATTTTTGTTATATAACTCCAAATTAACAATTTTGGAAAAAAATCTTATGCATGGACTAAGGTGAGGAGGTAGGGCAGATCTCAAAAACCATACTTGTAAAAACAGAGCAGAGTTAGCCTATTATTAGGCCTCATAGTACATAATTCAGTTAGCACTTAAAATGTGCATTTAAATTGGTAGGATAGATAACTAAACTTAGAATATATAACTTTATCCATAAAATTTATTACTACCTCAGAGGGTTCTATGAGAATATTTCTCAAAATGTCTAGTAAGCATTACATAGCTGTTCTGAAATTTCCTAGAATCAGATGTTAATTGTTTGGTTTCAGAAACTTAAATTTTACTAACTTACCTCTCGTAAACTAATTTTAGCAGTATAAATTATATTTGATCCATCCCTTTTAAATTTGGGGTGATCTTTATCTTTAATAATAAAAACAATGTCTGCTGGAATACTAGTTGGTGTTTCATCTCCTTCCCTTGGAAAAGTAATTTTGGTGCCTTCTTTCCACCCTTTTTTAATCTCAATAGTGAGAATTTTGTCCTCAGATCTGTAACTCCTTCCATCAGGGTTTAACCTTTTTCGAGAAATCTTCATCCGTTTAGTACAACCATTATATATTTCTTCAAGTGATACTCTAAGTTCATGAATAACTGGAGGATCTTGTTTGAGACGGGATGGCCCCACTGAATTCCTGTCTCTTGGGTATCCATTCATGCTGAATCCAAAGGAACTAAAAGGATCTCCATCTACTTCCATGTCTTCAGAATCTCTACCACCACCCATCCGTCTTCCAAAGAAAATTTCAAAAGGGTTGGAACCTCCAAAAAATGCTGCAAATGTAGCATGAGGATCTCCATGAAATGTGTACCGGAAGGTACCTCCTTGTCCATCAGTGCCTCCTGCTCCTCCTTTCAACCCTAAATGAAGAGATAAGCATGAAGTAAAGTTTACAACTCTTGAATTTAAGCTTTCAAAAACTGTATTGATCTTTCAAAAATTGTATTACTAATAAATTTTGGCCAACTTAGGTTGTAATTTATTCATACTGCCCAGAAATGCCATTATTGACTAAATATATAACAGCTACATAACTCCTGATTGTTCCATCCAAAGTTAAATTTAGCTTCAAATTCTTCCTCCAAATACCCATCTTTAATGTCAACTTATTCCTGGATCTCTATTCCACAGATAAAGAAGAAAATAAAAATTCAGAACCCCTTACCTCATAAGCTACTGGTTTGACAATCTGAAGTGTATAAACTTAAGTTTTTAAAAGATGTCAATTGAAAGGTCTCCAGTAATCAATGCAAAATGTATACCCTAAATCTTTAAACACCATTATCATCAATGCGCACAACAATCAACAATACAAAATAACATATCCATACTAACAAGTTTTACTTCAGATCATCTTTTACTGTTTAAAAATAAAAATAAAACTCCATGGCTGAAAAATTCTAATAAATATGAAAAATGTTTTTAGACACTAATATTGTTATCCCTATCCCAGATAACAAAGTTGTTCATCAAGGTATACCATGTGATAGCAGTAATTTCAACAGCATTTATAAATCAAGAATTTTAAACACTCTTGACATATAAGGCCTTTGGACTGGTTACTTCTGTCTATTGTGGACAACCCACTTCAGACAAGTGAGTGACCCTCTGACCCTGTTTTCTAAGACTCAACTAAGTAATATGTAGTTTACAAGAGACTACACATTTGAATCATCATGTCCACTACATACCAAAGAAAGAGTCTACTAAAACCCACAATACAATAATATAGTGATCTTTTCAGGGACCAATACTAACAGGATTTATATTACAGTATCAACAAACTTTCTGAATGAGCCATACGAGTATTCCTGACCAAAGAAACAAGCAGAAACAGAACCTAAAAATTATAACTGAAAAATTCAGAGATTAAACTAAGAGATCCCAATACACAAAAACAGTGAGTAGTCTAAGGGTAGGAAATATTTTATTCATTTCTGCTTTGCTCTTGCATACAGGGCTGAAAATGACAGGCACACATGTTTATTGAATAAAGGGAATGATCTATTCTTAAAGTCTCCTAAATAAAACCTTTAAAAGGTATCTTGAGTGTCAGAAAAGAGGCAGAAGCAAAGCACTATAAAGCATATTCATATATACACATATATGAGATATTTAATAATAAAAATTCTACTGGACTCAGAAATTAGTTTTGCATGTTTTATTCTATTTGAGTTTTTCCATTAAAAGGTATACATATACTCTACTTCATCCAACAGTCTTAGTTGGTCTTTAAATTTTTAATTTCATCCATGAATAGAAATTTAGAGAGGCTAAGAGAAATCTAATAATCTGAAAATTGTCAAAATATATATTGAACGATATAGCCAAATAGCAGTCAGGGATATTCTTTATAGGAACAAAATGGTTAAGTATAAACAAGACAAGAACTTTTCACATGCAACTAATCAAAAACTTCTTTTAGTTACATTTTAGTGGTAAAGTTATAACTCCAAATGTTAAAAAAGAAAAAGAAAAGCTAGTGACAGGTTTTTGTGAATGATATGCTATGTATATAATTCAAAGTCATGACTAATGTAATTAACCCATTAAATTATTTCAATCATTTCATCTTTCATTCCACAAATATAACACAGTATAACAATTTAATAATTAATAAAGTAAAACTGATTTTAATAAAAAGTAATAAAGTCAATCCACACCAGGTATGGATTGAGTGCCAGCCTGCAAACTGAAAGGTCACCAGTTCGATCCCCAGTCAGGGCACACGCCTGAGTTTCGGGTCAGGTCCCCAATTGTGGGGTGTGTGAGAAGCAACTGATGTTTCTCTCACACATCAATGTTTCTTTCTCTCTTTCCCCTCTCTTTAAAAATAAAGAAAATCTTCCAAAAAATAAAGTAAATTGAGTAAATTAGTTGGTAATCTAACCCTCTACAAGAGAAAATCTAAATGCTTGAACCCATAATGAACTTATAAAAAGAATAACATTTTTAAATGTTATTCTCCATCCGGCCAAGATGGAGGCATAGGTGGACACACTGTGCCTCTTCTCACAACCAAAATTAAGGACAACAAAAATTTAGAAACAAAAAAACAACCCGAACACATAGAAAATTGAATTATACAGAAGTCTGACAACGATTCACCTAGACCAGTAAGAGGGGCAGAGTCGGCAGCCAGGGGAGGGAGATTGTGGCAGGAAAAAGCAGTGGCTAGTGGTCCTGGACGCGCAGATGGCAGTTACTGGGCACGGGGCGGCAACAAGCAGACCAAGCGAGGCGCACAAGGTGGCTGACCGTGGTCACACATTTGCGAGCAGATCAACCAGATGAAAACGGGCAGCGAGACAGACTGTGCAACCCAGGACCCCAGCACCGGGAAATAAAGCCTAAAAGCACCAATTGAAAACACTTGTGGGGGTTGAGGTGCCAGGAGAGACTCCCAGCCTCACAGGCATGGTCTTGGGAGGTACACAAGCCCACCCCATGGAAATCACCACCAGAAGGGCCCAATTTGCTTGGGGGAAGTGGTGGAAGGGACTGGAATCCAAGAGAGTGCGGAGCAAGTGTCATTGTTCCCTCTGGGGCCACCCGCCCCCCCACATACAGCACCACCACCCAGCAACTGGGCTGCCCCGCCCTGGAGAACACCTAAGGCTCTGCCCCTCACTATGAAACAGACCAAAAAAATAAATAAATAAACAAAAATGGCTCAAACAGGAGAACAGATCAAAGCCCCAGAGCCAATTCATCTAAGTGACCAAGAGATAGCCAACCTATCAGATGCACAGTTCAAAGCACTGGTCATCAGGATGCTCACAGAATTGGTTGATTTTGCTGACAAATTAGATGAAAAAATGAAGGCTACAATAAGTGAAATGAAGGAAAATGGACAAAGAACCAATAGTGATGGGAGGAAAACTGGGACTCAAATCAATGAAGTGGACCAGAAGGAAGAAACAAACAAACAGAAAAGAGTGAAGAAACAAGAATTCAAAAAAATGAAGAGAGGCTTAGGAACCTCCAGGACATCTTTAAACATCCCAACATCTGAATTATAGAGGTACCAGAAGGGGAAGAGGAAGAACAACAAGTGGAAAACTTATTTGAACAAATAATAAAGGAGAACTTCCTCAATCTGGCAAAGGAAATAGACTTCCAGGAAGTCCAGGAAGCTCAGAGAGTCCCAAAGAAGTTGGACCCAAGGAGGAACACACCAAGGCACATCATAATTACATCAGCCAAGATTCAAATGAAGGAGAGAATTCTAGAAGCAGCAAGGGATAAGGGGACAGTCACCTACAAAGGAGTTCCCATCAGACTATCACTGATTTCTCAAAAGAGACCTTCCAGGCAAAAAGGGGCTGGAAAGAAGTATTCCAAGTCATGAAAGGCAAGGACCTCCATCCAAGATTGCTCTATCCAGGGAAGCTTTCATTTAGAATGGAAGGGAAGATAAAACACTTCTCAGATAAGGTCAAGTTCAAGGAGTTCATCATCACCAAGCCCTTATTATATGAAATGTTACAGGGACTTATCTAAGAAAAACAAGATAAAAAACAGGACAGTAAAAAGACAGCGAACTTGCAGCTATTAACAACCACACCTAAAACAAAAGCAAACTAAGCAACCAACTAGAACAGGAACAGAACCACAGAAATGGAGATCATATGGAGGGTTAGCAACAGGGGAGTGGGAGGAGGAGAGGGGGGAAAAGGTACAGCGAATAAGTAGCATAGACGGTAGGTAGACGGGGGAGGGCAAGAATAGTATGGGAAATGTAGAAGCTAAAGAACTTATGACACATGGACATGAACTAAAGGGATAGAATGTGGGTGGGAGGGCGTGTGCAGGGTGGAGGGGAATGATGGGGGAGAAATGGGACAACTGTAATAGCATAATCAATAAAATATATTTTTAAAAAAGAATAACATTTTAAGTTATTATATCATGGATTTGTCTTTTCCCTAAAATTCCTTTCCTCTTCTTCCAAAAACAGTAACTCAGTCAGGATTACAGAATCCCTGAGAAGATTCACATACTGTGTAAAATGACGTGTATCAAAGCTGACAAAAGCCTCCAATGAAGCTTTGAAGTTTTCCTTCACTAGTCAACTACATTGCTCAGAGAAATGATAAGGCCACTATACTGACTGAAAAAAATCCAACCAAAATTCACAGTGCTACAATATAACATGAATTATTACGCAAGTATCACTTACGCTGCTGAGTACTTGAATAGTACCAGGCATGTCATCAACTATACAGTCAACTCTTTTATTTTGTACATTTCAACAGCTCAGGGAAAATTTTAAAATTCTACCGGACTCCCTCTGCTATCCAAAATGTTTCTCAAACACCAGCATCACTGTGTCATCAAGGAATGCACTCTACAATCAAAATTTGCCTATGCTTTAGACTGCTATTATTTAAAAAACAACCAACCAACCAATGTACAATCCAGAAACAAATAGGTGTTTGGGATACTATTCATAACAAAGAATGCCACCAGTTAGTGGACTAAAAGTTTATCAAAAGAAGATGCATTGGAGAAGAATTGGGACTTCAAAGAAAAAATTGTAAGACTTTAATAACTCTTACATTAAGGAGACTTAATATGTAAAACTCCAGTTTATAGTAAGAATTAGAGTTACTAATATGAGATCCTTTTAAGTTTTAATTCATAAAAATCCAATATACTTACTTTCAGAAATATATAGCAAATAAAAAGATCCAGTTGATTAAAACAAATAAAGAACTGAAAAAGCAAGTTAGTATAGAGATTAATGTACTAAATAAAAGTCTGATCGTATAAATACTACCTTTCAGTATTTAAAGCTACTGATGAAACCATAAACAATAAATGAAAAACAAAAGGCATACAGAAATGTTGAAAAACTGGGATACTATAAGTATGTGTCATTAAAAAATTTTTTTAGTCTTTTAATGCAAACTTGTGTTGACATCCACTGAACAATTCAGAACTATACCTAAAACTTTTGGGGAGAGGCTGGTTCAAAATCCAATTTTAAATTTCTGTAGTTCTGTGTTTTTTGTTTTCAAATGGTTTTACTATGTAGAAAATTTATTTTTTAAATAATGTTTATTATTTATAGCATAAAATTAACCCATTGAAAAGCATGGATGGAACTGGAGAGCATTATGCTAAGCGAAATAAGCCAGGCAATGAAGGACAAATACCATATGATCTCACCTTTAACAGGAACCTAATCAACAAAACAAACAAACAAGCAAAATATAACCAAAGACATTGAAATTGAGAACAGGCTGACAGACACCAGAGGGGAGAGGGGAGGGAACTTCAGAGGAAAAGGGGAAGGGGTTTAGAGTAACAAGTATAAAAGACACATGAACAAGAACTAGGGAGGGTGGAAATGGGAGGGAGGTGGGGAGGGCTGGGGTGGTGGGCCAGGATGGGAGTAAAAGACAGAAAACTGTACAAGAACAACAATTAAAATAAAGGAAAAAAAAAGAAAATATACAATTTGATGATTTTAGTGAAGTTGTAGAGCTGTGCGACCCTCACCACTATACAGTTACAGAACATTTCCATCAATCCAAAGAGTTCTCTAGTTTCCATTTGTAGCTAATCCCTGTTTCTACCTCTGGTCCTAGGCAACCACTGATCTGCTTTCTTTCTTTACAAATTTGCCTTTTCCGTGTACTTCATATACATGGAATCGCAGACTATACAGTCTTTTATATCTGACATCTTTATATGTAGCATAGTTTTTGGATTTCATCCATGATACCTGTAGCAGGCTTCAATAAATCAGTCCTTTTAATTGCTAAGTAGTATTCGTGTGTGTGTGTGTGTGTGTGTGTGTGTGTTAGGGAGCACATACACAGTATATACCACATTTTGTTTACCCATTCACCAAATGACAGTACTTTGATATGTCTCCAGTTGGGGATCATTACAAATAATGCTGCTATGAACATTCACATATATGTCTTTATGTGGACCTATATCTTCATTTCTCTTTTATAGATTCCTTAGGAGTGGAACTGCTGGGTCACATAGTAAATTTAAAACATCTCCATTTTTATCCAACTTTAAAAAAAATCTAGCATTTAAAATTGTGAATATTGGAGTTTTTCAAACCATGAATACACTGGATCCTTAGTTCTCTTAGTTCCTAAATATATAATTTAGTAAGTTCAATTCATATAATTCTCAGTTCATGGTTCCTTCCCACTCTATCAGGCCTTGACTCGGTGTACTAATTGAAAAAAAGTGTATCAGATAAATTAGTAGCAGCTGCAATCATAAAATTCTGTGTTTTGTTACTGCTAGAGAAACCCATTGGGCCATGGAACCAGGCCTGCAGGAATGAATGAACCCATGAAAGACAAAAAGAAAAATATTGTCCCACATGTTCACAGTATACCTAAAGGGAATTAAAAAAAAAAAAAAAAAAAAAGGAATTAATGAGGCATTCTGAGTAAAGGGTAAATATAATGCTTTTCTGTAAAAGAAAAATAATTTCTAAAAAAAAATTCAAATACAGTAACTTTTATTTTATTTTAATTGTATTTTTCAAGTAATATAACGATAGAATATTTCTGAATAATATTTTAATATTATTTTAAAACTTAAAAAAAACTTATTCTCCCCTCACTATTACCCCTGTTGTTTATATAAATAATGAGTCAAGAACAAAAAAAAATTCAGGGTACAGAGATGATCCTGCTTTAGGGTTTTTTTGTTTGTTTTTCTTTTTTAAATTTACTCACTAATGACGATCAGTAAAAATCAAACCAGAGAAATATCACTCAAGAAATATACCATTAGAAGGTAATGTTAAATGAAGAAAATTTATGGTGACTTGAAAATTTTGAAGACAAATATCCTCAGTGAACACTAAATCCTATGGCTTAGTTATAGACAAAATTGAGCTATCAGTGAGATGTGAATTAAAGCAGTATGTATCGGTTTTTCCATGGGAATTTATATTTGTGGATTTCTTTTAATTAAATTTATTGGGGCAAAATTAATTAATAAAATTATATAGGTTTCATGTACACAATTCTATAATACATCAACTATATATTATATTGCACATTTACCACCCCAAGTCAGTCTCCTTCCATCACCACTTATTCCTCCTATTTGTGGATTGCTTTACAAAATTCCAAAATAAGTTCTTTGGAAATAGCACACTGTTAATAGTATCTGATAATCCTGGTTAGCTTTTGAGATGAACCAAATCACAGTATTTTCAGTAGTATGGCCATAGAAGCAAGCAGGATTAAATTGCCAACTACTTGTCTTTTTCAATATTTACTTTGTAAGAACCTGACACTGCAGGTCCTCATCACACCAAAACTAACAGCAAAAACTGCAACTTTTGGCAACTCAGATCAGAAAGAAAAATAAGTAAAAAACCCTTCAACACAAGCACCCTGCTTATTTAAATTTAATTTTTTACTCAAAACGAACAGTCTCTGTCTCACTGTATTTTAGGATATAATTCTAATTAGAAAAATTATACATTAAATGCAATAAAGGAAGCAAACAAATAACAAAAATAGTTTTTATAACTACAATAATTTACAAAGGGACATTTTGGAAAAAATAATAAAGTAACTTAGTCTTGATTTAAGAAATGGAAAATCCCAGAAGCTGTAGGTATTAAAGTACTTTTGTTGTTGTTAATTAGCAATTTAAAATAGACTTACATTATAGTTGCATTTACATGGAGATAATGGGCAAGTTTAAATTAAAATCCAGAGTTATAAAAGAATCTTAAAATACCCATTTACTGTATTCAACTAGTTTCTGATCTCACAATGCAAGAAACAAAAGTACAGCAGGGAAAGGGAAGTTGTCATGCTCTCCTCTACACTGAGATAGTAAAATTTCAAAAGAAATAATGTTACCTAAAAGTAAATCAATAATTGTGGTAAGTGGCCATTTTAGGTCAAAAATTGTATTTCTGAATTCTCATTTTCTTGGCACACAATTACTGTTTACAATTAAGCTAAAAACTTGTTCTGGTATTTTATGACATCAGGAAAATTCTTTCCTCTCCAGGCAGAATGCCAAAACAACTAGAGCTGAATGCCCAGGCCTTCTGTTTCTCAGAGACGACTCTCTTGTTCAGGCTAAGCTAGCTTTGCTATGCGAAAGGCAAAAAATTTTATTTTTGTGAATAAAATATAGACTACTCAGAATTTGAACCGGCAATCTTAAGATTTTAAATGACTGAAGTATCTTCACTGGTTCTGGCAGAAATTCATTAAAAAATAAAACAGGTTGCATAAGACTTTTGACACAATTCATTAATGTGTAAGAGAATTAAGGTTTCTTTTCAAATATACAATGTGAACACTATAAATCTAATGGTAGAATGTGGATATTGCAAAACGCCAAAACCTAAAAGAGGGAAACAAGCATATTTTATTCACAATCATGTAATATTTATATGATCAGAAGTAAAATTTTGTTTTCATCCATTATTTATCTTTATACTTTTCATATGTCTAAGAATTTAATTTAAATGATAACCAGAAGTCTGAAAGAAAAAGAGAGAAAGACATAGAGCTGGAGAGAAAGAAAAATATACACAGAATACTTACCTTCCTCCCCAAACTGATCATATATTTCTCTCTTTTTAGGATCACTCAATACTTCATAAGCTTCTGCGACCTCTTTAAATTTTTCCTCTGCCTGAGGAGATTTGTTCTTGTCCGGATGAAATTTGAGGGCTTGTTTTCGGTAAGCTTTTTTAATATCTTCATCTGAAGCTCCTTTTTCAATTCCCAAAATGGAATAATAGTCTTTCCCCATTTCGAATGCCTTGAAATGAACTTAGATTTCCCTTTGTGAAAGAAAACGGCGTCCCCAGTCTTAGCAATACGATTCTAAGGAAAATAAGCCAAGCTGGGTATTTTCAAAGTTAAAACAAATCAGCAGTTCAGCTTCGCTGTTTTAAGGCAGCAAGCAGACAGCCTCTCCGTATTTAATTCCTTCCCCAACAGCTCACTTACAGATAAATATACACTACACAGGAGACAGCCTCCTTCTAGATCCTCCCATTTTCACTACGTGTCTCTGTACTTTCTAGAACAGCAAATGCTACAGGACGTCATTCCCCCAGCTGCCGCTAGTCAAAGTACTGAGGTAGGTTTTCTCCTTCTCCACGATTAACTATTCATTTTCCTTCTGGCTCTAGCATTTTAATTTCCTTTTTAAGAGGCCAAGTAGATTAAGAAAACAATATTTCAGCATAGAATGTCATAAGTATACAACTTTTTTATTCCATTCTAGGTGAAAAGCTCCAAAAATAATTATAGCTCTTAAGCATCCTGTATTAAGTTAAAGTTATACAAATAAAAGTACCCATGAACTTATTTAGGTATTTTCATTTCAATTTCAAGTTATTCAAATGTAAGATATAAAATACTAAAATATCGTTTCTTTAAATTAAAATTTTCAAAAAATTTGTGTCATTTTCAAAAATTCTGGGCTCTATCAATCAAAAATGCCTGGAAGTCAATATACCAATTTCACATTGTAAAAATGCTTCATCATAAACTTCAAAAGCAATACTTTAAAAGAAGTTAAAGAACTTAAATATAATTTTTAAAGAAGATTTTAGCTACTAATTTTTAAATATTTTTGTGGTATACAAAAGTTCATAGTTCCAGCAAAGTAATATTTATGAAATTTTCAAATCTGCCTTTAGTTACTTCAGCTAAAACAGAATGAGACACCCACATTCCTACGGTCACTGAAGAACTTCTGTGCAGCAGATAAGGTAGGAGAAAAGTATCAGGTTACAGACAGTAAAAACTCCTGTTTCTTACAAGACCTTAACTGGATCAGCTTAAAATCTGGAATGCTACTTACAGGGTAGTCATATGAGAAATACTTTTTCTTTTACAAACACATTATTCCTAATTATAAGTATCAATTATTGTTAAAGATTTTGGAAAACAGAAAGAAAAAAGATTAAAATAAAACCTCCCTATCATGCCACTTTAGATAATCCTTGCTAAATGTTAGTGTATTTCCTTCTAATCCTTTTTTCCTATGACTATTTATGGTTATTGGTTGTAGTTTTGTACTTTTTATCAACAAATTTTATAGCATATCGTTTACATACTATTTTGATGCCTGCTTTTTTATACATATATTTTGGATATTTAAGAGAAATATTTTCAATGTATGTAACTAATCTTTTATTTTCTATATGGTTTCTTCATCTTTTCAAAAATGTTCCCATTTCTTATATAATATTGGAAAAAATGGATTAATAAAATGTCAAAGAATTGCACAGAAAAAAGAACTGCATAGAAACTTATACTTAAGTATCTTAAGTATGTAAACTTAAAATAAAAAAGCACATTTATGAGTAAAGTAAATATATGTATATGTTTAGAGTATAATGAAAAGGTGATGATCACATGTTAACCTCTAACTATATAGGAACACCTATTCTACATGCCAAACAGCTTTACAGTTATGATTCAGCAATTCTTTCAGTTGTTCATCTTTGTGCATTTTAACAGTGAGGATTTCCTATTTCTCAAAACTCTCTACTTTAAAAACACCTTGGTATTAAAAATTTATTAACATCTATCTAGACTACTTACAGCCTATTCAGCAAATTTTTTGGTCCCACCAAGGAATACCCAACATCAAAAGATAAATTGTTCACACACAAAAAAAAACAAAAAACCACACACACAAAGAAAAAACACTAACATTCAAAGTCATTTTAACTTAAAAAAATAAAAAAGCATATTCCATACTAGAGTCCTGTGCAGGGATCAGCAACTTGAGTTTGATATAATATAATAAAAACCACCTATTCTAGGGTTAATTTCCAAGGGAGTTCCTTTACATATTCATTACCAAAGGAACATTGACATTACTATCTATGAAAAGTGTAAATTATTCTGGTGAGTAATGCTGAGAAGAAAACAAGTAGATTTTTTATCTGATAAGATAATTTTCAGAGAGCTAGAAACATTATAAGGACTTGCCATATTAAATGATTTTAGAACTCAAAGACTAGGTTTTTCATATTTCTGAGAAATGCATTATTTATTAACAAATGAAAGAAATCTGGTTCTCCACAAGTAGAGAAGGGTGATAAAAGGGTTTTCATAGTTCTTCAAATATCTTAAACACATAAAAGAATAACAGTGGTAAAACTGAAAGGCCATAATTCACCTCAACTTGAAAATTTCAATTAATAAGGAAGCAATTATAATTTTTAAGACTTTAAATAAGACAAGTAACTAGCTTTTGATAAAATGAATAGTATTTGTACACCAATAGCTTTGTAAATAATTCTTTCAAACATTTGTGAAGTTATTAAAAATTGTTTTAGAAGCCCTGTAAATAACATACTTAGAAATTTGTCCTTAGAAAATTATTCAAATAATTATTATATATACAAATATACTTATTGCAATTGGATGCAATAAGAGTAATAGATTAATATGATCATTATTAAACTACATAGTATTTTAGAGACATTTCACTCTTAAATTCACTTTTTCAGATTGAGTTCTGTCCTCTACCACTTAAGGGCTGAAAATCCATGATACGAGTCTTTCCTTTATTAAAAGAAAATTACAGAGAGTCAGAATCTTCTTAATATTTATAGTTTACATGGCCAAGTTCTCATGCTGGGGGTAAAGGTAGTTCATTTCTATATTAAAGGAATGATTTTCATTTTCTCAACCAAATCAGAACATTTAAGTATGTTTATTATTTTAGTTATCAAGGTTAATAGCAACAAACCTTTTGTCCTTAATAATATATTTGGGGGAAATGTGTCATTCTGCTTCAGTCAGGATTAAGTAAAAATTCTAATGATACTATATTTTGTTTTCTATAACTTTAAAAAGCTTTCTTATTATGCTTTAATAATAGATATAAACAAATTATTTTAATGAAAGTAGAAGATTGTTTTATAATCATAGTTGAAATACTAAATATACAAAGAAAAAAACAAATATTAAATATACTTAGATAATAAGAATGAAAGATGAAGATAATTTTAACTACAAAAAAACTAAAAATACATAACTAGTCATTCAAACGATGCTATCTTAACCTTCTACTTTGGCTTTATTCATAGACAATAAAAAAATAACTTTTCTTTCTCCAATTCACAAATCACTTCTCAGTTTAGTATAGAGAAAAGCATCATGCCTTCAAAAGTCTCAGAAAAAAGTTACTATTAAAATTCAGATCATCATATTTAAATACTCAAAGACAAATGACTTCTAATATTTTACCTGTGCTCCTGTTAAAAACTTTTCTGTCAATATTTAATTCTTAAATGAGTATATCTAGTCCTGAAATTTCTCATTTAATGATTGGTATTAGTAAATCATGACTGTCATTCCCTGCTACTTCTTATCCAAGAATAAGAAACTAAAGCTCTTTTGTACCTTGTTAATAGTACTTTAGATAATTGAATATATAATCTCAAATATAAGTATTTAGCAGTGGTTGTAAAATTTGCTAAAGTGGTAACAAGGAATATTGACAATGTAGTTATTAAAAGCACAGATTGTGGGGCCAGACAATCTGGTTAGAATCCTGGCAACACCACTAGCTGTGTGGCCTTGGATTTAACCTCTGTGCCTCAGGTTCCTCATCTGTCAAATGTGGTTAACATTAATACAAACCTGATAAGGTTGACATGAGGATTAAATGAGAGAAACATGTGTTGCACTTAAATGTGACAAGCACAAGGTGAGAACTATTGAAGTACTATTGTGATGACAATTATCTTGTCATATGAACTAAAATAATTTTTTCAAAAAAAATTATACCATATCTGTAACAAAATGTCCTTTCTGTAGACATACACATCCATCCACACACACAAAAACAGTCCACCTAAGAATTAATGGCTTTTCCAAATATCCCAGTTAATATTTGCTACTTACATCTAGACTATTAAAATTTCAACATTAAAACTTCACATAGGTAGTGTTCACATAGGTAGTGTATATTTCAAATGCATATGTTGTATTTCAAATGCATTGTGTTTCAAATACATTAATGAATACAGTGTGGTATTGGTGAAAGATTAGGCAAAAAGATCAGTGGATGAGAATAGGGAGTCCAGAAATAGACCCATAAATAAGACAACTAATCTTTGACAAAGGAGCAAAGGCTAAATGGTGCTGGAACAACTGGACATCCACTTGCAAAGAAATAAATCTAGATACAGAAAGACATGTCAATGGAATGACAAGACGAGCCACAGACTAGAAGAAAATAATTCAGAAGACATCTGATAAAGGACTGTTATCCAAAACATATAAGAATTCTTAAAACTCAACAATAAGAAAACAACCCGACTAAAAAATGGGCCAAACACCTCACCAAAGAAGATATAGAGATGGCAAAGAAGCATATAAAAGGATTTGTCATATCATATGTCACCAGGAAAATGTATATTACAATACTCACCTATTAAAATGGCTAAAGTCCAAATCAAATGCTGGCAAGAATGTGGAGCAATAGGAATTCTCATTCATTGTTGGTGGGAATGCAAAATGGTATAGCCACTGTGGAAGACTGTTTGGTGCTTTCTTACAAAAATAAACATAGACTTATGACACCATCCAGCAATGGCAATCCTTGGTATTTATTCACCAAAGGAGCTGAAAACATATGTCCACACAAAAACCTTCATATGAAGGTTTATTCATAATTGCCAGAACTTAGAAGCAACCAAGATGGCTCTCAGTAGGTGAACAAACTGTAGTACATCCAGACAATGGAATATTGCTCAGCACTTAAAAAAAAAAATCAGCTTTCAAGCCATGAAAAGACATGAAGGAAACCTAATTGCATATTGCTAAATAAGTGAAAGAAGCAGTCTGAAAAGTATACATTTTGGAGATAATAAAAAAGATCAGGACTTCCGGCCAAGATGGAGGCGTAGGCGGACACACTGTGCCTCCTCTCACAACCAAAATTAAGGACAACAAATATTTAGAAACAAGAAAACATGCAGAACTGATAGAAAATTGAACTGTACGGAAGTCCAACAACCATTCATCCAGACCGGTAAGGGGGCGGAGTCGCAGCAGGAAAAAGTGGAGGTGCGGACCCGGGAACACAAGCAGCAGTGGCTGGCAGTTCCCAGGTGCACAGGCGGCAGCTGGTGGACCCTGGGCACAGGGGGGCAACTGTGTAGACCCAGTAAGGCCACACAAGGCGGCTGGCTGACCAGGTGGTCCCACATTCGCGTGCACAGACCGTCCAGGCAAAGGGGAAGTGGCGGAAGGGACTGAATCCAGGAGAGAGCAGAGCAGGCGCCATTGTTCCCTCTTGGGCCCCGCCCCCACATACAGTGTCACAACCCAGCGACTGGGCTGCCCCACCCTGAGGAACACCTAAGGCTCCACCCCTCACTATGTAACAGCCGCGACCAGACTATAACCAAAACAAAACAAAACAAAAAACACCAAAAATGGCTCAAACTGGAGAACAAATGAAAGCCTCAGAGCCAATTCCTCTAAGCTGTGAAGAGATAGCCAACCTATCAGATGCACAGTTCAAAGCACTGGTCATCAGGATGCTCACAGAATTGGTTGATTTTGCTCACAAATTAGATGAAAAAATGCAGGCTACAATATGTGAAATGAAGGAAGACTCACGGGGAACCAATAGAGATGGGAGGAAAACTGGGACTCAAATCAATGGAGTGGACCAGAAGGAAGAAAGAAACAACCAAACAGAAAACAAGGAAGAAACAAGAATTCAAAAAAATGAGGAGAGGCTTAGGAACCTCCAGGACATCTTTAAACATTCCAGCATCCTAATTATAGGGGTACCAGAAGGGGAAGAGGAAGAGCAACAAGTGGAAATTTTATTTGAACAAATAATAAAGGAGAACTTCCCCATTCTGGCAAAGGAAATAGACTTCCAGGAAGTCCAGGAAGCTCAGAGAGTCCCAAAGAAGTTAGACTCAAGGAGGAACATGCCAAGGCACATCATAATTACATTAGCCAAGATTCAAATGAAGGAGAGAATTCTAGAAGCAGCAAGGGATAAGGGGACAGTCACCTACCTACAAAGGAGTTCTCATCAGACTGTCACTGATTTCTCAAAAGAGACCTTAGAGGCAAGAAGGGGCTGGAAAGAAGTATTTGAAGTCTTGAAAGGCAGGGACCTACATCCAAGATTGCTCTATCCAGCAAAGCTGTCATTTAGAATGGAAGGGCATATAAAGTGCTTCTCAGATAAGGTCAAGTTCAAGGAGTTCATCATCACCAAGCCCTTATATATGAAATGTTAAAGGGACTTACCTAAGAAAAAGAAGATAAAAAAATAGGACAGTAAAAAGACAGCAATCTCACAGATATTAACAACCACACCTAAAACAAAAGCGAACTAAGCAAACAGCTAGAACAGGAACAGAAACACAGAAATAGAGATCATATGGAGGGTTAGCAACAGGGGAGTGGGAGGAAGACAGAGGGGGAAAAGGTACAGAGAATAAGTAGCATAGACAGTAGGTAGAAAATAGACAGGGAGAGGGCAAGAATAGTATGGGAAATGTAGAAGCTAAAGAACTTATAACACATGGACATGAACTAAAGTGGGGGAATGTGGGTGGGAGAGGGTGTGCAGGGCAGAGGGGAATGATGGGGGAGAAATGGGACAACTGTAATAGCATAATCAATAAAATATATTTAAAAATTAAAAAAAAAGTCACTGGAAAAAAAAAAGATCATGGATTTCCAGGGGTTAGTGTGAAGGGAAGAATAAATAGGTGGAGTACAGAGGATTTTTATGGCAATGAAACTACTTTATGTGATACTGAAATGGTGGGCATATGTCATCATACATTTGTCCAAACCCATAAAATGTTCAACACCAGTGTGAACCCTAATGGAAATTATGAACTCTGAATGATGATGTATCAATATAGGTTCATTAACTGTAAACAATGTTTCATCTGGTGGGAGTTGTTTGTGGGGGTGGGGCTAAGCATATGTGGAAGCAGGTGGTATATGGTAAATCTCTATGCCTTCCACTCAATTTGCTATCAACCTGAAACTGCTCTAAAAATACAGTCTACTTAAACTTCTTAAATATTAAAAATTAATGAAAAATGACTTCTAGTCATGATGGTGAGTAAATAAAAACTATACCCACCTCCTCCTGGACTACATCAAAATTTCCACTGAACAACAGAATAACCACCATTGAGAACCATTTGATGTCTAGCCTGAAGTCTCTATAACTAAGAATATGTGGAAGAACCCACATCAAGACTGGTAGGAGGGGCAATGACTCAGAATAGGCAGGGTGTGGCAGTGAAAAACCATGAAGGATATCTGTGCTGCAGAGGTACCTCCTGAGGAATGAGGGGTTCCAGTCCCACACCAGGCTTCCCAGCCCAGGGTTCTGGTGCCAGGAAGACAAGTCTCCATAACTTCTAGCTGTGAAAAACAGTGGAGATTGTGGCTGAGTGACACGGAGGCCCTGTGGAACACCAAGTGTTCCTCTTAAGGAGTCCATGCACTGACTTACTTACTGATTGACTCACTTGCTCTGAGCTCCAGAGCTCAGTCAGCAGCTCCAAAGGTGCCAGAAACATACAGGGAGGAAATAAATTGTCTGGCTTTGGGGCAAAGGCTGGAGGGACAACTTTCTCCCAAACAGAAGTGATGGCAGAGGCCATTGCTCCTTTGATGAGCTCACTCCCTGCAAGCACAGGCAGGCACCATATCAGAGTCCATATCAACCTGGCTAACACTGTCCGCCCTGCCCAAATTTTCTCTCAGATCCTACCACACCCAATTTTCAGGCCCACCTAAGTTGCTTCCAGTAGCTTTTCAATACAAATGACCTTTCTTGGCTTATGCTTCAGACTTTCCTAAAACCTCTCAAAGGATCTCAAACCCCAAACAAGTAGCTTCTGGCCTTGGTGTGTCCCATACCTCTTGCTAAGCAGTCCCAAGCCCAGCACTAGCGACAGTGGGCCTCAGTTCACAACTCAGGCTCTTCCAAACCCAACCATCCGCTGATCATTTTGTAGCTCACATTCAGGGCAGGGCACAGGATGCAGCTGACCTTGGCTTGTACTTCCCAAAGAGCCCAAGAACCAAAACAACTGGGGGCAGCTTCAGGCCTCACCAGAGCACCACCCAACTACCTCTGTAAACAACATACTCAAAGGGCAGACTCAGCAGACATCAGAGCCCTGCTAAGTGAATCCTGCTCCATAGGGTCAGCCCCTTCACAACAGTTCCTCCATTGTAGTCACAACTAGTCTTCAGAACCAATCAGCTTGAAGATCAATTCCTCACATTAACATGCCAACAGCAATCAAGACTCAACTACAACAGGAGGGCACACAACCCACACAAGGGACACGCATGTATCACCTGGCTCAGGTGACAGGGAGACAGCTCCACTGGGTCCCTCTGTAAGTCCATTCTACCAAGACTGGGAGACATAGCAGCTCTTCCTATTACACAGAAACAAACACAGGGAGGCTGCCAAAATGAAGAAACAAAGAAACATGTCCCAAATTAAAAAACAAACAACAACAACAACAACAAAAGAACAAAAGTCCAGAAAAAGAACTAAACAAAATGGGGACAAGCAACCTACCAAATGCAGAGTTCAAAACACTGATTATAAGGATACTAAAGATACTGAAGAGTAGATGAACTTAGAGCTTCAACAAAGAGGTAGGAAACATAATAATGGAGATGGAAAACATAAAAAACAACCAGTTAGAAATGAAGACTACAATAATTGAAATGAAGGATATGGGTAACTAACAGTAGAGTAGACGAAGCAAAGAATCAAATCAGTGATTTGGAAGATAAGAAAGCAGGGAACACCCAATCAGATCAGCAGAAAGAAAAAAAGAATTGAAAAAAAAATAAGGATAATTTAAGGGACCTCTGGGACAGCATCAAGTGTACCAACATTCACATCATGCAGATGCCAGAAAGAGAAGAGAAAGCAAGGAACTGAAAACCTTTTGGGAAAAAAAAATGACAGAAAACTTCTTTAACCTGGTGAAGGAAATAATACAAGTTCAGGAAATGCAGAGAATCCCAAATAAGATGAACCCAAATAAGCCCACATTGAGACATATTGCAATTAAAATGCCAAAGGTTAAAGATAAAGAGACTCTTAAAAGCAGCAAGAGAAAAGTTGTTAGTTCAGTACAAGGGAGCTCCCATAAGACTGGCAGCTGATTTCTCAACAGACTTTGCAGGCCAGACAGTATAGGCATGAAAATATTCAAAGTGATGAAAATCAAGGACCTATAACTGAGATTATTCTACCCAGCATTCAGAATCAAAGGACAGATAAAGAGATTTCCAGACAAGAAAAAGCCAAAGGAGTTCATCACCACCAAACCAGTGTGTTAAAGGGTCTTCAAGAAGAAGTTCAAAAACTGAGTAATAAAATGGCAACAAATACATATCTATCAGCAATCACTTTAAATGCAAAAGGATTAAATGCTCCATATGGTGCATTACATATGGTGGCTGAATGAATAACAAAACTAGACCTTTACATATGCTGTCTACTAGAGACTTGCTTCAGATCAAAAGGCACACAAACAGAATGAAAGTAAAAGGATGTTTAAAGATATGTCATGAAAATGGAAACAATTTTTTAAAAAAGGCTGTAGTAGCAATATTTACACCAGACAAAACAGACTTTTAAACAAAGGCTATCAGGAGAAACAAGAAGGACCCGGCAATTTTACTTATGAAGAAGTCAAAAACATTAACTCAAGAACACATATGCATCCATATGTTCAATGCAGCATTATTTAACAATAGCCACGTTATGGAAGCAGCCTAGGTGTCCATCAATAGATGAATGGATAAAGAAGCAGCAGTACATATATAAAATGGAATATGACTCAGCCATAAAAAAAAAAAAAAAAAAGAATGAAATCTTGCCATCTGCAATAACATGGATGGACCTGGAAGGAATTGTGCTGAGTGAAATAGAGAAAGACAAACATCAGATTATTTCAGTTATATGTGGAATCTAAAAAACAAAATAAACAAGCAGATCAGTAACAAACTCAGATACAGAGAATGTTTTGATGGTTAGCAAATGGGAAGGGTTTAGGGGGAATGGGTAAAAAAGGGGAAGCGATTAAGTACAAACCGGTAGTTGCGAAATAGTCACAGGGAGATACAGTACAGGTAGGGAATATAGCTGGTCATATTGTAATAACTATGTATGGTGTCAGGTGGATACTAGATTTATCAGGGTGATCACTTCATAAGTTACATAAATGTCTAATCAGTATGCTCTATACTTGAAACTAATTCAATACTGTACATCAAGAGTAATTATAAAAAATTATTTAAAAAACAAAAAATGGAAAAAAGTGCAATGTTTATATTTTTTAAATATATACAAGTATATCTTTGATTTTAGAGTAGCATATCTTTCTACCATTAATTTCCATTACTGCCTCATATACTTCAATCATACTAAAGTATTAAAAGTTGCCTAGGGAAAACTATCGATTATCATTAAATATTAAAACCCTGTTAGTGGACTAGCATAAAGGGGCTACAAATATCCAAAACATAAAGACTTACGAATTAGAATGCTTCATTTCTCATCTCACCGGTGCTATTTAGTAGGTGAGTAACTTAGGCAAATCATTTAATTTTTCTAAAATCCCAACCTATAAATGCTATAATGAGAATCAGATGAGATAATATACATGAAAGCAATAATATTCATGTAATAGGACTTCCGGCCAAGATGGAGGTGTAGGTAGACACACTGTGCCTCCTCGTACAACCAAAAGAACAACAACAAATTTAAAAACAAAAAACAACCGGAACTGTCAGAAAATTGAACTGTATGGAAGTCCAACAACCAAGGAGTTAAAGAAGAAACATTCATCCAGACTGGTAGGAGGGGTGGAGATGGGCAGTGGGGTGGAGAGGACTCGCAGCAAGGCAGTGGCTGGTGGACCCAGTGGGCGGCAGCTGGCAGACAGGGCAGTCCCAAATTCATATGCAGATAAACCAGGAGGAACAACTGGGGAGTGAGACAGACTGCACAACCCAGGGGTTCCAGCATGAGGAAATAAAGCCTCAAAGCCTCTCACTGCAAACACCTGTTGGGGCCGAGGCAGCAGTGGGAGAAACTCCCAGCCTCACAGGAGAGTTCATTGGAGAGATTCACAGGGTCCTAGAATGTACGCAAGCCCACCCACCTGGGAATCAGTACCAGAAGGTACCAATTTGATTGTGGGTAGCAGGGGAAATGACTGAAAACTACCGGAGAGGGGAGCAAGTGGCATTGTTCCCTCTCAGATCCCTCCCCCACGTACTGCATCACAACACAGTGACAAGGCTTGCCCCATCCTGGTGAACACCTAAGGCTCTGGCCCTTACCATGTAACAGGAGTGCCAAGACAAAAAAATGGCCCAAATAAAAGAACAGTTCAAAGCTCCAGAAAAAATACAACTAAGCAATGAAGAGATAGCCAACCTATCACATGCATAGTTCAAAACACTGGTAATCAGGATACTTGCAGAATTGGTTGAATATGGTTGCAAATTAGAGGAAAAAATGAAGGCTATGCTAAGTGAATTAAAGGAAAATGTATATAGTGAACCAACAGTAATAGGAAGGAAACCAGGACTCAAATCAACAGTGTAGACCAGAAGGAAGAAATAAACATTCAACCAGAATAGAATGAAGAAACAAGAATTCAAAAAAATGAGGAGAGGCTTAGGAACCTCCAGGACATCTTTAATCGTTCCAACATCTGAATCATAGGGGTGCCAGAAGGAGAAGAGGAAGAGTAAGAAGTTGAAAACTTATTGGAAAACATAACAAAGGAGAACTTCCCCAATCTGGCAAAGGAAATAGACTTCCAGGAAGTCCAGGAAGCTCAGAGAGTCCCAAACAAGTTGGACTTGAGGAAGCACACACCAAGGCACATCATAATTACATTACCCAAGATTAAAGATAAAGAGAGAATCTTAAAAGTAGCAAGAGAAAAGGAGACAAAGGAGTGCCCATAAGACTGTCAGCTGATTTCTCAAAAGAAACCTTGCAGGCAAGAAGGGGCTGGAAAGAAATATTCCAAGTCATGAAAGGCAAGGACCTACATCCAAGATTACTCTAGCCAGCAAAGCTATCATTTAGAATGGAAGGGCACATAAAGTGCTTCCCAGATAAGGTCAAGTTAAAGGAATTTATCATTACCAAGCCCTTATTATATGCAATGTTAAAGGGACTTATCTAGGAAAAAGAAGATCAAAACTATGAACAGTAAAATGACAATAAATTCACAGATGTTAACAACCGAACCTAAAACAAAAACAAACTAAGCAAACAACTAGAACAGGAACAGAATTACAGAAATGGAGATCACATGGAGGGTTATCAGCAGGGGAGTGGGAGGGGGAGAGAGGGGGAAAAGGTACAGAGAATAAGTAGCATAAATGGTAGGTAGAAAATAGAGGGAAGAATAGTATAGGAGAGGTAGAAGCCAAAGAACTTATATGTAAGACCCATGGACATGAACTAAAGGGTGGGGCATGAACTAAAGGGAGGAGGTTGCAGGGTGGAGGGGAATAAAGGGGGTAAAATGGGACAACTGTAATCACATAAGCAATAAAATATATTAAAAAATAAAATAAAATGCAAAAAAATATTCATGTGATAATACATACATACAAATTTTCATTATTTTAAACTATACAAACATTTTTGCTACCACTTGGAAGTCTACTGACAAATCACCTCCCTTTACTCAGGAAGTTTTACTTGGAATAAAACACTTGTTTTTATTTTAATGACCTATTTTATTTAATACAATAGATCCAAAATATTACCTTTTCAATTTGTAATCAATAAAAACTGATTAATATTTACATTCTTTTTCTTAATTATATTTTATTATTTAGGCTATTACAGTTGTCCCAGGGTATACAACATTAACATAAATACAAGAATCAACTCCCCAAAACTCAGGCATCCTCTAAGATCATGCCCCCTATATGTTCCCTTTAAGACCTTTATCTCTGAATTTTAGTCTCTTAGACAGTGTTAAGATATTACTATTCTATGACTTCCCCATAATAATAACATTTGTACAATATAGTTTATCAAATACTTCCATATGCTTTCTCATATGTAATCTATAAATATGCACACACATCTGATATTGAATTTGGTAAAAATAATTCAAAGAGCTTATCTATAATTAGCAACCTACTAGTGAGCAATGATATTCTTACAATGTTAACATACACTTAAGGAGTACTAGGCTGTATCTGTTCTAATATTTGGCTACTTTTTAGATAATTAAGTAATTAAATATAATCAAACTATTGGCCATTTAATAGTAAACTATATCTTACCTCTACATGTTCTAGTCAGTAATCCAGATCCATGGGTTCCACAGGTGTGAATTCAACAAACTTTGGATCAAAAATATTTGGAAAAAAATTATGTTGTTGCTGACATATACTATATAATTGAGTTTACAATGGTTGTAAACATGTACATACTTTTTTCTTGTCATTATTCCCCAAATAATACATGCAGTATAACAATTTATATAGCATTTACATTATATTAATCTAGATATGATTTAAAGTATACCAGAGGATGTGCATAGTTTAAATGGAAATACTTTGCCATCTTATATTAGAGACTTGAGCATCCACAGATTTTGGTTTCCAGAGGTGTCATGGAACCAGTCCCCCAGGGGATGACTGTACTTTCCTAAAATGCCTTCAAGCACTAAAAGGCATCATTATCGTAGATTCCTTACAGGAAATTTCTTAAATGTAAGTTTGGAACTCAGACTCTAAATTCTTTTTTTTTTTAAGATTTTATTTATTTATTTTTAGAGAGATGGGGAAGGGAGGGAGAAAGAGAGGAAGTGAAACATCAATGTATGGTTGCCTCTAGCACACCCCATGGCCTGCAACCCAGACATGTGCCCTGACTGGGAATCAAACTGGTGATGCTTTGGTTCACAGGCCTGCGCTCAGTCCACTGAGCTACACCAGCCAGGGCAGGCTCTAAATTCTCATTCTTGTGAAAAGGCTTTAGACTTTGAGTATAAGTTATAATACCCAAAAATTTTGTCATGGTTATAAATGCAACTTTAGGAAAAATATATAAGAAAATTTTGAAGAAATTCATTTCATACACTGTCTAGGTTATAAGACAGAAGAGTAAACTTAAGGCAAGTGTCTTTATAAGCTTAAATCCACGTCTATTTAAAATTAATTTTTTCTAGAAATCCTGTTTTTTTTCCTTAACTATAATGTCCTTCTTTAAGTAATTACAGTAATTTGGACTTGTATTTGGAATTAGGTAGTCAACAGCATAGGTAGTCATGTCCATTTTATAGTATTTGATGGGTATAACGAAAACCTGTTTTAAAAGATGGATATCATAGTGAACATTTTTCATAAATAAAGTATCTCAATCATTCAGCAAATATTTACTGAGTGCTTACAGCTGTGCTGTAAACTAAATAGACAACATCCTTGCTCTCATTCAATTCATATGCTAGTGGGAGAAGTCAACCAATAAGTTAATAAAGAAATTATTTCAAATAGCTTAAAGTTCTTTAAAGAAAAATTTTAAATGTTGCTAAGACAGAGACTGATGGAGAGGAGCTACTTTAGCCAACATGGTCAGGGAAGGCTTCTCTATTTAGATCTCTCTCGTTTTTTTTTTTTTAAATCCTCATCTGAGGACATTTTTAATTGTTTTGTTTTATTTAAAGAGAGATAGAGGGGAAGTGAGAAAGGAAAGGAGAGAAAGAAGCATAAACTGGTTGCCTCCTCTATGTGCCTGGACCAGGAATCATAAGCATCAGGTCTCAGGGTCGCATGTGCCCATGCCCAGAACAGAGATGAACCCACAACCTAGGTATTTGCCCTGACCAGGAATCAAACCCACAACGATTCGATTACCATATGATGCTCCAACCAACTGAGCCACACCAGACAGGGCTGTTCAGCTGTGCGTTAAAAATTATACTAAACATTTGGCACAAAGGTAATTATTTTGACAGAGGAAAAGGAGTGAGTGTGGCTATCATACTTTTTAAAAGGTGAATGTTTTCAGAAAAGTAAATGAGCTGTTAAGATCTGTTAATGACTTCTTCGATTCTTTAACAAGAAATGTATTCACCTCTCCCATTATTTTCTTTCCCTATATACTGTATATTCCTTCATGTCTATGGCTAATAAATAAGTTTAATATAAAGACAGTAAACAATTAATTAATATCCAATTGGGTGTTGCACAACTATTACGGGAGTTAAGGGGTCATCAAGGAAGAAAGAGCATGAAAGTTGGAAGAGGATTTGATTCCAGTATTTTTAGCTTCCCTATTTAGTATCTACCTAGTTCTGAAAAAAAAAAAAACAACACATATTTCTCTCAGCTTCGATGCCCTTCTTCTACAAAATGGGTATCATTTACCTCATTAGAATGACATGAAGAAAGAGAAAATATGTGAAATGGCATTACAAAAAGTAAAATATTATGTAAATGTTAATTACATGCTAATGATGGGCTGGAGTGATAGGGATAGGAAAGGTTTCAAAAAAGAGAAATATGAGCAAGGTCTTGAAAGACTGATAGAATTTCTGAAGAAAGCAAGCAACCTTGGGGGCAAGGGTCTGCAATTTGGACCAAGAACACAAAGTCCACCAGCACAAGAGCCTAAAGTGTATTTGATACAGCAAAAAGACTGGTCAGATTAAAGCATAGGATTTAGAAGGTTCTCCTTAGGAAAATGACAAAAAAAAGTTATGGTTTGATTTTTTTAATGCCTTTATTTTTTTTTAACTTAATGACTGCTCTTTTATATTCTTCAAAAAGTGCTAGTACATTAGGTCTTTGAAACAAATTTTAAAAGCTAGCTCCATTTCTTACATGTCAATTTGTTTTGAAGCTAGTGAAATTACTTTTTTTGTTTTCTCAGTAAGGTAAAGGGTTCTTAACAAAGTTTTATTAACATTTGTAAGCTTCCAAAAGCACCAGTAAAAGATGTCAAACTAACCTAAAATAGTTGATAGGAAGAAGGGCTTTATCAGGCATAATTCTCCTTGCACTAATTGTCTTTATCATCTAGATTTTCCACTACTTTATCACTACAGTTAAATTAGTAATCCCTAGTATTCAAATTTTGATACTGTGTCATTGCTTTATTTTATAATACTATAGCACATAATAATTTATAGCACTATAAAATTTACACATTTAATTTTATTTATTTAATAACCTTAACAAAAATATTTTTTAAAAAATTTAGTCCTGTTTGGTGTGGCTTGGTTGGTTGGAGCATCATCCCATAACTGAAAGACTGCAAGTTCAATTACCAGTCAGGGCATATGTCTAGGTCGTGGGTTTGATCCCCAGTCCCAGTATATGTGGGAGGCTACTGGTTAATGTCTCTCTCTGTCTCTCCCTTTCTCTCTCTCTAAAAGGAATGAAAAAAATCTTCTCAGGTGAGGATAAAAATAATTTTTAAGTACAAGACTTTAAAAACTGATAAAATAGCACTCTCCCTCCCTGGAGTATGCCCATGCCTTTCTTTCCTCTCAGGCATGCATTTCCTAAAGTCTGTGGTTCCCCACAAGACTTGCAGCCAGGGGAGCAACTGGCATTGGCAGCTCATCCCAGGCTAACCCCTGAACCTGTCTCCAAGGCCCCTTTTCTCTGACTTTCTAGAGATCCAAAGTCGCCTCACATAGGTTTACTTCTTTCCTATGACACTTCTAGAGAGCAAAAATAGCCCTGCCTAGGCTTTCAACTGTTGCTTCTTCTACCCTAAGTCCTTTCTTGTTTCATTGTCCCAGTCTTAATAAATATACTCTCAGAATAAAAAAAGAGAAAATAAAATTGCTTTAACAAGTTTATAAAAATTACTAGAGTTATCTGGAGATATCCAGGTGTCGGAAATACTTTATTCTTCAAAAAATCATTTCCTTATTGGGAGTGTAGAACTGCTTTATTTTGTGTTATGAAAATGTATTCCGCCATGACTGGTGTGGCTCAGTGGGCTGGTGCCATCCCACAGACTGAAAGCTCTCTGGTTCAATTCCCTGTCAGGGCACACGCCTGGGATGTGGGCCAGATCTCTGCTTGGGGTGGGTGCAAGTGGCAGTCTATCAATGTTTCTCTCCCGCTTTTTCTCCCCCTCTTCCTCTTTCTCTAAAAATAAATAAATAAAATCTTTAAAAATAAATAAACAAAATATATCCTAATAAAATATCACCAAACAACTTGCCCTTCTTTCTTACCCTATTTTATGAGTCACTGAAAAGCTTACTAGCAGACTAGTGAATGTACAGTAAGCTAATCTCATACTTTCTTAGCATTTGGGGATCAGTTAAAATAAAATGGTACCTACAGTACTTTTCCATATGGAATAAGAAAGCCAAAAAAATCTAAAAAATTTCTACATCATTTTAAATGGATCTTGTAAATTGATATTTGATTATACACTTTGATTATGTTGAAAGATCACATAATGTAGAGCAGTACTGCCCAACAAAAATATAAGCAAGCTACAAATGAAAGCCACATATATAATTTAAACATTTCTAGAATCCACATTTTAATAAAAGTACAAAGAAATGTGAAATTACCCTGGCCAGTGTGGCTCATTGGTTGGAGCATTATTCTGTGTACCTAAAAAGACTGCGGGTTCAATTCCCAGTTAGGGTACCTGGGTTGCCGGTTCAGTACCCAGTTGTGGCACGTATAGTAGGCAACCAATAGAGGTTTCTCTTTTACCTCCCCACCACTTCCTCTTTCTTTTCAAATCAATGAATATACCCTTGGGTGAAGATTAAAAAAATGAAATTAATTTTAATCATGTATTTTATTTAACTCAAGGTATTTTCTTTGCAACATGTAATCAATATAAAAATTATTGACAAGCCTCGAGTCCCAGCCAGCCTTGCGAACCTGCCGCACTTCAGGCCAAGACTTCACCAAAATGCTGTCTCAAATGGAACACACCATGGAAACCAGGATTCTTACATTTCACAGATTTACTGGGGATAAAGGCTACTTAACAACAGAGGACCCGAGAGTACTCATGGAAAAGGAGTTCCCTGGATTTTGGAAAATCAAAAAGACCCTCTAGCTATAGACAAAACAATGAAAGACCTGGACCAATGCTAAGATGCCTGAGTGGGCTTCCAGAACTCTTTTTGCTAATTGCTGGGTTCACCATTGCGTGCAATGACTATTTTGTAGTACACATGAAGCAGGAAGGAAAGAAGTAGGCACCTGACCAGCTACTTCCTCCTTGGTAAAGAGTTTTCCCAATGGATTGCTTAAGGAATCTCAGCCCCACAGCTTACCGCTGTATAAGGATTTCATGAGCAGATTGGGACACTTAGAAAATATACAAATAAAATCTCACCCCCACTTGACAAGAGAAAGAAAAGCCAATTAAAGCCAGATCAGCTTTTAATTTTTTAAATATATTTTATTGATTTTGCTATTACAGTTGTCCCATTTTCCCCTCTTCATTCCCCTCCACCTGCACACTCCCTCCCACCCACATTCCCCCACTTTAGTTCATGTCCATGTGTCATAAGCTCTTTAGCTTCTACATTTCCCATACTATTCTTGCCCTCCCCCTATTTTCTACCCACCGTCTATGCTACTTATTCTCTGTACCTTTTCCCCCATCCTCCTCTCACTGCCCCATTGCTAACCCTCCATATGATCTCCATTTCTGTGTTTCTGTTCCTGTTCTACTTGTTTGCCTAGTTTGTTTTTGTTTTAGGTGTGGTTGTGAGTTTGCTGTCTTTTTACTGTCATGTTTTTTATCTTCTTTTTGTTAGGTAAGTCGCTTTAACATTTCATATAATATAAGTGCTTGGTGATGATGAACTCCTTGAACTTGACCTTATCTGAGAAGTGTTTTATCTTCCCTTCCATTCTAAATGAAAGCTTCCCTGGATAAAGCAATCTTAGATGTAGGTCCTTGCCTTTCATGACTTGGAATACTTCTTTCCAGCCCCTTCTTGCCCATAAGGTCTCTTTTGAGAAATCAGTGACAGTCTGATGGGAACTCCTTTGTAGGTGACTGTCCCCTTATCCCTTGCTGCTTCTAGAATTCTCTCCTTCATTTGAATCTTGGCTAATGTAATTACAATGTGCCTTGGTGTGTTCCTCCTTGAGTCTAACTTCTTTGGGACTCTCTGAGCTTCCTGGACTTCCTGGAAGTCTATTTCCTTTGCCAGATTGAGGAAGTTCTCCTTTATTATTTGCTCAAATAAGTTTTCCACTTGTTGCTCTTCTTCTTCCCCTTCTGGTACCCCTATAATTCGGATGTTGGAACGATTAAAGGTGTCCTGGAGGTTCCTAAGCCTCTCCTCATTTTTTTGAATTTTTGTTTCTTTGATGTAGCAGAGAGTTGAGGCAGGAAAGGAGAGGAATAGGTTGCTGTTTAACAGAGATGGTAGGCTCTTAGCCCAGCAATAAACTGATTATCTAGCAAGTTTGAATAACCCACCAACTAGTTACAACTCAAATAATTTCTTTCAATTTAATCATATTTAACTTTAACTGTAAATTGTCTTTACATTACATTGCATCCATGAAGGCATAATAATTAAACCACAAGACAGTACTGTAGGTAGATATGCTTTGCCTCCTCACACAACCAAAAGATAACAACCAATTTAAAAACAAAAACCAGCCAGAAATACCAAAAAATCAAACTGTACAGAAATCAAACAACCAAGGAGTTAAAGAAACATTTGTCCAGGCCAGAAGGAGGGGTGGAAATGGACAGCCAAGGTGGAGAGGATGTGAAGCGAGGCAGCAGCTGGTGGACCAAGAGGGCAAGGTGGCAGCAGATGGACCCTGTGGACCTACATTCATGTGTGGATTAAAACCAGAAGGAATAATGGGGGAGTGAGTAATCCCATCCCAGAAAAGACCATGTAACCCAGGGTCCCAGTGGCAGGAAAAATAAAGCCTCATAACCTCTGGCTGTAAAAATCTGTGGGGGTTGCGGCGGCTGAAGAAACTGCCAGTCTCTCAACAGAGTCTGTCTGAGGGGCCCACAAGGTCCTAGAACGTACACAAGTCCACCCACCCAGGAATGAGCACCAGGGCAGTACCTGGAAGGGCATCATATACTTGCAGGAAGCTGGGGAAGTGATTGATAGCAGGGCAAGAGCTGAGCAAGCAGCACTGTTCCCTCTCTGACGTCTTTCCCACAGACAGCACCACAGCACGGCAATGTGGGTTGCCCCACCCAAGTGAACACCTAAAGCTCCACCCTTTACAATGTAACAAGTGTGCTGAGACAAAGAAATGTTACCCAAATGAAAGAACAGATCAAACTCCAGAAAGAACTATGCAATGAGGAGATGGCCAATCTATGAGATGCAAAGTTCAAAACACTAATAATCAGGATGTTCACAGAAATGATTGAAAACAGTCACAAAATAAAGGAAGAAGTGAAGGCTATACAAAGTCAAATAAATAAAAATATACAGGGAACCAATAGTGAAGGGAAGGAAACTGGGACTCAAATCAACAATTTGGAAGAAAAGGAAGAAATAAACATTCAACTAGAGCAGAATGAAGAAATAAGAATTCAAAAAAATGAGGAGAAACTTAGGAATTTCTGGGACAACTTTAAATGTTCCAACATCCAAATCATAGGGGTGCCAGAGAAGAAGAGGCAGAACAAGAAATTGAAAACTTATTTGAAAATTAGTGAAGGAGAACTTCCCCAATCTGGCAAAGGATAGATTTCCAGGAAGTCCAAGAAGCTCAGCGAGTCCCAAAGAAGTTGGACCCGAGGAGGAACACACCAAGGCACATCATAATCACATCACCCAAGATTAAAGATGGTGAGAATCTTAAAAGCAGCAAGAGAAAAGGAGACAGTTACCTACAAAGGAGTGCCCATAAGACTATCACCTGATTGGAGTCATGAAGGAGCTGGAAAGAAGTATTCCAAGTCATGAAAGACAAAGACCTACATCCAAGATTACTCTATCCAGCAAAGCTATCATTTAGAATGGAAGGGCAGATAAAATGCTTTCCAAACAAGATCAAGTTAAAGGAGTTCATCATCACCAACCCCTTATTATATGAAATGTTAAAGGGACTTATCTAAGAAAAAGAAGTTCAAAACTATGAACAGTAAAATAACAAATTCACAACTATCAACAACTGAGTCTAAAAAAAAACAACAACTAAGCAAACATCTAGAACAGGAACAGAATCACAGAAATGGAGATCATATGGAGGGTTATCAGCAGGGAGGGGGAGGAGGAAGAGGGAGAATGGAGGACAAGGTTCAGGGAATAAGAAGCATAATTAATAGCTACAAAATAGACAGGGGGAGGTTAAGAATAGTATAGGAAATGGAGAAGCCTCAGAACATGTGTATGACCCAAGGACATGAACAAAGCAGGGGGGGATGCTAGAGGGAATGGGGGTACTGGGCAGATGCGGACAAAGAGAAGAAAAAACATGGGACAACTCTAATAGCATAATCAATAAAATATACTTACAAAATAAAGCACAGGTATTGTAGAATCTTGGCTATATATCAAAGACTTTATTGAAACCTACTAAAGGTACTAGGACATGTATAAAAATAAGACAACGTGTTCTATAAAATTCACCAATTACTATGATTAGGCCATTGACTGCCTAATTCTAAATACAATAAGCGCCAACTACTGTAATTGCTTAAAGAAGGACATTTATAAGATTTCTAAAATAACTGTTTTCTTTTTTTTAAGATTTTATTTATTTATATTTAGAGAGAGGGAAAGGGAGAGAGAAATAGAGGGAGCGAAACATCAATGTGTGGTTGTCTCTCACATGGTCCCCACTGGGGACGTGGCCCGCAACCCAGGCATGTGCCCTGACTGGGAAGCAAATCAGTGACCCTTTGGATCGCAGCCCACGTTCAATCCACTCACTGAGCCACACAAGCCAGGGCAGATTTCTAAAATAATTCAGTTTTTAATTTTATTTTTTTCCATTGTTTTTATTGTTGTTCAAATAGAGTTGTCTCCATTTTCCTGCCACTACTGCCCCCCACCCCAGCCATCCCCACTTCCCACCCTGGATCTTATCCCACTTTGGTTTTGTCCATGTGTTCTTTATACATGTTCCTGAAATCAATTTTTAATGGATGGGTTTCAGTTGCTGGAGTTTTTAATATTTTAAAATATAGTCTTTTTATTACCTAGGCTAAATCAGCAAGTCAAGGCAATGGTTATTGAGATCCTACTGTGTTATGTGTCATGAAGGATGATACATCAATATAAGGCATGATCCTTGCTCTTAAGGGGTTTATAAACATATAAAGTAATACCTATTGTCTTTTGCTGCTTTCGCCATATAGTGGCAGAATTGAGTAGTAGCAGCAAAGACTGTATGGCCCCAAAAACCTAAAGATTCACTGTTTGGCCCTTAACAGAAAATGTCTGCCAACCTCTGCTTTATACAAGTTGTTCTTGGCTGGAATAAAAGGGCAATCTAAAAAAACCACTAAACACAATAAAATTTTAGTATATCTAGCAAACTTTTTAAAAACTATAGTTTTTACTATAAACACTCAGTTTTCACTACAGAACATTAGCCTAGCTAATGGTGAAATAAAAGTTATAGACTAATTCTCAACCTGGCTGTATCTAGTGAGGAAAATGTACTAGAATATTTAGGGTAGTGAAGTAGGATGTTTATGAAAAGTGGGCAGGAATATGTTTTAAAAGGTTGAGACTTTAATAACCATACTTCTATACTGTACTGGCCATAAATGACTCTGGCTGTTTCCCAAAATCAAATTTACCCTGAAAGTACTCAATTCTCAGTATTAGCCATAACTATTTTCTATAAAATTGCTGTGGGTGCTTAATTAGTGAATACTGAATTGTTGTCCCTAATGGAAATGCAGAGTTAAGTCAACTCATTGGTATTTAACCTTCTTTTATGTGTATTTCTGTTTAAAGATACCTTAGTTAATATAACATTGTACTCAAGATCAATAGCACTACAACTCATGCCTGATTAAAGCTTATTTACCATGTGTATTCTTTCTATAAGATACATCAAAGCCTTCCTATGTCCTATGTCCACTTTGGACAGCATTTCAGCACTACACTAAAACATTTCTATAAACAGTAAACTCGCCAAGAAAAAGCATAAAGATGCAAAAAAAAGGAAAAATAGTCTATATACTCTACAAAGACTTGTTTACAATATGAGAATTGAAATAATAAGGCTCAGTAAGCACTGCCTTGTTGGACCTCAGCCAGGAACATGACTCAGTTTTTTCTTTCTCTTTTTTTTTTCCTGCTCTGCCCATGTTCATACCTGAAAACAAACAAACAAACAAAGAAACAAACAAACAAAAAACACCTGCAAAGCACCCCAAGTACTTGATTTCAGGGTTAAATAGATTTTAGTTAGTGGGCAAATTCAAAAGCACAGAATTGGGGAATAACGAAGGATCAACTGTATAAAGATGTATGACTACTGATAATCTAAATCAACTATGTTTAAAAAATTATCTTTAAGCAACAGAAAATTATAACTACCCAGGCAACCAAAGTAATGTCCTCAAAGTGATATTTCTTTGGTATGTATAAAGTGAATGGTGTGTGCGTATATAACACTCTTCCTCACTTAGTTTACTACTGCTTTGAGACAGCCTCTAGTTGGCCAAATATGACCCCCTGGCCTTGAGTTCTCCTATTTTTCCCAGTATCTCCACTCTATCACAACTACCAAATGATCTGTTCATTTATGCCTTATACACTGGGTTGTAACCTCCCCAAGAGATCCTGCTTTTTTTCCCCCTAGAACTTATTTTCTACTACTACGCCTTATTTACAATACATTGCTGTTAAATTTTTTATTTTTTTAAATATATTTTATTGATTATACTATTATAGTTGTCCCATATTTTCCTCCCCTTTGTCCCCTCTGCCCTGTACCCCACTCCTACCATCATTCCCCCTCCCTCTTAATTCATGTGCATGGATCATACACATAAGTTTTTTGACTACTCCAGTTCCCATACTATTCTTAACCTCCCCCTGTCTATTTTGTATCTAGCATTTATGCTTCTTATTCCCTGTACCTTTTCCCTCATTTCCCCCCCACCCCCTCCCTACTGATAACCCTCCATGGGATGTCCATTTTTGTGAATCTGTTCCTGTTCTAGTTGTTTGCTTAGTTCACTTTTGTTTTTGTTTTTGCTTTAGGGTGGTTGTTGATAGTGGTTTGTTGTCATTTTACTGTTCATAGTTTTGATCTTCTTTTTCTCAGATGAATCCCTTTAATGTTTCATATAATAAGGGCTTGGTGATGATGAACTCCTTTAACTTGACCTTGTCTGGGAAGCACTTTATCTGCCCTTCCATTCTAAATGATAACTTTGCTGGATAGAGTAATCTTAGATGTAGGTCTTTGTCTTTCATGACTTGGAATACTTCTTTCTAGCTCCTTCTCACCTGCAATCAGCTGATAGTTTTATGAGAACTCCTTTGTAAGTAACTGTCTCCTTTTCTCTTGCTGCTTTCAAGATTCTCACCTTATCTTTAATCTTGGATAATATAATTATGATATGCCTTGGTGTGTGCTTCCTTGGGTCCAACTTCTTTGGGACTCTGAGCTTCCTGGACTCCTTGGAAGATTATTTTCTTTGCCAGATTGGGGAAGTTCTCCTTCACTAATTTTCAAATAAGTTTTCAATTTCTTGTTCTTCCTCTTCTTCTCTGGCACCCCTATGATTCAGATGTTGGAACGTTTAAAGTTATCCTGGAGGTTCCTAAGCTTCTCATTTTTTGGTGGGGCGGCGGGGGGCGGGGGGTGATTCTTGTTTTTGCCTTCTGTTCTGGTTGAATGTCTCTTTCTTCCTTCTGGTCCAAACCATTGATTTGAGTGCCGGTTTCCTTCCCTTCACTGTTGGCTCCCTGTATATTTTTTATTTATTTAATTTTGCATAGCCTTCACTTTTTCCTCTATTTTGCAACCATACTCAACCATTTCTATAAGCATCCTGATTACCAGTGTTTTGAACTGTGCAGCTAATACACAGGCAAACACAAGGCCTGTGGGCCAAATCTGGCCCTCCACCTTGTTTTATCCAGCCCGGCACCTTGTTTCTACCTGGTGGCAGTGCTGAGCTCTTGCTTAACTGTTAAGGAGTAGTTACATTTATACAGTCCTAAAATTATATTCAGCCCTTTGAAGGCAACTGCAAGGCTGATGTGGCCCCCGGTGAAAATGAGTCTGACACCCCTGATCTAATAGGTTGGCTATCTCTTCATTGCTTGGTTGTATTTTTTTCTGGAGCTTTGATCTGTTCATTCACTTGGGCTGTAGTTTTTTGTCTTGGCTCACCTGTTATTTAGTAAGAGGTGGAGCTTTATGTACTTGCTAGGGCAGCATAGCAGTGATGTGGTGCTGTATGTAGGGAAGGGGTCCAATAGTGAACATTACTGATTGCTCAGCTCTCAGCTGGCTTTCAGTCACTTCCTCTGCTACCCACAAGCAAATTGGGCCCTTCTGGTGCTGATTCCTGGGTGGGTGGTTTTGTGTACATTCTAGGACCCTGCGTGTCTCTCCAATGAACTCTTCTGAGGCTGGGAATTCCTCCTGCCACCACAACCCCTAAAGGATTTTTCAGTCAGAGGTTTTGAGTTTTTATTTCCCTGAGCTGGAACCCTGAGTTGTATGGTCTGTCTCGCTCCCCAGTTGTTCCTCCCAGTTTATCAGCACACAAATGTGGGACCACCCAGTCCGCCAGCCACCGCCTTGCCTGCCTTGGTCCTCCTGGCCAAGAATCCTCTCTGCCCCAGCTGCCCATCTCTGCCCCTCCTACTGGTCTGGATGAATGTTTCTTTTTTAGCTCCTTGGTTGTCCAACTTCTATACAGGTTGATTTTCCGGAAGTTCTGGTTGTTTTTTGTTTTTCAATTTGTTGTCCTTCTTTTGGTTGTGCAAGGAGGCAAAGTGTATCTATCTACCTCCATCTTGACTGGAAGTCTGCTAAATTAACTTTTAAAGAGTGAGTAATTCAATGACATGAGTAATTACAAGGACCCAAAGTAAGATTGCTTTAAAAAGATAAGTGGCTAAATTTAAGTAATAAAGGGGTAGCATATGTACAATTTGCCAACCTACTGTATATGGAGATTTTTAACAGTTTTAGATTGCCTTGGTTTCTATATTGAACAAAGGTGTGCACAGTTGGGCTACTAATGAAAGTACAGAATATAGGAAGAGTACATTTGAAGAGAAAGGCAAGTTCCATTTAGAACACACCTACAAACCTATTAATCACCCCTTCATCTATACTACTTCTGTATTTGGTAAAATAATTGCTTGAACTATATTCCTAATTACTATCTGTGTTGTAATCACTTGTTTCTTTAACTCCCCTACTGTAATGTGAGATCATACAGGGCAAGGTTTATTTAATGTATGACTCCCAAAAACCTAGTACAACAGTATTCAATTGAATTGAATGGATGAAGTTGGTTAGAAAAGAGTTGGATATTCTGAACTGAGACTTAGGGGAAAAATCTTAGCTCGAGAAAAGACTGTAACACAAGTGGCATTTGAAAGTGTGAAAAAGGGAAAATTTTTGAAAGAATCAAAGATGAACTTTGAGACTATAAACATTTAAGGGGCACATCAATCAAGAAAAGACAATAAAAAAGAATGAGAAGGAACAATTAAAGATCTACCAGGTAAGAACAGTATGATAGACACTACTGATTATGATTAACAGCCTTTCCTATATTCTTTTTGGCCAGTGGACTTCTAGTCATTTCTTTTAGAATAATGAACTAAAGAAAAGTATAAGTTTCCCTCAATTCCTGGGGAATGACTCATGGTTAATTTCAGTCAATCATACACATTACATGCCTTTTGGCAGTGATTGGTGTAGGGAATGAAGAGGGAAATTCTCTGGGGAACTTTGGGAAGGTGGTCCTTCCTATAAAGAGATACCTATCCAGGAGAAAGCCCAGCACTGTTTTTCTGCTTTTGGGTAATAAAAATAGGATGCTTGCTATCTCACAACCCTGAAGATAAATATCTGTGAAACAGCAAGAATGGTAGCATACAAACACAAGAGCCTGGGTCCTTGATAGTGTTGCTGCATCTCTGAATCAATTTTGGGACCATCTATCACTAGATTTATTGTTAAAAATATTCTCTTAACTTGAAGCTGAAAGCATTTTGATACCACTTGTATTCCCAAACCCAAAGGACAATGTTTCATGAAAGGCACAGGGAAGTCAAGAAGGATGATAGGAAAGTACTCAATGGTAAGAATGATTTTGGTTTCAGTAGTCACAGTATATATGGTAATCACTCAAAAAAAAACTATGTGCAAACATTATTCTAAATTCTTAACACATGTAACCTTATATAATCTCTCACAACAATCCTAGGAGGTAGAGGAGATTGTTGGCAATGAAAGCAACAGCCAGAAGCCAGTGAATTGAACAATGAGGAATATGACAATGGAATAAAAAATTTAAACATCTCAAAATAGTCATGTGAAGCAGAGTTGTGGCATACTTGTTCTCTCCAGAAAGCCTACACGTTTTCCCATCCCATTCTTTCCCCAGTGCACTCTCTCTGGAGCATGCTCACACCTTTCCCTCGTTCCTACCCCCAAGTGTGTTCTCTTTGCCTTTATTTTTCTTAAATTCCAAGGATCCTTCTTTTGCCTCTATAACTTGTTTCCTGAGCTCATGCAGCCCAGCTGGCTCACTTCTTCCATAGCTCACTTCTTGTAACTCTGTGACTTTCTAAATAAACATATGCTTGTATTTGAGGCTTCGATAATGAATTCTTTCTTGAAAAAAAAAAAAGAGAATTGTAATAAGGGAAGGATTAAGGGGGGTTAAGGTGGTCAAGAGAGGAAGAAAACAATACAGAGAAAAATGAGATATATAAAAATACATAGAATATATAAGGGAAGAAATAACTACTTAAGGTCTCAGAAGATAGGAAGGTTTGATACCAAGAGTACCAGTAGATGAAACTAGAACAAAATTAGAAGTGAGATAAAAATAAATAAAAAAGAACAAATTTCTAAATTTGAAGGCAAGAGAACTATAAAGACCAAAAAGGTCAGAGGTGCTATCAAAACTCTTTTTAAAAGGGCATCAACTACTGAAGAGCTGAGAATAAAAGTAGGGATTTGGTAAGAATGGTGATGGTTTGACACAGCTATTATGAGAAATAGGAAGGAAAATAATCAGAAACAAGAATTACTAGGTTTCACTGAGGACCCAGCTGAAACTAGAAACCATGATGAATTGACATTCACTTTATTCATTTCTTCATATTTTATTAAGGACCTTCCATATGCCAAGACACCTTTGTAGGTACTGACGATACAGTATAAACAAAAATCCATGCCTTATGTACTTTACATTCTAATTGGGGAGATACAATTTTAAATTTTTGAAATAGTTAAAAACTTTTAAAAATAGTAATACTATATAGAATATTAGATGGTGATGGGAGTTAAGAAAAATAAAGTAGGAAAGGGAATTAAGGAATTAAAATTTTAAATGGGGTGACCAGAAATGGAATGTTGAGAAATGACATTTGTACTACCTAAAAGAGAAAAGAGGGAAAGCTATGTATATATGTGGGGGTAGAATATACCAGGTAGAGGGAAATTTTAAAAATGCTAGGCATCTTTGAGGTGTGGCTGTGTCAGAATGATGTAGAAGGGGAGGCAAAAAGGGTAGGATGTAGTCTGAGAAATAATAGGCAGCTAAATAGTATAGAGCCTTGTAACTAATAAAGATTGACCTATATGAGTGAAGATGAGAACCCACTGAAATTTTATGCAATGTCAGAATAGCTTTGGCTTCTGAATTAAGAGTATAGTGGGGAAGAATGGTAAAGACTACTAAGAATGTATTGCAATAATTCAGGTGGTTTGCATGATGATGTGGCAGTGAAGGTGTTCTTTTATTTATTTTAAAGGTAAAATCAATAGGATTTCCTGATGAATCATATGTGGAATATGAGAAAAACCAATGACTCTAAGGTTTTTCAGCTTCAGCAAATTGAAAGAACAAAATTGCTATTTACTACAATAAGAAGGTAGAAGAGCTAGAAGGGGAAATTGAGTTTAACATTGGACCTATTGTCCTAACTTGTGTGGCTCAGTTGGTTGAGTATAGTTCTGCAAAGTGAAAGGTTACCAGTTCAGTTCCAGGTCAGGCACATGCCTGGGTTCTGGGTGGTACAGGCCCTGGTTGGGGCATGTACAAGAGGCAACCAATTGATGTCTCTCTCACATCAATGTTAGTCTCCCTCCCCATCTCTCTAAAAAAAAAAATAAATAAAATCTTTTTAAAAAATGTTGGATCTATCAACTTTAAAATGCCTATTAAACCTAAAAATGGTAATGTCTAGTAGGCACCTGGACATATGGGTATGGTATTCAGATAAGCAGCCCATAGGGAAGATAAAAAAAATTGGAAGTAGAGATGATCCTTAAAACCGAAAGACTAAAGGTTATACTAGAGTGGGAAAAAAAAAATATATATATATATATATATATGCCCTGTATGGTGTAGCTCAGTGGATTGAGTGCCGGCCTGTGAACCAAAGGGTCACCAGTTCAATTCTCAGTCAGGGCACATGCCTGAGTTACAGGCCAGGTCCCCAGTGGGGGGCACACAAGAAGCATCCACACATTGGTGTTTCTCTCCCTCTTTCTCCTTCCCTTCCCCTCTCTCAAAAAATAAATAAAATCTTTTTTTTCAAAATGTCTAAAGACAAAATTTTAAGGGTCACAAATGTAGTAATAACTATTACTAGGAAGGTGGGGCCTCTCCTTTTAGCCCCAGGTGAATCTTAATTATTCAAAACCAAGTATGATACTTGCTAGAGTAAGTCTGTGTGATTCAGCTCTGAGTCCAAGTGGTATCCAGGGGAAGGGGGTAGAAGAAAGAGAAGAAACTTTCTTTTGCCACTTACTATCATGACTGCATAATACTGGGAACTGTGGCAACCATTATGCAATCATTAGGGGCACTAAACCACAGACTAAGGATGAAAAACACTGTATGTCATATATTGTTGAGCTGCTAAATCAAGCAGTCCTAGACGCATTCTGTATCTGGATTTTCTGGTTATTTAATAAGGATTTTCATTATGTACAGGCAATAGTATCTGGTTACAATAATGTTATTTAATTTTCATTATAATGCTTAGGGTACCAAAGAACAAACAAACTAAAAAAGTTAAACTTGGTGAAGTTAAATAACTTGCACTTACATAGCCAATGGTGAATTGAAGCTCATCTAACACCAGAGTATTTCAATTGATTAATAGTAGTGGGTTTAAAGAGTGACCACAGCTAAAAGACAAAGGAGAATGGGAGCTGAGAATTCTTTTCTTTTTAACTTTACTTATTTTTTAAAAAGATTTTATTTATTTTTAGAGAGAAGGGAAGGGAGGGAGAAAGAGAGAGAAACATCAACATGAGAGAGAAATATCAATCACTTGGCTGCTGTATACACCCAACTAGGAATGAAATCCACAACCTAGTCATGTGTACTGACCAGGAATTGAACCAGTGACCTTTCGCTCTGTGAGATGATGCTGAACTGAGCCACACCAGTCAGGGCAGAAGCTGAGAATTATTTTTGAGTTATATTTTATTGATATTAAACTTGTTCTGATTTCCCCCCCTTTGCCCCCTTCCATCCAGCACCCTCCACTCCCTCAGGCAATGCCCCAACCATTGTTCATGTCCATGGGTCATGCATATAAGTTCTTTGGCTAATCCATTCCCTGTACTGTACTTTACATCACCATGGCTATTCTGTAACTACCTATTCGTACTTCTCAATCCCCTCAGTTCTTTGCTCATCCCCCCACAATCCCCTCCCATCTGGCAACATTCAAAATGCTCTCTGTATCCATGATTCTGTCTTGGTTCTTCTATAGTTGCTGTTTGTTTTTTGATTCAATTGATAGGTATGTATTTTCTGCCACTTTATTGTTCATAGTTTTGATTTTCTTCTTTTTCTTAAATAAGTCCCTTTAACATTTCATGTAATAATGGTTTGGTGATGAACTCCTTTGGATTTTTCTTGTCTGGAAAGCTCTTTATCTGTTCTTTGATTCGAAATGATAGCTTCACTAGGTAAAGCAATCTTGGCTGTAGTTCTCTGCTTTTCATGACTTTGAATATTTGGTGCCAATCTCTTCTAGCCTGCAGAGTTTCTTTTGAGAAATTAGCTGACAGTGTTATGGGAACTCCTGTTGGTAACTAACTGCTTTTCTCTTCCTGCTTTTAAGATTCTCTCTTTATCCGTAACCTTTGGCATTCTAATTATGAGAGTTGGAGTGGACCTCTTTGCATCCATCTTGTTTGGGACTCTCTCTGCTCCCTGGACACTACTTCCATGTCTATTTCCTTCAGCAAATTAAGGAAGTTTTCTTTCATTATTCCAATTTCTTGCTCTTTCTCTTCTCCTTCCAGCAGTCCTGTGATGTGAAATGTTGGCCCTCTTGAAGTTGTCCTTGTCCCAGAGGCTGTTTATACTATGTTCATTTTTTTTTTTTTTGGATTCTTTTTTCTTGTTTGATGGGTTGTTCTTTGCTTCTGCATGTTCCAAATCATTGATTTGGTTCCCAGCTTCACCCAGCCTGTTATTTCTGTGTAAATTTTAATTTTAATTAGTATATCCTTTGTCTCTGACTGGATCTTCACTATGTTGTTGAGTTCCTCACTAAGTTCCTTGAGCACCCTTGTAACCAGTGTTTTGAATACTGCATCTGTTGGATCACTTATTTCCATTCCATTTAGCTTTGTCTGGAGTTTTGATCTGTTCTTTCATTTGGGCCATGTTTGTCTCCTCATTTTGGCAGCCTCCCTTTGTTTCTATGTATTAGGTAGAGCTGCTTTGACTCTGTCTTTGGTAGTGTGCTTGGTAATGTAGTATGTGTACTGTAGAGTCCAGTGGCACAGCCTCCTCTATCACCCAACCTGGGTACTCAAGATGCACCTTTTGCATGGGCTGAGTACACTCTCCTCTTGTAGTTGAGCCTTTGTTACTTTTGGCAGATCAATGGCAGAGATTTTCCCAGGCCAGTAAGCTGCGAGGATTGGCTGTGACCACTTACCACCAACCTTCATCATCCATGAAGGATCAGCTGTGCAGAGGCAGAGTGGTGGTACTCTGACATGGTCTGTAGCTATGCACTGGGTGTGCTTCTCCTGGGGTTTCCTGGGTGGTGCAGGCTGAGGTCAACCCCCATCTGTGTTTTGCCCAGGGCCACCCTGCCTGAGCAATCTGAGATGGCTGCTACTTGTGCCAGGCTTGGAGATTCCCAGGTGAAGTCAAGCTGTGACTCTAGGCAGGCTGCTGTTAGTACAAGACCAGGGAATTACTGAGGCCAGCTATTGCTTGCTTAAGAGGATTTAGGAAGTTGTGCACCATAAGCCAAGACCAGCCATTCATATGGAAAAGCAGCTTGGGTGGGACCACAAGTTGGGTGGGGCAGAGTCTCTGGGAAACTCCTTGGAGGTCAGTGTTAGCCAGGTTGATGGAGTCTCAGATACGGCACCAGCTTGCTGACTCTGTGAGGGAAGGGTTTAGAAAAGGGACAATGGCCTCTGCTCGCCTTGATGCCAAATACTTCAGTCTCTCCCTTTATGCTTCTGGTGCCTTTTAAGCTGCTACCCTGGTACTGGAGCTCAGAGGGAATGAGTCTGTGTAGGTGAGTCCGTGTGTGGGTTTTTTAAGAGGAACTGCTTGGGGTGCCAGCACTTTCTTCCACTTACTCAATACCTGCTGGTTTTGCAGGCAGATTTTGTGGGGACTTTCTTCCTGGCACTGGAATCCTGGGCTGCGGGACCTTGTATGGGGCTGGGTCTGCTCGCTCCCAAGATATTGCTCCTGAATTTTTATCTACCACAAGTAGGTGAGGGGTCAGCTCCTTCAGAGTCTCTGCCCCTACCAGTCTCGATGGATGTGGTTTCTTTAGTTCTGTAGTTGTCAGACTTCCGTTCAACTCAATTTCTGATGGTTCTGAATGTTGGTTGTTCTATATTTTAGTTGTAATTTTGATGTCACTGTGGGAAGAGGTCAGCCATGTCTGCCTACGCCATGATGTTGACCGGAAGTCCAAGAATTCTTGAAGTGACCAGAAAAGTAAGGCCAGAAAGTAACAGAGATGGAAATAAAAAGGAAGTGTCAAAAGACTAAAAGAACAGATGGAGTATATTAGTAAACAAGCTAAAGTGATACTACATCTTCTTGAGAGAACACTGAAGTTGAAGATTTTTATAATTTGAGTAGTAGGGATGAAGACTAGATGTAGGCTGTAGCCGTGAGTAGGGAGGACATTGCATTTTGAGTGGTCAAGGGCTGATTAATATTTACTAATATCTACCCTGTGGCATGTTATTTTATATACTTGGTATACAACGATGACAAAAATAGACAGGTGACCTGTGAGCTCACACTCTGGTGTGAAGAACAGACAATAAACAAGTTACAATTAGATCTTTGATATGTATGAAGTTTTGAGCCAGCACAGTCAAGAGACATTCAGAGATATCTGATTTCAGATACAGATCTCTGGTAGTGGCCTGGCTAGCAACTGAGGCCTTTACTCAAGGTTACAAACAAAAGAAAAGAACTGAATGACAATTGGAAACACAATGACTATTTATGTAGTTTCAAATAATTTTACATATTTACACTAGGAAATAAACATTTAATGAGTTAATGCTCTAATTACTAAGCTTCTCCTATTACAACTCTTTACATTGCTTAATAAACTACAAATTACTCTTTTTTAGGCTGATGCAAGTAACTATGTGAAAACAAATATGGAGTTTTTGCAAAGTGATTCATGGTTTTATTCAACATTCACTCACTAGAATAAGCTCCACGAGGCTAAGGATATCATCTGTTTTGTTCACTGCTGTACATCCAGCACCTAGAACAATGCCCAACATTTGCTGATTTGATTAAAAAGCACGTACTGGATGCCAGATATTATGTTAATCTCAAAGGTAAACAGTCCCTGCCCTTAAGGATTTTAGCATTTAAAGACTCTTAACTAAAATCTCTTGATCTTCACTTATATCAAAGTACAGGATGGGGCAAAAGTAGGTTTACAGTTGTGAGTAGGTTAAACAGTTTATTCTTGTATCATTATTTATTAATTATTGTATTGTGTTCCACATGAACAACTGTAAACCTACTTTTGCCCCACCCAGTATGTAGTTAAGGAGCAAGGTTGTTTTTTTTTTCTTCTCCTTTATTTTAATTGTTGTTCTTGTACAATTTTCTGTCTTTTACTCCCATCCCGGCCCACTGCCCCAGCCCTCCCCACATCCCTCCCATTTCCACCCTCCCTAGTTTTTGTCCATATGTCTTTTATACTTGTTGCTCTAAACCCTTCCCCTTTTCCCTTGGAATTCCCTCCCCTCTCCCCTCTGGTGTCTGTCAGCCTGTTCTCAATTTCAATGTCTGGTTATTATTTTGCTTGTTTGTTTGTTTTGTTGATTAGGTTCCTGTTAAAGGTGAGATCATATGGTATTTCTCTCTCCCTGCCTGGCTTATTTCGCTTAGCATAATGCTCTCCAGTTCCATCCGTGCTGTTGCGAAGGGTAGGAGCTCCTTCTTTCTTTCTGCTGCATAGAATTCCATTGTGTAAATGTACCATAGTTTTTTGATCCATTCGTTTACTGATGGGCACCTAGGTTGTTTCCAATACTTGGCTATTGTAAATTGTGCTGCTATGAACATTGGACTGCATAGGTTCTTTTGGATTGGTGTTTCAGGGTTCTTAGGATATAGTCCTAGCAGTGGAATTGCTGGGTCAAAAGGTAGATCCATTTTTAGTTTTCTTAGGAGCAAGGTTGTTAATGTAAAAGTAGTAACTGTACTGGATAAAAGAAATTTATTTTAGATTTCATATTTTTAATTTAGAAAATAAACTACCATTCTATCTTGATAAATTAGTATTGGTATCATTAGGTACCACAACTGAATAACCTGTTTTAAACAATGATTATGATAATTAATAGGAAAATAGTAATTGCAGGTGCTATTTCTAAAAATTTTTAATTCCTTCTTTTCCTTCTCAAGTCCTTTCAAACACATTTAAAAAAATGAAATAAGAATATCAGTTAATATGAAGCAACATGAACAAACAGAATCAGAAGGCAAATTCCAAAGAGATCACTGCTATAAATAGAGACATGGAAATGTCAGAACAGAGAAGAAAAGTTCCAAGAAAAAACAACAACAAAACTGTATGCCAAGTGAGTTTTACATCTCATAACCATCCATCATTTAAGATTTCATTTGCAAATAATCTAATAATCTATTTCAAAAAGTAAATGAGTAAAGATAGATGTATTGATTATAAAAATCAAATGTTTTTGTTTATGCACAGATTTTTCTTCCCCTCGTACCTAAGAAGCAGAAAATCTCCATCTGAAATTTAACCCAATCACTGCTGCCGCACAGAGAAATTATTTCATGAAATAAAGAACACTGGATTAGGAATCTAGTTTTAGCTCTGCAATTAATCTTGACAGCCACTCTTACATGACACTGAAGCAATCTGGGTGACAGTTTCTTCCACCACAAAATGAAGTGAACTACCTGATATTCAAGGCCTTTCCAAGTCTGATATTCTTCTAAATATTTTTAATTGCAGTTGACATACATTATTAGTTTCCGGTGTACAACCCAGCAATTAGACATTTATATACCTATGTAATGATCCCCCCGATAAAATGCATCTGAAACCATATATAGTTACCACAGTACTACTGACTATATTCCCTGACACCATAGTTATCACAATATTGATTATATTCCCTATGCTGTACTTTAAATCTCCATGACTATTTTGTAGCTACCAATTTGTACTTCTTAATCCTTTCCCCTTTTTCACCCATCCCCCCAAATTCCCTCCCATCTGGCAACCATCAAAACATTCTCTGTATCTATGAGTGTGTTTCTGTTCAGCTTATTTAGTTTTTAGATTCCATATATAAGTAAAATCATATGGCATTTGTCTTTCTCTGTCTGACCTAATTTCACACAGAACAATACCCTCTAGGTCCATCCACATTGTTGCAGATAGTAAGATGTCATTTTGTTTTTTAATCGCTGAGTCATATTCATTGTATACATGAGGTCTGTCCAGAAAAAGTCCAGCCATTGTTAATATAACAAGAATAGTTTTTGTGACATCAATGTAACCTGACATCCAAGGAGAGGGGACTGAAATGCATATGCCTGAACAGTGACAACTTCACGGTACTAGTCAAATGCCATTGAGTGAGCATGTATACTGTGTGGCCATCTTATTCAAAATGATTGAGCAGGCAGAACAATGAATCTGCATAAAATTTTGCATTAAGCTTGAACATTCTTCCATGGACACTATCCGGATGATTCAGAAGGCCACAGTTATAAACAACTGGTATTGGCAGTTTCATCACAATGTGCCCATTCATACATCACATTTCGTGCGTTTTTTTGGTGAAACATCAAAACACCCAGGCGACTGAGCCCCCACTATGGCCCTGACTTGGCACCCTGTGACTTCTGTCTTTTCCCAAAACTAAAATCACCTTTGAAAGGGAAGAAATTTCAGACCACTGCTGAGGTTCAGGAAAATACAATGGGCATCTGATGGCAACTGGAAGAACTGTGTGAGGTCCCAAGGTGCCTACTTTAAGGGGATGGAGGCATGTATCACATAGGTGCAATGTTTCTTGTATCTTGTATGTACAATGAATGTCTTTCATATTATATGGCTGGATACCTTCTGGACAGACTTCATATTCATCCCTTCTTACCATCATCTATTGATGGACACTTAGGTTGGTTCCATACTTTGGCTATTGCAAATAATGATGTAATGAACATATGGATGTATATTCTTTTCGATATGCAGTGGAACCTCAGTTCTCAACCATAATTCATTCTGGAAGGCTGTTTGAGAAGTGCTTTTTTCGAAAACCGAATTGTGTCTAATAGATGCGTGACTAATAATAATACAGGTATCAGCATGCAAGTGTTGTCAGGTCATAAACCAGTTTTGTTTTACAACTTAGGCATATTTTCCCAAACTGAGTTGGGAAACATTCAAGAACTGAGGTTTGACTATTGTGTTGGGTTTCTTTAAATAAATAAATAGCTAGAAAAAGAATTGCTGGGTCCTTTTTGTCTGGTATAAGTATTGTTACTCCAGCCTTTTTAAAAAATACATTTCCTTTTTCATGACATCTTTTTTTTACATCCCTTTACTTTCAGTTTGTGCCTTTGGATATCTAAAGCAAGCCTCTTGTACGCAGCGTATGTAAGGTCCTCGTTCTGTTATTCATTCAGCCACCACATGTCTTTGATTGGAGCATTTAATCCATTTGCATTTAAAGTGATTGTTGATAGATATGTATTTATTGCCATTGTTACTCAGTTTTTGATCTTCTTGAAGACCCTTTAACACACTGGTTTGGTGGTGATGAACTCCTTTGGCTTCTTCTTGTCTGGGAATCTCTTTATCTGTCCTTCAATTCTGAATGCTGGGTAACCTGTTATAGATCCTTGATTTTCATCACTTTGAAGATTTTTGTGCTAGTGCTGTCTGGCCTGCAAAATCTCTGTTAAGAAATCAGCTGCCAGTCTTATGGGTGCTCCCTTGTAGGTAACTAACAGCTTTTCTGTAGCTGTTTAAGTCTCTTAGTTTTTAACCTTTGGCATTTTAATTATGTTTTCAGTGAGGGCCTCTTTGGGTTCATCTTTTCTCTGCATTTCCTGGACTTGTACACCAGGTTAAAGTAGTTCTGTCATTATTTTTGTGACTAGGGTTTCAATTCCTTGCTCGCTCTTGTACCCTCTTGGTGCAAACGTTGGTACCCTTGATGTTGTCTCAGAGGTCCCTTAAATTACCCTCATTTTTTTTCTTTCTGCTGACCTCATTGGGTGTCTCTGCTTCCTTATCTTCCAAATCATTGATTTTGATTCTTTGCTTCACCTACTCTGCTAATTACCTGTATCCTTCATTTCGGTTATCATAGTCTTTCACTTCTGACTGGCTGTTTTGTTTTCTATCTCATTACGTTTCCTACCTCTTTGTTGAAGTTCTCACTAAAACATCTACTCTTCCCCTAAGTTCTAAGCATCTTTATAATCAATGTTTTTTTTTTTTTTTTTGAAAGTTTTAGAAAGTTATAGAGGTGGTAGAAGTGAGCTAGCCAGGCTCTACATGCTCAGGAAACAAATTATAGAGGCAAAGGAAGGGCCCATGAAGCTTAGGAGAAGGAAAAGCGGAGATAAAGCACCTGGAGGAAGAGAGGGATGGAAAAAGCATGGCCATGCTACCGAGAGAGCACGTATAACCACTGGGACATATTCCTTTGTCTCCCCTTTTTGGCTGCCTCCTTCTGTCTGTTTCTATGTATTAGGCAGATCTACTATGTCTCCCAGTCTTGGCAGAGTGGCCTTATGTGTTGGATATCCTGTAAGGCCCACTGATGCAGCCTCCTTAGTCACCTGAGCTGAGCACTGCAGGTACATCCCCATGTGGGCTGTGTGTACTCTCCTGTTGTAGTTGGACCTTGATATGCTGTTGACACAAGAGGAATTTACCTACATGCCATCAATTTCAAAGACGGGCTAAAACCACAGCAAAGCCTCTTCTATACGGGCACAGACCCCATGGAGCAGGAATCACATAAGCAGGTCAATGGTGCTCCACAAGCCTTGCCCCTTAAGTGTGCCACCCATGAAAGTGGTTTGGTGGTACTCTGGCTTAGTCTGAAGCTATCTATCTGGTTTTTGCCTCTGGAGCCTGCAAGGAGGTACAGGCCAAGGTCAGCTATCACCTATGCAGTACCCTGGGCCACCAAGCATGAATCACAAAGCAATTTCAGATGGCTGCGACCTGTGCTGGACTTGGAGGTACCCAGGAGAGGACAAGGCTGGCTGGTGCTAGTGCCAGACCTTGTGCCACTTAGCAAGATACAGGAGACACGCCAAGGCCAAATGCTGCTTGTTTGGTGTTTGAAAACCTTTGAGAGATTTTTTAGAAAGTCCACAGCATGAGCCAAGACCAGATATTCGTATTTAAAACCCACTTGAAGGGGATTGGGCAGTCCCTGGATTTGGGTGGGGTGAGGAATCAGGGTAGGACACCATGTTAGCCAGGTTGATGGAGACTCACATATACTACCCACCTTTGGGAATCTGTGGGAGAAAGGCTCAGCACAAGTACAATGGCTTCTGCCTCACTTCTGTCTGGGAGAAAGCTGCTCCTTCAGCCCTTGCTGGACTATACAGTTTCATCTCCTATGTTCCCAGTGCCTTTCAAGCTGGAGTTCAGAGTGAGTGAGTCCAAGTCAGTCAGTGAGCAGGCTCTTTAAGAGAAACACCTGAGATTCCAGAAGCCTTCCTTCTTACTCAGCCACAATCCACGATGGTTTTCACAGCCAGAAGTTAGGGGGACTTCTTGTCTCAGCACTGGTACCCTAGGCTGGGGTACCTGGTGTGGGGCTGAAACCCCTAGCTTCACAGGCGGGTGCTCTGCAGCTAAGACATCTCTCCCCATGTGTAACCACCACAGGAGTGTGGGACCAGCCCATTCATCATCTCTGCCCCTCACACCAGTCTCCATGTGGCTTCTTTACATCCTTAGTTATAAGACTTCTGTTCAGCTAGATTTCAGGTGTTTCTGAATGAAGGTTGTTCTGCAGTTTAGATGGAATTTTGATGTGGTTGTGGAAGGATATTAATACATTTATCTACTTCACTATCTTGACCAGAAGCCTCCCAGTCTGACATTCTAAGAAAAGTTTAAGTGAAGCTACTCTTCAGTGCTATCCAGCCTCAAAGGTCCTCAATGTCCATAACAACATAATAATTTGTTGAGCTCTAGCTTTCAAGAAAGTTTAAGTATAATAACAAAGAATTGAATTTTGTATTAGGCTTTTACCAATATAAAAGCACTAAGCTATTCTCAGCATCCAAATAAGATCTAGTCCTTGACCAGCCCTCCCTTATACAGAAGGAAAAGTGGAGAGGACAAGATCACTGTATTCAGATTACTTACTACAATGTAGCTTGTGAAACAGCATGGTACTGGCATGAAAACAGACATATAAATCAATGGAACAGGACAAAATAGAAATAAACCCATGCCTTTACAGTCAATTAATATTTGACAAAGGAGGCAAAAACAGTTTTTTCAATAAATGGTATTGGGAATACTGGACAGAAATGTGCAAAAATAAATAAAACCAGCCCTGACTGGTGTGGCTTAGTAGTTTAGGCATTGTCCTGAAAAGCAAAAGGTTGCCAGTTAGATTGTTGGGATACATATCTAGGTTGTTGGTTTGGTCCCCAGTTGGGTACGTACAAGAGGCAACTGATCTATGTTTCTTACATCAATATTGCTCTCCCTTCTCCCACCCTTCCCCTCTTTCTAAAAATAAACAAATAAAATATTAAAAGGAAAGAAATACTGCCCTAGCTTAGATCAACAAAAAATTGTGTTCAAAAACAGAAAATGTTTCTAGATTAAGGTCTCAAGACTATATGCCCACAACAATTAGAGAATAAACTTCACAACTTTATTAAAAGTAAGCCAAAGTCTGACAAAGCATACAGACTTCAGTTATATTTCAATAGTTCTCAACTGTGGAACAACCTAGGAAATTTTTACAGATACAATGTTGATCAATTAAATTAGTCTCTGGAAGTAGGGGTTGGGGCTCAACCTTCACATATTTTAAAAAATGTGACCCTGCAGCCAACGCAGTCAACCACAGAATTAAGTAAGAGATTACAGGAGTCAGGTTGTTTTATGAAAAAAGAAGATTGTTGATCTGGATCTTTAGTTGGCTACAAATTTCATGAAAAAAAGTAACAGAAAAAGTGAAAGAATTGATGTATAAATACACGATCCAAGTAAAGAAAGAAAAAAATAAACATTTTTTAACCACAAAATAAAAGAACAATAAGAATAGTAAATATATTAATTTATTTTAGACATTTTAGCTTTAAGGCAAAATGAAAAGTGAGTTTTGGAGGTGGCTGAAGATACTGGTTTGGAAATACATTTGGGGAAGAAGTACAGAGCCAATTTAAGTCAATTATGGAACTATATACATATTCAGCAGTTTCATTTTATATTATATTCTACTTTATTATGTTATTTGAGTGCATACTGTAGAATTAGCTAGAATCACTCAAAAGTTGTGTAGTAGAGGCTAGTTTTCCTTTTTCTTTTGAGACAAGTGCTTTCTGGAATACCACATTTTTAACACAGCATCATCCCTAAAGTAATGGGAAGCTGGGAGTATTATGATTTACCAGCAAGAGCAGGCAGCTCTAAACTTTTCTCACTAAATACTGACTTTCAATTTCTTACATATTTCATGAAGCTGCATTTCATCTCCTGTGATTCTGGTCAAAAGACAGATCCTGTTTACAGACAGGATGCCAACACATGTGTGCAACTAGCTAAACAAGCATTCTATATCCATTCAAAGAGGTTCTTTGTATGATACAGTAATGGGAGTTGTTTATTTTTTTTTGTCAGATTTGAAAAACCCTGTAAAGTCAGGAATGGTACTTTGGCAAACCACTCCTTTCCACCTTCACTGAAGAGGTCCTCCTAAAGTACAGACAAAAATTTATCTTTTAACAAAGAAGCTTTGTCTCAAAGTTAATTGTTCTAAAAGATTAAATTATATTTTACACAGAATTCTCAGAAGAGTCTAATCTAAAAACTTTTAATATGTTTCTTTTGGCAGATGGGCTACTTTGTAGAGAAATCCAATATACAGAAAAACAGTACAAACACTACATAGGAGCTGTGTGGTATTACACGAAAACAAAAAAAAAAAAAGAAAAAGAAAAAGAAAATTAGTTAATCCTATCCTTACCTTGAAGACGCTTACAATCTAGTCAGTGATGTGGACTACAAACATATAAACCCCCGAATAATGTATTTGAAAAATAACACTAATCATCATCAAATACATATGTATACTTGTGTATATATGTACACATACTACAGATGTATATACACACATCATAAAGTAATATATACTGTAGATTACTAATCTACCCAATGCAATTAACAATACAGAAAAACAGCTCCCATAATGTTGTACAATACATGGGTTCTTTAAATTTTGTAAGTAATGTATGTTTATTACCTCATATTAAAAGATGTCTTTCCGTGAAGAATTTTGCCCTAAGTCTTGATAAAAAACTAATGCAACATTTTTAAAAAAATCCAAGTAAGAAATAGTAAGTTGTGACCCATATCCTAGAAATTATAGAGAGCAACATTCATTACTTGACATTTTACAGATTCTTCCATTCTTTCAAGTCAGGCTGCCTAGGTTCAATTCACAACTCCAACACTTATTAACAGGTACCTTTGGGCAACTTTTATTTGTACTCCAGCAAAATGGAAATTTAATAGCACCTGTCGCATAAAACCATTGTGAGAATAAGTTAAATACATGTAAAACATTTAGAACAGTTCCCATATACAGTGCTATTAACTATTGCTGCGTTTTAGAGTGTGCTATATAGTAAAAGCATAGAAAAAGATGTAGCCCTTACTGTCATGGACCTTACAACCCAGTGGGAATTTCAAATAAACAATAAATGATTTTATGGTATTATTATCTAATATTCTACATAAGAACAAATAGGAATATCTAAATTTGAGTTTTAGACAGGCTTTGTGGGGGAAAAAAAACAGAGAGAATTTAGCAGGCAACAGTTAAATGGAAGAGGTGAGAAATGTTCCTGACAAAGAGAAAAATATGTGAAAGGCTCAGGGGCTCTATAGTTATGAATAAGTAGAAATGGCAAAGAGAATAAAAGGCTGGATTAAGGGCAAATCAATGGTCATGAGCAATATCCTAGTATTCCTCAGTCCTCTAACAATTAGTATACATCATCAAATCTGGCATCCAAATCAGAGAAGAAATTTCTAATTTAGCGTGAGGTGATCCTCTGAAAGGGAAAGGGAAAACAGAAATCACTGTAAAACATAGGACATTTTTATAATCCTTTACTGTTGGCTACTTTTCAGAAAAGATTAAATTACCTCCTTTTTTGGTATGCTGGTAAAAGTTAGTTGTGTGACTTACCAAAGAGCACATGGGTCAGGCTTGAATCTAGATCCTCTAGAAACAAGCCCAGAGTCCTCTATATTATATGGAGCTGCCTTCAGTTTCAGACACTAGTCAAATCATTATTCTCCACAATGTTCTAAAGTTACATTTGTGTTAGGAACTTTGTCCTTTAAAATGAAAATACTTCCTGCTTCCATTCATTCCTTAGTCTGAAATAGAATCCTAGAAGTCAATCAGAAGGGATGTAAAAGTCATTAAGACCAATGACCAACCTAATGATCAAATATCCTAACAATATCCTGGACCATTTACTTTAATTTGAAGTGGCCACTTTCCTCCTACCTACCCCAAATTTGTGACTGTGCACTGAGAAAAAACAGGCCTGGTTTAAATGACACACAGAGTACTGCATGAAGTTATCAGATCCTTCTTCCTAAAAGTGTTAGGAGGTAAGTGATGAGTGAGTATAAAGGTAAGGCAATAAGCCTGTACAATTTTGCCACTCTTAAAATGCCTATTTAAAAAGCAACGTTGGATGCTTTTTCTCCAATAGCTATAATTAAGAACCTGTTGATACCACACATGGATTTAACAAATCCAATAATGAAAAGCTGTGCCAAGAAAGAAGATAAAATGAAAAACCTTGCCAATATATTCAATAGCCCAATTTTTATTATCTTTACTAATATTTTCTTTGTTTTTGGCAAATCTAAATGCTCCCTATTACACTTCTGTAAGCTCAAAAACACAGTTTTGCTTCATCCTGAGGATGAAATATGGAATACCAAATTCTGTTATAAGGGTGTGACTATAATATATAATTCAGCTGAATATTTAGCCAGCTCTTAAAGCACAATAAACTAATTTTAGGTCAGCTATGATACACCCACTATTAAGAGAATGTACAGTGCAAAGGGGAATAAACCAAGTCAAGAAAGTCTGATTTCATCAGTTATCATGAAAGTACCTAGAAAAATAAAGTACAAATGGCTTTGAGATTGAGCAGGCTCAGAACAAACTCACATGTAGCCTAATTGAAAGTCACTGGTTATAGTTTTTCCAAAACTAAAATTTGAAGATAGCTGTTTAATCCCAAAAATTTACAGAAGCAGAGTACCATGGATTATCCTTTCCTGATTATGATATACTAGAAGCCGAACTGTATGTTTGATAATACCAATTTCCATCTGCATATTTTAGTTTCTGAAATGCTCAGAGATATCTCTTCCCAGGACAGCAAGGCAGGTCACGATTATTATGTAGATGAGATCTCAGACAGAGAGACTGAGTCACTTGCCCAATATCACAAAACCAACTAAAATGTAGAGGCAGATTTTTTCAATATTTACTGCTTCGACAAATATCTAGAATGCTAAGGCTTTGTTTTAGGGCCTGGTCAATGGTAGAGATAGGTAAGGTCCTTGCCCTCCAGGAGTTTACATTCTAGTAGAAGAGAGACAATAAACAAGTAAACAAATAGAACATAAGATTTTAGATAAGTTTTAAATAAATGCTATATAAAGAGAACATGGTAATGGGATACAGTCGTTGCAGATGGCACAACCAGAGGTCAGAGATGATCTAAGGAGGTGACATCTAAACTGAGGCCTGACAAATCACCCATGAGGTCTATAAAGGCATTGTAGGCAAAGAAAAAAGCAAGTATGAAAGTCACACAGGCAGGAACAACAAGGTGGCCAGACAGCTGAAGTGCAGTAAGATGGAGGAGGTAAAGAGGGAAGAAGGTACAGAGACAGTGGGCTAACTGTATTAGGCCCTTAAGCCACACACTCCAGGAGGTAGGATTTAAGATGAAACTGAAGATGTAAGTGGGATGATTTCATTTGCATTTTAAAGAAATCATTTCAAGCTGCCATAAGAAACAACTGTCATACAATCGGCTAGCAGCATCCTTGAACTTCAAAAGTACTAGAAACAGTCTACTCCTAGAACATTCCTGAAGAGTTGGATACATAGGTGCTTGTTACCTTTGAGACATTACATGTAATTATACGCTTTTCTATACAAAATTCCATAATTTTTAAAAGTAAATTGGACAGATGTAAGGCTGGAAGCAGAAAAATCACCAGAACAGTCCAGGAATAGGGTGATGGTAACTTGGGAGTAGTGGAGATGAAAAGTTCATTAATTTGTAACATTGTTCAGAGGTATGGTAAATAGATCTTCCTGATGGATGGAGGCTGGGGCAGGAATCAAGGCTAACTAGTGATTCTCGATGTGGGATGATTCTGTCTCCCAGGGGACATTTGTTATGTTTGAAGACATTTTTGGTTGTCACAATTGGTGGTGGGGAGGGGGTGGTATGTTACTGGCTTTTAATGTTAGAGTTCAAGGATGCTAAACATACAATGCACAGTAGTATTTTAAAACAAAAAAATTATCTGGCTAAAAAGTGTTAATAGTGCTGAGGATGAGAAATCCTGATCTAGACTGATTCCAGCTGGTTCCCATCCTAGAATATTCATACTTCCAGGAGAATCTAGAAAATAAAACCAAAACCAAAAAACCCCTAGAAATAGCATCCTTACTTATTTTTAATATTTAGAAACAACTAAAATTGTTCTATACGTGAAATAAAGTTTATTTGTTTAGAGATAAATTATATCACTCTGTGGTTACCTCTATGCTAATTAGAAGGTCTGACTGGTACGTAAGACTAATAAAATATAAAAAATCAATTACTGATTAATAAATGCCACTTGAACACTTTCTCAAAATGCAACTAGAAAACTTCTATTTAGGAATACCACCCAACACTGCTTATTTCTTTTTACCAGCTTTTTTCATCTGTCATCCAATACATTCACTACTTTTCCAAATAAAAATTCCTCCAAAATCTAAAGGGATGGCTATGAACACTGAAAAAATAATCGAAATTATACAAACAGGTATGATGTTAGGAAAAGCTTGAAGAAAATGATAACCATCTTGTATGTATGTGCATGTAGCTGTTTAGTTATTTGTCTTATTTTAGACCTTGAAGTGGCCTAAAACAAAGGGTTAGGTATCAGAAGACTGCAGCGTGCATTTCCCTCAATTACTCCAAGGCCAGCAATAAGTACTCTTTTAGACCTAAAAAACACAAAATGCCAAAGTTGGGAACGTTCATTTTACCTCATTCTTTGTTACCTAAAAGGAAAGAATTTGGAAAAAGTCATTTTCGTCATCTCCTACAGCATCCTCCAAGTCTGAAACTATTAATGCAGTATAGTACGTATCACTATATACTCGGGAAGGTCTGAAGACCTGAAATTACTTGGTAACTTAAGTAGATAACAGAAAATACAGAAATAATTATCTAGTCCTAAGATGACAGTTCGGATCATTACCTTCCATTTGAATTCGCACAAGGTGGAGCTGCGATAAACTATTTCTAAGAAACTAGAGTCAATTTTGGTTAAGAAACGGACGCTCTTCTTAATTATAGGGTCCTCGATAAAACTAGTCATGGACTAGTCATGGACGTATGCATTACTAGGTTATTAAATTTGGTTAAAACTGAATTTTAGAAACAATTACTTTTTTTAAAAGGTAAAAGGGGAGGACAGTCACATTCACAGCCTCGTCATTATTTATCCACAAACTCGAGCACTAAGTGGCCTCCAGCCTGAATTCAACTCCACTTGTGATAAAACTCAAAACTCTGACAATCTAAAAGTAAAATACAGGGGCACCTTATTACCCTGAAAGTCACGCCGAGTTCCCGTTATGCCGAGTTCCCGCTAGACCTGGCGGACGTTTTCGGAAGCATCACCTCGCCGTGACCCGAGTGCGCTCCTCCCAGGCGCACTCCCTGAGGCAGCGCTCTCAAGACGTGATAGCGTCGTCGTTACGCCCATGACGTCACCCTGCACGCCAAGGATACATGGAATTACCACCGGCATAAAATTCACCTTAGGCAGTGACCGTTAGTAAACATTACTGCTTTTCTTCAGGTTTTCAGAAACTCAAGCCTACCGCAGTCTTCGCACCAACCTTATCCTCCGAAGAAAGACAGCCACACAGCCTTAACACAAGTACACGCGAGTAGGAGGTGCCAAAATGTCTCATTGTCGCGAAATCGACAACTCTCGCGACAGCTACCTTTCCTTTTTAGCCCCGCCCCCTACAGCGCGCCTTCCTTAAAATATCGCGAGATTTTATTCTTTCAATCTCCGCCCCTTTACGGCACGATGGTCGCACAAGAATGTGATACAGGCTCCGCTGCCGCCATTTTCTTTCTTTCTTAGCAGTTGGCTGGGAGAAGGTCTCTGCGAAAAAGCGGTAATCGCTACAGTAGGTTAGACATGGCAGACTATTCAACAGTGCCTCCACCCTCCTCTGCCTCAGCTGGTGGTGGAGGCGGCGGCGGCGGCGGTGGAGTTAATGATGCTTTCAAAGATGCGCTGCAGAGAGCCCGGCAGGTAAGTCTGGACCGCGCGACGGGATCCCGATAGCTCACGGTAATTGGCCGCTGGCTGAGTAGGCCGCTACTTCTTCGCGCGTGAGGAAGAGAAAGACGTGCTCTTCCGGGCTCTGAAATGTGGGAACACTCACGTTTCCCCACGTTGGTAATACCGGTTAGAGGCTGGAGCTCGGTTTTGTGTTCTTGCTGTCTGAACCAGTAGGAACCCCAACGCGTGCTATGCGTAGATAGATGGCTTTAGGTCTTTCCCCGCTCCTGCGGCACTCGCGTTTCTTTCTCCAAGGAGTTAGCATTTCCTTTTTCTCAGATTGAACATGCTCGCCGTGGGATAAAGCGCGCGTAGTTTTACACAATAGTATGGAAGGTTCTAGTAATGATTTTAAGACAGAACTAGGATATGCCCCTATGAACCCCTTTGTAAGGGAAGGTACATGTCATTAGAGCAGTCTTCAGAGCTTCTCTAGTTCATTCGAACTCTCTTTGCAATTATCGTTTACTTTCACACTTAAGAGCTCTAAATCCTGGGTTGGGATCCTTCCTTAGGGCGGGATTTACGTGTCAGTGTGTTACACCAGTCCTTCCCCCTTGTGTCTCAAAATGGCTTCAGGCCCATTTTACTCCAAGTTTCATTTTGAATCTGCCTCTCGGTTCAGAGTCGTAAACTGACCAGACCTCTTTGTATTACGTAATTGCATACATTTGCCCTGAAGGTACTTCTTTCACAAACGAAAGCTGAAAAACACGTGTACTTAAAGAAATTGAAAGATGTCTTAATTTGAACTTCATCTTTATTAGGTAGTTTCTTATTATAATTACAACTTTAAAATGTATGATGTCCGTTTGGACTTGTATGTAAGCAAAAGTGAGAATCTTACCGTGTGACACTATGCATAATAGGAGCTAGACATTTTTTAGACACCAGTGTTAATCGAATGGTAATCAGAAACCAATTTTCTGCTATGCTTTGATTGCATTAGGAGTTCACTTTGTAACAACTATTTTTATCCTCCAGTTAAAGGATTATTTGAGTCAAGATCTGTAAATTCGGAAATGATGTAACGAATTGCTCGTTACTTTTTTTTTAAAATTTATTATTTATTTATCTTTTAGAGGGGAAGGGTAGGAGAGAAGGAAAGGGAGAGAAATATCAATGTACGGTTGCCTCTCGTGTGTCCCATGCTGGGAACTGGCCTGCAACCCAGGCATGTGCCCTGACTGGGAATCGAACCACGATCCTCTGGTTCGCAGGCCCGCGCTCAATCCACTGAGCTACACCAGCCAGGGCTGCTCGTTACTTTTTTAAGTGAACACATTATAAATAAAAATGTTCCTGTGCTTGTTTATTATAAGAATATTCAGGGAGTCAACGAAAGTCATCATTAATACTAGTTCTGCAGTTTTTTCACTTCATTTTTATTTATCACTTTGAACAAGTTTAGTGTATCAACTGAAACATAATGACAGGACTACTGTTAGAGGGGTTTTATTAGATTGGGTTGGAAGACTCACCTGAATTTTCATTCAACCATCATATTGAATTAATATGTGGCACACACTATACTTAGATGCTATAGAATTTTTTAATATGTGAATTGGATTTCTGCCTTCTAGGAATCTATGATACAGTTAAAAGGAACCAAGTGGATATGAATTGTGTCTGATTAATGCTTTCAGAGAGGAGTGGACAAAATAATGTACGCTGTTAATCTACTTGTCTGTAAACATTTGTAGAGTTGAGCACTGTGCACATCACCAGGGATTGAGGTGCTTAACTGCCCAAGTAAAGGACTGATTTTTTAAGCAAGGCATTAAAGAATGAGTGAGAGTTTGACCAATGGAGACAAGAAGCAGCATGTGCAAAGGTATGGGGGTTTTGCATTGACAAGAGCCCAAGAATGAAGTCATTGAAGGATAGTGTTTGATGGGGGAAGGAGGGTGGAAAATGAAGTGAAAAAAGGTACAGATGGATACAACTTGTAAAAGACTGGGTTGTAATGCTTTAATAAAAAACTGCACTTCATTATTTGGCTGGGCTATAATTTCCTGATTAACTTAGACTGCTATTTTAATATGGAAATTTTCCTCAAACTTTGGAGTTTTTTTGTACACTTTATATGCCAATAAATAGGTTGGCTGCCCCAATGCCGCTGCTGTAATGATTCCTTATAGTTGTATTTGCTATAATAGTTTGTTTCTTTAACTAAATAATAATTTGTTTAACTGAGATTTCCACATTTGTCTTTTGAGTGGAATTAGCCCTTATGATTGATTGCCTTTAAGAATGCCTGTTTGTCTTATAAGTGGAATGTAGGGAAGAGTACTTTGGGCTGAAGGAATAAGTTAGCTTACTATTTGAACCATTTTTTCTCTGAAAGTTACTGAATTATATTTCAAAAATTCCTATCTAACCTCAAGTTTCACTTCTTTGTCCAAAGTATTATGCTGTGTTCTTTGCAAGGAAGAGGTACAAGAACAGCTTTCTTTCAAAGAGCTGTATACCAGTGGGGATACTATTGGCATTTTAGCTGGACAGTTAATTGTTATGCAGGAAAATGGGATTACTGATTAGGATCCTTGGTTCCTACCTAGTAAATGGTAGCATTTACTCTAGTTTATTATTGCCATCTGGTAATTTAGGCCAAGTCGCCAAATCTTTTTTGCTAGAAAATCATAATTATTTTCTATGTGAAATTTAGAGATTCTTATAATACTCTGTAAGCTAAATCCAGCACAGAGGCACTGGATTGTTTCTCTAGTTTAGGGTTTCCAACCTGTACACTTCAGAAATTTATATTTTTGTATTTGAAGTTTTGACTCCACAGGGTGAGGTTGGTATTCTTAGATCTTTGGTGATCACACTAGATAACAAATTCTGTCTTTGAAAATTGGAAAGTTAGAATGTATCTATCTACTTTTTTTCACAAGGTTATATGAAGGTAGAAGTGAATCAGACGGAGGCTGAGACTAGATGGGTAGCATGGTAGATCACAAGTTAGGCAGAATATCAAACTTCATCAAACTAGTATAGTAGTTACTAGGTACTCAGTTATTTTTGATATCTCTCCCTTGATAATTATAAAAGTGATTCAGACTGTTAAATTGTTTGAATGCAGTAAAACTTTTATAAAATACAATTGTTGATTTTAATTACCATTAATCCCTTCTGTGAAAGTTAGCATTTGAGTATATATTTTTTAACATTTTGTGATAAAATAGTGAAGTTTGATTAGGATAATAAGCAAAGGTTCCCGTGTTGTAGAGAGGGATAATGTTAATAAAATGGTGGCCTAATAATATTTCTAGTATCCTTCACATATTTTCACATTTCTTGTGCATGAGAACCATCAAGACCTGGCCCGTAGTAGGTGCTCAATATTTATTGAATTTAATAAAAAAATATAATGAATTAAAGTAGTAATGAAACTTTGTTTCGAAAATAATTATGTTTTTGCAGAATTCATTTCTCGAATGCCTGCAGTGTGGCTGTGTCAGATCTTAGTGAGAGATGCAAAGAGAAATTGTATACCTTACTCTCCCACAGGCACTCTTCACAAGCAGAATGTAACTGCATATATCCTCAGCAGGAGACACCGTTAAAATTTTAAAGTCAAGTATTTGAAGTCATGTAGATCCTGCTTTATAGTTGAGTTATTGTACACTGATCTGTTCATAACAGCTAGTGATTTATATACTGTTTAGGCTTTGTGCCAAACTTGTATTCATTTACAACCATCCTACAAGGTAAGCGTAGAAACTATTTTCTCCTTTGTATAGATAAGGTGAACAAGGCACAGAATGAATATGAAAATTTGGCAGGGACCCAAAGCAGTTGAACCAAAATCACAACCCACCCCAAATCATAGTAGTACTTGGAAGCTTAAGGAAGCATGCAGTGGACTGAAAATTAGGAGCTCGTCATCTTGGACATTAAGGTAGTTTACTTCTGAGAATCAGTTTTTAATTAAGAGAAAAACATCTCCAGGGTGGTATGACTAAATAATGTCTTCAATTTCCTTTCAACTCCAGAAGGTAGAAAATGCTAAAACAATAAAAAGTGAAAAAGTACTCATTTCAGAGGTAGAACAAGGTATAAATGGGAAGGCTTGAATTATCATAAAATAAAATCAAAGAAATTTATTGCACTTAATTTTACTAGTAAGAATTTTATATAGTTGTAGGTTGGATTTTAGCAACTACTGTTTCTCTTAAATAAATCCTCCTTGTAATGACTTGGGACAGCAATTTTCGACTTGAGTGCCATAAAAAAAAATTTTTTTTAAGATTTTTTTTATTTGTCTTTAGAGGGGTAGGAGAGAGGGAGAGGGAGAGAAATATCAATGTACGGTTGCCTCTCGTGTGTCCCCTGCTGGAAACTGGCCTGCAACCCAGGCATGTGCCCTGACTGGGAATCGAACCGCGATCCTCTGGTTCACAGGCCCGCGCTCAATCCACTGAGCTACACCAGCCAGGGCGCCATAAAAAATTTTAAAACACGCAATATCTTGCTAGTTGGTCAAGAGACACTGACCTCTTCACCCTTAGATCATCAATTTAAAAAATGACAGCAGCCAACATAATTGCCATCTGGTGAGAATGAATCAAAATTATGCTTTTGTTTGTCAGATTGGCAAAAAATATATACTTTTGGTGTGTCATGAAATTTTAGTAATTTATGTGTGCCATGAGATGAAAAAGTTTGAAAATGGCCGACTTAGGAAATGCATATTTTCTGTTATCTTGGAGAATTAAGCAGATCTATGTTGATAGTGTCTTTACTAAAAGCTCTTCTGATGTCTTTATATTCGGAATTTTTGAGATGGTGTTACTGGTTCTTTCGACTGAACCAAATACCAACTTTCATTTTCATTTGGGTAGTTTTAGAACTATTCAGTGAATAGGGAGGCATAAATATCTTTGTGCAGAAGTTCCTGCTCTGCAAATTCATGGAGCATTTATAAAAGCTAACTGCAGAAGATATTCATAGCCTAAATAGGTATTACTATTTTCTCTGGCCTGGAATACTTTCCTTAACATTGGTGCTCATCTATACCCAGCAGTGTATTTAAGTTCCTAGACAACAATGCTAAGTGGTTTAAAACTTAAGGGTGGGCAAAACTGTCTGGCACAATTGGAGCTTGCTGTAGCAACAAAGTCTAACTTATTATGGTGCTTTCTCCTTTTGACACAAGCCATACAGATTTAGTGGAGGGGAAAAAAACTTAGGGTTAGAAGAAGCCGTTGTTTTCAAGTATGGTGAGGAAATCTTTCAGAAAAGAAGTAGGATTTTAATTAGATGCTTAAAGATGCAGACAGGCTTTTGAGAAGTGAAAGATGATTAAAGAAGGTTAGATTGTTTTATCAAGCATTTTTATACTTAATTCTAATATACTTTGCTATAGGTGTCTGCATGTACAGGTGAGGAAAGAGAAGTCTAGGAACCTTAGGAAATATGGTTGACATATGGGAACTGATATATGTATACATGGGACTTGGTACATACTGGATTTATGACTCAAGTCACCAAATATACTCTTACTCTAGTTTCTCAGTTATAATGAAGCTTGAGGTGTAGTTAATTTAGTTTGACATCTTTAGGGGCATTTCAGTCACCAACGTTGATTTTTCATTTGATTTTTTTATCATAGAAAATTTCAAACATACTCAAAATTGAAAATAGTATAATATTCACCAGGCTGTAGTGGTAACCCCCATATAGTAATTAGCATGAAACTGTGTGGAAATTGGGACTTTACCATTGACTTAAAACTATATAACTTTAACTAAATCAATCTATTCAGATTTTTTTAACTGTAAACTGGATCTCTGTCTCATTTGAGGTAGAGAGTACTCACTGCCTCATAGGCTTATGATTATTCAGTGACGAAATGAGTGTGAACATCTTACTGTAGTGTGGAGCTTGGCCTGTTGCTGGCATTCAGCAATATTCCATTTCCTCTTTCATAGAGAAATGGAATAAATATCCACTGCTTGTGCCCTACTTGTGACTTGAGGTTGGTATTTGTTGTATGATTGTTTAATCAACTACAGGCAGTTTGTCTTACTCTAAAGTTAAGTTTTTAAGGATAAAATGACTTGAGGCTGTATTTCTGAGACATCTTGCCAGGCTCCCCTACCCGCATGTTTCTTTGGAGCAAGATTGTCCTGTAGGAATATAATACAACTCACATTTTATGTTACCTGACATACCTGAGATACTACCATTTCAATATGTGTTCAATACTTAAAATTTTTGAGATTTTCTTCCTTTTTTTATATATTTTTAAAGACGTTATTTTCAACCTGGGCAATCAGTGGTGTGACAGATGTCACAGTCAGATTGCCCTCACATCCTGTTTGTTTATTTTCAGAGAGAGAAGGGAGGGAGAAAGTGAGAGAAACATCAGTGTGTGGGAGAAACATGGATTGGTTGCTCTTGTTTGCCCCCAACTGGGGACCTGGCCTAAAACCAAGTGTGCACTGACAGAAAACTGAACTGGGATGACCTTTTGGTTTACAAGACTGTGCTCAATCCACTGAGCCACACCGGCCAGGGCTGCCATCTTTATATTAATTGCAAGTTTTCAATATCTGTATATTTTACACTTCAAAGTACATCTCCAATTTGGACTATTTTAATTACTCAGTAACCACATGTGGTTAGTGTCTGCACTATAAGACAGCATAGCCTTAGAGTCTCACAAAGTGTTCACATCCTTTAAGCCCACAAATATCTTTTGAAGAGTCATGGGAGAGAGCTATGGCAAAGATAGAATTAGGACCCATTATTTTCTTCAAAACTACCTTGGTCAGTGTTTTAAAGGTTCCTAATTGATTTCTAAGAGATGTATCATAAGATTAATTTCAGATGATTATTTGTTAACTGTCTGGAGTTATTAGTGGTAATAATGAACTGTAGTTTTTAATTTGTCTTACCAAAATTTTTAAGGAGTTTGTTTGTTTGGAGAGAGGGTAAGGGAGGGAGAAAGAGAGGGAGAAAAACATCAGTGTGTGGCTGCTCCTCACATGGCCCCCCCACTGGGGACCTGGTCTGCAACCCAGGCATGTGCCCTGACTGGGAATCTACTTGGCAACTCTTTGGTTCGCAGACCGCTCTCAATCCACTGAGCTACACTAGCCAGGGCTCAAATTAATTTTTTTGTGGTAGATACGTATTATGAACTATATGAAAAAAGTGAGTACTGAATAGTATGTAGTAGTCATGATGCTATTCTTAATGATAGTGTTTTTTTTGTTTGTTTGTTTTTGTTGTTGTTTTTAAGATTGCAGCAAAAATTGGAGGTGATGCTGGTACAACACTGAATTCAAATGATTATGGTTATGGGGGACAAAAAAGACCTTTGGAAGACGGAGGTAAGTTGTGGCCATAAGTATTTTAATTGTTTTACACAGTTTAGTAGAAGTAACTTTTAATGGTTTTCAAAGAATGTTCTTTTACTGAAACATTAGTTTTATCATAAGGTTGCTAACATTGTAAGGTGTATAATGACCTCAAAAGGAAAGGGGGAAAGAGAGACCTAGACAAGGTAGGTAAAATGTGAGTCAACCAGCCAGTTTTGACTTACTAGAAAAACAACATTTTTCTTTTTTTTTTTCTTTTTTTTCTTTTTTTAAGATTGTGCCAGACTGACAGTTTGCACAGACAACTAACTCATTAATGTACTATAGTGGTTGGGGAGGATGAAAATATAAATAAAATGCTTAGGAGGCATTTCACAAGTTTTTCTCATCATTCATGAATTAATCTTTATATACTGTATATCATTGTTTTACTACTTCAGATTTCACTTTAAAGGTTGAAGTTGCTCTAGTTTGCTACGCTAGTGTGTTGCAAGTTATACCATTTTTTGTTACTTTTTTGTTTGTTTTAGTACCTTGTTTTGTGTTTCAGGTTTAACTCAATGTGGCTTAAAGCAGTAGATGTACAGTGCCTTGTATTATAAAACAAACAAACAAAAAAACAATTGTTGAAGCTCCTGAACTTAGAAGTCAGAACATATTTTTGTTTTAGATTTGATGTATGAAATTTGATACAATTTCTTTTGCCCTTTTATTTATTTTTTTTTTTAAGAAGGATTCTAAATGAGCCTATCAAATGTATTTGTAGCTTTTGACCAGGAGTGTTAGGTTTTATTAAGTGACTTTCACATATAGTGAGGTTTTAATATACAAAAAAAAAAAAAAATGAGCTAATGATGCTTCAGATGTTGTATGTAATGTATTCTTTTTATTTTATGTGTAGATGGCTCTTGGACAAGTCCGAGCAGTACAACACACTGGGAGGGAATGCCCTCTCCTTTTAAAGGCAGGAATTTTTATTTATTACCTGTGTTTAGTATGTAAACGTGAAATAAACCAGTGGATTCTTATATGGACACAATATTTCTTGGATTATGTGTCTGAGTTTTTGCTGCACAACATTCTGATGTTTAATCATTTAAGTTTGAAGGGGGGAGGAGAATGTAGTACTTTGAGCTATCAGTTGTCTATTCTAAGGTATGCATTGTATTCACTTGCGTAAAGGAGTAGATGAAGGTAATCGTGTAGTTGCTTTGAGTTTCTGCTGAAGTTTATGCCTTGAAATGTTTGGTGAAGAACAATAGAACAGTTTAGATTGAGATTGCCTTGTAATGTCATTTTAAAATTTATTTTGCATAGCTTTGTGGTCACTGTCAATACACTCAACTTTGATATGTCAAATTTTCACATTTTGATAGGTTTTTTTTTTCTTCCAGTCTTCAATTTCTACAGTGAGAAGCATCATTAGCCTTTAGCATGTGATATTTTGCTAGTAACGGACCTAAATACTTTGTCTTGTAACATTCTAAAGTGCTTAACATACATTAAGGTCAGTGATTTGATACAATCCAAAAGAATGTTTTTAAAAATGTCTGTGCATTTTAAATGTGAAGAGCTTGGGCTGAGTTTTGGCACTTTTGGTTCAAATGACACCATACCCTCAGCTATTTCAATAAATATTTATATTGATATTTATTCTTGCTTGGGCAGGGGGAACTACGTCTTATATTTGTACTTACTGGCAAAAAATTAAAAGACTCTTAATTTTTCAGATCAACCTGATGCTAAGAAAGTTGCTCCTCAAAATGACTGTAAGTATTTATTATTTGAAGTTGGGTTAAAAAATAAAGTAATTGGATTTTAATGAAGGTTTTGTTACTGTCTTTTTGGGGTATCTTCAAAGTGAGTTGAAGGCCATGAATATTATTTTAGAATATTTACATCTTGTCTTTGTGGCGTCCCACTTCAATTACGACCACATGTATATTAACAAGATGTGTCCGCTAAATTGTCTTACATATTTAATTTATAAATAATGCCATTATTTTATTACTCCATTTCTTAATCTGTGCTTGAACCACTTGAAAAAGGACAGTTTTCTTCCACTCACCTACGCACATGCCCCACGCTCCCCCCACCATTGCTAGTAATGTCTGCCTTATCACTGACTTTTTTGCCCATTGGCAGTGTTGATTTAAGTATGCCACATAAAATTTTACTTTCTTTAAGGTGTTGTCCATGGGCATCAGGGAAAGATTTCAGAATTGCTTGATAAGATTATTATTAAATATCTGAATTTAAATTTAAAATTCTTATTTCTTATTTAATTTTTTGATAGCTTTTGGGACGCAGTTACCACCGATGCATCAGCAGCAAAGGTATAGTCAAATGATCTGCAAAGAGTACTTTGCAAGTTTTAATTTGACTAAATATGTATGTAAAAATACAACCAAGTTTATGGTGAACATATGTCTGCCTTTCCCCCCCCATTTATTTATTTATTTATTTTGTATGTGTAGTTGATTTCCTTTGACTTGAGAAAGTAATGCAGAATGAACATTTTTCTTTTTGAGTGAGGTACATTTGCAGTTTGGAAGGATGGGTATAATTAGCCACATTGTAGAAGAACTAAGGTGAATTAAAATACCAGTTAAGATGACATCCCCTGAACTCCACTCTAGCTTTTTTTTTTTTTCTCTAATAAGAGAGAAAGGAAAAGAGGAAGAGAAACATCAGTGTGTGAGTGCCTCTTAGGTGCTGCCTACTAGGGACCCAGCCCACAACCCAGGCATGTGCCCTGACTGGGAATCAAACCGGCAGCCCTTTGGTTCGCAGGCCAGCATACAAACAACTGAACCACGCCAGCCAGGGCTCCATTCCAGCTTCTTTGCAAGCCTTCAGACTGTTCGATCCACCACACCCTCACTTGTGTGTCACCTTAACTAAGATTCTGATTTTAACTACTCAAGATATATTTTGATTACAAACATGTTCCTGGAATCCTGGTTTGAGCCATTAGGAGCCATCAGACTTCCATTTTTTATCAGTAGAGCACCTTTTGTATGTAAATAGATTATCTTCCTTTGAAGGAAAGTACTAGTTTCTGTTCTTTCTTAGCAGGTCTGTAATGACAGAAGAATACAAAGTTCCAGATGGAATGGTTGGATTTAGTAAGTAACCTAAATTTTAAAGCCTTGAAAACATAATCAAAATGTACCTTACAATCTTGCAAAAAATAATTTTTTTTCTTACTAGTAATTGGCAGAGGAGGTGAACAGATCTCACGCATACAGCAGGAATCTGGATGCAAAATACAGATTGCTCCTGGTAACATTCTCTTGCTATTTTCATACTGATTAGGAAACTAGCATATTTTTTTTAAGTGGCTAGTGAAATTATGGTATCTATTAATCTTTTCTTAGCCTTAAACTTTTTTTTGTTGTTTTGAATTGTAGACAGTGGTGGCCTTCCAGAAAGGTCTTGTATGTTAACTGGAACACCTGAGTCTGTCCAGTAAGTATGAAAATCATGCATCTAAGGCCAGCCCCTTCTTCCTGCTGAAGGACATTGCCTTAGCAATAGAACCCACTTTCTCTGGCACTACTAATTCCTCTCTCACTTTCTAGATAATTTCTAATGGCATACAGATATGCTTGAAAATCTCTCCATCTTAATTAGAATGATCTCTGGACCCCACATTTCTATTTATCTGCTGTCTGTACAACAGAACTTGAATGTATTTGCCGTATCATCTGCCTGTTCTCATTTTCTCTTGAACTCATATCAGTCAGGCTTTTATTCCCACTGTTCTGTTGAATGATGATGGCTTCCACATCATGCAGCCTGTCAGCACTGTTTGACACAGTGGACCACTTGCTAGAGATACCCATTTTCCTGCATCTCTTTCTCAGTCTATCTTGGTTGTCCAGCTCTTTTCCTTGGCTGTCAACATGAAAGTTCCACAAAATTCAGTCCTTCTATAGTATATATCTACACATAACTCTTAAAATGAGTTCATTTATTCTATTAAACTTCATTTAATATATAGCTTTATATACCATAGATTTTATATTCCTCTAAGTTTTTATCTTCAATCTTGATCTCTTTTCCTGAATTCCAGACTCATATCCAGCTGCTCAGTACCTCCAGTTGAGTGTCTATTAGGCATCTCAAATTTTACGTTGCTAAAAAAATGCAATTGTCGTTTTACACCCTATTCCCAGCCCGCCTTTTTTTTCCCCACTTATTTATCTTTTATGTATATGGCAACTGTTGTAATACTTCATCTTTCTCTTATTCCTCATTTATCCATAAGCAAGTCTTGGTCATTTGCCACTTCCTATACTGTCACCTTATTTGTGGTGCCATTTGCCTATATAATTGCAACGTGTCTCCATTCTTTAGGGGCTTGTTGAACAATAATCTATTCTTACACTAGTGTAGCGATAGTGATTGTTTTAGAATGTGAGTCGGTTCATAGTACTACTTTGTTCAAAATCCTCTAATATTTCCTTAATTAGAGTGAAAGTCGGTGTCTGTCATGGCCGGCTTACCTGCTATTTTTTATCATTCTTCTCCAACGCACTCTGTTCTAGCCTCATGTAGCTTCTTTTCTGTTCTTTCAGCACATCACACATGCTTCTCATTTGAGTCCCTTGCACTTCCTATCTCTTCTCTGTGGAACATTTTCCTCAGATATTTTCATATCTTACCCTCTTCCTTCAGGTCTTGGCACAAATGTCTCCTAATCAGTAAGGTCTCCCATATCTGTTTTCCCTGAAGTAGCATGCCTTCACACACATACACATTTCGTCAATCTTATTCTGCTTTGACTTTCTTTATAGCACTTTGCAAATGACAATGTAACTTATTTAACATGTAATTTTTCATTGCCAGCAGAAACTCTGTTTTATTCATTGCTGTAACCCCATTATCTAGAATAGTACCTGGCATTAGCTGACATTTCTTAAATATTTATTGAGTGGACATCTGAATGACCCAAGTGATGGTTTTAAATCATAAATATAAGAACAAAATAAAAATAGAGGAATAGATACATGCAACACTGACAGCTGTTGGAGGGGAGGTGGTAGTGGAGCCTGGATGAAAGAAGGTGAAGGGATTAGCCAAAGAATATATATGCAGGACCCATGGACAAAGCGAGCAGTATGGGAGTTGTGGGAGCCGCTAGGTGGAGGTGGGCAAAGGGGGAAAACTGGGGACAAGTGTAATCTATGAACAATAAAATATGATTTAAAAAGTAAAGTGATATATTTAGCATTTGGAGGAATCACCTGAATTAATGTGGTAACTTTATAAGTTGAGTGCTACTTTTTAGAAATTTTGGATTCTCAAAAATACTGAAAATGTATACCTAGAAAATTTATTAAATAGTTTTGATCTTCGACCCTGATGGCATTTTCTTTTAATCGTGAAAATTTAGATTGAAGCTACCTAAACTGAATTAGAAGGAATAATTGATTGTATTTTGTATTTTAATCTTTAGATAGGCTTTTGGGTGTGCTACAACTCACTTCACTATTAATTTGTTAACAGGTCAGCAAAACGGTTACTGGACCAAATTGTTGAAAAAGGGAGACCAGCCCCTGGCTTCCATCATGGTGATGGACCAGGAAATGCAGTGCAAGAAATAATGATTCCAGCCAGCAAGGCAGGATTAGTTATTGGAAAGGGTGGAGAGACTATTAAACAACTTCAGGTATTATTGTTTATAAAATGATTACTGTTAATCTGTTTTGAAGCCAGTTTCTTTCCCATTCCCCTTTTGTTAATACATATGATTTTTATTATCAACAGGAACGGGCTGGAGTTAAAATGGTTATGATTCAAGATGGACCTCAGAACACTGGTGCTGACAAACCTCTTAGAATTACAGGAGATCCATACAAAGTTCAAGTAAACTTAAGTTTATATTTTACAAAGAAGGGCTTGAGGGGTACAGAATGAGCAAAACATGTATGAATGAATTGCAGTGTTTTGAGATATGCTTTCTAAATTAGGTGATTTTTTATTTTTATTTTTTTAACTTCAGCAAGCAAAGGAAATGGTGTTAGAGTTAATTCGTGATCAAGGTGGTTTCAGAGAAGTTCGAAATGAGTATGGGTCAAGGATAGGAGGAAATGAAGGGATAGATGTAAGTAAAAATACTCATTCCTAAATTTTTGTATGCTAATCCATGAGTATAATACTGTTTTTCCTGTTTCGTATTACATAGTCTTCTCTAACATTGCATGATCTTTTTTCTCCCATTTTCCACCTTAAAATACAGTAGTATATTTTGTGTCTTGTCACCTTATTTGATATAAATAGTGCTGTATGATTTCAGGTAGCTTGATTTTTCTGGAAATTGCTCTTGTAATACTTACTCTCTTTGCGTAAGGTCCCCATTCCAAGATTTGCTGTTGGCATTGTAATAGGAAGAAATGGAGAGATGATTAAGAAAATACAAAATGATGCTGGTGTTCGAATTCAGTTTAAGCCAGGTGAGTACGTACATTAATTTTCTGAGTATTGGTAACAATTGCTTTGACACGTTTAAGGTAAATTAATCCATTTTGGGTTTCGTTTTGAAGATGATGGAACAACACCTGACAGAATAGCACAAATAACAGGACCTCCAGATCGATGTCAACATGCTGCAGAGATTATTACAGACCTTCTCCGAAGTGTTCAGGTGTGATAGAACACTAGTATTTTCTTTATTTCGTTTTGATTAAATCTGAAAGTTCCCCCCTTTAATTTATATCAGAATCTGTTTGATGATAATTTATTGTTAACTAGAAAGTTTAAATTGCTTTGTGGTAGACATACTAGCCCAGGAAAGCAGCTGCATAAGTGCACTACCTTATTCATTCCATTGTACAAAGAAGAAATGGTGCTTACTATTGACTGATTATGTAGTCCAAGTTATCTCCCAGCTTTTCTAAATTTATGATTTAGGAACATGAAAGTTGAGGAAAGTAGACATAATAATTTTACTGTTGAAAGAAGAGCATATTTTTATGCTGACTTTATTGTCTTTTTCTTTAGGCTGGTAATCCTGGTGGACCTGGACCTGGCGGTCGAGGAAGAGGTAGAGGTCAAGGCAACTGGAACATGGGACCACCTGGTGGACTACAGGAATTTAATTTCATTGTACCAACTGGGAAAACTGGATTAATAATAGGAAAAGGCAATGTATTTTAACTCTTAATTGTTTTAATGTATGGTTAAAAATTTAACATCACTTAATTTTTCTGGGTGCTATTTCGTGCAGTTATAAACAAGTAGCAGTGATTTTTTTCCCCTGCACTCTATTGTAGTAGGAAAGTGTTATGTTGATGTGTAACAACTAAAACATAAATGAAGGACTAAATATACTCAAATAAAAAGAATGGGATTTGATTCACATTAACCTCTAGGTGAGACCAATGGTTAAATTATTAATGTAAGAAACTTCCCTTTTGATCTCAAAAGTGGTTTGGGTATTTTTGTTTACTTTGCTATTTTCTGATTCACAGGTTTTTAAATTTTTGATTTTTTTATTAAGTGTGTTAGTTTATATTTACATTGTTTGTAAAGGCAGTTTAATTAAAGCAAATATTTTGATACATTATAATCTATTTTAAGGTTAGGTACAGATATACTAAGTTATGTCTTAAAACGTGAACATAATTCTAGGAGAAGCATGCAATGCTTTATAATTTGATTTAAAGTGTAGAATAAATGGAGAATCATAGTATAATATCGGCAGATGTCAAAATATCACCAGTCAAAACTTACTGGCTCGTTTAATTGCAACTTTTTTAAAGTTTATTGAGGTAACATTCATTAATAACATAATGTAAATTTTAGGTCTATAATATTATAATACGATATCTGCGTACCTTCTTGCATGCTTTTATACCTGAAGGCTAGTTTCTTTCCACCATCATTTGACCCCTTTTGCCCAACTTGCCCTTCTACTTCTCCCTCTGGGAATTATCATTCCATTGATATCTATGAGTTTGTTTTTGTTTGTTTATTCCATTTTCTTTTAAGTAGCTCCTCTTGTATTTTTTGACTCTTCAGAGAAATTAATTGTGTTTTATTTTAGGAGGTGAAACCATAAAAAGCATAAGCCAACAATCTGGTGCAAGAATAGAACTTCAACGAAATCCTCCACCTAATGCAGATCCCAATATGAAGTTATTTACAATCCGTGGCACTCCACAGCAAATAGACTATGCTCGTCAACTCATAGAAGAAAAGATTGGTGTGAGTATGCTTTAAACTTCAGTGTATAGCATAGATCCTGTTAGTTAAATAAGATAGTATTCAGATGCTCCTAAAAGTGCTATACAGGAAAATGTCAATTTTTAGTTTTCAATTATAGGTCTCATCCCATAATAAATAGCATAAACATAGAAAAGATTTTCCAGTAATTAAAGCAACCTCACCTAATTCAGTTACGGGTGGTCAGGACCTTATATTTGGATGCATCTAGATATGAGGTATAGCATTATTTGCAGATAGTTAGGGTTATGGAACATATTTGAAGGATATAGTTAATGGGAATTCAGTATTTATTAATGGCTTATTATATGCAACCCTGGTGAGGCAAAGATAAATCAGATGCATCCCACTTTAAAGTAGAAATTTATAAATTTTAATTAAACAGTCATTTGGGGAGTTTTAAATACAGACATCTTGGGTCCTTTCCACCTCTACACATAACACAGTTCTCATTCAGAATGTCTGAAATAGAGTCCAACATCTAATTTCAAAAGGTGTTTCGGGTGATTTTGATGCAAGAACTTCCCAAACTTGAAAAGTTTTCTGCTAGAAAAGTTTGCTGGTGGTAGTACAAAAATGGATGAAGAGCTTTGACTTGTTTGTTTTGTTTGTAAATAGGGTAAATAGTGCTGTACTATGTTCTTTTACTACAGAGAACTAACATGGCGTGAACAAGCATCTTAAATTATTATCAGTAATTAGAATTTTCTAGGAAAATTCTCCTTGATGTTTGTCATGTTGTGGATGGGGGTGCAAAGGAAGTTTGACAGTTTCTGTCTCTCTGAGAAGTCAAAAATAGATATACAAAAAATACAAGAATATTATAAAAATAAACATTGTTGGTTAAGTAATTGTACAGACATGAAGGAAATAATGAATGGACTTAGTAATGGCATAGATGCTAGAAAAATGAATAGCACATCTTGATTTAGAAATTTACTATTCTTAGCATGTATGGATCATGATTTCCTCTAGATTAGTGGACAAATAAGATCGATTGTCCTAGAGAAGCAGTTTACTGTAGTGGTTAAGAACAAGGACTCAAGTTAGGCTATTTGGGTTCAAAATATTCTGAATCATTTACTAAGTGTGATCTTGGGGGACATATTCATCTTTGCCTCAGTTTCTTCCTCTACAAATGAGGATAATAGTACCTACTTTATAAGATTGCAGGGACTAAAATGATTTAAGTCTGTGTGTACACGGTGCCTGGCACATATCCCTATAAAAATGTTGCTGGTTTTTCAGGAATACGGTTTTACGATTTGGGAAGGATAAGTTATGGATAATAAAAGTGAGGGATAATGACAGAGTTAGAGACTTACAGAGACAAACTAATAAAAGAGATTTGAGGGGGGTTGTAATCCTACCAAGGCTTATTGATCTTAGAGAAAGGAGAGGTGGGCAGAGAGAGAAACATCAGCCAGTTACCTCTTATACACACCATGGTTGGGGAACAAACCCAAACTGGCACCCTAGGCATTTGCCCTGACCAGGAATCGAACCTGCACCTTTGTGATTTACAGGACAGTGCCCCAACCAAATGAGCCACACAGGCCAAGACGGTAAAAGGGACTTTAAAAATCATGAAGTTTAGCCCTGGCTGGCATAGCTCAGTGGATTGAGCGCGGGCTGCGAACCAAAGGATCGCAGGTTCGGTTCCCAGTCAGGGCACATGCCTGGGTTGCAGGCCAGGCCCCTAGTGGGGGCCACGTGAGAGGCAAGCATACATTGATGTTTCTCTCCCTCTCTTTCTCCCTCCCTTCCCCTCTCTAAAATTAAAATAAATAAATAAAATTTAAAAAAAAATCATGAAGTTTAACCCTGGTTGATGTGGCCCAACCAGAAGGTTGAGCACTGGTCTGGAAGTCAAAACATGTCCGGTTCCCAGTCAGGGCACATGAACATTTTTGTTCAAAATGTCCCATGGTCAGTGCTAACTGAAATGAAAGGAGTGTTTTAGGATAGTTAAATCTGATGGTCTTTACAAGTTGGGTTAGGAATTATTAATTATGATATGGAATAATATGGATATGAAATATTCTGATTTGTTAAATCAATTTTAAAGGGAATTTTCATATATATAAAAATTATGATAAAGGGTAAGGGACAAAATGAGTTTAAATTATTGATCTAGATGGGATTCAATGACAAAGTTTGTGAGTGGTACTTTAGTTTATTGAGCAAAAACTAGTTGTTACATTATGGTATTCAGTAAATCATTCACAATGTAAGACCTAAGCAACTTGAAGAATAATATTGTCAAGATGGCTATAATTATTGGCAGCAGAGTATATGTAGATGCAGAGAGAGAATAGTGGCAATAAGATCTGATATTTCATAAGTTTCCATGATTAAGATGGTAAAGAAATAATAGCAAAAGTAAGAATTATGAAAGGAAAGAGAATAGTGTGAAAAAAGACAAAGAAACTTTCCGTTCTTTGCTAGTGCTATTGATTTTAATGAATTTTACATGCCTCAGTAAGGTAGAATTAAGATAGTTTTTCTATTGCTGTGGCTATATTAGAGGGTAAAATTGGAAGATTATTTGAGTTGTTCAGTCATTATTGTTTTTCTGAGTTTCGTATGTCTTTTTGTTTTTTGCAGGGCCCAGTAAATCCTTTAGGGCCACCTGTACCCCATGGGCCCCATGGTGTCCCAGGCCCCCATGGGCCTCCTGGGCCTCCTGGACCTGGAACTCCAATGGGACCTTACAACCCTGCACCTTATAATCCAGGACCACCTGGCCCTGCTCCTCAGTAAGTATTGGATTTGGTTCTGTGCCTCTCCCCAAAGATTCTAGCTTCTGGTAAATTATATTTTTGTATTGATTTCTATTTTTTCAGTGGTCCTCCAGCTCCTTATGCTCCCCAGGGGTGGGGAAATGCATATCCGCACTGGCAGCAACAGGCCCCTCCTGATCCAGGTAACAGATGCTTCATTATCGATCTGTAATCTGTATCGTTTGTCATTCCTGTTATATTCTTAAATTTTCCAGTGCTGTTTCTGCATTGTGTGCTATTTTCTGCACTTTTAATTTCACTCTTTCAGCAGGAATATTAGGTTCTGGTTCTCCTATAGTATATAAGAGTGGTGTGAATAGGGTCTTTACCATGGAACCTCTTTCAATCTACATTTGGCTTTCTTTACTTTCAAAGTTATACAACAGAATACTAAAAGCCAAAAGCTATAGGAAGAAGTACAATGTCTTAGGTTTTAGGTACCAGTGCCATTACATGTATATAGTATGTTAAGAGTCTAAATGGAGCATTTAACACTTGGGCATTAAACTCCTAAGTTCTCAAATAAGATATACAAGTTGGCTGTTTTAGTATCCCTGGTATGGTCATTTTACCTGTTAGTAAAAATCAGGCCTGTATTAATATCTGTATGTTAGAACTTTAAAATACATTTTGTTATGTATTTTCTCTGCTCAGATCTGGATTTTGTATATATTACATTCTATTCAATTCTTCCATCTCCCACTATGTAGTTTTCTTTCTGTCATGGTCAAAGGGACATTTATCAAAAGTGGTTAACATTTGTTTATGATCCTTTTTTCTTACCTACTACCTACCTTTTAGGCCTGTTTTACTGGAGTAGTTTTAAGGAAGTTACTAAATCAAGGATTCTTGACATATTAACACTAGTTAGTATTTGTATTTTTAAAAACTAAAATCGTTTAGATGAAACATTCTGGTACTTAAATGTGGGCCCCATATTATATAACATACTTTAATTTCATGGGAAGTATGTTCTTAGGAATGAGATGGCATATGGCAGTCACCCAATAAGTGCAACATGCACTCACTTAAGAAACAACTTGAGTGTGGTAGAAGCTGTTGTATGCAAAGAGTAGTTTACATTCTATAGCAGAAGAGTGCATTCCAAGTGTTAGCAATGCTATGATAGAAAGACTTAATAGTCAGATACTTTTTTTCTGTAGTCTAAAGTTAGTCTTTTGAGAATGAAAACTTTCTTTTCCCTCTTGTAAGCTAATTAGGGTGGTGTGATAAGCAGAAGGATCACCATTTAAGAGATTCAATAGGTTGATCAAGTTAAGGGGTGGATTTGTATTTGGTAACTTGCATCTGCAGGATTGCACCTACGAGCAGCACTGTTTGGGTAGATAGCATGATTGAGAAAAAATGGTGGGAGTACAAAAGTGGTCTCTCACAATCTCATTTTCCCACTTGGAGTAATAGTGAAGTCGGCACTGTAAGAATTGGTTAATGAATGTGGTTTTCAGCATTGCCTTTAGGAAAGAATTCATTTAGCTAAAAGATAGCCATAATTAAATATTGCTTATTTTAGATTTAATGTTATGTAAAAACCAAATAATTTATTTAAATGAAGTTGTTATAGTAAATTTGATTAAACATTCTGGTTTAACATTAATAGTAAAAGTTAGTGTTCTGAACTAAAATCTGTTTTTATAAAAATTTAATGGGCTGTTAAGGATTTATGCAGTAGTCAAGAACTTAAGACTTCAAAATGAGACATACCTAGATAAACCCTAATCTTAAACTTACTATTTGTGGTATATAACAAATTCTTGAACTCCAGTAAAGTCTGTTTTCTTACATATAAAATGGTGATACATGAGTGAATGTTACAATGAGGAAATATTGGCAAGTTCTCACTGTGTCTTGGTTACATGTAAATATGAGGCTCGTTTTCTTGACTTATATAGCATTTTTTTCTTTTCTTTACTATTGCTTGAATGGACTTCAAGACTGTTTTTCTTATACATTAACATGCATTCAGCAGTACCAGTATCACTTCCTAAAGTCTTTTATCTCACTTTCTCTGTCCAGACTTGGTGTCAAGTGAAAATATTTTTATTAATTGGTATACAGGTAATGTAATTATTGAGACATAAATATCCAACATAAAAAAGCAATACATTTCTTACTTGAATGGCTGGGAGAGTGGTGTAATGTCTTAGAATTGTATCACATTAGATTTATATCACTCTAAAAATGCTTGCTCCTTTTTTCCCCCTCAAACTTTTATTCACTTTTATTAAGCAGTCGAGAATTGCAGCCCATTTGGAAAAAAGGCTATAAACAGATTACATTATAGATGTTAACTCTGGCTAAGGAAATATATTCTTCTTCAAGATGTAAATTAATAAAGATAGACCTGTAATACCATATGATATTTCTAGTATGAAGAACAGAATCAATAAAAGAATTTCTGTTTCTGACTGAGAGGTCTCAAATTGTTAATGCCTTAGTTGATTTTTGTGAAGGTGAGTCAAGTACAGAGGAAGTATGACATGCCCAAAGGCCCCAGATAGGAGCATGGTAACTTCTGAAAAGTACAAGTAGTTTATTGTGGCCAGAACATGTGTTAGAACAATGACAAAAAGGAGAGAGGAGGCTGGAATGGAAAGGATAATCCACATGGTCCAGAACATTAAAGATATTGAATGCTATGCTGTACTTAAGAGCTTTGACAATCCTGAAGACTCTAGGGAATAAATGAAGAATTTCAAGTAGGGTTATGACATCAAGTTTATGTTTAGGATAATCATTATGAAATATGAGATGAAATACGGCTAATCTCTTTTTTCCCCGAAGATTTTTAAGTTGTCTTTTTATTGAAAAGAAGGCAGGACAGAGTTCTTAGTTCTGTAATAACTGTTTCTTCCTTATACAGGTTAGACCCTAGAAATCTCTTCCTTTAGTCATTTGCCACAGAGAACTGTTGCTGTGCTTGAGGCAGAACTGGTTAAGAAAAAACACACAGGATGTTTTGAGGCAAAGCACTGGATTTGGAGCCAAAAGATCTTTATTCCTATCCCATTTCTGCCACCAACTAGTTTTCTAGGACCTAGGAATGCCACTTAATTTCTGAACCTCAGTTTTCTGTAAAAGCTAAGGTTAATGAAAATAGAATTTCAAAGTTTCTATTTACAATTTTTTATGTCTAGTTAATTTGGGGGTCTATATATTTATCAGAGGGTGTGGGTGGGAGAGCAGAGAGAGAGGATGGTTGGATGGGTAGTGGGTGCGTGGGATAGGTGGATGGGTGGGTGGATAGATAGATAGATAGATAGATAGGTAGATAGATAGATAATGGACTTTAGATGCAACCTTTGAACTTTTGTTTATTTTAGCTAAGGCAGGAACTGATCCAAATTCAGCAGCTTGGGCTGCATATTATGCTCACTATTACCAACAGCAAGCACAGCCACCACCTGCAGCTCCTGCTGGTGCACCAACTACAACCCAAACCAATGGACAAGGTAACTATGGTAACTAAACAATTTTTTTTTTATATGTAAACTAGAAAACTTGTGTTTGGAATGATATAGAAAGTGCATGTACAATACTTAAAAATTCCTAATAGTTATAGCTTCAGTAAATAGACTTTCTTTTTAAAAAATAAGTTACTTTGAAATAATCTCAAACTTGCATAAAAGTTGTAAGATACATTAGAGAACAAAAATACCCAGATAACCTGGTTATTACTGGTTTATTTACGACTGACACCCCCATTTTCTGTATAACCCTCTCTGTCATGTGACCATGTCAATTACCATTAGACTTCATCAGAACCATACACCTCTCTGTATCACTTAAATACACCTTTCTATATATTACTCTAAAAACCCATAACCATCATCAATCCTCCACATCAGTTAATCAACACTTTAAGTTATTACTGTCTTAGTGCACAGTCCTTAATTCAGATATCACCATTTGTCCCAACAATTTTTATTCTGATCCAGGATCCCATCTGGTAACATATTTTTGTTAGTTGTCACGTCTATTCAGTCTCACCATTCAGGAATGATCTTGTCTTTTCCCTGTTAGAGAAAGAGTGTAGACATTTTGTTTGGTGGGATGATAATCTAGGTCCCTTAAACCTTTTGTCGTGGAGACAAGGTCATGCTCATGAGGTCCTATTTATGGTATGGCAAGAATATCTCAGAAATTACGGTGTGCGCTGCTTACTGTGTTACATCAAAAGTCATAGAATGTTGACCTGTTTCATCCATCGAGATAGTAACTATGATAACTTGGTCATATTGGTGTCTGCTAGGTTTCTATACCATAAAATCACCCTATTTCTTTTTCAAATTATTATTATTATTGGGGGGGGTTAAGGTGAGAGTAGACCACTATTCTGTATCTCATTGCACTCTACCCATCGGGCTCACCGTCATTGAATAACACCTACTTCATTCAGGTACAGTTATGATGGTAATTTGTTTCCCTCATTTATTTTACATTGTTACTTGATATTTTACTATGAGGAAGGTTTTTTTTTCCCTTCCTACTCCTAGCAGTATGGATTCTTATAAAATGGGTTGCATTTTATTTTATTTTTTACTTTAATTTTTATTATTTACACTATTACAGGTTTTTCCACCCTCCTTTCCTCTGGCCATCATCACCACACACTGTTGTCTGTGTATATGGGTTGTGCATAGATGTTCTTTGGCTAATCCCTTTACCTTCAATTGGTTGTATTTTAGACTATCGTTATTTTAATTATTAAATTCTCCTAGATTTGGCCAGTCAGGGCTACCTTCAAGATGGCTCCTGTATCCTTTTGACATCCCTGTCATTCTTTAAGCACTTTCTAGCTTTCTTTCATAATAAGATGCTCATTTTGTGCACTCTGGTCTCCAGCCCTAGAATCAGCCACTTTTCCAAGAAACCATGATTCCTCTTAGTAGATGATGGTATTTAGAAACCATATTCAGCATGTTCATTGTTAGTAAGGTGTCATTGCTTCTTAGCTCCTTTCAGCATACATAGCCATGTAATTTATATACATGCATACCTACATAAACAACACAAATACCCATGTATGATACGTATTTTACACTGTACATTCATATTACCTGCAATTACATTCTTGCTCTTCAAGTTTCTTTCTAGTTTTTCCCCTTTTCATGTTTATAAATGATGAAGGACCTGGTATCCTTGGTACGTTTTCTCATTTGACAAGTGAATCTATTGACATGTTCAATGTAACTTACTCTTCCAAATACACAGGTCATCTTCTCTATCAACCAACTCTTATACCTCAGTGTATACCAGCAGGGATACCACTCATGCAGCCCTTCTCCTTCCCCCCTCCCTCCCTATGGCAGCTCACTTCCAACTCTTCCACTCAAGGAACAGAAAGAAAAGGTCAAAATTGTCTTTTAAAATGTTGATCATCTTTTCTTCCCCCCCCTTGAACCAGGAGATCAACAGAATCCAGCTCCAGCTGGACCGGTTGATTATACGAAGGCTTGGGAAGAGTATTACAAGAAAATGGGTATGTTCTACATTTTCTTTTTTTATACATTTAATTAAATTGAAGCATTTAGTAAATACTACTGTGGAAGGTTAAAGATTTCAATAAAAGCATGTTTGTGTCATGTTTTTATTACTTTTTCTTTCATTGATTAATTTTAAAATCTTAAGAGAATAGTCCTGCCCTGGCTGGTGTGGCTCAGTGGATTGAGTGCCAGCCTGGGAACCACAAGGTCGCTGGTTTGATTTCCAGTCCAGGGTACATGCGTGGGTTGCAGGCCAGGTCCCCAGTTGGAGGCGTGTGAGAGGCAGCCAGTTGATGTATCTCTCACACATTGATATTTCTCTCCCTCTTTCTCTCCCTTCCTTCCCTACTCTAAAAACAAATAAAATCTTTTTCAAAAAATTCTTAAAAAGAATAGTTGAGCAAGAATGCATTCCAGAATCACTGAACTTTCAGACATTTCTAGGTCATTATGAATGATAATTGTTAAATTTGTGATTCATAACAAGGAAACATTTTTATTTCTAAATTCATTTGTTAACCCACTTAACTAACTGAAAATCAAAATTTCCATACTGGCACATGCGATATTGAATATTACCAATGTTTTTGTCAAAGACAATTATGTATATGATAAATAGCCAAATGACATAGGTTAAATTCTAGAGTTGCAGAGAAAATTGGTTGTGGTAGTATAGTAGTATCCCCTTATCCACAGGGGATACACTATATTCCAAGACCCTCAATGGATACCTGAAATCAGAGATAGTACTGAACCATATATATACTATTTATTCCCATACATACATACATACATACCTGATAAAATTAATTCATATATTAAGCACAAGAGATTATCAACAATTATAAAATAGAAAAATTATGACAATATAAGTAAAATTGGGGTTACTTGAATACAGTCACTTATAATACTGTGACAATTGATGTCACAACCAAAACGGCTATAAGTGACTTAAGGTGCAGGGAGCATATAGACTGTGGATATGCTGGATAAAGGGGTATGATTCACATTCTGGGGAGGAATGGATGGCTCCAGATTTTGTCATGCTACCCAGAACAGTGTACAACTTAAAACATAAATTGTTTATTTCTGGAATTTCCCATTTAATATTTCTGACCATGGTTGACCGTAGATGAGGGGAAGACTATTGATTTTTGCTCCAAAATAAGCAGATAAGTAACCTACAGTGACAGAGGAAGTTACTTAAATAACATTTGCATATATGGAATAGGACAATCACCTAGAAAGACCATTTTCTTTCAGTAAGTGTAGAAGACATAATGATAGATGCTTAGAATGTGATTGCAGGAATAACAGCTAGGAACCCTGCCCTTCTGGTTATCATATTCTAATGGAGGGTATAGTTGTTAATCAAGTATTTTGCAAATATGTTAATATAGACTGCTGTGAATGAAAAGAACTGTATCTTTACTGACACTTTACATGTACAGACTGAGACACAGAGGTCACAACTAAGAGGTGAAACCAGACTTTGACCCCTAAGAGGATAGGGGTCCCAAGTCTGTCTCCAAAATTTGCCTTTCTCGGGGACCATTTAGAACCTGATATTTTACTTCCAGACAAGTGGGGGTTTTTTGTTTTGTTTTTCAGATGCTTGTGCTCTCAGTCATTTACAAATAACACAACTTATACCATAGCCAGTGTTCATAAATGAAAGCTAACAGATAAACTTGCCCATCCTTCACTGGTATAGAAAGAAAGTATACAGGTAATAGAGTTTTTTCTTAAGATACAGTCTACTTGTGATTCTCAATGTAAATTTTAATGTTTTCTTTATCAAAAAAAATGTCATTTTCCACAGAAAAATATTTCCAAACATTCTATATATTATTCACTAATTTAATGTCTTTGACCGAGCTTATTTCAGGCTGTTAATTTTGTGAATAAAGTGGACTAATGGAGTGATTCTCTGTTATCTTAAAGGAAACAGTGTTAGGTTGTCAGGTTTTTAATGAGAGATACAAAGTCAGTTGATTTTTTTTCACTATTGCAGTTCTTTTTATAAATGGTTGCTTAACTACTCTAATAACAAGGTTCATTGCTTGTCCTTAAGATCTTTTTAGAGTAACCACAAATGAGAGTCCTTAAAGCATTAAAACAGTAACAGTTCACTCTTCAGGCTTTTTCGATGAAAAGAAAGAAAGGAGTAATAAAATATCAGGGAGACGAAGATATTTATCTCCAAATCTAATTCCTTTATTTGGAGAAGCTAAGTTTTACTCTTCCAGTGCCAGAGCTAGGATTTCCTAGGAACCTTCGAGTCCTGATCCCCAGTTCCGTGCCCTTTTCACCAAGTGAGGCAGGCGCTTCCAACTGTGACGTCTAATTTCAGCTTTTCTTGTCAAGAACAGAAAATCCACACTAACACTGTGAATTTGTCATTGTTTGCTTCTTAGTAAATAAACCTCTGTTGAAACATGCAGGTTAAGTTTTTTAATTAGTTTTGTTTTCTGAAACAATTTTTAAGAGTTAAAGAGAATTCAGGAGAGAAATTCTTAATGAGGTTCTAGAGAGTTACAGAAGGGAATTTTAAGTCCCCTTCCTTAAGCAGTGGCAGCATTCGAGGGATTGGGGTAGATACTTTTGAAGCTAGAATGAAGGAAACTATTTAAATAATAACACTCTAAAGAGAACAGATTTTCAAGGTAGATACAGTCGGTTCCTATTTGGAAGATGGTAAGTGGAGGCATTTTGGGAAAAAGTTTGACTTGAGAAAGGCCCTTATAATATTAAGCACTGATATGATGGACTTTAACCTTTAGTATGTGGTATCTTAAGCTTAAAAGTGGAGAGAGTGGTTGTGGGAATGTTGCCGGTCTATAGAGATAAGTGAGAGTGAAAATCTGTTCAAGCCAGGCTGGCTCTTGGGCTATAATAGAATGTTAGATATGAACTATAGAGCAAGTCTTACCTGTTAAAATAAAATTAAGTTAAAATAAAACTATATATTGTGAAGCTATATGTGAATGTTAAGTGATAAACTTATCCTACCTGGCATCAAAATATTTTTTGAACTGAGGAAAAGAATAAAGGGGGGAGAGCAAGTTAAGGACATGTCCAAAAAATGGCAGAGAGGTACAAGAGGATAGGGGACACTCAAATCATGAGCAGATTAGAGGCCCTGGCTGGTGTAGCTCAGTGGATTGATTGAGTGCTGGCCTGCAAACCACAGGGTTTGCCCAGTCAGGGCACATGCCAGGGTTGCGGGTCAGGTCCCCAGTAGGGGGCATGTGAGAGGCAGCCGCACATTGATGTTTCTTTCTCTCCTTCTCTTTCTCCCTACCTTCCCCTCTGTCTAAAAATAAAATAAATACAATCTTAAAAAAAAAATAAGCAGGTTAGAATAGGAAGAGTTCTTTTCCTACTTTCAGCAGGACAAAATGAATCACATGTACCCTTCAGATTGGAGGAATGCAAGTTTTTCTTCAGATAACTTCATTGGAATGTCAAATGTTTGATGACCTACCATGTGTTTCTTTGTCACGTGGATGTTTGAGTTGGGAGGGTTGTTCATTTTTTTTAGGGAACATTTACGTTTGATGTACTTTCTTGATGTGCCTCCCTGTTTCTACCATTTTACATTGGTATTTTGCCTGTAAAATGAGTTATCTCTTAGTAATGACATTTAGTTGCTTCTATAAACCTGAAGTGGAAATTGTTGCTTCTTTAACCAGGTTTGACTTCAAGTCAGCAGGTTTTCAAATGTGCATTTTGTAAGAGACCTTGTGCGCTTTTATTACTATCGGTACCAGCATATTGGACAGTTGTGTAAATATTGAAAACCTGTTTCAAATTTGCCTGAATAGTGTTTTTTCTTACAAGAACAAAATGTTAAAACTCAGATCTTTTTGTAAAGAAATATGGAAAACAGAAACTGAGACTTTTGTTTGTTATATGGGATTTCTGTGTGTTCTTGCCCATAGAAGGAGGTTTTTTCCATGTATTTTTAAAGATAATCATAAATCTTTAACTTTTACACACTCAGTTGCTTTTATTTGACCAGTTTTCAGTTTTGTAATGGTAATAGACTACTTAAAACTACTGTCATGCATCACTTAACAACAGGGATACTTGCTGAGTAATTTATCCTTAGGTGATTCCATTGTATGAACATCATAAGAGTGCACTTAACACAGGTTGTACAGTATACCACCATCACGTGTGCTGTATGTTGTTGCCCCTGTGGTGCATAACTGTTTAAGGTTGCCTCATTAGAAACATTCAGCAAGCATAAAAGCAGCTTTATGTCTGTGCTTCAGTATTTTTTGTTTAGCTGCAACTTTATACAGCCATGTAAATTACAAACTAAATAAAATTCTCTTCCAGTAAAAAAGCTAAATAGGAAAACAGTTTCTTTCTCCTCAACTTTTTATTTCAGAATTTTTTTATGCCTTTTGAAAAATTGGAAAAATAGAATAGCAAATACTCATTTGTATTTTCTACCAGATTCACCATTTTTTTAAAGTTTACCATATGTATTTTGTGTGTATACATGTTTTTTTAATCATTTACAAACTTTTATTTCTTATTTTTAAGGGATTTGCTTATTTTTCTCTCTGTACATACATTTTTAAAATTTTTTTTAATTGTTGTTCTTGTACAGTTTTTCTTTTACTCCCATCCCAGCCCACCGACCCAACCCTCCCCACCTCCCTCCCATTTCCACCTCCCCTAGTTTTTTGTTCATGTGTCCTTTATACTTGTTCCTGTAAAGTATACGTTTTCTGTTCCCAAGTTCAAAGTAAGTTGCGGACTATTTGCTCTAAATAAATTACTTCAATAATAGCAACATACAGACTATATTTAAATTTTTCTGGTTGTCAGAAAAATGTCCTTCGTAGCTATGAGTGTGTAGTTTTCTTTTAATTTAGAGCCCGTTTGAGGTTTGTGCATTGTTTGGTTGTTATGTCCCTCAGTCTCTTCATTCAGAGAAGTTGCCCTGACTAGTAAAAAGACCTGCTTACGAAAACTCTTGAATTTTGTTTCTTTGATCTTGTTGCTTAGGTCTCTTTGGTAATTGTTCTTGATGTCCTTCATCAGGTTATTTTTAATAAAATTGTGTTGTAATTTGAACGTACTGTATTAAAAGTTTAAAGACCTTATTGAAAGGTGTCTTAAAGTTTAGTCTTTATATACATAGTTTATAGGTTACTAATCAGGATACAAGTCTTGGCCAGATGTTAAAATAATGGTCTTTAAATAATAACTTTTAAGTGGATTTTTTTGTGTCTCAAAAACATTTTTTTCACTATTGAAGATTTGCATTTTATATAAAACACGTAATGTAGCATATCGAAATGTATAAGAGACCAAAAAAAAAAAAAGTGCACCCCAGTCCACCAGTCACTACCTGGGAACTATAGACTGCTTACCTGAAGTACCTTCAAACTCAAAATTAGAACATTGATAGTTACATTAGGCCTACATTTTTACCTTTCTTAGTTAAAACTGTGTGGACAGTGTTGTTTCTGTTTTTAATAGAAAATTTTAATAAAAATTTTCTAAATTTTTTTTAATTACAGTAGTTTTCTAACACTGGTGAATACCTACAACAAAAGCCATTCCAATCCTCTGCTTTTGTCTTTATAAGCTGTACTTAACAGTGGATATAATTTTGTATTAAAATTGAAGGGATTTTTTTTAGGTCAACAAGGGCAGACACAGGATTATTCAAAGGCTTGGGAGGAATATTACAAGAAGCAAGGTATTGTCTTTATTAGAAATGAGATTCTTTTGGGCTTTTAATTGTGGTTACAGCAACAAAGTATTATGTTTTCTCAAAGGTCAAGCAGTTCCTGCTCCTACTGGTGCTCCACCAGGCGGTCAGCCAGATTATAGTGCAGCCTGGGCTGAGTACTATAGACAGCAAGCGGCCTACTATGCCCAGACAAGTCCCCAGGGAATGCCACAGCATCCTCCAGCACCTCAGGTATAATACATTTGCTGATATGTTAAACACTCCAGTCATGTTTTCTGCATGTTTGTTTTGTCTCTTTGGGATTATGTTTGCCTTTTTAATTTTTATATGGCAAAGTAGAACTAAATGAAAGACTGTTGTGTACTGTTTGGGTTTTTGTTTTGTTTTTTTAATAATGCTTTCTGGCATCTGAGTGCTGAATATTTCTATAATGTCTTTCATTTTAAATATAAATTTTTTTCCCCCAGGGATTTGCAAATCATGCAAGAAGCCACCACCATTTATATTAACCAGTTTTTCTTTCTTAAAGGATTCACTCCTGAGTTAGCTCCATTTAAAGGATTTTCTTTAACTTTTTGTGTATTTCTTATGTATCTCTTCTGCACAGGGCCAATAATAAGAAGTGGACAATACAGTATTTGCTTCATTGTGTGGGGGAAAAATACCTTTGTTAAATATATGGATGCAGACGACTTGATGAAGATCTTAATTTTGTTTTTGGTTTAAAATAGTGGTTTTTTTTTTTTTTTTTGAAAATGTACAAAAATATCTATCACTACTGATAGGAGGTTAATATTTCTGTGTAGAAATGAAAATTGGTTTGTTTTTAGTATTTAGTGTAGATGTACACATTCCAGCAAATGTATTTGCAACTATTATGTGGTCAATGCTTTGTGATATAAATGTACTTTTTCAATGTATACTTTCACTTTTAAAATGCCTGTTTTGTGCTTTACAATAAATGATATGAAACCTCCTGTGTCGGTAAGTTGGATATGTGGGTATTTAAAGGATTCATAATTTCTTAGCAATGATAAGATACATATACACAAATATATAAGCTTTCCCCATGAACTATTAATTGAATTTTTAAACACTGGCATGTTTTTTCCCCCTTGCAGTATAGAAATAGATTGGAGACTCTTTTCCATTTATTATATTTGGCTGTTTCAGCACAAGTAATCCTGATATCTTCATTTTTTTCCTTCTGTTTTGATTAAAAACTGCATGTGTGTACAATGATCTTTTGGCATACTTCCATTGCATTAACAGTGAAATTTCCTTTTATACATGACCACTGTTTCAGACCTGTACAGCTGCTATAACAGTTAACCTTTCTGTTCTTAATTTGATAATTACTTGATTTCCAAGACTTTTCAGCATAACTAATTTTTTAAACAGTTTTCAGATAGTGAATGAGTAGTTTAATAAGAATAGTTCTTCATGTAAAGCAACTCTTTCAATGTATACGATATTAGTGTGTTTCTTCCTAAATTTAGGGTAGAAAAGTGAGTAGTATGCAAAAACTATAATAGCTACAATGCATCTGCCATTGAAGTATTATTGGCGTATGGAAATGTTTGAGCTTTTTTCTTTTCTTTTTCTTTTTGCAGTATAGATAAGCTTTGTTTTGTAAATGCACAAGTCCAGTCATTGAATCAACTTAATTTTTTTATGTATTTGAAATCATTTTATTACTCTAACACTCATGCTGAAATTCTGATATTTTGTTGAAATCCATTGTTTTACTCTGCATATTTGTTGGCTCTTTGCATATTAATATATTAGACTACATGCAAATACAGTCTGTCTTGCCATTGTCTGTTGAAGTGCAGGTTTGATCCAGCCAGTATAGAACTAGCTCTGTAGGGGTGAGGAGGACTGTGCTGTGTATCATCCTTGATTGTGTTCCTTCAAGGAGCATTGCACTGTAAGTACATCAGAATGACAAATTGATGAACTGCAACAGTATCTTTTTGTCAATGTTCCACATAATGTAAATGCCATACTTTGTGTGAATATTATGTTGGAATACAGTGCTGATATCTTGGAAAACCATAACTGCTTCTTAATTTAACAAAGAATAATACATAGGTCTGTATTTTTTTTTAAAGTGAGCTTAATGGGTAAGTATTTTTATATGCTTTAGCTGTAGCTAAAGAAAATTGATCTTAAAAAAGTTGAATAATATTACTCATTGGTGCTCCTTAAATATATTGTTTTTCAGTGTAAGGTATGCATATTTTATCTATTAATAATGAAAGAGTTGAAATGTATCAGAAGTGGTTTTTGGTTTGCAATTATAAAGCAATGTAGCAGTTATAACACCATTTCATAACTATATATTAGTTCTTTCATTGGTGGGGAGCACCCTTTGTTGTTCTGAATATACTGTAAAGGAAGATGTGCAAGATTAATGCTGAGATTACCTAGAGTAGAAAATTAGCAGTACAGTTCATTGTGGATATTTTGAAATGTTTTTGATTGTTTTATAGAACTTAGAGTGACTTCCCTTACCCTTATGTAGATATGGATATGTAGTTCTAGTTTGAAGCTTAATAGTTACGGAGTTATCTGTAAGAGTAGGGTATTGACATGAATGATTTCAGTATTTTGCATGATACTGTTTTATAGATGACCTTTTAGGAAAGTGGTACAATTATTAATTAAACTGAAGAAATAGTTCAGTTGGATTCAGTATCATAACGCACAAATTGGAGGCTGTTGATTTTGATTCATTTAAGGTTTAAAATCTTTATTAATTGCAAACAGTGCAATTATTTATGCTTCACAGTGCCTTCCCAGACCTTCCACCTTAGGTTCTGCTGCAAAAAGCAACAGGTAAGCACAACCTAAGGACATATATAAATAAATATTTCAGTACATTAATGTTGTCCCTGTGAGGTTTTTGTGGTTGTGTATTCAAAAGCAATCTGCAACTGCTTCCCCAAAATGTATTTTGTTATTTATGCTACTATTTCAGTGGAAAGTCTGTAAGTTGTTCAAACAACTGTTTACATTTCTGGGTAATGTTTTTTTCTTTTTTTCTTTTTCTTTCTTTTTTTCTTTTCTTTCTTTTTGTTTTTAATTTTAATTTTTTTATTAAAATGAAAGGAATGATTGAGTAGATTGCTGCTGTAATTGAATTACATCCAAACTTTTTGTAATCTTTTTCCAAATATAGTAGAATTGTTAAAATTGAGAAAGGACAATTACGTAGATATTGAGATTTAGGAAGTCACTTGGTCAGAAACTTCAACAGCCTTCACAGTCTGTTTAAGATTGACAGGACATTTTCTTCTCCCTCCAAAGCCAATGGAGTCTTTTTTTCTTCTTATTCTTGAACTATAGCAATTCATTCAGTAAGGACATTATGGGTGAGAGTTTTATTGTGACTCCTTTTTAGACAATTTGGGTTTTATAACTTTTATATACACTGAAAAGAAAAATTATAAAGAATACTGGCAGTATGTTTTGATAAAAGGCATGTGCATCAGTGAAATGTTAACTGTATAGCAAATAACCTTTCATAATCTGTATAGCAACCAATATTTTTCTGATTTATAATACTTTAATAACTGACGCTGAATTTATTTCTTTTTTTTTTTTCTTTTTTCTTTTTTTTTTTTTTTTTTGCCAGTTTAAAATGTATGTGTGTTCTTATAGATGATTTTAACTGGTACATATTTTGAATTAAGATGAATGTTTTAAAGCAGCATCATATCAGTTTTGTTTACTCAGTTTCTAAAATGTGCTGATCCTTTTAAAACTCCTGCTTATCTCTACAACAAAGAAAAATATTCAAAAATACTGCCTTCATTTTCACACACAGTGCTGAAGATGCTGCAAGCACCAAATCATAGCTCATAAAATCAGGTCCTGAGATAGTTACCCATAAAGAGGAATCCTTTGAGTGTATGCCATTGGTGAGCCGATGAGCATGGACCATAGAAGGGCTCAATGTAGAAGGTAAAATTGGCGAATCATAATTGAGAAATATGAAATGTATTCCCATACATAATATGATATAGGGTGTGATGTACCTGCTTTTGATCACTTCATTTTAAAGTGCTATTCACTTGCTCTTAAATGTTCCATGAACTGTTAAATTTCATAAGTTATGTAGTTATTGCACCACATTTGTGTGTGTGTGTGTGTATGTGTTTTGATAGTCAATGATAGGTATGTTAAGATTGATAATACAGAGGAGCTCTTTGAACTTTTAAGAGCTTGTCAAGTTGGGGTTAGCTGTAGTTTGCATTTTTACAAAAGAATATATAGATGAATGCTAATAGATATTGGGGCATTGTTTTTGTCTTATGAGAATTTTTTATCATTGCCGTAAGCCTTCACTGATATGCAAGCATTTTTTTTAATGGCGCTAATCTTAACCTTAAAGTAAATGGAAAGCAGAAAAGGTGAGCCGGTTGGTTTGAATGCAATGGATGTTAGGAGTGGTAGAAACAATGTTTAGTTTAGATTGAAATTGAACTGATTTATTTTATTTAGCACTTAAAAACTTGACAGTGTGTGTTTTTTGTTTTTTGTTTTTTTTTTTAAGATACCTTAGTGTGGTGGTGCTTAGAATTCTTATGTTTTGATGTTGCTTTTAGAAATGAGAAGTGTGCTTTTATTTTTAATTAATGAAAATGTTTTTAATACTAAAACTAGTTATTTAATATTAGTTGTTTATAAACATTGTAAAATATATCCTTAGACAAATACCTTGGTAGTTAATTCATATGGGTGGGTTTGGATAGGAGTGAGTAGCAGAGTTCCTTAAGAGGGAAATAGGAATATATGCATACGGATGACATTTCATTTGTGTGAATACTCTGCCAGAAGAATCAGTTCTATCTACAAAGTTATGTCTACAATAGGAGTGTAGAAATTGCTAATCAGTGAGGATGTATTTTTAATTTCTGAAAATTCTGCCTCATTTTAAAATGTATTTTAACAATACCTATTTAATTTTGACTCTGAAAATAACCTTGTTTTTTGTTTAGTCATTTGAGTTTTATTGCCACAATATAAACTTCTGAGGATTTTTTTAATTGGTGCTTCTAGGAAGCAAATAAATCCCAGGGTTTTATTTTCTTCATTGATACCCCTATAGAAACTCTTAAATGTATTTGCGCATATATATATTTTTTCTTATGCATGCTCAATGCATTTTCGTCCTGAGAAAAGTGTTCTCTACAGAAACTACCCGTGTGTAAAAAGAAGATTGGCTTAAAATGGCTACTGTGATGGGAACAGTGTCTTAGGGAGATGCAGCTTGGACTTGAGGTAAATTGAATACTTTACAAACTGTGGTTTAGAGTTTGCTTTAATGACATTGTATGTAAAAGGACACATGATTGCTGTAATTTTGTATTATGATTTACTCAATAAAAAAATAAATGTACATTGATTAATATTATAAGGGAGTGTTTTGTCTTTTTTCTAAAATACTGAGACTTTTTTAAATATAGAAGTTACTTTATTATGGGTTTACATTGTAAAATAAAATTGTCTTCCAGAAAATTAAAATATAAAACCTGATAATAGAACATGGTAGCTAATATTTACAAACTCATTTAAAGGCCAGAATTAAAGATTGTGCCATTTCCCCCCCCTTAATCTAATCCTTTTAGATCTTGAAACCTTCAATTGTAATTGTTTTCTCCTGTATGGCTACTATAACAAAACTTGCTCATTGAAATATAATTGTTCAGGCAAGGTCACAACATAAATTTGTTTTATAAGCTTACATACATTTGAAAAGTACTTTTAATATTTTCAACACTCAAAACTCTGTATTGGCAGTGGTTTTCATCCAATTTTCTCTGGCGTTTGTTTCTTAAAAATCATTTAATTTTTGTGTTTTCCTCCGTGAATGATATACCCCATCCTCCTCATACATCTGCTTCAAAAAGACTCTGAAAACTACAACAATCAAAATAATGGGATAACTCCCAAATTGATAGGTTCCAATTCATTGTCTCAGCTATTTCAGACTAATTTTAGGTGTAGATAGCTCATAAATGGCATTCTTTCATGCAAAATAATGTGTTATGATATTTTTAAATATATTGCTGTGAACTTAGGGGAATTCACAGCTTTTAAAATAGATTCTGATAAAATATTTGAGTACATTTCCCACTTTTCTAGTTAAATACACATTAACTTCTGCATAATACAACGATGAGTCTGGTGCTCATTTGGAAAGGAAAAAGTATTCTTTAGATGAGCTTGTGTTTTGAAGATTATTATGAAAAGGAATAAGAAGTCAACTGGTTTCCTTTTTTGGCCCCGCCACATAAAAGATGGATGTAGTAAGAAAGTCGGAGGGAGAGACAGAGGTCCAGGCAGAGGGAAAGGAAGCTAGTAGTCGTCAGCTAAAAAAGAAAAAAAAGGGATTCTTTTTAAAGAAAAAAAATTTAAATAGAATATAGGTATTAGATTAAAAGAGTGATTAATTCTTACTTTCAATTGTAAGAATACAGGTACTAGCTGCAGAGCCTTTATTGTTGACTGCTTTACACATATACTCTCCTTCATCTTCTGGGAAAGTTTCTGGTAAATAAAGGCAGTAAGTTTCTCCTCTTTCAATATATTGATAGTCTTCTCCATCCTGCAACATTTCTCCTTCAAACCACCATGTAATTTCTGGTTTGGGTTCTCCTGTTACTTTAACCGTAAATCTAACAGGCTCACTATCTACAACCGATGTGTTTTTTAGTGGCTTCTTGAACCATGGAGCTCCAGATCTGGTTTGCTCTTCATCTTCATTAGTGGAGCCATTCATGATACTGCCCTCATCTTCTTCCTCCTCTTCTCTTTTCTGTATTAAAATGAATACATTCAAGTTATCATTTATAGTATAGCATCTCAGGACAGTGGTTTAGTGACAGTCTTGAAGGTAAATGTGTTTCTTTTCCCCCCAGAGTAAAGAACATGTAAATATGATTGTGACCCATTTCACATCAGGGTATGTTCTGAGATATGCATCATTAAGTGGTTTGGTCATTGTGTAAATATCTTAAAAGAGTTCATTAATACAAACCTAGATGGTACAGCCTTATTGCTTCTAAGCTACAAACTTGTATAGCATGTTACTATACTCAATACTGTAGGTGGTTGTAACAGTGGTATTTGACTATGTAAACATCAAAACATAGGAAAGATCCAGTAAAAATACAGTATGCAGTGTTTACAAAACATTTCAGTGACTTATTAAAGTGGTTTGGTTTTGTTTTTGTGTTTTTTTGTCTTTTTTTTTTTTTTTTTAAATTTTTAGAGAGGTGGGAAGGAGAAAGAGGGAGAGAAAGAAACCTTAATGTGTGGTTACCTTTTGCACGCCCCCTACTGGGGACCTGACTTGGCCTATACCCAGGCATGTGCCCTGGCCTGGAATTGAACCAGGGACCCCATGGTTTGCAGGCCTGCGCCCAATCCATTGAGCTGCACCAACCAGGGCGGAAAATGGGTTACTTTTACCCTTCACATGGGAGTATGGTTTTTAAGAGCATTTTTGAAAAATAAAGTATGTTTGCCTGGTACCTTCTGTAGTGCTGCATCAATTTCCTTTTGTTCAAACTGCATACGTAGTAACTTTTGTTCTTCAATTCTTCTTTGTTCTTCTTCTTCTCTTGCCTTAGCCATTTGTTCAAATCTAGCTTTCATATTCACTTTATGAGTAAATGGAGCCTCACTTCTTTTTGCAGGCTTGACGTCAACATCTTCTTCCTTTACCAAAGTGGGCCAAGAAAAAGAAACATTTGTTTTCCCCAAACCACCAAGAACTAAAGTGTTAAAGAGTTCTGAAGTTGTCATTTATAGGCACAAAGTAATTCATGTTGTTTGCACATTCGTGCCACATGACAGACTGAGATTTTTACTATCCCTAAGTTTGGGAAAGATGAAAGTTTTTATTCTTAGGGAAAGGGAGAGAAACATGAATGTGTAGTTGCCTCTGCATCCCGCTACTGGGGACCTGGCCCACAACCTAGGCGTGTGCCCTAGACTGGGAATTAAACTGGAAACCTTTTGGCTTGCACACCAAGGCTCGATCCACTGAGCCAACCAGCGAGGACCCACTTGTGATTTTCTTCATCACCTTATTTAGTTAATAATTGTGTCTTTCAGATGAATTCCATCTAATAAATTTATTGACAATTAAATGGCAGAGAAGAGTGCAGGTAGAACAAGTGGGAGAGTAATTTGAGAGGCAGTGATGAACTTGAGATGAGTGGTTGTGGGTCATCTATTTAGGGATAAGAGTTGGGAACTGGAAATAAAATTGTAAGTTAAGGGCAGGGTTTCAACTATCATAGTGTTAGTCTGTAGAATCAATTTAGTGAGATCACTGATGGCTTTAGTTTTCATAGAGTAGGCCACTATAGATAATTCATGGTTTCTAAAGTACGTTAGTCATATTTGACAGTTTCAGAACTACTTAGGCTTTTCTGTAGGTCTGTCTGGAGATAACACCATTTCTAAACTACAGAATGAGGGGTTGCTGAAGGGTACCACGTCCAACTAAATTTTGAAACAAGCCATAAAGTAGTTGCCTGTAATAAAATACTAATTCATGAATGTTTTACATCAGTTTGAGGTATTGCATCTGCGTTCCAATGCATATAGTAGGAATTAGAGTAAGTTGGATAATTTTCCTATAAGATTTTTTGGTGTTGGAAAACCCTAAAATCAGACACAGCCAGGTACCCACTGGGTAAACCTTATTATGTGTGCCATAAATAGGCTTAAAAAATACATGTTAATGATAATTCCTTTTATGCTAGTTTCTGTAAGTACAATTGTTGCCAGTCCCTGAAAAGCCAGGTTAAAAAAATTTACAGAAAATGAACCTCCTTAAGATAATAGTAAAAATAACTTGTTCTCTAGGTGCATTCTTAATAGGGTATTGATACCACCAGCACATGAATATTAAAGACAGTATAAGTAGACAGTAAGTACCAAATGAGTGCTACAGGTTAAGGGCTACAAGGAGCTGAAAGGGAATTCTTTGATTAGGGAAGGTAACATGAATGAGTTCTTGAAAGATGTCTAGAATATAGAGAAGACATTTTCTAACAAGAAAAGTAGACATGGTCAGATGGGATAGGTGAGGGTCCTATTCCAGAAGTCAATTACACTCAGTGTCAAAACGGTACCAACACAGTTTTTGAAGGATATCTCAATGACCCTTAATCCAGAGATTAAGAGGAATATGATCAGAAGAATGCCAACATCCATCACAAGCACTGTTCAGGACATCCTCCTGGGTTATAGATCAACTATCCTATTCTCACATCCTTTTACACGAAAGGGCCAAATAATAGCAACAAAAAAATCACCTCATTTCTTTTATTCCTATCTCCCGTATTTTATAGGGCTAAGTATTACTGCTCTGAGGTTTCAAAACTACCTTTAACCAAAAAGGGCGGGAGGTGACAGGGAATCAAGTGCATGCTTAGGGAACTTTGCTTTACCTACTACAACACATCTTTCTAAGGAATCACCAGATCTTGTGGCCAAATATCCGTTAAATGTTCATATTCTCCAGTTCTATTCATCTTCAAACTACTAATTCTGAAGATGGCTTTATCTACTTCTATACTTTTCAAACACTATCCGTAGAAGTTAAAATCCATAGGTCCTGCCTCTCCCTTGACCTCACTATGTTTTTAATACATGAATCTAAAACCATCTTTAGATTCAGCATGGTTTAGCTATAAAGATGCCAACTTGATAGTACTCCGTGTTTTTTAAGTCCCTTCCATGCACTCCAATAAAACAGTTCCTTAACATGGCATCTACAATGTGGTCAACTCACCTGTACTTGCATATTCATTGCTGTTTTTGCCCTCTGCTTGTCTCAGTTATAAAGAACAGCTTAAGAGTTGAGAATCTGAACATAATTTCTTTTTTATTCACAGTCTCTGAAGGCCCTCCAACTCCCTAATCTGTTTTACTAGTTTAATAGTTGATGAAAATGCATTTTCAGAAGAGTATCGATTAAATGCTATTAAATATTAAAACATGGCAATTCTAGCAGAAAAATACTTACCTTATTTAAAACAATATTCATAACCAGGGAACTAGTCCTCAAACTAGAAGGGACATTATAGGTCATTCAGTGATTGCCTCATTTTACATGTGGAGGTACTTTAAATTCATGTTATCTGAATTTTGATTTAGGCTCTGCCACTGAATTACTGAGCAAGTCATAGGGTTTATTGGCCTCATCTTTAAATAAGAAACCGAATAATATCTGGGGGTTTAACACAAATATACACTGGTTCTACTGATTCAAAAAAAAAACTTGTAAATTTTCTTAAGTAAGCTTTTATTTTTACTTTTAAGATTTTATTTACTTTTTAGAGAGAAGGGAAGGGAAAGAGAGAGAGAGAAACAAACATCAATATGTGGTTGCCTCTCATGTGCCCCTCCACTGGGGGCCTGGCCCACAACCCAGGCCTGTGCCCTGACTAGGAATTGAACTGGCGACCCTTTGGTGCATAGGCTGGCACTTAATCCACTGAGCCACATGAGCCAGGGTCCAGTAAATACTTTTGAACTATTTTTTTCCTGGATCGAAACATTTGGTGTTAATAAAAGTCTGAAATGATGCTAGAATGGGGAAATATTTCAGTCTCAAGATCTTAATGTGCCTTTGCTACTTAGTTTCCAAATTATTACATACACCTATGGTTAACTTTAAGTACCAAAATTTATTTCAAAGTTGATGTTATTTTTGTTGAGTCATTATCATTACTGTACCATGACTAGGTTAAATGTAAAACAGAATACCTCATGAAAGTTTTCTGCTTCTCGCTGTTTAATTTCAAGGTCAATGGCTCTCCTTCTTGCTCGTTCTTCTTCTATCTTTTTCTGTATTTCTTTTTCAGACAACTGTCCAATTTTTTCAAACTTGCTTTTTAGATTTTTAGCTTGAATAGAGCCACTCCTTTTCAATTTGATTAATTCTTCATATTCCTTGCTCAATCCAAAGGTTTCATTTTCTTCCTCTTCCTTCAAAAAATTGGTATTTTTATATATTAAATACTAGAAAATTAGTTTGTACAATAAACCATCCCAAAAGTGTTCACCATTTTCTATTTGAAACAAAAAATAAAGGTTAAATAACCTCCCTAAATACAATACCTAAATTTACTAATTAAAAGTGCCACAAATTTAAGACTAGGTAAGATCTTATGTACAATATTTTTCATTAGGGAGTGTGGCTTAAAATCTCATTTTACATTTCATTGTAACCTGCTAAAATTAAAATATGCATATCAAAATTAGCCCTTGGTAGGAATTGTAGGGGTAGGTGAAGAAATGCAATTGAAAGAACACTGGGCTAGGAGACAAAAGTTCTAGTTCTGTCATTCATACTGTGCAGCCTCTTCTTTAATCACTTTACCCACTGTACGTGATTTTTTAATCTCTATAGGATCATAGTATCTCTAAAGTTCTTCCTGTCTTAGATTTGATGATAGCCTAATAAGGTTATATATTACTCTTAATATTCAAGTTAATTGAATTAAGCACTTCTACAGATACAGTCTGGTAAAAATCCCTACAACTCCTACATATCACTTGTATTCTCAATTTTATATTTTGTCAAGATAGAGAAGGAGTCAGCCAAAATTGGGATGTAATTTTTTATACCATTTTATCTTGAATACCTCTTATTCAGGTTCCTCTCCCTTGGCTTATCACAATTTATTATTACTACTTTTTTTTTAATACTTATAGTAAACCCTAATCTCACTAAGTAGAGTGGTAGAATACTGCAATTATTCCTGGTATACTTTTCCTGGGGAAGACAGAGTTCTGGTTTGAGTGGGGGGAAAGCAGGGGGGCAGTAGTCACAATGGATAATGTTACGAGTTATTTTCTTGGTTCAACCAAGGTGGGGAGGAACATTTTTTTTAATACTACCTTGACTTTTTCATCTAGGTGTAAAAACAAGCAACCCTTAAAACCCCAGAAACTAACAAGTTTATGATATACAACATATCATAATGGTTCCCCAAATCATTCTGATCAAAATGATTGAACTAATCAGCTACAGTCTGGGTGATTTTGGAATTGGTGTGCTACTTGCTCAAAAACTCCCAGACATAGTGGGATAAGTCACTCAGTAGCATCAGAATGTGTGACAGTCACATTCTTCCAGAGTTCATTCTTGTATTATTATTATTATTTTCCATACAATTGTAAATCTTTTACCCACCCCTATACAGATTACATCTCAATAATATACTGAAATACACTCTTAATTTAGAAATTTTTCTAGACAATTTTCAACTTCTTTTATAAAATAAGTGCAATTATGTTTTTAAGGCTAGACCGAATTTTTCCTACAGCATATTTATATTTTATTATTACCTATATATTTATACAGCATTTATAGTCCCTTGGTCAGTGAGGGCAAGGAAGTAAGTATCTTCACTAGCCCAATGCTGCAACCCATGACAAAGGGGAAACTTCTAAAGAGATTGCAACCTCTGCATAGGAACCCACTCAGTTCCTAGATCAGGAGTTGGCATGGTTCCCACCAAATCACCTGCCAAGCATACCATGTCACTGCTAGTCAGAGGCTGGGACAGCCACTGCTCCCCTAGCCCCAAGTCAGGCTGTGTGCTGTGCCCCAACCATTTATGTTGCTGCCAGCCCTCACTCCCTCCACTAATGGCCAAGGGAGACGGTGGAATGCCGGCCCCCTCCCTCTGCCTACGCATCTGGTTGGCCAAGGCTCCAAGGCTCCAAGGCTCAAGCATATGTTCCATTGTCCAAACAGCTTTCATTTAACAACACACAAATTCAAAGATAAAGGTATTAAACATGTCAAGATGGGCAACCTGAGAGCATTAAACCACTAAGTACGACCCTTCTGAGCCCGAGGTCCTGTGAGGACACAAGTTGTATGCTCATGCAGAGGGTCCTGTACAGACTTGCCAAACTGAAGTTCCTATTAGTATCCATGGTACTTCTCTAGTTTCATCTTATTTTGATTAAATTTAACAGTTTAATTCTGTTTGTTTCAAAGACAGTAGCAAGTATGGGTATGTTAAGTACTCCAGTGGGTATAGTAAGTACTCTAAAACAGCAATTTTCAAGCAGTGTGCCACAATTTTTAAAACTTGCAATACCTAACTGTTTAGTCAAGCACTGACCTCTTTTCTCTTAGGTTGTCAAATAAAGAAATGACAACAGCCAGCCAGTATGAATTAATGCAAATTATACCTGCTTTTGTTATATCAGCAAAAATATGTATTTTTGGTGTGCTACATCATTTTAGTCAGTTTACAAGTGCCATGAGATGCAGAATGTTGAAAATCACTGCTCTAGAACAACAGTGCTCAATCACGCTGTAACCACACACAATTGTAAGGTCTGTAGGAATATGTATTTACTTAAAGTACTGTAGTAATGTCTCAGTCACTTGCAATCTTCTATATTTTTTAAACTAGCAAGAAAGTACAGTTATGGCAGGCAGCTAGAAAGTGCACATAACTATGTTGAAATTTGTATCAAGTGCCTCATTTGAATATGTTGCATGTCCTTTATGTGAATAATACTAACAAAATTGTTGTAAGGTAATACATGTAAAACACTTAGATTAATGAACATTTGTGGAATATAAATGGATATTTTTTAAAGTCTTACCTCTCCCATTTCTTGTCTCAGTTGTTCAAATTCCTGTTTTTCCATTTCTAGCTTATGCTTTCGTTCCTCCTCTGTTCGTCGTTTTTCTTCTTCCAATTTTTGTTTTAATAATTCTTCAAAATTAATTTCCAGTTTTCCCGGTGTAAGAGATTCTTGAGAGATTGTTTTATACATCTCTGGGAAGTCATCATCCACTACCTATTTGAAATAATTCTTTTATCACTCTTGCCAGAATTATACATATTAAAAAGGGAATCTTTTTTTGTAGGAACTGTGATTATTGGAGTATAAAGGTTTCTCATTGAACTAAAAACCAGGAGACCTAAATTCTCTTCAAAAGTATAAAACAATAAACAAGAGAGGAATTATTAGAAAATTTAAGACCAGTGTATTTTGTGATTCCAGAGGAAATGATGACTCTCTATTCTCCATTCCAATGAATAAAAAGAAATAGCCAGTACTTTGATGTTATACTATGGATAATTTGAATTAAACATTAAGATTTTCTAATAGTCATTTAGAATAGAAGGGCAGATAAAGTGCTTCCCAGATAAGGTAAAGTTAAAGGAGTTCATCATCACCAAGCCATTATTACATAAAATATTAAAGGGACTTATTTAAGAAAAAGAAGAAGATCAAAACTATGAACATTAAAATGGCAATAAATTCACAACTATTAACAATTGAACCTAAAAATCAAACTGAGCAAACAAGTAGAACGGAAACAGAATTATGGATATGGAGATAATTTGGAGGGTTATTGGTTGAGAGGGGCAAGGGGAAGAATGGGGGGAAAGGTGCAGGGATTAAGAAGTACAAATTGATAGATACAGAATAAGCAGGGGGATGTTAAGAACAGTATAGGAAACAGAGAAGCCAAAGCACTTATATGCATGATCCATGGACATAAACTAAGGGGGGGGATTGCCCCTTAGAGGGAATGGGGAGTACTGGATGGAGGGGGCAAAGGGGGAAAAATCGGGACCACTGTAATATCATAATCAATAAAATATATTTTTTAAAAAGTAAAAAAAAAAGATTTTCTAATAGTGAACACTTTTTCATTGGATTAAAATGAACCTCTGGTAATTAAAATAGAGCATTTCAGTTCAATCACATTTTGTCTGAATGAATTAGATAACCCATCACAATCCCTTCATAATCAGGCAAAAACCACTCAATGCTATGACTTTATCGTACTGATATATTCACATTCAGGCTAATTAAAAAATAAATAGTAATAGTTAATACTTACATCTTCCGGGTATAATTCTAAGCACTTTACATGTGTTGACTTATTTTATCCTGTAACCCCACTAGCTAGGAATTATTAACATCCCCATTTTACAGAAACTGAGGCACTAAAAAGTAACTTGTTCTAAGTTAACACAAATAACTAAATGGCAAAGGTGGGGCTCAAAACTCAAGAGTATTTCTATAATAAAATTATAAATAATGATTGAAACTTCTTAGATAATTTAATGAATTTCTTGTCTGCCATTTTTTTTTCAGAAAAAAAAACTTTAAAATTGAATTTATTGGGGTGACATTGGTTAATGAAATCATATAGGTTTTAGGGGTACAACTCCATAATATACCTTCTGTATATTGTATGTTCATTATCCCCAGTCAAGTTTCCTTCCATCACCATTTATCCCTCCTATGCCCTCTCTTACCTCCTCCCATCCCCTTTTCCCTCTGGTAATCACCATACTGTTGCCATTTAGAGGTGATCTTGAGCAAGTTATCTAGCCAAAGGCTGAATTTACTAATTTGCAACAACTTCCACAGAGTTGTCATGAGAACTAAATAAAGTTTGGAAACACTTAGCAGTGTGCCTGACACCATGGTAATAATAAAATGGCAGTTTTATTGTTAAATTATCATTCCCTGTATATAGGCAATCTCTAAATTGCAATTAGAAATTTTGCTTTTAAATTGTTGGCTTGAAATACATTTTACCATGAGAGAGGCAAAGGGTATTATTTATTCTAAGATTTACGCATATATATGACAGTCTTCACCAAAGAACCAGTTCAACTCAGAAACAAAATTTATATGGTATTACAATCCAAAGATTGCAAAAGAAAATGTTTATTGATATATGAACTAACTGATCCATAATATTAAATGATTCTTGGCCCTGGATAAGAAAATATAAATAAAAGAAAAACTTTATCTTTTCTTTTTGATGTAGACCTGTCTGTAGGAAACTAGAGTTGGTTTAATACAGTTTTTCTTCCCAGTACTTTTCCACTAGTGAATCATGGTAAAAAATCAGTTTTAGCTTAAAAATCTGCCCCCAAGATTAGATCTCCTGATCCTCACAGCTACTCCTCGCTTGCCTGCTCGTTACTTCTGAGCCTGCTCATTCTACAAAAATTAAGTGCTTTCACAATGTTTGCAGGGTTTTTGTGTAGAAACCATTTGTGAAGCAAGGATTACCTATAGTACACATAAGATAGCTTTAATATCACTTATTCCTTCCACAAAAATTTATAGGAAGTTTTTTATGCTGGAATGCATTGTTCTCTATGCTTGATGAACTGTCTCAACCTCACCGAGCGATGGCCCTGAGCAACAACAATACAGCATCTGTGTTATGCCAGGGGAGTCCTAAATGTTTTAAGAACACATAAAAGGAACACCTCTCTGGAACTTGTGTTATCAAGGAAAGGCTTCCCAGAGAAGATGGAATATATATATGAATAGGAGATAGCAGAGCATAAGGAAAGGTCAGAGGGACATGCTTCACACAGCATTTACAAGAACATAGCATTTGGAAGAACTGGAAAGAAATTTAGTATGTCTAGTAGATTAAAGAATAATCCAGAAATGAAACAAGAAATATACTAGGGCAAGATGAAAAAGAAGTTTGCTTTAAAAAGTCGTATTCTTGCTCAAGGAAAGTGGAAAGATTTTAACATGATTAAATTTATTTATTTTTTTAAAAGGTTACTCTTGCGCTGCCTAGGTGGCTCAGTTAGTTGGAGCGTCGTCCCATACACCAAAAGGCTGCGGGTTTGATTCCCAGTCAGGCACATGCCTAAATTGCAGGTTCAATCCCTGGTCGGGAAACAGATCAATGTTTCTCTGAGACAATCATGTTTCTCTCTCCCTTCCTCAATTTCTAAAATCAATAAACATATTCTCAGGTGAGGATTTAAAAAGGGTGGTGGGCGGAGGTGGAAGAAAGATCACTCCTAGCTTTACAAGGAAGAATGTATAATAGGCAACAAAGCAAGTGAATTAGGATTTGGCCCAAGGCAAGGGATAACAGTAACCTGGATTATGGTGGTGGAAGGGGGAAATGAGGAAAAACTGACATATTTTTAGAGTGATTTAGGGGGTAGAATAAATGAGACAGTGAATGATTGGAGGTGAGGCATGAATGAGAAGGTGGAAGTGTTTAAGGCTCCAAAGTTTCTGATTTGCATATCTACATGGGTAATGAAGCCAAATAAACACTTTGATATATGTGTCAGAAGCTCATCCAGACACAGGAAGAAAACCAGGTTACTGAAGCCAATTAAAATGTTTTAAGAAGGAGATGTAATGTTCACATGTCAACTTTCTTGAAAATAGTTTGTCAGGTAACTGTACATTTTACAAATACTAAAATGGTATAAGAAGCATAACTTTGTGAGAGTTAATTTTGGTAGCAACATCCAGTGGTGATGGGTGAGCATTTTGGAGTTAAAAAATTATGATGAAATGGCTTTGGTCATTTACTGTATACTGAATGGGACAGAAATTGAAAAGAGAGAAAGAAGGGGAAGAAGGAAGGAAGGTAAGAAGGAGGAAGGGAAGGGAGAGGAGAATGGAGAGGAGGGAAGGAAAGGTAGGAGTAGGAAACTTCATTTTAAATACTTAGTTCTAGAAAACATGCCTTCGCTGAGAAGGAAGACAATATTCAACCCTCTCTGCCAGGCATAACGGTTTAATCAGAACCTTCTCAACACTATGTTCGCGCAAACCCATTTAACCGACAGGTGTTGTGTTCAGATTTTTTAATTTATTTGACATCCCTCCTCTTGGCACAGATTTCAGAAGTAATAGGGTGTACCCCAAATTTTCGTGGTTTTTCTTAACATACTCTAAAAACCCGAGTTAATCCTAATAGAATTCACTAGTTACATTCCATCTTACCATGCTTCTCCTTGCTTCAGCAAATGCCTTCTTTTCTTCCTCTATTCTCCTTCTGGCCTCTTCTTCTGCTTTCCTTTTTTCATCTTCTCTCCTTTGTCTTTCCATTTCTTCAAAACTGAGTTTGAGTTTACCAGGGCGGTACCCTTTAAAAATTTTTCCTGAGTCTTGGTTTTCTTCCTCTTCATTTACCTAGCCAAGAAACAACTCAATACTGAAAACTGAGATTCATCAAAGACAGGAATGAATTATCAATCAAAAGGCACAGAATCAGCCACCTCACCCAGGAATGTTTCTTTACCCTTAACATACATGATCAAATCCCCTTCTTTTATAAGGTCTTACATGATAACATATTCAAAGTTGGAGAAATTCAAAATAAATATAAACTCAAGTTAAATAAAAATTCTCAAGTCAAATTTTTAAATAAATCAGATGAAACGTTTAAACTTTTTAAGGAATCACTTAACACTTATTAAATATTAACTTTCCCAGAACAAATGTAACATGTGTTTGTATACTTAAATTGAGGTTCAAATTTACCTATACAGCATCTCTTTGGTAGTAAAATGAAGTTCTTATTTTATAATTTTCATGAATCTTTTATTATGAACTATGGTACTTTTCATTATACTAACCAGATTAAAGATTATTACCTGGAACAATTTTATATAAAATTCAAATTTTACAATTTCATAATTAAAATTATAATTTAATATTAAATTAATAAAATATTCATTAAAATTTGTCATTTGACTTCTGGTCATGATGGAGGAGTAGGTAAATATGCCTTGCCTCCATGAACAACTAAAGCAAAACAATGCAACTAGAAGGCAAGACAAATATCACCCAGAATTGTCAAAAAATTGAGTTGTGTGGAAGTCTTGACAGCCAAGGATTTAAAGAAACCACATTCATCTGAACAGGTAGGAGGGGCAGAGATGTGGAGAGGTACAGAAGGGTGTGGAAATGCATAGTGGTGCAGAGAAATGCAGAAACGGGAATAAGCAGGTGCCACATCCACATGAGGTGGACAAAAAATGGAAGTATACCTCAGGAGCAAAGGATCCCAGCCCCACACCAGAGCACCCAGCCCAGGGTTCCAGCGCCAGGAAAATAGGTCCCCATAACTTCTGGCTATAAAAACCAGTGGGGGTTGGGGCAGCAGTAGACACTGTGGGATTCTCAAGAGACTGCTCTTAAAGGGCCCACAATGGACTTAGGATTCACGTACACCCACCCCCTCTGGGATTCAGCACCAGTGCAACAGCTGGAAGGGCACCAGTGATGCATGGGCAGGAAGTGAGTGCTGGGAAACAGCTTCCTCCGGGCAAAACTCCAGAGGCCAGGCAGTAGCATTGTCTTCTCATTGAACCCTCCCCAACACAGAGCAACAGAGCAGTGACACAGGTTGCCCCATCCTGGCAATAACCTAAGGTTCCACCCAATTCAACAGGTGTGCTTTTCTGCAATAGGCCATACTACTAAGACAGGGAGTCAAGCAGCTCTACCAAATACACAGAAACAAACACAGGGAGGCTGCCAAAATGAGAAGACAAAGAAATATGGTCCAAATGAAAGAACAGAACAAAACTCCAGGAAAAGAACTAAATGAAATGGAGATAAACAATCTATCGGATGCACAGTTCAAAACACTGGTTATGAGTATGTTCCAGGAACTCACTGGGTAGTTTAAGAGCATAAAAAAAGAGCCCAGCAAAAATGAAGGTTACATTGAATGAAATAAAAGCCTACAGGGAGCCAACAGTGGAGGGGATGAAGCCAAGAATCAAATCGACTTGGAATACAAGGAAGGAAAAAGCATTCAACCAGAAGAGCAAGAAAAAATAATTCAAAAACAATGAGGACAAGCTTAGAAACCTCTGGGACATCTTTAAATGTACCAATATCTAAATCATAGGGGTATCAGAAGGAGAAGAGGAAGAACGAGAAATTGAAAACTTATCTGAAAAAAGTAATGAAAGAAAACTTCACTAATTTGGCAAAGGAAATAGACATACAAGTTCAGGAAGCACAGAGAGTCCTAAACCAGACGGACTCAAAGAGGCCCACACCAAGACACATCATAATTAAAATGCCAAAAATTAAAGAAAAGAGAATCTTAAAAAGGGCAAGAGAAGAGCACAGAGTTACCTAGCAAGGAGTTCCTAAAAGACTGTCATCCAATTTCTCAAAAGAAACTTTGTAGGCTAGAAGGGACTGGTTAACAAGTATTCAAAGCGATGAAAAGCAAGGACCCACAACCTAGATTACTCTATCCAGCAAAGCTATCATTTAGAATTGAAGGGCAAATAAAGTGCTTCCCAGACAAGGTAAAACTACAGGAGTTCATCATCACCAAGCCATTAGTATATGAAATGCTAAAGGGAAGTATATAAGATCAAAATAATGAACGATAAAATGGCAATAAATTCACAACTATCAATAATTGAATCCAAACAACAAAGTAAGCAAACAAGCAGAACAGGAACAGAATCCTAGATATGGAGATTTGGAGGGCTATCAGTTGGGAGGGGGCAAGGGATAATGGAGGAAAGGTGCAGGGATTAAGAAGCACAAATCAATGGGTTCAAATAGAAAGGGGGAAGTCAAGAACAGTATAGGAAATGGAGTAATCAAAGAACTTACATGCATGACCTATGGGTATGAACTAAGAGGGGGGATTGCTGGAGGGAATGGGGGCACTGGGTGGAGAGGGGCAAAGGGGGAAAAAGTGGGATGGCTGTAATAGTATAATCAATAAAATATATTTAAAAAAATTTATAATTTGATTACTTGATGATATTTCTATTTCAGTTCATTAGACTGACTACCAATGATATCTAAAATCTGTAGGTGTAACCCTGACTGGTATGACTCAGTGGGTTGAGTGTCATCCCACAAAGTGAAAGTTCACTGGTTCTAGTCGTAGTCAGGGCACAAGCCTGAGTTGCGGGTCAGGTCCCCAGTTGGGGGCGACAGGCAACTGATCGATGTGTCTCTCCCACATCAATTGTTTCTCTCCCTTTCTTTCTCCCTCTCTTCCCTAACATTTTCAAAACAGTCAAGAAAATTAAAATGTCAGAGATACAGTCCTAGAACATCATAAATAAAAGTTATTCGAGAAATTCTGAAAGCTTGAAAAAAATTATGGAAGTTTCATTTTCTTATTTATTTATTTATTTATTTATAAGAGTGGGGAAGGGAGGAGAGATGGACAGAAATATTGATGTGAGGGAGAGACATTGATCAGTGGCCTCACACACACAGCTACTGGGGACCAAATCCATAACCCAGGCATGTGCCCTGACCAGGAATCTAACTGGCGACCCTTCGCTTTGTGAGATGATACCCAACCAACTAAGCCACACTTGTCAGGGCTATTTTAAAATTATTATTTTAAATCTTGAATCAGTGTTTTCTTATTTCAATTTTAGTTTTCATTGGTAATTCTATTGATATAATAATAGATTTAAAGAACTTACTATATGCTGGATACTACTTTAACTGCTTTCTGTATTAACTCCTAACAATTAAGAAGTAGGCACAATTATGTTTGCAATTTTGTAAATGAGGAAACTAACACATAGAAAAGGTAAATAATTTGTTCACGGTTACACACTTTAATGGAAGATATCTGAATCCAGGCAGTCTGGCTCAGAGCCTTTTATAGAGAAAAATCTTTTTGAATTCATAGGAATGAACCTTATCTAAAGCCAGCTACCTTCCCTAATATTAAATGTTTTATATATAACATTTATATATAATTTCTATCTTATATGTAATTATAAATTATAATTTAAAGATAACATTAAGTTATATGTAACCAAATATAGAAATGTACAAATATAATTATACCTATCACTATATATAAATGTGTTTATATGTATTTGTATGTATATGTACATATTTATCTACTTGTTTACCATTTGCCTCCTTGCTTCTTCAAAAGCACGCTTTTCTTCTTCTAAACGTTGTCTTGCTTCTTCTTCAGCTTGCTTCCTTCGGTTTTCTTGTCTTCGTCTTTCTAATTCTTCAAAAGTTAGTTTCAGTTTTCCAGGAGAAACTGATTCTTTTTTTGCCTCATTATCCAGTTCATCATCCTAAGAAAACATCATGAAACCCATCTTTTAATCACAGAAGGAAACACTGCTAACCAACTCAACTGCTTTGACTTGTTCCTTAAAAACAATATTACCATGACCAGTGAAAGACACTGTGCTTCCTTGAGAGACCGTCGTTGTTCCTCATAGCTTATTCTTTTATCTTCTTCACACTTGACCCTTTCTCTTTCTTCTCTCTCTTTTTCTAGATCCTCAAAATTCCTTATTTTTCCAGACGTTTTATGTGATTTGACAGGTACCACTGTTATAAGTAGCGAGTCATCTCCTTCCTAGTTTATAAAATAGATAATTAGCATAGTTCTTCCAAATCAAAATTTAGGTTTCATGGGACTTTACCTCCATCATTGGTGAATTTCATTGTATTGCCATCAATGTTATGAGGAACAAACATTTATATAATTTTTACAGATTTCTATTAAATAGCTCTTCTTCCAAAGTCATTATGTATGCGTTAGTTTCATGCAACTCCATTGCTGATAAGGCTCAAGGAGCATAACACGGCACGGCATTATGTGAACTTAGCTGTCAGTGCACTATTCCCACAAAAGGTACAGTGCACGTGAATGCACTCCGAATCAATCTGATGGTGGGTGGATTCAGTTTAAACACACTCGAAATGTTTCTCCAAATGATTTTTCTCTCCATGCAAGTTTTAAAATACTTAGTAAAACTAATATTTAGTGAGAAAAAAACAGTATTTTCAAGTTACTTAGAAAACATTTTTATATTATATACAAGCCCTTCAGCATTTGATCTTATTAAAACATTCTTAAATGTGTTTTTTAATGTATTTTAGTTACTTCTATTACATGATCTGTTGTTGCCTCTGAACTTTTTTCAAAACTAAAGCGAAAAGTTATGATGTGTAACACATGCCCCTAAAATAAAATTACTTCCAATTTACGCGGCTGTAGTTTTAGGCACACCATCAAATTGATTGGTTTTCAACTTTCTGTTAGATAAAAAGGGATAACTAAAATTTTTGTGACTGTTATACATTTCTGCATGGTAACAGATAATACTGCACTCTCTACTAATATGTGATAACCAAAACAATCAGGAACTCTGAGGAAAGAAGACAAATAATGAAAAGAAAATTGTCTTTTTAATCTGTTAGCTTTCAACAATCTCAACTATTAGTAACAGTTCAAGAAATATGTAGTCTTGGCAGAGTATCTCAAACTGAGACTTATGTTCTTTCTAACCATGAAAGCAAAACCACACTTTTCTTTAAAAATCTAAGCTATAGTGTTTGAAAGTGCAAAAATATGATCCTGCTTTGCAAAATATTTTTGTACTTTTTGTTGCTGCTGCTGTATTTATAATAAAAAAGAATATAAACTTAATTTTAATTAAAAGATTATTTGTGAATCAGATAATTTTAGGTGAATGTTTCATTAAAGTAAATGTCTATTTACCTCTGATGCTGATTCAGTTCCCGTATTGTTTATGTCCTCAATCTATTGAATGAGAATTTCACGTCATTACATTACATCAGATTTCTGTTTTTTTGCTTTTAAACATACAATGGAAGAATAATTTAGTTGTGACTTATGGTAAATTTTCAATTTATAATTTTTGATATATTTCTATGTTGTTTCAAATTAGTCAGTTACATCCCTTTAAATGGAGATTAAACCTTATATTGGTTTTTGCATTTTGATATCAATATCTAGGGAACAATATATTAAGAAAAAAATAAAATAAAGCCTACCTTTGTAATTCTGGAATTTGGATAATTGACCGAACACTTATGACCTGGCAGTGAGCTTATATAAGTAGCAATTATTAATGAAATTATCCACTTAAAGTGAGATACAGAAGCGTTTCTCCATTCTTGGTTTCTCTGCCCCAGCGAAAGGAAAACCTATCATTAGCAATCAAGTAACCATAATGACTCTATTGTACAAGAGAAATATATGGCAAAAATATAACTGACAACAAAAAAGTGCGGTGACAGCTGTAGGTTTTCACACGACTAGTTTACAAAGGGAAAAAACTGAAAGTCATAATTGCTTATATTTTGAACAAATCTAGGTAGGAAGGGTCCTCATTCAAAGGGAGGGAGCTGAATTTGGCCATCACTCATCAGAAACATCATTGTTAGCTTGAAAGGCAGGCTAATGTACAAAACAGAGAAATGAAAGAAGATAGGTGATTTAAGTAATGCAGTGTTTGAGACCCCAGGAAAATGAAACATAAGCAATGGGAAAAGTTATAAAGTAAAAACTCAGATTTTTTTTTATTGTTTTAATTTGATTTTTAACACCAGTGAAAGCCTGGAAGTAGTTTGTTTCTCACACAGCCTAAGGGAATTCTATTGTACCTTCCAGCACACTAGGAAATGGGCTGGCTATGTCCCTGTCCTGACATCATCCCACTTTTCTATATTCTCTGTCAAGGAAGAAATAATGTGCTTTATTAAGATACCAAATTTCTTGAAAAATAAATTACCCTGAATAAATTATTAAAAATAAATCTATTTTATATTTTAATAGTTAATTTTGAACAGTTTTGTTCAGAATAATTTGCTTTGTTACAGAATTATTTATCACTGATTTGCTCTGTAAATGGTGGCAGTTTTATTAAAAGATGTATTGCACTAAAAAAATTTAACTGATTTATGTTAAAATAACTACAAAATCATTTCCCTTCTAAAGGATGTTAACAATTCCTGTACAAATCACATTAATCTCAATAAAAACTTCTAGGAGATACAGTGAGAAGGCAGATACTGAGAGTACAGGGAAGAATTTCACTCAGCCCCCTCCTGACTCAGGAACCCCTTTTGCAGCATCCTGGAATATGGGCTTGTGCAAGTGGACTCCTCAAACTCTTCTTGACTGCCTATGTATTACTTTACTTCTTATATTCACAGATAGATTAATTTTATTAGATTTGAACAGAAAATGTTCTTAATTAGGATTGGAAATTAGGCTTTCTATATTTGCAAGATGAAATTGCTATTAATAGTTTATTTTGTTCTACCTAAAAAAATATTCTCAAATATGTAACAGACCACAAATTTCATTAACCAAGATTCTGTGGCCCCTGCCATGTGGTATCGAGGGTTACCAAAGCAGTTCTTTGCCATGATTATGTACTATCTTATCTCCCTCTCCCTCTGAATATCCTAGGTATTTATCCTGTGCAAACTCACCTCTCCAACATATACTAGTTTTTGTCTTCATTTTTTTTTTTGAGAAACCACTATCTACATATTCAGTGCTTGGGGTTGTGATGAGTTTTCAAGTCTAGTGAGTAATCAGTGCTTTTGGAAAAAGGACAGAAGGCTGACAAAAAGTAGACTAGGCCCACCTGCAATCCACTATACGCTGCTAAGCACTATGCATTTTAATTACGTTTTTATTACCTTATTTTATAATTTAGGTTATAGATAAAATTACATGTAGTCATATATTTTACCTTTATAATTTATAATACTAATTTATTATATTGTTATTCCCTTGTGATATTTCGTTACAAAATGTAAACTAATCTTTGATGACTGGAGGTGGCAGAGGTAAAGTATGTAGCACCCTTTTCTCAGATAAAGTGGTACATAGTCATAAAATAAAGGAATTTTCAATTACTGCCTATAATTCATTTGGCATATGTCACTATTTGCCACCATGCAAGTGGTTATTGGTGCCACAGAAGTGGTTATTTGCAACGTCTGGGTAAATAAATGTCTTTGACATGCACCTATGGCAAATGCTTTGCTTTCTTTGTCACTTTTCTTTTTAGAAAGGTAGCAGAAGCTGAAAGAAGCACAGCAAATAGGTTTAATGCACTTAAAGAGTAGGCAAAAAAAGAGGCAAATGCAATCTCACAATTAAAAATTTTTTTAAAGAAACAATATACTGTGAAGACTATGTTACAATATTTGTTAAAATACTGACGAGAAAAGGAGAGGAAGCTAAAATGGTTCCATAACGTTTTATCTCTATATATTATCATTTACGTGAAACACTGAATATTTATAGCCCCTGTACTTTGTACCAGGCACTGTCCTAAGTACTCTGCATTTATTAACTCATGTAATCTTATTTACAACTCTAGGAGTTACCGTATTTTGCCATGTATAATGTGCACCCACATTTTTGGCCCAAACTTTCAGGAAAAAAACTTTTGTTTAATTTGATTTTATTTAGAAACAAAACCAATTATTGTATTCCAGGTATACAGATGTCATTATTGCTTTCTAAAGTTACACTTTTAATGCATAAGCATAAATAAAAGAATTAAAAACATTTATACAGATATGGAATTAGTATTACCCATGTATAATGTGCATCCTTATTTTTTCCCTCAAAAATTTGGCCAAAAAAGTGCCTACTATACATGGCAAAATACGGTAAATACTATTATCTTATAAAACTCAAGACATTGATCATCTCTTTTGATTTCCCAGTGAAGTACATAAACAGTATAACTATCTTCTGTCATCTTTTCAATTCTATGAGTATAGGTTACTTATAATGTAAGATAAATATCAATATATTAAATAAATTTTTGTGAATCAATCAGTTCTTTATTGAAAATATAATTATGACTATTAGAACTGCATGTACTTATTTGAGAGATTAACTCTTTCGGGCTATCAGATTCTTGAGTATTTCAAAAATACTTACCAGCCTCTTAGTTCTCGTGCTCTGAGCTAAAATATATGGGGATTCAAAGTTCATTAAGAGACTCTAAAATCACAGTAATAACACTTTGTCATGTGTGGCTATGGGCATCAGTTACATAATGGAAACGGCTATCACACATTTGCTCCTCTCTCCTATTACCATCCCCAACTTAAAAAAATTAACACTAGTTAATAATACCATTATTAAATAAAATGTGATTTAACTGATCTTAAAGTCTTGAGTAGAAAGATATGCTAATTATGCCTTAGTGTTTGATAATAACTAAGCATCTATTTATTGCTATTAAAAGACCAGCATTTTATTAAGTGTTTGTGGATAGTTTATATGTGAAATTGCCTTACATCATTATATAATCCTTTAACATATCAAGAAAAATAAACAATGTGGATAGTGTTAGGAATGTGGATAGGATGATAAGATGGTATATGACAACAGCCATCTCAGTATTCAATCTTCGCATAGGCACTTTCTGGGCATTTGATATTAAATATTTGTGCTTAAGATCTCATTTTCAACTTATCTGCTATTTAATAGGTTCATGTTATATGGAAATATTTTAATTAGTCAAAGTAATGATTAGTTTTACTCTGTAAGATTAGTTTCTAAAGCAAATACCAACTTAATATTTAGTATATACCTGCTCAGCCCTTTTGGCTAATTCACGTTGGATCTTCCTCTTTTCCAACATATCCTGCTCAATTCTGCGTTTTCGTTCCTCCTCTGTTCTCTTCCGTTGTTCCTCTTGTCTGTGTTTCTCCATTTCAGCAAATTTACCTTTAACAGTTCCTGAGAATATATGAAACATGCTTGATATTTTGCTGTTTTTCTTTTTTGCAATTTCATTGACAAATTACCCTTCAGGTTTCTTACCTGTTAGCTTTGGAACATAAGCTTTTTCAACTTTAGAAGATACCTCTTCCTCATCATCAGAAGCAAGCATGTCTTTAATCTGGATTGTTAAATAAATTATATGAATATGTTACAAACTTAGACTAAACCACATTATATGCAGAGTTTGAAATTAGTTTTTAAATACATAAAATAAGTTTAATTATAGTTAATATGAAACGTGGTTAATGTGAATAAAATGTAGATTTAAACGATGAAAGTGATTATTTGCACAAGAATAAAATATAATAACCTCCTGCTTTCTCCTGTTCCATTCTCTCTCTCTAATATATTGTTCTTTTCTTCTTTGCTTTTCGTCTCTAGATCTCCTTTGATTCCTTTCTTCCCTGGCTCTCTGCATGGCTTCAAACTTATCCTTTACATCACCTTTGCCAAGTTTTGGCACATAGGTTTTTGGGACAGGTTTAGATGAAGAAAGCAGAATCTTCATTAGAGGAAAATAAAGAGAAGAAAGTTAAAAAAATAAGGTAGAAAGAAATTAGGTAAAGATAGATCAGAATAAGCAATATGAGAAATACTTATTGAAACAGAAAATAGAAATGAGTTTGAAACTTTTATTTGAATCATTAAAATCTTTCTGAGTCTAAGTATAAAAAAGGAAATTATAGAAAATATGAGAGTAAAATTTTATTAATATATAGTACAGAAGTTCCACTTTGTAAGTGCATTCCACTAAAGCTAAAGGCTGGTAAAATATAAAAATGGAATACTGAATTTTAATTTAAAACAAGCTGTATTTTATTATCCTACTCCCACCACTTACTTAATAGATACTGAGACTAATTTCAATAAATTAGATGACGTTGAAAATAAACCAAAGTGTGGGCTTTAAAGTTTAAAGCCTAATTCACATATTAATATTCTTATTTGTCTCCATGTCTAATATGGGCAAAGCTGAAGGCCAGTCCTTTATTCCTCATTTGTGGCTGAGGTATTCCAGGGTCTTTGTGCACAAGCAATGACTTCACATTGTTACTGCTGCAATGCCCACCCAGAGCTTCTACAAACCAACATTAAACATGTGTGAGAAAGCTGTATCATTCAAAGTTGGATGAGCTCTAAGAGGAAAATTCCCAAATGGCAAAAGAGCACCCCAAAAAAGGAGGCATCTGGTAAAAGAATGAAGAAAAGATTTTCCTCCACTATGAAACCAGGGAAGCAAATTATTTTCATCATTTCTGAAAATTAAGCTGATCTCTGAAAGAATTTTCAGTAAATAAAACTTCAGTGTCTCAGGACACCAAACCCTTTCTCCTAATAATATTGGCAAATTGCTTAATTAATCTGTAGCTTCCCCAGCCTCTATTTTATCCACTTATGGTGTTCTTGGCCATTTAAGGGTTTTAAGTTTATAATTTTGGGATGTCACCAAATTTGGGGATGAGCTCTTCTTACTACAACTCTCTTTAACTTCAGCCAAGAATCAGAAAACGGCTATGAGAAGTTTTATTGCAGCTGCTGAGTGCAATGCTCAGAAGGACCCACACCTGACAGTGAATTACTGCTTTCTCCTAAGAGTATATGTTAAACCCCTTTTCCTAATACTGGAAATAAAATACTTCTGAGACTTACCAAGATATTAAAACTCTACTCAAAATGCTGCCCATCATATCCACTTCACGTTCGCATTCACAAATTTAATAATCACCACTCTTAGATTAGAACCCAAAGGAAAATGCTGGGCGCAAGACCAGCCTATGAGTGTTACCTCTTCCTATGTTTTATATCTTGGCAGTGTTACTATGACTTCTCAGTGTGAGCTCTCCACTCACAGCTGCCCTCTCAGCAGTTCCACAGTCAGCCTTGCTCCCCCGATTCTGCTTTAACTTTTGAATCTTACCTCAGCCTTTTGGGAAATGTCATTCATGTTCTCTCTATGTGGTTTTGAGGTGATTATAACACTTTGTATATTTCTGCACCTGAAAAAAAATACTGTTATTGAATAAGAATTTGTAATGATTTAATTTAAAAAATATGCCATGCATTTTTGTAAACAGTAATACTATGTTAATTGCCCCTTAAGAAAACTGACATGATTCAGGCAAGTACTAAATTGTGATAACCCTCAGCTTCTTTCCCTAATACTTAGGGTACAGAAGGGACGATATGCATGGTATTAAAAAATCTTTGTAAGTTTATTATAGGGAACAGGTCCGGGTGGCAGTGACAAATGTAACCCAGCCCCTGATTCAGAAAACTGGAGGGAGCAAGTCGGCACATAGGAACTGAGCCCACAGATCAGTTTTCCCATGGGGGATCAGGCCTGCATTGTACCTGGGCTGCTTTGAGACTTGTTTTTTGCTAAAACCCCCTCACCCTGAATTGAGGCAGCAAATGTTTACTGCATATCTTTAAAGTAACTTCCTAAAGTCTGTGCTAAACCTCCCGAGTATGGAGTATCACCAGTTCAACCACTTTTCCCCTTGCATCTGCAATATCCTTTTCTTTGAAGTAATTAGCAACATTCTTTCCTTTGTTATCTGTAAAAGGTAATCACCAAAAGCGAACCTGTGCATAATAAATGAGGACCATCCTCCATGTAATGCGCCCAGAAAAGCAATAAAAACCTGTCCAGGCAAGGGTCAAGGTCCTCTCTCACTCAGAGAGCAGCCATGACATCCCTTTTTCTCCACAGGACTTCTGTAGTCCCTGTGAATTTGTTCATCGCAGCCACAACACAGGGTCTCTGCTGGCCAGAGTCTGCATCAGTTTATGACCCAAAATAGCTTCCTGAATGTATCTGGTGCAATTGCAAAGAATTTATGTTCTGGGCCCTGGCTGGTGTAGCTCAGTGGATTGAGCGCGGGCCTGCGAACCAGAGGATCAGGGTTCGATTCCCAGTCAGGGCACATGCCTGGGTTGCCAGGCCAGTTCCCGGCAGGGGACATACAAGAGGCAACCGCACATTGATGTTTCTCTCCCTCTCTCCTTCCCTTCCCCTCTAAAGATAAATAAGTAAATAAATAAAAAAATATATTTAAAAAAAAAAGAATTTATGTTCTGTAGTTATTAGCTGTATTATTCTATAAATATCAACCAGGTCAAGGTAGTTGATTATGTTATTTAAATCTCTATGTCTTCACTTTTTTTTTTTTTTTTTTTTTTTTTTGCCTAGCTTTATCAATCTTCGACCCTGTGGAATTGTCTATTTCTTGTTTTAATTCTGTCATTTGTGTCTCTTGTAATTTCATACTCTTTTAAGTGCATATACATTATGATTATAATACCATGTTTAAATTGACTCATCAGCATGAAGTTTCCCACTTCTTACCTCATTGCCTTGAACTTATCTGATAGGTTAAAATAGCCACATCAACTTTCTTAAGTTTAGTTTGCATGGTATATAATTTTCTAGACATTTCTTTTCAACCCACCTCTGTCTTTACACGTGGAGTACATCTCTTGGATACAGCATGTAAGTGGACTTGGCTTTTTACAATTCTGACAGTATCAGAATTGATTTTAATCACAGTGTTCAGTCTAATAACATTTAATGTAATTATTTATATGAATAGACTACCATTTACTATTTGTTTCCTATTTGCCCCCTCTTTTTTTATTCCTCTATTACTCTTTTCCTGGCTAGTTCTGGATTAGTTGAATAGTTTTTAGAGTTTTATTTTAATTTATTTATTGGCTTTAAAATTTTTTAAAAACAGCTTTACTAAGATATAGTTGACATACAATCAACTACACTTTTTAAAGGTGCACAATTTGATAAGTTCTGACATATGTATGTATCCATGACACCATCAGCACAATCAAAATAATGAATCCATACCTCACTGCCCAACGTTTTCTCACAGTCCACACCTCCCTCCTCTTCTGGCCTCTGCCACCCCCATCACCAGGCAGATATGCTTTCTGTCACTGTAGATTAATTTAAATTTTCTGTGAATGGAATTATATAGTGTATTCTATTGCCTGCCTTCTTACAACCAGCATAATTATTTTGAGGTTCATCCATGTTGTTGCATAAACCAATAGTTCATTCCCTTTTATTCCCTATTGTCATACATCACAATTTATTAATCATTCATCTGTTGATGGACAGTAAGGTTGTTTCCAGGTGCTATTACAAATAAAGCTGTTATGAATATCCATGTACAAGTCTTTCTGTGGATATGTGCTTTTTTATTTCTCTTGGGTAAATAAAGTGTGTTGGCTAGGACTTGTAGTAGGTATAGGTTTAACATTTTAAGGACCTGCTAAATTGTTTTCAAAGTGCTTGTAGCATTTTGTTTTCCCACCAGCAATGTATGAGAGTTCCACTTTCTCACCAGCACTCAGTATGGCCTTCTTAATATTAGACATTTTAACGGTGTGTACTGACAACGCATTATGGGTTTAATTTACATTTCCCTTATAATTAATGATATTGAACATCTTTTCATGTGTTCCTTTTCTATCTGTAAAAATTCTCTGGTGGAGCATCTATGCAATTCTTTTCCCAATTTTATCACTGGGTTATATATTTTTCCATTTCAAGTGTTGAAAATATTTTATATATTCAGAATACAAGACCTGTTATCAGATGCATGACTTGCAAGTTTTCTTAACAGGGTCTTTGAAGAGTAGAAGTTCTTCATTTTGATAAGTCCGTTATATAAATATTTACTTAGATGGTTTGTGCTTTTAGTGTTGCACTGTCCTGACCTGCAGTCACAAAGAACTGATCCTACATTTTTTCTAGAAGTTTTATAGTTTTAGGTTTATGCATTTAAGTCTTTGATCCATTTTGAGTTAATTTGTGTATATCGTGCAAGTTCATATGGATAACAATTTTTCTAGGATGGTTTACTGAAAAAAAATGTATCGTTTCTCCACTACCATGCTTTTGCATCTTTGTTGAAAGTCAATTAATCATGTATGTGTGGGCCTGTTTCTGCATGCTCCATTCTGTTCCATTAATCTATCAGTCTCTCTTGATTCCAATACCACACTGTTTTCTTTCTTTCTTTTTTTGAGCTTTTATCACTGTGCCTTGATTAGTGTAATTGATTAGTGTACCTTATAGTTTTGATTAGTAAGCTTTATAATGAGCCTTGAAAAAGGTAGTGTAACTCTGACTTCATTCTTCTTCAAAGTTGTTTTGGCTATTCTAGGTCCTTTGCATTTACATATAAATTTTAAAATCATATTTGCAATTTCTGTAAAAATACCTGCTGAGATGTTCATTGGGATTGAATCTGTAGATAAATTTGGGAAGAACTGACATCTTGATAACACTGAGTCTTCTGATACATGAATACAGTGTATCTCTCCATTTATTTACATTATCTACATTGTTTTCAGAAATGTTTTGTAGTGTTCAGCTTGTAGGTCTTCCATATCTTCTGTGAGATCTATCCATAAATAATTCTATATTTGTTCATGCTGTTGTAAATGCTATCATTTTTAGGTTTCAACAGATAATTTTTTATTGCTAGTATATAATAAAATATAATTTATTTTTATTCTGATCTTATATCCTGCTACTTTGTTCAAGTAAATTATTAATTCTATTGGGGAATTTTTTTAGATTCCATCAGATTTTCTACATAGACAATTATATCATATTTGAACTTTTTTTCCTTTCAATCTGGATATCTTTTATTTCTTTTTCTGGGCTGATTGTACTAGTTAGAACTTCCAGTACAGTATCAAAGAGAAGAATGATAGCATACTTCTTACCTTGTTCCCAATTCTAGGGAGAAAATGTTCTTTCACCATTAAGTATAGATTTCTCCTTAAACTATAGATTTCTCCTTGTATTCCCTATGTCAGATTAAGTTTCTTTTTATTCCTATTGTGCTGCATATTTTCACGAATGGATGTTGAATTTAATCTAATGTTTTTTCTATGTTTATTAAGATAATCATATGATTTTAATCTTTATTATGGTGAATTAATTAATTTATTTTCAAATGTTAAATCAACTTTCCATTTGTAGGATACACTTCGCTTGGTCATGATGCATTATCCTTTTGATATACTGATAGATTCAATTTGATAAAATTTTGTTAAGAAGTTTTGCTTCTGCCCTGACTGTTATGGCTCAGTGGGTTGGGCATTGTCCTGCAGATGGAAAGGTCACTGGTTCGATTCCTATCAGGGCACATGCTCGGTTTGCATTCCAGGTCCTTGATTTGGGGTGTGCAAGAGGCAACTGATCAACGTTTCTCTCCCTCTCTTTCTACTTCCTTTCCCCTCTCTCTAAAAATAAATAAATAAAATCTTTAAAAAGTAAACAACTAGCCCTGGCTGGTGTGGCTCAATGGATTGAGCACTGGCCTGCAAACTAAGGGGTCACAGGATTGATTCTCAGTCAGGGCACATGCCTGGGGTGCAGGCCAGGTCCCCAGTACAGGGCACATGAGAGGCAACCACACATTGATGTTTCTCTCCCTCTCTTTCTCCCTCCATTCCCCTCTGTCTAAAAATAAATAAATAAAATCTTTTTAAAAATAAACAAATAAGTTTAAAAAAGTTTTGGATCCATATTTTCAAGGGATATTGCTTTGCAGTTTTATTTTCTGGTAATACCTGCTTTTGTTAACAGAGTAATACTTCCCTCACAGAATGAGTTGGGAAGTATTTTCTCTTTTTTAATTTTCTATAAGACTGCATGCAGAATTGGTATTTTTTCCTTTAAATGTTTGCAGTGAAGCCATCTGGAGCTAAAGTTTTCTTTGTGGGAGGAGACAAGATGATGGGAGTGAGTGGGTCTTGGTTCCACGTAACTATTAACAAGACCCTAATTACTGTTGTTTAATGGGTCTGTGGGTGCTTACACATTATTAACAGCAATTAACTAATAAAAGCAGGCCATAGATGGTGAGCATTCTTCACTAACCAATGTTTATAAGCAATCTAATTTTATGTGCCTGAGATAAAAATAACAAATAGCTCTAGTCCTATTTGCTTAGCTGAGCCACTTGCTCCTATCTAGTTACCTATTAGATATTTCTTCTTGTATAACCAAGATAACCTACTCTTAATTCTCATCATTTTTCAAACCTCAGAGTTATTTCTGGTTTCTTTTCTGTATCTCCTAAATTTTAATAGATTGTCAAGACTTGTAAATGTTTCTTTCTAATCTGTTCTTATTAATTACTTCACTACTTCCATTGCCCCCATACTAATGCAAGCCTTCACTTCACATTTTGGTTACCACAATTGGCTAATCAGACCTAAATCCAAGTTCCAACTCTGTTGCTTCCTAGTTAGGATTCGATGAGATAACGTATGTAAAGACTCTAGAAACACACCTAACATTGGTAAGTACCAATCATTTTGATCCATTTCATGACTCATGGTCTCCCTCACCACAATGTGTCCTCTTCAGTAAAAACCTCCACTTCCCTGCAGTGAGCATGCATGGACATATTGTTTGTGTAATTTGAGAAAGGACCAAATACCAAAGGGTATGAAGAAAATTGAAGTAATCTCACATGGGATTATAGGGACTGGTAATTTTAGCCAAATTAATTGGCCAGAATGAACTTCAAGAAGACTTTTTTTTCCTGGTGAAATGAAAGAAAACTGTATGCCTTCGTGACAGTGAAGAATCAGCCTGTCAAGGATAGTCAGGAAAATAAATGAATCAGCCAGCTCTCTTCACATAATTTTTTCACACAAAACCTTCAAATTATATCTTGACTTATTTATAGAATTAGAATAAAATGAGATTACCTTTTAAAGTTTACTGAGTAAAACCACTTAGAACAGTTCTTTAAATATCATTTCAGTATTGTGAGCTCTTGTTTTGAAAGTCAGTGAAAATTTGAACAGTATTACCCTTAACTTTTGTAGTTAAAATACAAGCAAGTGATCCTTTGCCGACAGTTTGCTCTGTTCTACCTTTTGAGGATAAAAAAGTTTTAGCAAAGTAAGTTTATTTGCTTTTTGTATTATGGAATTGTTTTTTAAGGTGTAAATTGCAAACTAATAGGACTCATATCTCTTACATAGGTTTATGTTAAAGAAAATAGTTTCAAAATAAGGCAGATAAATACTTATAGGATTCCTTTAGAGACAATTTTTAAAAGGTGTGACTCTGCCCGGTAGAAACAACAGTGTATTTCAGTTGTTAACTTGGTGGTCTTTCTGTGTAAGCCAAGATTGACGGTACATGTTGCATCGTCTGACCTGAACCCACCATTTCCCTAACACACCTCTTGATCACAACATGAAAAAAATGAATGATGAAAATAATCCAAGCTAACATTTATTAAGCCTTTATTGTATTCCAGGTAATGTGCCAAATCATTAACAAGCATTATTTCATTTACTCTACACGATAACCCTTTAAAAAAATTCCATTATGAAACCCTGTCTCAATAAAAAAAAAAATTGAAGCCTGGTAACTTAAAATTTATTAAAATATTAGTACAAGACTAATATTTTGGAGTTTATCTAATAGGACTCGAAATCTTCTGTAAATTATTACAGCTGGGAAAACAGAGACTTAGGAAAATCAAGCAACTTGCCTAAGATCACACCATTAATGAGTGGTGGCCATAGGATAACCACAGGCAGTCTGTCCACAGCATCTGCATTCTTACCCACTGCATTTTGCTGATGCCAAGAAAGTACAACTGGAGTGTCTGGTGGGGAAGGGGGTGTGGGGGAAACATCAACTAGTTTATCGGGTCTCACCTATTGGTGTACATGATGGAAACTTTAATACAATTATTTGAGAACCACAATTCTGAGCAGTAGAAATATGTTGGAAGCCAAAAAAAGCATGCATGATAGTACTGTCTATATTTAGTGAATTTGTCATCTTTAGCTGGCAACAAGCAGGAGAGCATGGTGATGGGTAACTGAGAAAGAGAGATTTGCCCCATGTGAATGGCAAAGTTTTTATTTAAACTACTTTATCTCTTTTTAAATTGATACAGGCTGGCAGTTAATCTCTTGGAATTACTTGGAGTGGAGCAGAACACAGGTTTTCAAATGATTCTCAGGTACTAAGTGTAACGCAGCTACCTCAGATGGTCGTCGTTTAGAATTCATTTAGTGAACTCATGCTCGATCAAGTCAGGGGCTGTTTTGTCTCTGATTATTAAAGTGCCCATGTCAGTGACATGCAAGTAGCACTCTTACTACTGTAAATAATGACAGTGAGTAAACAAGTAACAGTATTCACACATCTGGCATTCTTTTGATTAAGAAAAATATTGATATAGCTGCTAATGATGTGAAAAGTATTTTCTTCGAAAAGTACAGAAAGCTTCTGAATTTCTTATCTAACAGAACATTATTTCACAGAACAGAACAGAACATGATTTAACATTATTTAACATTCGGTACTCCTACAGCAACCGAATTCACTTTTAGTTGTGTAATGGCAGTGAGAATTTTAGTTTTATGAAGGCTTTTTAATGTATTAACTGATTCCAACAAAGTCACGACATGGACTCCGAAATGTTCAAACATTAGTTGAATGTCATGCATTTTAGTGAATCTCAACACTAAATCATAAATCCATGATGGAAGTCCTGTAATCAAGGAATGAAGCCATAATGCTCTCTAAGCTGCAGCTGAAAATTTTCAGTTCCCTTAAATCCTCTGCTTTCTGTCTCCTCCTACCCTCTCTCCAGCCTCACTCTGCAATGCCCTAAATACTAATGTCTTTCCTCCCAGAAGGGTACACTCAACTTCTACACTGCCAAAGATATCTCCCTCTCTCTTTTCAAAAAGATTTTATATATTTATTTTTAGAGAGAGAGGAAGGGATGGAGAGACAGAAGGAGAGAAACATCGATTGGCTGCCTTTTGAACAGCTAGGGACCTGGCCCACAACCCAGGCATGTGTCCTGACAAGGAACCAAACTGGCAACCTTTCGGTTCACAGGCCAGCCCTCAATCCACTGAGCCACACCGGCCAAGGCAGAGTCTCCCTTTCTTATACCAACCAACTAGGGACCATGCCTTGGACTAAATAATAGCTGCTTAACATACAAATGATCATAGTTGTTAGTGGTAGAATGTGTATTTTGAAGTAAAAATTCAGAACAAATGATATATACAGGTTTAATCTTGTCATAACTTTTCATAAACCCTCATACAAAAATTTACAATCTTTCGCATTTTTCAATTTAATAAAAAATTAATTCAAAATAATTTGAAGTTGTCCAACTTTTGTTGCTTTAAGGACCTTTGTGGCAAACTATTGCTATCTATAGAATTATAAATATAGCCTAGTAATAATTTTCCACTAATTGTTGATTTTTCAAACACATTAAGAAGTGATGATAGAAACAGTAGAGTTACAGCCTGAAAATTAGAATTAGAGTTGCTGTTTAGGTCATTTATTAATTGTATTGTCTTAGACAAGCCAGGTAACTTCTGTGAACTTCAGTTTTATATGTAAAATAGGCATATTAATGATTTTCTCATTACATTGCCAAATAAAATGGACAGTTCCCTCCTTCTGAGCTTCACTGCTACATCTGACTCTCTCATTACTCCTCCATTCCTGAAATCCTCCTTGCTCGTGGCTCCCTCCCTCCCTGTGCTCTCACGTCTCTGACCATTCCTTCCCAGTCTCCTTGGAGGGCTTCTTTGCCTCTCTCCACTTCTTACATGTGCTTGCCCTGGGTTTTAGTCTTGGCTCTTTTCTCCTCAATCTATACTTTTACTTCAGAGATTTGATACACCTTGGCAATTTAAATTACTTCTCTCTCCTCATCTCTCTCTGTACATCCCTCCTATTTGACCACCCATACTGAAATACAGGCACACCTGAAGCTGGCTCCCCCAGCTTAATGTTCTGCCCATTCCCTTAATCCCTTAGCTAGCTCTGACTCATCCTTTAGATCTTCGATGAGTGGTCACTGTCTCCGGGAAGACTTCTCTGACTTTACAAGACTAGGTTAGGTGCTTCCCCTGTGTGTTTCTTACAGCACCCCATGCTCACCCTGATTGTAGCGTGCACCAGTGTATGGTAATGACATCTCCTTTACCACAATGTGAGTTCTTTGAGAGTAGAGACCGTATTTTGTACACTTCTGTATCCAGAGCACTTAGCATGTGTCTGGCATGTAGAAGACTCGTATATAATAATTGTTTACTGAATAAGTAAATCCTGCCAGTTTCAAGGTGAAGCATTTTATAAACAGTTAAGGAGTGTCTGGATATAGTGTATGACTATTATCATTATGCAAGGATATGACATACAATATCCCATGCATTACACAAATATTTATTAAGCATCAACTACGTGCCAGGCGCTCTGCTAAGGATTGACAGATACAGCACTGAATAGACAGACACTATCCCTATCCTTATGTTAATAGCCTCTTGGCAAAAACTTTCAACAAAAGCCTTGGAATACGATTTGTATTGGTCCAGCCTGCTTTGCTATCTGCAGATGCAGGGAGGGTTCTATAATACAGACCGGAAGGCAGCATGCACCATACCCCAACCTTCCAGTTAGAAGCCTAACATAATGACTTCCATTTGCAGTCCACATTTTGCACTTCTCTATTTCCACCCAGACTTTCATCTGTACATCTGGTGGACTCTATGCTCCCTTCCCAGATTGCAGGGGATTGGTTCCTTTCCAGTGCTAGCTCAATGCCCGTTAAATTACAAACCCAAAAGCCATCATGGAAAGATTTTCAATATCCACATAGTAATTATCAGAACTGAGAAGTCTAAAAGACCCCATTCCTTTGACTCAACTTTTATTCCCTTAATAAACTATCTGTACTCTACTTTTAAATCTGCTATTGGACATTTACAGAAATTTTTTAAGTTAGTCTTTGGAAACTCTCAATTTCCAAATATTGAATCTTTCACTCCTTATATCAGGTCCTCCCACTTTCATACTTTTACAAACATTAGTCAACACTTAACTTATGAGTCCATAAACTCATGTAGAATTTGCTGCTTTACTGAGCACACAGGCCCTATCCTCCCCTCAAATTTCACAATTATGCTTGCAAGAAATATTCATTTGTATCACTATCATTCTTGATGAACTTACAAAATGAGAAGCTATAAAATTCAAAGTATTAACTTTAATAGTTTTCTTGAGAATCCTGATAAACATTTTTGAATTATGCAACCTCTTCACTGGGTACCAGAATCCAAGTGTGGTGAGGATAAAGTTACTTCAGTAGCTGTAGGGAAGCTGTTTTAATGCAGTTGCTTCGAAGTTCTTAACTGATAGATATTATCAGAATAATGATTTTGAGTATATGTTATTAGTAAAATGAGGTTTTAAAAGTTCCAGAGTAACTTTTAGCCATGATTCTTTTAATATCTTCTTACAGAGTAAACAGTTCACCATTCTTTCTGCCTTCACCGGCCCACTAGGCTATCTAGTCAACCATTGCCCTCGCCACCTCTCTGTGCTCCTTAACTCTAGTCTACACTCCAGGTCTGAGGATATGAATTGCACAGTGTATCATGGATCAGAACTAAAATTCTCATCTGGGCTTGTTAGGCTTTCTGCATGTTCCTGCAAATTCTCCAGTTTCCTTTGTCTCCTTCCATTCCTTCAATCTCTCATGTAGAAAAAAATATATATGTATATATGTGTATTTTATTGATTATGTTATTACAGTTACCCAATTTTCCCCCTTCCCCCCCTCTGCCTAGTACCTCCATTTCCTTCAGCAATCCCCCCTTTAGTTTATGTCCATGGGCCTTGCATACAAGTTCTTTGGTTTCTCCATTTCCTATATTATTTTTAACATTCCCTGTCCATTTTGTACCTGCCAATCATGCTTTTTTTTTTTTAAAGATTTTTATTTATTTATCTTTAGAGGGGAAGGGTAGGAGAGGGGGAGAGGGAGAGAAATATCAATGTACGGTTGCCTCTTGTGTGTCCCATGCTGGGAACTGGCCTGCAACCCAGGCATGTGCCCTGACTGGGAATCGAACCGCGATCCTTTGCTTCGCAGGCCCGTGCTCAATCCACTGAGCTACACCAGCCAGGGCGCCCAATCATGCTTTTTAATCCCTGCACCTTTTCTCCTATTCTCCCTCTCCCCACTCCCAGCTGGTAACCCTCCAAGTGATCTCCATACCTATGATACCTATGATTCTGTTCTGGTTCTAGTTGTTTGCTTAGTTTGTTTGTTTTTTAGATTCAGGTATTGGTAGTTGTGAACTTGTTGCCTTTTTCATGTTCATAGTTTTGATCTTCTTTTTCTTAAATTAGTCCCTTTAAAATATCATGTAATAATGGTTTGATGATGATGAACTCCTTTAGCTTTACCTTGCCTGGGAAGCACTTTACCTGCCCTTCCATTCTAAATGATAGCTTTGCTGGGTAGAGTAATCTTGGATGTAGGTCCTTGCTTTTCCTGACTTTGAATATTTCATTCCAGTCCCTTCATGCCTGCAAAGTTTCTTTTGAGAAATCAGCTGATAGTCTTGTTGTTACTCCTTTGAAAATAATTCTCTACTTTTTTCTAGCTGCTTTTAAGATTCTCTCTTTATATCTTACCTTTGGCATTTTAATTATGATGTGTCTTGGTGTGGTCCTCTTTGGGTCCAAATTGGTTGGGACTCTCTCTGTTTCTTGGACTTGTATGTCTATTTCCTTTGCCAAATTAGGGAAGTTTTCTTTCATTACTTTTTCAAATAAGTTTTCAATTTCTTGCTCTTCCTCTTCTCCTTCTGGCATCCCTATGATTTGGCTGTTGACATGTTTGGAGATGTCCCAGAGTCTTCTTATACCACCCTCATTTTGAATTCTTGTTTTTTCTTTCTGTTCTGGTTAAATGTTTACTTCTTCCTTATGTTCCAAATTGTTCATTTGAATCCTGGCTTCCTTCCCTTCGCTATTGGTTCCCTGTAGGTTTTTCTTTATTTCACTTAGTGTAGCCTTCATTTCTTCCCATATGCTGTTGCCATACTCCATGAGTTACTTGAGCATCCTAATCACCAGTGTTTTGAACTCTGCATCTGATAGGTTGGCTATCTCCTTTTCATTTAGTTCTTTTTCTGAGGTTTTGATCTCTTCTTTCATTTGGGCCATATTTCTTTGTCTCCTCATATTGGCAGCCTCCCTGTGTTTGTTTCTGTGTATTAGGTAACAGCTGCCTTGACTGCCTGTAAAAGGCACTTGTAAATTGTGCAGGGCAGAGCCTTAGATAATCACCAGGGTGGAGCAACCCAATTCACTCTTTGTGGCTCTGTTTGCGGGGGAGGGGGGGGTGGCTTGGAGAGGGGACTGTGCCACTGCCTGGCTTCTGGGGTTTGCCAGGCACTGGTCCCATTTCTAGTCACTTCACCCACTCCCCATATGCAACTGGTGCCCTTCCAGCTAGCTGTTGTCCTGGTGTTAAATCCCAGAGTGGGTGGGTTTATATACATTTTAAGATGGTGCAGGCCCTTTAAGAGACATTTCCTTAAAATCCAACAGTTTCTTCCAACACCACAACCCCCGTTGGATTTTATAGCCAGAAGTGATGAGAATTTATCTTCCCAGCACTGGAACCCTAGGCTGTGTGGTCTGGCCTGGGGCTGGAATTGCTGGCTCCCAAGGTATCCCTCCAGATTTTTATCCACCACAAGTTAATGTGGGACTGCCTGTGCCTGTTTTGCCACTGCCACTGCCTCTCCATGCCACACCACATCTCTGTGTCTCTTCGCCCCATCTCCACTTCTCCACCCCTCCTACCCATTTGGATGAACATGGCTTCTTTAAATCCTTGGTTGTCAGACTTCCATACAGTTCGATTTTCTGACAGTTCTAGGTGTTACCTGTTTTGAGATTTAGTTGTAATTCTTTTTTGTGGTCGTGCAAGAAGGTGAAGTGTGCCTACTTACACCTCTATCTTGACCGGAAGACCTCACATAGAAAAATATATTCAACAGACTTTTTCCACCTCCAAAACAATTCTTAAGCCACGTCTTCACCAATGATGATGATGTATTTTCCCAAACCAATTACAATAGTTATAGTGGTTTTCTCCACTTTAACCTAAGCATGGATGTGTTTTCTCCTTCAGTCTTTGACACCTCTAAATATACTTAGTCTTCTAAATGTATCTGGCACAGATGTAAAATATTTTTGTGTCATTAAATATCTCAGATGTATCAATTTTATTTAATTTCTTCATTTAACATTTTATTATGAAATTTCAGACATATACAAAATTAAAAAGACTAATTAGTGACCCTCATGTACCCTTCACCAAGCTTCAACAACTATCAGTGTTTTCCATGGTCTTCAACAATACAAGGTCTGCTTCTTTATTTTGTGCATCATCTATTTCAGAATAATACTCAAGTACTTTTTGATGCTCTAAATCCTATTTCAGCTGCAACAACCACATCCTAGGCACTACGCAGTAGATCCTTCTATCCCCTCATAATTATGTCCAGAAGCAAGCCCCATTACCTCTTGCCTATCTATCTCAAGAGAGAGGAGAAGAAAGGGAGAAAGAGAGGGAAAGAAACATCAATGTGAGAGAGAAACATCGATTGGTTGCCTCTTGCATGTACCCTGATGGGACTGAACCCGCAACCTGGGTATATGCCCTGACTGGGGACTGAACCAGTGACACCCAACCAACTAAGCCACACTGGCCAGAGCAATCGCTTGTCTTTTATTCTCTCTTGGGAACACTTTACAGTAACCACTCAAAACAAACAAACAAACAAACAAACAAACAAACAAACAAACAAAAGTGTTAGGTTCTCACTTGATGAAGTTTTTAATAAAATTAACTTTTATAAATAAAATGTAAAGATTTTTTTAAGCTACAATATATTAGAGGAAAGACCTAGAATGTCTGTACTGAATAAAGGAAAGTGATAACATTTTTGTACATCTTTTTAACATTTTTTCTACTTACTTATTTTTTATTGTGTTTTTTCCTTTGTTCATCTTTTTAGTATCTGGCTTAATGAAAGACAGGTACATTCTCATACTTGCTTCTTCATCAAAATTACTGTGATATGTTGCTTTAAGTGAAGCATATAAAGAAAACATGGCCTCACACATATATGAAAATGGAAATAGAAGGACTTCATGGGCCTCTACAAGATCTTGGGGATTCCAGGCATTCTAAAACCACATTCTGAGATTTGCTGAATTACAGTAAAGAACATTCTATCCATGTCAGGTTTCACTCCAAAAAGGGAGTAGTTAGACTGAGTACTCACTCCCTCACTGTATTTTAGAATGCAAAATGAAGATCAGTTTAACAACTTACTTCCTGTACTCAGTAACCTGAATGCCAAAGGATTTTATATCTGGAATCTCAGACTTTTCTTAATCTAGTATTAAGTGACTTTTCTGTCTGAGCAGGCAGATGTAATGTCCTTGGCCACCTTAAAGGAGCAGCAGCAATGCAATTCAGCCCGGTTGCACTTTTCTAAGTGTCTAAAATCTCAGGCAAACCAGTTGAAATGTTATCAAGAATGACTAGAGAGAGTATTCAAGATTGGGAGAAGTAGGTGGATGTTACACTCACCTCCTCCAGGACCAAACTGGAATTACAACTAAAATATAGAGCAAGCAACCTGAATAACCAATTGAAGACTAGCTGAAGAAAAGTCTTATAACCAAGGATTTACAGAAGAAGCCACATCAAGACTGGTAGGAAGGGCAGAGGCACAAAATAGGCTGGCCCTCTTCCCTCAGGCAGTAGCTGAGTTTCCAGAGGCATATCTCAGCTGCAGGGGTTCCCTGAGAAGTATGGGTCTCAACCCCAAGCCATGCTCCCCAGCCCAGAGTACCAGAGCCAGGAAAAGGTGCCCACATAACATATGGCTGTGAAGATTGGTGGGACTTCTGTCTGCCAGAAAGAGATGAAACTCTGGTAGAGACATAAGTACCCTATTAAAGGGCTGATGCACTCAAATTTCATTTGCAGGCTCTGGTGGAGGGAAGGTGGAGTGGACTAGAGTCTCATGAGCAAACACTGGAGTTTGTGGCTCTGGGGAAGGAGCTGAAGGGACGACCTCCAGGATCCGCATGCTGAGTTATTCTCTGATACCCTAGACACTATCTTTCTCGGGTAGAGCACTCCTCTCCATATGGCATCAGCCTGGGGGAAAGCAATCGCTGCCCCCCTACCCCCAACTCCAGACTCGCCCCACCCTGCAAAGCTTGTGTACTGCTGAGAAGTCAGCTGTTTGGGCCAATATGTAGAGGTTTGGACAGGCTCAGTGACTGAGTTGTGTGGCTTTGAGGTGGGAGCTACTCCCCTCACTTTCCTATGAACCTGACTGGTGCCTCCTCTTAATGTTAGATCCATCATTAGGGCTCCCAGTGGCCCCACCCTTCGGAGTCCTGATGGCTTCTGCCAAGGTCTGGGCAGAATCTGGGACAGACTGAGTTGTGTGGCTCTGGGGAGGGGGCCACTCACCCCACTTTCCCCAAACCTGACAGGTACCTCCTCCTCACAGGAGATTCACTAGCCCCACCCTCCTGACTCCCAGCAGCTCCACCCTGCTGAGATCTGTCTCCAGGCAGATCTGAGACAGATTGAGTTTTGTGGCTCTAGGATGGGGAACATTTTCCCTTGCATGCCCAACCAATGCAGAGCCTTCCCTTCACATGACCAAAACTTCTTTGTCTGTCTGAGCCTGATAAACTCTGCTGGCCTAACCCTGATGAATCCCTGAGTCCCTTCCCCACCACAAAAGTCTGTGGGCACCCAGTGGGCAGGGGAGCGGGGCAGCTAGCATTGCTATACCCTGGGATGTTTGCTGAGTTTTGCTGAGTGGCCTCAGACCCAGCACAGGCACTGAGTTTGAACCTGTATCAGTCTGATGAATACCACTCCTGCCTACCTACTGACACAATGAGAACCTACCTCAGGCAACTAAACTACCCTCCAGGTGCTTTCAGTGACTGAACCTAATAGGCAGCTGACAGGTGAAGACAGGTGAAGGCGATCTCAGGGTGCCTCGGGGCTTTTGCTCCCAACAAAGCTACCTGATTTCACAGTCTATGTCGTACATTTTGTATCCTATCCTTCTCAAACTATTCCAAAAAATTCAAGAGAGAAAAAGACTCCCAAGCTCTTTTTACAAAGCCAGCATTATCCTAATTCCAAAACCAGATAGACACTACAAAGAAAGAAAATTATAGGCCAATATCCCTGAAAACATACATGCTAAAATTAAACAAAATATTAGCAAACACTACCCAGGAGTACATTAAAAAGACCGTACAACTTAATCAAATGGGATTTATTCCAGGGATGCAAGGTTGGTACGATATCCACAAATCAATAAATGTGATTCACCACATAAACAAAATGAAGGATAAAAACCACATGATCACATCAATAGATGCAGAAAAAGCATTTGATAAAATCCAGCACCATTTACGACAAAAACTCTCAGCAAAGTGGGATTAGAGGGAATATACCTAAACGTAATAAAGACCATATATGACAAACCCACTGCCAGAATCATACTTAATGGGCAAAAACTACAAATTGGGAACAAGACAGGAAGGACTACTTTCATTTCTCTTAATCTATGTAGTCCTGAAAGTCCCAGCCATGGCAATCAGACAAGAAAAAATAAAAGGTATCTAAATTGAAAACGAAGAAGTAAAACCGTTACTTGCAGATAACATGATACTATATACAGAGAACCCTAAAGATTCCACTCAAAACTACTGGAACTAATAAGTGAATTCAGTAAAGTAGCAGGATACTAGGCTGTGGGGAGATGAAAGTGAACAAAAAGACAAATCCCCGTGTCCATGGCACTTACATTGTAGTGGGGGCATTATTAAAGAACATTGGCTGATTAGATTTGTACAGGGAGAGGGGAGGACGGAAATTCTATAAGGAATTAACTCAAGGTTTTTAGTTTAAGTAAATGGGTGGACACAGCTACCATTAATTGAAATTAAATGTAAAAGTATATTCGAGGGATCAAAAAATTAGTTCAGGTTTGAACATGTTTTACTACCTGTTGGAATTATATTTGGGGTCTGGTTATACCTGGATTAAGAAACATGTATTTTTAGAGCTTATTATCTAAGACCTTAAAGATCACTTAGTCCAATCATTTCATTTATCAAATGAAAAAATGGGAGGCACAGAGAGACTCAGTAACTTATCCAAGGTTGCAGGCTGTACAGCAGCAGAACAGAACTAGACTCTAGGTCTCCTGACTTAGTCAACTATTCATTTCCCCCTGTAATTCTCCATTTTTACCTAATTTAAGTACATGAAACAGTAAATGTATGTGTGTATATATGTATACATATATATAATCTCCAACAGTAATACTAATTACTATAAACTGGCACAGCAATTAGTGAGACAGGCTAAAAAGTTTTTGAAAATGACTTAGTGGCTTGATAAAATGTTTCAACAATACAGTATACTTTTAGCCTGTAAGAAAATAATTTCCAGGTTGAGTATTAAAGTATGAAGTTCAAGCTGTGAGACAATATGTAAGTCCCATAATACAATATAATATTAGGTACAAGAGATCTATCTAAAAATATGTATCCTAAAACCAAAGGGGGGTAGGATCATGGGTGGGAAGTGGGAATGGCTTGGGTGGGGAGAGCGGTAGGGGGAAAATGGAGACAAATGTACTTGAACAACAGTAAAAAAGGAAAAGTTGAAAAAGGAAAAAAATAAACATTAAAAAAATGTATGCTGGTGTTCTTGTTATAGAATTTCATTGAACCTATGTTAGACCTCTCAATTGTCTGAATGTAATTAATTTTCCTTGATTTTTGATAGGCAATTCAAACATTTCAAGAGCAAATAAAGCAGGAATCAAAAGAATTTTAAATCACAGCTCTCTCATTTACAATAACTGTTTCACTGTGTTAATAATATATTATTTGCTTTCTCAAGGAGAATAGAATTGTCAAGACAGTGACAGCTTTAAATCTACATCACATCTATGACTTGTTTCAACTTTCATGGCTTTAGACAGAACACCTAACTACAAGTAACTGTTAAAACCTACCTCTTTATAGTCTTTGGAACAAATAACAACATTGTTTTGAGCTTTGCAAAATGTGAGCCTAACTTTTTATCATTTTTCACTTGAATAAGAAATACAAACTTAAATATAATGCACTTTATTAAATTTAATTAATAAAGGTATAAACTTATACCTTAAAATTATATTATAAAACCTACCATAAACCTCATCACAATTCAAAATATGAAATTAGACCCTAGTTTTACCTACTTGACATAGTGACAGTTTTTTCCTTACCTATATGTAATTCATTATTGAAAACCAAGAATCTTGCTTTCAACCTGCCTCGACAGTGTTCTGTATTAATAATATATAATACTTTGCATTCAAATGAGCGTATGTGATATTTTTCAAAGGGCATTCACCATACTACGTGCCCATGAAAGGTCAAAACTGTGCTCTACTCCGTTCTCTGTCCTTAGTGTCTCACACAACAACCAGGACACAGTAAGTACAAACTCAATTCATACTTGAGGGAGTGGATGGATGACAAAGAAATAACAGGACAACTGTCCAATCCAAAATCAACCCAAATAAAACTTATGATTGATATCTCCAATAGGAGGGCCTATGACAAATTTATATAAATGAATGAATGAATGAAATAATAGAAAAGAAAAAATGGAATTTACATCAAACTAGACTTCACAATAAAACAGAAGTTGGGGCTTCAGGAAGTTGGCTTCCCAAGCAAATGGCTGTGGTTGCCTGTGAAGGAGATTGTGCCTCTTCACCCTCTCTGCAAATGGAGGATGGCCTTTCAGTGAAGGACATAGCTGGGATGGGTGTGGTGGGAGGCAGATGAGTAGCTAACACCCTTACGGCCATCCTCTAAACCCTCCTAAACACTTCTAGGAGGGAAGGCATATGAGAGGACTAAGTGGTAATGGGAAAAAATACAATAAAGATTAAAAAAAAAACCACTTCTGGGATGGGAAGGAGTAGGATTATTTATGAGTTTCTAGGAAAGATTTCTTTCCCAAAAATATCTCCTCCAAGCTTTCTGAAATCCCACCAGTTAAAATATTTTGTTTTAGTTAACGATACATGGTCTTTTCCAACTCAAATCGACACTGGCAATTAGTGTCAATAAATGTTAACTTCTTCCCACCCCTGTGATCACATTGTTTTAAGAGAAGGGTTGCTAACCTAAATATATCTATGACATTTAAAGTCCAGATTCCTAATGCCAACTCCAGCAGACTTTCCATCCTATTATAATTTCAGACTTGCCCTAACACTTAGACCAGGGACCTCATACTCAAGTGTCTAGGATCAGGTAATGCAAGTTAATATTATGTGGTGGAATTGACAGGTAATGTAAATGAGTGACGGCTAGGTGTACTGGTAAAACAGGGAATGCTGGGGGCTATGTGAAAAGGAGAGTGTGTGCTGATCACCCAAGCACTTCTTAGTTGCCAGGGAATTGTTTCTGTGCAGAAATGTGGACCTCGTTTTGCCAAGCTCTTCCAATTTTTCAAGAGAGGCTGGGAATCCATATTTTAATATAAAATGTACCAATTTTTAAGCATGTGTGTGGCTAAAAGTGGCTTTTGGACTGCCAATTTGTGGCCCTGATCTAAATAAACAGGCAGCACTAAGAAAATGAAGACAAAGGAGAGGCCAATTTTGGCCAGAAAGAGGGGAGGCACGGTCAAAGAGGAGAAAAGGATGGGAAAGAGGCACGGAAAAGAAGGTGGAAATCAAATTCCACCAACCTCAAAACATGACCTGGGCATCCCAATCTGTCTTGTAGTCTGACAGCAAAAAGGAAGAGATAACAAGGAAAAAATGGGGAGTGGGAGGGAAAGCAAAAGAACCAGCTATTGAACAGTTACTAGATGAAAGATACGGCATCAGATGCTTTCACATATGGGGATGCAAGAAAAAAAATCATAGTCATAGGGAAAAGAGGGCAACATACCAAAATAGTAACAGTAGGTGTGTCAGATTTTGAGACACTCCCCTTCCATTGTTCATAAGCATACAGACAGTATGGTTGCATTTATAATGAAAAACAAATTTGACTAAAATTTAAATATTTTAGTTAAATTTCTGGGTACAGATCCACCCATTCTGGAGCATAGAAAGTATAGTACCTCAAGTCAAACAAAACTACGCCCTGAATATTTAAATAGAAAAAGAAAATACAGCAATTCCAAGTATATACAGTATATAATTATGCAATTATAAAACCAGAAGAAAGAGAGTATGAAAGAAACTACACAGGTGATGTAGATCACAGATTGATTAAATAAGAACAGAAATGTTTGAAATTGTTAAGAATGTTGTAGATCATTTTCCCTTGAAATTACAGACTACCAAGATGTGTGTGTGTGTGTGTGTGTGTGCAGCCTACATACTATTAAATGTACTGAGTCCTCTCCTTTGTAAAATCTTTTACATGTCGTCCATCTGTTACGTACTTTTCTACATTTACTGCATTGTTTTCTTTTAGGCATATATTTTTATTTAAACAATATTTTATTTGCCTTTAGGGAGTTTCAAAGATAACAGCACATTTGACTTTTTCTCTATATGACCTATGTCATTCCACTGGTTTCTAAGGAATAAATCCCCAATTAATCATATATATGTATACACACACACATATTCAGTTTTCATTTTGTTCACAAATGAAACCCTAACCTAAATACTTCAAGTGTAATTTCAGGGGAAAAATACTGTTAAAAAACCTAGATAATGCATTCCTTTGTCGATACTAAATATAGTCACCTCAAGGTGACATACATTTTGACAATGATCAGTCTTACATATCAGATTTTTAAAAATGGCACAGATTCCATTGTAAGGTGAGCAGGAAAAATTAGTGTTCACATTTCAATCTTAAATGGACCCGAATGTGTGAATCTTCTATTAAAACTGAATTATATCAATACTGTATGAACGGAAATTGGATTTAAACAATTCTTTTGTGGCTTTTGCTCAGACCTCTTTAAGGGGGTTGTTGCAGATAAATTACAGAATTATACATATTTTTCTTCAAATTGTTCCAAATATAAAATGTCTTGAAAAACGAGGAACCTAATATCTGTGAGGAAAAATCTGAACTAACTACATAAAATAATCAATGTTCATTTATACTAAATATGCTTCCCCCAAAAAACCCTGTCCCTAAGTTTGATTAATTGTGCCTTTCTCCACCTTACCATACTTCAAAACTCAAAAATATTTCAGAGACTTATATGTATTCTGATTTTTTTTAAGGCAGCAATTTAACCTGTGAAAAGATTAGGGGGAAAAATAAATGTGGTTCAGTCAACGCTGGGTGACTAAGATGATATAAATACTTAACCTTATTTAAACACACTACCCAACACATAGTTATGCTGTGATTCGCAGGCCAATGGACCTGTTACATGAATTCATTAACAAAATTTAGCTGATGAATGATGCTCCCATCGCTTTGCTCATGGAACTAATTTCTTTCTTATAAATGACTTACTGCTTTTCTCTACCTGCCTCCTTCCCAAGGACAGACATTTTGTTAGGACATAGCCTTATGCTATTTTTACCTTGTTCTCTCTCTCTCCCCAACCCCCTCCCCGTTCTAGTTATGAACCTTTAATAAATATAAAGATCTCAAAGCCATTGCAATAATCAACTCACCTCTCAACCTATTTTCCTTACAAATGACAACAATAATACATTTTTAGCATTTGTACAGCATTTCACAGTTTACACAGTTGGAATGGCTTGGTGTTTTCAAAAAACAGAGACAACGGAGGTTTCAAGAAGTAACTACATGATTCACTTCAACTTCAGTTCTACTAGCACAGCCCTCAACATCCCACCTCGGAGAGAATCGAGAAAGAATAGTATGGAAGGAGGGGGTGGGTGATAGGCTATTAAACCACATTTCACTCCCCAGCCTCCACAGGGACGGATCAGGAATAATTTCTCTTAAAAATTACAGGCACAGCTGGTGGAGACCAAGACGGTGCCTGGGGCACGTGGTGGGGACAATACTGAATTTACCTGCCTGGACCCCCAGTGTAGAACTCAAGTACTAGCACTCACTCCGCTCACGGAGGACTCTTCCCCTGCAGGAGTGGAGAAAGCACCCGAAACTCAACCCACAGGGCTCAAGCAGAGCTGAAGCAGGGTAGCGGGGCAAGGAAATCGCCACCAGAGCCAGAGGCCAGTTGACGCGGAGACAGCGAGGTTGACCCAGCTCTGCACTCCGCAGAGGCCGTGGTCCTGCGCGTAGCCACAGCCGGAGAGAGGTCGGTGCGCTGGGGTGCCACGGGTAGGCGGGCCCGGAGCCGTGGCGGGGAGCGTCTCCCTGCAGCCCCTACCAGCATTGGGAGACCCGACACCTCCGCCACCTCCCGCCCCACGCCCCCCCCCCCCCGCGCGACTCTTCTCACCCTCTTGGAGCCCGCGACAAGCGAATGCCCTCGTGGCGCGTGGAGAGGCTGTGCGCGTCCTACGCCTGGGCGTGGGCAGGGGTCTGGGCGCCTCCGCCTCTGCTGCTCCAGCCGCTGGGAGCCCTCTGGCTGTCGCCGCCGCTGTCTCCAGCAGCAAGTTTCCATAAAAGTCCTGGTGCGCAGCCTGTTCCCGCATTCCAGGCGGGCCCAGCGCCGGCTGCAGCTGTTCCAAAACACAAGGCCAGTCCCCGCCACCGTCCCTCCCCCCCCCCCCCCCCCCCGCCACCTCCGCCGTATCGCTCGGAGAGGGGTGGAGAGTCGAGGAGGAAGGCAGGCAAGGGGGGCGGTGGCTGCTAACTTTCCGCTAGACCCTGCTAGTCTCACGGCTCTAGGTCCTCCTCTGTGGGAAAGGGGAGATCCTGGAAAGGAATTGATTAATAAATAGGCTGAACTGGCTCCCAGCTACCCACAGCCAGTTTGCCCTGGGGCCGCCTTCTCTCAGCTACTCCACCAGCCCAGGTTTCTAAGCATTGACTGGCCTCGCCAACTTTTCTCCTACTGTCGAGAGTGTAGGGCAGCAGTCTGGGGACCATCTTATCTGTCCGTTGCTCACATTTTCTTGGTACAGGTCTTTAATCCAAAGAGAGTGGTCGATAGAGACACGTGGAAGAAGAGGAGGAGGGAGACGGGGAGGAGGAATAAAAGGAAATAATTATATAATCTTCCACCTTTCTTTAACTGAACGCAAAAGGCATCTGGGAGTCTTAGCACCCACAGAACATTTCAACCTGGACTACAAGCCTGTCAATTATACCCACCAGGTTGTCAGTATGAAAACCTGAAACGCTCATCCAGAGAGGGCATTATTCTGGTGGGACAGACCAATTGTTCACTCCATGCAGAAAATGAATATAAACAAAGTAATTTAAAAATTGAACTAGCATCCACACAGATAAACAACCATATCCAGCTTCCAGTGCCAAGCAGCCGTTAGTGCTCAGGTTATATTTTCAGGGACGCAGAAAAAAAAACAAAAAACAAAAAACAAAAAACCCTGTTCTTAACTATAACTTTCCTTCTCTACCCCATTCCCATTCACCATTTACTCAGAATGAAAATTCTTTTGTGTAAGCCATTCCTTCTTCAATGAAAGTCCTAGAATGGTAATTAAAACAGCTATTTAAGTTTAGTCTAATATAGTGGTAGGTGGCCTGAATGATCTCCCTCACCCCCTTGCGCCCTTCAATACCATCACATTGACCTTCAGTTCATGGAACTTTATATGGTCATTCTGGCTCAGGACCTTGGCACAGGCTGTTCCCTCTTCATGAAATCCTTTCCCCCACTCTTTACCTACCAAACTTCAACACAAGTTTTGGCTGTCTTCGAAAGTGGTGCTTTCTCAGAGAGGCCTTTCACCCCCGTCTGTATGTGTGCTCTGTTATAAAGTCATTCCACCCTTTTCCCCTTACACTTATCAATTTATAATTACACATTTATTTTTATGATTTAAACAATTAGAAGCCCTCTTAACTGATTTCCTCTCACCAGATTCACCAAATTAAACAAAGCTCTCCACTCTAACTATAAAACTGGCAGCTACCCACAACATGCAAGGACTACTTCTCCCATCAATTCATCATTCATTCAACAAATACTCAATTCTAGGTACCGAGGACACAGTACTGACAAAACAAATAAAGAGCCCTGCCATCATGGAACACACATTCTGGTGGAAGAGGGCAGGCAATAATAAGCAAATAAACAAAATTATGCAGCACTTAGTGATATGGGGGGAATGCTGGTAACCGGGTGGGTGAATTTTGTACTTTCAGGTAGAGTGGCAAGGACAGTGAAAGTCTTTCATTCTCATATGAATGAAAGTCTTGAGGACAGTGGGGCAATGAGCTATGTAAATATCATGAGCTATCTGGGGGAAGCACAGTCCAGAGAGCGGTACGAAGGCCCCAAGGAGAAGCCGATCTGACTTGTTCTAGGAAGAGCAAGTTGGCTTGTGTGTGTGGAGCTGAGTAGGCAGAGGGTGATCTAATAGGAAGTGGAGCGGGGCAGGAGGGGCCTGTGGAGGACCCTTTTTGTACCTTTTTGCTCTGAGTAAGATGGGTGGCCATCGGTGGATTTTGAACAACGTAGTAGCATGATCTGACGTTTTTATCATGCTCACCCTGGCTGATGTGTTACAAGGACACTAAAAGAAGCAGGGAGGCTAATTAAGAGGCTTTCAAACTAATCAAGAGGACAGGTAATGAGAGATTGGATTAAGGCGACAGCTGTGAAGATAGTTAAGAAATACTAGGCACTTTTTTTTCCCTCGGTGCATCTTTTGAAAAGTAGAACTAGTGGGAAGTTGGTACCACTGAATATGGTGTGCGGAAAAGTTTTTGGCCTGAGGATCTGGAAGGATGAAGTTGTCATTTACTGGGCTGAGGAAGATTGGAAAGAGGAGGCTGAGGTGGGTGTGGCCAGGAGCGCAGTTTTAAACACTGTTTCAGACCACTATTAGAAATCCAAGATCTGTCAATTTGTATAAACATTCCTTACATATTTATCATGAATCAGTTGGGTTTGTTCTCAGACTTGATTATATAAGGTGCATCTTATTGAAATTACATCAAGTAAATGTTACAAAAATATATAAAAGCTAAGAGTTAGTTTTTTTCTAAAAGCTAAGTTGAATGCTCTGAAGATGGATGATAAAGACAAATAGTTTACAAAACTTGCCATCAAACTAGGTGTGGGGAAGACAAATTTAAAAGACTGGGTACAAAATTAGAAAAATCAAGGAGAACTGGCATTTATTCCTTTCAAGTAAATTTTTTTCTCCTTTAAAAGGGAAATTGGAAATCATAGATGATGATTTACAGATGTAATTTATGCAACAAAGATGTTTCAGAATATCAAATGGATCCATATTCCAAGTAAAGACCTTGACCTTACACCAAAAGATCAGCCAAAGAATGTACATTTGTTCATTTAAAATTAAAATGTCTACACTACCTATGTATAATTCATTATGATTCTCTGCTGTGGTATCCAGCCACCAAGATGACCCCAAAGGATTTTGCCTCCTCGTATTCACACCCTTGTGTAATCTCCTCTCACAATGTGTCAGGGTTGGTCTGTGTGACTAATAGAACCAGGCACAAGAGATGATATGTCACTGCCAAGGCTATGTTATAAAAGATACTATGTCTTTTGCCTTGATCTCTCTTGGGTTATTCACTCTGGGGAAAGCCAGTGGCCATATTTTATTTATTATTTATTTATCCTTACCCCAGGATATGTTTATTGATTTTCGAGAGAGAGAAACATCAATGTGAAGGAGAAACATTAATTGGTTGCCTCCTGTATGTGCCCAACAGGGGATCAAACACAGCAAACTTTTGGTGCATAGGATGGCACTCCAATCAACTGAGACACCTGGCCAGGGCAGCCACCATGTTTTAAAGATACTCAGGTGGCTGTTAAGAGGCTCATTTTGCAAAGACCTGAAGTTACCCGACAACAGCCACGTGAGTAAGCAAAGCTGGGAAGTAAATCCTCCAGCCCTAGTCAAACCTTCAGATGACTGCAATCTCAGTAGAAACCCTAAGCTAGAACCATTGAAACCAGCCATTCCTGGATTATCAACCCTCAGAAACTGTGTAAGAAGTGTTTTAATAAAGAGGTGTATTTGTTGTTTCAAGCTGCTAAATTTTGGGATAATTTGTTATGCAGCAATAAATAACGAATACACCTGCTTTAACCTATTTTTAAATATTATTCATCTTCTGTCACATTAAGCACTCAGTCCTGTTTAAAGTCCCTGGGTCTTTTCTCTCACAGAGTGATATTAAATAAAAGAATTAGCAAAGTCCTGGAATTCATATATTTCAAGTGCTTTCAAATGTCAACATGCTCCTCTATATTCAAGTATTATTTCAAACATAGCAAATTATAAAAGGTCTTGGATTTCCTATATATAAATGTGCATTGTGAAAGGCTTTGTGGCACACTAAGAGACAGTTAAAAGCAAAACACCGAGTGGTGTTTGATGTATCAGTTGCTTTGCTGTGACTTTTAAGTAAAAAATAAAAAGTGTCATAGAAGAAAAGTTTGCTTTTTTTCCTGTACTGAAATCAGTCCTTTCCTGCCCAAAAGATGAAGAATAACCAAGGGTTCTGACTGTGCAGGTGTAGAAAAAAAACAAAAAAAGAAGCTCAGCAGAAGAACTGTGCAGCCTGATCAAAGATGTCAGTAGCATAGGAGAGAGAGAGATTAAAGGTGAAGTGTCAGGGGAAAGTATTACAGAATACAGGGCATAGGAATAAACACTATGTCAAAAACAGGAGTCAAAAGTGACATAAGAACAGTAAGAATGATAGTGGATAAACTAAATGAATTTATAAAGATTTCCTGCAAAGTCCTACAAATACTGTAACAATAGGACACTGAGATGCTTGTATTGAAGTATTTTAAACATACAGAGAGAGATGTTTAATTTTATTTTTTAACAAAGATTTTATTTATTTTCAGAGAGAGGGGATAGGAGGGAGAAAGAGAAGGAGAGAAACATTGACTAGTTGCCTCTTGCACACCCTCAACAAAGGACCTGGCCCTCAACCCAGGCATGTGCCCTGACCAAGAAGAATCAAACCAGTAACCTTTCAGTTTGCAGGCCAAGCCAGCATTCAACCTGGTGAGTCATACCAGCCAGGGGCAGAGAGAGATGTTTAAAGTGCAAAACATTAAGCTCATGTGGTGGAATAAAAGAGGGTGGCATGGGACAACAGAGTGTGGCAGATGACAAAGAAAACAGGGATGAGATTGAGATTCAGATCTGGTTTCTCAGTCTATCTCCAACCCTATAACCTAGCTAGGAAGAGATTCCACTCATATTTGTATGGTTTGCTTATTAAATTATATATTTGTTAAATAGCTTAAAATATAATTATGTACACTTTCTATACATATTCAATTATCCTAAAATACACCTCTTTATTAAAAACCCCAAATCAAGAGTACTATTTTTATGTCGAGGTAAACCTTTCTCACCATCAGGTGTCTACAGTGGTATCTGGGAAGCATCGCTCTCATTGACTAAACGTGTCTGAATACTAACCAAGCAGTGGTGGGAAAGGGTAATGTCTGAAGAGGGATGGATGCATATACACCAATAGGATAAATTTATATTTTGTTTGATGGCATTATTAATCAAAACATTTTAAATTATTAAAATGCAAGTACTTTGACTTTATTCATTATAAAACTGGCTTTTCTCCCAGTTAGTACACAAAGAAAACATTTACACTTGATTTCAATGCTTCTACAGTTGTCTGTGTTCTCTATGCTTCTATGTGAGTCTTTTATGGAGACTGCAAGTACAACAAGCATGCCCTTGCAATACATAAGCATTTTATGAAATACTCAGTACACCAGCAAGATACACGATCACTTTTTTATTTGGCAGTAGTAAAATACATCCATGTTATAGTGCTTATTTTGGATAAAGAGCCAGTGCTGTTTTGTTTTTTTGCTACTGTAGTGTTTCACTTTTACATAAACTAGTTAGTGCAGTCCTTACATTTAGGAAATAGACACATTTACTGATGATATCAGCCAAGTAAAGCTAATACATGGTTGTTTTCAAACTAAGCAAAACATAACACAATATAATCATTAGGAACAAAAAACAGGATGCCCTTATTTCCATTAATCATAGATTATACAAATTCCTAAGTCTCACATACAGAGATATTTCTAAATTTGATTAATACAAGCAAATAACCAAAATTTTGAATTCAGCCTAATTTGTAAAATACTTTGAAATGTATATTCCAAATAATTCCATAATGTGTTCACATTAAAATATAAGCAAATTATGTTACAAACATAATTTAAAACTTCTGATTATGAAAGGTCACAGAGAAGTATATTAAATGTTACTTTGGCATTCCTATTTCATATGTTTAAAGGAGATAAAGCATTCTTTTGTAATGCAAATAACCATTCCTTGGCTAATCAGTTAAGTACAAAATGTTACATCTTTAAGGCAAGAAAAAGTTTGTAAATATTTTTATAAAGTCAATTAATTCAACAAACTAATATAATCATAGTAAATGGGTGCAAATACAGAATATAGAAGAGAACGTTCTTTGGAGCTGACTATAACAGAATGAAAAACCTGACTTCTTTTTAAAAAGATAATCTCATTTTGACATTTAATAAACATACTGTAAGTCTTAGTGAAGAAATAACTAGACTTTTAATTAAAAATTTAGAGAAACCAAAATAGAAAAAAAATGCCAAATATAAATCACCTGAACACTCATCTTTTTTCTCCCAGAAAACAGAAGGGGAAAAAAAAATCCATTTTCTCAGGACTAATTCAGGGCCCTCTTAACATTTACATACATAAGTGGATAGTAGGACTCACGTGGCAATGGCAGTTTTCTGATAATACTACCATGAGTAAATGTTAAACAGGGTTTTAACCTAAAAGATTTTAAACTAGTTTAAATCATTTTCTTTTATTTTTAAAAACATTAACTGTTTAACCCAATTTCAAGGAAAACTGCAATTGGTATATATGTCTTAAGTGCTCTTCTGTGGTCAAAAATATTTTAAAGAGATATTTCTTTTAAAAAAGTCATTTCTTCTCTTACAATAGAGAAGTTTTTTTTCCTATACTTATTACCCTGAAATTCTATTTGGTCATTCTTGACTCTTTCATTAAAGAAAGCACTTCCCCAAGTAGTAGCTACTGAACTGACCAGAAACTAATCAAACTCAAGCCCTTAATTAGACAAACCAACCTCTTGAATATGGCCAACTTTTTTTTTTAAGGTGAAATAAAAAAGAAAAAAGAAAAACACCTTCTGGAAAGCCATTCATCTTACCTGATGAAATAAATTCTTCAGTTATTTTACGTAGTAGCAGCATTATTAAATAGTGCAATTCTTCAAAATAGATTTCAAACAGTATCTTCCTCAAATAAAAGAGTAATCAAGTTTACTTATAGCTTTGTTTATAAAACCACATTTTAAAATATTTAGCCCCCACCAAACAGGAAAATTAATATAAATAATAACTGTCTTGCCTACATGATAATGGGAATGTATGTGTGTACATAAATGTGTACGTGTGTGACTCATTCAAGGCTAGTGGTAGCTCAACAAGAAGCTAAAAATACAAGGTAGAAATTAAAAACTAGAACATTACATAATGGAATTTTTAGCTTTGATACTTCTAATGATATTCCTCCATCAATAATAAGAATTATAAATAGCTGATTCTTAAATTAAGAATGTATATAAGAAAAGTCAAAGAGCTATATGCTCAAAAATTATGAGAATAGTATGTCTTATTATTTAGTGCTCTAACCTGTACAGTATAGAACACAGTACATGCAAACAGCATGAAGGTGTTGAATCTATATTTGTAACTACTGTTACCTAAATGTGGCATATACATACATTTAAAACCTTAAAAGATTATGCTTTCCCCCCTACTTTTCATTTTCTATTCATTAATCAGAAACTAGACACTTAAATCTAAAAGTGCATTTTAAAAATATATTTAAATCCTTCCGGGTAACTCACTCCTAAAATGAATAAAGCCCACTTTAAAAACAAAATCAACAAATCCAATCCATTGACCTACTGTATCAGCCACTCCTAAAAAGTGGTATATGATTTAGACAGAAAATTAATACAACTGTGAAAATATCTAATGTACTCTAAAGAGCCTTACTTATATGAACAACCCATTTGTTCATATATCTACCATAAAGGACATGAAATATACTTCTACACCATTAAAAATAATTTGTCTCAGTGTCCTTTGATGGAAGACTGGATAAAGAAGATATGGCACATGTATTCTAAGGAATATTACTCAGTCATAAGAAAAGATGAAACTGCCATTTGTGACAACACGGATGGACCTGGAAAACATTATGCTAAGTGAAATAAGTCACTGAGAAAAAGCTGAGAACCATGATTTCACTCACATGTGGGATATAAAACTGACACAGACACAGACAGCAGCCTGCTGGTTACCAGAGCAAAGCAGGTGGGGGATTAGGAGAGGGTGAAAGGGGGCCGAATATGTGATGACAGAAGATGGCCTGACTGGGGGTGGGTACAACACAGTGCACCACACGGAGCATGGACCACGGAAATCTGCACTTGACACCTTGGTGACCCCACGGACCAGTGTCACTCCAATAAAGTCAATGAAAGTATTTTGTTCTACATTCACAGGGAAAAAGCCCCTTCTTTAAAACCTCATGAAGACTGAAAGTATGAGTATTTAAAAAATATGGACATAATGCGACAAAATGTACTAAGTTCTCTGTGAGAATAATTAAAAACCAGTTTTGTAGAAGGAGTAAGGAGAAATTATTTTACTGTACCAAGATTAATAACTTCAGATGTTGGGAGACAGTCTAAAAACTACACAGAAAATATTTTAATTGCCTGTCATAGTTAATAAATGTTATCTTTTAATCAATACTCACTTAAGAGAAAAATGCTCTAATATCTATAAAAAGATAAAAGAAATTTCTTTAGTGTCTCTATTGTAACTTATAGGACCAACCCTAATATATTTTGGAAATAGTAAATCTAATATAAACTTACAACCTGTAAACATCTCAGTGTCAATTCATTTAAATGTTTTATAACAATACTCAACCATTACAATTTATTTGATTCAAATTCATAAGCAAATACACAAGCAATAATGTAAGCAGTACATTTTAAATACCACTATTGTCTAAACATGATTAAACAAATTAATAACTTTACAATTGAAAATATATTTTCAGGCAAAGTGAAGCTTGTTGACACTGGGAGTAATGCATTCTTGTATGTGTGGGCCACACAGGTCTTAGCTAATGTGTGTAATTTCAAGGTGCAAAGCATAGAAACAGAGCTTTTGAGAATGACACTGGATACTCCAGATAGCTTCAAGATGACAAATCAATTAACTCCCAAGTACTGGCTTCGATTCAAGCAATATTTCTGTAAAATATGCAACATTTCACAACTTCGATTATTACCTAAAGACTACAAAAAGCTGCTTTGGATACACTACACAGGGATTCAATGACAGAACTTCTGTGTAAGTACAATGCGGTCACTCACTCTTTACTAGATTGTTTTCCCTCCCTGAGTCCATAGTCTCCAATTCCGTGTAATGTTACAGAATCAACAGTTACCTTAAAACAGTTCACAGCATACTCAGATTGTCTGATTTTCATGACACTTATTGCACTCTGGCTTCCACTAGGCCACTGGACATGACATGACCATGACTACTTGTACAACTACTTGTGTGCCTCAGCGCGTCAGCTCCAAGATAGGCCATTAAAAGTTCAGTGCGGCGAATAAGTAACTGCATGAGGTCTTCAGCCAAAGTCTCTATACTGGAATAGCGTACTTTCTCGAAGTCAAATATGTCTTTGAGAAAGAAAAGAACTTGGTTCTGGAAAATAAACACAAAACAAACTGGCACTTATTATATCAAAATTATATTATATCTAAATAGTTACTAATGTTGTAACATGCATTAAATTAGGAGTCAGAAGGCCTGAGTTCCAGTGCTAGTTCTTTAAAAAAATATTTTAAATTTATTTATTGATTTTAAAGAGAAGAAAGGGAGAAAGGGGGAGGGGGAGAGGGAGAAGGGAAAGGAGAGAGATGGAGAGATCAATTTGTTGTTCCACTTATTTATGTATTCATTGGTTGATCATGATTCTTGTATGTGCCCCAACCAGGGATGGAACCTGCAACCTTGGCATATGGGGATGACGCTGTAACCAACTGAGCTACTCGGCCAGGGCTGCAGTGCTAGTTTCCTATCTCACTGGAAAAGGGACATCGAAGAAGTGATTAAATCTCTTTGGAGTCTCATTTTCTTTTTCTGTAGAATAAGGGGCAATACTTCTTGTCCTTTTTCTACTACGCAGGGCTGATGTTATAATAAAAAAAAATCTATAGAAAATGCCTGAAAACCCTAAAACACTATATAAGTGTCAAGGGCTGGTATTATTTCTTTCCCAATAACTGAAGTTTTCAATGTTACCTATGAGCAGTGGTACTACTTTAGGACAGAACAGTAAACCGTTTCCAATAATTATGACTTACAAGTTTTAAGTGTATGTTTTTCTGTATATGTAAAAAAAAACCCTTAAGATACATGAAAAATAACTTCAGGTCCCAAATCAGTGAAAGAATGAAGACTATTTATTTTAGTAAGTTAACCCTTATGCCCCCACTCATTTTAAGCAGGTTGTATCAAGTCTCAGGCTGTTATGCCATCATGAAAATAAAAGTAATTTTAAAGAGTAAAAAACAGGAATATTTAATTTCTGTCCCAGAGAAATTAAGTGTTAAGAAGTACGAAGAAGAACTGCCTCTTTGGCTCCCTGGATTTTGTACCTGGAGGGTCATCAACAAGCAACCTGCCAAGCTCCCTCATTTTACAGATGCAGGAGGATAAAGCATGATTCACCCAGAGTCAGACCGTTCGTTAATGATAGACTTAATCCCCAGTCCCAATCTTTCCAACTAAATGCATACTTTAACTTATATTTGGGAGGTTAAGTAAACTAGTCAAAAAATAATGAGTTTTGAATGATAGCAAAATAAACATTTCCTGAACCTGAATCATGTACATAAGTGCTACATTAACAGTGCATAAAAAAAATTATTTTTTAATGAAAGGCATAGTGAAACATCCAAACTTTCAAACATAAAACTTTCAAATTCATACTTATTTCTATTTACTTTTTTATTTACTCCTTAAAACTCTGCCTGAACTCAAGGCTATTAAAAGAGTGAGGCTTTTCTTGGCACTATGCCAAGCAGAACACTCTGCGATGACCTATATAACATGTGTTTTGGCAAACTTAAACTGCTAACATTGGGATACAACTTCAGACTCTCATGTTATTTCTCACAACTTGGATTTTTTCATTCATATGGCTTTGAACCAGAGCTTCTTTCTAAATTGCCGCATGAGCAATAAAGACAAATATTTATTTCATAAATTTCAAAAGCATCCAGGCATGAAGAACAAACTGTCTACAGTAATTTGACTGGAACATCATAACCCCGTCCAAGAACATGCATCCGTCACAGAGGGAATTGAGAAGGTGATGGACTTGCATCTATTCCAGGGTAAAGCACCATGTCTACATAATACTGATTCGTGGGCATTTAAACACTGAATTTAGGTAACTTATAACTTTACCTTTAAAGACCATTCTTTCTTCTACAAACACACAAAACAAAACAGAATAATACCTTACTGGCTTTTCGATTAAAAAAAAGAGATGATTCAATTATTGGACATACCTTAAAGAAGCAACATAAATCATAGAGTGAATTCCTAGGACCCAAAAAGCCCCAGGCCAGGACAGGGCTGATATGCTCACAGATGGCATAAAAATGGGCAAAAAATCCATCTGGGATCTGTTGGGAGGTAAAGAAGAATTGAATTATTTTTACCTTTTTGAATGGGTTTTTAGGAACTTAAATTGCTGCCCATCATGTGACCAGCTCCTTACGAGGGAAAACCAGGGTCAATGATGCACCCACCAGCCTAGTAAGAAAGTTAATAAACTTACAAGTAGCTTTAGTCACAAACTGTTTTCTGTAGTTTCATAACCTAGCCAATAGTGTCAAATATGCTGAGAAACATTACTTCCTAAAGGCATTTTCGCTTCATAAGTATACTTCATAAAAAAGCAGTCATATCAGTGTTATAACCAAGAAAAAATGAGGATGGCAGTGTTCCTTAGCAGCAAAATTTTTAGAATTAGTGAGACAGCCATGGTTTCAGCTATTAAAAAATTCTACTCCATCACTTAATTACATTATCTGAAAAAGACTAAAACAAATTTTAAATGATTAAGTACAAAACTGTGCTCACTAGAATCCTTTTAGTTAAGAAATGAGATATTATTGAAGCATTTAATTGTGTAATTGCCTCTTCTTGTGAAATAGTAATACATATAGTTGTGATTTAGGAAACTCTCTAGTTTATCAATAAATGTCTGAATGTCCCTGGTTAAATAAGATCCTGTGGGATGTGTCGTACAGCATCGACTGGGGATAACTATGCCTTAAGATTTTTTTCTCTTGGAGAGAAAAAAAATATTCTCTTTTATAGGTGCTAAGATATCTCCTAAATCTCAATTTAAGAAACATATTACAGCAGCAATTGCCATTTAAGGAGTACTCATCATATTCCAGATAATGTGCTAGAGTTTATTAAATTTAACAAAACGTTCCTGAAAAAGTAGGCCATGTCAACATTTTAATATGTAAGAAGTGATACTTCAGAGGGATTGAATAACTGGTCTTAAATCACCCATAACTAGTCAGTGAAGGCCAAAAAGTTATCAGGGATGCACTGAAGTTATTACTCTAGTATAAGAGATGTTCTGTGTAAATTAAAATTCTAAACCTTATACAGACCCTAACTGTACTGGGAGTTCAGACAGGTAAGAAGTTAGCTCGGGCTGAAGTAGAGGAGGCAGGCTTCACCAAGGAATAATTCTGGTGAAGAGGTTAAGCAACTTACTAGAGGTCATGGCTAGTAAGTGGCATTTGAAACCAGGCAGTCTCACTCCAGAATCCACGCCATTGACTATGGGATGAAAGGTGAGAGCAGTCAGTAGTGGGTGAGATGGGCTGAAGGATGTACAACATGGAGGCGAGATATAAATTTTGAGACTTCTTTTTGTAGAGCCTCTCATTTGAATGAAACATCTATAAGAATCAAACCAGCCCTGGCTGGTGTAGCTCAGTGGATTGAACATGGGCCTGTGAACCAAAGAATCAAATCATCATTTCTCACTTGGATTACACAAAGTACAAACCACTACATTAAACAACTGTCTAAAATCTTAAAACATCATTAAGTGAAAAAACAAAAATCGAAACGCTCTTAGGGCTGTTTCCAACCCTAAACCCTCTCCCACTTAGTAGAAGTCCCACACATGCCTCAAGACTTGCTATACTAAACTCTACAGAATGTTAAGGAAAAGTGAGAGAATTCAAAAAAGGAGAAGCCAACCATGTACCAATAAGTCACTCCTCTAGCTTGAGGGCCAGTCTTTATGACCTGCCATTCCCGCTTGAGAACTGACTCAGATGTTTCTTTCACAGGAGCCTCAAATTACTTAACGAAGAACGCCACAGTATTTTACCTTCATCTGTTGCCTTTTCTGTTTCAGCACCGACCAACAACTTGAAGCCACAGCCTAAATATATGCAGAGGAGAAAAAGCAAGACTTAAATTTATAACTATATAAACTTTCCATTTAGGAAAGAGTGATTTTTACTAGAAATTCAAAGTTGATGGGTCTCAATGTTCAAAATATTAACTACTAAGAAGAACAAGCCCAGGTTCCTTCTGTTGTTTGTGAATATTTAATGAGGAGGCATTTTGTTTTTATAAATTTTTAAATTAAGTATAAAGTCTCTAAAGAAAAAGCTGAACTCTGATACCAAAGAACTTGCAATTAGAGTTCAACTCTCAGAGTTCTTAAATTCTGCTCCTATGGGAAAGGAGTAAAAATCTGTGTGCATAGGTGCACACACACAGTAAAGGTTTTATGCATAACAGTGAAGACTAAGCACTTCTCCCCCAACCCCGGCCCCAAGAACAGTACTACTGGAAATAATTGTGGGTAAAGCTAAGTTTCACCCAAATAAAGAAGTAGTAACATATAACCATAATGATAAGGACAATGTACCCAAGTGGATCCCGAAGAAATCTGACCCTACTCTGGCATGACCCAACTTTAATCAAGGTCAATTTACCAAATTAGTAGTGGAAATGGAGACAACATGTACCTTTTAGAGTGAAAACATACTTTGAAGGAAAAGTGGATTTATTAAAACTGTTGTAAAATTTAATACTAGAAATTTGCAAAATAATTGTGAAACAACCACTGGAACATTTTTATTTTAAGCAGTCAAACTTCATCATGCATATCGACCCCACCTACTTCCAGGTGCACGCTTAAAGGCCCCCCTCCCCCCAAAAAAAGGTCAATTAGAGAATTGAGTACAAAAACCAACAGAAATTGAAAACATTGAAAGTGCAGAATACAGTTTAAACCTGTTTTGGTGGGGGAGGGGCACGCACTCATTTTTTTCTCCTCTAATTTTTGATAGTATTCGGGAACATGAATCCCCGTATTTTTCTCTAAAAATATATATTGTCTTTTGACTGCAACTGCTATATTTCAGTTTAGACATAGAGCCATTTCAGTTACGGACAATTTTTTGTGAGGTCTGAACTAGTGTGAAGCCTAAGGTGTTTTGTTTTGTTTTGTTGTTGTTGTTGTTTTTAGATCTAAAGAAATATTGAATATTTCAGGTCAAGACAAGGACTGATAGAAGAACCAAAAAGGAAATTTCATCAGAAGACGTTATACATTATATACATCCGATCCTCAGTGTTCACACTAGTCATCCTACAGGTGATGTACATGTATATCTTACTAATATTCTCATTTCTGACCATTTTTCATTACATTTACATGGTTGAGAAAGATAAACCACCACTTACAGTTTCTTTGAAGGAGGAGTTTAGCCAGCGATTATTTACTACATTTTGTATAGATGTGGGTGGGTTTTCTAAATCTTCAAAGGAATCCATTAATATAAAATCCAGAACAACATCATAAAAATTTAGATTATTCACCTGCATTAAATTATGAGTTAAAACAGAAATTGTTATTACATAGAGCTAAAATAAAGTCTGAGCTAGGGCTTCACATTTTATAACAGCTGGGTGCTTTTAGTTTAATCAGATTATATCTCTGACAAAAAGAAAAAGAAGAGGGGAGACAAATATGAAAACAACTTAACCCCAGAAATTACAATTCCCATGATAGCTGTTCCTTCCTCTGTCTCATCAGGTGAAATTAAGCTCTCCCTTCACTCTATTCCAGGAGTCCTTTGTTGGTGCTTTCATTATGGTATCCACAAAGCTCGTTCTGCTTTGTCACTGAGTTATTGGTATAGCTGTCTGTCTTCTCCACCACATCATGAACCTCTTGCTCTTTTGTTCATTCATGAATACTTTATTATACTACTTGCTGTACCAGGTGCTCAGGCTTCTACAGTAAGCAAACTAGATGCTTCGAGTTTAGTGGGGAAAACAGACAGCAATAAATAATCCCACAAATACACAATTACGAACTGTTATAAACACAGTGAAGGAAAAAGTACATGGTAATCTGAGAGCTTGTGGTGGGCTTCTTAACTAGACTGGATGTCACAGTCTAGTGACGTCTAGACTTTCTTCAGGGAGTGGGGCATCCAGGTACTGGAAATACTGTGTTAGGACTTTAAGGTAAGAAGGGACAGAGTGGTGCATGGAAGAAAGTTGCAGTAAGCATGCTGTAGCTCATGACAGCAGAGATCGTAGAGGCGAGGCTAGGGGGAACGCGCAGCTCCTGCAGAGTTTATGGCCCATGTTAATGATTCTGGATTTTATCTTCGCAGTATTTTAGGGGTGTAGTGGTGGAGAGGAGATGGATGATCAGATCTGTATTTTTAAAGACAATTTGGGCAGCAATGTGGAGAGTGGAATGCAGAGGAAAAAGAGTGAATGCAGGAAGGGGAAGAATAGGCAGGGAATCAGGGAACACAAAGGCGCTAAGGTAGTCCTGGGAAAACAGTTATTTCGACAACAGTGGGACTGGCAGAAATAGAGAAAAGTTGAAGAAACGGAAAGATATTTAGAAGTTAAAATGACAAAACTTATGAGTAGAATACAATAAAGTAGGTGAGGGCCAGGGAAGTATAAAAGAAAAGATCCAGGTTTCTGGCCTGCACAACTGAATGGGAGCCGATTCCTTCACCAAGTGGGGTGCACTGGAAAAGGAAAGATTATGCCTCTGTGTCTCTGCACCTGCTGTTTTCCTGCCTAGAAAGCCTTGTAGTCCCTTGCAAACTCAGTCTTTAAGCTTCCATGACAACAAAAAGTGCCAGGCTCACCATGTACTTTCCCTATCCCAGGGCTGAAATTAGCCACTTTTCCAAGGAGTCCTAGTTCCTTTTAGTGTAGACTGGTACTTAGAAGCAAAGATGTGCATGTCCTCAAGGAGTAATTTCTTTGAGGTGCTGCTGCTCCCAGACCCTCTCTGTGAACAGAGCTGGGAAGTACATGTATGTGTATATATATGCAAGACTTTATATTTATTTCTGTATCTATCATAAACTCTGATTTATACTGCCATCTCCAAATCCAACCCTAGCTTTTTATACCTCCACTCTCCAGCAGTAAGATGCTTGGCTCCAATTATTCTCCACAGATCTGTTTGTTTAATCCTGTACATGTAGTCAATGCCCTGGTCCCAGTGAGCTGCCCATCTGAAAGCATGTATGCACAGGCCACCATTTTTCTCTGCTTGGCCTGCTCTTGACTTTCAGAAGGGAGAGGTGGAAGGTAAAGACTTTTTAATAAACAATGATTTTCAACTGCTGCCCCAATGTACAAAGCCTGTGGTTGCTATTGTTTACGACTCTGTCATAAACACCAATACACATTTGGATTTACTGTAAAGAAACGGTGGCCTCAAATTATGTAAATATTATGTGTAAATAACTAAGGGGAATAAGTATTATAAAAATATTTGAACTTACTCCTCTAGCAGCAAGTTCCATTTCAGTACTATCCCAGTGGTCCGTCTGCTCTAAAAAATAGATCATTTCATCAAAAACATCTTCAAACTTCTTTGGATTCTGCAGAAGAAAAGACACTTTAATCCTAAACTCAACTTTTTATAAAAATTAAAAATTTTATTTTTGTTCTATTTCAGTGTCCCAATTTTCCCCTGTTGTTCTCCCCTGCCCCCCCAAACCCCCCTCTGCTCCCACAGTCAATCCCCACCCTGTTGTCCAAATTCATGGGTCATTTATACTTGTTCTTTAACCAGGCCCTTCCCCGTCTTTCCTCCCTTATCCCCCTCATGCCTCCCCTGTGGTCACTGTCAGTCTGTTCCTTGTTTCCATGCCTCTGGTTCTATTTTGCTTATTAGTTTATTTTTTCATTAGGTTCCTCTTATGAGTGAGATGATATGGTATTTGTCTTTCACTGACTGGCTTATTTCATTTGGCATAAGATTCTCCAGTTCCATCCATGCTGTCAGAAAAGGTAGGAGCTCCTTCTTTCTTTTTGCTACATAGTATTCCATTGTGTAAATGTTCCACAGATTTTTTATCTACTCACTTACTAATGGGCACTTAATCTGTTTCCAGCACTTGGCTATTGTAAATAGCGCTGCTATGAACATAGGGGCGCTTAAGTGCTTTTGAATTGGTATTTCAGGATTCTTAGGGTATAGTCCCAGCAGTAGAATCACTGGGTCAAAAGGCAGTTCCATTTTTAGTTTTTTGAGGAAATTCCATACTGCTTTCCACAGTGGCTGCACGAGTCTGCACTCCCACCAACAGTGCACTAGGATTCCCTTTTCTCCACATCCTCACCAGCACTTGTTTGCTGATTTATTAATGATGACCATTCTGACAGATGTGAGGTGATATCTCATTGTGGCTTTAATTTGCATTTCTCTGATGTCTGGTGACGTTGAACATCCTTTCACGTGTCTATCGTAATCTGTACATCCTTGGAGAAGTGTCTATTTAGGTTCTTTGCCCATTTTTTTTAATTGGATTGTCTAACTTCTTGGTGTGGAGTCATATGAGTTCTTTACATATTTTGGAGATCAAACCCTTATCCAAAGTGTCATTGGCAAATATTTCCTCTCATACAATTGATTGCCTTTTCATTCTGCTGATGGTTTCTTTAGCTGTGCAGAAGCTTTTTAATTTGATGTAGTCCCATTTGTTTATTTTTTCCTTTATTTCCCTTGCCCTAGGAGATATACTGGCAAAAATATTACTACGTGGGATATCTGAAATTTTACTGCCTATGTTTTCCTCTAGGACTATTATGGTGTCATACCTTATAATTAAGTCTTTTATTCATTTGAGTTTATTCTGGTGTATGGTGTAAGGGTGTGGTCTAGTTCCATTTTTTTGCATGTACTAGTCGAATTTTCCCAACACCATTTATTGAAGAGGCTATTTTTACTCCTTTGTATGCTCCTGCCCCCTCTGTCAAATATTAACTGACCATAGAGACATAGGTTTATTTCTGGGCTCTCTATTCTGTTCCATTGATCTATATGTCTGCTCTTATGCCAATACCAGACCGTATTGATTACAGTGGCCTTGTACTATATAGTTTGATATCAGGTATTGTGATCGTTCCTACTTTGTTCTTCTTTCTTAAGACTGCTGAGGCTATTTGGGGTCATTTTGGGGTCCATATAAATAGTTCAAATATTTGTTCTAGGTCTGTAAAATATGCCATTGGTATTTTCAAAGGGATTGTGTTGAATCTATAGGTTGCTTTGGGTGGTATGGACATTTTAATGATGTTAATTCTTTCAGTCCATCAACATGATATACACTTCCATTTATTTGTGTCTTAATTTCTTTCTTCAGTGTTCCATAGTTTTCAGAGTGTAGATCTTTTACCTGCTTGGTTAAGTTTATTCCTAGGTATTCCATTTTTCTTATTGCTATAGTTAGGCTCAACTTTATAACAAGGCTTAAACCTACAAAGTAAATGAGCTACTGTTCAAGTGAATTTGTTAGGTCTTCATTCTCTTAGGTTACTGAATCAAAATACATTTTCAAGGTATGCCATATTCACTCAGTTTAAGAGTTTGCTGTTCCAACATTTTGAAAAAGGCAAGACTAAGAATATTTGTAAAATGTCACAAGCGAAGTGCCTACTACCCAGATATATATGCTTATTTAGGTCAGTCCTTAAGATGAAAATTTGGTTGCAGAAGATACTATCTGATGCTTTTGATATAGTTCTATTCCTTTAGGAGGAACTCTAGTTCAAATCACTGGGTTTATCTGCCGTGGGAAAGCCGGGAAAGCAACATAAAATTAACACTGGGAATGGCAAGTAGTTAATATCACCTTTCATTTACTTTGTACTTGGTAAGCAAATTTGCTTTCCCATTTATTATTTATTTAATCATCATTAGAACCCTCTGAAATTGAGTACCATAAATATAATTCTATTATACAAATAATGGGATTGAGGTTAAAATAGATTGGGCCTGAAAACCAGGTGTTAAAATGACTCAAGGAAAGCCTGTTCTATTTTGGTTTTCTTCATCATCCAAACACACCTTGCATACAGAAAAGTGGTTCCTCATAGTCTTAATGAAGTTCTTTTCATTGCTTCTGCCTCATTCAGTCCCATGAAGATGAATAAGAGTAAGAGGCAGCTCAATTTGTATTTCCAGATTTCTGAGATCTATACTATTTCCTGGAACTTTGTCACTGAACAGAATTAAGGGAAGTAAGAGAAGAGGTGTTAGAAATAGTAACAGTGGTGACTGTTAGCAGATGTAATGTGATGCTCACCGTGACACTCACAGACTTTATGGCAAACTGGGAATAATTTATAAGAAACAACGGGATCAAAACAGAGTGGGCTTTATACATAGAAGTAATTCAGCCCAAGCAGAAATCAATGCTCTTTAGATTACTGACTTTCAATATGTAAACTTTTGCAACTATTTACAAAAACCATTTCTTCTATTAAAAATTCTTCAGTTTAATAGAAACAACAATAAAAAAACTTGCCAACAAAACAAGTTACCTTTCGTGCTTTCACAATTAATGCTGATAAAATTTTCCTTCCACTCTCAGCAAGGAATATCCTGTTGGCTCTTTCTGAAAGAATGACCTGGAAAAAATATCCATCCCCAAGCAAAGAAAAAAGAGACCTGAAGTTAATTTGAATGGACATTTAACTTCATAGTACATCTATGCACAAATAACCCTAACGCAGTCAATGCACTATGTGGCACTATTTCAGCAGGCAGACCACAGAGAAAGTTCTAATTTATTAAAATAAAATGTGCTCTTGAAACCTATAATCAAAAAAGATTAAAGGGAGATATATTGGAATTTAAATTCTGTTCAATTTAATATTAAAAAGACCAAATTAAATGGTACGTAGTCCTAAAACGTAAGAAAATAAAGATAATTTTATTGCCTTATGACCTTGTTGCAATTTAGGAAATCAGGGGTTTTACAATTGATGCAAATAAAAAAAATCTAGAATGCATACTAATGGATAATAAAAAAGGAAAATTTTTATTTTAAGCAGCTATTTGTACACATCTCCAGCATCAAAATATCTTGTTTTGATAAAGTTTGGTGGACCTGGAAGCCATGGGGGAGGACAATGACAAATGAAACCAATGAAGGGAAACAGCAGGCAGGAAAAATAAACTTGGTAAACTGTATTTTTGCCATTGGGAATAAGAATGACAAAGAGTAAAGAACTGTCCTGTTTATATGCAGCTGGACTCTACAGCATGAGGGTGGGGATGAGTAGCTGGGTAAAGTCACTTAACGTTAAAAAAAAAAAAAATACCTGAAAAGCCTGTCGAATACAGTGAAGTTTGGCAAGAAAATCACTGTCTCCTAGGCACTCCAGCATTTCAGTTCTATGTAATAAACAGGGGAGAAAACTGTTACACTGTATTCAAGACCAAGCCTTCTACAAATGTGGACTCAAACAAGGCTTAACCTCAGGACATTAATAAAAACACATGTTTTTTCAATACTGACAAAACATATTAAAAATCTTTTTTGAGTCTAAAAATATACTTTCCCCTGTTCTCATGAACACCTTCAATAAATATTATATAAACATGGCAACAGCACCTGAACATTTTTCATAGACATAAGCAAAACTGAAATGGTACCTAAGCACTCTTGAGTAAATTTTTCCTTCCTCAACTAAATGCATGGCTTCTTCATAGAAAGGGCAGTGGCAAAGAGACTCCAGACTGTAAGTATGCCGTACGTCTCTGTGTTCTGCAAGCTAAACATTACAGTGGGTTAGATAGAACAGACTATAAAGATGTAAGAAAGAAAACTACAGAAGATACAAAATAGGGTTTCATTAGCATCAAAATATATTCAATTTGATTAAACCGCAAAAATCATACAATAAGATTTTATAACTAGTAAGTGCTGAATTTATTTCATTTCAAAATTTAGTAGTAAAAAAGAGTAAAACTTTATAACAAACTTAATTCATTTTAAATCCAAGTACTTACATCCACAGGGTGCACAGAAAAGCAGTTTAATCTTACAGTTCACCAACAAAAATAATTGAAGATGAAGCATTAAAAAAAAGAGATTTTATCATCTATCCAATGAATGCTTAAGAGTATTTTAACTCGCAATTGTAAATGAAGTAAAACTTTCTACAAAAAACAATGAAATAATCTCAATGTGGCTAATTTGAATGAATTTTTATTATATGTACTATAATAAAATTATAATTTTATTATAATTTATTAATTATAAACAGTATAATTTGTTGATTTATGTATACAATTATAATTTATTATTATAATTTTATTATATATTATTTGACTCACCTTTGTATAACTGAAAAATAGTCATGTACCTCTCTCTGGCTAGTATAACAATTCTACAAATGCAGTTCCAGTCTTCTGACAGTTCATTAAAAAACAACTGCAAACACTATAGAGTAGCCAGCTAAGCAAGAACTCTTTGGAATAATTTATTTTTCAATACCATATGATACATTTACATGGCACACAGTAGGGTTTTAAACTTTTTAATAAGAATTTTACTGATATAATTAACATACAATAAAATTCACCCTTTTATGTGTACAACCCAGTGGTTTTAGTACAGGAGTCTCTCCTTATCCATGGTTTCACTTTCCACGGTTTGTTACCTGCAGTGAACTGTGGTTCAAAGGTATTAAATGGAAAATTACAGATATAAACAATTCGTAAGTTTTATTTAATTTTTAATCTTCACCCAGGGACATGTTTCCACTGATTTTAGAGAGAGAGAGAGGGAGAAGGAGAGGAAAAAGGATAGGAGAAGAAGAAAGAGAGAGAGAGAGAGAGAGAGAGAGAGAAACACTGATGTGAGAGAGAAACATTGATTGGTTGCCTCCCATATTCACCCCAACTGAGGATTGAATCTTCAACCTAGGCATGTGCCCTGACAGGGGATTGAACCAGCAACCTTTTGGTTCATGGAATGATACTCCAACCAACTGAGCCACAAGCCAAGGCCATAAATTTTAAATTGCTTGCTGTTTTAAGTATCATGGTGAAATCTCACACTGTCCCACTCTTTCCCATTCTGAACATGAATCATCCCTTACATTTGTCAAATTCCAATTAATCATTTTTTTCTTTTGTCTGCCTTAACTCCTTAACTTTTACTTCCTGCCTGTGCAGAACATCAAGGTCAGAAGGCCTCTGGTCAAGATGGTGGGTATGTAAATGTGGTACTCATATCCTCCCACAATCACATTAAAATTAAAACTAAATTGCAGAACAACCATCATACAGAACCACCTGAAATCTGACCGAACCTAGGGAATTAAAGAAGCCACACTGAGACTAGCAGGAGGAACAGAGACACAGAATGGGCTGGTTACACATCCATGTATGGCAACAAAAATTGAGAGGGATAACTCAGCTTTAGATGTCCCCCCTGAGGTGTGAGGGGTCCAAGCCACATACCAGGCCCTCCAGCCCAGGGTTTCAGGGACACAAAGTGAGACCCTATAAATTCTGGCTATAAAAACCAGCAGGGACTGAGGCAGAGGGAGATGGAGGGCCCAGACTCACTCCTCAGGTCCAGCTGGAGCAGCAGTTTGAAAGGCACGAGAGACATACAGGGAGAAAGTGAATTGTCCAGCAACATGACAAGAGATGGAGTGTACAGTTTTCTCCCAGACAGAGCTGCTGGTAGAAGCCATCATTTCTTTGATGAGCCCTCTTCCCACAGAGCCAGCAGGCGGGCTTCATATCTGAGACTCCATTTAACTGATTCACACTCTTTGCCTTATTCTGGTGATTCCAAGACCCTGTCCCACTCAACCTGTGGGCTCATTTAAATAGTTTCTAATGGCTTTTCCAAACAAATAGCCTGTCTTGGCTCATGCTTCAGGTTTTCATAAAATCTCTCAAACAAGCAGCAGCTGGCCTCAGTGTGCCCTGTACCTCTAACTAAGTGGCCCCAGGCCTGGCTGTATCATCAGCTGGCCTTGGTTCACAGCTTGGCCTCACCTGAGCACCTCTAAGCCCAGAACAAGTAGCTGACATCTGCATTGCTTTGTAGCCCATGCTAGATGGCCCCAGGCAGAACACAGGATATGGCTGAACTTGGCCTGCACCTCCCAGGAGTCCCTAAGCCCAGTATACCCAGTGGACAGCTTCAGACCATGTTGATCTTCAGACCATGTTGATCACCACCCAATCACTTCCGCAAGGAACACACTCAAGGGGCAGACTCAGAGGGTACCAGAGCCCTGCTGAAGTAAGTCTTGCTCTATGGGGTAGGCCCCTGCACAGCTGATCCTCTACAGTGGTCAGAGGTCAGTCAGTGGTCAGTCATTACAGCTGATTGGCCTGTGGGTAAAATCCCTCCCACTGATGTGCCAAAAGCAATCAAGGCTCAACTACAACAGGAGGGTTACACAGTCCACACAGGGGGCACACCTGAAGTGCCAGCCTGGGTGATCAGAAAGCTGTGCCAGTGGAGCCTACAGGGCACCTACTACAATAGGCCACTCTACCAAGACTGGGAGACATAGCAACTCTACTTAATACAAGAAACAAACACAGGGAGGCTGCCAAATGAGAAGGCAAAGAAATATGGCCCAAATGAAAGAAAAGAACTCCAGGAAAAAAAATAAAACAAAACGGAAACAACCAATCTACTAGATTGAGTTCAAAACACTGGTTATGGGGTGGTCAGTACTTAATGAGAGCTTCAACAGCATAAAAAAGAACCAGTCAAAAATGAAGGACACATTAACTGAAATGTAAAATAATGTACTGTTAATAAACAGTTGTGTAGATGAAGCTGAGAATCACCAGTGATTTGGAATATAAGGAAGCAGAAAACACCCAATCAGAACAGCAAAAAGAAAAAAGAATCGAAGAAAGTGAGGGTAGTGTAAGGAACCCCGAGACAACTTCATGTGTACCAACATGTGCATCATGAGAGTGCTAAAAGGAGAAAAGAGAGAGCAAGAAATTGTAAACCTATTTGAAAAAACTTCCAGCCAAGATAGAGGCATAAGTAGATACACAGTGCCTCCATATACAACTAAAAGAAGAACAACAACAAATTTAAAAACAAAAAATAACCAGAACTTCCAAAAAAAATCAAAATTTATGGAAGTCGGAAAACCAAGGAGTTAAAGAAGAAACATTCATTCAGTCCAATAGAAGGGGCAGAGATGGGCAGCTGGGGCAGAGAGGACTTGAGGCAAGTCAGCAGCTGGACGACCAGCAGGTGAGGCAGCAGCTGGCGGACTGGGTGGTCCCTCATATGTGTGCAGATAACTGGGAGGAATAACTAGGGACCAAGACAGACTATGCAATACAGAGTTCCAATGCAGGGAAATAAAGCCTCAAAACTGCTGGCTATAAAAACCTATGGGGGTTGTGGCGGCAGGAGAAACTCCTAGCCACACAGGAGAGTTGACTGGAGAGACCCACAGGGTCCTAAAATGTACACAAGCCCATCACCCAGGAATCAGCACCAGAAGGGCCCAATTTGCTTGTGGGTGGTGGAGGAAGTGACTGAAAGCCGGCCAAGAGCCAAGCAAATGGCATTATTCCCTCTCTGACCTCTCCCCCACATACAGCGCCATAACACAGGGATGTGGGTTGCCCCACTTGATGAACACTTAAGGCTCCACCCCTTACTATGTAACAGCTGCACTGAGACAAAAAAATATTGCCCAAATGAAAGAACAGATCAAAGCTCCAAAAAAAGAACTAAGAGATGAAGAGATCGCCAACCTATCAGATGTACAGTTCAAAATACTAGTAATCGGGATGCTCACAGAAATGGTTGAGTATGGCCACAAAATTGAGGAAGAAGTGAAGACTATACGGGGTGAAATAAAGAAAAGTATACAGGGAACCAACAGGAAGGGAAGGAAACCCAGACTCAAATCAACGATTTGGACCAGAAGGAGGAAATAAACATTCAACCAGAACAGAATGAAGAAACAAGAATTCAAAAAAAGTGAGGATAGGCTTAGGAACCTCTGGGACAGCTTTAAACCTTCCAACATCTGCATCATAGGGGTGCCAGAAGGACAAGAGGAAGAGCAAGAAATTGAAAACTTATTTGAAAAAAAATAATAAAGAAGAACTTCCCAAACCTGACAAAGGGAATAGACGTCCAGGAAGCTCAGAGAGTACCAAAGAAGTTGGACCCAAGGAAACACACACCAAGGCACATCACAATTACATTACCCAAGACTAAAGATAAGGAGAGAGTCTTAAAAGCAGCTAGAGAAAAGGAGACAGTTACCTATAAAAGAGTTCCCATAAGACTATCAGCTGATTTCTGAAAAGAAACCTAGCAGGCAAGAAGGGGCAGGAAAGTATTCAAAGTCATGAAAGGCAAGGACCTACATCCAAGATTACTCTATCCAGCAAAGCTATTATTTAGAATGGAAGAGCAGATAAAGTGCTTCCCAGATAAGGTGAAGTTAAAGGAGTTCATCATCACCAAGACCTTATTATATGAAATGTTAAAGGAACTTATCTAAGAAAAAGAAGATAAAAAATATGAACACTAAAATGAAAACCTCACAACTGTCAACAACCAAACCAAAAACAAAAACAAAAAGAAACAAACTAGGCAAACATCTAGAACAGGCACAGAATCATAGAGATGGAAATCACATGGAGGGTTATCAGTGGGGAGGCGGACAGAGGAGAATGGGGAAAAGGTACAGGGAATAAGTAGCATAAATGGTAGGTACAAAATGGTAGGACAGGGGGAGGTTAAGAATAGTTAGGGAAATGGAGAAGTCAAAGAACTTATATGTATGACCCATGGACATGAACGAAGGCAGTGGGGGATTGCGGGTGGGAGGATAAGTGCAGGGCAGAGGGAAATAAAGGAGGGAAATGGGACTATAATAGCATAATCTAATCTAATAGCAATAAACTATTTTTTAAACCTATTTGAAAAAATAATGATGAAAAACTTTCCTAATCTAGTAAAGGAAATAGATATACAAGTCCAGGAAACACAATCCCTAACTAGATGAACCCAAAGGTGCTTACATCAAGACACATCATAAGTAAAATGCAAAAGGATAAAGACAGAGAATCTCTTTTACCTACAAAGGACTTCCAGTAAGACTGTCAGCTGATTTCTCAACAGAAATTTTGCAGCCAGAGGGAGTGGCAAGAAATATTCAAAGTGATGAAATACAAGGACCTACAACCAAGATTATTTGAACCAGGAAAGCATTCACTTAAAAGACAGACAGAGCTTTCCAGATAAGAAATATCTAAAGGAGTTCGTCACCACCAAACCAGTATTTTATAAAATGTTAAAGGGTCTTCTTTAAGAATATGAACAATAAAATGCCAATAAATGTATATCTGTCAACAAGTGAATCTAAAAAACAAAATACTGTATTTTTAGGACTCTAAGACGCACCGAACCATAAGATGTACCTAAGTTTTAGAGGAGGAAAAAAGGAAAAAAAATTTTGAAGCAAAAAATGTGGTAAAATATTTAATAACCTGTGACCTCACTTCACTGCTGCCTCCCCCCCCAAACAGCGAGCCAGGTAAGCTACATTCAGACTATAAGACGCACCCCTTCCTCCCAGATTTGCGGGCGGTGCGTCTTATAGTCCGAGAAATGTGGTAAATGATCAAGCAGAACAGAAACAGACCCATAGATACAGAGAACATTTTGATGGTTGCCAGATAGGGGTGGGGGTTAGGGAGATGGGTGAAAAGGGTGAAGGATTTTAGAAGTACAAATTGGTAGGTAGAGAATAGTCATAGGAACGTAAAGTACAGCATAGGGAATATAGTTAATATAATAACTATGTATGGTGTCAGATGGGTACTAGATTTAGTTGATTTACTAGATTTAGTTGAGGTGATCACTTCATAAGTTATTTAAATGTCTAATCACTACGTTGTACACCCACAACTAATACAATATTGTACATCAACTGTAACTGAAAACAAATTCTTAAAAACAAAAAACAAAAAACAACTATCAAGGTCAGCCAGAGTTGAAAGGTTAGGGATTTACACATTTTTTCCTGAACACAAGCATAGCCCTGCCGTGTTTGTGGCTTTCTAGATTTCCAGAAATATGTTGGTGCTTTTCAAAGACTCCTATAAACATCTCATTGCCCCATTTTTCCTATTAAGTTTCTTGGTCAACCTCTTGTTAGCTCCAGCTTATATTACCACCTCAGGCAGCTGCAATGTTAAATAATTACCACTGATTGGTTTCAACAAAGGAGCTAGGGATAGAACTCTTTGTACACAGCAAGCTCTAAGTCAGGTCAAATAAAGACAAGCCCTGAGAATGGAGCTTTACAGGTCAAATAGTGACAATTCTCTAGGGATGGCGCTTTTGAGAAGCTCCAAAGCCACTAAGTTTCTTCCAGTGGCTGCTAGCCCTCTGGTTTTCAGTTACCATAGTTATCAGATGTTGATTTTAAGACTACTGGGGAGAAGGAGATGGAAATAGAGCAAGTTAAATATCTATAAAGTTCATTATTCCTAAGGAGATTCAGCCATTTCTCTTGAATAAATGCTCTTTGAATTCTTACAAGTCTTTCATTAATGATCAGAGTTCTAATTTTTTTTTTATTTGAGAGATTGAGAAAGAGATCAAGTTGTTGTTCCACTTATTTATGCATTCATTGGTTGATCCCTGTATGTGCCCTACCAGGGATGAAACCTGCAACCTTGGTGTATTGGGACAACGCTGTAACCAACTGACCAACCCAGCCAGAGCTACAACGTTATACTTTGACAAATTTTGCTAGTGCTTTTGTGCTTTTGTGGAGATTTTTAGATGTTTTTACTCTACTATTCTGGAAGTGTTTTTCCATGCTCTAGTTCTGGCACGTCATCTGTACTATTACTGTGCTAAATGTTTTAACTTAAATGCTTCATTTACTCTACCCAACAACTCATAAAAAGTAGGTATTACTATTACCTGCATTTTACAAATAAAGAAACAAGGATTTAGATTAGCTGGCACTTGCCCCAAGTCCCACGACTAAATAGTAGAAGTTAATCCCAGGTAGTTGTTCCAGAGTTTATACCCTTAAAAATCAAACTAAACTCTCCTATCAGCCTTACCCAGAAAGCCAAGTGGGGAGAAGTTTAAGCATCAACAATATTTAAGATAGCATAAATATGTCTATTTGACCAGTAGCAAAGGAAAAAGAAAAGGTAAACAGAAATAAAAATACCTGCCATCATATATTTTCTGCTTTAAGTAGTATTTCCCCTCACAGTCTAAGGAAAATACATGAATGGAAAGTATTTTCAGTTTTATTAAAAAAAGGTTTAAAAAAATAACATAATGGAAATTTTTAGATATTCAATAGTTTAAAGTTTGTACCACTGTCAAAACAAATAGGATCTACGTACATCTACCAGTAGGAAAAAATCCTAAGGAGGAAACTGAAGCACCAATTAAACTTCGTACATAAAATAATTCATACTAATAAGAAGTGAATAATTCCAACAATGATAGATTCCAGAGTCAAGTCTTGATTAACTGGTCTACCTTGTTTATTTGTTGGTTTGGCTGTGGTGATCATTTAAATATATCTCTTAAAATAGGCTTGCAGTTGTGAAAAATACATCATATTGAAGATTTGATGCTAACACCATCAACTCTTCTTAAGACACAATGACAACACAGAAACATTTATTTAAATAATGAATCAAGTTTTTCACAGCAAAAAGCAAATCACTAAAAAAGTGACTTCAATTCTCATTTTAGAATATACTTTATAGGAAGGATTTTTTGACAATATTTTCAAAAACTTTTTTTAAAGGTTTCTGAAAAAGATTAACATTTTATGAGAGCTGAGATGTGATTTAAGAAGCAGAGGTCAGTAACAATTTAATCCTAGCATATGAAAATGGGCAATTTACCATGAAAAAGGACCCTCCCCTCCTCTTCCCTCCCCTCCTCTTCCCTGTCTTGTCTTTTCTTTTTTCTTTCTTTCTCCCTCCCTCCTTCCTTTCTCTCTTTTTTTTTGCTGGCCGAAACTTTTGAAATGTCCTTTATTTCTAAGTCATTCTTGCCCCAACAGGGTACATTTCAAAAACTCATTGCTGTTGTTTTTGAATGGGGAAAGAATCAGTTTGTTTAAGGAAATGGGCAGGTCTCAGAACTTCTGGAACCACTTTTTGGTGCTGGTGGCCTTGGTGACCTCGAGCACATCAAAGCAAATGGTCTTGCTCAGGGACAGCACTCACCAATCATGATATCACCCATTTGGACATCCCTGAAATAGGGGGACTGGCACATGGACATGCTTTTATAGCACTTCTCCAAGTGTCTGTACTTTTAGTAGTAGTGGAGGTAGTCTCTGTGGATGACAGTGGTCCTCTGCAGCTTCATCTCGGCCAACACACCAGGAAGGACCTACCCCCAAATGGAGACATAACTGGTACAGGGGCAATTCTTGTCAGTGTAGATGCCCTCAAAGGCCTCCTTGGGCATCTTGAAGATCAGACCAATGATTTTATAGTACTGTGGGAGCTTCATCTTGCTAGTTTCTCCAGGCAGGACCCTCTTCTTACTTTGAAAGATGGTGGGCTGCTTACGGTAGGCATGTTCAGTCTAGGAGTCACTTCTTATTTAATATACATGGCTTCAGAATTAAATACCAAAGCAACAGGCTCCCTGGATTAGCCCCTAGGACTCAGTTCTCAGAGGACTAACTGTAAGGCTTAAGACCTCTAGAAAAACAACCCACAAACCTTAAAGTTTACGAAGGCAACTCCTGTAATGCTTGAGCCTCAGTCAAATTCCAAGTGTGGATCCCTCAAGATTTATAAATTTTTTAATGTTTTATTGTTTATGCTATTACAGTTGTCCCATTTTTTCCCCTTCACCCCCTTCCCTCAGGATTTATATCAACACAAAGGCATGTACCCTCTGCCTGACAATCTCCCATCTGGGGTGCAAGGTCTCACTCTCAAGGATACATCTATAAGGCCGGGGGCAGGAACCTCAGCCTCAGCACCAGACCCAAACCTGCACCTGAATTTTACTATTATTTCTTTAAGATTTTATTATTTTTAGAGAGAGGGAAAGGGAGGGAGAAAGGGAGGAAGAGAAACATCAATGTGTGGTTGCCTCTCGTGAACCCCCAGCTGTGGGCCTGGCCCACTACCCAGGCATGTGCCCTGACTGGGAATCAAAACAGTGACCCTTTGGTTCTCAGACCAGCACTCAATCCACTGAGCCACACTAGCCAGGGCTATTATTAAGACACTAGGTTTTGGGTAATTTGTTATACAACAGATAACTAATATAATAGTGCAAACCACACTGACAGCAACAAAAGACACACAAATTTCCCAAATGTGGACAGATGAAACAAATGAGGAAGCCACAATCTAGAATAAATTCAAGAAGAGATATATTTGTCAAGAGTATGACATTTGCTAAGCAGAAGCTTAAAAGCACCAGGCCTGGAGTTGGCAGGTATGAGAGCAGGATTGAAAAAGAGGGATTGAAAATGGGAGGTTAAATGAAAGTCTGTGTCCAGACAACTATAGCAGTCCCACATCTCATTCTACACCCTGCCCCTTTCCCGCCATTCCTGAACAGGAAGGCAGCTTGTAAAAAATTTTTAAAAAATCAACCAGAAGATACTTCTTTTTAAAAAGTACTTAAACTGCCTGGAGAGAGTAAGTCAGCTAGGGTGAAGGATGGGCCTCCTAGAATAAGGCCCTCTTCATTCTGTACCCAGGTACACCCTGCCTACTGGGCTATTTCCAGAACATTAATCCTAAAGAAAAGCCTGCCAGTCAACATACAGAGAAGTAAATGGGCTCAGTTTGCTCTCCTATTCACCCTTACATGGGAGAAACAAACAAGACACTGCAAACTCACACAATCTACCTAAGAAAATCATTCCAGCCCTGACTGGTATAGCTCAGTTGGTTGGGTGTTGACCCACAGAGTGAAAGGTCACCAGTTTGATTCTCCATGAGGGCACGTGCCCAGGTTATGGGTTCAGTCCCTGGATAGGGTGCATACGAGAAGCAACTGGTCCATGTTTCCCTCTTGCATAAATGTTTCTCTCCCTCTTTCTCCCTTCTTTCCCCTCTCTCTAACACAAATAAGTAAATAAATAAAATCTTTTAAAAAAGTGAAAGAAAGAAAATAAATCCAGTCACTAATCACACTTTAAAATTTGAGAAAAAAAAAACATCAGCACAAGAATGAAAGCCCAAGACAAAAAGACAAAATTGATCCAGAGGAAGTAAGATAATTAAAGAGAAAGAACTTTTAAATGGCAGATATAGCTCTCCCTTTTCAGATTACGATTATTCTACATGTTTATCCTTGTCTCTTTGTATGTTATTGCTAGTATATTATTTTGGATTGCTAAAAGTACCTGCTAGCAAGTCAGAGGTGGGTGTAACAAAAACTTTCCAAGCTTCAGTATGAGTAGATATATCTGAATTATAAGAAATAAAATTTTCGCTTTAAAGAGCACCCTACAATTTATATATTAAACACATTCGTACCTTAAAGAGGGGCAATTCTAAGAAAAATGAAATCTAAGGCTAAAAATTACTCTGTACTATTAAATGGCGATCTCTTTAACAGAGTTAGGAAAGTGCTTAATGCAGTGGTGTCCTAACATTAAGACTTTTCAGAATTTGCCAACAATGTCAAGCACAAAAAAACCACAAATTGTATAATTCTATTTATATGAACTGTCCTGAACTGGCAAATTCATAGAGACAGAAGGTAGATTAGCAGTTGCCAAGGGATGGTGGGGGCAGGAGTAGGTGAGAAAAGGAGGTAATAACCAATAGTTAGAGTTTCTTTTTCTTTTTTTTAAAAAATTTTATTTATTTTACTTTTAGAGAGATGAGAAAGGAGGGAGAAAGAGAGGGAGAGAAACATCAATTGTGGTTGCCTCTATTGGGGACCTGACCCGCAACCAGGCATGTGCCCTGACTGGGAATCGCACAGGTGGCCCTTTGGTTCATAGGCCCATGCTCAATCCACTGAGCTATACCAGCCAGGGCTCTTTTTCTTTTAACAGTTATAAAATATATTCTGGATTTAGAAAGTGGTACTAGTTGTACAATTCTGTGAATATGTGAAAAGCACTGAACTGTACACATTAAAGAGTGAATTTTATAGTATGTGAACTAAATCTAAATAAAGCTATTATTTAAAAAACAGACTTTTCCAAGAAAAAAGGCTGTGGTTCCAAACCAATGTTTGGCAAAGCTTATGTAGGAAAATCCTGTTAATCACTTTCACAAATGACTGACCTAGCTCAGAGAAAAGCCTATGCCAGGACTTGTTCTAATCCAAAGAGACTAGGAATCTTTCCGGTAATTCTGAATAAAGCTTTCAAATAATCACAAATTTTAGGTTCCCAAGTAGTTCTCATCTTATTTTGTTAATAACTTTCTTCATTAAAATAGTTTTCCCTAACTTAAGGGCTTGGCATATAGTAAGTATAATTAAAAATAATTTAACAAATATTTCTTAGAAAAGAATTTATCTTGGAACATTCACATTCTGAGATCATATATTTATACCCTAGAAGCATTCCCTGGATGTTTCTCAGATACTGAGTCCTTCTTGTGGTATTCATGCATTTTGTTTTCCATAAGAATTCTTTAAAAATTTATCAAAATTTTGTGACTTATAACAAATTCAAAGTGAGTACAATGAACACTTGGCAAAATATTCTTTAAGTTGTAATTACAAAGGAACTTTAGAGCATTTAGGAACATTGTTTTTCACAGTGAAAAAATGCAACATGACTAGCAATTATTCTCTCTATAAACCATCTAGGACATAAGCATCTACAGAACAGAAAGATAAAAAGCATTTGACAAAACACAACATCCTTTTACAATAAAAACTCCCAACAAATTGGGTATAGAAGGAATGGACCCCAACACAGTAAAAGCCATAGATGACTAGCCCACAGCTAGTCAATGGTGAAAGGTTAAAAGCTTTTCCTCTAAGAATGGGAACAAGACAAAGGTGCCCACTTTCACCACTGCTATTCAACAGAGTAATGAAAGTTTTAGCCAGATGAGTCAGGTAAGGAAAAAACAAAAAAATTAAAAAGGGCACTCAAATTAAAGAAAAAGAAGTAAAACTCTCTGTACATGATATAATCTTATATAGAGAAAATCCTTGAGACTCCACCAAAAAAAAAAAAAAAAAAAAAAAAAAACCCCACAAAAAACAGAATAAGTAAATTCAATAAAGTTACAAGATACAAAATCAATATACAAGAATCAGTTGAATCTCTATACACTAACAACAATCAGAAAGAGAAATTAAGAAAACAATCTCATTTATAATAGCATGAAAAAGAGTTAAAGTACTTAGGAATAAATTTAACTAAGGAGGTAAAAAATGTGTACACTGAAAACTATGTAATATGATGAAAAAAAAAACAGAAAAAAGACACATAAATGGAAGGATATCCCATGTTCATGGATTGGAATAATTAATATTGTTGAAATGTTATATTACCTAAAGTCATTTATAAATTCATTGTAATCCCTATGGCACCCTGGCTGGTGTGGCTCAGCAGACTAAGTGACAGACTGAGAACCAAAGGGTTGCCGGTTCAATTCCCAGTCAGGGCACATGCTGGGCTGCAGGCCAGGTCCCCAGTGTGAGGCACATGAGAGGCAACCACACATTGATGTTTCTCTCCCTCTCTTTCTCCCTCCCTTCCCCTCTGTCTAAAAATAAATAAATAAATAAAATCTTAAAGTGGGGGGACTCCAAAGGTGCTTTCCACAGAAACAGAAAAAACAATCCCAAAATTTATGTGGAGCTACAAAAGACCCCAAAGAGGCAAAACAATCCAGAGACAGAAGCAAACTTGAGGCAGCACACTTCCTGATTTCAAACCGTATTACAAAGCTATAGTAATCGCACAGTAGTCTACTGGCATAAAACTAGACACATAGAAAAAGAGAACAGAATTAAGAACCCAGAAGTAAACCCTTGCAATAAAGTCAATCAATATTTTTTAATAAATATTTTAAATCCTCACCCAAGGGTATGTTTATTGATTTTAGAGGGAGAGGAAGGGAGACACAGAGAAAGAGAAACATCAATCAGTTGCCTCCTATAGCACCCCAACCGGGGACTGAACCCGCAACGAACACATGTACCCTGACCTGGAATCAAACCCACAACCCTCTGGTGTACAGGACGACATTCCAACCAACTCACCCAACCAGGGCAAGTCAATCAATATATGACAAGGGAGCCAAGAATACTCAGTGGGAAAAGAATAGCTTCTTTAATGTGGTGGGAAATTTGGAGAACCACATGTAAAAGAATGAAATTGGATCCCTATCCTACATCATTCAACAAATATCAACTCAAAATGGATTAAAAACTAAACATAAGACACGAAACTATAAAACTCCTAAAAGAAAACATACGAAAAAAGCTCCTTGACATTGGCAAGAAAAGCTCCTTGACAACAATCTTTTGGATACAATCACAAAAGCACAAGCGACAAAAGCAAAAATAAATAAGTGAGATTACACCAAACTAAAATGCTTCCGTATAGCAAAAGAAACAACAAAATGAGAAGGCAACTTACAGAATGAGGAAAAATATTCACAAACCATCTATCTGATAAGGGGTTAAATATGTAAGGAATCCATACAACTGAATAGAAAAATAACAAACAAACCCAAACAATCCAGGGAAGATAAAGTGCTTCTCAGATAAGGTCAAGTTCAAGGAGTTCATCATCACCAAGCCTTTATTATACGAAATGTTAAAGGGACTTATCTAAGAAAAAGAAGATAAAAAATATGACAGTGAAAAGACAGCAAGCTCACAACTATTAACAACCACACCTAAAACAAAAGCAAACTAAGCAAACAACTAGAATAGGAACAGAACCACAGAAATGTAGATCATATGGAGGGTTAGCAACAGGGGCATGGGAGGAGGAGAGAGGGGGAAAAGGTACAGAGAATAAGTAGCATAGATGGTGGGTAGAAAATAGACATGGGGAGGGCAAGAATAGTGTGGGAAATGTAGAAGCTAAAGAACTTATGACACATGGACATGAACTAAAGGGGGGGAATGTGGGTGGAAGAGGGTGTGCAGGGTGGAGGGGAACGATGGGGGAGAAATGGGACAACCATAATAGCATAATCAATAAACTATATTAATAAATAAATAAATAAATAAAATAATGTGGGGGGGAAAAAAGAAAAATGGACAGTGGACCTGAATATATTTTCCCAGAGAAGACACAAATGGCAAACTGGTACAGGAAAAGTTGTTCAGCATCACTAATAGGGAAATGTAAATCAAAACCGCAGTGAGATATTACCCCAGACCTGTTATGATGCCTATTATCAAAAAAGACAAGAGATAACAGGTGTTGGTGAAGATGTGAATAAAAGGGAACACTTGTGCCCTGTTGGTGGGAATGTAAATTAGTACAACTACTATGAAAACAATATGGAGGCTCCCTGAAAAAGTAAAAACAGATTTACCACATGATCCAGCAATCCTACTTCTGGGTGTATACCCAAAGGAAATAAAATCACTGTCTTTGGACATTTGCACTCCCATGTTCACTGCAGCATTCTTCACAGCGACCATGGTATGGAAACAACTTGGGTCCATCAACAGAGGAATGGAAAAGAAGATGTGGTGTGTATGTGTGTATATGTATTCTTATATACACATATGTATATAAGATACACTTAGATATATAATATATATACAATGAAATATTATTCATCCATTAGAAAGAAGAAAATCCTGCCATTTGACAATATGGATGGAATGCAAAGATGCTATATGCCAAGTGAAATAAGTCAGACAGGAAAGACAAATAACATACAGCCATCCCTTACATGTGAAATCTGAAAAGGCCAAACCCATACAGACAGAGTAGAATGGTGGTTGCAAAGGGCTAAGGGGAGGGGGAGATGGGGAGATGCTGGTCAAAGGGTGTAAACCTCTGGTGAGAAAATAAATAAGTTCTGGGGATCTCAATGTATAGTATGGCAAGTATAGTTAATAATATTGTATTATACACTTAAAAGTTGCTAAGAAAGTAGATGTTAATTGTTCTGACAACAACAAAAAAGGTAATTATGTGAGGTAATGGAAGTGTTAACCCATCTTATTGTAGTAATTATTTCACAACATATATGTATCAAATCATCACACTGTACACCTTAAACTCATCCAATGTTATATGTCAATTATATCTTAATAAGGCAAGAAAAGAACATACACAAAAAAGAAAAGAATGTCTACATCAAATAGTAAAAGGAAGAAGAAATAGCTTTCTCATGAAAAAAATGATATGTTCTGTCTGTTGAAAACATACAAGTATAAAAATATAAGAAAATACACACAATTCAGGAGATGATACTGTAAGCAACAGCTAAAATATACATATAAGAAAAATCTTGACAGGATGAAAGATTACGGTCACTAAAGTGTTTACAAAAGAAGAATCAAGGCTTAGAGCCAGGGTATTAGAATACCTAACGCTTTCCCCACTACAGCATGAATTCATACATCAATTACACATGTGTGATACTATTTATATTTTAAAAAATAGTATTAATATCCTAAATCTACCCCCAAAAGGAAATTATTCTAAGGTAAAAGTGGCCATATGTGATTTTTACAACTATTTTAAGTAGAAAAAAATATAAAAAGATGACCACTTTGTAAGCATTCTCTTTTGATACAAAATTTAATTCTCAGGAGAAAACACATTACCCATAAATTTATAATTCAGTGATCACCACTGTTTATACATTAGTGTATTTATGTCTAGCCTTTTTTCTCTGCCTAAATAATTGTATATTTAGGCAGGGAAAAATTATGTATTTAGACACACACATTTTTCTTTCTTTTCCTATTACAAAATCATGATCATACTCTCTAGATACAGCTTTATGTACTACTCTTTTCACTTAACACGTTTCCATGTTATTAAAAATGATTACAAACATGTTTATGGCATTACATGTTTATGTTTATGGCATTACAGTATTTTGAATTATGGATGCGCTATACATAATGTGGCATTAGATTGTTTCCAATTTTTCATTATTATTAAAATGCCAAAGTGAATATTTTTATATATAAATCTTTGAATCTGATCACTTCCTTGGAAAAAAAATCTAGAAGTAAGATTTCTGAGCTAAAAAACCTGAACAATTTTTAAGACTTTTGATATAAGGTCCACTGCTCTCCATTAAGGTAATGACATGACTCACCCATAATCTACAGTGTATAAAAGTGACCATGTACAGTATGTGCTTACATGTCCACCTCTCTCAAGAGACTATGAGTTCCTGTGAGAACTTACATTCATGTATACTCATCTTTGTCTCCTGATATATACCACATGCTAAATAAATGGCTACTGAACTAAATTACAACACAATGGCAAAACTGTACTCTCCAGCTGAAAAAAAAAAAATGAGGAATCCTCATTAGGAACATACATGTCCTACCTCTGCTGCTGAAGCAAAAGAATCAGTTGATGCAATGCTCAAGGTGTCTCGCAGGCCAAAGTCATCCACATTCCCCTTCATAGTGATATCCGTGTCTTTATCTTAAAAACAAATATGGAAGGTTTAGAAACTGATATTCCTTGTCACTGCCATATTTCATACTCTATAGTTGGTTTTTCTTTTTCTTTTTACTCCAGTCTTTCTTTATATAGACTACTGCAGCCTAAAAGGAAAACAATACAAACCAATGGGACATAATCTGAGAAGACTCTCAAAGTGTATTCTTTGTTTAACTGATTGTGAAACACTGACAGAAAAGAAAGTGTTATAAGGTAGACATTTTTGCTTTAAAAGGGGATTAAATTTAATTTTGGATTAAAAACATTTTTTGAGTATATAATAACTTAAATTGGTATATAATAACTGGAGTTAGATAATCTACTCTACATGGTAAAATCAGCATATTACCAAAGACAGTATGAAACAGAGCAATTTAGTTCCAAGTGGCCTTGCTCATATTGAACAAACTGGTAGGTTCAGTCAAATTAAAGGAAATATTAACATAAAATGTTATCCAGCCTCTCAGTTGTGATAAACTGATCAATTATAACAATTCAAGAAGGTATCTCAGTTCTTCTGGTCTTTAAGGCCACTTTAAAACACTGAAAAGTCCAAAAGTGAAGAGATCTAGGTCTTTCACACTTACTCTCTTTACCTGAAGGTCAAATATAACTGCTCCAATGATTTTAAAGGTCTGGAAAAGTTTAATACATTTTCAAATAGTTAATCTATCCTGACAGGCTACCTATTAGTAATATACAATATTCTGAATGTGAGTGCCAATATCTTCATATACTATCATCAGGAATCTGTTAACATTAAACTTTCAAATACTGTACTTGCTTACCGAATGACCACATTATAGCAAACAATTGATATGCTTCAAAATTTGTCACAAGTATAAAAAAAACAACAAAATATATTCAGATTTTTGCTTATTTTGATTCTCAATCTGCTAACTTTGTCAGATACTTTATCTTCTTTAAAAAGAAACCAGAACTCTCTTTGGCTTTCATTCATTCAAATTTCTATTGCATCATTTTTCCTAAAATAAAATTCATTACCTTTACCAAAAATTTCCCAGGCCCTTTTAAAGTTCCAGGTACCAGAAACAACAGACATTTTGTGATTCTATACTGGAAGTGTAAGGTTTTTAAAAATCCAAACCATTAATTTATTTTAAAGTCAAAAGTTTTTAAACCAATTTATACTCTAAGCTCTAGCCAAGTAGAAAAGCAAATAAGCCATAATTGGTACAAGGTTGATTCCTATTAAGTATAAAAATAACCATATACATAGCATATTTTTTACTACTTTATATCTGATGAAACCATAGTTAACATTTCAACTATTTATCTTCTAAGTTTAAATTAAAATTGTTTTCAACTGAAGTTTCCAGTAATCCTTTTAAAATATCTAACTTGTCAGCTTAAAATCCTTGTAACTACTAAATGAATAATGGAATCTGAGGTTGAATTATTCTATTTTCAAAAATACATGTTCTTTCAGAAATTTTAATTTGTCGTCAAATTTGGGAACAGAACAACACAATTGTTTTACTTTTATAAATAGCTATAAAATTGGTATTTCTGGAAACTCAATTATCCACAAAAACTTCAATTATTCTCCTTTCAGTTCATATATGATCTTTTGAAATGCATGCACAAACTGAGATGTTAATTATTTATAAAACTGAATTGGCATTTATAACTTTCAAACCTTTAACTTCTAATAATTTTCCATTGTTAGTATGTACAAACAAGAACTGTACAAAAAGAAATCACAGTACAATTTTCATTTCGCCAAAGTACTTTTAAAGCAGTATGAAATTACTAGCCAGTTAAGTTAAATCGTGGTTCCATATGCCTTTTACTATTTTCAGAAGGGAACACAGACATTTATCTCATGTCACTTTACCTTTCAGACATTACCCATGAGCTGTTGAAAGTCTGTTTTACGTCACTCAACAGAAACCAGCCACTCAACATCATCCAGATCAGTTACCATGATTGTACTTTATTTTTAAAAAAAAATCTAACAAAAAAAATGGCTCAGAAGAACTGGAAAGGTTTATTCATTGAATCCAGCTTTGTAAACCACAAGTCATATTTCTCATTTTGGTAATAGTTATGCTTCCTGGAGTGGCAGCTTAATAATTATGAAGAGAAATAATACATCTGTTTTTCAGATAAGCCAATAAAAAGTATAAAGAAAGAATACTGGGCAATTATCTCAAACTTACTGCTTTCATGTATCCAATTAAAATTTAAAATGCTTTTATCACCAAGCCCTTATCATATGAAATATTTTTAAAAAATCTAAGAAAAAGATCAAAAATACGAACAATAAAATGACAATAAACTCACAACTTCTGACAACGAAACCTAAAAAAACAAAAATAAATTAAGCAAACAACTAGAACAGGAACAGATTCACAGAAATAGAGACTACATGGAGGGTTATCAGCAAGGAGGGGGAGGGGAAATGGGGGAAAAGGTACAGGGAAAAGAAGCATAAATGGTAAGTACAAAAGAGACGGAGGAGGTTAAGAAGAGTACAAGAAATGGAGAAGTCAAAGAACTTGTATGTATGACCCATGGACATGAACTAAGTGGGGGGAATGCTGGTGGGGGAATACAGGGCGGAGGGGAAAAAAGGACAGAAGAAGAAAAGAAAAAATAAAATTTAAAATACTTTTTGAACCTAATACAAAATAATACTGAATGTAAACTGTAATTGAAAAATAAAATTAAAAAAATTAAATACCCTTTCTAAAAAATATCATCAACTCTTGATTGTGGTATTGAAAGGCAAGGACAGCATGGAAAAGTGGAAACCAAAGCCTTCATCTTAATCAATATTTGCAGGAATATCTTCCTATCAAATTTTTCTTAGCAGAAAAACATGCTAAAGTCACAATGAGATATCATTACACACCCACTAGAATTACTGAGCTGGGAAAAAATGGCCATTTTTGTTGTTAAGAATGTACAGCAATGGAAATTCTCACATGCCACTGGTAGCAATGTCAATTGGCAGAACCATGGTGGAAATTTCGACATTATCTATTAAACTATATGACCCAGCAATTCTATCTTTGGGTGTTTTTTTACAGAAATGCATGCTTATGTGCATAAAAATGTTCATAACAGCATTTATAATAGCTCCAAAATGGAGAACAACCCATGTCCGTCACCACGGAATACATAAACTGTGGTGAGTTCATACAGGGAAATATCACATAGCAATAAAAGTGAATGAATTGCTACTACATGCAAGAATGTGGATGAATTTTGCAATATGTTGAGTGAAGAATTATATGTATGATTTCCATTTGTATTAAAATTAAAAAACAGGCAAAACTGTACTAAATTGACTACTATGTTGGTAAAACTATAAAAAAACAGGAAGTAAACAGCATTAGCAACAGAACAGTGGTTAATTTGGTGGGTAAGTGGAAGAGCTATTGATTGCCAGGGGGTACCAGGGGATCTTCTAGGAATTTGGCAATGTTTTATTTTTTGATCTACATAATAGCTACACAACAGGGTGTGATAAATTACTGTACTTTTTTGTTTTGTGCACTTTCCTCTGAGGGTTTAGAAGGAAAAAAAAAACAATAAATCTATGTATTTTGGCCACAAATGGGTGAAAGCAGAAAAGACCATGAAACACTTTCTGTGTATTTCAATGTTGACAGTAAAACTTTATTAGACATAAATTTCACACCCTAGAAGATGAAGCATCTATAATGATGCTAGGTTAAAAGTGAAAAATCTGACCAGTCTGTTAAATATAACAGCAAAGTGAAAATAATTTATCTGTACCCTACAAAGGAGTACCAGTGGTAGTAGCAAAGTCTAATGCCATGCATATACCACTCACAACTTTTTTTCTCCTAACTCATCAATCTTTCTTTGCTATTTAGTGATTGATTTAGAATTTTAAATGGGAATGTTTGGGTGAGGAGAATCAATTATTTGCAGTAAGAAGACTGCAAAAAGATGGAAAATAAGAAATTTTGGCTATTTAACAATAATAAAAGTATGATGAAATTAATAATCATTTATTTTGCACTTACTACTTGCCAGAAACAAAGTAATATGCTTTATATTTATTATTTCATAATTCGCACAGTGATCCTCTGCAGTAGGTAATATCATTCTTTTTAATTTTATGTATCAAGGGGCTAAGGTACAGAAAGGTGAAGTAACTGGTCCATACTCACACAGTTAAGGAATGGAATGGCAGGATTCAAACCCAGGTCAGCTGACACCAGGTCCCATGCTATGAAATTATGGAGTTGTGGTGTCCAGTACAGCAGCTGCTAGCCCATGTGTCTACCAAGCACATGAAATGTGGCTAGTCAGAACTGAGAGGTGCTGTAAGTGTAAAATACACAACGGGTTTTGAAAACTTAGTATCGAAATAGATAAAATATTAATAAATACTGGGCTTAAGAAGATATATTATTAAAATTAATTTCACTACTTTCATTTTAGCTTTTCCTGTGACCACTAGAAAATTTAAGGTTTACATTCACTCGTATTTCTATTAGACAGCACTATTAGAGCACTCCTTGCTCATATCTTATCTTCAGGGCAAAGAGCTTACAAGTTACTTTAGAGGATTCAGATTCAACTCATATTTTTTGAGTGACTACTATGTGCCCAAGGCATTCTGCTAAGTGCTTTCATGGACTATTTATTTCATTTAATATATGTAACTGTTAAACTAGCCTAATCATGTACAAGAATGCTTTATTGTACCTAGAACAAAAAGGCCATTTCCTAATCAAAATCTTCAAGGGCTCCTTCTCTGGTTTTCAAAGCTTTCCATAATCTCTGTCCACCCTACCTATCTAACCTTGTTTTCTATTAATTACTAAAAGAGCCCTCAGCGTTAGCTGAGTACATTTACTGTACTCCCACTTGCTATAGAGCACTGTAATGGTTAAAAGCTTGGACCTTGGAGTCAACCAGCAAGCATTTGGATTCCAATCCTAGCTTTGCTGTTTACTATCTGGATAAACTGAGGATAACAATATTGATTTCACAGAGTTGTCATGAGGATTAAATCAGAGATTTATGGAGGCACAGTCCTTGCTAACATGGTAAGTGCTAAATAATTTTTTGCTAGTATTATTATTGCCACGTGAATTCTTCACTCAAGCTTTTGGTTCCTTCTGTATCCTCTCCAACATACACATTTACCCCCTTCTGATCCTTTGCCCCATGCTACCCAGGAAGAATTACTGCTTTATAATTTGCAGCTCAAGTACTATCCCCTGCAAGTTTCCTCCAAAAATTAGCTTTATTTATTTTTTCTTCCATGTGAGGCAGTACAGCAAAAGTGTTAAAATCATAGGTCTGGAGCCATACAGCTTAGATCCAAATTCTGACTCTGCTACTTACTAGCTGTGTAACCTTAGGTACATTTTTTATCTTCTTAGTTCCTCAGTGTTCTTGTTTATAAAACGTGGGGGAAAATCTACCTCATAGAGTTGTGTGAGGATTAAACAAGTTATATGTAAAGTAAGCATTCGATACATGTTAGCTATTCATATTAGTATGTGAATGATAAGCATGTATCATTGAATATACTATCTGAATTTTTATTTAACTGTTGCCTGATTACACAGCCCATCTGTCCAGCTGGACTGACACAACTTAAATGAATGAACTTCATTGAATTTTCTATTTATTTTTCCTTCATTTTTTTTCTGATGGTTTTTACAGTTCTTAATAGAGCATGTAAACACTTAAATACTGTTCATATAAACTAAATAAAACTTGTTATTATAAACTGACCATCCCCAAAACATGGAAATCCCTAACTTAAAAAGCCTCTCATATACATTTCCTCTAGGTCATTTTGCCTGTTATATGGCTTGTTTTCTGAGCCCTCTTAAAATTCTTATGTTTCTAATACCCAGACCTGAATTAATTAAACTTATGATACTATCTTCTACACTTAAAATATGCAGCTTAAGCCCCTTAAGGATCCATCATTAGCATTCAATTGAAAAAAAAAAAAAAAAGAAGCTTTCCTCATAATTGGGTGATTAAATATAAAAATTGTGCCATAAATTACCACACTGGCACTTGGTGGGGTTGCTCTTTTTTAACTCAAACCTTTTAAAAAAGTAAGCCTAAAATTCTTAAAAAACCCCTGTGTCAACCACCCAGAACCTTTAAAACATTCATCCACAGACATAAACTATGTTTTTTCTTAGAAGAACACTGAGAGTAGGTGTAGTTTTAACTAAATAGTTAGTTACATATTTTAGGCCAAAAAATCTGACTGGATTCAAGCCACCCTCCTTTTCACAGTCTCCTAATTCACACATTACTTAGGCTTTTTCCAAAGCAGAATTTGCTTGAAAGTTAAAAAAGGAAAAACAACAACAACAACAACAACTAGGAGACACTTCGGTCCTGGAATTGGAACTTCAGGCCTAGATCTATTTCTTTAAATCAATATGAGTGGGTTTTTTGCATGCCTCATTTTGCCATCACTAGGCACATTCTATTTTCTATCACTCAGAAGACATCAGCTCTATTTTAACCTCAGCATATTCTAGTGGAGATTCCAAAGACGCCACTCCTCTTTTAAAGTCTAGGCTGCCCACTGTGGGTTTTGTAACACCAGCAAGAAGAGGAAGCCTGCCAAATGTCTCAATATCATCTGACTTCTATGTCAGCAGCTATTCTCCAGATGATTTTTAGCAACTTAAATATGATTTGGAACCTTGTCTTTTGTATCATTTTATTAAAAATGGAAAAGTTCCTGCTGCCCACAAGATAAGCTATTTTCCAAACAGAGTCTGCTATAATCAGTTAAAATAATTAAGAAATCTAGAAAACTATTGCTGCATTTTGTGTATCTTATATGATTATCTGCCACACCCATACTGTGGATTTTTTTTTACTCTGATTTGTTTTAAAATGCTACAGTATAGTTTGAGAGACAAAAAAATTTGAATATAAAAATTTAAAAAAACACAATTTCAGAAAGTGAAAGTCCTAAGATATATTTTCTTGATTTTCCTCTCAATGTACCTTAATATTGAAAAGAATAACAATGAAATCCACTGAAACAAAAGAAAAGAAATTGATCAGTTCTTGATGTGTTATTACTTACACAATTTTGCCCGTGTAAAATAATACATATACAATAATGGCCTGCTACTATGGCCCTACCCAAAAAGCACTTTCCATAATTTGTCACAACTGGCTTTCCCTATTTATCACAAGTTCATATATGCCACAACTGGCCAACATAACAACTATGATTCTTAACTGGGATATACAGCTCCCAATGCAAAATGAGCAATAGAAGGAAAGAGAAAGGACTAAAAGCATTTACTACCTTTTTTTTTTTCAGATGATAAAGAAGTGACTGGATAATCCGAATTATAGCAAAAAGTAATCAAGGTTAGGCCTGCAGTTATAGCGACTTTGACAGGGCTACTCAGAACAGCTGGTCACTCTGTACACTACACAAAGGTCCCTGGCCAATGTGACAAGTGGCCGCAGAAATCCAGCCCATATTCCTGGGCCTGCATCTTCTTGGAAAGTGAACCTTTTTTCTTATGACAAACATGCCCTTCCCAAGGGGCTACATGGGTCTTTTGCCAAATCACACAAAGGTCTTGTATGAGTGAGTGAAGGTCCTGGACTTAGATATCCAAGCTGGTAAGATGTAACTTAAATACAAAAGAGGCAAAGGCAAGCAGCAGGCTTTTCCCTTGTTTCTGACACCCCAGCAATTTTCCTACTGCTTTCATCTCTGAACCTATTTTGACTTGCATGTAATACCAATTAGACCACACTTTGTAGTATTATTAAATACTTTGAAATTATGATTATAAGCCTTAATGCATGGGAGAAAATTACTAGGCCAAATTTCTCATATGTTCTACAATTGCACTCTGTGTATTTAGAGGTCTGAGTACACAAGTTAAGCCTGTAATTCATGTCACTCCCTAAAAATAAACCCTCAGAGAGTTTATCCTCCGGCCACAGTGATTGTGCACAAAAGGCAAAGGACAGGGTCTTAGAGCATCAACTCCGGGCTGTCTGACATCTGACTCAAGATGATAGGTTGAGGTATTTGCTCTTGCTGCCAAGCTCTTTCAATATTGCTACATGTTCTATCTGGATGCTTACCAAAAAAAGAAAAAGAATGTCTCTCTTGTGGTCAGGAGGTCCCACTTTATAGTTTTTCCTATTCTCTGCCAGAGAATTTGTGGAATCAGTACAAGACTGGAAAAATCTCTAATTCTCCCTTAGAAGATCTCTCACTATCTCAATGAAATCCTCTTCATAAAAGAGCAGAAAGAAGGATGGATAAAATATTTAAATTGCACTGGGCAACCCTTCCACAATCTCCTGCTAACACACAAATTTGACAGACTTTTTATACTTCTCAGTGGCTCCCTTTTGCCTAAAGGTACAAAACAAGGACCTTCATGATTTATTTCCTGTCCACCTTTCTCTATTTCTTTCCCACTACTCTCCTATATACATTGTGTTCCCAAAGCATAACAAATGACTTACAGTTCCCTAAATAGGCTCTATTATATACCTTCACATGGTTCCTTGGCTTGGAATGGCCTTTTCCCAATGGTCTTCCTGGTGGACCTTCATCCTTCAGACATCACACTTGTGAAGCCTTCCCTGAGCCCCCCATGAATAATCATTGCTTTTGTTTGGTGTTTCCATAACACCTTCTAAACACATTATTACAGCACTTATTCCACTGAGCTATATAAATTTTTAATGCCTGTCTCCAAAACTACTGTGTCGCCTACAAGCAAGGGTGACACATCTTCATCCTTGTCTCCAGTGTCTTATGCCATGTTTGACACACAGTAGGCAATCGAATGTTTGCTAAATAATCCAAAACTAACAGTCTATGAGTTCATTCTGTTAAAAAATAGATTATAGAGGCCTAAATACATCTTAAATATGCAAAGCAATGCCATTGAGCTACGAAAATTCCTGGTTTGTTTTTAAGGGCTAAATTTGTTTCTACACATCAGTATGAAAGAATCTCAAAGCCCTTTGCTGCGGCCAAAAAAACAACATTTATAAAGTTATGCCTTAAGACATTTCCTGGTAATATGGCTGTTGCAAATACATATTACTCTTTAGAGAAAATATAAGGATACAAACTATGAAACCAAATTAATTTTAGGAGAAATCTAATGAAAGTGCAGATTAGTAAGATTGAACTTTATTCGTATAAACCATAACAATTAAATGATGTTCCCAAGAAACTGTGAGCAAGCTTTGTTGTTAATCAGGTCTATTTTTACACTCGTATTAAATTAAGCAATTTGCTCCTGCCCTAATAGCCTAACCAAAGTGAGTAAAGAATAATGTTAATTTCTGAATGTACTAATATTGAAGTAAAATACCAAACCATGTAATTATGCATATCCTGTATGATATAATGATAACAGAAATCTACTGGAGTACAAATCATTCCTTGATGTTAGGTTTTAATCCATTTTCTACCAATCTCTCACTTATAAAGGCTTAATTTTTACCAAAATAATTCACGAATTTCTATTTAATATGAAAGATAAATATACTTTTATTGTGTAATACTTGGTATGTACAAAAATTACATATTTACCATGGATGTGTATTTTTAATCAAAATACTAAAACAAACATTTGTGAATCTACCACCCACTTATAGCCACTTTTCCAAAGTTTACAAAATTATTTACTTAAAATGAAAAATAATATAATCATACAGAAACCAGTACTGTACCTATCTTTTCACCTGAAACCCATGATATATGAATCTCCATATGAATTATAAGAAGTGACAGACATTAAGATATTTCAGTAAAAAATTGTAGCAGATAATCAGGTTAACCACATGGCCCAAACAAGATTTATTACTTTTAAGTTCTTAGGCTCTTAAACAGGCTGAGGGCACTTCAGTTAGGAAGTATGGGAAAGAATGGATGTGAGAAGGAAAAATTGAAAGAAAGATCTACTTTGTGGAGGGAGCTTATGCTCTGAGTCTTACGAGGTATATACTAACATATTGCTTTCTGACTGCTTTAAAAAAGTAAGTTTTGATTGTCCAATCAGGACAGAAGTACTTTCAGAAAGGGTTTTAGCCCTTACTTCATCACATGTAAGGCACACAGTGTGATGGCAGGGGGCAGCGGGGAGGAAGCATAAAGGTTGGAAAAGAAAAAAAAATAAACGTTAACATCCACAAATATGTGGTCTAGATAAAAATTCCAAAATAACCTATGACAAACTCCTGGTGGCAGAACTAATAAGCATTCAAAAGGGTTGTTGATAATATTCAAATTTAAATATCAACATTTTAGATACCAGCAACAACTTAAAAAATGTAAATTTTAAAAAGATAGATACCAAAAAAAAAAAAAAAAAGATAGATACCATGACAACAAAACTATAAGGGACCTTGGAATAAAGATATGTAAGACCTCCATGGAGAAAATTTTAAAACATTATGAAAGATATAAAAGATTTGAGTAAATGAAGAACCATACCATGTTCACAGATTAAAATATTAATGTTATAAAAATCTAAATTCTCCCACAGACTGAACTATAAATGTAATGTAATAATCAAAATCCCAACAGGGGTGTTCATGAAACTTGGCAAGCTGCCATAAATTTCACATGGAAAAGCAAGGGCAAAGAAGAGCCAAAGCAATGCTTAAAAAGGAACACAGTGAGTGAACTCACCCTGTCAGTGTCAAGACTCATAAACTACATAAAACTACAGGAACTAAGGCACTGAAGCCAGTGCAGGAACCAGCAGGCTAAAGAGGCACACATAAGACAACCTGATGTATGACAGGGGGCATTTCAAATCAGTGAGAATAGGATATGTTACCCAATGAATGGTGCTGGGGCAACTAGTAATCCACATGTAAAAAAAACAGTAATAATAATACACATTTAAAAAACCAGCTCCTGGCAGATTAAAAACCTAAATAGGAAAAGCAAAACTTTCTAAAGAAAATACAAAATAATTCTCTTTATATCTTCTAAACAATACACAAAAAGTGTAAGCCATAAAGGAAAGATTGATAAATGTGGTAACATTAAAATTAAAAAATTTTGGTACAACCAGAGAGACATTAAACAGAATGAGGATATGAGAAGGAACTCTTACACACTGGTGGCAGAAAATTGAATTGGTACAAATACTTTAGAGAATGATTTGCTGCTATCTGCTAAAACTAAGGACAAGCATAATTGATAATCCATCAATTCCATATCTATAGCAATGGCTATCATTCTTGTTTGTCCATGATCTAAAGGAACAAATGCATTTTGAAACCCAGTAGACAAAAATATATGAATATAAACAAAACAGAAGCTTCATAAAACCACTATATATACACAAATATATGTTGGTATGCATGTGGTATATGTATGTGTAAGTGCATATATAATGCACTCACATATATGTGTGCATACACACACACACACACACACACACACACTATGTATTTTCTGGAATGTTGGCTGCAACCCACTAAACTGATTTCATGACCAATAATAGGTCATAACCACAGGTTTAAAAAACTTTCCTAGAGGAATGCCTATAAATGTGCACACAGATGCATGCAAGCATGGTCACTGGGACATAATGTGTGTAAGTGTAGGTACAGGATTATGATACCACCAAAATAAGTAACTCTGGAAAAAGAGAGAAACATAATCAGGAAAAGATTCATAGGTTACTTCAACTATATCTGTAATCATATAGTTCATTATTTAAAAAATCTGAAGCTCTTGTGGCAAAATGTTAGTATTTGATAAAACTTTAAAAATATTCTCTATACTTTTTAGGTGTAGTCTTTCATTTTGTAGAGAACAAAAAGACATGGGAACTTAAAACAAATAACAACAACAAACCTTACAGCTATAGAGGCTTGAGAATCCTCTATAGAGAGGAAAAGGAATAACGGTACCAGAAATTTCTGCAATTTTTTATATAGAGAAATACTTATGGGTAGCAGTGCTTTAACTACATATTTAAGGATAAATGAAAATAGTCATGAGTCATGCATTATATTTTCCTCATATCCTTTAAATCTTTTAATTCTTATTGATTTTAGAGAGGAAGGAAGGGGGGAGAGAAATATCTATTTGTTTTCCACTTATTTATTCATTCACTGGTTGACTCCTATATGTGCCCTGACCAGGGATCGAACCCACAACCCTAGCATATCAGGACAATGCTCCAACCAATTGAGCTATCTGGCCAAGGCCTTTCCTCATATCCTTTATATAAATTAGTTTTGGTTAAATTTTCACTTAACTAAAAATAAACTAAAGTTCTATATTCAATAATATACTGAAATAATAACACCAATTTACTTAAATGTATTGCAGAAAATCTTAATGTCATCCATCTTATCAATTCACCTATCCATCTATACATCTATCATTCATATATTACTTGAAGGCCTCCTAAACAGAAATGCACATGAGAATTACCTAATTATGAAATACTAATGTATTTCACAATCCCAACCCCAAAGTTCCAAATTCAGTAGATTTGGAGCAAAGCCTAGGAAACCATGTTGTTGAAAAGCTAACAAAGATGATTCTGACTTGGTGAGACCCACAGACCTAATCAGCATCCACAACAGTGTAGCCACAAGTATTGGGCATTGAAAAGAATGTAATTAAATATTCCATCTTCCCACAAGGTATTCAAGGTCTAATATAAGGGACTGGATATGTATATAATTATAATGTACTATCAAAAGTAACCAAGGCCATTGAGGAAACCATTAAACCTCCCACAACTTCATATTTCATATCAGACTTCCACTCCATCCTCCAGGAAGAAGCTATGCTGGTTTAACACTTAAAGTCTTTCCCTGCACCTTTTCATTTGCTCCTCCCTATAGGAAGAGTAACTTAGCTAATGCTGAGAGCCTGAGTATTCATTAGGCAGAAATAAAATAAGATACAGACACTGTTCACTACATGATTCTTGATGTGCACTAGCTAGCACCCTCCTCTCCCTGCCCCACCCTGCCCTGCCCCGCCTCCCCTCCCCTCCTCTACCCTCCCCTCCCCTCTCTTCTCTTTTCTCTTCTCTCTTCTCTCTCTTCACCCTCCTTCCTCTCACACACACATACGTCTTCTAGAGAAAGGTCTAACTAGGTCTGCAAACATATCACTTTTGTGCTGGATCTCCCTGTCCTAAACTGGACAAGTGCTGGCAGGGATTTTAAGGCAGGCAGAGAATCCTTATGCAGTAGGTGGGGTACGCATACTAGAAGTTTGCTCTGCACTCTCACCTCTTCTCCAAAGAATTTTTTTAAAGATTTTATTTATTTATTTTCAGAGAGAGGGAAGGGGAGGCAGAAAGAGAGGGAGAGAAACATCGATGTGCAAGAGATACATCTATCAGTTGCCCCTCACATACCCTCAAATGGGGACCTGGCCCGCAACCCAGGCACATGCTTCAACTGGGAATTGAATCAGCAACCTTTTGGTTCACAGGCCAGCACTCAATCCACTGAGCCACACCAACTGGGGCTCCAAAGGATTTTTTTGATAGTAAGTGAGGAAGCATAGAAAACCTTCACACATTGCCCAATATAGCCATTAGCAAAAAAAAAAAAAAAAAAAAAAAGAAAGAAAAAAAAAAGAAGTTAATACCATCTTATAATCAATATCTGGCTCTTTTTGTGTTCTCAATTTATTCACAACCCAGAGAGTCTGATGAATCTTTAAATGGTACCCATAAGACAAAAAAATGCCATTATTATGGAACACAGAAAGGTATGAGAGTTTCCCTCTGGCTTGAAAAGCAAAGAAGAATGCAGAGAGGAAGTAACTTTGAAGAGAGTTGTATTCTATAAACAGAAAAATGGTTCAAAGCATGTTGAATTACACAATGAAACAGTACTGGCAGAAGAATGCAAAAAGAAAAGTAAGAAAAATGTATTAAAAATCTGAAGTTGATAATACAACTAAAGTCTCAGAAAAGAATTTCATTTTGGAAAAGACCTTATTTAGATTGGCTGGCTTATATGGGACAAAGTAAAACAAATAGGTTAGGACAGTGGTCTGATAACCTGGCAATGTTAAAATGATAGCTCTGTACCAAGAAAGTAACTCACCAGTGGAGAGTGAGAATGGTGGCAGGCACCCAATTAGGAGATCATGAAACCCAAGCAAAACATAATGAGGTTGCAGAGGAAAGAGAATGAATGAGAACTATATTATGGAGGTGGAATCAACAGAATTTGCTAAATAATTGGATGTGCTGGCAAGAAGGAGTATACCCATTAACATTTTTGTTTTCCTCCTGTCCGTATGGCAAGGTCAGGGATTAAGGAAAGCCAATAACCTTAACTACATCTAGAAAAAACAGTTCTGCAAAGTATCTGCCCTTCAGATGAGTTTTCTTTTCTAACACAGAAAAAGTGGATTTATAAAAGTATCCTATTTACGCTCTTGAATAAATAACATTACACATGGCTTAAATACCTTGTTTCAGAAAATGCAAATTTATATTACTACTGTGAGAAAATTTTTTTTAATTCACAGAAAAAATGAATGTTGTCTAGAGAATATGACAATAATATCACTGTAAAACAAGTTATGAACATGTGACATCCATCTGCCTACAACCATGCAATTTAAAAATAATATTAGAACAGGCCTCATAAAAATTCTAGAATACAACTACAATATAAATAGAGAACAATGTGCCTATTCTAAAATACGACACAGAGGTTATCTCATTTAATCTTCACAATTCTATATAGTTGATCCTAATACAGCCCTGCATCTTATAGCTAAAGAAGCCAAGTCTAAGAAAGGTCAAAAATTACACTATCAAAATTATAAATTAACAATGGCAATTTAACACTTCCTTGAAAAACAGAAACTACAAATAAGTATAACATTTCTAGATGCTGTTAGCTGGAAGAGCTTGCACACTAATGGAAATTTACACCAACGACATGTCCAGTCTCCATGCATAACCTCTACTCTCTGTCTTACTCTGAGTTACAGTAGCAGATGTAGACAAAACATGCAAGAAAAAGAGCGGTGACCTAAATTTACCATATTTTCCATATATAATGTGCTCCCATGTATAACATGCACCCACATTTTTGTGCACATAACACACAGGATTATTATACCCATTATTATACCCATGGCATGTAATCATTATGCCCATGTATAATGAGCATCCTTTTTCTCCCTCAAAAATTTGGGCAAAAGCATGTGCATTATACATGGCAAAATACGGTAACTTCCAATGCTTGGAGCAGCAGAGAATGGCATTTATGAGTCACAGGAATCTAACATGCATTATAGATAAAATATGCTGCCCTCTACTGATTTCAGCACCTCCCATTTAACACTGAACAGTCGCATAAGAAGAAAAAAAATTTATTATTAGAGAACTAATTCAAATCTTCATTTCACTTTATGATAAGATAAATGCAACAAATAATTATTATTTAAGCCAGGAGCAAACTTTTGGCTGTACGACCAAATACAGAAATATATCCAATAACAATTATTCACTAATTGGAATGGTTAAGGAAATACCAGTACAGAAAATGACAAAAGATGAATTAGCGAATACAGGGTGATTACATCTTATGCAAGGGATTTATGTCTTAAAATACAATTCAAACCCTACCTTTTTCAAATGTTTTTTCCTATAGGAATAAATGTAAAGGGAAGTTGAAGAACATCACAAATATTATATTGTATTTCTTTTTCGAGGATAGTTTGGTACAATAAATGACTATAATAAAATGTTTTTAAGAATGCTTTTAAAAGCATAATGTATTTGTAGTAAGGTATTTGTATCACTATCATTTACTTCCCAAATATCAAAACTATTTCCTATTTTAACAAAGGTGATAGCTTGGCTTAGGAGTGCATTAGAGTGGTTGTGATTTTAGAGTCAGGATGCCAAAAGATCCTAAATTTAACAAGAAAACTGAAAATAACAGCAAAATAATCACCAAAACCACTTGCAGAAGTCCCCATGCATGTAAACAACAGTAGAGTTCACAGGATACTGACAAACAATGCTTAGTACTTCTGGTCACCAGCTAAAGTGGTACCACCTAAGTAAACATGGCTAATAATTCCAAGGCCTATGAACTCTGAAACTAAGTGATTCCCGATGAGACTTTTTTTTAATTTTGGTGATTTGTGTTATTTAAAATTTTTAGCATAAAGTGCTCTTTTGCCCTGTTTCAAACCCACAAAAACTTTACTTATTTAAAATTAGCTCAACAGAAACATACTCTATTTTTAAAAGCCTTTTTTTTTTCTGGTAGAAAACATTACTTTTTTATTTTTTGTTTTAACAGCTTTGTTAAATTATAATATACATACCATAATATTCCCTTTTATAAGTGTAAAAGTAATGAATTTTAATAAATGTACAGAGTTGTACAACCATCACCTTAATTCAGTGTTAGAATCATGTTATATGATTTTCATACTGTTACTAACTTCACCTACCAAACTAACCAAGAAACTCATTACAACCAATAACCCAGGAGCTTTTCGGCTCTGCTATTTTTTAAAAAGAAAATAGATATGACTGACTTTCAATGAACACGTTATCTAAAAAAAATGCTAGGACTATTTTAAACATACTAAAAGAATCATGCAGAGGAGGATTTAAACTGTCCTCCTATAATCTTGTCTACATAACTTGGCAAACTAATATAGACAGTACCAGTGTAAAATTAAGTACAGTTTATATTTTGAATTCCAAATAAGTGAAATAAGCTTTACTGCAGCTCTACTACTGTCAGTAGAACCCGATACATGTGTCTTCCAAAACTAAGATGCTTTGAAAGGAAGCATAAAACCAACTGTGAATACTTAGGGCAAATACCCCCCCACCCCCCCCACAAAAAAGCTCAGCATTAGCAATATTTCCAAATAAAACATGAACTGATAATAACCTCTCTTTCAAAAAAAATTTTATATTTTAAGTTACTACTTAGGTAGATAAATACACATACATTTTAGTATAATATAAAGTATCCCATGATACCTTTATAATCAAGATAAAAAATGTGAAAGTAAAATCAGTTTAATTTATAGAAATGGTTGAACAACAAAGTGTTTCAATAATTCATGGTGAAACTAGCATAAATTGTTGTCAACTGTAACAGAAAATTAAAAAATTTAAAAAAATAATCATCCTTGGTGACCTAAGGTAGCTCTAAAGTGTCACATGGAAAATCTCTGATTCTGGCTCCATCCACTTTAAGATGTGATGTTATAATATAATAAGTAATATATATTTATCAGCTTTCTTTTTTTTACCATTTTTTAAATATATTTTATTGATTACGCTATTACAGTTGTCCCATTTCTCCATCATTCCCCTACACCCTGCACACCCTCTCCCACCCACATTCCCGCTCTTTAGTTCATGTCCATGTGTCATAAGTTCTTTAGCTTCTACATTTCCCACACTATTCTTGCCCTGCCCCTGTCTATTTTTATTTATCAGCTTTCTGACACAGAGCTCCTAAAACCCTTGGAATTTCCTGAGTGATGAGGGTGGCAGGAGCATCTCTCATTATTTATAATAAGCCCCTTTCAAACATGCCTGAGTTTATGCTAATTAGGTGACTCCTGGAGGATGGGAAATGGCTGCCAAGGGAGCCTACCATAAAATTAGAAGATTGGAACTTCAGCTCCATCCCTGACTCCAGAGGGGTGAGTGGGGCTACAGATTAATCACCGATGGCTATGATTTAATCAGTCATGCCTATGTAGTAAAGCCTCCCTAAGAATAATAAACTACAGGGGCAGACAGCTTCCAGGTTGGTGAACACACCCAGGTGCTGGGAAGGTGGTGTGTCTGGAGAGGGCATGAAAGCTCTATGTCCACTCCCCAACCTTGCCTATCCCATACAAATGAAATTTGTTACCTAAATTCAAAATACATAGACATGAAAACAACCCAAAATACAGCTACTTTAAGTACTTTATGTTTAGAAATAAATATGGAAAAACTTAACAATCCTTAAATATTTGTTTTTTTTACTAGAAAACAGTAATTTTCCTCAATAAAAAGACTTAAATTATTTTTTAACAAAAATGATATAATATAATTTTGTCTTATTTCATTCTTTGGAGCACTTACAGAAGTTGAGGAAGCAATTTTAATCATTCTTCCTTGGAAGACTTCACTTAAGAAGTCTCTTCAAAGTTCTTTTCTCACTGAAAATAGGAAACAGCCCTGGCTGGTGTAGCTCAGTGGATTGAGCGTGGGCTGCAAACCAAAAAGGTCGCCAGTTCGATTCCCAGTCAGGGCACATGCCTAGGTTGCAGGCCAGGTCCCCAGTGGGGGCCCTTAGAAAGGCAACCACACATTGATGTTTCTCTCCCTCTCTTTCTCTCTCCTTTCCCCCTCTCTTAATAAGTAAAATATTTAAAAAAATAGAAAACAAAGGCAATGGTATATAATAACATACGTACTGACTGCTTACATAAAAATCTAGCCTGCGTCCTGATCAGCATGGCTCAGCTGGTTGGAGTGTTGCCCCATAAACCAAAAAAGGTTGCAGGTTCAATTCTCAGTAGGGGACATGCCTCAGTTGCACACTGGATCCCCATTAGGGGCACATGCAAGAGGCAACTGATTGATGTTTCTCTCTTACATCGATGTTTCTCTCCCTCTCTCCTTCCCCTTCCTCTTTCTCTTAAAAAATAAATAAATAAATAAATAAAATAAAATAAAATAATCGAGTCTGCAACTAAAATAAGGTCCAAGAAATATAATTACTTAAAATGTTTTAAATGTACGCCATGAATTACATGCACATTTCTGAGCTGGTGTGTCTATGTCCTATTTTTATATTATTTTTAATTGTTTTCCTCTTTGTAGCACTTCAATTGAAATCCTTTCACTTAGAATGTAATTTTAAAATAATGTCACGACCCTACTTACTATAAGCACTTGAATTTATAACTTAAAGCATTAAATTCACTTGAAAAATAAAACTGAAAGAAAAAAACAATATGATAGAACTTTTTTGCTTTGCTATTTCATAAAAAATATGGAACCATATTAATACACTTAAACAACTGATTACAAGAATATTTTTTAAAGTACACATTTAATAGAAACCATGTAAAATATCCATCTTACCAATATCATTAGCAAGAGAATTAGGATCAGATGCCCCCAGGGTAGCTTCAAACTCCTCTTGGAGACGGTATGCTCTTTGTAGCAGAGATTCAAGTTTATGGATAAATTCAGTACTAATAATATCCTACAAAGAGAGAAAAAGTGCACACAGCAAATATTATATACTAATGTTAAACGTGAAGACATTTTCCACTTTTAAATAAAAGGCAGAGAAAGTGAGAGATATAGAAATACTCCTGCTGGGTACAGAAAGTACTATGACAGAAGACAGGAGGCCTGGGTTCTGGCGGTGACTTTGGCTAAATTATCTCATTTCTCAGGGAGTCAGTTTCTTTATCTGTGAAACTGAGATGGACTAGATCAGGGATTCTTAAAGTAAGGTCCCTGGACCAGAAGCATTAATATTATCTAGGAACTTGTTAGAAATGCAAATTCTCAGGACCTACCTCAGTCCCACTGAATTAAAAACCTGAGGGTGGGGTCCTTGAATCTGTGTTTTCACAAGCCTTTCTGATGATTCTGATGCATGCCCTAGTCACTAGTTTAGATGATCAGTAAGTACCGATGAAGTTCTGACTCTATGTGATTTTTGTGACTATAATGGAACTTAATTAAACCCAAAGCACAAAACAGACTTAAAAAATTCCTTCAAAAATCATATCTACTTAATTCTATACACACCTAGAAAATCAGAAAATTGAACAGAAAGAGCCCAAGAAGAAACAGTTCCAAATAATCCCAGGGGAAAAAATAAATAGTTCTTTTAAATGCCATAGAAAACAAGTACACTGAATAAACATTAAAGCAGTTTGATTCCTCCAACTAGGAATACCACTCTCAAAAAAATCACCCTTACATCTACACTTTCTTCAGCAATGGCATCTCCTGCACCCAATTTAATGGAACTACAGGCTTCATCTTCAGCCTGTCTATTTCGAAAGGTTAGAGCTTGTTCCCATCGACGCAGTGCCTCTTCAAACAATTCCATACCTAAAAGTTAAGAACAGAACAATTGTAAATAAGCAAAACAAATGCCAAAATAAAATCATTTGGCATCTGAAATGTTTTTCATACAGTTATCATCAATGGCAAACACAGTCTGACTGTAGTTTTGGTACTAAAGAATAATTTTATGTTCATGTCATTTCACAGTAGAATCCTTAATTCCCCAATGTATTCCAGGCCTATAGTTCCAGTCAACCAAAAATCAGAGAGAAATGACTAAAGCTTGTATTTTATTTATTTATTTATTTATTTTTACACTGTCCTAGGATAGAATGCACCTCAGTCGCTTCTGAGGCCAATACATTTCTATCACCACAATTACTTTAGCAAACCTGGTTACCTTCACTTCTGCAATATCGTGCAGAATTAGTGATCGAGTTTGCACTATTTTTTTACATGTAACTCAAATATATATGATGTTTGGAATTTTTCTAAAACAATATCATGAATTCATCAAAAGCACAACAATAATAGCTATTTTTATAGTCACACAATTACCTTTCAAAATAACAGCCTAAGTTAAAAAGAAAACTAATAGGTAAATAAAACAAACTAGTTAATATGAAGCTATGAGGTTTATAAACATTTCCAGAAGGAAAGAGTAAAGCTAAGAGGAAATAAAGTAGCATAAGAAGTCTACAATACAGTCTCTTCTACCTTTTTCCCCACTAACAGGTGTCTTAAACAAGTAAGATACCAACTTGCTGACTGGATGGACAAATTGCTGGGCCAGAGTTAAAAGTCTACAAGATTATAGGAAGAACTCACAAAGGGAGAGTTCAAGTAGGAATTTCATATCCCTGACAATATTGGAAAATGGGTGAATGTGTGCCTCTTTTTCTCCAAATTAAAAAAAAAACAGCTTGCCAAAACAAAAGTATTTCAAAACTTTAATTTTTTAAGACATATAAAAGAAAAAGATCTTTAAAAGTTGCTTAAGAATCCAGGAAAGTCATTGTCAAGATGTTTTTAAGATATGATAGTTAAAAGAATACCTCACCTCTAAAATCATTTCAATTACCTGGAGAACCTAAAACTCTAAAAAATAAAATGTTCTTTAAATGCAATTTAGGCCTTTGCTTCTTTGTAGCAAAAGATCAACACGCAGATCTTCCTTCTAAGAAATTTAAGCACTTAAAAGACAATTATTGTACATCACTCTCTACTCACATTTCTCCAAACTGTACAATTCTAATTCCTTCAGCCTTTCTTCACTCCATTCACTCTCTATCCATCTGATTATTTTGGATAAACATAAGGAAAAATTATCTAACAGCAGAACTGTCTCTTGGGAAGCACTGGGTCTTACTTCACAGAGGAACATGGGCCAAACTATCATATTATCATTAGTTTTATAACGGAATTCAAGCATATTGGGTTGGCCAAAAAGTTCATTTGTTTTTTTCTGTAAGATGGTTCTAGTAGCACTTAGTTGTCTTTAACTTCATTTGAAATAATTTTGTTAGATTGTATTGTGACAGCTGTCACCTCAGCGTTCACTTGGAAATAACTTAGCAAAATTGATGAATCTTTATATAGCCATTTTAATATTGAAAATGGAAGAAAATATGCAACAGTTTTGGCATTTATTTTTTACTATTTCAAGAAAGGTAAAAATGCAACTGAAATGCAAAAAACAAAAGGATTTGTGCAGTGCATGGAGAAGGTGCTGTAACTGACTGAACATGTCAAAAGTGATTTGTGAAGTTTCCTGCTGGAGATTTCTCCCTGCTCGATGCTCCACAGTTGGGTAGGTAAGTTGAAGATGATAATAATTAAATTGAGACATTAATTGAGAACATTCAATGTTATACCACGTGGGAGATAGTAGACAAACTCAAAATATTCAAAATCAACAAAGTTATTGGTGAAAATGAAAAAAATGTGTCTTTTATTTTATGGAAAAAACTAAATGAACTTTTTAGCCATCCTAGTATGTCACAATCTTTTTATGTCATCAATCTTGTAAAGGGAATCGAAACAATGGTGGGTGCTCAGGTGAATCCATAGAGCTCTTACCAATCCTTATTCTATCATACTCTAACTCATAGCAGCTTCTCTAGTTTTCCTCTATTTCTTGTTAATGTTTCAACAAGCTATGAGGTAGGTTTACTAGACATAGTTAAGAGTCTTCATAGTCTAGAAGCATATGAGCTTAATTCTCTGAAGACCTTTGGAAAAGTTTGCAGAAGAACTACTCTTACACTTTTCCCCACAGGCAGGAGTACCTACTGTGATTCTACTGGAGATAAGTACTCAACTATTCTAGACTTTGGGAATGCATTCAAAGGCACATAGTCCTTCTATAAGTCATCATCCCCTTTACTGCTCATTGGCCAAGGCTGCATCAAGTTTTTTGGTTTGGTTTTTTAATCAGTATGCATTTCCAATAAATGGAATACAGCCTGAAATAGAATAGAGAAGAACAGTGATACCCATTTGAAAAAATATTTGATTTGACTTGGTGTTACATTCTCTAGTTTTCTTTCTAAGCTTGAGACCTTCTAGACATGCTCATAGTCAAGGCAAGAGGAATACCAAGATGTAAAACAAAGGCCTTCTTTCCATTTAAAATTTTCTCTGGATGTAAGAATACAGATGGTAGCTAGTGGGTTCTGGTAGATTCGTTAGGTAAGAGTCAACAGATAAGGTTGAGTGTAATGGTCACCCAAAGGTATCAGGTCTTAGTCTCTGAAACTTGTACATATTATCTTATAATGAAAAGGGGTCTTGCAGATGTGATGAAATTAAGATTCTTAACATGGGGAGATTATCCTAGATCACCTTGTGGGTGCTAAATTCAATCACAACTTATAAGAGAGAAGCAGAGGGAGATTTGATATACAGAGGATGTAAAATGAAGACAAAGGCAGAAACTGAAATCAGGAGGCCATAAGCCAGAAGCCACTAGAAGCTGGAAGATGCAAGAAACAGATTCTCTCCTATCCTCCATAGGAAGCAGGGCCTTGATGACACCTTGATGCTAACCCAGTGACAAAGGTTTCAGACTTCTCGCCTCCAGAACTCTGAGAGAATAAATTTCTGTTTTAACATACCAAGTGTTAATATCGTACAGCACCCTCAGGAAACTAATAAAATAGGTTGCGTTATATATACAAGATTCAACAGATAAAAGAACATTTTAAAATTATAGTTGTTTCCCTTAGAACAATTTGTAGTTCTTTAGTTTTACATTAAATGTTGAGTACAATATCTTAAAACTTCATTATGTTATTCCTACCCATTAAGTACAAGTTCTCAGGAGTAGTCACAGGAATATTAACAAGTTTAATGTCATCTTCATCTGCTTTGTCCCAGGAATTAGAATTGCCATAAGCACAGCTATGACAAGAATTGACACTCTGGACCTAAAATTAAGATGGAAAAAGTTACTTCAAAATCTCTTTTCTAATAGTATTTTGTGACCTTTTATATTTATAAATTATTTATATATGCGCTATTCCTGGTAAAACCCATGTAATTTTTACCTGAAGACCCTAAAAATTCTAAGCCTTTATTTGCTCAAAAATACACAAGTAGAACAATATTTTGAACATAAATCAATTACTTCCATCCAAAATCAAGCAATTGTTTTAGTTTACTATTTTATTATTTACTTATAAATTTTATTCACATCTACTTTGATTTGAGGTAGCTAGTGTTAACCTAAAAATAAAAGGCTGAAGTGACAAACAACAAGCATTTATTTGAAATCCATAAGAATAGCTATTTAGGCAGCACTGACTTAGGCAGAAATACCAATAGTGTTCTGAGTAGGAAAAGAAAGCAAGGGACCAATTACTCAATGAGGAAGGCATTTCTGTAAGTGCCGATAAGCTAACCTAGTGATGCTAATTCAGTCTAGCATTCATCAGGCTGGTACTCATATTTGATTTCTTGTTATCTTTACAGTTATTTGGGGTGTAATGCTGCTTCAGGCACAATACAAAGGTTATTTTGCCCCGGTTTAACATGCCAAAGGTTTGAGGTATAATAAGACTTGCAAGGCAGTTCTTCTGGGATGGTAGCTCTGACTCCATTTAAAGTGGCTCCATTTGTATTATTTTTTACACTAGCTTATTTTCCTCTTAGATTTATTGCAATGTTCATTCTCTACTATATGATAACGAACATTAAAAATCCTCTATCATCTTCCCTTCTCTAGCAATCATTTCAGTTGCCTCTGTACAGAAACTCCCAATCTCTAACGCCAGTTCTGTCCTCTTTTCTGAAATCTAAACCCACATCTCCATCTGCCATTTGGTGACTCCACTTGGCTCTTCTGCTGGCATCTCAAACAAATTATATTAAAAAAGTACAACAAGCCCTGGATGGTGTGGCTCAGTAGACTAAGTGCTGGCCTGTGAACCACAGGGTTGCTGGTTCGATTCCCAGTCAAGCTACATGCCTGGGTTGCAGGCCAGGTCCCCAGTGCGGGGTGTGTAAGAGGCAACCACACATTGATGCTCCTCTCCTGCTTTCTCCCTCCCTTCCCCTCTGTCTAAAAATAAATAAATAAATAAAAATCTTAAAAAAAAAAATTACAACAAAAACTCTTCCTCCTCCCATTCACTAGTAGTACATACTTCAATCCCCGTAATTTCTCAAAATAGAAAACAAGAAGTGACCTTTAATTTCTCTTCCCACACCCCTCAGATCCAATTACCAAATTCTGTAGACTCTCTCTCCTTCATTCCACTCCTGTTGTCATTACCCTCATTTAGACATCATCAAAAGGCACAAATCTGCCCTGGCTGGTGTGACTCAGTGGATGAAGCACCAGCCTGTGGACCAAAGGTTGCTGGTTCCATTCCCAATCAGGGCATGTGCCTGAGTTGCAGGCCAGGTTCTACTTGGGGGCGCTCGAGAAGCTACAGATCAATGTATATCTTGTACACTGATGTTTCTCTCCCTCTCTTTCACCCTGTCCCCTTCTAAAAACACATAAAGGGTTGTTGTTGTTGTTGTTCTTTAAAAAAGGTACAAATCAGAGTTCACAGACCTGGCAATGGACTTACTAGGCCATTCGAGGCAAGTATAGTAAAGTGATTCTAAAGACTTGTTACTCACAATATTATCATGAAACTCACTTTCTCTACCTCCTTGTCAAGAACAGCTTCAACTTTCAGCTGAGAAAATTTAAAACAGAGGCACTTCTCTAACATAAAAGAAGTCCAAATTATAGAATGGCCATAGACTTCATTATCCTGCTCAGTTTCACAGAGGAACTGAAAGTGTGTAAGCCTTTGATAGCTGTTCCTGACACAGAAGAGCCTTTAAAAAATTATTTTATTTTTAGGCACTTAAGAATGGGGCAGCTATATATTTCAACAAAGTACAGAAGGTACAGAACAAAATATGGTGTTCTATAAATTATTTTTTAAAAAATGTTTTAATCCTCATCTGAGGACATTTTTTCATTGCTATTTTTTAGAGGGAGAGAGGAAGGGACAGAGAGAAATATCGATGTGAGGGAGAAGCATCAATTGGTTGCCTCTTGCATGTGCCTGGACTGGGGATTGTATGCGCCCAGATCTAGGGATATGACCTGCAGCCTACGTATGTGCCCTGACCAGGAATCGAACCCACTGCCCTTCAATTGGATGACACTCCAACCAACTGAGCCACACAGGCCAGGGCTCTGTAAACCACTTTTTTCCCCCACTAACTTTTATTAGCTACATTTATAATATAAAATAATAGATACCTAAGTAGAAAGCATTAAAATAAACAATGAGTCTAAGAGAAAAAGTAAACTACCACTCCTCTTACACCTTCCTGGGCCCAGTGTCATTCAGCACAGGAAACCTCTGTTCACAGCTTCTGGAGTATATGCACCCCCTCTCACTTCCCTTTTCAACACATATTGCTTTCAACATGAAGTTTTCTTTCCACACTAAATATATCTTAGACATGTATAAACTACTTTTTCAAATGAACACACATGTTGGTAGAGGCATGCACTCCCTGGAAGAACACAGGAAACTGTCAGTGTTTGCCTCAAGGAAGGGAATTGAATGCATCACAAACACATCTTTCACTGTACATTTCTTGCTTCTTTATTTAGTAGCAAGTGTATATACTATCTATTTTTAAAAATAATTTTTAAATTATATTAGATTTAAACAGTAACTTCATTCCTCACTTATCAATCAATACTCCATTAATGGAGTATTGGACAGGAGTATTCTGTCCATTAATGGCCAGAAGTGAGGAACTCCATACTTGGCTTCAGCAAGCCAAACATTTTTTCCTAAGCAGGCTCATCAAGTGAATTTTGTGAACTAGTACAAAATCTGGATGCATCTTCCAGCTTTTTGCAGAACATTTAGCTTCGAAGCAACATTTCCATACCACCACCATTTTCAGAGGGCCCCATGGGACCACATCACTTACTCAAAAACCCTGGAAGCAAACGGACTGAATATTTAGCAAAATGATCATTTTACTTCCTCAACCAGATTTCTTAAGTTTTTTTTTTTACCTTATTAAGAGTTATCTATAATTATATAACATTTAAACCAATAGATAACAATAGGTATATATTTAAAAGTATAATAAATTTTTTTCTTTACTTACAGAGGCCAAACTCTGTGCAGAACCTGAGTATTTACTGAAAAGTCCACCATTAACATAGTTACAAGACTGAGATCCTTTGTCTTTGACAGAACTTAAAGATAAAGTCAAATTCTGTCTACTACTGGAACAACTTGAACCTATCAAACAAACATATAAATATTACAAGTATCAACAGATCCAATGACAAATTTCAAAATTATGTTATATTCATTCAGAAACCTAATTTTAAAACACATTTCATTCAATTGTGTAAAGTATTAAACATATATCATTAAAATGTACTTCTCTATGCAATGTTTTTAACACTGCTAAAATGTGCTTCTGAAATGAAGAATAAAATATTCATCTAATTAATCAGGGTGGTATTGATGGCCTATTGTAATCAGTATAAACATACTGATAACTATGAATCTTTAAATTATAAATTTAACTATATAAGCACTTCCTTTCCTGAATTATATATAAACCTTATCCATATTGCATTATATTGTAATTATTTTTTTATACATCTGTCTCCCTTAACTATCTTTCATTCATCTAGGGCAGACATTGTGTCTTAGTTTATCTTAATGCAGCAGCTAAGACACTCTTCAATTCAAATGCTGGCATTTATTAGTTATATGAACTTGAACAAGTTATTTACCTTTTCCATATCTCAATTTTCTTTATGTATAAAATGGAAATAATAACATAAATTATAGTAATAGGACTATAGGATTGTTATAGGACTATAGGATTGTTATAAAGGTCAAATAACATAGTGATTATATAGCATTTAGCACTGCACCTGAGATCTAATAAAATTTTAGTAGGGGTTGTCATTATTGAAATGTTCACTGTATTTGGTACAAAATAGTCATTCATTAATTATTTGCTGTGTAAATGAATCACAAAAACATGATACACGAAATCATAAATTTAAAAATCATTTCAAAATTAAGAAAATAAGAAATCCTTTATCCTCAAGAAATAAATTTTATTTCATTTTTTTTCTTTTAGATTTTATTTATTTATTTTTAGAGAGCGGGGAGGGGAGGGAGAGACATATTGATCAGTGGCCTCCCACATGCCCCCAACCAGGGACCTGGGCTGCAACGCAGGCATGTGCCCTGACGGAATCAAACCAGCAACCTTTTGGTTCACAGGCTGGCGCTCAATTCAGTGAGCCACAATAGCCAGGGCAAGAAATTAATTTTATTAAAACAATTTAGCAATATGTACTACATTGCTAACAAAAACTACATATCCTTTAAAGGTATAGTATTTCTAGAACTTTAAATACTAAGGAAATAGGCAAGTATATGCAAAGCAAGAAAAACATCCTAAAAGGAACAATAGGGAACTGGTTAAATAAATTAAGATTTATTTGGACAAATTTAACACTAAGTACATATTAAAGGTGATAGCACATATGTCAATTATTTTTGATAAAACTGAAACTTAATAAATAAATAAAAATGAAAATTATAACAAAGATATATTTATTGACCTGGAAAGACATTCTTAATTGTTACAAAAGGTATGATCAGAACTTTACCTAAAATATATAAATCATTTTCTTGCGTATAATACAATAGTCTTCCCACCCCCCGCCACCATATCTGCCAGGAATGTATTCCAAGACACCCAGTAGATGCCTGAAACCACAAACAGTACTGAACCCTACATATACTGTTTTTTCCTACATATACATACATATTGAATACTTCATGGTTTCTCTTTGGCATATCCAAATTGTCAGCATCATTACTCTTGTACTTTTGGGGCCATTATTAAGTAAATTAAGGGCTACTCGGACACAGTACTGTGACAGCATGATAGTCAATGTGATAACTGAGATGGCTACCAAGTGATTAATGGGTGGGCAGTGTACACAGTGTGAATACGCTGGACAAAAGGATGATTTGTGTCCCAGGATGGATGAATCAGGACAGCATGAGATTTCATCACAGTACTCAGATTGACACATAATGTAAAACTTATGTTTATTTCTAGAACCTCCCATTTAATGTTTTCTAAGGCTGACTGCAGGTAACTAAAATTGCAGAAAGCAAAACCATGGATACAGGAGACTACTGCATAAAATTTTATGTCTCAATATGATGTTTAAATGGAAATATAAATGGCTAGAGAAAAACCAAAGTATTATCAGTAGTTATTCCTAGGGTAGCAAAGTTTCCAGTGATTTAAATTTTTTTCTGTATGCTTATCTGCATTTTCTAATTTTTCTAAAATTTTTCTGCATCACTTGTGAATTAAATATTAAGGAAAGAAATTTTGGACTACTGAAATCACTGCATTTCAATTATAATTTACCTATAAAATTTCCTTTCTAGACCTCACTCAGCTATTTCTACATACCTTTATCTGATGCTGCTCTTTTAGTGTATTCAAGTAGGAGGTGCTCTGGTTCCCATGGTAATATTTTTCCCTTCTTTTTTCCACGTCTTCTTTTAAAGTGATGGGCCAGAAAAATTACAGATACGGTAGTCACTGCAGTTACCACAAATAACTTTTTAGCTACTGGCGAAAATCTGATCTGGAAAAGATGCAGTTAGATTGAAAAAATCTTTCATTTGTTCACTTAAAGACATAAGAACAAAAATTATTCCTAAGCTTCCTAAATACCATCCACATATTATTATTTTATTCATTCAATGCAACTGGCTCATTCTGAATTCTAGAACCAACCCTCCACCCCCAAAATAGACAATGCAATAATTTATTACCCACTGCTCTGAAGTTCTCTGGTAAATAATATTACCCAAGAAGTCAAGAGGAGTATCAAATGATTCAACCCCATTAACATCTGTTGAACAACTAATGATTAATTCATGCAACTGAATCACTTGTTTGAATCAGAGCAATATTATTAATTATTAGAATGATTAAATAAGACCTCAATGAATCATGTTTTTAACTATCTGGAAATTTGGACAAATATACATTAACTCAATTTCTACAATAAGTACCATTTGAAGAAGTGCTTCTACTTGTGATTAAATCAACAAATACTCAGTATCTTACAACGTACCAGGACTGTACTATGAAAATTAAAATAAAATCTAATTGTACTAATTATATTCCATACACATGTAGGGAATGCCTTCCATTGATCAAGAAGCACTGGGAATACAGAAGATACAGATCTTGCTTGTCTCAAGCAATGTGATAACTGATCATAGAGGACAGATATATTCATGAGCAACCACAGTATAGGGTGAAAAGTACAGTAATGTAAGTATATACTAAGTACTAACATCAGAACAAGAGGTAATTAACTTTGTCTTAGGGGACTGACACTATTAATCACCTAAAATGCAGAATTCTAAAATAAAGCTATAGGCCTGGGGATGGAGAGAACTGTGAAGAGTGTTTTTTCCAACTTTACACCAACAAAGAAGCCAGACAAACGGCAAGTTCCCAATTCTTCTAGAATCCATCAGAATACTGCTGTCAGACGGTAATCAACTGACCCCCAAACTAAGGATACATGGGTATTTGGAGAGAGAGGGATAAGACATGCACACTGGTACACAACAAGAAGACACGGCAGAACATTAGTAAGAAGTGTTCAGCTAGCAAGGTTGGAAAATTGGTGGAGACTGAGTGTGCACTGGTAAGAGAGGGTGGAGCACCCCCCTGTGGGGGGTGGGAAGGAGGTGTGCTGCAAATGTAGGGTAATCCTTACTTTTTCAGCCTTATCTTCAGGAATCCCACCAGGCACTCACAGAAAAGAAGACAAGAGTCCTAAAAAAGTCTCCCTAATGGTACAGAACTGGGGAAGGAAAATAGCAGTTTCTGTGGAGGATCATCAGGACCCTTCTCCTCTATCACCACAAAGGTCGTTCCTTTTGTCAAGCCCCACACTGTGGGATTCAGTGTTACCTTTAGAAGGAAATTTATACCACTAAATGCTTATATTAATAAAAAAAAGAAGGTATCAAATCTGTAATCTGAGTTTTCACCTTAAGAAACTAGAAAAAGAGTAAGTCTAATATAAACCAAGAAGACATTAAGTAATAAAAACTAAACAAAAATCAATGAAGTGGAAAACCAAATCAATAAAATCATTTTTTTTCATTTTTAAATAATTAACATTTTATTATAATTAAGCAAAGGTTAAGGATTAAGAAAGTTCTATTTTTGCATACAATGATACTTCACATTATTATTAAAGTATAATTAAATTACACTATGATGGCAATTCTTAATATTTTAAATTAAGTGTGGATGTAACATCATAGAGCAGAAAAGAGCTGGGCATAGAAGTGTTAAGAATGGTATTAAAATCATTAGCTGTTTTCTTTTAATCAACAAAACTTCTAGCCAGTCACCTCAATAAATTCAAATTTTACAAAAAGCCCTGGCTGGGTAGCTCAGTTGGTTAGTGTTGTCCTGATCCACCAAAGCTGTGGGTTCGATCCCTGGCCAGGACACATAAAGAATCAACCAATGAATGCATAAAGGAGACAACAAATTGATGCCCCTCCCTCCTCTCCCTTCCTCTCCCTCTAAGATCAATAAACAAAATTTTAAAAAAGGAAAAGAGAGCAAGAAAAGACATTAACAAAATCAGAAATGAAAGAGTGGTCATCACTGCAGACCTCTCAGATATAAAAAGGATAAAAAAGGATTATTATGAACAACTCTATGCTCATAAATTCAACAACATAGATGAAATGGTTCAGTTCCTTTGAAAGATAGAAACTATCAAAATTTACTCAGAAAGAGATAACAATTACTATCTACTAAAGAAATTGACTACGTAGTTAAAACCTTCTAACAAAGAAAACCATAAGTCAAATTCTACCAAATATTTAAGGAAGAAATATCAATTCCATTGAAAAAGGGAATACTTCCCAATCATTCTACAAGGCCAGCAAGATATTACAAAACAAACAAATAAACAAAAAAACCCAGACTATGTGTTGATAACTGTTGAGGCTGAACGTCAGGTACATAGGGGTTCATTATACTATTCTGTATTGTACATGCTTAAAATTTTAGAAAATTATTTTTAAAATGAAAAATAATATAAACTTTCAAACGATAATGTAACAGTAGAATAAAAACATTTATTTATTACCATTTAAAATATATGATCATCTATGTAGAAAGGTCCTATGAAACTCACAAAAAGGTACTAAAATAGTGAGCTTAATAAAGTTGTAGGATATAAGATCAGTACGTAAAACTATATTTTCATAAACTAGTGACAAATAACCAGAAATTAAAATTTTATTTTTTAAGATTTTATTTACTTTTAGAAAGAGGGAAAAAGAGGGAGATAGAGAGTGAGAGAAACATCAATGTGTGAGAGATACATCAATTGGTTGCCTCTCCCACGCCCCCAACTGGGGACCTTGCCTGTAATCTAGACATGAGCCCTGACTAGGAATGGAACTCCCTTTCAGTTCACAGGCTGGCACTCAATCCACTGAGCCACACCAGCCAGGGACAGAAATTAAAATTTTAAAAATTTACAATACTAGTATAAATTATGAAATAGGTAAGGATAAATCTGACAAAATGTAAAGACATATACCCTGAAAACTAACAAATAATGCTGAAGGAAAAGAAATAAAGCGTAAACAAATGGAAAGCTGTAACATTTATAGGTTGAAAGACTCAATAAAGATGTCAATTGTCCCCAAACTGAACTATAGCTTCAATGTAATCCTAATGGCAAACCTAGCAAGTTTTGTTTTGATTTTGGTAGAAACTGATAGCAGATTCTAAAATTCATACAGATATAAAAAGGATCTAGAATAGTCAAAACACTTTTTATAAAAGAAAAACAAAGTTGGAAGACTAATGTTACCTTATTTCAAGGCTTACTATAAAACTACAATAAACCCTGGCTGGTGTAGCTCAGTGGATTCAGCATCCACCTGTGAACCAAGGGGTCGTTGTCAGTTTGATTCCCAGTCAGGGCACATGCCTGGGTTGTGGGCATTCAGGTCCCCAGTAAGGGGCGCTTGACAGGCAACCACACATTGACATTTCTCTTCCCCTCTTTGCCTCCCGTCCCCTCTCCAAAAACAAAAAAAAAATCTTTAAAAAACTAAAACTACAATAAATAAGGCAGTGTTACATTGGCATGAATAGAGACAAACAGATCAATAGTACAGAAGACAGAGTATAGAAACAGACCCACGCATATAGAGATGACTAATTTTTGGCAAAGGTACAAAGGCAATTTGGTGAAGAAAGAAGAGCCTTTTCAACAACTGCTGCAGGGAAAAAAGTTGGTGATCCATATGCAATAAAATGGAACTTCAATCTATGCTTCGCACCATATACAATAATTCCCTTATGGATCACAGACCTAAACATAAAATCTAAAATTATAAAAGTTCTAGAAGAAAGCATAGGAGAAAATCTTTGTGATCTTTTGTTAGGCAAATATTTTTTTGATATGACACCAAAGGCCTGATCCATTAAAAAAAAGTCTACAAATTAGACTTCAGAAATAAAAGCTTTCACTATTTAAAAGGCACTGTTAAGAGAATGAAGACAATGCACAAACGAAAAGGAAATAGTTGCAGATCATATATATGATAAAGTAATTGTATTCAGGTCACATAAAGAATTCTCAAAACTTAGGATGAAAACAAAACTAAAATTTTAATGGGCAAAAGCTTTGAACACACATCAACAAAGAATATATAGGGATGACAAATAAGCATGTGAAAGCATGTTCAACATCACTGATCATTAGGGTAATGCAAATTAAAATCACAGTGAGATTCTACTATACACCTATTTTAGAACGACTAAAGTTAAAAAGACTGGCTATGGTCCATCTTATACCAATGATAGAACCACTTTGGAAAAAGTCTGGCATTTAAAAAAAAAAAAACTAAGCATATACCTAACTGATGATTTAGCCATTCCTTTCCTAAGTATTTACCCCTAAAAAATGAAAGCATATATCTTTATGAAGATTGGTACAGGAGCTGTTCTTAGCAGCTTTATTTATAATTTTTTAAAAAAGGGAACAACCCTAATGTCCATCAACAGGTAAATAGATGAACAAACTGTGGTACGATGGAATACTCTTCTGTAATAAAAATCATTAGCTATTGACACACATATGGATCTCAAAATAATTGGGGTGAGTGTAAAAAGCTAGACAAAACAAAGTACATACTGTATGATTCCATTTACATAAAATTCTAGAATACACCAGCTAATCTGTACTTACAAAAAGCTTATCAGTGGTTGCCTAGGGAAACATGGGGGAGGGGAGGTGCTAAGGGAGCAAATACAAAGGCGAATGAGAACCGTATGGAGGTGACGGATATGTTTGGAGGTGATGGATATGTTTGTATACATGTATGTCAAAGCTTAAATTGCATACTTTAAATATGTAGAGTTTAATGTGTGTCAATTTTACCTCAATAAAGCTCTTTTAAAAATATAACAATTGTTTCTATACATAAATCCAAAAGAATTGCTCATTTTCTGATATACCAGAAATGATTTACTTCCATTTGCCATTAGCCTTTGGCCTTAGTAACTGTGATCTAACAAAAATTTAAAACTATCCTTATTCTACTTGTCTTCCAATTCTACTTAAATTCCTCTAAAACTATCATGAAAAATTAAAATATTCCATACTGTCTCAGTTTTAATTTTCACAAATTATAAAAATTATTCTCTTCAATAATGTATTTATTACAGCATTACCAAATTTTTATTTCTTTCCATTTCTATGTTTTTCCCTCTAAAATCATACCTCCAGTGTTCATAGCAACCAAATGAGATTTGGGGAGGAAAAAAAAAACAGTTCCTTGAATTCGGATGCTAAAGATCCAATATTAAAATACATTCTAAAAACAGCACTATTAGGTACACCTTACTTTTCATATTTTTATATTTATAAAATATAAATTTTTAATTTTATTATAACTTTATTATAATATGCCACAACTTCATTATAAAAATATTCTTAGTTCAAATGTAAAGATCAGTATTTATTGTATGCGTAAATGTAAGATAAAATTAAGACCTCCATAAAGAAAATAATCTATTAACACAGGCCCAGTTACAGTTAAGCGATCATGTGTTTTTAAATTCAGTGTCCTAGGGCACTGAAGTTAGAGAAGTATTAGGAAGCATAAATACAAAATTAAAACTAGCCAGTCAGACATATAATGTGCTTTACCAATATGAATTCAAATATAATCAAATCAATTAACTTTTGTTAAGATCTAAATTCTGTCTATGTTATGTATTATTTTTACATAAAATACCCATTAAAGTTTATAGTCCTAATCTCATGAAAAAAGAAACCTTTTCCATGACAAAAATAAAGCACATTTCCCAGGGAAAGATGTTTATCATAAGTAATCTAGACAACACAAGGTTGGAAAGCTTCTACTATTACTCCTGCCTATCGGTTTTCATTTGTTATTTTTTGTCCCTACAGGAAAGTCAATTTCTTCTGATCACTGCCTGAAACGCTGGAAATACTAATACAGCATGTCAGAATCCCAAAACTCAGAGGGGCTTGTTGAAGTGACATAGTCCATTTCCTTACCTCCAGACAAAATGAAAATTAGTAATGTGTCCTATTCATTCAACATGCATTGAGCATCAACTTATAGGCCACACACTGAGTATACAAAAGGAATAAGACACTGTTCCTTGTGCTCATATTTCACAATCCTCCCCACTCCATAACCTGACACCACTGTTTAACATTCTTGTCAAGCTTTCCTCCCTCATCTAATGTTCTCTGGAAACAGAGAATAATTATTTAGTAAATGGTTATTTTTCTACTCCTTTAAGTCTAACATAGTAGCACACATTTTTTTGGGGGGGTGGTGGGCGTGAGGGTTCTAAGCTCCGTAAGGGCATGGACTATGTCTCTATCTTGCTCAACACTTTGTAACGTGACTGAAACACAGTGATGCTTAATAAACATATTTTGAATAGATCTCTCTGATAACTGGAACTTGCTACATGTCACATGCAAACTGTAAACTCTGGACAAATGATGATATTGGTATTTTTCTCATAGGGTTGCTGTGAAAGAAGATAACATATACAAAGTAATATCTGACACGCAGCAGGCATTCAAAAAAGGTGAGCTCTTAATATTTTATTTCAACAAACATCTTATTTTGGAATAATTTCAGATTTACAGAAAAGTTGTAAATATAGTAGAGAAAGTCCCCATATTACTCAGGTTTTCGAATATTAACATCTTACATAACCAAAGTACTCTTGTCAAAACTAAGAAATTAACAGCACAATATTATTAATATAGACTTTATTCTGATTTCACCAGTTTTGCCACCAATTCAGTATACCACACTGCAATTAAACAGACTGTTAAGTGCTCAGGCTCTCTAAGCCTTAGAGACTAAGACTAAGACTAAGACTTAATTCTTAGTCTCTCTCACCCAACACTCTGAATTTGGACAATCAACTAAACTTCTTACCCCTTCATGTGGTGGTTTCCAATGGAAAAAGTTTGTTTTTCATGATACATGTAATATACCAAAATAATCCTTAACAAAACCACAGAAGCTGAAGAGACTTAAGCATTTTGTTTAGAGTATGTATTCACTAAGTAAAAGAAAAAACACTCGGAAAATGCATTCTTCTTTAAATAAATGACACAGGGAAATAAAATAGGAGTATTTATTGGGATGCTCACTCATCCTTCCTGTGTGCTGAACATTAGGTTTTTCATCCCTTTTGTGGATGATAAAAAAAATTGGCTTTGAAGAGGTTAATTTGCCGAAGTTATTCGATCACATAATTTCAGGGCTGGAATATGAATCAAAATGCATCAGACAAGGTATGTTTAAATCCATGCATGTTACATATCATGTGTTGAAATTACTTGTCACAATGACATATCTCACAATGCAATTAATTATGTAACTGAATCACGTCCAACACGGATTGTCAATTTTTTAGAGGCTGAACTAATGAACAAAAAATCTCACATCTTTTTTAAACAAAAAGGCCAATTCTAACACTATTGAACTGTCCAAACAAGAACTCTGAGCATCCCCTGACTGGTGTGGCTCAGTCGGTTGGGCATTGTCCTGCAAACCCAAGGGTTGCTGGCTCAATTCCCAGCCAGGGCACATGCCTGGGTTGTGGGCCAGGTTCCCAGTTGGGGGCAAGCAAAGAGGCAGCAGATCAATGTTTCACACACCTTTGTTTCTCTCTAGCTTTCTCCCTCCCTTTCCCTCTCTTTAAGACGGTCCTTTCTTGGTCCCTTGATTGTATTCAAATACATAGCCTGCTCTCTTAGTACAGGGGTCAAAAAATTTTTTCAGTAAATGTTAGGTAGTAAATATTTTAGGCTTGTGGAACATGTGGTCTCTCCTGCGGCCTCTTAACTCTGCTGTTGTAATGCAAAAGCAGTCACAAAGAATACATTACCAAATAAACATGGCTGTGTACCAATAAAATTTTATGTACAAAAACTGGTGGTAGCCTTGATGAGTCCCATAGGCTACAGTTTGCTGACCTACTTAGTGCATTCCATACCATGGAATGAGTTTTGGATACTAAATACTATTACTGAGAGTAAAGAATGTATCTTTAAATTTACCCAAGATTCTTTGCATTATTTTTCTTAAATATTCCATAGAACAATTTGGACAATAGTCCTGGCCTTAGAAAATTACTCCTAAGGATTGAAAAATCAGGTGGTATAGTAAAATCAGTATGGCAAAGGATACAAAAATAATTCATAAAAAAGAAATATAAAGTGCTAATAAAGTTTTTTTATTTCTAGGCTGCAAAAAAGTAGGCATTGTCAAATATTACTAGTGAGACTGTGGGTTAGCATAGCCAATCTGGAAAGCAATTTACCCATGTTAAAAAAAAACAACAACAACAACAGCAAAACCTTCAAAATGTTCACACGCAATACAAATTGCTCTTAAATCTATGAAAACATGCTCAACCTAACATGTAACAGAAATAAAAATTAAAACTATGGTGAAATACCATTCTCACCTATCATTTGGCAAAAATCCCAAAATTTGGGGAGTACAAAAGAATGCTATCCCTGTGGAGGGCAATTTAGTAATATCTATTAAAGATCAAATACATATATACTCTTTGACCTAGAAATCCAAAGTCTAAAAATGTATCCTACACCTATACCTGTACGAACTGAAGTATATCAAGGTTCTTCACTTACTCACTATGACATTATCTGTAATGATACAAAATCGGAAACAACCCAAATGCCCATATATACAGGCATTATGGACTGTAGGAATAAAAAAAGAAAAAGAAGACCTACATATAGCATTAACATGGAAAGACATACAAGAAATAATAAGAACAAAAAAACAGGAAGATAGCTATGTTACAGAAAGCTACTTTCTATAAGAAAGAGGAAAAAATAAAAATATATAATTGCTTGTGCTGCTATTTGTATAAAGAAACACTGTAAGATATGAAGTGGAAGAAACTGAGACAGAGTAAAACATCCCTATGTATGTACAGGTACTTGTGTGCATGGTTTTTATTTTTGGACCATGTAAATGTATTAGCTATTCAAATCATAGATTTTTAAAGAATAATATTATTAAATACTGTACTATCATTTTAAGGATTAAATAAGTTGGTAAATGTACCTGATTTAAAATATGTAGCATAGTGCTTTACGCACAGTGGGGCTGCTATCTCTTGTTGCTGGTCTTTTTAAATGTCATCCAAATGGTAGGATAATAAAAACAAATAAAAGAACAAATACCAAACACTTAGACTCAGTATTTTCATCTCTAGGAATCTAACTTAATAACAATCTAAAAATTGGACAAAGCTTTATATATAATGAACTGCTGAAACCCCAAAACACAAAAACAGAGAAGCATTCAATAAGCTATAGTATATCTATATTCATAAATAACTTTTACGGACAGAAAACACTTTCAAAATATACAATTTTATAATCTCAAATGTGGGCACCGGGGGTAAGGGCAGTGATGGGGGGCAGAGAGACATATGCAGAAATAAAAGATGCAAAGAAAGTATAAAATATGCTTTTATAGAGGAATCATTGGTAATTTTTATCTTCTCTTTAATTCTTTTCCATATTTTTCAAATTTTATTTTAAGCATATAATCCTAAAAGGAAAGGAAAGAAAGAAACGGAGAAAATGTGTTTCAGGATCAAATAGGTACAAATCCTATATTATATATGAAATTTTAGATACATTTATTAAGCTCTTGAAGCCTCCAGATCTATAAAATGGAGATATACAAATTCCAGGGTTATTTGAGGGTTAGAGACATTATGTGTATAAATTACCTAAAATTGCCTTAAACATAGTGAACACTAAGCAGTAACTACTATTATTCTCACACATCTGTACAATATCCTTCCCATATATAAAATTATACTATATATATATTTTATCCATCTAAGAAACCATTCATTTTAAAATGCAAGGTTTTAAAAATGTTGAACTGATCATTTTGGATTTGATAAAACTTGGTGTAATTTTGGTGAACTAAATGCTACTTCCTATGTATGTATTTTTATTCAATACAAAAAAGTACAAATTGCACTAGAAGCAAGTATTAAGAATAAAAGAACTGTTGCCACAGAAGATACATAAAAGGATAATAAGCACATGAAAAGATGTTCAACATCACTAATCACTAAAGAAATGCAAATGAAACTCACAATGAGATACTAACATCCATTAGGGTGGCTACTATCAAAAAAACAGAAGATAACAAATGCTGATGAGGATGTTGAGAAACTGGAGGTCTTGTATACTGCTGGTAGAAATGAAAAATAGTGCAGCCACTATGAAGGACAGTATGGCAGTTGTTCAAAAAAATTAAAAATAGAATTACCATATGATCCAGCATTTTCACTTTCAGGTATATACCCAAAAGAATTGAAAGGAGAGACTCAACTAGATATTTGTACGGCCATGTTCAGAGCGGCATTATTCAGACTAATCAAAAGGTGGAAACAACCCAAGTGTCCAGTGATGGATGAATAAATAAACAGAAAATAATGTATACACACAATCAAATGTTATTCAACCTGGAATAAAAAGAAAATTCTGACACATACCTCAATATGAATGAACCTTAAGGACATTATGCTAGGTAAAATAAGCCAGTCACAAAAAGACAAATACTGCATAGTTCCACTTATGAGGTACCTAGAGTAGTCAGATTCTTAGAAACAGAAAGTATAGTGGTGGTTTGAGGGGCTGATGGGAAAAGGAATGGAGAGTTACTATTTAATAGCTGTAGAGCTTCAGTTTTAGAAAATGAAAGCGTTCTAGTGATTGGTTGCACAACAATGTGAATATACCTAATGCTACTGAAGTACAAATTTTAAAATGGTCAAAATGATAAATTTTGCATTATGCATATTTTACCACAATGAAATAAAATTAAAATTGAAGATTTTAAGAATGAGAACAGGTCAATTTGAATAACAATTCACGGAAAATAATTGTAATGGACAGTATAAATTCACTTAAAATAGGAAGATGTTTTTAAGGTAATACAATCTTCTTAAAAAGTTATGAATATTATAACAAAAAAAAGAAAAACCAAAATAAAGAGCAAGTTTTAATCTACTTTAATAAACATTTTGACTAAACCATTTAAAACTTCAATTAAGATTTAAACACGGTAAACTAAATATGCTCTGAGCAATAAACTTATTAACTCAATTTTGTGTTACTTTCATTATTTTTACCTGGGAGAGAGAATAATACCAAGATAGAGGACGCTCAAATGCTCTTAGTGCTGCTGTCTTCAAGGAAAACTGTGATTCGCTTACTGCTTCTTCTGACATGACTCCTCTTCTAATCTTCGTTCAACAAAACAGAAAAATGTATTAAGCACAAGGATTTCTGGTTACTCTTCCAAATTCAAATTTTAACTTTATCAGCTTTTTTTACAGTTAATTAGTCATGATATTACACTCAACTGAAGAAAATAATGTTCTTAGCAAAATTTACTTCAGCTAAATGTTTACTTATTAATCACCAAAGAAGCCAAAAAGAAAATGAGTTAGATTTCAATTTTGAGTTCAAGTGGTAAATTTTCCTTAGAAAACTGCAGGTTCTCACCCTGACTGGTGTGGTTCAGTTGGTCAGGCATTGTCCCACAAGGCAAAAGGTCTCTGATTCAATCCCAGTCGGGCACATGCCTGGACTGCAGGTTCAGTCACTAGCCAGGGCATGTCAGGGCACAATGGGGCACATAAAAGAAGCAACCCATCCATGTTTCTCTCTCTCATCAATGTTTCTCTCCCTCTTTTTTCCCTCCCTCCCCCTCTCTCTAAAAATAAATAGGAGTTCTGGTCAAGATAGTGGCACATGTAAACAGGGCTCACCTCCTCGCACAACCACATCAAAATTACAACTAAAACACAGAACAACCATCACTCAGAACCATCAGAAATCCAGTTGAATGGAAGACTCACAACTATGTAATTAAAGAAACCACATCCATCAGAGTGGTAGGAGGGGTGGAGATGCAAAACAGGCTGGTACCACATCCCTATGTGGTGGATTAAAATCTGGGAGGGATATTTTGGCAGCAGAGTCCCAGCCCCACACCAGCCTCCCCAGCCCAGAGTTCCAGTGCCAGGAAGATAAGCCTCCATAACTTTAGGCTGCAAAAACCAGTGGGGATTAAGTTGGTGGAAGAAACCTCCGGAGTCCCAAGCAGTTCCACTTAAAGAACCCACACACAGACTTACTCAGACTCACTCCCTCTGAGCTCCAGCACTGGGGTAGCAGCTTAAAGGACCAGTGGCATATAGGGAGGAACTGAAGTGTCTGGCATGAAGGTGAGAGCTGAGGGACAGATTTCTTCCTGATAGAAAGTTGGGCAGAGGCCATTGCCCCTTTTGGGACTCAGGCTCTGAGTCCTTTGTCCACAGAGCCACAGAACCATCAGGCAGGGGCCATATCTGAGACTCCATCAACCTGCTAACACAGTTTGTCCTGCTCTGGAATCCCCTGAGAGTCCCTTCCTCAACTTATAGGCCTGCCCAAACTCTTAACTGTTACTTTTCCATATGAATGACTAGTCTTGGCTCATGCTTCACAACCTCTTAAATCCTATCAAACAAGCAACAGTCAGCCTCAATAAGCCCCCAGACCTCCCATCACTTGTCAAGTGGCCCCAGACCCCATGCTAGCCACAGCCAGCCTAGAATCACAGCTTGGCTTCACCTGGGAATCTCCAAACCCAGCACAAGTAGTAGCCATCTCAGATTGCTTTATAGCTCATGCAGGGTGGCCCAGGGCAAACACAGGTAGGGGCTGACCTTGCCCTGCACCACCCGGGATACCCAAGAGCCTGCACACCCAGTGGACAGGTACAGCCCACATCAGAGCACCACCGCCCTGCCCTTGCACAGTTGACCCTCCACGAAGGGCCGAGGTAGGTGGTCAGTGGTCACAGCCAGTCCTTGCATCTGACTGGCTTAGGTAAATCCCTCCCATTGACCTGACAACAGCAATCAAAGCTCAACTACAAGAAGAGGGTGTACTCAGCCCACACAGAGGGCATACTTCAAGTACACAGCTTGGGTGATAGGGGAGGCTGTGCCACTAGCCCCTACAGGACACCCATGACATTAGGACATGCTACCAAGACAGGGAGTCATAGAAGATAGCAGCTCTACCTACTATACACACAAACTCAGGGAGGCTGCCCGAAAGAGGAGACAAAGAAACATGGCCCAAATGAAAGGTCAGATCAAAGCTCCAGAAAAAGAGCTAAACAAAAGGGAAATAAGCAATCTATCAGATGCAGAGTTCAAAACACTAGTTATAATGATGCTCAAGGAACTTAGTGAGGACCTCAACAGTATAAAGAAAATTTGGTCAAAAACAAAGGATTCACTAATTGATATAAAGAACAATTACAGGGAAACAGTAGAGTGAATGAAGCTGAGAATCAAATCAATGACTTGGAACATAAGGAAGCAAGAAACATCCAATCAGAACAACAAGAAGAATCCCCCAAAATGAGGATAGCATAAGCAGCCTCTGGAACAACTTCAAGCATTCCAACATTCATATCATAGAGGTGCTGGAAGGAGAAGAGAAAGAGCAAGAAATTGGAAATCTATTTGAAAAAATTATGAAAGAAAACTTCCCTTATTTGATGAAGTAAAAGACATGCATGTCAAAGAAACAGAGAGAGTCCTAAGCAACATGGATGCAAGAGGCCCATTCCAAGACACATCATAACGAAAATGTCAAAAGTTAAAGGTAAAGAGAGAATCTTAAAAGCAGCAAGAGAAAAGCAGTTAGTTATCTATAGGGGAGTTCCCATAAGACTGTCAGCTGATTTCTCAAAAGAAACTTCGTTGTCTAGAAGGGATTGGCAAGAAATATTCAGTCATGAAAAGTGGGGACCTAGAGCCAAGATTGATCTACCCAGCAAAGCTATCATTTAGAATCAAAGGGCCGGTAAAGAGCTTCCCAGACAAGAAAAAACTAAAGGGGTTCATCATGACCAAACCATTATTATATGAAATGTTAAAGAGGCTTATTTGAGAAAAAGAAGATCAAAACTATGAACAATAAAATGACAATAAATATGTATCTATCAACAATTGAATCTAAAAAACAAACTAAGCAAAAAAAAAAAAAAAAAAAGAATAGAGACAGAATCATGATACTGAGAGCATTATGATGGTTGCCAGATGGGAGGGTGGTGTGGTGGAATGGATGAAGAGGTGAGGGTAGAAATAGGTAGGTACAGAATAGTCATGGGATGTAAACTACAGTATAGGAAATGGAGTAGCCAAACATGAACAATGGTGGGGGAATTGCCTGATCGAGTGGGTGGGTGGTGGGGGGAAAGGGAGAAAAATCAGGGCAACTGTAAGCATAATCAATAAAATATAATAATAAAAATAAAATAAAATAAAGTGAGGAAGTAATTCCAAACTCAATCATTAATAACTGAATAACTTTTAAAAACCAGCCATTTCAGGTGCTTTCGTAAGTATTAATTAAAAGAAACATGAAGGCAGTCTCATGATTATTCACATTTGTGGCGGGTGTCTAAATCGTCACCAAAAATTGTACTATGTAGTACAAATTATTACTCGCTTCTCTCCATTTTAACCACTGAAGAGTTAAAAATAAGTGTGAGGGTTTGAGTGTTAAACATCCTAAAATTCTATTGTACAACTTGGATTTATAATTCTAGCAAGAATGAAAGTCTGAACCCCCCCAAAAAAATTTGACGTGAAGCATAAATCTGTACAACCGAGCTATGAGAAGACAGCAAAAATGCTTAGTTGCCACAATGATAAAAATAAAATAATAAAAGTCTGTGCAAGTGCAAATCCTTGTAAGAGTCACCCGTCAGTGCAATAAATGTTAAAGGACTTCATTTACAGAAGGGCTCGAGCTGACAATCTGCCTGATGCTAAAGCATCTTCAAAGGAAGAGTAATCTTCCCCACTCAAAATCCTCTCCCTGCTCCAATCACTGGCGTTCAAGCAGAAACTTGGACCGCACTGGCTGCCCCACCTCCTACAGCACTCCCCATCTCCCATCGCGCTCTCCCCGGCAATCTTCCTTTTCCCTTACCAAAAGGACCAAAAAAGGAGCTTTCTCTCGGCTTTACTGACCTGAGACCTCCCTCGGGGTCGAAGTAGTTGGGAGCTCACCCAGATTCAGCGTTTCCCTTGCGGGCCTCCCCCTTCTCCCCCCGCCCCACGAGGGAAGACCCCCGGCTTTTTCCTCGCCCACCCGGCACTCGGAGTCAGAAGACTAAGAGCGGCTCTGGGACCCTTACGCCACGCCGCCCCATCCGCCACCTCAGTACCGCGTACCTGGCACTGTAGGCAGGTGCAAATGGCCCACGCCTGCTTCCCAGCTGCAGCCAGAAGCTGAGCCGCAGCAGCCTGGCCGCCAGGGCAGAGTCCTTCCGGGGTCAGAAGTGGGAAGGTGGAGAGAAAGTGGCGAGGTTGTATAGCCTTTCTGCGTGAGGGGCTACGTGTGAAGCAGCTTCCGCCATTTTTGTTTAGGGTGGAGCCCCCACGCTCTGTTCCAGATGAATGTAGAAACTAGGTTAGAATTGCGTCCTTTTACAATGCTGTCAAAAGCTAGTATCCTAGTTCGTAACCTTTTGCGGTATCTAGGACCATTCTGCCAATCTGGTGGAAACTGTGGGCCCTTTCACTCAGAAAAATGCACATACACCCGTGCTTATACATTATTAAAAGAGATGTGTGTGTGTGTGCATGTGAAAACACACAGCTGAACACTGAGTGGTATGGCAGGTGAGCTTGTAAATTACCCATCATGAAATGTGGGCAAAGGTGTTGAGTCTTCAGAAAAATTCACCAAAGCCCAAGACAACCTCTCACAACAAGCCAGGTTTTTTTTGGTGGTTGTTGTTGTTTATTTGTTTTTTTGTTTGGAGCTAACTTCATACATACTCAGATACTCAAAACCAATTCATAGATCCCCGATTAAGAATTTCTACTACTAGAGACCCTCAGCCCCCAAACGAATGAATATTAAGAAATATTCCAACCCTGTATTGATGATGAAGTTATTGATTTAAATTCCTCTTTAGTTTTTCTCCACATTTCTTACTAAATTAGGCTACCAAGTAATGTGTGAATATGGCCAACTACCAGGGGTTAGGCGGGGCTCTGAGATTCTGTTTAATAAATAGTAAACTACTGGAGGGGAGGACAACAAAACAAGATGCTGTTTCTATGTGCAGTCCTAAGCCAAAAGATTCCATCGGGACTGTAGATTTAAGAATTATTATGCTGAAAAGCCAAAATAATTTTGTAAGGACAGTTAAAACATGAGATCAAATGTTACTATTCCAATTTAAGGAACTAGAATCAACAATTCTTTCTGATAGTTTTCAAAATTTTTATTTAGTCAAAATGAAAAACGGAGAATGACAATACCAATATGTGATGTTACTAGATGAAAAATAAGTAAAAATGCACAGATTGAGTTCTATGTGGAAATATTTTACATTTACAGACTAATTAGTTCTCTTAACAGTTGAAGAACCTGGAATTTGTGAGGCTATTTTTGTTTATTCCTCCATCTCCTTTTCTGCCTCCTCCGGACTTCCCACAAATTCCAAATATTCAGTCTAATGGGAAGAACAGTAATAATGATGGCTACCACTTAAAGCAACTTGTCTAAGAACATTATCCTCTTTAATTCCACAATAAACATGAGAGTGATATTATTATACACTTAGTATAAATTTACTCTTTAACAGGAGAATAAGAAATGCCATATTCTATTTATTTTTTTAATCAATGTAATCTACTCCAAGCTTCCCTTCTTCTGGGTTGCCAGAATATTCAATTTTATCATTATTGGGTATATCAGGATGCTGTGAGCCACAAGGAAAAAAAAATAGTGGTTTAAATCATAGGATAGGCAGCAGCTGGACACAGTCTCATATTTAGACTTAATGTCTTCTGGTATTCTGGCCCAGGGGGAAAAAATGGGACTTGGAATAATTATAAAGGTTTGCCTCTTCCCCAGACAACTAAAGCCATCATGTAATAGTCACCAAACCAGGGAGTGGAGATCACCGAGTAGTATTAGTTGTTTCTACAGTTCTAATATTGAGGTTCTTGCTATATCAACCACTAATGAATTTGGACGATCCTATATGCATACTGTCAAAACAGTGCTGTGGGGTCAGACAGCCAAAGTTTGAATCCCTTCTCTGCCACTTACTAAGTATGTGGTCTTAGGCAAGGCACTTAACCTCATTATGCCTCAGTTTCCTCATTGGGTGTTGGGAAGATAAATGTAATAATAATTGTAAATCACTAAGATTCTTAGGTAAGTTTTTAACTTGAATTGCTTGTATCTTCACAGACTCTTTTTTTCTTTGTGATCCTATATGTTTTGTTTTATGCACATAGAAACATTACTTTGAGAAGGAGGTCCATAGGCTTTACCAGAATGTAAAAGTGCAACTTGATACCAAGAAATGGTTAAGAACTTAGAAGAATGCTGGCAAATACTTTTAAGATACGTAGAATTTTAAGTAGGCTTTTTCATGTCTTTTGGCAGAAGCTTCATGGTTAAGAAAAATAGATTCCAAGTGCCTTGAGCATTCTAAAAAATGATGCTAGACACAGGATATGCTAGGAGAATGCAAAGCCCATTTAGGAATCCTCTGTCCTCAGGTACTTCCAGGGAAGGAAATGGCAAAATTGATTTGAAATAAGACTGGAGAATGAAAATGCCTTGGAGGTTGTTTCCTGGAGTGCTGTGCATTTCCCTTCTCCTCACCCAAGAGTGAGGAGGAGAGAGTGCTTATCCCATCCTATCCCCACCTCAAGCCAAGCAAAGGAGCCTTAAGAAACTCAGACAACTTGGCCTTTGTACACATTAGTTTATGTCACCTGGAAAAAGTCTAAAGTCAATAGACCATCCAAAAAGGCCTCTGATGGCAAAGCAGAGAGAGAGGGTTGCAGCAGAAGTGGCCTGTACTTGTAATTTTGCAAGAAAAGTTTTCCTGTGGGCCATATAAATGCTACATAAAGTAGCCAAACTTGAATTATCTTAAAAGGTTGTATTTTCAAACCCAAAACTAAGTGGACCATCCAAGTGGTTAGCCACAGATTTTTCCCCCACTGTTAGGAAATGAAACAGAGCGGTCCTCAGCAAGGTGAGCAGTCACTGAGAAGCCCACGAAAGGGCCCTGTAAGGAAAGAGCCAGCATTCAGGAGTGGGCCACAAGAAGAAGGCACCGAAGTCAGATTTAACTACACTGATTGGGTGTAGTTGATATTTTATTTAGGATATTTAGGATCACTGCTTACTTCAGTTGAGACAATATATGGTCAATGTACTTCATGAATTATTGGTGGAAACAGCACTTACCAAGTAACAACATTAAGCCTGACCAAAGTCTAGCACTTTGGGGAGTTAAAAACAATTACATCATCTAAGTAGATGAGTTCCTTTAGGTAATTCATATATCCAATTACCATACCTTTTCCATTACCTACTAAAACCTGGCAGAGTCCCCAAAAAATAACCCAGAACCTCCTTTCAAATCCACACCATGCCCTAGGGCTTATTGTTCTCACCACCCAGACAAAAGTGTTTGACAGGACTCCCCTTAGTACAAGTCAGTACTAAGCTAATCAAGACAGCTAGAACTGAGTATGGTTCTAGATGCTAATTTAAAACATCTATTAGATTCACATGCAAATATTGTAGATTCAGTTATTCAAAATATTAAATATATGAACCAATTTCACTCCTAGATAATACCCAAGAGAAATGAGAACATACAGCTACATAAAAACTTGTAAGAATGTGCTTAGCAGCACTATTCATAATAGCTAAAAAGTATAAACAACTCAAATGTTTGTCGGCTGATGAATTGATAGATAAAATGTGTATAAGCATTACAGAAAATTATTTCGCCATAAAAAGGAATGAAGTACTGATACATGCCACAACATGGGTGAATCTTGGAAACATGTTACTTAAAACAGCCAATCATAAAAGATTACATATTGTATGTTTATATTGGTATGAAATATCCAGAATAGGTAAATCTCTAGAGATAGAAAGTAGGTTAGTAGTTGGTTGCCTCAGGTTGAAAGGGTCGGGAGGAAATGGAGGTGATCAATAACAAGCATGGGACTACTTTTTAGGGTGGTGAAATGTTCCAAACTTAGATTGTGGTGTTGGTTGTGCAAATCTGTGCATATATTGAAATGTCGAATAGTATACTTTGAGCGTGTGAATTGTAAAGTATGTGAATTAAATCTCAAGCTGTTATCCTCGAAATTATTATTGCCATTGCTTAGATAAAAAAACAATCAGGGCGTAAGGAGACTATGAAAATGGTAAAAACAAGAGGTCTGAGGCCAGTGAATGACCTGGAGCACGCCCTCCCTACACTGCCTCAGCAGTTGTCAAAGCACCGCGCTGCTCCCCTGACAGGTGTGCATTCTGTTGGGAAGCATTTACATCAAAATAGAAAATGAATAGTAAACAATACAAATGTTGTTCTAGTAAGAGCTTAGGTAAATAAGTTTATTCTGAAGGTCCTTTAACATAAAGAACAACAAAATTAAAATTAAACCACATGGACAAGACTTCCTACTGTGCACATTTAGAAATGGCATTTCAAACATATTAAAAAACAGGTTATTTCTAAACTGAAGAAAATGAAAAGAGCTGCCTGCATCTGCCATCTATGTATTTAAATGATATATAAGAAAAATATACTTTTTCTTATATTTCAAAAAGTATAAGAAAATTACCCTCTCCCCACGTTAGAAAATGTATTTTATATTTTTTTTCATATTTTCATATTCATTCATCTTTTTCTTTAGCAAATTTATTGACTGGTCCATTTCCTACATTGTGCCATGTGCTAAATACTGGAAATACTAGGGTAAGTAACGAAAATCCCTGCCTTGGTTCAGGAGATGGAAAAGTGAACAAATCATTGCAGTGTATAATGCAGTTGACTCCTGAACAACGGGAGTTGGAACTGCAAAGTTACACTTAAACGTGGATTTCTTCAATGCATCTGGCTCTCCTCACCCTCAGGTTCTGCACTGTCAGGTTTAACCAACAGTATTTCAATCCACAGGTGGGAATCCATGTATGTGGAGAGATACCTGCATGACTTGTTTTATGCCATTTTATGTCAGGGACGTGAGCACCTGCAGATTCCCTATTCTTGTAGATTCCCTATTATCCCAGATGTTTAGGGTTGGGGGAGGTCCTGGAACCAATCCCTTTCAGATATTAAGGAATGACTATAATTAAATTTTGGAGGAATCAAAAGTTATACATGGGTTTTTCAGGTGCATGGGGGTGGGAAACCCTAATCCTTGCATTTTTCAAAGGTCAACTGTAATGACATTACAATGTACATTTATTATTTTTCATCCCACAAGAAGCCATAACTTTATTAATGAGAGAAGTGTTACACATTTCAATCCAAGCTGAAATTACTCTTTTGAAATACCAAAAAAAGTTTCTCATTTTTAAAGTTACATTTTTTTTTTCCTTTTCCCAGCAGGAATTTTTTTTATTGTTGTTCAAGTACAGTTGTCTCCATTTTCCTGCCACCACTTTCCCCCGCCCCACCCATCCCCACTTCCCACCTTCCATCCTTCCCCTCTTTGACTTTGTCCATGGGTCCTTTATATATGTTCCTTGATGCCACTTTTCCTTCTTTCCCTTATTATCCTCTTCCTCCCTCCCCTCTGATTACTGTCAGTTTGTTCTTTATTTCAGTGTCTCTGGTTCTATTTTGCTTCCTTGTTTGTTTTATTCATGAGGTTCCTCTTATAAGTGAGATAATATGGTGTTTGTCTTTCACTGACTGGCTTATTTCATTTGGCCTAATGCTCTCCAGATCCAGCCATGCTGTTACGAAAGGTAGTTCTTTCTTTCTGCTGCATAGTACTCCATTGTGTAAATGTACCATAGTTTTTTGATCCATTTATTTACTGATGGGCACCTAGGTTTCTTCTAGCCCTTGTGCTGCTATGAACATTGGGGTGCACAGGTTCTTTTGAATTGTTGTTTCAGGATCCTTAGGGTATAATCCCAGGAGTGGAATTGCTGGGTCAACAGGCAATTCCGTTTTTAGTTTTTTTTGAGGAAATTCTGTACTGTTTTCCACAGTGGCTACACCAGTCTGCATTCCCACCAACAATGCACTAGGGTTCTCTTTCCTCCACAGCCTCACCACTTATTGTGCACTTATTGTTGGTTGATTTGTTTATGATGGCTATTCTCACTGTCGTGAAGTGTTATCTCATTGCAGTTTTAATTTGCATCTCTCTGATGACTAGTGATGCTGAGCATTGTTTCATAAATCTCTGGGCCTTGTGTATGTCATCCTTGGAGAAGTGTCTGTTCAGGTCTTTTGCCCATTTTTTTTTAATTGGATTGCTTGTCTTCCTGGACTGGAGTCATGTATTCAGAAATCAAAGGCATTTTTGTACACCAACAACAAAATATGAAAAACAAAAAAACAGGAAAAAAATCCCATTTGCTATACCAACAAGAAAAATAAAGTATCTAGGAACAAACCTAACCAAGGAAGTAATAGATGGTTACATTGTTAATTCCATAATGGCATTTACAATATTGTTATTGTTGTTCTTCAGGACTTGGACTACCTTCACTCTGGACACATTTGCTTGTGACAGGACTGATTCTATGTCCTTAACTTCTGCACCTGTTTCTTCAATCTCTTTCTCTTTCACTCCCCTCTTGTACAGTTGGAGACTGTGTTTTCTTGAACGTTTGAGACAGCTTCACCTTGGACTTTGAATTTCTTGGCAGCTGCTAGCTAGGATAAGTTTCTGATCTTGACTCCACCCCATCAACTATGTAGGTATCTGAAGCTGGGCTCTTGTAGACATCTGGGTTTGTGATGACAAAGAGAATATTTTCAGATTTCTGCATAGGGAGCCTAGTAACCCCTGTAACCTGTTGAAGACCTATGGACATAGCCTTCCATGCCTTCTTTTCACTCCAGCTACATTTCACTTTACTGAATGGTTCTTCATTGATTCAGCTGCTGCTGCCAGCTGGGCTTGTTGCGTGGTTGCCTGTGTGGAATCTTGTTCCTCCAGTTCTAGCACTGATCCATCACCGTCCCATTCTCTTCCAGGCTGTGGCAACTCTTGCTCTGAAGCAGGGATGGTTTCTGTGGCTTCATGGGGCACTTTGTCGGGTGGGTGAGGGGAACGTGGAACCAAGGAAGAGAGCATGCAAAAGTCTGCCCTACACCTATTGTAGAAGGTACAATTTATAATTTATAACCAGCAATATGATATCACTAGAAAATATGCCATAAGATGCAAGGAAAGGCCCTCAGGTCCTAGAAGAGTTGAAAAAGGCTTCTCCAAAGTGGTGGCTCTTGAGGGATAAGTAGAGTTCACCTTTAAGAGGAAGCACAAAGGGGAAAAGGGTGTTCTAACCTTAGAGTTAGGGTTAAGGTTAGGATTAGGGAAAGCAGCACTAAATAAGAGAGGCACAAGCAAACGTTTTGCCTTTCAGGAAAATGTGATATAGATTAGAATAGTTGAAGGACAGGGTATTTGATTGAGTCTAGTAAGAGATGAGGTGGGAGGAGTAAATTTGGGTCAAACTAAGGCTATGAGGAGCTAGGATGAAGCAAACAGGTTGCCTGGGGCACACAATTTGAAGAGGTGCTCTCTGGTTCAGTCAGTGCAAGATTCTTAGATATTGCAGCTAGGCAACATGTTTGTTTCATCCTAGGCCCCCCGGTTAGGGGGAAAAAAACCCAGCTCTGAGGCAACAAGGAGTCATTGAGAGTAAAAAGATTGGATTTGTGCTTTAGAAAGAGTTGTGTTCAGAAGTATGGCCTTGGACTAGAATGAACTGAGACTAGAGTCAGAAAGACATGCTAGGGAACTACACACACACACACACACACACACACACACACACACACAATACAGGTAAGAATAAAGAGGATCTGTACAGAGGAAGTTTCCAAGTTTCCATTCCCCATGTAGTCATTTGAAAGTCTACTGATTATATAAAGAGTGTTGAATAAAATAAAAAAACAAAACTACTGATTTTATCTCCTGAGCAGCTCTCATAGCGTCTCCACTGCTAGACCCTTCCCTCCCCTTGTCTGGAATCTGCAACAGTCTGCCTGTAATCTATGTCAGTCTTTGCTCTCCACGTAATATAGAAATCTTACTACGTTGCTTCTTTTCTCAAAGTTCTTCTTGGATCTCTAGAGAAAAAGTTTACTTAGTAGACAAGGTCATTCTGATCTGCCTTCTCTGTCTAGTCTGTCTCTGATCCCCTGCCATCAGTCTCTGCTCTTGTAATACTGAACTCTCACAGGTTCCCAAATTTGGCATATTTTTTCTTGCTGATGTGCCGTTGCCTGTGTTCTTTCATCTGCCTAAAAATCCTTCTTCCTCTGGCCTATTAGGAATCTTTTTACTCAGCTTTAAGCCAGTATCAGTTTTTTATAATATTAGGTTGACCTGGTTGTCTATTTTCTCTCTTGGAAACTTCCATTTTATCCATCCACATAATTGTCATCGGAGCTTCTTTGTTCTTCCATGACTTTGATCTGGCTGAATGCTCCTGGTGAAGATAATAACTGCATTATTTGGGATTTTTTAAACTAGGAACTCTTGGAGTTCTTGGAGAAAAGTGTAAGATGGCAATTTCAAGAAATGAACAATGAAGAGATCATGAGGGAGTCTTTATAATGTTTGAGTCCTTGGTTCTGACTATTCTTCCTTGGAGTCCATGAGCCAATAAGTCCCCCCTTTTGCCTAAGAGTCTTTTAGCTGGTATGTCTCAGTTCTCTGATGCACTTCAATGATGGGCTTACAGGCACTTCAAGGATGGGTTTACAGGTAGGCCCAGACAGTGATCCCTGCTGGAAACTTCTAATTGCAAGCATTCTTGTCTATTAAATTCAGTGTATTGTCATTTTTGAATGATCTGATCTAATGATCTGAAAAAAAGTTTGAGAAGCACTAGCCTAAGCTAAAGCAGTGATTCTCATCCGGGGGTGATTTTGTCCCCAAGAGGACACTTGCTGATATATGAAGACATTTGTATTTGTCTCCACTAAGAGAAGGTGTTACTGGAATCTAGTGGACAAAGGCTATGGATGCTCTTCAACATTCTACAATGCACAGGAACCACATTCCACAACAAAGAATTATTTGGTCCAAAGTGTCATTAGTGTCATTTTTGAGAAACATTGAGGTAGAATAACCCAAACTCTTACCCTAAACTAAAAGTGAACAGATGATAACTGAGATTTTTGGGAGAGTTTCCAAAATTCAGTGCCAAATACCTCCACATCCAAATGAAGGTACCACTATGGGGGTAGGGGTGGCTTCATCTCAAGCCAAATCTCAGGGGCTTTAAGAGGATCATTTTGAAAAGATGACATGTGTCCCCTGGTATCTTAGAGAGACAAGACTTAAACTGATTCACATTTGTAAAGTCCTAAGTCAAGACACTTAGGCTGCCTACAAGCAGAAGGTGCATGCAGGGCAGATTGGGAACAGACTATACTTCTGTGCAAGATACATGTGATTTTTATGGACCAAGCGAGGACTCCATGTAAGAGAGCTGGATTGGGTCATTCTGACAGAGGCTGTCCATCAAGACTGCTTACATGGTGAGATGATTCCCACTTAGAGATGGATTCTAGAAAGCAGAGCTCTGAGGTATGTCATAAGATACACCAGAAGGTAAATTGTTGAGCCTAGAGACTGTAGGCCAGGGTTCCCTGGTGACGCACCGACAAAGACACTCCATAAGACAAGGGGTCAGTTCAGATCTCAGCGACACCCAGAGGCACTGACATTAGGTTAAAACTATTCTGGTCAAGAAAGATTCTTTCTATCCCTGTGATCACCAACTCTGAGGGACCCAAAATGAAAAACTAGCCAGGGAGAAGGTAGAACAAGAAGGCACAGAACTTTTGAACCGTATGAGCCTGGAACTTTTGACACTGTACTAGACAGAATTTTTGAATACCAGGAAAAAAAAAAGGCCATTTTTTTATTACTAGAAAATGACTGGAGAACTTTTTAATTACTAGAGAATGACTGGAAAGCTAAAAGCTTTGTGTAAGATTTTGTCTTAGGAAGACAGAGAGATCCTCAGAGATTTTCAGAGACAATAAGGAAAAAGAATAAAACTGTTTTTTGCTTGCCCTCTACAAAATCATGTACATCAAATTAGGAACAATGGTTTAATTTCCATCACTCACAACTAAAAATATATTACAAAGCCTCAGTTTACATCAGGGTTTCTCAACAGTGGTACTAAAGACATTTTGGACTCTTCTATCACATTAATGCAATGGAAGTTGACTAAATCATTCTTCCTCCAGTCCTCATCAGGGATATTGCCAAATATCCACCATGGGACAAATATTTACCACCCCTAGTTGAGAAATAACAAATACTTGTGTCCTTCGATGCTGGGTTAGAGAATATTGTGAATAATACAGAGTTAGTCACTGTTCTCACTAAGCTTATAGTTCAGAGATGATAGGCCAAAAAATTAAGTACACACAAAAATATTAAAATAATTAAAATTTATAATACCTTTTCTGAAGGCAACAAAAATGAGAACTAATTTGGTGAAAAGTGCCACTTAAAGAGGAAATAGCTAGATAGTTGCTAGCCAGGTGAATGAAGGATAGGAGTTTGGGGTAAAAGTTACCAGTAAAAGTGTATATGACTAGGACTTTCTGTCAAGATGGAGGCATAGGTAAACATGGCTTGCCTCCTGAAACAACCACAGCAAAATTTACAACTAAACTACAGAACGACTATCACCCAGAATTGTCAGAAAATTGAGCTGTATGGAAGTCAGACAACCAAGAAATTAACAGTCACATTCATCCAGATGGGTAGGGGGACAGAGATGTGGAGACGAAAGATGTGGAACAAGGGTCCCGCACCCACAATGATGGATAAAAATTGGGAGAGATACCTCAGGAGAAGGTATCCCAGCCCCAACAAGAGGACCCAGCCCAGGGGTCCAGTGCCAGAAGATAAGTCCTCCTAACATCTGGCTGTAAAAACCAGTGGGGGTTGGGGTGGTGGAAGAAACTAGGATTCTCAAGAGTCCCAGTTTCTTAAAGGGCACATTACAGACTTAGGACTTCGGCAGACTCACTCCCTCTGGGCTCCACCACTGGGGCAGCAGCTGGAAGGCCACCAGTGGCATATGAGGAAAACTGAAGTGTCTAGCACTAGGGTGAATGCTGAGGGACAGCTTCCTATTGGACAGAACTCCAGAGGCCAGTCAGTGGCCATTGTCTCTTTTCTGAGCCTTCCTCCACACAGCCACAGAGTGGCGGCACCATATCTGTGACTCCATCAACCTGGAGTTGCCCTGCCCTGGCAATTACTTAAGACTCCACTCCACCCAACTTCCAGGTGCGCTTTTCTACAATAGACTACATTACTAAGACACGGAGTCAGAGTAGTTCTACCTAATACATAAAAACAAACACAAAGAGGCTGCCAAAACAAGGAGACAAAGAAATAGGACCTAAATGAAAGAACAGAACAAAACTCCAGAAAAAGAACTGAACAAAATGGAGATAAGCAATCTATCAGATGCAGAGTTCAAAACATTAGTTATTAGGATGCTCAAGGAACTGATCGGGTACTTCAACAGCATAAAAAAGAAAGGCAGAAATTAAGGTTACATAAAGTGGAAAAAAAGAAAAATGTACAGGGAATCAATAGTGGAGTGGTGAAACCAAGAATCAAATCAATGATTTGAAACATAAGGAAAAAAAGAAATCTAATCAGAATAGCAAGGAGAAAAAAGAATCCAAAAAAACTGAAGATAGGGTAAGAAGCCTTTGGGACAACTTCAAACATATCAACATTCAAATCAAGGGCGCTAGAAGGAGAACAGAAAGAACAAGAACCTGAAAAGTTATTTGAAAAAAATAATGAAAGAAAACTTCCCTAATTTGGTGAAGGAAATAGACATGCAAGTCCAGGAAGCAAAGAGAGTCCCAAACAAGATGGACACAAAGAGGACTACACCAGACATATCGTAATTAAAAATGCCAAAGGTTAAAGATAGAGACTCTTGCTCTAGCTGGTGTGGCGCAGTGGATTGAGCGCTTGCCTGTGAACCAAAGGGTTGCTGTTTCAATTCCTAGCCAGTGCATATGCCTGGGTTGTGGGCCAGGTCCTCAGTGTAGGGCATGTGAGAGGCAATCACACATTGATGTTTCTCTCCCTCTCTTTCTCCATCCCCTCCCCTCTCTCTAAAAATAAATAAATAAAATCTTATTTATTTAAAAAAGATAAATAGAGAATCTTAAAAGCAGCAAGAGAAAAGAAGACAGTTACCTAAACAGGAGGTCCCATAAGACTGTCAGCTGATTTCTCAAAAGAAACTTTGCAGGCTAGAAGGGACTGGCAATAACAATTCAAACGATGAAAAGCAAGGACCTACAACCTAGATTACTCTATCCTGTAAAGCTATCATTTAGAATTGAAGGGCAGATAAAGTGCTTCCCAGATAAGGTAAAACTAAAGGAGTTCATCATCATCAAGCCATTATTACATGATATTTTAAAGGGACTAATTTTAAAAAAAGATCAAAGTTATGAACATTGAAAAGGCAACAAGTTCACAACTGTCAACAATTGAATCTAAAAAACAAACTAAGCAAACATGCAGAACAGGAACAGAATCATAGATATGGAGAACATTTGGAGGGTTACCTTGGGAGAGAGAATGGGGGGATGGGAAAAAAGTGCAGGGATTAAGAAGTACAAATTTTTAGGTACAGAATAGACAGGGGGATGTTAAGAACAGTATAGAAAATGAAGTAACAAAAGAACTTGTATGTATGACCCATGGACATGAACTAAGGGGGCGTAACTGTCAGAGTGAATGGGGGGTACTGAATGGAAGGGGCAAAGGGGGAAAATTGAGACAACTGTAATAGCATAATCAATTAAATATAATTTTTAAAAAGTGTATGTGACTGAGGAAACAGCATTTGCAAAGGCTCATTCAGTTTTAGGTACATGAGCAATAAAATGTATGTTTTGTGTCTTGCTTTTTTACTTGCCATGACTCAGCTGCAAAAATGAGGAGGCATTTGTTTCGATATGACCGTTCAATTTTCTTCTTTCCCATCCTACCCTCACCCACACTGTATTAGGTGACCTTTCAGTGCCTGGCCTGATGCACACAATTCTAGGGCCTAAATCTCATATCATTTTGACACATGGCATCTCCATAGTTCTACTCCAGCATCAGTGTGATTCTGCTGGGCATCTACACTACAGAAAGTATAACTCTTTTATCTGAGAGGAGAGTTGATAGATTTCTCAATGATGACATCCTTCCTTATAGCCTATCCACACCTATATTATTGCAGAAAAGTAAGCGATTGAAGATTCTGGATTAAGGGATTAAAGGATAAATGCAAACACCCCCAGGTGGGCAGCAAGGTGTTTAATTTTCATGGTAATTCATGACAGCGGAAGATATACTGCATTGTCAGAGTGCATTTGCTTCATGAGGACTGGTCCACAGAAAGGACTTGACCTGGTGTCCACGTGAGAAGCATTTGCTTACTTTCATATAGCCATGAGCCACACCTGCCTTGAACAGTCACATCGCTTGCCTTCTCTGTGCCCTAGAACCCCTGAAAGAAAGATAAGACAAAAAGTACCTTGGTTACCAAAGAGGTTGGTGGGTGGACTTTGAGACTGAACTAAGTTTGCTCGAACACAGCAATAACAGAACATGTCTATACGTTTCCAATGCAGGAATTTCTGAAGCAATGACTTTTGCCTTTTTGTCTATTTCATTGTCTGTTTTATTGATTTGTGGATATATATATATATTTATATAAGCTCTTTATCAGTTTCTACATATTTGAAATATCTTCTCTTATTTATTGGCTTGACTTTGCATCTCTTAACCGTGTCTTTTGATGCAAAGTTGAGTTTTTACAGGTGACGCTTAGTTTTTGGCAGCAAAGTTACTTAATAATGGAGACAGTTTCAAAATGTTCTCTACTGCACAGGTTTCTTTCAAAAAGCAGTCACTGTCTCACTCATTTTAAAAACAGTACTTTTACTTTGAGACCAATAGGTTAAGTGCATGCATTAAAATTTTTTTGTAGTTAGCATATTGATGACAGCCACTTGTCACAGTAAAAGTCAAAAATTTAAAACACTTGACTTTTTTCAAATAAACCTATAAAACTCTCCTTTAAGTTGGACAGTACTTTGCCATAAAACATGAGGGAACAAATTATTTTCTTGATCATTCTCTTATCTTTTTACAAAGGAGTATGAATGTTTAAAACATTTAGATATTTGATTTTTAAAATTAAAATTAGCCACATTGCTGACCTCCTAGAACACGAAAAATGCAGTATTTTGAAATATGCTGAAAATAAAGGGAGAAGTGGTAGCACCACAAGCAACCTCCAAATTGTGAACATCCATTCTTGCTCAACAAACCCAGGATAGGTAACCATTTGTGGTGCAAACTAAGGACTTGGTATTTACCCCTACATAGAATGTTGGCAAAGGTTCATTTATTTTATTTTTATTGTAAAAATAGAAGTAGAAGCTCCCATATTTCCCCCTTTCCTTCAAAAATTACCTTTATGGATGAGGGATTGATGATCATAATACTTATTAAATACAGGAGGCTTAAAAGTACCAATCATTTTCAGACAAGAAAAAGCTAGCAGAGTTTATCACTATCAAAACAGTATTAAATGAAATAAATGATAAAGGGTTTACTAAATGTTAAAGGGTTTAAAAAGAAGAAAAAAAAGATAAAAATATGAATAGTAAAATGGCAATAAATACATATTCATCCACAATTGAATCTAAAAATCAAAATAAATGAACAAGCAGAACAAAAACAAACTCATAGATAACAGAGAAAATTTTGATGGTTGCCAGATGGGTGAAAATTTTGATGGGGGGGATGGGTGAAAAAGGTGAAGAGATTAAGAAGAGGTACAAATAGGTTGTTACAGAATAGTCATTGGGATGTAAAGTACAGCATAGGGAATATAGTCAGTAATATTATAATAATGATATATGGTATCAGATGGATGTAAGATTAATCAGGAGGACCACTTAGTAAGTTATATAACAACTAATCACTGGCGTGTACTTCTGAAACTAATATAATATTGTATGCTAAATGTAATTAAAAAGGAAAAATTATTTTTAAAAAGTATCAACAATACATGTTTTTCACAAACAAAGGAACCTACTTGTTTCTGATGGAGACTGAGCATTTTACATAACTCTTGGCTACAACGCTCCCATTTTAGAGACTAAAAAGAGATAATCAGACAGATTGAAACTGGCAATTTTAACATTTTAAAAAACAATATTGTATAAATTTATTGTTGAAAATTTCATAAATCAAAGACTATATCATTTTCAAATTGAAGACATACATTCCAAATAGTAGCAGCAAGTTAAATTTTGTTATACTGGTGGACTCTCCCTTTTAACAATACTTTTTTTACAAGATTTTATTTTATTTCATTTTTTAAAGATTTTATTTATTTATTTTTAGACAGACGGGAAGGGAGGGAGAAAGAGAGGGAGAGAAACATCAATGTGTGGTTGCCTGTCACACACCTCGTACTGGGGACCTGGCCGGCAACCCAGGCATGTGCACTGACTGGTAGGTAACTGAACCGGCAATCCTTTGGTTCCCAGGCTGACGCTCAGTCCACTGAGCTACCCCAGCCAGGGCTTTATAATATTTTTTATTAATTTAAATGTTTTTATTGTTTGCATAACAGTCAATTGAATGAATTTTAACAGTTACATAAATTAGAAGGCAGTTCTCTTCCAATGTTCTAGGCACTGGATACTGAGGTTTCAATAAATATTTTATTTAATCACCTTGATTTTGCCCTAGGAGAAAATGGGAGAAATGAAGTTCTACTCTACCGATATGACAAAGGAAATACAATTAATTTAGCCCTGGTTGGTGTGGCTCAGCTGATTGGAGCTCATTGCATAACTGAAAAGTTGTGGGTTGGATTTCAGTCAGAGCACATACCTAGGTTGCAGGTTTCATCTCTGTACAGCCTGAGCGGAGGCAACCAATCAGGTGTGTTTCTCTCTCACATTGATGTTTTTCACTCTCTCTTCCTTTCTCCCTTCCCCTCTCTCTCTTAAAGGAATAAAAATAATGTCCTCACGTGAGGGTAAATAAATAAATAAATACAAGAGGAGAGGAGGGAACGGTGTTGAATTGTTTAATATTTCTTTGCACAGTCAGAAACCTGAGGCTCTTCAGTGGCCACCCTTAATGCAGATTGTGTAATGCAGCAGCAAGACCTGCTAATGGTCATAGCGACAGTAGAAGACGCGGAGAAGAACACGTGAAAAAGGAAAAGTACCAAAGCCTAAAAGTGATCTGCACCTATACCGTCCCCTGTAACTGCTAACAAATTTGGAGGACAGACCAGAACCTCCTCACCTGGGCTTGGACGCCGTGGCCACGCCTCAGGGGCGGGGCGGGCTCTCCTCGCACCCCGCCCCTCCCCGCCCCACAGCGGCAACCGAGAAGCCTCTGAGGCTGGAGAGACACCGGAAGGAGCCGCGGCTGCTGCGGGAAGTGGCCGGTGCAGGAGGCGGGGATCCTACGGGTTGCGGTGCTGAGCCGTTTTCCAGCCTTCCCGACGCGACGCTGCCTCTCGTCGAGGCCTGGGGAGGAAAAGACCTTGTGGAGGTGCGGTTGCAGGCCACTGATGGCTGCGCTGGCGGGGCCCGTAGGGAAGGCCGTGGAGGTGAGCGCGTCGCTGCTGGGAGGGTTGAGGGGCCTTAGAGCGTTTAGCCTGGCGCCCGAAGCTGATCTCAGATCTCGCGTTTGTGCGCTGGGTGCTGCTGTCGCTGCTGCGGCCTCCTTTGCTAATACGGGGTCTGGGAGGACGCGCGGGCGTGGAGAAGGCCGTTCTCCGTGCTCTTTGCATTGCAGGGATGATCTGGTGGCCGTCGCGGTAGGGGTCAGCAGAGGACGCGAGTCGGTTGTAGATTTGAGGAAGGGTCCCCAGGGGGCGCTCCCCTGGGGAAGCGGGAGGAGAGAGAGGTGAAGCGAGTTCCCTGAGAGGGGCCCGGCTCCTTTCTTCGAGATCTCACTCTTCCAGCTTGCCAGCCCCCCACGGTGGGCGCAGGCGACTGAAAACCCCGCGGCCAGCTGGCTCCTGGTTCTAGTTTCACTTTGAGGCGCAGTTCGGGTGCTGGGACCATTCGTGCAGCCCCAAGGTCCCCGTTATTTATTGTTATGAACAGGAAAACCTAGGTGTCATTGTTCCAGCAATTTTTCTGCCCCTAGTGTTTGATCCATAGTGTTTCTCAGAGGTTTTCCCTTACGGTCTGTCCTTCTGCAGTTTTTGTTTGGGTTAATTTTTTAGAGGGTGGTTTCCCAGATCTTTATCGTCACATATTTACCAACTGCAAAACTCTTTTCGTTTGACTATTTACATGGTGCACATTGATCTGTTGGATGAGATTCTTTTAGGTGGTTTGCATTCGACTTAAGTATGTTTAGGATATACATTCTCGTATAACCAGTATTAGGCTGGAAGACTGGGCCCGTAGGGGAATATCCTGGCAGGAGCATAGGCTCTGAGGATGAATTTTATACCACAAGGATCTCTAGACTTTTTGCTTAATAGATGTATCAAATTTTTCAGTTTAATCATTATTTTTCTTTAAAAAATACCTGTTTGAAGGAATACTGAGGTTTCCTGGTTTCATTTCTGATTGAGACAATAATCTGGAAAAGTCCGGCCAAATCAGATAATAGGCTATTGGCTTTGAACTTAGGCAAAGAAATTTTGTTAGGCCCTGGCGGTATAGCTCAGCCAGGGCTGCATCTTGATCCCAGGTCAGGGCACCTACAAGAATCAACCAATGAATGCATAAATAAGTAGAACAACAAATTGATGTCTGTCTCTCTGTCTTTCTCAAATGAATCAAAAAAGTTAAAAACAAATATTGGTAGTGAATTCATGTTACTACTACTAATATAAATATGGGGGCAAGTAGGACTCTTATTGAAAGGCAATGCTAATTTTAAGACAAAATTATAGTACATTTACGCCATGCCAGGAGCTTTATGTTATTTCATTTACTTTGGCAGTGTTGGATAAAAAAACAAACAACAACAAAACAGTACAAAGAGATATTCCTGGAATAAAATATTTAACTTCCTGCTGTATGCAAGAGGAATAGTCTACTTAAAGTTGCTTCCTCGTTTTAATCTGGTTCCTTGCTAACGATCATTTTTTTTGTCTTTTATGAGCTGTTTATAAACTACGAATAACTAACATAACAGTGCAGTTTAATGGTATTGTAGTAAATATTTTTTGAAAAATACTTGAAATTCTGAGTTGAGATAATTCTTACTTTATGTATTGCTGTTAGAATTTTTATTGACCTTTCACATACACAATCTTACTAGATCCTTATGCCAATCCTGTCAGTAATGCCAAGAAGTGAAGTCTTTCCCATGATAGAAGCATTTTGAAATTGTGTAAGAATCAGAATTTGCTTAAAGCCCTAAATAATCCTGCTGAAGTAACCTTTGAATATAAATTGGAATTCAGATAGCTATCAGAGCACTGGGAACTATAGCAAATGACTTTTTGTAAGAGTGAACTTTTTGTAAGAAAATGAAATACGTAAGTGATGAAAGATTTTTAGTGAGAAATGTGAGATGTAGTCACTTCTGAAAAAGAAAGGACTAACAGCCTTTTTAGTGTAGTTTGTAATTTTCTTAAAAAAAAAAAGTCTACGTGTGATTGCAGGAGCATTTTGATAAATAGTATAGTTCTAAAGAGTCCAAGATGAATACAATGGTTGGTCTCTAAAAAGGAGCAAAAATTTTGTATACAATAGTATGTGTATTAAGAGAACTAATATTGAAGAAGCCTCATGTATAAAAATAAACATCCCTGTAAGAAGTTACTTTGGAAGGCTAAGTAGGTAAATATCTCTGAGTCTATCAGGGAAAGGCTTTTAGAAAATAGTAAGAATGAAACATGGTTTCTACCCTCAAATAATTTACAGTCAATTGTAGTCAGGTAGGGTAGGTTATCTTTCTTTTTTAAAAGAAAAAACAAGAACTAGGGAGGTGTCTCGAGTATAATAAGAAATTTAGGTGATTGGGTCTTTGTAGAGATGGTATTTGAGATATGTGAGCTTTGAAAGGTTTTCAATGGGTGAGTATTGTAGGACATTTTAAAAATGAACAGATTATTGGATTCCTGGAAAGTTACAAATTATATCTGAAAAGCATTGTTAGAATATTTGGACTGATACTGTTATGGTAGTAGTAGATGAAAAAGAAAAATTATGAAAGACTTCATTGAAGGTGTTTGATCAGAAGAGGTATATGATCCACATGATTGCAGAATGAGCTGTAGGGTGTTGAAGAGTGTTCATAAAGTATAGTGTAGATGACCAGTCATTCAAAAGGGAAAAGTGGAGATTGAACAATGCCATCACCCCACTAAATTCATAATGTCAGGCCCATCTTTGCTTGTAAGCCTTTGTTAAATATATCTCTGTACTCCCAGGGTCTAGCATAACCCAGGAATACTGTAATATGGTGAAAATGTGGGACTGAATGTGACATAAAATAAAACCATTTTCTACAGTACTAAATGATTTATAAAATCCCAAAGGAGGAATTTCAATTGTTTTCAGTAGAAGCATTATTTAGATGAATACATTTTTATTCCCCCTTTTTTATAATCACCAATAGCCTCGCAAAAAAAATTGATAAAAATTCTTCAGAGTGGTTTCATTAGAATATGATGGTTGAATTTTTGTTTCTACATAATTTGTGTCAGTATTTTTAATGACTGTCTTATAATGCTGATGTACTGTTTATCACCCCTTCATCTTTCTTAGAAGTAACTTAGGGTGAAAATTAACATCAGCTGGTTTGAACCTCTAGAACTAACTCTTTATCACATTAATTTATTCTTGTTCTCCCTCTTTATTCCTTCTTGTTCCTCTTCTCCTCTTTCCCTTTCTCTTCCCCTTTTCCCCTGCCTAGTGTTTGTCACAATTATTTCAACTAGATAAGGTTATGGTTGACTACTTTGCCATTATTGGATTTTTTTCTTTATTGAATATGCTAATTAATTTTCACAGATATCAAAGCATTTAGAGTGAGGACTGCTAGATTGGAATTATTATTTTGGACGATTTATTGTGGCAGTGTTAAGAATAGATTCTAGAACAGGTAGATTACCTGTAGAGAAATCAGGAGATTGTATAGTTTTTTTTAAAAAAACATTTTTATTTATTTATTTTTAGAGAGAGAGAGGAAGGTTTACAGAGAGAGGAAGGGAACGAGAGAGGGAGAGAAACATCAGTGTGTGGTTGCCTCTCACATGCCCCCTACTGGGGACCTGGCCCGCAACCCAGGCATGTGCCATGACTGGGAATCAAACCTGCGATCCTTTGGTTCATAGACCCCTGCTCAATCCACTGAGCTATACCAGCCAGGGCTGTATAGTTTTCTTAATATATTTCATAAGGCTTTCTCTTAACTAGACTGTTAAGAGTTAAAGAGACATGTTTCTAGGAAGAGGGAAATTAGAAGACTAGTACTAAATTTCTTTTTCTGTGTTATGGTTTGAATGAAAATTAAGAATGATTAGGGGAGGATTTATAGAACTGTGAGATCTGTGTGGAGATTTGAAGGAATTTATGTTTTCCAGAATATTTGTTTAAAGAAAAGAAACAGTTTTATAAGTGCTCATAGGTTAAAAGTCCTCACTAACACTTACTGTGGATTGATTTAAAATGAAATAAACTTTTCTGCTTGTTACTGTACTCTTTTCATTGATATTTCTGCTTGTTTGTTTTTATTTTTATTTTTTTATTTTTTGGCTTGCTATTTTGGGTAGCAAATTTCTTCTACAGTAAATATGGAAAAATTAGCCGTAAGCTTATTACAGTATTTTACTTTTGCAGCTAAAATAATTCTGAAGTCTAATATTTAAAATGGTACATGTGGATAAACCAGATTAATTATAGTGATGGAACACTAGTGGCTGAAATTACTGATAGACACATCAGTTCTTCTATAATCAGAATCTTAGAATTGACTTTTTAGTGCAAAATGATGTCCTATGAAACACCACCTCTGACAGTTGATCATTCAGTTTGTGTGTAAAAGTGACAGGGAACATCCCACATCCCAAGGTTCAGCCTTCCATTTATGTATAACTCTTAATTATTGAAAATATTCACCATTGATTGGATTTGCTATTTCTAACCTTTTCAAGTTACATAAAAAAAGAAATGATCCCTTACTGAATCTGGAAGAGTCAGTGTTTGTGCTGCCTGTCACTACCAGAACTAATAGATAGAGACAGATTGAATCTTTACAGGTGCTTTATTCAGATGGCCGGCCATCTAAGATGTTGGGTTGTGTAACTTAAAAGACTGTCCTATACCCCATCTCAAGTAGACCTTTTTTATAAGGAGAAGAAAAATGTAAGGGGTTTGGAATTCAGGAAAAAAGTAGGTAAGGGATTTGGAATTTAGGAAAAAGGTTAATCAGACAAAAGCTGCAGCCCAACAATTTTTCTAGCATCCTTTCATCTGGTGATTTTTTTATCTTCGTCCTGAGTGAGGAAGTCTCTTCCCTGGAGCACAATGGCTCAGATATCTTCTTGATTGTTTGCAGTCCTCCTGGGGTACTAAAGTTGAATTGCTTGTAGTCTTCTGGAGTCAGGGTGGGTCATACCTACAGTTCCTGGAACAATAGTTTTTTATATGCATTTACTACTAAGCTTATTAACTGTAACTTAAAATTTTCTAACTCTTGAGCTTCCCCATCATTACTTTGGTCATTATGTTCAAATAATTGGAACACGTACCAAATTCTCCAATTTTTGCCTTTGCTGTCAAGGTATCTATACGTTCAATTATTCCTCATAATTACACACACACACACACACACACACACACCCCACCCCCCTAAACTCCATTAGGTAGATATTTGTAATTTTCTTGACTTTATAGATGAGGGAATTGAGACTGAGAAGTAACTTAAACATGGTCACAAACCTAGGATATAGTGGAGCTTGAATTTGAACCTCTGTAGCTTTGCTTTAGAAACTTTACTTTTAGCGCCAGTGTTGTCTTATACTATTTTCAAATTATTTATTTTAAGACTTTATATGGAAGGCATTCTTATTCTTTAGCTTTTAGTATTCTTTGTAAATGATATATTTCAGCTAACCTACTTGGTTTATGAGTACAAATAAGACTGGCTACTTTCAAAATTCTCTAACATTGTTCTATTGAAAAATTGACTAAGGATTGCACTGGTGTTCCATGTATAAGCATAACAAAGATTTGTGAAGGAGAGAGGTTTTTATTAATAGGGTGCCCAATTTGAGGGGCCTGGGAGCATTCTTGCTTTGAGCCAACCTCATCTGCAAAGCATAGAAATTCCTGTGATCCCAGAAAGACTGAAGTCCAAACCCATGCACAGAAGTTTCCCATTATTGCTTATCTGTCCTTTTGGAGTCCCAAGATGGCTAAACAAACGGGTCTTCATTCTCAGGCTCTCACTCTGCCTCTCTGGTATGCACTCGTGGACTCTAGCATCGCCATTACTTTGTGCAGCTCTCTTTTTCTCCTGGGATCTGGGGTGCACTGCCAGATCACTCCAGATGGTTGTGCGGGGGAAGCTGTACATGTTGGGTCCCTGCTCCTGATGCTGTCTGTGCCCCTAGGGCCTAGGAACATGCCTCTGTGCATTGCTCTCAGGGCGAGCCCAAGGGCTGGTGCCCGTTGAGGCACATATCCCAGCGTGGGACTCCACCTCTGCTGCTGGTTGGGGCCTCTGCGAGGCCAAAGCCCCGAATGCTCCCCAACTACCGCACAAGGCGAGAAAAAACGAGACTTCTGCTTGAAAGTCCCTTCCCCAAATCCCAGGCGCTGTGAGAGCGTCCAGCTTTTCAACCAATGTGCGCTAATGTTGGCCGTGTTTGGCTTTGCTACTTTTCTGGCTGCTCTGTTCAACAAGGTGGCAAGATCACGAATCACGCAGAGGTGCCCAAGTCTCTCACCCAGGGTGGAGCGTCTGGCCTCTGCTGCAGCTTGCTGACCTCCAGTATACACGTGTGTTTTGACCTTTTCCGCCCGGTGCAGCCTCAGTACAAGCTCCCTCCATCTGGTTCTGGAGCTGCTTGGCTGTTGTTGCTGTGTTGCCTAGGGCAGCCTCTTCCTGCTGTGGCTGATTTAATCTGCCATCTTGGAGTTTCTCCCCACCCTTCTATGGGGCGGTGCTGGCTCTGACAGATTGGGGTTTCTCCTGGATTAGGGTCTCCCCCGTTCCCCAGCTATCTGGCCTGACCAGCCTGTTACGATATGAGTTTCCTAGTACCTGGAATCTGTCTGAAACCACTTTTTTGGCCTTACTCTAGATAGTAGATTCTTTGAATCCCCAATGTAAGGTATTACATTCATTTTTCTTGATTTTAGCTCAATTCGTTAGTTTATTTAAAGATTTATTTTTTATAATTTTATAATTAGATTTCACTAGGCTGCCTTCTGTATCTTTACCCAGATTTCTGTTAAAACTATTGAACGGTTCTGCCATTTTTAAGTATAGGCATCATTCTGAATTCATATTAATCTGTGTAACTATTAAATTAGCTACCATTTTTCCCGATAGATTTTTTCTGATGCATAAATCTGACTTTTTAAATACTAAGTGTTTTATTTCTATGCTGCTGCCAGTGTATATAACATAATTACTCTGTAAAATAGAAATTCATGAAAATTCAGAGACGTAGATGTTAAGGACTGACAAAAGAGGTGTATAGTATGGTGCATGTTATAAAGATGAGCTTATTGTGCAGGCTTCAAATTTAGCTGTCTTTGAATATTCACTGATTGATGAAAAGTGGTTTAGAACTCCTTCAGGGATTCATTTCGCTACAAAAAGGAACAGGCTTTCTTGGGTGTAAAGGGATTGTACTCGAAGATACTCCAGTCAGCAGAAGGTCATGTTTAGCATTCTACAGAGAGAATTGTTTCAGATCTGCAGCTGCCAGGGAAACCTTCATGTGGTTGGTTGAGCCTGAGGTGGGAGCAGTCAAACCACTTTTTTCACGGTGGTGATGCTGGAGGAACCAGACTTGGTGCACATGAGAGTCAGGCAGATTCATCTGTAGTGGGTCAGTTGGTCTTGGGTCTCTGGGGCGAGATGACGGGGCAGCCTGTCCCTTGATAAATTAAAAAAAAAAATGCTGTTTGGAATAGACTGAACAATGGAATATGGGCAATTTCTCAATATTAAAAGGTTCTCATTAGGTTACCAACTATATCCCGATGTGTGACAAATATAACACAGCCCCTGTGCTTTTCTACTATTAGTATTTGAAATATCTGTTATTTTGTTATTAGGATGGTAGGGTTAGAGTTGTGGGTCTGAAACTTCCCAATTGTACTGCTAAGATATTCGTCCCCCACAAAAGTAATAACTTGAGAAGCAATTTGTATATGCAGTTGGGCAGTTGAGCCCCCAAGTTGTGCATCATAGAGCATGAATGCAATCATTTTAATATGGAAAATTTTCCGGTTGGCATTATAGGCCTCAATATGGCTGAGAAAATTTAAAATAGTCCTGTTGGGGTAGATAGAAAAAGCGTTGCCAGATTAAAGATTGCAAAATAAAGAAAAATTGAAGTCAAATTATGGAAAGCCTTCATTTCCATGCAAAGCTTGAAATTTCTTGTCATCCCTAGTAATTCCCATCCTGTGAGCCACAGCTTCTAGAGGAGTCTCAGAGTTTTGTGGCATCTGCATGTGTACTGAACAAATAGTACTTTCCTACGCAACTATTATTTTTCACTGCCTTCATGCTGTCTTTTATAATGTCTGGTACCTATCTCCCCTGAGCAAGCTCAGGTCAGTATAAAAGCATGCATGCCTTCTTTCTTTTAGTGTACACTTTGAGAAACAATCGAAGAACCTAAGAATCCCTATTGTTTACCTTCTTATATCTGAATAAGTCTTTATGAATTAACTGAGTAAAATTAGGTAACTAGAATATTAAGGCCCTTTTATTTTGATAGTGTTGTATTTACTTGCAGGGAATGCTAAATAGCCATGGTACAAATTGTTGGCTTTTGTTTACATGCATAATTCTCATTAAATTGTTTAGATACCAGAAACTTAATAGCCAAACAAAGCAAACTTATTTAATCTTCCCTAGTCCCCATTTCTGTGCTCTGAGGCTACATTCAGAGTGTACCCTTCAAGTCTATATTCTAATGTTTCTGCAGTGGATGTGTACATTCAGGTACCACATGCTATTATGTGTGTTTTAAATTTTTCACTGGTTTCATACAGCAGGCATCAATCATTCTACATCTCTCTTTCCTCCCATTCAACATTTCTCCCTAAGATCTACCCATATTGATAAATTATCCATTGAGTTCATGCAGTTAAACTATTGTGTAGCATTCAGTTATGAATATAACATATATCCATTCTTCTAATGATGAACTTAATACATTTTGGAGTCAAAAGTGAGATTATAGACTATCTAGAAAGCAATGAGGAGAGCATTTCCATTTCATTGGCTAACATTGATATTTAAAGAAAAATGTATAGTTTAAATAATTTTATTTATTAAGTAAATAAAAATAGAGAATTCAGAACTCATGTTTAGAGATTAAGAAAATAATACCAAAACCAAATAGGACATGGAGATTAAAGATAAAACTGTAATTAATGGAATTGGAAACAAAACAAAAGTAGTGGAAAGGATAAATCCCAAAGCTGGTTCTTGGCAAAGACCAATGAAGTAGATAAACCTCTTGGAGAAGGAAAATTAAAATTGGAGTAAAAATAAACAGGATTAGGAATGATAAAGTAAACATCATCATAGACACCCAGATATGAGTGATTAATGGAATTTTATGCAAATCGTCTTGAGAATATTACATGCAATACTATGATGCCAAAGTTGAAAATTGAGAGGAAATAGATGATGTAATAGCAAAATATGTTAGTTAAATTGACCCTATTGGTAAAACACTGACCAGTTTCCACTAAAGGATCAAAAAAGATGATTGAAGATCTGTTATTGGAAAATGAAGCTGAGCGGATGGTTTCGTAGCAACTTCATTTACTTTATAAAGAACAATCTGTTACTGAACAGAGTGGGATTCGGCTGCCTGCCATTGAACACTGGCGTTAACAGATTGATGGAGAAGGAAAAAGGTCTTTATTAAAAGGGTTCCCAATTTGGGGAAGCTGTGCACTCCCCAACTCCAGGCCAACTCTTCTGCAAAACACAGAAGGAACCCAGCCACCCCCAGAACCAGAGTCCAGAAACACTGCTTCATTCTTATCTGTCCTTCTGGGGCCCAGTGCTTTTATGTGAGCCTGTCTTCCGCTTCAGGCTCTACCCTGGACTGTGCATTTGTGGGCCCCGTGTCACCACTGTCTTGCATCTTCCCTTTCCTTGGGTCTGGGGCCACTGCCAGACCACTGTAGCCAAGCATGCAGCAGAGCTCAGTGTGCAGGGCCCGATGCCCAAGGCTACTCATGCCTCTGGGGCTTGCAAATGCTCTGTACTGTGTGTTTGTGCACTGATCTCAAAGTGAGAGAAGTGGCCCAGTCCGGGCACCTATGTGGCTCAGAGCCTTACAGTCCTGCAGGTGGCCATTGGTGGGGGTGCAGCCGAGCACGGGACTTGCCCTTGGCTCCAGCCAGCCCACCAGAGACTCGCCCCTTTTTTGCTTAAAAAAGGGGCGAGTCTCTGCAAGCCCTCTGTTTAAAAGTCTGGTACCAAAATCCAATGTACAGTGAAGGCGTCCAGATTCCCAGCCAGTCCAGGCTAGTGCCCATCATGCTTGTCAGCCTGCACAACATCTCTGCCCCCTCCTTGTGCTGCCATGATCTGGATAGTGGGGGTGGGGAGGATTTCTAGCCACATGCAGTATTGGGCATCACCACAGGTGTCTTTACCCTTTACCTGGTGGTACAGAAATCCGGAAATCCATTGAGCTCACTGTGGCTTCTGCTTGCCTCTAGTGCTTCCTGACCCTGCTCCAACTCCACAGCCTCTCCTACTGCCTCAGGGCTCCCTCCCTCATTCTGCAGAGATCTCGCCAGATTCTCCCCAGTAATAATTTCATAGTAAAGGAAAAAAAAAAAAACAATTCTGTAGTGTAGGAGGTGCCGAACTACTCACTATATTCTGTCCAGTACACGTATTTTTATCATTGATAAAAATGCTATCCAAAAAGTCGATCTCAATTATGTCTATTAATACGTTTCTATATATAGTATTAGAAAATAGAATCTAGATAGGAAGCAACCAACTAATAATAATACATTTAACCCAATATTACACCAGTGTATCAAACGTTAATGTAATAGATTATATTAACAAATGAAGCAAGGAATATAGTGAGCCATCAGTAGCTGCTGAGAAGGCATCTGGTAAAGTTTCAAGACCATTTCTAATTTTACCTAGAAAAGACGAAAAACATGGAAGCCAAAGGATCTGTAGTTGCCTGTGGCTGGGAGTGGTGGCAAGATTCACTGCAGATGCACTGGAGGGAATTCTTGGGAGTGATGAAAAGGGAACTGGATTGTGGTGATGGCTGTACAACTCTGTGTTACCAAAATATCATTGAACTTTCATCCTTGCATACTTACAGTGATGAAGTGTATGTTATGTAAATTGTAATTCAATAAAGCTGTTTCCAAAAAAAAAAGACCATCTCTAATTTTAAAAAAACTAAGTAAATTAAGAATGGAAGGAAATAATAGCAGATTTTCTAAATGGCAAAACTATTAAAATAAGAACCCAAACATGAATACCTATAATCACTTTATATTGAAGACTGTTTTAGAAGTTTCAGTAAATGCGTTAAAACACTGTGATTAAATAGTTGTTATCACTATTGGAAAATAAGAGCTAAAACTATCATGTTTTCTGTATACTCAGAGACTAGCCCAGGGAACTGTGAAGAGTAATAGTAAAGGATCTTACAATATCAAAGTATTCTATATAGCCTCTGTATCAGATTAATATTGTATTGATGTAGATTAGTGGAGCAGAATGGAGCATCCAGAAATATATCATGTGCAAATTTAATAAAGGGTAAAGATAATATTACAATTCAGTGGGAAATGGGTAGATTATATAATAAGTGATACTGATTCAATTGTCTGCCTATCTGGACAAAAATAAAATGGGGTTTCTGTGTTAAGATAAACTCCAGATGGATTAAAGCCTTGTAAAACAATATTTAAGGTTATTCTGCAACTTTATATAAAAAGGTTAGAAACTCAGAAGCCATTATAGAATAAGAGATGTGTTTGATTTAATAAAAATGAAAACCTTTAATGATAAAGGATACCATAAGAAAGTTAATAACAGTGTTGACACTGAGGCAGACATAGACTGATGGAGTAACACAGAGAGCCCAAAAATAATCCTCACATAGGGTGGGGTGAAAGTAGGTGTACAGCTGTGAGTACGTGAAGCAGATTTTTATTCTTGTATTATTATTTATTAGTTATATTTTTTCTATACAAACTGTAAACCAACTTTTCCTTCACCTTGTATATTGTCAAATATTTTTTGTTTGTTTGTTTGTTTGCTTGTTTTGACAAAAGGCCAAGACCATTCAGTGGGTGAAAACAGTCTTTTCAAAAAAAGGGTATTGAGCAAACTGTGTATCCACATGCAAAAATATGAATCGCAACCTTACCTTACACCACATATAAAAATTGACTCAAATGGCTCAAAATCCTAAAGATAGGAACTAAAACTCTTAGAAGGAAACATAGGGGAAAAACTTTGTGACATTGGATTTGGTAGTGATTTCTGGGTTATGGCAACAAAAGTAAATAGATAAATTGTATTACATCAAATTAAAAACTTCTCTGCGTGAAAGGACACAATCAACAGAGTGAAAACCTACAGAATGGGAGAAAATATTTGCAAGTCATATGTAATAAGGAATTAAATATACAGAATATATAAAGGACTCCTTAAAACTCAACAACAAAAAAGGAAACAACCCTATTAAAGACATAGAGAGGACTCAAAGAGACATTTCTTTAAGGAAGGTGTATAAATAAATAGCCAACAAACACATAAAAGATGTTCACTATTACTAATCATTAGGGAGAAGAAAATCAAAACACAGTGAGGTACCACCCTACAGTCATTAGGATGGCTCCTATTTTAGGAAACCAGAAAATAATAGAAAAGTAAGTGTTGGGGAGGATGTGAAGAAATTGGCTGGAACCCTGTGCACTAAACTGGGAATGTGAAGTGGTATAGTTATATGGGGATTTCTCAAAAAACTAAAAGTGGAATTACCATATGATTCAGCAGTTTCACTTCTCGATATATAGCCAAAGAATGGAAAAGCAGGACCTGAGGAGATATTTTACAGCCATATTCATAGCAGCATTATTCACAATAAACAAAAAGTAAAAGCAGCCTAAGTGTCCTGCGATGGGTAAACAGATCGTGACATATACATACAATTGAATGTTATTCAAACTGGAAAAGGAAGAAAATTCTGACATGCTACAATGGAAATATCTTGAGGACATTATGCTAAGTAAAATAAGCCAGTCACAGAAAAACACACTGTCTAATTTAAGAGGTACCCTGCCCTGGCTGGTGTAGCTCAGTGGATTGAGCACGGGCCTGCGAACCGAAGGATCACGGTTCGATTCCCAGTCAGGGCACATGCCTGGGTTGCCAGGCCAGTTCCCGGCAGGGGACATACAAGAGGCAACCGCACATTGATGTTTCTCTCCCTCTCTCCTTCCCTTCCCCTCTAAAGATAAATACATAAATGAATAATAAAAATAAATAAATAAAAAATTAAAAAAAAAAAAAAACCTTTAAAAAAAAAAAAAAAAAAAGAGGTACCCAGACAGAAAGTAGGATGGTCCTTGCTAAGGGTGGTGGGACAAAGACTGGAGAGTTGCTGTTTAATGTCTTTAGAGCTTTACTTTCGCAAGATGAAGACTTCTGGAGATTGGTTCAAACCCTGGTCAGGGCAGGTATGGGAAGCAACTGATAAATGTCTGTCTCTCATACACAAATCAATAAACATATCCTTGGGTGAGGATTTAAAAAAATAAATAGGATTAAAAAATGAATTTGTAGCCTGAAGAAGATGGTGAGATACAAAATAAGACCTGAGACTTTTACTTGGAAATCACCCTCCATATCAGTTAACTCTATAATTCATAAGATTTGTAGTAGAGGTGAAATTTAGTGACATTATAGTATTCCCCTTACTCTTTATCTTAATAAGTTATATTTATAGTATTGTGATGTCTTGGAGGAAATTAAATGGATTGGTATTGGAAAACACATTGCCTTCTGGGAAAATTATAATTGATTTGGGAAATTGCCTCAGTCTTAAAGTGGTGGTCTCATGAGGGAGGGAGGTATCAGACCTTACTGGTCATGTAAAAAAACAGCAACACTGTATAAAGAGATGATGCAGAGTGCCTAATAACATTTTATTTACACGTGTATGTATAGTTCTTTGTGCACATACACCCCCCCTCACATGTGACAAGTACAACTACCTCATTTAATCCTTACAACAACTCCATGAAGTAGTATGCCATTCTCCTCTAACTGGTATCCTGAGGTTTATTTGACTCAGTTCTTCCTCTTATGCATAAAATATATAGGTGAATTCAAATCCTTGTTCTGCTGGAATGTTAACAATGTGAACTCAGTCTAGTTTTCTCCTTTAGCCTTAGGTGCAAATAAAGAAAATGGTACCTACCTCAGGGTTGTTGAAAGGATCATATGAAAATTTTCTGGCCCAACATGTTCATGGTGCCAAGGCTGAGAAACTTTGATATACAGCGACTGTCCTGGTCTGTTGCTAGGATACCAGACAGTGTAATTTGTATCATGAGAAGGGACAGCTATTAGTGTGAAAATGACGTACCCGTTTGAATTTTCTTTCTTTTCAATTTCTATTTCAGCCTAAGGGTTAATTTTTTTTAAAGGATAAAATACTTAAATAACTTGAATTTTTCCCTTTGATTTATCTCTAAAAAGTAAAATAAGAGACAGAAGGGGGAAAATGTAGTGAAAGTGGAGAAACAAAGTAACTTTGATTCACGGGTGTCAATTTTAATAAATATTTAGTAGAGAAATTTTCAGTGTTCAAGGTGTATTTGAAAATGCACTCTTCTGTGTGCTACTTATTTTATCTTTTATTTCAGTATATCAGCACCTTAAAACTAATTTGTGGTCATTTTTTCCATAGGTATTACCTTATGTGGAAAGTCTTGGGAAACAGGAAAAAATTTGTAACAAAATGCCAGGTTTTCGAAATCATTGTCCACATTTGGATTCAGTTGGTGAAATAACAAAAGAAGATTTAATACAAAAATCTCATGTAAGAAAATAGGTTTTCTTCCCTTCCTTAAAAGTCATATTCATTTTTATCCTGAATATGTAGTTTTTTAAATAAATTACTATAGTATTCTGTGTTCAGGCATCTAATTGTTTGTATATGATATTATTAGTGACATTTCTGTGTTTGGCTGTGTCAAGACAATGACAGCAGTGTCTGTGTGATGTTTGTTTTGTAGAGTGCTTGTCAGGATTGTAAAGTCAGAGGACCAAATCTTTGGGCATGCCTGGAGGTATGGATATATATGTTTCTTCTCAAATGTTTGTTTTTTTAAATTTATATCTGAATGAGGATAACTAGAAGGTTTTTTGACACGAAATATTTTGTAAATGCACATTATTGACGTTTGAAATGACAAAATGTCATTGAAATGACAAAAATTAAATTGTAACCTTTAGATTTTAACATACAGTGCTTCACAGAGTTTTAGGTAAATCACTAAAATATTTTACACTTGTTTTTTTATGAGCGGTGGCGTAACTTTTAGCTTAGGAATATTCTTTTATTCTTCTGTGGCTAGTACCTTTTAGTTAAAATAACTATGGAAAGTCATTTAATCATTAAGTTAAAATGTGATGAAAACTTAGTTGTAAATGTAATTGCAATGCTTTATTGTAATGTGACACATGTTATAAAATATTTTATTTTCCTTTTTGTATAATTATTTATAGAATAAATGTTCATATGTTGGCTGTGGTGAATCACAAGTAGATCACAGCACCATACATTCTCAGGTATGTATATAGAAAATTTTCATGCAAGGCGTTATTATTTTTTTTTTAATCTGAAGGAGAGGGGAAGCAAATACAATATTCTTAATTGAAGTTGTAATTTGAAATTTTGCCCTTTTTTATATAAGATGAATTAAAGCTTAGCTTTTATACTCTTTAAAACCCGGGGAAAGGAATTGCTAATATCAATATTAGAATGAGATTGTAATTAAGAGTAATGATTTTAAGAGGTATACCTCCTGATGTACACCTCCTGATACAGAGGGATGGCTGGACTATTATTACAAGGAAGTGGGGACTGCAGTTAAGATTGAGTGCTTTGGCTTATGACACTGCCTGGCTAATGTCAGATTTAAACTCATATTGCCTTTTTTTGCACACCTTCATTGTTGGAGTTCCTTTTCTACTTCATCCTAGTTTTTTGGTGCTCTTGTGTAATTCTGGTGTGCCTCTTTTATTGTGTTAGGTAGAGCTCTAAGTTTCTTGAGAATGAACCATTTTTTTTCACATCGATGTCCACAGTATCAACTGTTCTTAACCAGGGTTTCTCAAATAAATTGATTAAACCTGAATACCCCAATACATCATTGTACTTAATTAATATACTTCTCTTCTGTGCATCTAGAATGGTAGTGAAATGTACCATTCTTGGGAGCAGTGAGAAAGTAGTTACTCAAATCATTTTCCAAAGGGTATAATTCTGTTACAGAAATACAGTTGAGAAAGGCTAGATTGTTATATATCTAAGATCACTTATTCATCATTACTTGAGTTGTTTGGTGCTTTAACTCGCCTGAGATCTGCCTCCTGCCGCTGCTCCCTGTCATCCATTTCTATGAAACTACAAAATTGGTCCCTGATGCTACAAAGTTTGGGGACTGCTGCTTTAACTCATGTCCTGTACATTCTGCTAGTCTGATCTTTTAGAATAGTTACTGTATTATTGTCAATTATTTTCTTGTATTATGCTTATTTGCTAACTACAAAGCAGTCTTATACTGTTGTGTTTCATTTTTATGAATAGCAGTGAAAAATGACAATAGAATAACTTCTAGAGTAGGCTTAGATATTGTTACTATTCACTATACTTTAGCAGTTTATCAAAAAAAAGTTTTTTGGTGTTCGAATTTAACTCTTCTCTTTTGAGTATATTGTTATTCATCAAACACCAGCAGTTTATCTTCTATGCTCTTCTGAAATATTTTCAATTATACCTAATTATGGTTCCTCTTCTTTGTCCCTGTGAAAATATATAGGAAACAAAGCATTATCTAACTGTGAACCTTACCACTCTTCGAGTATGGTGTTATGCTTGCAGCAAAGAAGTATTTTTGGATAGGAAATTAGGAACTCAGCCTTCATTGCCTCATGTGAGATCGCTTCATCAAACACAAGAAAACAGTGTTCAGGTAATAATCTAAATCCATTTAATAAAAATATTAGATATTTTCAGATAATAGTTTCAGAATTTGTCATGTAGTTTGAAATTTAAAAGAACTCTACCAAACCTATACTGTAAATGTCTGAAATGTATCTCTTTTTTCCCTCAATTCAGACACCGAAGCTGGCCTTTGTTCTTTGTAGAATGACAGATTAGGGAGAGCTCATCTCCCTGAAGATGGGAAAATACCGAATGGGTTTTAAAAACTTAAAAAAAAAACTGGTTTAAATATAGTAGTTATCTTTTTCTAGCAAGTCTGATTCTAGGAGAGGCCTTCTTTGATAGGGAATAACAAATACTAATTCAGCTTCCTTTTCTTCATTTACCTACCTTCTTCATCCCCATTTGTATTACTGTGGACATTTATAATTTATTGAAAACCAGGTAGAATATAATAAAGCTTAGCATCAGTCTTTGGTTACAAACTATGTGTGGGCTTGCAAAGATTGACCATTTAATTTTGAGAAGTTTCCAGTCATAAAAAAATACGAAATGGGAGCCCTGGGAAGCTGGCTTAGTTGGTTGGAGGGTCATTGGGTTCACTAAAAGGCTGCGGATTCGATTCCTGGTCAGGGCACATACCCAGGTTTCAGGTGTGATCCCTGTCAGGGCGCGACCAGCAGGCACTTGGTCCGTGTTTCTCTCTCACATTGATGTCTGTGTCTGTCTCTGTCTCTCTCTTTCCTTCTCCTGCTTTCCCTCTCTCCCTCTCTCTCTAAAAATCAATATATGTATCCTTAGGTGAGGATTAAAAAAACAGGAAAAGGGAAATAAAAAAATTAGAATAGTTGGCCTCTAAGTTAACTGTAGTCATCATTTGCTCTGTATGGTTTAATTAACACATTAGTGAGTTTTTTTCTTCATATCTATTATTATATTTCTATACTTGTCCTTAGTACTAACTCTCTTAGGTTTTTCTGTTGTACCTTTGTATTACATTTTGATAGTAGACATGTGTAATAATAAGTTGCTTGCCTCACACATTATATAACTTAAGATGACTAGGTTTCAGACAAGGTACACTTGTTGCATTTCTGGTTTCATGGTTGAATGGTTCTAGTTAATAAATCACCGCTATTAATGTTGCTCCCTTCGATGTTCTCCCATATTTATTGTTCAGAAATGTTTTTTTTTAGTGTCCTAAATGTTTGAAAAGAAGTTTTCTTGAACATTCTTACATTATTAAAAAAATGTGGTAACTAAAAGCATTATCACATAAGGAACTGTTAATAGTTTTTTATAAGGGCATTACTCAAAAGGTGGCTGAAAGAATAAATGCAGATAATTCAAAAAGAAGTACAAATAAAAACACATTGAGGAAATAGTCACCACTCACTAAAGAACAGTAAGTTAAAACAGCCATCTCTTGGCATTTCTGCCAGAAGAGATTGCAAACTCTTAGTGAATGTTGAGTCTGGTTCAATAAATGTACTGATACTTTTCTGATGACTTGTAAATAATTCTCTGGTGAGTTATATTTGCAGTACACTAAAGACATGACTTTAATTTCATGAAACTTCCTAATGATTCATTGTTGAAGAAATTAGTAGAGAAAAAAATGTTATTTGTACAAATTTTTTAGAGGTAAAGTTTATATGTTGTTTGAACTCAATTTCATCAGAGAATTAGTTATAAAATAACAGTATTAGAAACCATTCAAATCTCATTAAGATTTTTCAAATGGAAATTTTTTTCCAGGAGGTAAGATGTTGAATGATTTTTTAAAAGCCTCTGCAATTCTCTGTATTTACTTACAACAAAATAGGAATATGGGGCTTCCTCAAATGTTCAGTATCTATGGATGCCAGGAAGATAAAGTAGATGTAGAAAGTTTTAGGTCAGTGTAAGGAAATATGCGTGCAGTATAAAGGTGGAATAAAGCTCTGAGTTGGAGAACCAGAGCACATGCTGAGTGCATGCTGCTACTCAGTTTCCTTTTCCAGCTAAATATACTTTGATTTTCTGCTATTGTGAGAGAACTTGCAAAATCTGATTTTTATGTGAGCTTCCCAATTTTTAAAATTTTATCTCAAAGTTTTGCTTGTTTTGTTCTTGTTCTTGTTGTTAAAGGGTGTAGGCTGCCATTTGACCAACAGGTCACCACGTGCAACCTCTGACTTAAGCCAATTCTTGGGAATTAATATTGGAATATTTTATTACTATTTAAAACAAATTATTTTATATATATACAAGGGTGCAAAATTAGTAACAAGCATCAATAACATCCAAAGCTAATATAATTATAGTGAAATAACACACTTAATGTATACTGACATCAATATGTTTATATGCCCCCTCCAAAGAATTATTCTAAAGAAATAAAATAAATGGGGAAAATTAAAAAAAAAAAATAACACAAAGATTGTGGGAGTCTGTAGATAAGTTAGTGAGTTATGATGGTAAAGCTTTAGTATTTTATGTAAAAAATTTAGCAAAATACATGTGCACTTAGGTCTTTTAAGCTGTCACGTGACCTTACTGAATTGGAGTGAATTGTGTTTAAATTCAGAAAAGTCACAAATGACTTTGTTTTTCAAGTACATATGTTAGTAAAGGTAGAGTGATATTTGGTTACCTAGTATAGATCCTTATTACTTTCAAAATACAAATGTAAATTTTATTCTAATTGATAACTTGAATTTTTACTTAAAATAACATCTCTTAGGATAACATCTCTTAATTTTTAGAGTGTAGGCGTGTATGAGATAAAATTAATTTTGTTTTAACCTAAGGATTTATTGAAGACTACTATCTTTTTTGTTATCAAGGATTTTAAAATACCAAGTAACACAACATTAAAAACTCCTCTGGTTGCTGTATTTGATGATCTGGACATAGAAGTGGAAGAAGAAGATGAACTTAAGGCAAGAGGTAAAATAATTTTTCTGTGTAACCCTGATTTGTATGGGTTTCTTTAGTAAACTGTGTAATGTGAAAATTTCAAAATCTAGAGGTGAAAGGAACTCTACAGATGATAATTACAAAAAGAAAAAGAATTTTGATATTTGGCCTAGTAAAATTATATTTGCAAAAAAAGCAAACTGACACCTTTGAGTGATGCTTGGTTTCTCTGGCATCCCTTTACTGCAGCCCACAGTTTTCAGTATAAACTATCTGTATGTAATTTGGTGTAAATTTCCAGTTTTGTGATTGATGTAGGAAATTTTAATCCTTTAAGTGTATATTTAAATGATTATCTGAAAGTTAACACTTTAGCTAAAGTCTGATCTGAGTTGTTCAAGTTGTTATTTTGTATTTCCATAATGTATTTTGTATTTTCTTAACATAGTTTGGGATCCATAATAACTAACATACATAGTTACATATTCATTAAACACATAAAATTGAGTCATTGTATTGCTGAGTGATGATATAACTTATACTTTGTCTTAATAGGTCTAACAGGTTTGAAAAATATTGGCAATACTTGTTATATGAATGCAGCTTTACAGGCTCTTTCTAATTGGTAAGTAGAAAAATTAATTTTGTTTTGTTTGTACAGCCTCTTAAAGTTACTCTGAACAGAAGACCATGCTGCTATAATGTAACACAGGAGCCCCAAATAGGGGAGCCACTTAAGAGTTTGTGATGTTCTGAAAAAAACATCTGCTGGACTTGCCGATGTGGATATACTGTTTATTACACACAGTGCAGGGTAGTGCACCGATGGTGACGGGTTGGTGTGAGAGAGAACATACCTCTTCCAGTCCAAGATTTGTTATTAGGGGTCCCAGACAAAGGAGGCATGTGTCTTCCATGTGACTCTAAATTAAATTACCTTAGTGTGTACGTGCAGAAAGAAAAGCTCGAGAAGCAGTCACTTAGGACAAGAAGCTGCTCCCAAAAGGAAATAAGGAGGGAGTTACAATTCATTCCCAAAATAATACACATTCCTTCTGGCCAGAGGCCTCCTGGCCAGCCCTTGTCACAGGTGGTGGGAGAGCCATCCATTGACCTCACACTCCATCCCAACGTTGCTTTTCCACCTCACATTCTTTGTGTTAATTCTTCCAGGAAGGGGCCTGTGGGGTAAGTATGTTGACACTTTGTATCCGTAAACCACAGATACGGTAAAGGCTACGCCCTAAGACTAAAAGTACAGTATAGAAGCCAAAGAGACTCAGGAAGAGAGAATGCCACCAATGGTTTGTAGCAGTCAGTACTGTAATATTCTTGCACAGGGTTGCTGGCATTCACCCTATGTGTTGCACAATTTCATTTATAGTCCCATTTTTGTTTTAAATACATATGGGTATGTGCTGGCGTACTTCTACCTGTAGTGCTGATAGCCACCCACATCCTCCCAAACTGCATACGTGAGCTATGTATGGTTTGATGTGGTTAGCCTGTTCTCCCATGAGGGAAAACACCTTCTCACACGTCTGTTTGAAGAGGGGATCAGAAGCCTTCCACCCTTGCCATCCGTCCCAATGTGTCTGGTTCACAGGGCGGATCCACCTTGGCAGGCCAGCAGAGGCCTGGGTGGGGAACTCCATGCAGACCCAACAGTCTGAGTGGTTTGTTTAGAGCAGCCAGATTTACCAGCCACTGGGGGAAGGTGTTCTTTCTGCAGAATGGAACCAGACAACCCCCAGAATATGACAGAGAAAGAAGGTAAACAAGGTCAAAGTATACATTCATGAAAACAGAAAGAATACAAAGGTTAATGAACACAGCAAATCATAAACCAGTTCCTGAGTCTGCAAGATTGCCAAATGAGAAGACTTCCAAATGCAGGGCTTTTGTTGGAATGAAATTAAGCAGTGACCGTCCGCTATAGTCTCTTTATCTGTAGGTTAAATGTCTGGTGATATCAGGTGCTCAGGTAAACTCTGTATGTTTGATACTGCATCAGCAGTTCTCAATAATTCCAACTTAAAGATGGAAGAAAAATGAAACATTAGTTTGAAAGAAAACTGAGAAAATTCAGGATACAGTTTAGTTCATAGGCGAGAAATGAAATTTTATAGAGAATTCACTGAATTAGAGTCTACTTGCCATTATTGTGTACAATGGATTTTATTAAAACATAATTCCCCCCTAAAATCACCCTCATTTTTATCAAAGAGCCAAATCAAGACGAATTCATTTACTGCATTAAGTCTAGTTTCAAATTGGCCTGATTATTTGCATAAACACAACAGGAGTAGCTATTGATCATACATGGCTTTCTTCATTCTATTAGGCTGGAATGTTACAAGGAATTCCTAGATTGAGCTTTAACTAGCCTCTCAGGGCTGGAAAGCCAAACCACATAGTTGCCTTCAGGATTTGCCTGCAGTAGGTACCTGCAGATTTGGATGAGTTTCTCAAGTTCTTGACATCTCCAAAATGTTTTGAGGTTCTTCCATGCCATCTTTCAGGAAAGTAACCTTCACTTCTTACTTGGAAAAATTACCGTGGACCATGCGACCAAGTAAAATTCCAGGCCATTTCCCCAAGGGGCTTTTATTGGCATCAAGGTCAATCTTAATTCCTTACGGCTGATGACATCCAGAGTCTAGACAAGACTCCTTTGATCATGACATTCTAGACAAAGATTTAGTTGATAAAAATCACAATTGGAAACTGGGTTTATGCACTCTGTTATGACAGAAAGATTCCTATTGGATTTATGCAAGTAAACATATTGCTCTGGAAAGAATAATAATCATTCATGAAGTGCTTCCAAATTCCAGAGGGATCAGGTAGGGAGAAAAATACAAATGCCTCAATATTCAACATTGGCTTATGAAAGTATACTTTGCCAAATGGCTTTAAGAAACAAAGTTTTTTTATGTCTGAAAAACAAATGATTAAAAATTAGCAATATTTTTTTAACAAAAAGCTATAAAAGCCACAATTGTCTTTAGTTTATTACATCCCGTAATTAATTTCTGTTTACCCTGATCATCTGCAAGCACTTCTGTAAACCCAGTCAATTCACAGAGCTCTAGCAATCTATACTCAGTTCAAAGACATGATCCAAAAATCCATTCTCAGAAATAATGCAACCCAAAACAATTCAGAGTGCTCTCTATGAACCCCTCCCAAGACATAATATATATTTTTGCAAATGTATTAGAGCAAAAACAGTGACTGTTTATAAATGACAAAACTTAAAATGATATGGTTACAAAGTTCGGTATAATGCAATTGACAAAGGAAGTTGCTTGCCTGCAACATTTAAGATAACTAAAATTACAAACTGAAAGTATATTAGAACTCATATAATCTCTAGAGCATCTACTTTAATAGTAAAAATAGGTGTATACAAACAACATATGTATTATTTCTTTATTTTACAAAGCTTCCCGTGTGCTTTTAGCTTATTAAATAGGCCTAACTAGTTCAGAACTTCTTTTTTATAAAGGAGGGAGAAAAATCCTTGAGTTATTCGAAGGGCCACTTTGGAATGATCTAAAATCATTTCTCAATTAAAGTCTCTTAAAATTTGAACTTTGGGAAGGCTGTCAAACAAACTTAACCAAAAGATTATAATAGAAACTTTGTAAAACAATACATTTTTTATGGTGATAACTGTAAGAGAGAGTAATTAAACTTAAAACTTCTTTTCACTTTAAATAATTTTTCCAGATCACAGGATTGTGCTTTAATTTTTTTAGGCCAGTAAAACATTATACCCTAATTATGCCATCCAGAGGCAGAAAACACACCACATGTAATACACAAACACATATCACATAAAGATCATACAGATGAAGACTGAACACAAAGTCTATACACATAATTTGACTGATTAATTTGGGTAGAGAAGGCACACTATGTTCTCATTTGCTTGTCTTTCTGCTTCTTCCTCTACACAATCCTTCTGCAACTTCTTAGTTCCTTTTAACTCATCCAGAAATTAGAACAATCTACTTTTAATTTTATTTCTTTCAAAACATATTGCCATAATTTACATATTTTGTTACTAAAGCCATATATATTTTTTCCAACTTGAATGTAGTTAGCATTCTTTAGATTGACACATTCATGAATACATTTCATAAATCTTACCCTGTTTACTAGACCTTTAGCAAAACAATTCTAATTAGTCTAAAATGCAACCTATGCTGCTCTTTTCCAAAACAGAAACAAGACAAAATCTAAAGCAAAGGCAAAATTTCAAAGCAAAGGCAAAATTTCAAGAATGGATTAGGACTAGACTTAGCATCCTTGTTTTTCTCTCTAATTTAAGTTCACTCTCTAACTGCTGTAGTTTTTCTTCAGCTGCTTCCTTTTTCACCATGCAGGTCCTCTGCAAGGCCTGCAGGAACATTGGGGGCAGCCCCAATACTGGGTGCACCACCCCAGGATTATCCCCTTTATTTCTAGGATTATTACCCAGCCTTCCCCACTCAACATGTTATCACATGCAGTCTACTCTATGGGGGCATTTTCCAGAATATCCCATGATACCAATTTGTAACGCAGGAGCCCCAAACCCAGGAGCTGCTTAAGTGTTCATGATAGTCCCAAAAAAACCATCTGGTGGACTAGCAGATGTGGACATGCTGTTTATTACTCATATTACAGGGGAGGGCACTGAGGGAGGTTGGTGCGAGAGAGAACGCACTTTCAGTCTGAGGTTCATTATAAGGGGTCCCAGGCAAAGAAGGCACTTGTCCTATGCAAGACTGTAAACTACATTACCTTGGTGTGTATGTGCAGAAAGAAAAGCTCACAAAGCACAGAACAGGAAGCCACTCCCAAAAGGAGATAAGGGAGGAGTTCTAATCCATTCCCAAAACAACACATGTTCCTTCTGGCCAGGGGCCCCTTTGTCACAGGTGGTGGGTGAGCCATGTATTGACCCCACATGTAGTATGATCAAAAAAAAAAAAAAAAAAAAAAAAGGAGTGAGAGGAGAAAATAAATACATGTTAATAGTAATATGGGAAAGAGTTAACAATTCTATTCAGTTCCCCTAGCCAACAGAATTCTATGAATCACCGGCTTTACTTCTTCCCTTACGTTGCCTCAACAAATAGGTTTTTTTTCTCCCATTTTCTGAAATGCCCCTATTTAGAAAATTGTGTGGAATAACTAAAACTAAATATATTAATACTTCTGAGAGGTTACTTCCTCTTTCTTGTGGAGTAACTCTTAAGATAGCGCAGGTAAGAAACGGTTGGATGGAATGTTCTGTATCTCTCTGTTAGGGCCATCCGGTCTAACATGTAGCTTAGGTCCAGAGTTTCCTTACTGGTTTTTCTGATTAAATGATGAATCTGTTGTTGCAAATGGAATATTGAAGTCCTTTACTATTACTCTATTGCTATCTATTTTTCCCTTCAGATCTGCTAATATTTGTTTTATATATTTAGGTGCTCCTTTGATCAGTAGGTACAAATTACAAATGTTATTCTCTTGATTAATTTATCCCTTTATCATTATATAACGACCTTCTTTATCTCTTGTTACATCTTTTGAGATAAAGTCTATTTTGTCTAATAGAAGTATAGCTACCCCTGTTTTCTTTTGGTTCCACTTGCATGGAATATCTTTTTATGGTAGCTAATTTATTGCACGCCAGGATTTGGTTCTTCTGCTCAGTTAGTTTCCTATAACTGAATAGATTCATGGATGTTTCCTCAAGTTATTCAAGCTCCTTACATTATAAATTGCTAACTTCAGCCACTGGATATATAGTAGAACCACTTATTGGGATGTAGAAGCTTGGAGGAAGCAGATTCACTAGAAAGTTAAACTTTGATCACTTCTTGGACTTTTGGCTAAGATCAACTGTAGTATCTGTTCTTATCAGAAAGTTAAATTTTGAGCATGTTAAATTTGAGATGCCCAAGACAGCCATCTGTTGGGGCATTTGATATAAATCTGGAGTTAAGGTGAGATGTTGGACTTTTGTAAATTTGACGCCATGGCATTGGCATATATGTGAAAATTTAAGATCACCTAGGGAAAAGTGTATGTAGGGAAGAGAGGAAAAATTACAGAATGAAGTCCTGAGGACCCCTGGTATTTAGCCTGGTAAGAGCAGAAAGAACAATAAAGAGGGAAAAGAGTTGTCAGAGACGTAAAGAAGAAAAGTACATTACATTGGTCAAGAGAGGGTTGCTCAAGAATGAGGGGTTAAGTCACTTGTGACAGTATCAACTGGATCTGGCCACATTGAGGACTCTGATATGGTGGAGTCAAATCTGGTTTCAGTGGGTTGAGCGAGAATATGAAAAAAATGAATGGGAGGCTGTAAATGAGAGCAAAGGTGTAACAGATAGAGGGCTCTATGTGCTGTCGGTTCATTGAATGATGAGAAGACAGTGTTAAGCTTGATTACATTCTAATACATTTCATTTCTTTTTTTTAATTAGCCCACCTTTGACACAGTTCTTTCTTGATTGTGGAGGACTAGTTCGAACAGACAAGAAACCAGCCATTTGTAAAAGTTATCTTAAACTGATGACGGAACTGTGGCATAAAAGCAGGTATGTACTTAATATATTTGGGGTTTTTTAAGTGTTTTTTAAATGAATATCGTAAGTATTAAAAGGATGCAGGTGCATTTGTGTACCTGAAAAATGTAGAAGAGACAGATTTGAGAGCAAGTTCACTTTGGGGTATGTTATATTTGAAACTGAACACCCAAATGAATCATCTGGACTGGAGGTGTAATGTTGAATTGCTGAAGCTCCTGTTACTGAAACTTTGGAGTTTTAATGCAGGAGAGAGCATTCTCACAACACTAAAGTCAGACCATAGATACCTGTACAAATTTTCATTTTTTTGCTTATGTTTATTTTCTCTAAAGTATAGCATTAGAAGAATAATTGCTGTAATATTTTACTAATATTCTTTTAAAGCTATTCTGAAAATTGCTTTTACTGTTCATCCTTTCTAATGGTTCCAAAGAACTACCCAGCTTTACCTACCCCTAAGAAAATAATCACCAAAGCCATCTTTTTAAAATCATTTTTAAAAACTGCTTTTATGTGAGGCTTTTGAGATCTTAATGATTTCTAATGTAAAAATTTCAATAGTTTTTCAAGTTTTAACATTCTTATGTTCATAAGTGCCTCAGTTTTCTTTGTGATGTTTGACTTCCTTAGTATTAAATAATACTAAGAGTATTTTTAAGAATTTGTTGCTACTGTCATTTCAGTAGTTCCAGGAAAAGAGGAAGGTTTTAATGAGTTCTTTTGGGATGTGGAGGTAAATGTTATTCACATCACTAACGTGAAGAGCCGAATCCCTGATTGTGATTGTTCCTATTGGGTATTATCCAGTGCTGCCATGGGCTCTGTAAACTCCTTTCTGCATCGTTAAAAGTAGCCTTTAACTGCTGTGTTTAAGCTTCTTTGTCCTGAATTCAACTTTAGACTTAATATTCCTGGAAGTTTAGTAGATTTCAGAAGTGCCATAGCACAGACTTCTGAGTAATTAAATCTCATATGTTGGTTTACTTTTCATTTTTGTTTCCAGAGTATTTGATGTCTGGTTTTAAAATTTTGCTTAGATAATATATTAGGTACACTTACCTTAATTATCCAAGAAATTTTAAGTAATTAAAATTTTATTTTAAGTAATTGTTTTTGAAACATTATATAGTGGAATATGATTATTTTATTAGGGAAGAGAACAATAAAATACAATCTAAATATCAGTAATAACCTGTACTGACAAGCCTTTGAAACATAATACTGGGCAATTTTGAATGATTTTCTTTTAAACAGTATCACTTTTCAATTTAATACCTTCAATTCTTGATTGCTAAATTCTAAAATAAACTAAAAATCACAAATTTCTCATTAAAAATGTTTTTTTTCCTTAGGCCAGGGTCCGTTGTGCCTACTAATCTGTTTCAAGGAATTAAAACCGTAAATCCAACATTTCGGGGGTATTCTCAGCAGGTTAGTCTTCATCACTTTTTATTTATAATATTAACCTTTAATAAATTTGTTAAATGTTATTATGCATTATGCTATTATGCAGTCATTTGTATTTCTTCCTATATAATTTATTTGTTTATTATTTTTCTCTCCTTGTATCTTTATTCACCAATAATAATCTTTTATCTTATTTTTGCTTAGATTTTCTCCCTTATTATAATCTTATATTTTTTTAGAAATTCTTAATTTTGGCATGGATAAATGTATCAATATATTTCTTCTAGTACTTTAAGCTTTCAAAAGTTCTATACCCAGAGATAAATTTTCACCTATATTTTCTGTATTTTATGCTTTCATTTAAAAAAAATATAATTTTTTAATACGTTACTTATTTCATATTACAATATAATCCAAATTTTATTTTTCACAAACAGCATCATACTACTAATTGTATCATACTACAAATTTAAGACTTTTTAAATATGATTTTAAAAATTTCTCATTGATTTTTGTGCTTATATTAATATATAAAATAGGGTCTGTTTCTGGGCTTTCTAATCTATTTGATTGACCTGTATTTTTTTATATTAGTACCAGTGGTAGTCTTAATTATTGTAGCTTTATATAATATCCTCTAATATTCAAACCTGGCCCTCACATACTTTTCTTTTCTCAAAACAATACTTATTTCCTGTTAATTTTTTTTTGGTGCGGATTCCTGGAACACCAGACACTAATTTTGTAGATGTGAATTGAGGCCTACCTACAAATTTGTATTTAAGCATTTCAGGTAGATTAAGGATTTCTTTCTGAGATATAGTACAAGATTGAATAAAGCTTTAATTTTAAGCTGAACTTATAAAATATTTGGATTTAGGACATTTCTCTGAATTGTCACATGAAGCAAAGCCATGTTTTTTTTTTTTTTTTTATGCCTTCCTCCTCCACTTTTTAAAAATAGCTCTGCTAAAGCTGATCTCTGGATCAGCTTCAGTTTTATAATTATTTTTGTTTTATTTACATAATTTTTTAGAATTTAATGCTTCCCATCCCTCCAATGCCTTATGTTCTACAAAGTTGTATTTCCATGGTCTAATGCTACACGTTTAGTTGATATCAGTTGGTAACCACATTCTGTACATTTTTCCTTAAGTTTCTACATACCAACATTTTTAATGAATTGATAATATCTACTTTGCTTTTATATTAGGATGCTCAAGAATTTCTTCGATGTTTAATGGATCTGCTTCACGAAGAATTGAAAGAACAGGTCATGGAAGTAGAAGAAGATCCTCAAACGATAACAACTGAGGAGACGATGGAAGAAGACAAGAGCCAATCAGATGCAGATTTTCAGTCCTGTGAATCTTGTAGCAGCAGCGATAAAGCAGAAAATGATAATGGCTCTAGAGGCTTTTCTGAAGATAATAATGAAACAACAATGTTAATTCAGGATGATGAGAACAATTCAGAAATGTCAAAAGATTGGCAAAATGAGAAGATGTGTAATAAGATTAATAAAGTAAATTCTGAAGAATTAGATAAAGACAGAGATTCTGTATCTGAAACAGTCGACTTGAACAACCAGGAAACGGTCAAAGTGCAAATACACAGCAGAGCTTCAGGTGACAATTTTAATCATTTGAAAATGGTGGTGTTTCATCAGTCCAGAATGAGTGTAAAATATCATTATATATTTATGTTTAAGATTGTATTTGTAATTTCACCATTTTCAGATTTTTTGAGGGAAAACTAGCATGGCATGTGACTAAAATCAAAACACATTTCTAATTTGTATACTAATGTTCACAGTTTATATTTAGCATAATAAAAATGAAATACAGTGATTAATAACTTTAGCTGAATGTTTTAGATGTAGTATACGACATTATAGTTCAACTACACTAATTTGAAGAAAGGGGGAATTAAATAGTTATGTTTGGGCTCTCTAAGTAGTCAAGTTTAGTTATATATGCATGTGAGTGTTAAGTTAATGTCATTTTAAGCAGACTCTGTTAAGATCCTGGGAAAAAGCAAAGTAATCCAATTGTAGTTTTGTAAACTTGTACAATATTAGATTTAGGTTGCTGTCATTGGAGTCACATCAGCTACAAAATATTTGGTGTATGCTTTAGGGTTGGAGTTTAACTATAATGAACCTTATTATGATATATTATATTCTTATACTAGTCAGTGTTCCTTTGAGAAAGAGCAAGAAGTCCAATGAAAGCTGTTGAGCTATATCGCTTTGTAGTTTGCTTTTATTTCTTCAAGAGTTAACTTATCTTGGCTTAATGTGGTATTTTGTTCTCCAAAACACATAAAATTAAACCATCTGAGGTTTAAATTTTCTAATCTTAAAATAAGTGGCAGACAAGTTACTGAAATAGTTATTATCTTCTGTAATTACTGAAGAGTGAGAACTGCTAAACTATTTATTTAGGTATTTGAATTAACCCAAGTTTCTTCTCAAAGAAAAGGATATGTCCTTAAACAGAGGAGTACTTGTGGTTCACCTAGGTACAGTGCATAAATGCCTTCTAGTCAGGAAAATGTGTTAGGCTCCTTAATTATACTGTCCTTATGTTCAGAAGTTTAGTTGTTTTTAGAAGGTGCATAGTTAATAAATACATGAAATACCAGCATCGTAAGACAGCTTGGACAGCTGTCTAGCTCTTCTTTGTAAAAAGTCTGGTTAAGGAACATACTTGCTCTTTACCGCTCCCTAAACTTATTAATGACCTAGAACAGGAATCTGAGCTTTTGCATTTTTAAAGACCTGACTTAAAAAAAAAAGTGACAAAGACCTTATATGATGGGGAACCCAAAAGAAGACTGGAGTTATCTTCTGGAGAACAGGTCCCTTGTAATATAGGCTCCCCTGGCTTGTGAGTGTTCTAGGAACCCATGTATATCAGTGTACCACCTGGTGGTGTTGTGAGAGGCTGTGTTCGGCTTCAGTGAGTTTTTTGAAGACTCGTTTTGTGAATTTGCCCATTTTGTGATGGGTAATTTGCTGGCATATCTGCCCATGCTGCACTGAATGTTTAGCCGTTTTTGACTCCAAAATGGCATGACCTCCATGCTCCACCCTCCCTATTCATCTGATCTCACCCTGAGTGACTTTGTTTCCCTGGATGAAAAAAGTCTTCAAAGGGAAATGTTTTACTGATGTGGAAGAGGTGAAACAAAAAAATGGCAGAAGCACTAAAAGGCATCAAAATCGACAGGTTCAAAAACTGTTTTGAGCAGTGCAAAAAATGTCTTGATAGATATATCCCATCAGATGGCAAGTGATTTGAAGGTGGCTGAAGTGTAAGCATATAAGAATAAATACACATTTTTAAATAAATTCTGGGGTTTTTTTGGGGTCCCCCATTATATGGCACACAAAACCTAAAATATTTACTATCTGATCCTTTACAGGAAACATTTGCCAATCCCTTACCTAGATCACATTAGCTTTATTCTCTTTGAAGGCCTGGAGTGACTCTCTTTCCTTCTGTCCCCCTGAAATTATGCAGTCTACTTTTAGTCATGGTGGACATAATAAATGCCTATGTGGAAGTAATTTATTTTGCTTATTTGGAAAAATCCCTGGAGTTATTCTGTTTCAGGGTCTCTTATGAACAATTCTCATTTCTTTACTCAAATACTTATTGAGCACAGTCCCTTACTCTGGAATGCATGTTATGTACTGAGAATCCAACAGCAAACTATCAAGACAGTGCTCATGGAGCTTATATTTTCTTGATTCATAATTTAATTCCAAAAAAAGTTTCTTTCCTGACAAATGGGTCAATTTTCTTTTAGCACAGTAAGAATAAAATTATTTATGGTTATTTCATGCCTAAATTTCCTCATTGATTTTGATTACTGTGTTAGTTTGGGAAGATAGTCTTTTTTTCCCATAGTGTTTTAAAAGCTTTAAAAAAAAACTGTCCTAAGTATCTTTTTAAAAAATACTAAATTAGGACAAATATGAATCTCTTTGGCTTTATACTTCCACTGCTCACTTCCTGAATTGTCTACAACAGTAATGTGTTGTAAACAGGAATTGGATTCTTACAGGAAAAATCACTGTTACTTCCCTGAGCACTTTGTCAAATATTTCACCTGGCATTTGTTAGTGTGAATTGTGTTCAGAATCACAAATGAAGAAACCTTTAACATAATTAACATTATCTAACAGCTGGAATAAAAGTACTATTTAAGGTAATAATACACATTTTAAATATTACAGAATATATTACTGACGTCCATTTGAATGACCTGTCTACACCACAGATCCTTCCATCAAATGAAGGTGTTAATCCACGTTTATCAGCAAGCCCTCCCAAATCAGGCAATTTGTGGCCAGGCTTGGCTCCCACACAAAAAAAAGGTAGATGTTTCAGATGTTTCATTTAAAGTGTTAATTATGAAATAGTATTCAGTCCTTTAAAATTGACAGCATGATTTTACACAACCATGATTTAAAGTTTTTTTGTTATGTGTGGCACAAACTTATATGCAATAGAATTCACCTTGGTATAGAGTTCTGAGTTTTAACACATGCATAGATTCTTATTACCACCCCCACAAACAGAATATAGAACAGTTTCAACATCCCAAAGAATTCCCTTATACTATGCTTCAAAAGCACATTATCCCCTACTCCTTCCTAAGCATTAGTCCTGTTGCTTTCTCCTCTGTTCTTATTCTGCCTTTTCCAGAATGTCACATAAGTGGAATCAGACAGTATGTAGTCTTTTGAAACAGGCTTCTTTCACTTAGTGTAATGCAGTTGAGATAATAGTCATGTTGCATGTGTGAATAATTCCTTTTTATTACTAGTATTTCATTGTATGACTGTACTACTATTTATTCATTCACTCATTGAAGAACATTTGATTGTTTCCTCTTTTGGGTAACTATGCATAATGCTGCTATAAACATTGGTGTAGAGGTTTCTGTGTGAACATAGTTTTCATTTGTTTAGAGTAAACACTTAGAAGTGGGATTATTGGGTTTTATGTTAGTTTTGTGGTTAATGTCATATGAAACTTTTGTCAAGAGTGGCTGTATCATTTTACATTCCTACCAACTATGAATGAGAGTTCCAGTATTATAAAATGTAAAACTATTAAACTCTTAGAAGAAAACATAGGAAAAAATCTTAACAACCTTGTGATAGACAAAGAATTTTTAAAGACATCAAAAGCATGATTCATAAAAGAAAAAAATTTAAAACTTTCTTGGTAAAAGATACTATTAAGATGGGGAGAAAATATTTGCAAATCACGTAACTGACGAAGAACTTATATCTAGAATATAAAGAACTCTCAAACTTAATTACAGAATTATTTCTTCAAATGTAGCTTTACTTGAAATCAAAAACAAACGAGTAAAAGCAAAAGTGTTCTGATTAAAGTCAAGATGGCAGAACTGAACCCCTCCTGTTTCACTTGGTTTCTCTCTCTTTTTAAGCAATGCTCTTGAATGGTATTTTGACAAATTTCTTAAACATAGTAAATTTTGCTGTTTAAGATTCAAGAAAAAAATGGTAAAGGAACTACTTTGATTTTTAAAAAATTTTCAACACTTGTTTCTCAGTCCTAGCTCAATCTGCATCATCCCCAAAGAGAAAAAAACAGCATAAGAAATACCGAAGTGTTATTTCAGACATATTTGATGGAACAATCATTAGTTCCGTGCAGTGTCTGACATGTGACAGGGTGAGTATGAAGGAATTATAATACACAGGAATTTTCTGTCAAATGCTGATTTAAAAAAACTGACAAAATGGTCTGAAAAGTTTAACTCTGTTAGTAGCAAGGAGCTGCTGATGATTACACATGTGTTTCTTGTGTTGACATCAATAAAATTGAATCTAGGAATAGAATTTTTTTTTTTTGGAAGTAATAGCAACATAGTCCTTCAAGGATGAGTTTTGACCCATCATTGGGTAGGCATGCATTAGCAGGAAGAATTAACTCCATTCTTCATCTCTGGTCATCAGATATACAGGTGATGTGTTGCTCAGCAGTAAGAATTGGTAACACGCATCTTCCTTTAAGGCTGATGAAATTAATATGCTGGGAAGCTGTTGCTGTTCATAGACACTAGTCTGTGATTGTATCCTCTGTGCTTGGTTGTATGGCTTGTAAATATTTTCCCATGTAAAGTTTGGGGCTCAGATAATAAAGGTAGTGTCAAATGCATACACAAGAGCATACATTAAAATTATCATGAGTTCTTCACTAATACCTCTAAATCCCTGGGTTTCTTTGAACTTAAGAGTGGTTTTACTTCAGTGCAGGAATGAATATAATTACGGAAATTAAAATGACATCTCTCAAAAAAAGAAAAACCAAAAGTAAGTTTTTGATTATTGTGTTAAAATCTTAAGTCAAACCTAAGGACTTTAAATAGGGTCATTTTATGTATGCTAATTTGGTACCCCATACTTAAATGAACTTATCCTGAAATGTTTTCAGCTATTTTAAAATTACATGCTAAGTATTAGAACTTTTTAAAAACTATTTAAAAACTATCATGAGAGGTAATTTGCAAAAATAAATGCAATAGTGCTTGAGAGTTTAGACCTCAGGCTACAGTGGCTGGATGTGAGGTATTTCTCTGTGCCGCAGTATCCTGGACTAATGGGATGTTAGTAGTTATGTCATAGGATTTACACAAAGATTAAGTGTAGAGGAGGTTTTAGAGCAAGTGTTTTGCTGTTATTACCATAAAGCAGTTTTATGTTTATTATAACTTGATTTGATCTTTGCAGTCTAAAATCTATCCTCATAAATGTTTGTGCTGTATTATTTTCATCCCATTCTTAAAACACAAAACAATTTCAGGTGTCTGTAACCCTCGAGACATTTCAAGATCTATCCTTGCCAATTCCTGGCAAGGAAGACCTTGCTAAGCTGCATTCATCGAGTCATCCAACTTCCATAGTCAAAGCAGGATCATGTGGCGAGACATATGCTCCACAAGGCTGGATAGCTTTTTTCATGGAATATGTGAAGAGGTGTGTATGTATTCTTTTTTAAATCAATCGATTGTTAAAACTGCTGTTTCTGCTGTACTGGCAGAACACTTCCTTTTTTTTTTCTATCAATAATGTTTCAGGTTTGTTGTCTCATGTGTCCCTAGCTGGTTTTGGGGTCCAATAGTAACCTTGCAAGATTGTCTTGCTGCGTTCTTCGCTAGAGATGAACTAAAAGGTAAGAAATATGAAACAGTTTTCATCTTTGGCTAAATTGTTGTGGTGATGTGAAGTACTAGTAGGACTAATGTAAAAGGCATTCATAAAAGCTAAGTTTTAAGGAGCTTAAGTAGTACTTGCCCATATTGCCACAGTATCTACCATGGATACACACACACACACGTAAATGTTACCCGTCATATTCTGAAATAATTTGTACAAATTCCTATAGTATACAACAAGGTACTATGTGAGGTATCTTAAAACCGTTCAGGGATTCAAAGAAGGGACAATTTAACCAATATAAAAAACATATATCTGGACTAGTCGGTGAAGTCCTCCATAAAATTTAAGATCCTTCAGTATTCTTACATGTCCAGCACCTTGCTGGGACATATAACAGGCAGTCAGTAAATTTTGTTGAGTGAGTAAATGGGCTGTTAAGGTTGAAAAGAGGGAGGCGAAGGGTACTTCAGGCAAGGTAAACATTGTGAGCTGACATCTGAGCAGAGACTAAAAAATGTGAGCCGTGTTACTGTGCTGCAAGGTCAGCATGTGGCAAATGCAAAAGAATTGCAGAACCAAAAGAAAATGCCTTGCTTTTATTTTGAGAGGAATGACCAGATGTGTTCTATTTTCAGGTGACAATATGTACAGTTGTGAAAAATGCAAAAAGTAAGTGTCATCGACAGTGCTTTTAATTGCATGTTTTTTATTTTAAATAGTTTTTTTTTTTTTTTTTTTTTTTGGTTATTTGAATTCGGCATGTGAAGTTAAATTCCAGTTTATTTAGAAAAATAGAGGCTAGTGAACTTTGTCTTAATAAAAGTAAAGAGTGTGGTTGTTCTGTAAAACAAATTTGAGGCAAATATTTAATAAATTTAATAGGCTTATCTAAGATGTGAAAGTGTTTTGAGATTTAAAATAAGTATGTAATTTTGCATAAAACATTTTCTAAACATTAAAAAGATATAATGGGATGTATAACATACATTTTCATTACACAGAAGTTTTGTTATCATAAATAAGATGATGTTCTCATCTGGATTACCATGTTAACAGGCTAGATTCAGAAAGTGAAAGTGGTTGTAAAGGTATACAGTTTGAAATCTACATAAAATGCAGAAAACTTGTACCAATTTTGATATTACCTGATGTATGATGGCAGAATAGAACAATAGTTAAGAAAGTATGATTTTGTTTCTTTTTATCTACTAGTAGTCCTTTTTCTCCTTGTAATAAGTTCAGGCTTTGAAGGCTTCTTGGTGGTAAATTAGAAAAGTAATTGGTGAATTGAAGGCAAATATGTTTGAGATAAAGTGAACTGGTAAATACCTTTAAAATCCCTGTAATTGGAAAAAAAATAGCCTCCTAGTAAAACCTAGAATCTTTATAATACAAATTTCTATGTGTTGGCAATAACCAGAGGGAAGTGTTGATCTGCGGTTACTGGTCCTCTGCATGACAAACAGGAATGGTACGTTTGGCCAATAAGTATGAAAGGCTGCCTTGTAAAAAAATTACACTTATGGAGAATTGGAAAGTATTTTCAGTTTGTCCTTGAAGCAGCATCTAGCTGAAGAAGGTGTTGGCCTAGAATGGGGCACCTTGTTTGGGGAAAAACCCCGCAACTAGGACAAAGATAATACTAGTGAAGATGACAACCTTGCATCTACTTCAGCCTTTATTTATCTCAAGTAGTTTCCACATTTAAGAATAAAGGTTATATTTGTGACAACCTGGATGGATCTTGAGAGTATCATGCTAACCAAAATAAGTTAGATGGAAAAAGACAATAACCTTGTGATTTTTCACTCACGGGATATAAAACAGAAAGTAAAAAATGTATAAACAAAACCAACAACAAATTCATTCCGGAGGAGAAGGAGGCTGGGGGAAAGATGAAGAGGGTGAAAGGGGTCAGTCAGATACATGACCATGGCAGGAGACTAGGCTGTGAGCGGTGAGCACATGGTATTTTATAGAACTGTGCACTCGAGACTTATGTAATTTTTGACCAGTATTACATTTAATTTGAAAAAAGGTTATAATACATTGATTTGATTAACCAGTTCTACAAAATTGGGATTTTATTTTTCCCAGTTTGACTTAATAATCTGGATGTTATTAAAGGCATAGGCAGGCCGTAAATAATAGGACATCTGTTTTTAAATAATTAATTTTCTTTTTTTTCTTCAATGACAGTTGACATTCAATATTATATTAGTTTCAGGGGTACAGCATAGTGGTTAGACAATTTTTATAATTTAACAAAGTGACCACCCAATAAGTTAGTACCCATTTGACATCATTCATAGTTATTACAATATTATTGACTCTATTCCCTATGCTGTACTGTACATCCCTATGACGTTTTGTACTGCCAAGCTGTACTTCTTAATCCCTTCACCTTTTTCACCCAGCCCCTTAACCCCTGTCCCATCTGGCAACCATCATTTTGTTCTTTGTGTCTATGAGTTTGTTTCTGTTTTGATTGTTCATTGATAAAAAATTAATTTTTATCACAGAATCACACAACCCCTTGTATTTTTATTACTGATATCTTAGATTAAGTAATTTTTTACGATAAGGGACTCTAGTGTTTTATTAGTGTACATTTTTTAATGTGTACCATGTAATTCATTAGTGAGCATTTTTAGTGTGGCATCTGTTGTCTCTGAATATTCTAAAAGATTTTATTGAATATTTGAAAACACTAAAGCTTTTGTCAAATCATATGGGAAATTGGTTCATCTTAATTGGTTTTCTCTTTTTTCCCCCTTAGGTTGAGGAATGGAGTAAAGTTTTGTAAAGTACAAAAGTTTCCTGAGGTATGAGCTTTATTATAATTCAGTTTCTTTAATTTGGTAGGAACATAAAACATTAGTAGTAAGTTTTTTTTAGCATGGGTAAGGAATGGACTGGTTCTCTTGACCAGTTGCTATATATTCCCTGTTAGGATTATCCATTTTTAAAATACTGAATTACATTCTAAGTAAGTATCCTTACCTGTGAAACTATGTTGAGCATAACTTAATCAAACATTATAGGATCTTGCAGGTATAAAGCATAAAATTAGAAAATCTATTAGCTGTAACCTTAGTAAGTATCATGTTTCACTATTTCCACATTTTAACATCTCAGGAATCAGATTACCATAATAGCAGGATGTTTGACCATGACCCTTAATTCAACATGTATATTTAATAGACAACTTTATCTAGCATATAAACAGTAGAATTTTAATCTTGCCTTTCTCTTTTAGATTTTATGCATCCATCTTAAAAGATTCAGGCATGAACTGATGTTTTCTACCAAAATCAGTACCCATGTTTCCTTTCCACTGGAAGGCCTGGATCTTCAGCCATTTCTTGCTAAAGATAGTCCAGCTCAAATTGTTACCTATGACCTTCTGTCAGTCATTTGTCATCATGGAACTGCAAGTAGTAAGTATATAGGTTTGACATATGTTCTTAGACTAAATTAAAAAGAGTAGATATCTGAGTTGATCTTTCAAGTAAGACCTGATTGAACAAAAGAAAAAATTGTAAAAATAGATTTTTATTATTTATTTTTATTTTATTTTGGTTTAAAAACATCAGAATTTTAGGAAATTGAATAATTTTACTTTGAATTTTGTAATACTGGAAATTATATTTTGTATGAAGTAAAATAATAAGGACTTTGGCATGATCATACCCTGGCTTTTTTTAAGATTACATTTTCTATCCTTATTTACATTTCCTCAAGTGGTAGTTGTGAGGATACATGCAGTACTATAATAAATACTAGCATAGTTCTTGCTATATCTCAGTCTCTGCTAAGAAATTGGAATATAAGAGTAGTTTATCTTACATTCTTGTGTTAATTGGTGTTACTGAAATTATTTAAATTTTTGCTCTTAAATTCAGGTGGACACTATATTGCATACTGCCGAAACAATTTAAATAATCTCTGGTATGAATTTGATGATCAAAGTGTCACTGAAGTTTCAGAATCTACAGTACAAAATGCAGAGGCTTATGTTCTTTTCTACAGGTAAGGAAGTAACTCACAGATAAGCTATTTTAACAAATACATAATTACTTCTCACTCTGGGGTTATCAGTGACTTCTAAAACTTTCAAAATGGATTGCTGAGTTAAGATTAGAAATTGTTTTACTCTCATTATGTGAGTAAAATAAAGTGAAAAGTTGCATGCAGTAAGATCCTTTAAGAAAATGTTAAATCATTTAATTAAAGGGCAAGGAATATACAGTTAACAAAAGTCAAACAATGTGGTTTGAACTTTGTGGGTCCACTTATACATGGATTGTTTTCAGTAAATACCTGTACTGTTTTCAATCTGTGGTTGGGAGTCTGTGGATGTGGAAGGCTGACTCTATGCATTGATCTATACCATTTTACATAGGGAACTTGAGCATTCACAGATTTTGTTAACTTCGTGGGGGGCTGGAATCAATCCTCTGGATATCAAGGGATAGCTAAGTTTTCGGGGAATCAAAAATTATATGTGAGTTCCTGAATGCACAGAGGAGGGAGTGCTGGGTGCTTCAATCCCCTATGCTGTTCAAGGGTCAACTGTATTTTCTTTTAGGAATATTGGTTTTAATTAAAAAAATTAGGCACTGATGGTAGGAATTAAGTACAAAATTTTCTCCTAGAATAGGTAATAAATAAGATACTACTATAACAATAAAATCTTACACTAATAAATATCAATTGTATAAAAGATTAAGTGCTAGCTAATGAAACAGCAAACAGATTAACTATTTAGATTGATTTTATTAACTAACATTTGTTAATAAATGTTTATGTGGATACCAACAGTTAAGACACAGTATTGCCCCTAGAGTTGTATAATGTAGTGTTGGGGATTGATACAAAGTGTATTTCCCTTGAATAATTTCCAAGATCTACTATGATTCAGAGTGTTAATGTATATGTTAAATCTTCCTTAGATGTAGACTTAGACTTAAGTACTTTGGTCTAAGTGTAAGGAAGAGGAAAAAGCCACTTACTAGTCTAATAGAATAAGATGCATGTTGAATTTAAAGAATCATTATTTTTAATAGGAAGAGCTGTGAAGAGGCACAAAAAGAGAGGCGAAGGATATCAAATTTGTTGAACATAATGGAACCAAGTCTCCTTCAGTTTTATATTTCTCGACAGTGGCTAAATAAATTTAAGACCTTTGCTGAACCTGGTCCTATTTCAAATAATGATTTTCTCTGTATCCATGGAGGTAAGAAATTCTGTAATGGTAGGGGTTTGCTGGTAAATAGTATTAGGAAAGACCCAAAAGTTTTCCTCTTCTGTTTATTTCTAATTACCCTATCTGCAGTTGAACTTAAGTGTTGAATTCGCTGTGGTTTCAGTTGGGCTTTTTCTTCCAATTGTAGGCAATCTGCAGCCTCTTTGTGGAGCAGTTATGTACTGAGTACCTGTTAACCCTGTGCTAAAGCCTGAAAATAACAAGGACACTTTCTGTTCTCAGAGTTCTTAATTTCATAGTAGAGACATATATAAACAACCAGTTATGGTACATTGAGCACTTAAATTACACATTGTTTTTTCTCAGCCAAGAGACACCTAACTACCAACTATAATTGTGGCTCTTACGCCTTCTGTCTAAATGAAAAAGCTGGCTCTTCTCCAAAATATAAAAATGTACTTAGAATTTAACAAAAAACCTCATATAGTTATTTGCTAAATACAACTTATGCCTTTGTGATTGTCTACGTTAGTGTTTGTTCCTATGAAAAAATAACACTTTACTGTGATACCTTGGTTACATTTCATAGTTGAAGACTTGATATTCTCATTACTTTTTTTCAGTGAAACTAAACGAGGTAGGAATATCCTGTATTGGATTTAGAAACCTAAACCTTGAAAATGTATCTGTATGTGAGGTTTTCTCTCATTTCCCAACTTAAACTACTAATATAAGGCTTCTCCTGTCTGCATTTTCCCATGAACCTTTATGTCATGTATCTGTGCCTGCCTTTTATCTAGGTTGTTATTTATATAAGTGCCTCATTTTTTTCTGCTACTGTAAAGCTCCATGAAGGAAAGATTGTTTCTTATTTATCTTTGATTTCCTCTAACACATAGTCAAGGCTTAGTAAAGATTTACATAAGTTAAATACTTGAAGATCTGGGTTTACTGATTTTTCTGTATTTCAAGAACTACATGCATCTTTAGGAGCATAATTACTAAAAATGCTTATATTTACTTAATTTTTAACCTTTTTGGGAGGAGTTTCAAGAATGACAATTGAAAGATGTCAGTGATTAACCATTTAAGAAATGACTTTAACTTTTGATACTAATATAAAGGAATTTAAGAATGAAACCAGACCCATCTAAACGTTTTTCAGGTATTCCTCCACGAAAAGCTAGTTATATTGAAGACCTGGTTTTGATGCTGCCTCAGAACATTTGGGATAACCTATATAGCAGGTTTGTTTTTCAAATCAGATAATATGGTACTGTGCAAATCAGTTTGTGAAACCCGTTGAAGGGGACTGGATTTCACAGAGTATGCTTCATGTGCGTTATGTTGCTTAGGTAGAATATCCCCTTTTTCCTTCACGTATTCACTCTGAGTGTGAGTCAGTAGATTCTGTAGCTGGTGTGTCCCTAGTTTAGATAATTAATTCTAGTTCTTATGTTGGGATTTTCTGTATGTGTAAAAGTATTTTATGATATTTAACTCTTAAAGTTTTAAATTTTATTTTAAAGCATTTCACACAATTTCCTTGTGTTTTCCTTAGTGAAATATTGAAAATAATTTATTCCATAAATTCTTACTTGAGGGGCCAAGGGAAGCCTCTTTCTGATTTAAAGTTGATGAAGAATATGGTAGCATAACTGAGATTTATACGTTACATGCCAATTTTTGAAAGCTGCTTCTTTTATATTGTGTTGTTGCCTCAAACATATTTTGTAGCAGAAGTAATTATAAGGCAAAGTTGACATATGGGTAAAGCAGGTTAGTTAATAAGCTGATAAAGTCATTGACCCAGACAAACATAAAGTCAGGTACTTATGATTATTTGATTTTTATAATAGTTTAAATATGACTGAGAATTTTTCTGTGAGGATTTATTTGCTAGGAACTTAGCCATTGACTAAAAGTGGGAGACATTTTCCAGAGCATTGGCTTTTTTCAAGATTGTCATAATTACTAAATTTTTATGCTTTAGGTATGGAGGAGGACCAGCTGTCAACCATCTGTACATTTGTCACACTTGCCAAATTGAGGCAGAGAAAATTGAAAAAAGGAGAAAAACTGAATTGGAAATTTTTATTCGGGTAAAAAAAATGATGTTCTCAAATTATAAATATGATCTAGGATAAAGATAAAGAACTGACAGTTAGCAGAACTGTATTATATAATTGAAATGATTGGGGTGAATGAGTTGGAATAGATTTTAAGTGCTCTGAGTATATTACAGTGCAGGGCACAACAATGTAGTGAGTTAAGTTCTCTCTTTGTGGTTTTTGTTTTAATGGATTGGTAATAAAGTTTGTTTTATGGATTGGCACTGGCAAGAAATCTCCTTGTTGAAATTGTAAATTATAAATTTCCTTAAGTTAGTGTTTTTCTGTAATCATTTACCAGACCACATTCTCTGCTCCCATCACTTTGTGAAATATAATATTGTTTTGTGGGATTCTCTGTACTTATAAATATACCTAGTTTCCACAAAGTGAGTTTATTGTGATGTGTTCCTTCATTGCAAGCAACAGAAAGTCTGGTCATAGAATCAGCAGGGAGAACTGAACCACCGGGCTTCATTGACAAAGTCGAGTGCAGTTCTATTTGTCCAGGTTGCAAGAAGTCAGTCTCCTGAGTGCTGCTGTCAGTAACACAGCTTTAACTTGTGTTCCAAATTCTTTAATTATTCCACACACACACATTCTCCCTCCCTTTCTTTCATCTTTTTTTTTTTTTTTTTCCAGCAAAGCAGTTTGTTTGCATAAAAAATAACACTGGAGTATAAAAGTAGGTGGCTTTGGTGGACTGGAAATTAAGTGGAGTTTCTGAAAAATTATAAAAACAGACAGGATCCAATTGAAAAAGTAAACCAAAGTCCACAGGAAATGACCACACAGGCTTCAGGCTTGCAAGTGGTGGATACAAATAACGACCTCAGCAATCTGCTCCCTGCATTGTGTAAGGCAGCAAGCATTAAGGTGTCTGCTTGGATAGAGCAGGAATGTGGACACTTGGGTCTTTTAAAGAGGGTATTATTTTAGATAGCTTGTAATACTTAGAAAGGATTATGATTTCCTAAATTATGCTTAAAATAAATATTGACCCTCAGGAGATGCATAATGATGTTGTATCCTGAAAACAAAACTCAGCAGATGGGTTGATTGAATGGCAGAAGAAATATTGCTGGAGAGCAAATTAATGTCCTGAAGGACTAGCAAAGGGTTTCTCCTAAAATGTGCAAAGGTAAATAGATGGAAAACAGAAGTTTCAACATGTTGGGTGGATACAGACGCCAGTGTTTTTCTAATAGGCATTTTAGAAGAGAATAGAGGGCAGGAACTACTTTAAGAGCAACATTTTAAAAAGATTTCTTAGAACTAGAGAAAAACATGTTTTTAAATTAGTGGGGTGATTGTATCTTACTAAAATGTAAAAAGTCCTCACCCAGACACATTAAGGAAGAAAGTTCTAATGCCAGAGATAAAGAAAGTCCTAGAAGTATCCAAACCTCATAATGCTATGAATTAAATGGATTTATCTGGCAAAAGTAGTCTGACATTACATTTCAGAAATCTCAGTTCTCTAAGGATAAGTTGTACTTCACAGAAAGTCCTAACTTTAATGCTATACCTTGGCCCAAACATGCTTTAATTTGTTAACCATCACAGACAGGCACATTTTTCATTGCCTTTCATTGTTCTATGGAAGCAGCTACTTCATGTCCCAGAAAGATCCTTGCCCTCAAAGAATTTACATTTAATAAATAACTAGTACATTATATATTAAAAGGTGATGAGTTCTATGAAAATGAAAATTATCTAAACGGTAAGAGAGATCAGGAATACAGTGATGGGCGGGGAGTGAGGTGCAATTTTAAGTAGGGTGATAAAGATAAGCCTCATGGAGAAGGTGGTAATTTAGGCAAAGACTTGAAGAAGGTGAGGGAGATACTCATATTGCAAAAAGAAGTAATAGTCATGCAAAAGCTTTGAAAGGCTAGGAATGTGTGTCTGCTTGGTTCTGGGCATAACAAGGTCTATGTGACCACAAGTAAATAAATGAGGAGGAGAGTATTAAAAAATGAAGTCAGATCATGAGGTTAGATCATGGAGGTACTTCTGGGCTATAATGAGGATCTTTGGAGACAATAGCAGGGTTTTTATTAGATTTGATTACAGGAGAGACATGATCTGAACTTGTCTTTGTCCACCAATGGTATTAGTATGGGAATTTAGTTACCCATCATGAAATAGTTTTAGGCTCTCTTTTCATACTTTTACAATTAGATAAATTCCAAATACCCTTCATTTTCATCAGGCACTGTTGCCTCCCCCTCTCTTTCTGTAACAGTTTTTCTGTCAATTGGATTTCTTTAGTTGAAAGCAATAGAAGCCAGAATGGCTAACTTAAGCAAAAAAAGAAATTTATTGAAAAGAACAATTGAATAGCTATATGTCCTGAAGTTCAGGACCAAGGTATTCCCGGTATATAGCTGAAAAAATTGACATTGTAATGATTCCATTCTAGCTATTAGGTCACTTCTGTGAAGGTTTCTGTTTCTAATAGAGGTTTGCCTTGTTTGAATCATATACTCAGGCCTTAGATCTAGAGGAAGGAGTGGAACATCTTCAGGGACTGTCCTACCACTTATGAGAATTGATCCTGTACTTATATGTATACTATATGTATATTGTATGTGAAAGGACATATATAAGATTATTCATGGCAACATTGTGTTTGTAATAGCAACATGTCCATCAATATCTTAAGTGAGCACAAGTACTATGTAGACAGTGGATGTAGTATATTTGAGTAAGATGTATAATTCAGATTTTTAATAAATATGTTTTGCTGCAAGTTCTAAATATTAGGTGACTGATTCCCCCTGCCCCACCCCTGCCTCCCCTGTAGCTCAACAGAGCATTCCAAGAGGAAGACTCTCCAGCTACTTTTTATTGCATCAGTATGCAGTGGTTTAGAGAATGGGAAAGTTTTGTGAAGGGAAAAGATGGAGGTAAGTGGTTAACTGAAAATGAAATTCTCTGCAGATTTTTGTCTATTTAACAAATATTTTTTTACTATCTATATACACTTGGGATTACACCAGTGAACAAGAGAAAAAAAAAGATCCCTGCCCTCAGGGATCTTACATTATAGTTTACATTCTGGTTCTGGGAATTTTTAATTTTTAAAAATCTATTTCATCAATTACATTCCATTCATAGAAGGAATAAAGGAACTAAACAGAATTGATGTGTGATCTTAATATTGAAGAGTTGGGAAAAACACCAAACAATAAGACTGGTTAAATTATGGTTTATCAATTACAATGGAATACTATGTGTACCTTACCAAAATTTTGTTTGGCAGTATTTTGTAATTTAAAAATAATTGTTTTTGATATATGAAGAAAGATCACAGTACAGTATTCATCATTTGAACCTTTTGTATTCAGCAAATAGGCAAACATACGCAAAAGCTAAAAGACCACACAGAAGATACTAAAACAGTTTGCCTTTTAAAAAAAAAAAAGATTTTATTTGCTCTGGGTGTAGCTCAGTGGGTTAGGCGTGGTCCCACACACGAAAAGGGGGTTCCCAGTGAGGGCACATGCCTGGGTTGCTGGCCAGGTACCTGGATGGGGCATGTATGAGAGGCAGCTGATCAATGTTTCTCTCACTCTCTCTCCCTTCTCCTCTCGCTAAAAGTAAATAAATAAAATCTTTAAAAAATAAATTTAAAAAGGCAACCACAAAATATACCAGTCCATGTGCTTGCTTAAAATAATTTTTTAATATATTTTATTGATTATGCTATTACAGTTGTCCCATTTCTCCCCCATCATTCCCCTCCACCCTGCACACCCCCTCCCACCCTCATTCCCCCCCCTTTAGTTCATGTCCATGTGTTATAAGTTCTTTAGCTTCTACATTTCCTACAATATTCTTGTCCTCCCCCTGTCTATTTTCTCCCCACCGTCTATGCTACTTATTCTCTGTACCTTTTCCCCCCTCTCTCCTCCTCCCACTCCCCTGTTGCTAGCCCTCCATGTGATCTCCATTTCTGTGTTTCTATTCCTGTTATACTTGTTTGCTTAGTTTGCTTTTTTAGGTGTAGTTGTTAATATCTGTGAGTTTGCTGTCTTTTTACTGTCATATTTTTTATCTTCTTTTTCTTAGATAAGTCCCTTTAACATTTCATATAATAAGGGCTTGGTGATGACGAACTCCTCGAACTTGACCTTATCTGAGAAGCACTTTATCTTCCCTTCCCTTCTAAATGAAAGTTTTGCTGGATAGAGCAATCTTGGGTGTAGGTCCTTGACTTTCATGACTGGGAATACCTCTTTCCAGCCCCTTCTTGCCTGTAAGGTCTCTTTTGAGAAATCAGTGACAGTCTGATGGGAACTCCTTTGTAGGTGACTGTCCCCTTATCCCTTACTGCTTCTAGAGTTCTCTCCTTCATTTTAATCTTGGCTAATGTAATTATGATGTGCCTGGGTGTGTTCCTCCTTGGGTCCAGCTTCTTTGGGACTCTCTGAGCTTCCTGGACGTCCTGGTAGTCTATTTCCTTTGCCAGATTGGGGAAGTTCTTCTCTATTATTTGTTCAAATAAGTTTTCCCATTGTTGCTCTTCCTCTTCCCCTTCTGCTACCCCTATAATTTGGATGTTGGGACGTTTGCAGATGTCCTGGAGATTCCTAAGCCTCTCCTCATTTTTTTTGAATTCTTGTTTCTTCCTTCTCTTCTGTTTGTTTGTTTGTTTCTTCCTTCTGGTCCACTCCATTGATTTGCGTCCCAGTTTTCCTCCCATCACTATTGGTTCCCTGTGCATTTTCCTTCATTTCACTTATTGTAGCCTTCATTTGTTCATCTAATTTGTGAGCAAAATCAACCAATTCTGTGATCACCAGCATCCTGATCACCAGGGCTTTGATCTGTTCTCTCGTTTGAGCCTTTTTTTTTGGTCTGGTCGTGGCTGTTACATAGTGATGGGCGGAGCCTTAGGTGTTCCCCAGGGCGGGACAGCCCAGTTGCTGGATTGTGAGGCTTTATGTGGGGGTGAGGACAGGGTCGGAGAGGGAACAGTGTTGCTTGCTCCACTCTCTCTCTGATTCCAGTCCCTTTTGCCACTTTCCCTTTGCCTGGATTATCTGCGTGCAAATGTGGGACCACCTGGTCAGCCAGCCACCTTGCACAGCCTCACTGGGTCTGCCTGTTGCCACCCCGTGTGTGCCCAGATCTACTAGCTACCGCCTGTGTGCCTGGGATCTGCCAGCTGCTGCTGCCTGTGCACCTGGGTCCACCATCCTCCACTTTTTCCTGCCACAACTCTGCCCCTCTTATGGGTCTGGATGAATGGTTGTTGGACTTCCGTACAGTTAATTTTCTATCAGTTCTGGTTGTTTTCTTGTTTCTAAATCTTTGTTGTCGTTAATTTTGGTTGTGCGAGGAGGCACAGTGTGTCCACCTACGCCTCCATCTTGGCCAGAAGAGTTAAAAGAATTCTTAAAGTTATTTTAGAGAGAGGGGAAGGGAGGGAGAAAGAGAGGGAGAGAAACATTGACCTGTTGCCTCTCTTAGCACCCCAACCAGGAACCAAACCCACAACCCAGGCATGTGCCCTGACTGGGGAATTGAACTGGTGACCTTTTGCTTTGTGGGACGATGCTCAACAAGCTGAGCCACATTCGTTGAGGCTGCCTATTTTTTTTATACCAGGATTACAGTACATATTTTTCCTTGTACCTTCTTTTTTTTACAGATTTTGATAATGAACATGTACTTGTGTATTCAAGGGGAAAACAATAAGGTGTTCTATTAAAAAAGGATGCATTTGCCTGACTGGTGTAGCTCAGTGGATGGAGCTCGGGCCTGCGAACCGAAGGATCGCGGTTCGATTCCCAGTCAGGGCACATGCCTGGGTTGCAGGCCAGGTCCCAGCAGGGGACGCACGAAAGGCAACCACACATTGATATTTCTCTCCCTCTCCCTCTCTCCTTCCCTTCCCCTCTAAAGATAAATAAATAAAATCTAAAAAAAAAAAAAAAAAAAAAGGATGCATTTGTCTGGGTGAAAAAAAGTGATGGGATTAAGCAAAAAAAAAATTATATATATATACACATATAAACAAACACATAGACACAGACAACAGCATGATGATAGCCAGAGGGAAAGCGGGGTGCGGGAGGTGGAAGAGGACAAAGTGGGGATAAATGAGGGCAGAAAGAGGCTTTACTTTGAGTGATGGGAATGTGATGCATTGTGCAGATGATGTTTTGTTCAGTTGTGCGCTTGAAACTTACAGGATTTTGTTAACTAATCTCACCCCGATAAATTCAATTAAAAAATTAAAATTAAAAAAATTAAAGGATTTGTTTTAACATTTTAGTTTACAATGCTTTTATTGTTTTCAGTATAATGACCATCTGGAACAAATTAAGAATTGTATAACTTTTTTTTTAAGTTACAAAGGAATTACATTTTCATAGCATTAAAAGTACATTTTAACCTTTAATCCTCAAATGGATAGTTAAGAAATCATTTACGTTAGATTTTGGATGGTAGTGAATGAGCCTCTTTCACTCTCTTTCCTGATTTTGACTTGGGGGAGCTAAGACCCATGAAGGAAGAAGCTCAAAAGACGGTTAAGAGTCAACTAATAGAATTCTACTAAAAAATAATCAGTCTGATTATACAGTTACAGCATTCAGTTATTTCAGGCAATTCTTTGGTGCATTTATTTGGGAAGTGTGCATTTTGATCATTTATTTTTCCTTTTAACTTAGATCCTCCAGGTCCTATTGATAACACTAAAATCGCAGTCACTAAATGTGGCAATGTGATGCTCAGGCAAGGTAAGTCTGACTAACATTTAAAAGCCTTTTCTTGTTAGTAATTTGTCACTTTTAAGGCCATAGTGTCACTAGTCATAGTGCCACTTTTTTATCCAGTTAATGCTGTAATTCATTCGTGAAGTAGGACAAATAGTGGGAAAGCTTTCATTGTTTAATTTTCATCTGAGGAAAGGTTTTAAGGCTGTTGATAGGCATTAGGTAAAAGGATCTCTAACTTTTTAAGACAGACCATAAAGTTGCAATTTATAACAATGTGGGCTAGTAGTCTGAAGATTCATGTTAAAAGTTCTCAATTATCCCTAGAGGATTCATGCTGGGGATGAGGAGTACATTTTGAAAGCTTTTGCAATATGAATTTGTAGATTTGTAAATATTATTCTTTCTATATGCACTTAATTTTAGGAGCAGATTCTGGTCAAATTTCTGAAGAAACATGGAATTTTCTACAGTCTATATACGGAGGAGGGCCTGAAGTTATTCTCCGACCTCCAGTTGTTCATATCGACCCGGATATACTACAAGCAGAAGAAAAAATTGAAGTAGAAACTCGGTCTTTGTAGGTTTGAGGATATAGAGTAGTTTAATGAGAAAATATTTTCACTTCCCCTGTCATAACAGATGCAGAAACATTCCTAAAAGCATGTTTATTTTCTTGATGTTTAATATTTTATCTCATTCCTTTTTACTGGGCATTATGGAAAAATGTGTTAAAATGTATAATATACTACAGGTTGGTATATTTAATGCTTTAACTTACCATAGTCTTTGAGTATAATAATTTTGAAAGAAAGGGATAATTGTGATCATTTGGTAATCAGTAGGTTATCTTTGATCTTTATACTACGTGCAAATCCACAGTATTCTTTGTAATTTTGTAAATAATTTTGGTTTGAAAACATTTTCATTACCCTAAACCATCATCACTCTGACCAATCTTTTCAGTTGTCCAAAAACCTAATTGTGTGGTTTTGACATGGCTTCATATTATAAAGACCCTATTTTAAATTGAGAGTTGTAATCAGAAAAATGTTAAGTCCCTAAAGCTCAGGAAATGGTAGGGTGTCACTTTTTTTGCACTGCAGCATATAAACTAGTATATTAATATTTACTAAATGTCTTTTTGAATGTATTGATGATGTATTTAGTTTGAGTGGAATTTGTGTCAGCAGATATCAGTAACTTATTGCCTCATACTGTAAAATATTAAGCTTCAATTCCTACCTATAATCCTGGATATTATTCATTAATATTAGTAGAAAAACCTAAAAGTTAGTTTTAGGGCACTTTTTATTTTGAGAGCATGAAGTATGGAATGTGTCAATGGTTTATAAAGCTGAAACCACTTGCAAAATGATTTTTTTAATGAAATGCATAAAGTTTTTGATTAATGTAGTATGCACTGCTATTTGCTTGATTATGTGATGTGAAAAGTTTAACCATATTCCAAATGTAGAACCAAACTGGATTATTTTGAATATGTTGAAAGCATTCATGATGGTTTTGTTTTGGTTGGGGGCATCTGTCGCCAACTAAAAACAGTGTTGTTAAAATGAGTTCAATAAAATTCATTTTAGAATGTATTACTTGGATGTTGAATTTATTTGATAGATACTAATAGTGAAGGCTATAAAGTGTTAGTATTAATGTCTTTTTGTTATTTCTTAATCAGAAGTGTGCAAAATAAGTCATTTAGTATAAAGTTTTGATGTTTAATGAAATGGTGAGCTTATGAATTGGCCAGTAAGTATATTTTAAATTTTAAAAGTGTATATTGTTTTTAGTTTTCTTCTTCATAATTTACAATGATCCTCTTCAAGGATTGAAAGATGTTAATAGTCTGTCTCTGAATCACCACGAGTTAAGTGTAACTCTTGACATTTAGGAGGTAATCAAAAGTGTTTTTAACAGTGCTTGCCATCTATTGAATATTTATAATGTTTCAGCCACTCCAGTAGAGTGCTTAATTACATTTAGTTCTCATTATACCCTACAATTTAGGTGAAGTGGCTTGCCCTAAGTCATACAGCAAAGAAATGGCAGATACAAGACTCCAACTCAAGTCAGTGTAACTTCATGTCAGTGCTCTTATTCACCGTGATAAATCATCTTCCAGTGAATTCTTTTGAAACAGATTATAGTATTATTCATATTTATTACTAGCATTTGTCACTGGTATATATAATGTGATAAAGAATACTGGTCCCTAAGAGCTTATATAATTTTCTTATATTTTAATCATCAAAATACATAACTATGTAATAAGTGGTAGCGGTCCCAGACTCTCAGCTAGAGGTTGGTGTATGTGTTGACAGGTGTGGAATAAAAAACATAGTTTCTCTGAGGATGATTTTCCTGGGCATACTTAAGCTGAGAAATAAGAAAATTGTAGTAAAGGTCTATACATATGTTGAGTACATTGATTTATAAAATGAAGCTGATTAGTTTTGGGACTCTGAAGTCAGTTTGCTTATTCAGTTAAACCTTGAGTAACATGGGTTTGAATTGTGTGGATCTACTTCTACATGGATTTTTTTTTTCAGTAGATACTGTGAATATATTTTCCCTATGATTTTTATTTTTTTCTTTTTTCAAGGTATATTTTATTGCTTATGCTATTATAGTTGTCCTATTTTCCCCCTTTTCTTCTCTCTGCCTAGTACCTCTCTTCCCGCCAGCAATCCCGCCCCTTAGTTCCTGTCCATGGGTTGTGAGATAAGTTCTTTGGCTTCTCCATTTCCTATACTATTCTTAACATCCCCCCTGTCTATTTTGTACCTACCAATTATGCTTCTTAATCCCTGTTCCTTTTCCCCTAATCTCCCACTTCCCCTCCCTGCTGATAACCCTCTATATACAACCTTCCTATCTATGATTTTGTTCCTGTTTTACTTGTTTGCTTAGTTTATTTTATTGTTTAGATTCAGTTGTTGATAGTTGTGAGTTTGTTGTCATTTTACTGTTCATAGTTTTGATCTTCTTTTTCTGAAATGAGTCCCTTTAACATTTCATATAATAAGGGCTTGGTGATAAAGAACTTGTTTAGCTTTACCTTGTCTGGGATGCATTTTATCTGCCCTTCCATTCTAAATGATAGCTTTGCTGGATAGACTAATCTTGGTTGTACGTCCTTGCTTTTCATGACTGAATAGTTCTTGCCAGTGCCTTCTTGCCTGCACAGTTTCTTTTGAGAAATTGGCTGATAGTCTTATTGTTACTCCTTTGAAGGTAACTCTGCTGTTCTCTTTCTGCTTTTAAGATTCTCTCCTTATATTCTACCTTTGTAATTTTCATTATGATGTGTCTTGCTGTGTTCCTCTTTGGGTCCAACTTGTACGGGACTCTCTATGCTTCCTGGCCTTGTATGTCTATTTCCTTCACCAAATTTGGGAAGTTTTCTTTCATTATTTTTTCAAATAAGATTCAGTTTCTCGCTCTATGTCTTCTCTGGCATGCCTATGAATCGGATGTTGGCCCTTTTGGAGATGTCCCAGAGTTGTCTTATTCTCTTTTTTTTTTTTTGAATTCTTGTTTCTTCATTTTGTGCTGATTGACTGTTTACTTCTTCCTTATGTTCTGAATTGTTGACTTGAACCCTGGCTTCCTTTCCTTCACTGTTGGTTCCCTGTGGATTTTTCTTTATTTCACTTAGTGTAGCCTTAATTTCTTCCCTATGTGTATGCTGTACTCAAATCAGTTCTCTGATTATCTTTATCACCAGTGTTCTGAACTCTGCCTCTGATATGCTGGCTATCTCCATTTCACTTAGTTCTTTTTCTGGAGTTTTGATCTGTTCTTTCATTTGGGCCATATTTCTTTGTCTCCTCATTTTGGCAGCCTCCCTGTGTTTGTTTCTGTGTATTAGGTAGAGCTTCTTTGACCCTGTCTTGGTGCACCTGTTATAAGGGGTGGAACCTTAGGTAATCACCAGGACAGGGGAACCCACTTCACTGGTTTGTGGCTCTATATGTGGGGAAGGGTTTGGAAAGGGAACAGTGCCACTTGCTCAGCACTCACCCCATTTCCAGTCACTTCACCCACTTCCCGTATGTGACTAGTGCCCTAACTGTTGCTCTCGTGGTGGTTCCGAGAATGGGTGGGTTTGTGCACATTCTAGGATCATGGGGGCCCTTTAAACAGACTCTCTTGAGAGACCCGCAGTTTCTTCCACCACCCTAAACCCCCTGGTTTTTACAGCCAAGAGTTATGAGGCTTTATTTGCCTGATGTTGGAACCCTGTACTGTGCAGTGGGGCTGGGGCTGGGATTGCTTGCTTCCCAGGTGCCCCTCCCGGTTTCTACGTGCCACACGTGAATATGGGGGCACCTATTCCAGTCGCTGCCGCCTTGTTGCGGCTGCCTCACGACTGGGCTCCCTGTCTCTGCCCTTCTTCTCTGTCTCCATCCCTCTTACCCACTTGGATGAATATTTCTTATTTATATTCTTGGTTGCCAGACTTCCATACAGTACGATTTTCTGGCAGTTCTGCTTGTGTTTTGTTTGTAGGTTAGTTGTGATCCTTAATGGTTGTGCAAGGAGGCAAAGCATGTCTACCTACACCTTCGTCTTGGCCAGAAGTCCTTCCTTGTGATTTTTAAATAGCATTTTCTTTTCTTGAGCTTACTTTTTTTGTTAATATGGTATGTATTACATATAACATACAAAATATTTTAATTCCTTAGAATAGCATACTAGCATGCCAGTTCTTGAAAGCCTTGCTTTTCACCTGGCTGCAGTACATACCCTTAACCTTGTCTTTTGCTAAAATTGAGGAGGTATAAGCTCCTTTGTCTTCTTTTTGTTGCCAACTCTTTGTAATCTGGCATTTTTCGTCTTTCTAGAGAAAGAAGCCCTTCTCTGCCTCTCTGACTTCCTCTCTTCCACCATTAATTAATTTGTTCATTCAGTGTGCTTTTCATGCCCTCTCACCTCCCTCTGTATATTTTGAAATCAAGTGTCCATACTATAAATCGCAAACTTTCTCTTTTCACTAGACCTTTTCCCTGCCTTAGAATGTGTTAAATACTCCCTTACTGGAGAGGAGGAGAGGAGGGAAATGAATATTACCTAGACTAATCTTGCAGACCTGTTTTCATTCTAGCCGAACTGATTTTATTCCATATAGTTTCCATGTACTGTATGTAATATTTTCAATACAATATAACTGCCACACCTTTTTTAATTGATTGATTAATTTTTTTTTTAAGATTTTATTTATTTATCTTTAGAGGGGAAGGGAAGGAGAGAGGGAGAGAAACATCAATGTGCGGTTGCCTCTTGTATGTCCCCTGCCGGGAACTGGCCTGGCAACCCAGGCATGTGTCCTGACTGGGAATCGAACCTCGATCCTTCGGTTCACAGGCCCGTGCTCAATCCACTGAGCTACACTAGCCAGGGCTGATTTATTTTTTATTGACAAATTTCTTACTTGATTGGTCTGCATTCTGCTTCCACTTCATACCTTTTCTCCCCCTGGCCAGGTGGCTAAGTTGATTAAAGCATCGTTCTAATATGCCAAGGTTGCAGGCTGTGTCTCCAGTCGGAGCACATACAGGAATCAACCAATGAATGCATACGTAAGTAGAAAACAAATTGATGTTTCTCTGTCTCTCTGCCTCTGTCCCTTTTCCCTCTTCACCTTCCTTCTTTTTTTTAAAATCCTCACTGGAGACAATTTTCATTGCTTTTAGAGAGAGAGGAAGGGAGACAGAGAGATATCAGTGTGAGAAAGCAACATTGATTGGTTGTCTCCTGTATATGCCTGGACCAGGGATCAAACCTGCAACCCAGGGATGTGCTCTGACCAGGAATCAAACCTACAACCCTTTGGCCATGGGACAACACTCCAACCAACTGAGCCACACCAGTCAGGGCCACCTTCTTTCCTTTTCAAATCCATTAGCTGGCTTCTATACCACTTAGACCCAAAATTTCTTTCTCTTATATGGCTTGTTAGCAATCATTACTATTTTAATAACAAACTTTGGAATATTTTGTGTAGTTAATTGTATCGAAAGAGGCAATTTCCCTGGGTATTGAAACTACCTCCCTAACTCTTAAAGGAAGGTGGTTAAGTTTGAGTATACTTGTTACCATTTTGAAGGATTGTAGGTGAATGGATTAGGTAAGAAACTATTTCTCTAGGGGAAAAAATGGGTTATTAGTCCAAACTTGTAATAACAACACAATCACTACTAGTCACTATTGATACTGAGTTCTTAGCAAATGTCAGGCACTAGCCTAAACATGTTTACAGATTAGTGTATCTGAGTATATCAAGTTTCAAAAGTCAGACCCAAATGGGTCTCATTCTAAAACCCAGGTTTCTCTTAGAAGTCACAAGTAAGTTTTCAATTAGAAGATCCATGACTGTTTCTCAGTGACAACTATATTCTGAAACTTCTCTCCTTAAATTTGCATGGTGCTGTATTTTATCTACTCCCTACATCCTCCAATCCCCTGGCCCCTGCCTATCTACCTACTGTCTCCTCTTTTTACCTCTTATTCTGGATGTTAAATGATAAATCTCTATCACGCTATCTTTGTAAATACAGGGGTGGGCAAAAGTAGGTTTATGGTTGTGATACAAGCAATACAATAACTAATACATAGTAATACAAGAATAAACTTTTGCATACTCATAACTGTAAACCTACGTTTGCCAATCCCTGTATATATTCTTATTTAGAGAGATCCTTCACTGACTTTCTTTCAAGTATCACTTCTTTTAAAATAACTCTCAGATTTATCTCACTACCCATGTCTCTTCCAAACTCTAGTCTCAAATTTCTAACTATGCTGAATATGTCTACTCATATGTCAGTCACCTAAAACTCAACCCTTTGGAAAGCAATATAGTCATTAGCAGTATGGGCTCCAGAGCCAGTGTATCAGTTACTTTTGCTACAATTCTGCTATGTACATTTATTTTCACAAGTCTCTGGAGTTCTGCTATTCAGGCCATGGCTGATCTCAGCTGGGCTTACTTGTGTATATGCAGTCCACTGTGGGTTGGCTAGGCAGGTCTTCTCACCTTGGCTGAGCTTACCATTTGTCTTGGGTTGAGCTGATCCCACATGCATAACTTCTTCTGAGATGACTAGAACAAATTGGCTCTTTCTTGTGCCCTTCAGCAGGCTAACTCAGGCATGTTCTCTTGATCATGGAAGAGGAGCAAGTTGTATTTAAGTCTGCATGTGTCGCATCTGCTAATACTTCATTGGCCAAAGGAAGTTACAGGGTGAGAATCAGAATGGGTTTGGCATTTAGATTCTACTTTTCATGAAAAGCCTGTAAGTCATATGGAAAAAAGCGTGGATACAGAGATGTGAACACTTAAGCCCATTAATGCAACCAATCTACTATAGTCAAATTGCTTATATTTGAATACTGACTCTGCCACTTACTGGCTGCGTGACCTGGGCAAGTTCTGTGGCCTCAGTTTCCTCATCTCCAGAATGAGTACCTCCTTGGGTCATCCTGAAACTAAATGTTTTAAAGATACAAAGTACATTATAAATACACAGTATGACTATTCTCCAATTTTTGGTGCAGATAACATGCCCAGCCAGATGCATAGTCCTATAGTGCTTTTCATGTTAACCAATGGATGCCAAGATACCAGTCCCATCCCCTTATATGGATCAAAGTGCTAAGAGATAATGCCTTCAATAATTCATGTCTGAAGTGTATATGTTTGGCAAAATGATGGAGGCATAGTTATTTATGAGCAACTATTCAGGTATAGATTTATCAGACAAACCCTTTGGGTTTAAATTTCTCCAGTTCTGTCTCCCTCCCAGGTGAACTGCTATAAGACCTGTGAAAACTGAGGGGTGAGACTGTTTGTGAATATGGGAACAGGTGTAGTTCTCTAACTGTAAAGTCATGATGGTATTGAAGACTATCTTTTGTAGCATAATAAAGCACCTCAAAACTTACTGGGTTAAAACAATTTATTTTCACAATTTTGTGGGTTGTCTTGGTGTTTCTCCTGCTTCATGATGTGTTGTCTGGAGTCACTCATGAGGTTGCACTGATCTGGCCAATAGGCTTGCTAGAAAGTCCACAGTTTCTAACATAGCTGGGCCTTGGTGCTGACTATTGGCTGAGGCACTGCACTTATCTCCATTAAGGTCTCTCTCTACAGGGTCTCATCCTTCAGGGCTTCTCCATGTGGCTTCTCTCTCTATGATAGCCTGATCTTTCTTAATGCATACAGCTAGGTTTCAAGAGGTTGGAAGAAAATGGCTGCAGGCTTTTAAAGGGTTAGGTCTGGGACTAGCACAGTGTCATTTCTGCCATCTTTTAGTGGGAGGGAAATACATGAGCTCCAGAATACCAGGAGGAATAGTTCACTGGGAGACACCTATATAACCAACTACCACATTTGCCCAGCATGGTAAAGCAAGGGGAAGGAAGCAGGAGAGGGTCATCCAGTATCTGGCTGCCTCACTTTTAATGATACAGGGATTGATCAATGGGTTCAGATGGTGAGAGCTTAATCCTTCCATTATAAAGTTACTGATCTTTTCAACTAATAGTTTTAACTATTGATGATTACTGCATGAATCGATTATTTCATTACAGGTTGCAAAATGGTGTTTTCTCATTCTAGCATTCATTTTGAGGGACATTTTCCAAAATATTCTTTAAAAAAATAATAAAAGATTTTATCTTTAGAGGGAAAAGAGGAGGAGAGAGAAACATCAATGTGTGAGATACATTGATTGGTTGCCTCGTGCACTCCCCCAACTGGAGACCTGCCCACAACCCAGGCATGTGCCATGACTAAGAATCTTACCACTGACCTTTTGGTTCCAAGGCAGGAAATTAATCCACTGAGCCATACCAGCCAGCACTCAAAATATCCCCCCCTCCCAAATATTCTTTACCTTGTAAATGAATTGTGGAAAAAGAGAGGAAAATGATTCTGGTTCTCGGTTTGTGATATGGTAAATGTTGAAACCCGTACTAACTTGATGCTCCTGGAGTCAGTTGAGATCAGTAAGAGACTAATATCTATGGATTATATCAGCTTAATGAATGGAGGATCATGAAGGAATGAATGGAAGATCATCTGAAGAATGTATAATTCATTATTTTAAATGTTTGTAACTCTTTCCTTGTACTAAGTCATGCTTGTAAGAGTTTCTTACCTGGGCTTACCTCTTGTAAGCCTAGAGAAGTACCTTCAGTTTAGACTGAGATGTTGTAATAAAGAAAGAGTCCCAGAAAATTGTTGGATTTACTGTAAGGATGCTGTTGAGGACAGTATTTATTATATTACATGATTTTTTTTTTAAGATTTTATTTATTTATTTTATTTTTAGAGAGGGGAAGGGAGGGAGAAAGAGAGGGAGAGAAACATCAATGTATGGTTGCCTCCCACGTGGCCCCCACTAGGGGCCTGGCCTGCAACCCAGGCATGTGCCCTGACTGGGAACCGAACCTGCGACCCTTTGGTTCGCAGCCCGCGCTCAATCCACTGAGCTACGCCAGCCAGGGCTCCATGATCTTATTTTGAGAAACTATGGTAGCAGTGTATCTTCGGTCTTAGGAATAGTAACGCCTTCTTTGAGTAACTGGTTTGTTATCCCAAGAATACTGATCTTGTTTTTCTTTGTTACAACTTCTGCCAGAAAGCTTTAAGCAAGTGTTCAGGACCTTAGAACCTGTATTTTTGTGCATTAATTTTCTTGCTTCTATTTTCCTTTTGCCTGAGTTTTCCCATTTTAATTATTTCAATTCCATTTTACCTATTACACTATTTTCCTAAGCAACAGAGTGTTTTAGAAATAAGGTATAATTTTTTTAAATGTTCCAAACATATTGACCTTCTTAGAGTGGTGTACAACGTCTTCCCCACTAGACAGTAAGCTCGAGAGGGATCTGTTCTGCTCACCCCTGGAGCTTAACATAGTGTGTGGCACAAAATAGGTATTTGGTAAATTTGCCTAATAAATTAATGTTGATAACTCCTTCTTTCAAATTTTTGCATCTCTGGTTTTTGTGGGTACTATTCTATCCCAATTTTTCTTTTACTGTTCTGGCCTTGTTTCTCCTCTATAGTTGTCACTGTTTTCTTTGCCTCCAAATTTCAGAGTTTCTCAGGGTTTGTTCTTTGTTTGCAGTTGTTTACTCTTTGTACATATCTGGATAACCTAATCTAAACCCAGGGTTCCAGTTATTGCTGGGATGTTGAAGACTCATAAACCTGTACCTCCAGCTTAGACCTACATCCTAGGCGTATGTATGCAGCTGACTACTGGGCAGCTTCATTTGGATGTATGAGTTAACTTCCAACAGCATAGCCTAAGCATTCTTCCCCCTAAATCTGCTCCTACTTTAGTATTTTCTATGGTCATCAGTGACACCTCCATCTCCTGGTCACTCATGTCAGGAATCCTAGACTCTTAATTTACCCATAAATTCAATCAGCTACCCAAATCTTGGAGATTCAACCCCCCAAATATCTCGACACATATTTAGACACATGGACATTTCAGCAAACCAATCATTTATAACAGCATGAAAGTGGAACATTCCAAATACCCCCAAATAGAAAAATGGTTAAGTAAATTACATAACAGTCTCTCGGGGTTTTTAAAAACCATTTAATGACATGGAAAATATGAGAGAAATTAGGATACATTGTTTCATCAGATTTTATATATATATCCATAGGAAAAAGTGGTAGTCTTCTTTCTGGTAGTTGTATTGTTAGTGTTAGTAGTAAATAAGTTCCAGGAACTAGTAAGTTCCATTCTCCTAGGGAGCTTTTCATCAACTCCTCTGTGGAATGTTTTTCCCACCCTTTGCCTAATTCCTAAATGTATATACTTTGGATCTCATTCAGCCTGAATATCATTTCCTCAGGAAGTCCTCCCGTTTCCTTCCATCTAAAAACCTTAGACATGCACTTTTGGGCATAATGGACATATTCTCATAGTAACTTGCACTTTTCATTGATTTCACTTACCGGTTTAATTTGTGTATCTTTGTTATTTCTTGAATGTCAGCCTCCCTCCCTTGACTACAGGCTCTATAAGAGTAGGCCTATGGTTTCTTTCTTCATTTCTGTGTCACCAACACCTAGTATAGTACCTGGCATATTTATTGAAAGAATGAATGAACTATGATTATCAATGGTTTTTAAAGCATGTGTTGATGCAGTGTGTTACATACCATAGTAAGGGACCGAGGAAAATGTCAGCAGCTGCCCATTCCCAGGTCATCTTTTATTTGGGTTAAGTATTGGATTCTGGTATAAGATTGTGTCTGTAAAAGGAATGCCCATGTTAACACGGAATATTAAGGTCCCCAAAATGATTAGTCCCTCACTAACCAGGCTGGGGGAAGGGGAAGTGAAGCAGGGCCACTTGAAAGTTACTTTGTCTATCTAGAGAACCTGGCCAGTGTTTAATGATAGCTGTGACTGCCAAGGTTAGAGCCAGGGAGAGGGGCGTGACTGTAATCTGAGATGCCAGGAGGTACAGTATCCCCCTGGTTGCTGCACCTGCATAAAAGCAGGAAGGTGGTTCCCCTGTATCACAGGGCCTAGCCTGCCCACACTAACAATGGCAGCCAAGAAAGACAGAAGAGACAGAGTACTGGCAGGTGTAACCCTTTGTGGGAGGAGTTGGAAATGGAGTTACAGAGGAAGATCCAGGCTGGGAAAAAACCCCAAGCGCAGGGCAACCATGTTCTCTTAGCCATATGGGGGTCTCCTGCATTCGGCTTAGAAAGGAGAAAAGCAGGATGCAGCAGCTGGTGCGAGGTCTCTTGACCATGTGGCTTGGGTGCTGGCTCTTGGCCACACAGTTTAAAAGGATGCAGAAGGACCCCAGTCCACCATGAGGAGGGACCATGTGGTTTTGGATTAAGAGGCAGAGCCTAACCAAGCATGGACAACTGGGAGAAGTTGGAACATTAAAATGGGAATGTGCCCAGCTACGCTATGGACTTCTATTTCCTTTCCTGAGAGAGAGTGCCTGTGATTGGCTTGGTTTGGCAAGGGAGGCAGGACTGTGTGTTTGTTTGTGGGTGTTTCTTTTATCTTTAAGGGAGTAGGATTTGATGGCAGAATTCTGCCATTATTTTAATCCTGTATGACTTTTGAATAAATAGTTTCTTTCCTTTTCATAAGACTATGGCATTGGGAATCATGGGTCTTTTTCAGTAGCAGGCAGTAGAACCCAGCGTTTTTCTGTTTCACCAGTGCTTCAGAAAATATACAAACCCCTGAAGTAGATGATCTTAAGTCTCTTTCACCTTGAGTATTCTGTGATCCTAGATGAAAATAAGAAAGGCCATATAGGGATATATTTCAGGAGTGGTCTTCGCTAAAGAGGTTGGCAGTAGTTCATTTTGCCAAGAGCAAGGAAACTCCTCTTTCCCTCTTAGATAATTGAAAATCTGAGGACCTCTTATCTTTTTATTCATTTAGGCCTAGAGTTTTCTCTCCTTGAATACCTTCTTTGCCATCAATAAACTGATCTTTTCCCCTCACCCCTTTAAGGCATGCTCCAAAGATCCTAAGTCCAGTCACTCAGGGCTACTTGTAGTTCCCCTCTCATATCCCCAACACACTCTCATTCATGCAGTTTCCTCAGCTGAGAATGGTCTTTTTTCTCTGCTTCGCAAAGTCATTCTGTAACTCAAGGGGCCTTGTAAAAGGCCTTTCCCAGGCCCTCCTGTTCCAATATACTTTATTTATATCTCCACACAGAACTTTCTGCAGTTCAAACTTAGGCCTATTTTCTCATCAGAAAAATGCGAACAGTGTCACAGGCTGGGTTCCCCAAAAAGCATACTGTTACTTGATAGTGTGCAGATTTATTAGAAAATGCTCTTGGGGTCATCACTGGTGAGAGGGGAGGGAAGAATGGGATAGAGGAAGAAGTCGAGCTATGATGCAGTCTTAACCTCAGCTGTTACAGGTTGTCCTGGAGATGGGATGATCCATCAGAAGTGTGCCACGTTGGGGTAAGAGGGCTGGGCCTTTCAACCATCCTAAGACAGATACTATTCATAGCCCTGAGTTGATTAGTTATTGGATGTGGCACCTTAGGAGGGGGTGATATTATACAATGTCAGAAGGAGGCCAACAGCTGATGGCTGTCTGTGGGCAACTCACCTGGCTGTTGGGGTAGTAAGTCTGTCATTCTTGAAGGGGATCTGAGAAGTGCCCACGACTCACAGTATCTATCTCAGGGTTGTTAGCAAATCTGAAATAGGAAAAAGGTATAAAATGTACACAGCATGTTGCCTGACACAGGACACAACAAGTTGTTATGGTTATTATAAAAAGAACTTGGTTCTATAATCGTATAGAACAAGGTAGGAAAACCTTGTTTCATTTATTTTTGTGACTAGTCCACTAGGGCCTGGAACCAATTAGGTTCAATAATGGCCTCTTGAAGTGTTAATATACAAATATACTTGTTGCCCTTTGTCTTGAAGCAGATGTTTTGAGTTGAACTCTCAAGCAAAACAGATATAAAAAGCCATTTCAACAGCAACGTTTTTAACAAAATAAAAAGACGCACACATAATTTACTTACCGGGAAAAAAAAGTTCCAAAGCCAAAAGAGACAAAAGCAATGCAGCAGTACTTGGCGATTGCAGAAGAGCTTCAGATAAAATGGCTTGTACCAGTGGATCTTATATTTTGGAATATAATCTTCAAACTGTAGACAGGGAAGGAGATTAGCTCCGCTCTTTTGTAGGTCATAAATGTAAGATTGTCAATGGAACTAAACTCAAAGTAACCTCCATCAGTGTGTATTGGGCTTTATTTTCCTGCATGCTCAATATAGCTCATTTAGTTTAAATAGACTAACTGAACAAACACTGCTTTGTGCCAGACAAATCTGGGGATATAGCAATGAGCGCAAGTTAAAAGACCTGCCTCTAAGGACCTCACTTCTTTGGTGGCAGGTGACCGACACCAAAGATCTCTAAATGATAACCCACTCAGCTGATAAAGAGTGTGACAGCAGTGGTGCAAATGTGCTCTTGCGGTAGGGTAAGTCTCAGACATCGACCTTTGAGAAGGGGCTTGAAAGATGCATTGAACATCCACGAGTTAAAAGGAAACTGGAGGACGTGTTCTTGCCAGAGTGAACAAGCAGCTCACAGCCCTAAAGTGGATTGAACCTGCGTGTTGTAGGAACATGAAGAAAGCCAGAGGGGACAGCGGGTGGGGGGGGACGTGCATTTGGGGATGAGGTAGGTAGGAGCATATATAATATACGTACAGATATTTTCCTAGCCTGAGACCACACTGCTAAGGGAGCTAGGGTGTACAAATTTCTCAAGAGGCCACGTAGGGATAAGGTGGATTTCCAACAGCGGAGCTACTGGGACGCCTTTCCTACTAGGGTAGGACCAAGTTAGACTATCGAAAGGGATGGACTGTGTCCTGCCCTCAGATCAACACTCGCTCAGGGGCAGGGACGGAGCGCCGGGATGGACTTCTGCGGTCCCCGGCCCGCCAGTGCTGCATCTGCCGCAGTTACCAGCAGGCGGTGTAGTGAGCACGCCTGCAGCCGGCGCCACCCGCCCGTCCCGGCGAGGAGGAGAAAGGAGGGGACCGGAAGGAGCCGCTGGTGCTGAGGGAAGTGGCAGGAGCGGGAGGCGGGGACCCACCTGGAAGCGCCGTGGCCCCGCTGTCGAGCTTCCTGCGGCGGCAGCCACCCGAGGAATAGCTGTGGCGGGGGCGGACAGCGGCCACGACGGCGGCACCTCTCCAAGTGGCCCGCGGCGACTAACCGCAGGAGAAAGGTGAGCGGGCGCCCTGGGCACGTGGTGAGGGCCAGGCGCGGGGGAGGGAAAATGGGAGAGGAGGAGGGAACCCAGGATACCTTTGGCTCTGGGACCCGGATTTGGAGTCGAGTGTTGGGAGGGGGGTGGGCTGGCGACGGCTGCGGCGGCGACGGCGAAGCCCCCACGTGGGGTAGTGGTGCGCGCGCACGTGTGCCTGGGCGACAAGGGGGGCGGGGAGGGCAACGGACGCGCGCGCGCTATGTAGAGGCTCACGTGATGGGCTCACGGAGAATCTGCCTCCACGTGACAGGCTGGCTGAGGCTGGGGGGATGCTGTGTTTGTAATATAACCGGTCAACAGAGATTTTAGGGTTGCCACTTTTCTTTTATACCAGGGGAAATGAGAAGTGCAACGTGAAAAAGACTTCCCGCTCTTTCTCTATCTTATACGTTCTTCAGTCCATTAATAAAGCACTTTTAACTCCTGAACTACTGATTTTTCTGTACCGCCATGTTGTTCTGTGGGAAACTCGCGAGATGCCAGTGGGTTTGTATCGCGAGATCTCTCGATTCTCGCGGGACCTTGTTGGCTGAGCGGTTGTCCTGGATGGCGGAGCCTTGGGTTCCGGGGGCTTGGGACCCGCAACTCTTTGTACAAGGCAAGTTGTTAGGGAGGGGCCGGTAGCGAGTGCCTCTTGGTGCTGGGAGACGTGTTGTGTCAGACTCCTCTAGTCTTGAAGGGAATACATTGACCCCATTGAAGCAATACGATCTTCCTTCCGCCACCCCTCCCCACCGCCGGCGCTACGCCACCTGCAGTGTGCATCTCTCAGCCGGGACACCTTCTCCCCCGCGCAGTAATAGTTCCACCCCCGTCCCAACTCACTGGAAGTCTGGAGTTGTGCTCGCGCAGACAGGACGGTTCCATTGGATACTGTTCCTCTTACTTTTAAACGTTCTTGTCAGTTTTTCTCCTTGTTGCCATTTTCTAAAGAATTCCAGACCTGTTAACCATTCTGTCGCTTGTTTCTGCTGTGGTACCTTTCTCCATTGGCCGTTCTCGGATGCTCAGAACACAGCGCCTTTCATTTCTTCTCTCTGGATAGCATTTACTCCCATTTATTTGGACATTGATAATTTCCCCATGACTTTATATTACTTTGTATTTATAATAACTTTTGGTAGTATTTGAAGGGACCCTTTATGTCTCTGACAACACTTGATGTCAGAATAAAATTACTTTTTTAATCTTTTTGTACGTACGTGCTTTTTTACTTGTGATTACCGATAAGCTTTAGATTACCACTGTGTTGCGAGGTTGCCATCTTTGATCAGGAGTGGTTGTTTTAGGTTGCATGTTTAAGGTAAGAGTGGAATGCTTTGAGTCAGATTTTTGATTAAAAGCAAACTTCGTAACTTGTGGTATCAAAGTTTGAATTCAGTTTTTCTTAAATGAGTTTGACATCAAATTGAATTTTCTCCAACTAATGTTTTATCAAAAATGAATTTACAGTAGACTTTTTATATTCTTGATCATTGTTTGGATTTATTTATTATTCTTAGTGGGGAATTAATTATAAAACTAATCAGATAACTAGATAATCCATAACTTTTTTAAACTACAAAAGTGTTACTTGCCTCTACACTTAATACAGAAAAGTGTACAGAGAAACCTACTGTTACGCTGGACCAAATTGCCTTCCCCAGTCTTGAATCTCTGTGACCACTCTCAGTGATAGCTGTGTATTTTAGATATTTTCCATGTATTAGTTTTCTTCATGAAGAGAAGGAAGTGGAGGGATGTTATATTAACATACACTATCAACAATATTGGCTGGCAATCAATAAACTTTTTCCTACTCAAATTTTTTTTAGTGATATATGCATATTGTCTTGACTCATGCATTCTTGCTATGGAAAAATAAATTTTTTGTACAGATTTTTGGATGGTGTAGTTTTGTGAAAATATCTTGAAGGATAGCACAATTATTTTTGTGCTAGAGATTTAGTATGCTGGTAGCTTTGTAAAAAATTCACATAAAATAGGATGTAAAGAAATAAATATTTGCGTTTGCTTTGGCAGCACATATACTAAAGAAATAAAGATCTTATGATTGGGATTTATATTTTTATGTTAAATATTTGTGTTATATATTTACCCTTGTATTCATTTTTATATTTTATAATACTTAACATATTCTAAACTATAATCCAAGTATGTATGTAGGAATTTTCCAGAAGTTTTAAAAGTTATGCTCAATTAAGTAATAGTTCTGACCATGCGATGTAGTGAGCTTAACAGGTGAGTGGCTGATAATAGGAGTAGTTAATAAAAATATACTCAAAAGTTGCTGAGCAGCAATTTTGCAATTGTTTTTTGTATTTTTCCTTTCAAACTTTCCAGCAATATTATTTATTAGATCTTTCACATAAGAAAAATGTTTGCTGTTTTTGGGTGGTGTGGCTTTTCTGTTGTAATAATTTGGGTAAAAATATTGGTTATACTTAATGATGTGGGAAAGGAGACATAGGAGTGCATAGGTTGATACCGAAATGAAATTGGGGAAGTTGCAGAGCAAAGAGGAAGGTAGAAGGTTAACAGAGTCCTGGTCCAAGAATAGGCAGGCACATGATGGTTGTTGCAGGGCAACCTGGGTTGACCAGAATTTGGAATCAGTGTTTGAGGCAATTTTTTTCCTCTTAAATAATTTTTTCAGACAATTTTCAGTCCTCCCCACAAATTGCTTGATATCTATCACCTGTTATAAAAAGTCAGCAATTGAAATTGATATTTAATTGAAATTTTACTTATAGACATTGTTAATCAACATTTATTGTATACATTTTATTATTTTTAAAGGTAGGAAATAGTGAAAATTACAGTGGATTCAAAGGTCAGAGCTGTAATGGCCTTTGCAAAGGTATCTGCAAAGTTTTGCTTGGTCGGCCTTTGGTAGTTCTTGGGTGCACCTCATCTTCACAATACTGTATGTTCCATACTCTAACAACTTTGTTTTATAAAACATTAATACTTTTGGTAGTGGATGTTGGGAATTACTGATCTTTTACAGGCTGGTACATGCTAAATTTTCTAAGATACTTGGGAAGGAATATACTCAGAAAATCCAAGGAAGAGGAGAAATGTATCTCATGATTTGAGTTTGCTTGAGTAAAACTTAACCAAGAAATTTTACTTTGCTTTTCCTCAGCTACTACTGTCATACTACTGATAGCTGATGAGCTTCAGTAATCAGAGAAAATGAACAATAGTGATGATATAATACTGATTTGTCCTCACTTGGATGTTTTTCTTAAGGTCTAACACAATGCTAATTTAATTTCTGTAGACTTGTAACTTTGTTAACTGTGCAGGGTGGTACCTGTGTTACCTATTAATTATACAAACAATATAAATTTTAGCCCTGGTTGGTGTGGCTCAGTGGATTGAGCATTGGCCAGGGAACGGAAAGGTTACCAGTTCGATTCCTGATCAGGGCATATGTCTGGGTTGCTGGCCAGGTCCCCGGTTGGGGGCCTGTTGAGATGCAACTACCTGATGTTTCTCTCCCTCTCTTAGTTCCTCCTTTCCCCTCTCTCAAATAAATAAAATCTGTAAGTTTTTTAAATGTGTATTTATTGTATTTCTTACCCCTTCTTCAATCTGTCCAAGAGAGACTGCAGTAAATTACTTGACCAGAACCTCAGTAAAAGTATGTTGCAGGTGCTTTAAAAAAAAAACAAAAAACCCACTAATTTCATATGAAAATTTAGTCTGGGTTTAACTACAAAGAATATTTGCTAGAAAGTGTTTTTATTCTTATTGTTTTAAAGATTTTTATTTACTTTTTTTTAGAGTGGAAGGGAGAGAGAAAGAAAGGGAGAGAGAAACATCCATGTGAGAGAGAAACATTATCATTTGTCTCTCGCTGGCCCCCAGCCAGGGACCTGACCTGCAGCCCAGGCACGTGCCTTGACTGGGAATCGAACTGGTGACCCCCGGTTTGCAGGACGATGCTCAACCCTCTGAGCTAGGATGGTCAGGGCAAGACTTTTTTATTTTTAAAGTAGTATTAACTGTAGATGTGGTACACACTGTGGTGCAAATTTTGTAGTTAATACTCTGATAACCACTATAATTATACTTTAAAAACACTATCATTAAATATTTCCCAAAGTCCTAAGCCTTTACTTCTAAAACCATGGAATGTGGACTTCACTGTTCATTTGAACTTGTCCTCTTAGCTCTTTGTGTCTTCTCTTTTTTAGCTGCTTTCATTTCCTGGGAAATTTTTTTCTTGTCATTGACAAGTGAGTTGAGTAACTTTTTGTGAGGAGACTTAAACTATGTATTCAGTTACTTTATTATTTATTATTTTTGGAATTTCATTATATTAGTAATTCAAGAACATTTTGAGTCCCAGTGACGCCAGCTACTTGAAATAGCAGGAATCTTGAGCCTTAAAAATAACTGTTGTAATCAAGTACAATAATCTTAAGATCTTTGTTCAGAAACTACTGATTGGAGTAAATAACTTTAAATTTTGTAGCCCTATCAGGATTGGTTATCTGATTTTTTTTTTTTTTTTTAGCTCACAGATTATAACCCACAGAATTGGCAATTGGAGTTAGGCACACTGACAGCTGAAATGTCTGTCATCTTATTTCAAGGGAAGAGGAAGAAGAGCTATTAAAAAGAAGATGGAACTGTGGAAGTTAATAGTGTTTTAAGGCCATTACATGGAGTCATAGCTGTCCTATATCATTAACTTCTGAGCAAATCCTAATGTTGTAGAGGTGTGTACATGATGTGTCACAATGATGACCTCAGTCATAAGTAAACCTTTACTCCATGTACTGTGTTTAAGGAAATAAGAAATTGGTGTCTTTTAAAAAGATTTTTATCAGTAAACATTTTCAAAGCTTTGTTAATGCATCTTAGTTTTCTAGAAAATTCACTTACAGAACTCATCTGATGATACTAATAACAATGGTGCTATTGTGTATGGAATTTCTTTGAATTTTATTGCCTTTACCTACTTATTTATTTCCTTATTTAATATTTCAATGGATTACTTTTCACCTAAGGCTCTATTACATTTAATATTTGATATTAGTAGTAATTGAGCAATTGTCTAATATGTTGATGAAGGACTTTTCAAAGCAGATAATTAGATTTAGTAAATGGCCTGTCTGGATGATTCAGTTCTGTGGTTTAAATCCAGGTACTGAGTCTTTGTCCCCAACATACTGCACTGAGTGCCCTGACGTGAGACATGTTTCATATTGTAGTGCATTTTCTTTGCTTCTTTGCTTGCCTTCTTAGTGTCTTTTAATACATCAATTTAAAATTTGTGTGTGTTCTAATGATTTTAATGACTGGCTTGAGGATTTTAAATCTTGGAAATTAACATAACTTTATCAACATTTTGACATGTTTCTTCCATTATTTTAAATCTGTATGTTGTATATACTTGTAGATAAAACACATTTGATCTCATGTCCTGCTCTTTAACCTAATGTTAGGTAACATTTTCCCATTTTCACAATGAATCTTTATAATCATCATCAAAAATGGCTGTATGATGTTCCATGTACAGATGTATCATTCCCCTATTATTCTTGCATACATAAATAACTGTGAAGAGTTTTTATGCATGTTTTCTATATATAGTATTATTGTCTAATATATTGCCAGAAATGACTTTTAGGTACAGTTTAAAGGCTCTTACAACCCTTTGTCACAGTATTTGTAAAAAGTATCAATTTGGTGTGCCTTGGTTGGATTGGAGTGCGGTCCTGTACAACAAATGGCTGGGGTTTCAATTTCTGGTTGGCACATAATGACCTACTTGTGGGTTCAGTCCCCGATTGGGGTGGCTATGGGAGGCATCTAATCAATGTTTCTCTCTCATATCCTCACATTAATGTTTCTCTCTCCCTTCCTCTCTTTCTAAAATTAGTATACATTTTTAAAGAAGTATCAATTTATGTTTACATTGAAATGGCTGTTGCTCTCTACCTCAACATTAAATATTATTAATAACTTAATAGGGTGAAAGTCATACCACTTTTTTCTTAGATTACTACCGAGGTGAAACATTACTTTATGTATTTCTTTTGTGAATTTTTAAGGTAAACAATTTTTAAATTGATGTGAATCTTTTGACCTAATTTTGTATTATTCCTAATCTTATGAAATTCCTCCTCCTCCAGAAATGTAATAAACAAACAATATTGACTTAATGCTGTTTCCTCAATTCTTCTGAGTTAGATTTAAATAAATTTTAAGTTTTTAACCTTATCTGGTATTGGTGTAAGGTGAGAATCTAAATGTTTTCCTCTAAATTGGTAATTGTCCTAACTCTTATTAAATAGTCCTTTATAATTCTTGTTGCTTTTTCATTTTTACATTTTAAATGTCTATATTTGATACTGTTTATTTTTATCCTAAACTTAAAAAATATTAATACTGTTTTTTAGATGATTCTTTGACATGTTTAATGTAATATAATTTGCCCTGGTCTCTCTTTTTTTAAAGATTTTGTTTGTTTGTTTGGGAGGAGGGAAGGGAGGGAGAAAGAGAGAAATATCACATCTCAAAGGTCCTCAGCTCGGGACCTGGCTGGCAATCCTGGCACATGCTCTGACCAGGAATCAAATCATTTATTTACTACCTTTTGATTTGCAGGATGACGCCCAACCCACTGAGCAACACCAGTCAGGGATGCTCTGGTCTCTTCATTGTTTGCTTTCTGATTGATTTTTAAGAACACTTTATAAGTTGATAATAATAAAGCTCATTCTGTACAAAACAATGTTTTATAACTTTTTTCTTGTCAGCCAAAATTTGAAATATCCTTTTCCCATTCCCCAGAATTTAGGAGGATTAAACGAAGCAATTTCTCCTTTCTTGAATGACATGATATGAAACTACCTAAGAGTACAGTGCTAGAGGCTATAAAGAGAAAAACTACTTTGGTAGATTTTGTAGAATTAGAGAAATAAACTTCTAAGAACAGCAATTTAGGGTGTATGTTTAAAGTATTTCCTTTATTAAATATAGTAATATACAACTTGACATTATATGCTTCTAATATACTTAATGAAAAAGTGCTAAGTGGTAGTTCTAGGACTCAAGATATTTTCCTTCAGCTGTACTTAAGTACAGTGTACTTACATTGGCAATGTGGTGCATTTACCGAAATTTAATAATGAATATGGTAACCTAAGAAATCCAGATGACCGTTAGTGAGGGCATCCATGCCAAAGAAGGTGTTTTTTAATATTGAAAGTTCTTACTTAGGAAGGTACAATTTTTTTCTTTGTGAAATAATTATTCAAAATCTTAAAATAATCATTCTAGAAAGTCTGATGTTTGTATTTACAGTGTAAAACAGAGATAGCTCCAAAGCTATTTTAAAATTTTCTGCTGCTTACAGATTAGTGTGATTGCATTAATGCAGGAAGAAAATCCAAATTAACTTTGAGTGTGAAGCCATAGTAAATATTATGTGATCCCCTGTGTTTGGGGATCACATAAAGAGAATTGCAGATGAAGAACTTTATGTGATGAAATTTCCTTCCACCTTGGTTTGGGGTGAGATTTAAAGGTATTGGAACATAATTTATACCTTTTATTTCTACCATATTTCAGCTACCCCATAAAGGGATGAATTGATTTGTGAAATTTTGGCACTAAAGTGGTCCAGGAAATAGCAGTTGCTAACTGTATTCTGGCACTTATTTACCCTCCTTACTAGCTTTTTTTTTTTTTTAAATCCTTACCCGAGGAATACTTAGTGATTTTAGAGAGAGAGGCAGGCAGACATTGATGTGAGAAACGTTGGTTGGTTGTCCTCGTATATGCCCCAACCCGGGAACGAACCCACAACCTAGGTATGTGCCTTGCCTGGGAATCAAACCTGAACTTTGTGATGTGTGGGATGCCCCAACCAACTGAGCCACCTTGCCAGGACACTCACTCACTCTCTCTCTCTCTCTCTCTCTCTCTCTCTCTCTCTCTCTCTCTCTCTCTCTCTCTCTCTCTCTCTAATAGGTCAGAAATTTAAGTAAAACAGATAAACACAGTTTGTTTACACTTCCCTCATTAGTACACAGATTTGCGCATATCATAAAGTGAAATAATGCTTTTATTGGTTTGGTTGTATTGTAGAGGGAGATACCAAGATTTTTTCCTCCTGAAAAAGGTGCATGTGTGAGGTTTATCTACTGATAGCCTCTGAGGAACTTTGTAATACTTCTCTGAACATAATTTTTAAATGTTGTTTTTGCTGTAATATGTTTTATTTCCTGAGGGAGAAATGTCCTTTTTATCCCTCTATGCTTTAAAAAAAAAAAAAAAAAAAGTCAGTATGATTGAAGTATAATATACACAGAAAGTTCCCATAAGTGTACAATTCAGTGAATTTTTACAATATGAACACACCTGTGTAATTATTAGTAAGAGGCAGAACATTATCCAAATCCTGGAAATTGTCTTGTGCCCTATTCTGGTTATTAAAACTCCCCTCTCTGTCTGGGAAACCACTATTTTGATGTCTAATTTCTCAGAACAGTTTTGTGTGCTTTTGAGTTTTAATTTTCTTTGTAAATGTTACTGGATTTTTATCCTGTTTTTGATAATGAGTAACCTGAGATATCTTAGAACTCAATCTACTTTATACCTGGAGATTTCTGCACTTTGATTTAGACTTTTCTTACGACATTCATAGTTCTCAAGAACTCTCTAGGAGGTGTTGGACGTCAAAGAAAAAACCTTTGCTTTGAGATTGTGTGGTAGACCTCTTTGTGTTTTAATGTTGCTTGAGCAAACGGGATACTTTTTAATTGTTGTCATTGATGATCTACAAAACACCTCAGCTTTTATTTTATTTTATTTTTCCACTTAAAATTTTTGTTTTGAATACTTTAGTACAGCATTCCTGACCAGCTAATAGCTTTTTGGGCTTTCATCCTATGACTTGGCAGCTTTGTTTTCATTCTTTGAATTCCTTTTGAGCAGTGATTCATTCCCATTCTAATTTTTATCACAGATACCCTCCAGTATCCTGTATTATTTTGGAGAATGCTGTGAGTGTCCCTCTCCCCAAGAAAAAAATTCCATGTTAAATTTAAGCCATTTTACTTTTAAGATAACTTATTTTACATTTATGAACAATATCACATTGTGGTATGCAGATTATAAAATCAAATTGTAGGCCACTGAGAAATTGAGAATCAGCTAAGAGCCTTACTTGATACTACTAACTTTCAGGCTGGCTTCAAATGTAAGTGCAACTTTCTTCCCAGAAGTCCTCCCTTTGCATCATCTTTTCTACACCTCCCATTTCAATTCTTAATTTTAAAGACATAGTGAAAGATTTATTACTGTGTTCATGCACATAATTTTCCTTTCAGCTAAGTCCCATGGTTAGCCTGAAAGTGTATCTTAATTTCCTTTATAAATAAATTTCGGTTACTGTCAGTTGTTAACTTAGGGCCAGTATATTATAAATGACCTGTAGCTGTTGAAATTATCTGTTTTGTTCCAGAATAATTAAGATTAGCGCATACATACATTTCAGACTCTAGTGATCTTGTATTTGTTGAGTTTTTGTGGAAATTTAAATGTCATGCAAAGTTTTCGTCTTATTTCTTTAAAAAGGTTTTTGTTTTTTTTTTTTCTCTTGGGGGTTTTAAATGTCTGACTTTGGGGAAACATCATGTTACAGGAGAACATTATCTTATGAAGAATGAAGTAGAGAATAGTTGACTCACGTAAAGGTTACAGGGTTACCACTAGATTTGAATAAATGCTGTTCTTACTTGGCTAGTGAGTCAGGATATTTTCCGGTTTAACTTGTAGATAGTTTTCTTTTCTGGAGTTAGCAAAATTTCACCGAGGAAATTCTGATTCATTTGTAACTGTAAGGCAGTGGTTTTCAAACTTTAGCATGCATCATAATTACCTGGAAGATATGCTTGTTTTTATTTTTATTTATTTATTTTTTAAAGATTTAATTTATTCATTTTTAGAGAGGGGAAGGGAGGGAGAAAGAGGGGGAGAGAAACATCAATGTGTGGTTGCCTCTCATGTGGCCCCCACTAGGGGTCTGGCCTACAACCCAGGCATGTGCCCTGACAGGGAATCAAACCTGCGACCCTTTGGTTCACAGCCCACGCTCAATCCACTGCGCTACGCCAGCCAGGGCAGATATGCTTGTTTTTAAAAAATAATGGATGACTGCTCCCCACTCCTAGTGTTTCAGATTTAATGGGTTAGGAGACCACACTTTGAGCACCAGTACTGAAGTATATAGAGTCAGGGCACATACATTTAATCAAAGAACCCCAAACACACACCTCACAAGTGATTCTGATGTACATCCTAGCTGGGAACCTTTGAGCAGTAGTTCTCAAAATGTGGGCCTGGAAATAGCAGCATAGCATTACTTGGGAACTTGTTACAAATGCAGATTCTCTCCAACTCTAGGTTGGAACCCAGAAGTCTATGCTCCAAATAATTCTGATGTGTGCTGAAGTATGAGAACTGTCCTTGTAACTCAAAAGTGCCCTTCCTTGGTACCTTTCTGGGCGCTTACTAGGAATGCAAATTTCAGGCGCCCAGCAGGCTCTTCCTGAATAACAGAATCTCATTTTAACTGTAGATTCCCAGGCAGTTTGAATGTGTATTGAAGGTTGTGAAGGACTGCCCAAGATAATTTTTAAAACTACAAAGTAACACTAATAAATCAAGATTTACTTAAAATTTTCTGTGTGCTAGATACATATAGTGTTTTCATTCCGTTCTCACAATAACCTTGTAAGGATAGTTATTCTTACCCTCATTCTGCAAATGAGCAGATTGAAGCAGAGGTTGAGTATCTTGCTCAGTGTCATACAGGTGCTAAATTCTGGGTTTGGGGTATGAACTCTTGTTTTTACACAAGAGTTCTTGTTTTCAGAACTCTTGAATTCAGACTCTTGTGTTGGAGTTTGATTTGTTATCATCAGGGGCATTTATGTATGTTATTTGGCTTTCCTTGTTTCAGGACTATAGTGTATATTCTAATGAATTTTTTTTCCTATCACATTTTATACTAGCATTTGAATTTTCTTCCAAACGTTATATTCAAGGACTATTTTAGACATAAAAACAGAACTGGAATAGTTATGATTTGAATATTTTGACCTTTAAAAATAGAAATCTTTTAAGTTTATTCATCATGGTGTTATTTATCCAAACTCTATGTTCCTTTATACATCTTGTTTTTTGCATGTAATTTTAGTAAGACATTTCTTACAGTGCCTTAGATAAAATTTTGCACAGTGGTGTCGTGTTCAAGAATTGCATTTGTTTATTAAAAAGGACTACAATGTAATTCAGTATCTGGAATCCCAAATATGCTAAAATAAGATATGCAGATTTGCAGAACAATAGATCTAAATGCTGGTGTTAATTTCAAGGTAGTAATACAAGAAAGGAGCATTCTGGTCACCTTATTAATTACAGTTTTTGAGGGAAGGTTTCTGAGTTATATTCTTTCTGAGTATATAATACAGTGATTTTTAGTAAATTCAAAGTGTTCTACAACCCTCCCCACAGCCCAGTTTTAGAACATTTTTGTAATTCCAAAAAAAAGATTTCAAAGATTTCTTTTGCCTATTTTAAGTTATTCTCACCTTCAGCCTATTGTAGGTTTAAAAACAAATCACCTGGTATATTTACAAGTCCTTCAGTATAGTACCATGTTACAGCTTAATAGTAAAACTACTTATAAAGTTTAACCCATAAATCCTTTTTTTTTTTTTTTTTACTTTCAAGAAACTGAAAAATATATATTGTTATTCTAGCTCTTTATTTCTGTCCATTCAGATGAACTTACCTGATTTGTAGGCTTTAAAGTGATGTGAATGGTAGTGTTTAGGCCTAGCCACAATCTAATGTATGAAGAGGAAATGAGAAATTAAGAGAAACTTACTATCTATAGTTCCATGATGTTACAATTGTAGACTTCTTGTCTATTTGGTAGTTGGTTGGTTTCTAGAAACTACTCTTAAGTATTTCTGTTGTCTTGATCTGAATAACTCACAGAATTACTTTTTTTTTTAAGCCTTTTCTCCACATTGATGTGTTTTAAGGATTTTGAGGATGAATAGCATAATATGCTGAATTTGATAGTTCAGCTTCCTGACTTATGTTCCTCTAATCAGGGGTTTTTATTGTTGTATGTAAGACTCTTTTAACAAAAGTATCTTAAGAATATGTTTGGCACAATATAATACTTCTGGTTTTACTTAGTGGGTTAATTAAACAATGAACTTGGTGGGTTCATTAAACAGTGAACTAATAAAGATTATCAGAGCTTTTGATAAATGCTTTGCTGGCTGTTTAATCTAAAAGTTGAAGAGAATTGTTGGTGTGAAATTGATTCTGACCAACAAGGAAGAGCAGTGATAGACGTATGGAATTAACTATTATTGAATATCTCTTTTGGGCAACAGACTCATTTTATAGTCACTGATTTGAGGTGCAGTTAGAAAAAAAAGAATGTGAGCTAGAATCAGACTTGGATTTAATAAATCCCAGCTCTAGCATTGTTTTTTAAAAGAATGTGAGCTAGAATCAGACTTGGATTTAATAAATCCCAGCTCTAGCATTGTTTTTTAAAACATTATTTTTTTGAGAGAGTGGAAGGGAGGGAAAGAGGAGGGGAGAGAAAAATCAACATTAGTCAGTTGCTCGCATACATGCCCCTATGGGGGACAGAACAAACTAGTCATGTGCCCTGATTGGAATCAAGCTGGTGACTTTTCGCTTTGCTGGACAGTGCCCAACCAATGGAGCTATACTGGTCAGGGCCTGGCTCTAGCATTTATGAGCTCTGTAACTTTAAGAAGTTATTTATCTCTAAGCCTTTTTTTCCTCATAAATGATACAGCACTTTCTACTCATGTATAGAGTATATATAAGGCACTTAGTATGAAATAGGTGCTCAGTAAATGCTATTTGTTATTTTACTGATGTGGAAATGGAAGCTCAGAGAAGTTTGCTAGTAAGCAAAAAATGCCTGATTCCAAAGCTCATCGTGCTTTTCAAAACATTATTATTTGCTTCCCAGATAGAAATGAGTCTTGAGAATCCAAAGGTAGTGACCGTTACCTTGGAGTTTATATTAGGTAGGAGTTAATAGAAAAGCCAGTTTCAGAAACTTAGGAGAAAAGATTGATAATGACCATGGATAGTATGAACAGTATTGATAGAAAGCTCTTAAAAATGAAGTCTGTTATTAAAATTACAGAAAATTTCCATTGAGGGAAGAAAAGTGTATGAGTCATCTAAAAAATTATGATTTCCACATAAGTCATTTCTAATCTTTTTCAAAGGAAAACATCAAGAATACGCACATAATGGTGTATATAAGTAAAGGTTAATACAGGAAAGTAATGAATAAGAGTGTGGGGAGGCTAAAGCTCTGAACAAGTTAGTTTTCAAGAAAAGCTTAAGGACAACAGTAAGGGCTAATTTTAGCTAAATTCAAAGCAAGACCAGTAAGGGAAAAAGAGGCCTATTGATTAGGAAGATAATATTAAATAATGAGCACTACTCAAATCATATTTTACTTTATGATTTGCATGCTGGAAGGGAGACAACCTTGCTTAGAGAGGAAATTTTATTCCATGATGTTATAGAGAACATCTAATTTAATTAAATTTATATTTTTAGTTCTAATGAATTGTGTAGAGCAATGAAGTTTCATTGTTTCTTTTGTCTATGGCTACTTTTGGGTGTAGAGGAGACCATTTATAATTTTTGGTAAAATATATTGAGTAATTAAAATAAATTTTAAAACTTGCTGTTGAGCCCTGGCTGGTATGGCTCAGTGGATTGAGTGCTGGCCTGTAAATCAAAGGGTTGACAGTTTGATTCCCAGTCTAGGGCACATGCCTGGGTTGCAGGCCAGGTCCCCAGTAGGGGGCATGTGAGAGGCAACTACACATTGATGTTTTTCTCCCTCTCCTTCTCCCTCCCTTCCCCTCTCTAAAAATAAATAAAATCTTTAAAAAACCCCCAAAACCCAAAACAAAACCAAAAAAACCTTGTCTTTAAGTTCAATTTACATATTTTATTCTATTAATAATCTGGCAAGTTTAATATAAACAATAATTTTATTTTCCTAGGTGGGGGTGGGGATGACACTTTAATATATTTTACTAGTTCTAGTTGAACAACAGATTAAATCTTCCTTAAAATACCCTTCCCTAGTAAAATGGCTTCCGTATTTGTTTTCTTCATTATGCCATCTAAAATAGTACATCCTTCTTTCACTTTCCCCAGTTTATTTTTCTTCATAGTAATAATATACCTGGTATTCTGTTGTTTGTCTTTTCTTATTGAAATATAAAACCCATGCCCTGGCTGGTGTAGCTCAGTGGATTGAGCGCGGGCCTGCAAACCGAAGGATCGCGGTTCGATTCCCAGTCAGGGCACATGCCTGGGTTGCCAGGCCAGTTCCCGGCAGGGGACATACAAGAGGCAACCGCACATTGATGTTTCTCTCCCTCTCTCCTTCCCTGCCCCTCTGAAGATAAATACATAAAATCTAAAAGAAAAAAAATTAAAAAAAAAATCATTCCCTATTAAAAAAAAAAAAAAAACCCATGGAGGTTTAAAGTGTGTTTTGTTCACTGATTTAGTTCTCAGAGCCTGTGATGATGCCTTGTTCATGGTGATCTCAGTGATTATTTTTTCAGTGACTTGGAATGTTAGCTGCTAGTATTCAAAGTCCTTATATTTACAGTCCTTATATTTATACATTTAATATGCCAGACTTTATTTTTAGTACTTATTATTTGCCTTATGGAGTAATATAAAATTTCAACAAGAACTTTCCTAAATACTTAAAACTCTTTTAAAGTTAATAAATGAAACTTGTAATTATAGTGAGTCACAGTTTCTCTTAAACATTCCAAATTTTGCTTATTAACCAAATCAAATACTCTTAATAGCTTTAAAGTCACAAGTCCGAAGTTAGTTACTATTTTAAATTGAGAGTCATGAGCTGTCAGATTCTGTAATGTTAAAATACTCTTAAATATTACAAGAAGTTTAGGAAAAAATATGTGTAGTTTTAAATTTAACACAAATATTAATATCATGGGTTTGATATACTTAATTTCTGTATTTAATTCTAATCCATTTTGGAGGTTGGGCAGTCACAGGAAGTATTTTGTCTCAAGCAATTTGAAATTTCTGTGACACAGTTTATTATCAGTTACCATATCTTGACAGGCTGATTATCAGCTTGACATTGGCCTTGGAAGCTGCCTTTCCAGGTGGTTTTTCTCATGTCACAGATGGACATAGTGAACCTATAACAAAAATTGCCCCTATAATTACCATGGAACTCTTTTGGTGTCTTCTGAATTCAAGTTTAAGCCTTTTGTAAATATTTTGTAACTTTTTTAATTCCATTGCCTGATCAAATTCTGTAAATCCCACCCAGATTGCTTTACCACTTGATTGGATTCCAAGAAACCATTTTCTACTCATGCGGCTAATGCCATAGGTTTTACATGACTTTTAAATGACACAAAAGAACTAAGAGGTGTTCATAGCTTTTGTTAATTTGTAGTGACTCAGAATATGCCAGAAGAGTAGAAACAGGTAAGACTTTTTCAAAGTCTTATTTGAAAAAAGAAAATAGTAGTTTTGGAAATCATTTTTTTGTCCTTGAAGGTGAGGTAGAGGATTACAGGGTAACTCACAGCATTAATAATATTACATTAATAGTATTACATTAATATTAATATTAATTACATTAACCTTTGTTAAACTGTTAGAAAGGCATCATTGTAAAATGTAGAGATATATCTAAAAAGATTATTTTTGTTCTTGACCATTTTAATATTTTTGTCAATGCTTTGGATAAATACTTAGGTGTACTTACAAAATTTCTGAACAATTCAGCAGGCAAGGGTAGATAACTAAAGAAACTTTAAAAATTTTGCCTGAAACCACAAGCAGAAACCTGTGGTGGGCATTGCTTAAAAGTGGGGAATTTTAAAAAGTAGGAAATTCAGTTGAAAAAGTTCTGTGAGCAGAATTCCATTCAATTCACCAATATAAAGGTACTAGGGATAAAAATGAGTTGTACTGTTTCTTTGAGGAGCCTACAGTCATGTAGGAAATGTAGACATATCAAACTATACATTGTAAATTTTGTAATAGAAGAATTAGCCATTATCGGAGCAAGAGAGAGAGCAGTTAAAATCATTGAATTGGGCTTTGAGAAAGTTGAGTTTTTAAATTAGGGACCTGAACAGCTAGAATCAAGACTGTTTATGAAGCCATATATTTGTGAACAGATGAAGACTAGATTGGAATCAGACTCTAATTAGGCTACTACACTATTTTAATGGGGTGAAGAGGGCCTGAACTGGAGCAATAACATTGGGATAGAAAGAGTAGACTTTTTTTTTTCCCCCAAGACATTTTAGAAGTTAATAAGTAGGGTTTGCTGATTATATATTGGTGGGAAAAGGAAGAAGTTAAGATGTCTCACATATCCTCAGGTGAAGATTTTAAAAAAGAAATTTAAAGCCCTTGCCTGCTGCCTTTGTTTTATGGAGCATCCTCTGGTACACCAAAAGATTGCCCATTAGATTCCTGGTCAGGGCACATACCTAAGTTGCAAGTTCAATCCCCAGTTAGGGCGAATACAGGGAGGCAGCTGATGGATCTCTCTCTCTCTCTCTCTCTCTCTCTCTCTCTCTCTCTCTCTCTCTCTCTCTCTCTCTCTCTCTCTCTCTCTCTCTCTGCCCCCTGTGCGCCTCCTTCCCTCCCTCCCTCCTTTTCTCCCTCCCCTCTTCCCCCCTTCTTCTCTCTCTAAAATCAGTTAAGCTTATCCTCAAGCGAAAATTAAAAAATGTCTCAAAGCTTTTTAGTTTTGGTGGTTACAGATTTGTCATTGAAATTGTTGACACAGGGAGGAGGTAATTTTGGGGGAATAGGAAGAAAACGACTAGGGATTTGTACTTGTTGAATAGAACATACTTTTGGGACATCTAGATTGAGAGTTCAGAGTATGTTAGTTTGAAGTTTGAGGTAGAGGTTGGGGCTAGAGTTATAAACTGTTTAAAGGTTAAAATTATCTGAAAGAGAGTTATAACTTTATCTATGGAGAGAGGATTAGAAAAGGACATTACATTTTGGGAGGGAGCAGAGATGAAGAATCCCAATGCATGAAGAAATGGAGGGGAAGAAATTTGGAAAATTTATCTTAATAAACTTAAATTTTTAAAAAATTCATTGATTTTTAGAGAGAGAGAAACATTGATTTGTTCCACTTATTTATGCATTATTTAGTAGCTTCTTACTATGTGCCCTCCTGACCAGAGTTCCAGCCACAATTTTGGTGTATTGGGACCATACTGTAACCAAGTGAGCTACCTGGCCAGGGCTGAAAAATGTAATGTATTTTTAGAAGGAGGAAAACTAGAAGGAAGTGGGAGAGCAAAGATGGTAGTCTCAAAGGAAGAAGGGAAGTGATAACTTCGTTAAAAGCTTTAGAGGGATTTAATGGTGTGGAACTGAGAAGAGAAACCTTTGCATTTAGGGGAAGAACTAGCTGGATTTGATAGAGACTTTTAGGAGTTTGGTTTTACATAATCACAGAGATCCAATAGTATGAGTGGCTTAAAAAAATAAGTATCAGGCTGCATGGAGAGAATTCTGTTCCTAATAAGGGATATAATGTTTATTACAAATTGGTTAGAACTTATTTACAATGTTGGCCTCACTTCTGGAAAAGATGTATTTTAAGAGTATAAATGAAAAATTAGAGGTGTCAAGAGGAGGGTAACTAGATGAGGTGTCTGAGAACTCTTGAAGGAATTGAAAGTGCTTAATGTGGAGAAGGGGTGACTGACTAGGAAGGAATGAATAGTGAAGAATGGGAGGAGATACCTATTTTCAGGTAATGAATAGGTTTCTTGGATTTTGAACTTAATATATATACTATGTAGTATTAATTTTTTATTTTTTATTAAATTTATTGAGGTGACACTGGTTAACCAAATTATACAGGTTTCAGGTGTACAATTACATGGCACATCATCTGTACACTGTATTGTGTGTTCACCACACCAAGAATTTTTGAAAGATTTTAAACCTAAATATTTATATTCTTGTTATGAATTTACAGAATCATAAAAGTCTTTCCTTTTGCTTCTAGGGAAAGGTATTTGTATGATTAGTTTAAAATGTGAGTCTGCTCTGACTTTTCCATTGGTGTGTAGAAATTTCCATAGCTTTGTATGATGAAACTGATGCTGACATTTCCAGAGAATTGAACAGAAATTACATTTTTTTATTCTGGGTAAAGATAAACTTTTTAGTGAAAACTGAAGTTATCAAAAGTGGTTTAATACAAAGCAGTATTTAATTTGGAATATTTTATTTAGGTATTTTTTATGAGATTTTGATGGTGTTATCAGAGAGGTATTGTAAACAGATATATAAAAAAATAAAGGACTTTCGTGATAAGTGTTTGAAATTGAAACCCAAAATTAGATTTTCATATGGCAGGATGGTTTAAAACTTTTTTTCATAGGGAAGCTTGATGACACTTCACATCTTTTTTGCCCCCTGATGTCCTGTGTTTCTCTGTGAATAATTTTTTACACTCTGGGTTCTCTTACTGTGGGGAATTGTACCACACATTTAAAACAATGGAATGAAGTGACTTTTGGCATAATTCTTGAGGGAATATGTTAGTCTTAAGGGCTGATACTCAGTTGGCATTTGACACAGTGTGTGTCTCTGATAAATGTTGCTACCTCAGTGTCAAATTACTCTGGTTTTTCAAATAAGAAAAATTTCCTTAGGTAAGTTAAAGTAGCTCCGTTAGAATCAGCCTTTATAACCATTGTGTAACCTTGAAAAAATATCAGAATGCTTTGTTAGAGTTCCTAGCAAAGTGTCTCTTTTAACCTTTATTGATTTCTGCTATAGAGGATGGGGCAAAAGTGGGTTTACAGTTGTTCGTGTAGAAAATAATACAGTAATTAAGAACAGAGGATCAAATCAGAGATTGGGAAGATAAGGAAGCAGAAAACACGCAGTCCGCAAAGTAAAAAGAAAAAGAATAGAAAAAAATGAAAATGTCAAGAGCCTCTGGAAAAACTTCATTTGTACTAATACTCACATCATGGGAGTGCCTGAAGGAGAAGAGAGAGAGCAAGAAATTAAAAACCTATTTGAAAAAAATAATGACAGAAAACTTCCCTAACCTGGTGAAGGAAATTTAGTTACAAGTCTAAGAAGTGCTGAGCCCCAAACTCTGTGAAACCAAAGTGGGCCACACCAAGACACATTATAATTAAAATGCAAAACATTAAGGGCAGAGAGAAAATCTTAAACTCGGCAAGACAAATGCAGTTGGTTATCTATAAGTGAGCTCCCGTGACAGTCAGCTGATTTCTCAATAGAAATTTCACAGGGCAGAAGTAATTAGCAAGAAGTATTCAGTGAGGCAAAGCAAGGACCTACAACCAAGATCACTCTCCCCAGCAAAGCTACTATTTAGAATTGAAGGACAGGTAAAGAGCTTCCTAGAAAAGAAAAGGCTAAAGTTGATTACCACCCAAACAAGTATTACATGAAATGTTAAAGGGTCTTCTTTAAGAAGAAGGAAAAAAGAAAAGAAAAATATGAATAATAAAATGACAATAAATACTTACCTATCACCAGTTGACCCTGTAAAACAAAATACACAAGCGGAGCAGAAATATAGATACAGACAACATTTTTACGGTTGCCAGATGGGAGTGAGGTTGGGGATATGGGTGAAAAGGTGAAGGGATTAAGAACACATTGGTTATTACAGTATAGTTTTTGGGATATAAAGAACAGTATAGGGAATGTAGTCAGTAATATTCTAATAACTATGGTGTTGAATGGGTGTGAGATTTATCAGGACGATTGCTTGGTAAGTTATGTAATATTTAATCACTGGGGTGTACACCTGAAACTAATATAATAATGTACGTCACCTGTAATTGGAAAATTTAAAAAAGAATAATACAATAATTAATAATAATACAAGAATAAACTGTTTCACGTACTCATTTGTAAACCTACTTTTGCCCTATCCTGTATTTGACATGCCATCTTCAAATTTTATTTTTTTAATGTGCAGGGATTAATAAAAATAATCTGAGACCTTTTACACCTACACAGTTCCAATCATACTTTCTTTGAATGGAGGTTCTTTCTTTTTCTTAATAACAACATCAGATTAAACTTTTATATTTAAAAAGTTGATTTGGTTTATTAGGAAAAAAACTAAATGGAATAATAAGTTGGTTGGCTGGAATCTAAAATTGTATTTCATCATTAGTAACATGAAAACACTTTAAGCTACATTGAGTGATAGCAAATTAGTAAAGCATATTATAAGCTTTGTTTTCTATATGTGAAGTGGGCTTCATAAGCCTCTTAATATACTTGTAGAATCACTTTAAGTAAATTTAAAATTTTCATCAACAAATACAGCTTTGTGTTAAAAGCAACATAACATTGTCCATCAAGGGGGCCTAATAAAGATTATATCCTGTAACCCAGTAAGTATGTTATAAAGAAGTAGTCAGGGATGCAGACATACAGTGTACAAAGATGTTTATCAAAACGTTATTTATAACCAATTGTAAAACATATCAGAAGTAGCCTAAATATCATAACGGAATGGATATAGTTAAATTAGGGATTACTTAGAAGGGTTTTGTATAGCCATTAACAGTTTTAAGACTTTATCCATGTGACATGTAAAGTGTGTGTGGTGGAGCAGGATACAAAAGTAAGTATGTGTGCGAATTTTGCTTTTAAAAACACACTTAGAAATACGGATGGAAGGGAATATACCATTATAGTAAGTAGCTGTTGGAATGGGTTAAGATGTATTTGTACTTTATATTAAAGCTGTTGTGTAGTAATTATTTATTTGACAAATATGTATTGGGCATTAAGTTCTAGACTAGGCTCTTGATTTTAAAAGTAAATACAGATTTTTTTTCCATTTGACCTTATATTCAAGTTATGGAGACAGCAAGCAAATAATTGGTTGGACCTTTTAAAATTGCTGTTATTTGACCACTTTTTACCCCAAAATTGCCAACTTTCATATGGTTAAACCCAATATATATGTCAGAGGGTAGTAAGTGCTGTGGGAAAACAAAGTATGGTAAAGACGATGGTGGGGATGGTGGTTGTGTGGAGGTGAAGAGTGGCTATCAAGAAATATCATATGTAGGTTGTCAGGGAAGCCATCATGGTGATGTCTGAGAGAACTGGAGAAAGTGAGGGAACTAACCAGAAAAGTATTCCACATATACAGTACTGTAAATTGAAGTTCCGAAGTCTTGCAGTTGTGTATTGCAGTATGCTTCTGAGAATGCTTTTTTGCAGTGTCAAGTGTTTTAAACAATGATACACCTTAAGCCAACTAACTATATTAGTACATTAAATTTTCCTGGGCAGAAGAAAAAAAGATAAGATTATTTTCTGTGTGTTTTTACATATGTGTATTTGCTGGATAAGCTTTTTCCTATAAAAGATTTTATTCATTTCCCACATGATTTATATTTTCAAAGGTTTTGTGTACTAAACAAGTTTCATTAATCCTTTTGTTCAGCAGTGGGAAATAACTAGTGTTCTCATATAACTTTCTAGTCAAGAAACATAGAACTAATAATAAAAAAGTAAATAGAGTTGATTTTTCTTATTTGTGGGTCCCATATTTACATACTCACCTACTTGTTAAAATCAACTTGTAATTCCAAAGTCAGTACTCTTGGAACTTTCCTGGTCATTCACAGACATGTGCAGAGTAGCGAAAAATTTGAGTTGCCCAAAGCACATGTTGCCAATTGAGCTTGAATAAGGTTATGCTCTGCCTTCTTTCAGCAATCATACTGTAAACAGTGTTCTTTTCATGGTCTATTTAGTGCCATGTCCTTGGCATTTTGTGTTTCTGATGGGTGAGGTTTTGCTATTTATTTAAAATGACCGCCAAGTGTAGTGCTGAAGTGCTGTGTAGAATTCTTAAGTGCAGTAAGGTTGTGATTTATCTAATGGAGAAAATATGTGTTAGATAAGTTTTATTCAAGTGTGAATTATACTCCTGTTGGCAATGAGTTCCATGTCAACAAATCAACAATGTATATTAAATAAGGTGTCTTTAAGTAGAAACACATAAAGTATTGATCAGCTGATGAAAATGTGTCCAGAGGCTTGCAGGAACTTAACCTTGCATTTCCTTTAGGAGAAACGGCTTCATATGGGCTCGTTCAGAGTTTGTGGCAACTATAGAACATACTGCAAATAACAAGATTCAACTATATGAGATTTGTTATGGCAGTTGTAAGTTTTTGAAATATTGAAACTAGCTTGGGAACTCCTTAATATCCACTATAGATTCTTAAATGTGACTTAGAGAAGATTGGTATGCTGGTAAAAATGTTTTGTCCTCTCTGAGAGAAAATGACAGTAAAAAAATGCAAGAACTTAAAGTAACGGCTATAGATTGGTAAGAGTTGAAGTCTTTGAATTTGGATAGTCAGCCCTTAACATGGATATCAAAAACTTTTTTTTTTTAAGATTTTATTTATTTTTCAGAGAGAGGGGGGAAAAGAAGGAGATGAATATCGCAACGTGTGAGAGAAACAATTGGTTGCCTCTCATATGCTCCCATCTGGGGACTGGGCCTGCAACCCAGGCATGTGCCCTAACTGGGAATCGAACTGGCAGCCTTTTCATTCGCAGACTGGCAGTCAGTCCATTAAGCCACACCAGCCAGGGCTGATACCAAAAAATTATTTCTGATGGGAGGACTCTGTCCTGAGAGAGGAATGCTAAAATGTCCTAATTCGGTGAACCTTTATATTGGTTCCTCTCCTTTGATTATGTTATTTGTTCTTCAGACTTTTTCTAGTCTTAATTATCATTCTCGATTGTTGTGTTGATCAAAACCATTGAGAATTTGTAGGACAGATGGAGCATGGCTTTTAGAAAGGGAAAACAATCATTTATAACCTGTGAATGTTAAAGAAACTGACATTAAACACATCCTTAAAGATAAAAATCACTGAATAAAATTAATGGAAATTTAGCCATTTTTCAATTGACAAATTCATTTATTAATTTTTTTTTAATTGAGAGAAAGGAGGGAGAGAGAGACAGAAACATTGATTTGGTGTTCTACTTATTTTATGCATCCATTGGTTGATTTTTCTTGTATGTTCCCTGAGCGGGATCCAACCTGCAACCTTGGCATATGGGGATGGCAGTCAGACCAACTGAGCTACCCAGCCAGGGACTACCGTAATTGACAAATTCATAGCCATTCTAAATACAGCATTGTGGAATTTGTATTTAAAGTCATTATAAATGTAAGGCTCATTTTTACTACTCTATAAGTTATCTGTAAGCATTTAAAAATGCTATATATATAGTTAGGGAGCTATGAAAAATAACTTTAGAGAGGAAAACAAGTTGAAAGGAAAACATTTATAAAATTCGAAGTAGATAGGGGGATTTTTACATAGGCCTTGCTGAATTATTAATATCTAAGTTGCAAATGTCTGTTAAAGATAAATGGTTGTGTAGAGTTGAGATCATGTCTTAATGGTGGTAAGTGTATAGTACAGAACATGTGCTTAATTAATGTATCTTGAAATGAATCCGTCTTGCTAGTCCAAGAATCATTTCTGAGCTAGTATGTTCCAGGAATAACCAAGCTAGTTTGGATTTAAGAATGACATATAGATGCTTTCTCTTCTTATTTCCTGTAAGTCATCAGTCAACTAAGGGAATTTTTCTGACTTTCAAAATTGAACCATTTAATTTGTTTATCTAGCTTTAGGTAAAACTAAATCAAAGTGTTTAAATGATGTTCTTTTAGGGCTCTTTCCCTCTGCTGCTTGGCCATAGAGAATTTCAGCTTTATTTCTTCCACCCTAGAATCCTGTCTCCTAGGCTGCATCGTTAGCCATATAACAGATTTCATGGAGGGACTGTGATTGGTGCTGCTTGCATCCTAGGCTGTGTGAGCTTGTGTGCCTGCACACATATATACATGTGTATGTGTAGATTGGGTCAGCCATGCTTGAATTAAATAACTGTATTACCACATATTAGTTTTACCTGTTTGCGAATTTTATATAAACAGAAACATACAGTATGCTCTTCATATCTGTCTTTTGCTAAACAGTATGCTTCTGAGCTTTATTGTTGTGTGAACTGTTAGCTTATTTGCATTGCTCTATACTATTTCATTTCGAGTAATTGGCAAGTAATATATCTTGTTGATGGGCATATAGGTAGTTACAAATAGTGTTGCTATGAATATTCTTGTACATGTCTTTGGATAAACATACACATGCATTTCTTTTTTTCACATGTATGCATTTCTTTTTGGGTATATGTGTAGACCTAAGATGGAAATGAATGGTTGGGGCATGTGGTATGTATTTATTGAACTGTAGATATTGCCAAACAGTTTTCCAAAGTGGCTGTATCAATTTATACTCCCACCAGTAGCATATGAGATTTCTGGTTGCTCCACATTCTTGTTAACATTTAGTTTTGTCTTTTTAAAAAATCTTTATCATTTTGATTTTCATTCCTTTGATGACTGATGAAGTAGACCATCATTACATGTTATTGGCTAATTGGCTCTCCATTGTGTGTGAAATGCTTGGTCAAGTCTTTACCCATTTAAAAAAACATTGGATTGTCTGTCTTGTTCTTATTGGTTTAAATGAATTTATAAAATCTCTCTTAGACATGAGTTGCAAATATTTTCTGCCACTCTGTGGGTTCCATATTTATTCTAATTGTTTGTGTCTTTTGCTGAACAGAAGTTTTGAACTGTAATATAACCCAGTTGGTCCATTTTTTTCAAATACTGCTTCTTGTGAATTGTTTTATAAGAAAATCTTTGCCTATTCCAAGATCATGGACTTGCTCTCCTGTTTTTCTTTTCTTGATAAGCTTTATTTCTTACCCTTCACATTTAGATCCATAGTCTGTCTGAAGTGATTGTTGTGTATGATAGGAGGTAGTAGTCAAAACAGATTTTATTCCATGTGGATATCCATTTAACCAGTTATAATCTGTTGAAAACTTCCTTTTTCACTGTACCGTAATTTCACTGTTGTCATTAATCAGGTGACCACGTTTGCTCATTACCCCTGTTGGTTTAAAAAAAATAAAGTAGGTGTTCCTTTTAAACATTTAAAAATATTGTCAAGACAAACCCAAAATAAAGGTATTTCTAGAAAAAAATTGTAATTTTGATCTTAAAAATCCTTTGTTTGATCTTGTATCAGTGTTAACTGTTAAACTGGCTTGCCTCTCTTAAGTTTCCTGTTCTAAGGAGACTAATAGGAAATAAACAAAATGATACACACCTTTGGTATCAAACCTTATGCACTGCCTTGTGTTCAGGTCTCACAGCTCTCCATAGATGAATATGCTTTCCCTGTTAATGAACAAAGAGAGGGATTGACGGAAGGAGGACTGAATAACTTACAAAGAAGTATAAAACTCTCTTCTCTAGTTCTGTTAAATGATGTCATTCACTAAGGAAGAAACATACTCCAGAAAATAATAACAGACCTTTCAAAATAACTCCTAATTTTGATTAGCACTGGGCTATTTTTTATTCTGACAGATTTTGTATAAGGAATATGAAGTCTTTATATTCTCAAGTAAATCTGTATTTTAACTTCCGGAAAACTTGAATGTTAACAGCCACTGGGAAGAAACATTAATTAACATGGATCATATATCAGTCTATTTTTTCAGGCATAATCAATCTGCATTTTCACCTAGATGGAGTTCTTCATTCACAGTGTTTATAAAATTATTAGCATAATGTAGAAAGCCACAGAGTCTTATGGTTTGAATTTAGTCAGGAGAATGTTTCTAGGTTCAGGTTCTGATTCTGTTAGTTGTGTGATCAGAGGCATTTTTTGAGTTGTTGCCATATACTGGAAATGAGATGATGCCTAGCCTGTCTGCTTTTGAGATTATTGTGAAGGTATGAGAAGGTTCTTTGTTGTTGTAAAGTACAGTATTAGTAGAGTGGTTAAGACTCTTCGCTGTGCTACTTAATTTGCTGTGTAATGTTGGATAAAATACTGGTTTGGCCAAAAAGTTCTTTTTTTTTTTTTTTTTTTTTTTTTTTGGTAAGATGGCTCTAGTAGCGCTCAGTTGTCTTTAACTTCTTTCAAAACAATTTTGTTGGAGTGTATTGTAACAGCTGCCATATCAGTGTTTGTTTTAAAAAAAACTTATCAAAATTGGTGAATTTTTATGAAGTCAATTTAATAGTGAAAATGGAAGAAAATAAGCAACATTTTCGGCATATTATGCTTTATTATTTCAAGAAAGGTAAAAATGGGACTAAAATTCACAGGAAGATTATATGGAGAAGTGTATGGAGAAGGTGCTGTGACTGATTGAACATGTCAGAAGTGCTTTGAGCAGTTTTGTGCTGGAGATTGCTCAGTGGGCAATGCTTCATGGTGGGGTAGACCATTTGAAGTTGATAGTGATCAAATCGAGAAATTAATTGAGAGCATCAGCATTATACCACACAGGAGATAGCCAACATACTCAAAATATCCAAAGCAATAGTTACTAGTGAAAATGAAAACTGTGTCTTTTATGAAGAAAACCATATGGACGTTTTGGCTAACGTAATGTTTAACCTTTTAAGCCTTAGTTTTCTTATATGCGAAATAGGAACAATACTTCCACAGGTTTTTTTTTTGAGAGTTTTAAATGAGACAATGCATATAAACCATAGTGCCTGGCATATTGGACATAATGTTAATAATTATTATATTCATATATTGATTATATATTATGTACTCAGGCTACTTTATATAAATATTTTATTTAATTCACAGGACAATTCTGTGTGGCATTGCCCCCCATTTCACAGACAAGGAATTAGTGTCAGAACTTAATTGATTAAAGTCACGTAACTAGTAAGTGGTTTTGTTTGGATTGGAACCTAAAACTTTTTTTGCCATTATACTCAGATCCCTTTAAAATATATGCTGTAGCTATGTTTATACTATATAGACAAATCACCTTTGATTGATATGTTTACAGAATATTTCAAAGACTGAACTTTTTGTATTCCCATGGTTTTCAGATGTCTTCAATCCCAACATTCCTAGGTTTCTTTAATTTCTTCAATAAGCCAGAGCTTCTATGCCAGAAATAAACATGCTTTGTTGATGTATAATTAAGAACAGTTAATGGTTTGTTTACAAACCACTGGACTCTGAGTCTGACAGAGTTAGCTATATTACAGAGTAACTCAAGAATTCACCTCTGGAAAGGGAAAAATACTTTGATTTTGTTCCCTATTTGTAAGGAGCTTACTTGAAGTTGAAGTACAAAACTGTAGTGTAGTTGTGGAGACTTATCTTTTTGGCACTGGGACCCTGGGCTGGGGTCCTGGCTCTAGGAGGTACACCTCCCGAATTTTTATCCACCACACCTGGATGTGAGAACAACCCGTTCTGTGTCTGCACTCCTACCAGTCTAGATGGCTGTGGTTTCTTTAATTCTGTAGTTGTCAGACTTCCATTCAACCTGATTTCTGATGGTTCTGAGTGATGGTGGTTCTATATTTTTGTTGTAATTTTTTTTGATGTGGTTGTATGAAGAGGGGAGCCATGACTGTCTGTGCTACCATCTTGACCAGAGGTCTGTTATTGTTTTCTAATTTAATTTTATTTTGATCATATGACTTGAATTCTTTAAAAGTTATTATTTTCAAGTAACTTTTTCCAAATAACCAAACTACTTTTAACTATTTTAGGTCAATTATGTTTCAAGTGGCTAAAGTAAAGTGATTATTTGATATAGTTAAGTTTAAATGTCATGCTGTCACTGCTTTTTAAAAATTTCTCCTGTATGTTTTTTGTTGTTTTTCCTCTTTTCTTCCTTCTTTTGGATTGACTTTATTTAAAAATATTTTCATTTTATTTTCTTTGTTGACTTATTAAATCCTCTATTTCCCTCCCTCCCCTCCCTCCCTCCCTCCCTGTGGTTGTTCTAGGGTCCATAGTATGCATACATCTACAGTGTATCTTGCAGTGATATTATACCGCTTCACATGTAGTATAAGAGTCTTACAATATTGTATTTCCCCCCACCTGGCTGTTGTGGTATTATTACATTTTACTTGCATGTATGTTATAAACATCTTGATATATTGCTGCCTTTTTTTCTTCAGTTATCTTTAAAAAAATTTTTTTTAATGGTTGTTCTTGTACAGTTTTCTGTCTTTTACTCCCATCAATTATCTTTAAAGAGATTAAAATTAAGGTATAAAATAGAAAAATCTTCTATATTTATACTCAGTTACCATTTCTGGTGCTTTTTTCTCATTTGGATAGATCCAGACTTCCATCTAGTATCTTTTTCCTTCCGCTTGAAGAACTTCCTTCAACATTTCTTCTAGTGAATGTTAGTGATGGATTCTTTTAATGTTTACAATTTGAAATCATCTTTATTTTACCTTAGTTTTTTAAAGATATTTTCTATGGCTACTGGAATTTTAGTTGATAGTTTCTTTCAATATCTTAAACATAAATTTTACTGTCTTGTTTTCAGTGAGTAGTCTGCTATCTTATTTTTCTTGTGGATACAGTCTGTTATTTTTCTCTATCTGCTTTCAGTGTATCTTTTTATTACTGGTTTAGAGCAATTTGGTTTTGATGTTACTAGTTGGCTATAGTTGTCTTCATGTTTCTTGTGTTTGGTTGTATTTAGTTCCTTTTTTATTATTTTTTGGCTTCTTTTGGGTGTGTCAGTTACCCATACACTAGGGTGTTTGGTGGTGTCCCGCAGCTCATTTGTGGTGTTCTCTCTCTGTGTTATTTTATATAGTTTCTATTGCTATGTCTTTATGTTGATTGAATTTTTGAAATTCTCTCCTGGGGTTATGTTTATTGATACGAGAGAGACAGAGAGACACACGGACAAAGACATCAGTGTGAGAGAGAAACATCAATTGGTTGCCTCTCCTACACACCACAACTGGCAATCGAACCGGCAGTCATTTTGTTGTATGGGTAAATGATCCAACCAGCTGAGCTACCCAGCCAGGGCATTTTGGCATTTTCTTTGTAGTGCCTAATCTCTTCTTAATCCCAACCAGCTTTTTTCATTATAGAAGATTCAATTTTATTATTTTTAATATCTTACATACCTCTACATAATATGCTTAATATTTCCATTTACCTTTTGAACATATAAGCTATAGTTATATAGACTACAGTTATAATAACTGATCTAATGTTCTTGTCTGATAAGTCTGTCACATGGCTCTTTTCTCTTCATTGATTTTTCTCATCAAGGGTGGTATTTTCCTGTCAGACATCAATTTTACCTTGTTTTGGTTCTGGACATCTTTGTATTTCTATAAATATTCTTGAGCATTGTTGTGGGACACAGTTAAGTTCCTTGGGAATGGCTTTATTGTTTTCAGACTTGTTTTAATTTTGTTAAATGGGACCAAAGCTATATTTAGTCTAGAGCTCATTTTGCCCCACTATTGAAGCAGTGACCCTCTGAACACTGTACTTGATGACGTGAATTATAAGGTTTTCTACTCTGTATGGTAGGTGTTCCTGGCTGTGTGAGCCATGGGTACTGATATGCTAGAGCTTTGTCTAAGCTAATTATTAAAATGTTAGGAAGTTTGTGAGCTGGTTTAATTCTTAATATAATCCAATCATATAAGCTTATAATTAAATCAGTTATATTAAGAGCAAAGGTAATAAATATTCAAAACTCATTACCTTCTACTTGTATTATTACATATTACTCTTTTTGTGCTCTGGTGGTAATTTGCTACAGTGTATCTCTTCCCAACTTTGTGCTATGTGATATCACTTGATAGGTAGGAATATTGACACCATGTACATTGGTAACCCTATAAACCATGAACCAGTCACTAACCCCCAGTTGTTACATTTTCCAGCATACCCCTGGCTATGGGTATCTTTCTTCACTCCTTATGAATGGTTTTCCAGTGTGATCAGTACTCAGCTCAAGATTTAAGGGGGATCTCTGCAGAGCTTCTGAGGTCTGTCTTTTGTCTCTCCACAGCTCCCTCCTCTCTGATAACAGTGTTTTGGGGACCCTGCCTACTTCGGTCTCCCTAGACTCCTCACTTTTTCGTGTTAACAACTCAGGGAGACTGCTGTGCTTTGTCTGGGATAACCCTCCCTGCTCTGCAGCCTGGAAACTCTAAGCAGTTAATCTGGGACAGTTAAAGGCTTTGTTTCATGTTTTTCCTCTTTTCATTTATCACTGTCCTACTTTACCTGGTTGCCAACATCTGAAAAACAACTTTAATACATTTGTCCAGATCTTTCGTTGTTTCAGTCTTGGCCAGGAGCAGAAGTCGCTAGGAAGTGTTTTAGATAGGAGAGTGACGAAGTGTGCTTTTTAGATCACTCTGTGACCATGCACTTGTAAGGGACAAGACTTAAAGTAGAGGGGCCAGTTACAAGGCATTATTATTAGTTCAAGTGATGATGAGGCCTAAGGTTGGTCATGGTTGATGACACTGGAGAGGTAGGGAAGGATTTGAAATATGAATGGAAGAATTTAGTTCAGGGTTTCTAAAAGGGTAGATCATGAACCAATTACATTTGAATCACCTGTTGTATTTGATAAAATTAAGATTCTGTGCCCTGTCCCAAGTTTATCCGATCTGAATTTCTAAGGATGAGGTTTGGAAATTTGCATTTTAAATAAGTACTTAGGGTGATGCTACAGTTATAGTCTCAGAAGAAACTGATGCAGTTTTTTTCAAAATATAATCCTCTTCCTTGGGGGAGCCCCCAGTGAAACTTGGGATGACCTAAAGTAGTTAATGAAAACTAAAGATTTATGCATACATATCCAGAGTGCTAAACCTGAATTTCTGCCGTGGTTGGTTTCAGGAATTTCTTAGGCACACTAAAGTCTGAAAACCAACAAACTAAAGTACTTGACAGACATAATCTCTTTTGACCCTCTGAGAGGTAGTAGGCAGGTATTTTGTCTCTTGTTTTATAGATGAAAAAATGAAGTGTAGAAGCACAAAGTGGTTTGATATGGTCAGTTATTATTAGGGGCAGAAGTCATACTTCTGTCTCCCTCCACTAAATCTGATATTCTTTGTGCTATCTTTCTGTTGACATTGAGATAGGCTTATATCTAAAATCCAAGACACTGGACCTGTGGGAGGGTCAATTCAGGGAGCAGGAAAAGTACTCTTCTTTGGTTATACTTTGTACCAAATAAAAATTTGGTTTGTCACCAAGTGTGCATCCTAGTGAGCCGAGCAATCCTGTCTCATCTTGGCCAAGACCTCACTAAAATGCCCTCCCACGTGGAACACACCATGGAAACCATGGTGTTCAAGTTTCACAAACTTGCTGAGGATACAGGCTGCTTAACAAAGGAGGACTTGAGAGTATTTACAGAATAGGAGTTCCCAGAAATTTTGGAAAATGTGGCTGTAGACAAAATAATGAAGGAACTGAACCAGTGCCAAGATGGCAGACTGGGTTCCAGAACTGTTTTTTCCACTAATTGCTGGGCTCCCCGTCATTTGCAACAATTATTTTGTAGTATACACACGTGAAGCAGAAGAGAAAGAAGTAGGCGTAGGCTGCACTGAGAAATTAATCCCACCCTGAAAAGAGTTCTCTGCTGTACAGCTTCCCCCTGTATTAGGATATCAGCAGCAGTTTGGAACCCTTAGAAAATGCACAAATAAAATTCCACCCCATTTGACAAGAAAAGCCAATTAAAGTCAGATAAGCTTTTGATTTTTATATTGCTTGCATTCTCATGCTTCAATAAACAAGTTTCTTTTTTAGTTCCTTACAAAAAATTGGTTCAGCTCTCTATAGAAGGTAACTGTGATAAGCTTAATTGTCTGGGAAAGGTATTTCTGTCTTTGACCTTTCCAATGCTTTTTATAACCGACTTTGAATATTCCTTTGTTTCTTTTAAAATCTCTTAAAGGCATAATGTAGTGCACATATTTGATATTTTCACTTATAACAACTGAAGAATTTAGTTTGTAGTATAACCTTTCTTTTGAGTATTTTCCTAGGATCTTATTAAACTAAAAAAATCTTCAGTGTCTTATAATTTAGGTTGGATTTAGCTTAGACTTCACAGTTTTATTTTTATAGTAAGTTGTGTGACATGACTTTGCTATATCATTAGCATTGATCATTTCTTGTGAGATCATTTCTTCTGTAGTCTTTTGATGTGATTTCATATGTGCCATGAATCTGAGTTCCTGTAATATATTTGACACAGTAGTACCAGTGTTAGCTTGCAAACAGTAGGAAAAGTAATTCTTTTCAGTTAAGATTGGTTTTTGAATAGTCAGTGAATTTATTAGTACATGAAAACAAGCAGAGCTCTGTGACAAGGAATAAATAAGAGGCATTAGGAATAGGATTTTAAATGGTTTGTTTCTATTTTATATGCCTTTTAAAGACACGAAATAACCAGGTTTTTTAAACTTCTGGAAGTAAGTTACTGTAATTAAATAATTCAAATAAAAAATTGTAGGTTTTACAGTTCATAGTAGTTTATCTCCTGCAGAACTCATATGGTGGCATTTGTACATGATGCTTAAATTGGAAATGTATAGTGAATGAAATGAGCAGTGTAGGGAATGCAAGTGTTTTGATTAGTTTAACTTCTTTGCTCTTTACAAGAAAAATTATAGCAATTTAAGGAATACTTAAAACTTAATTTTTTGTTATTACTTAACATCTTTTAACATTTGAAAGAAATTAATAGAGAATTGTTTTAAATGTTTGAGGATAGATGTCAGGGTTTCTTACTATCTACTCTATTTTCTTAATTTAAAAAAATTGAGATATATGTGGTATGTTAGTTTCTACTCTAACGTTAATGAAAGATTTTACTGAGAAGGTCTGGCAGATTAACAACTCCAGTAGCACATTTTATCCACAAAACAGCATAAGGCTATCTGCATTTTCTTGGTACAGCCTTACTCTTTATTGCGTAGGAAATTTGGAATGGTACACTATGGTGAATCATTTTAGAATGCCATTCATAGGCTTCTTTCTTTGATATATATGAATAAGTATTTTTTTTTTTTTTGTAGCTCATGTTTTTCCACTTATAAACTGGTGCAAAAGTTTTATGTAATGGTTTTCTTCATCGTAAGCACATCTATGTGTTTTTCAGACTTGTGGCCTACAACCAAGCCTGTGTTTTTAAGAAGCTGGCTTTTAATACTTTGGTTTCTCTTCAGATTGTATAAATCTTTTGCCTTTAAGGAAGTTGGCTTTTAAGGAATATTTGTACAGTTACAACTGTGTTCATTTTTCTTCATTTATTTTGTCATATTTACTTTCTGTTTACTTCCAAAATAATGTTGACAAAAATAGTCACAGAAGAATAATCTAACCAAAGCAAAAATATGACTTTAAAAGGCATCACATTTATTAAAGTCACATTTAAGGGGTCTTTTTTACTGCATTCTTAAGCATTATAGATTTAGTCCCTAAGATTATTGTGTAACACAAAACTAGTACTTTGCTACTAATGTCTGGGAAATTACAGACTTCTAGAAAATGATGTATATCTATGTTGATAGTCAAAAGGAATCTGAAGAGCTCTCAAATTTGTAAGAGTTTTTAATTTTGAAATATTTTAAGTGGGTACGCTGAAAAGCATTTGTAAGAGTGTTATTAGCAAGTCATCTGTCTTTGAGGATAACACATTTTATAGCTAAATATAAGGAATTATTTTTGTAATTTATTAGAAAATGCAGTGTGCTATGTGTTTAGAAATATCAGTTTTATCCACAAATCTGTAAACAGTTACACATCCATAGTGACTATGTTGTGGTTTCCCTTCACAGATATCAAGTTGTGCTAGTACACCATATAAATAATTAATACCTGAAGTCTCAATGTAACATGGACATTAACAGTGATGACAGATAAATGCAGACGCTTGGGAATCAAATACTAGGCGAAACACTTTTAAAAAGGTAAGAAAAAATGTAATCTTAATTAAGGCCAAGCAGGCTGCAGTGTTAGTAGAATTAATTGACTACAGTTTGTTTTTCAGTGTATCAGGCTTTTTAGAAACACATCTGCATGATCCTGTCTGTCTTAATACTAGTAGGACTCAGCTGCAAGTATCAGTTCTGTGAAAATAACAGTTCGCGATATCCTTGCCTGGTAAATACCCTAACGGATGATGTTCCTAATAAACCCTATACGAAAAGGTAATAACATGGCTGACTAGAACTTGATAGAGTGCTAGAATGGGTGTATCAGTGTATACTCAGACACATCTTACATCATGGATCCTCTTTGACTCTGATGATTGCCATACCACTATGTACTGTAGAATATAATATATGTTTTGCCATGTTTGTGAAAGGCTTTCAGGGTTGGATACAAAGGAGTTGGCAGTTGGAATCCTTGTTATAAGATTAGTGAATTTTCAAATCAAGGATCGCTTTTTATAGGACCCTGTTTTCACTGTGTACCCCCTCCTGTTAATTAAAAAAATTAGTGTAGCGTTAAATTATCTTACATAGTTTTCCTACCTTATGCTTTTCAAGAAATTATAAGGTACATTTGAGAGATGTTGCATCTATAGATACCAGATATCAGTCAGCCCTACTCCCTTTCTAGCTGACTAAAACTGTAATTTGTCTTTACTAGGCAGTAAGTGTAGTTTACAAAACTTGATAATTGCATCAGTTTTAAAATTATAATCCCTCACCAAAAATAGTGTCACTTTTAGAATATCTAGTTTTGTGTTTATAATAGAGTGACAATTTCTATCATAAACACTTAGTCTTTTTTCTTAGTGTTACTTCTTGTTTCCAAATGGACATTCATAACTCATTTAGCCAGATTGGCTGAAAAGGATATCATAATACATTGTTATAAAATAAAGCTGTAACTAAACATACTGTCCAAGAAATTGAATTTAATTAAGGTAATTAAAATATTTGGCCAACTGGGTACTAAAACCAGAAAATGCTTACTGTTTTTGTCCTTGTTGAAAATTTATATGCCAAAATGCTAGAAATTTCCCTTTATAACAGTCTTGTAGCACTTTAATAGTCATCAAAGTTATCATGTAGATATAGGAGACTTGTTTGATTCTTTGATGTGCATAATTTAAATTATTTTTGTTTTTCAGTTCTCAGTTTTACATATAAAGCCCAAAATTTGGGAACATCTCTAGAATAAGAGTTTATAAATTCTGTATGAGGACTCTTACCAAGGGCAATCTTTGGGTCACCTCAAAAAAATACTGCCCGAGACTCTAGAAAAAGAACTGAGTCACATTTTGACTCAAACTAATATTGAGTTGTAAGGATTTGGTACATGTCAAGCTTTTTTTGGTCGTTCTTAAAACTCCTGTTCCAGTTTCTTAGTATCTCTGAGACTACAGAGTTACCAAGAATTACCATTGAAATTACTGTGACCAGATATTCTGTTACCTGCTATTTTCTCTTATTATAGAAGGGGTAAATCTTTTAGCACAAGTTAATTTGCTTCTTTAATTCTTTTTTTTTTTTATTATTTTATTTCAAAGAAAGGAATTTAGGAGGTTCTAGTATTCTCCATGGCTGAAGCTGAAAGTCTGAAACCCTGATGCTTAAGCTCTATTCTAGATCGTAGCTCCAACTCCTTCAGGATATAAGGAAAAGAGATAATATTTCCACAATGATAGATCTTTGGTTATACAGGTAAGTTATTTAGTTTTGTAGTAGTGAAGACAACTACAGTTTTATTTTATTATTATTATTATTATTATTATTATTTTGAGTGGGGAGCTTCTTATTTTTCTATAGTTCTCTGCATGGGAAATTGTACAGTTCATAGGAATATAGAGTTATATAGAGGATGGGATGGGAATGAATATTTTCCCACTCTTCCCAGCAAGGGGATAAATGAAGTGACTAAATACATTGGAATATCTGGAGCATATTTAATGCTAGGTGTTTTTGATCAAGGGCATTATGAAATTCCTTGACTTCTCTTTTTCCCCAATTGTCTCTTTAAGTGTGTATTCATTCAGCTCTATCTATCTATCAATCAACCTATCATCTATCATACATCTGTCTCAATGGGAAAGAAAGAAAAGATTCTTTTATACAAGATAATACATGATAGAGTTCCCAGGCTTCAGAGATTAATATTAAGAGTAAGTTGAATTGCATAGGTGATTCCCAGGTTTCACTGTCCACTTTTAACCTTATAGATACTTTTGACCTATTAGAAATTATGTAATTGCTTGGCTGAAGAAACTGGTAAAAGAATTGTGTGATAAGGATAGTCTGATCCATTATTAAGCAGTTCATGTTTATATTCTAGACCTTCAATTTTCAGCCTTTTTCATCTCATAACACATAAACTAATTACTAAAATCTGCAGCACACCAAAAAATGTATTATATTTTTCGCCAATCTGACCATCCCCAAAATAGTTGTAATTTTGATTTACTCAAACCAGACAGCTATTGTTGTGTTGACTGTTGTTTCACTTTTTTTTTTTTTTTTTTTTTTTGACAATTCTAAGAGAAAAGAGGTCAGTGTCTCTAACTAAATAGTCAGGTATTGCATGTATTGAAAATCGCTGTTTTAGACGGACAGAAAAAAGAATCATATGGGTAACAGTTTTCAGTTGCTCTTGCTCCTTTTACTTTTCACTTCGGTTTGTCTACCTGTTACCATGACCAGTTCCCTAAAAATTGACCGTTTAATAAAACTAAATATATTATAAATACCAGCTAGAACAGTGATGTTAATGGAAGACAGTCCCTCAATCCCCAAAATAAACTATACTACTCTGGTGATTATAGTAGGAGCAAAACGTTATAGGCAGTGTGTTTCCAGTATCATTTTGAGATTTCTTTTTCTTAAATAGAGATGATACAGCTGGAGTACTGTTCATTAAGTGGATCATTTAGTTTAATGTTTATTTTTACTGTCACTTCTTATTGACAGACTTCTGCAGATGTGATCATGGGGTCTAGAAATTTATGATCTGAAACATAGCTGGTATTGTTTCAGAGAGTGCTTCAGAACCCTATTAAATTTGAGGTAAACATGGATTCAAATTTGGGGGAAGATTAGTTCAACATAAAGTAAATGGGTGAGATATGTGGAATTATAGGTAGGATTTGGGGCTTAATATGAATGGAAGGGCTGAAATTTGGCTGACTGCTACGCTTCTCAGGTAAGTCCTCCAATAGGATGAAAACTTTTTGAGGATAGGGAAGAGAGGAAAGAGTCTGTTTAATTCTAATATTCTCTTCCCTCTATTCTAGAAAGTGCCATATTCATTAGTTGGTGGATAACATATATAGAAACCTTTATTCTAATTGCTAGATTGGGTTTTGCTCTTATGAATATATCGTTTTCTTTATTTCTAAGACTAGAGTGATTGAGTTTCCAGTTCTAGTTGAGTTTGGTTAAGGATTTCACCATGTGCCTCTTATTTAGTTAACTAGCAGGGGTCTTTTCTGAGATATTAGTTTGAAACTGAGTTTCTTTCCATTTCCTTTGCAACTTAATTTTTGTCAGGAATTTTATTTTGTGCTCCAGAGAAATTCTCTGAATTTTTTCAGTAACTGTATTATGAGGAAATGAGGAAAACAATTGCTTTAATTTCTTATGCTTTGCTACGCATGGCATAACAGTGTGTAGACTTGGTTGAAATAATCAGGGCATTTTTGGTCCTGTTTCGGTCATTGAATTTTGTACTCAGTTTTTCAGATAACTACAGAAAGTATGCCTGTCCAAAATAGGAAATATGAAGAAAAAGGTTAGGACAAAAGAAAATCATCAAAGGAAAGAGTATCAAAATGTCATTTAACTCTTCAGAATATTAAACAATTTATTACGTTAAGATCATGCAGTATGTTAATTTCAGGCAAGAGAATTTTACACTTCTCTGCCAAAGAGATTGTGGCTTTATTTATAAATTTTTTTATTAAGTGTAATTTACTATATTTTGCCATGTATAATGTGCTACCATGTAAAATGCGCACCCACATTTTTGGCCCAAACTTTCAGGAACAAAAGTTTTCCTTTTAATTTTTTCATTCATTCATTCATTTATTCATTTATATTTAGATACTTGTTTTTTGTGTTACAAAGGAATTTTAGCACTTATTTTTGAACATATTATGGTACAAGCAATTTTGTTACAAATAATTACAAAACACAACAGATACAGGGTATTTCAGGTACTACCCATATATAATGTGCATCCTTATCTTTCCCTCAAAAATTTAGGCAAAAAAGTGCACATCGTACACAGCAAAATACAGTAGTTTGAAACTTGATAACATTGCTATTTTAGTAAAACACTGTCTGGATGCAGTACTCAAAGGCACTGCTTCTCAAACCTTCATAGGCATATAAATCACCTGGGAATCTGATTAATTGATAGGTCTGGGGCAGGGCCTGGTACTATGCATTTCTAGTCAGTCTTGCAGGAGATGTCCATGATGCAGGTCCTCTTGGCACACTTCAAGTTACAAGAGTTTGAGATAACAGAAGGTCTTTGTTATAAAACATTTCACTTTACATATGGCCTAATAGGACAGGATTTGAGAACTATAAAACTTCGGCTTCATTGAATTTGTTGAATGGAATAAAAACATTTTTAGCAAAATTTTTAACTAAACCAGAGGGTTTAGTCTTTCGTATTACTCGGTGTTTTAATCACTGAAATGGTGAAGAAATGAAATAGGCCCTCTCTGGTAGTATTTTATAATGATACATATATTTATAGTATTTCTGGGTACTACTAATAATAGGCTTATTTAATTAATAATGACAAAGCAGGGATTTTGCTTTCATTTGGATTAGAAAGAAAAGAAAGGGTAAGAATGCTAGTTACTGGAATCATTTTGAGGTTTATGTACCCTTAATTGACATCACATTTTAAAAAGTAAAGATTACTAGATTGTTTTTTTATGTGTTTGTAAAACATTTTTCCAATATTACTATATTTTGCCATGTATAACGCACACCCATGTTTTTGGTCCAAACTTTCAGGAAAACGTCTTTCATTATAATTTTTAATTCCATTTTTTAAATTATAGAAACAACTGATTTTCATAATCCAGGGTAGTATTTTACATATGGGTATTGTTATCTTTTTCTACAGTTACACTTTTAATGCATAAGCATAAATAAAAGAATTAAACACATTTATATAGATAAGGAATTAGTACTACCCATGTATGATGTGCATCCTTATTTTTCCCTCAAAAATTTGGGCAAAAAAGTGTACATTATACACAGCAAAATATGGTATATTTGAGCCAGAAATTATGAATATGATCAAATTTGTATCAAAGGTATTTGCATTTTATTTTATAAGTAAAGTTTGTTTTCTTTGTATATTTCCATAGGTATTTAATAGTTAAAAATCAATTACCTTCAAGTTTGACAGCTCCAGATTTGGGTACATGAAACAAATTTATGTTAATATTTTTTAGTTTATGCTCTTTTGAAACATTCCAAGTTTAACTTTTTATAATTAAATGTGGATATTTATGGGTCATTTAGCGTTTATTATCTGTGAATAAAAATAATAGATTGTAATCTTCAGTTGATTTTAACAAAAGAGAATTACATGTCAGGTTTCTCTAATGAATCCCAAAACAGTAAATGTTTACTGTGAGGAATTTATTTCTAAGTTTTAATATTTCTTTTTCTGTGTGTTGTAACATGTTGCTGTGTCTTCTGTGGTTCTTCATAACCTTTCCACTATTAGATACTTCTAGTTGAGGCAAAGGATAGATTGTATTTGATTTGTGGGGGTAGGAGTAGAATGGCATTTGGGGGGTTATGAGAAGGAATCTGTTGTAAGGATGGCAGAAAGGAAGTGAGGGTACTGTGAAACTTTGTACTACAGTCATTATTGGTTTCTTTCTCTGTCTTGCACCCCATTTGAAGTTAGACAGTGAAGTGGCAAAGTAGCTTGTGAAAGCTAAACAGAACAGCAGAAGAATGGAGACTTGAAATGTTAACAGCTTTATTGTGCTTGATGAGAGAGCCTTTGGAAAATAACCACTAAACCCCTCAGTTTATCCAAATGGATCGGTGGGGGCGTTTTTCAGTTTTTCTCACATATTTGTCTTATAAACACCAAACATTCACACCAGAAAATGCTTATCTCCCCAACACGCCTTATAACTGGCATACACACATATATGGGAGTTCTAAGAAGGAAAGGATGGGGTTATATGTGTACTCCTGATTTCTTAAATGTAATATTTGCTTCAGGGGCTTCTTTCCTTTTTTCTTCTATTCTCTTCAGAATATACTTTGTTTCATTTACCAATTTATGGCTCTACTTCTAGGGACTAGGGAGGCTTGGCTTTACTCTGTTTGGCCCTTAGCCACTGCAAGCTAAGATTGTGATTTTTATCAGTCTGCTTAATTACAAAAAATTCTACTGCAACCAAAATTTTTTGGATGCCACATAGTTTATTATGAGAGGATTTGACCTGAAACTTCTTGTACTAAGAGTGAATTAAAAAGAGCAGTTCCTGCCTTTTTACGTCCCAGGAATATTTTGAGAAAAAATGAGAAATGATTGGGTTAGATTTTGTGGTAGCTGCTGTAATAAGTTCAAGTTTATTATTTTAATAACCAAGATGAAATTCTGTCTTTGAGAGATCTTTTTTGGGCCCTTTGTGCCTATGTGAAAGGCAGAGGCACAGTGAAGCAAGTTAAGAGCTTGGTCTTTAGAGCCTGCCCTGCCACTTAGCTGTATAACTTTGGACAGATAACTTAAAATGTGTGTGGCTCAATCCTCTTATTTGTAATGTAGGGATGATAATAGCACCTATTTTAGTTGTTGTGGACTTACGTGAGTTAATGTGTACAAAATATATAGAATGATTTTTGTAACATGTTAAGTGCCATATAATGAATAGTTAGCTATTAATAGCATTTTTGAAATGTTAATACAATATATCAAATAATTTATTAATATTGGCTATACTTGGATTAAAAAGTTGTAGCTTTATACTTTTGTTTTAGGTATATTAACTATTACCTTTTTTCTCATTATTTTGTTTACATTTTTGAAGGTTTCCCAATGAGTGGATCATGATGACCGTATAGTAGGGACTTGCCATAGTATGGCTGCTTCCCGATCTACTCGTGTTACAAGATCAACAGTGGGGTTAAACGGCTTGGATGAATCTTTTTGTGGTAGAACTTTAAGGAATCGTAGCATTGCTCACCCTGAAGAAATATCTTCTCATTCTCAAGTACGATCAAGATCACCAAAGAAGAGACCAGAGCCTGTGCAAATTCAGAAGGGAAGTAATAGTGGGAGAACTACTGATTTAAAACAGCAAAGTACTCGAGAATCATGGGTAAGCCCTAGGAAAAGAGGACTTTCTTCAGAAAAAGATAATGGAGAAAGGCAGGCTGTAGAAAATTGTGAGAAAAGGCAAACAGAACCCGTTTCACCAGTTTTAAAAAGAATTAAGCGTTGTCTTAGATCTGAAGCACCAAACAGTTCAGAAGAAGATTCACCTATAAAATCAGACAAGGAGTCAGTAGAACAAAGGAATACAGTAGTGGACAATGATGCAGATTTTCAAGGGACTAAACGAGCTTGTCGATGTCTTATACTGGATGATTGTGAGAAAAGGGAAATTAAAAAGGTGAATGTCAGTGAGGAAGGGCCACTTAATTCTGCAGTAGTTGAAGAAATCACAGGCTATTTGGCTGTCAATGGTGTTGATGACAGTGATTCAGCTGGTATAAACTGTGATGACTGTCAGCCTGATGGGAACACTAAACAAAACAGCGCTGGTTCCTGTGTGTTCCAGGAAAAATCAGTAGCTGAAAATGGGGATTCCGACACCCATACTTCAATGTTCTTTGATAGTAGGAAGGAGGACAGTTATATAGACCATAACGTGCCTTGCACGAGTTCAGAAGTGCAGGTCAAGTTGGAGGACCACAAAATAGTAACTGCCTGCCTGCCTGTGGAACATGTTAATCAGCTGACAACTGAGCCAGCTACAGGCCCCTTTCCTGAAACTCAGTCATCTTTAAGGGATTCTGAGGAGGAAGTAGATGTGGTGGGAGATAGCAGTGCCTCAAAAGAGCAGTGTAATGAAAACACCAATAACGCCCTGGACACAAGACTTGAGAGTATGCCAATTTCCGGAGAGCTGGAACCATCTTCTGTTCTAGACTGTGTTTCAGCTCAAACGATGTCTTTATCAGAACCTCAAGAACATCGATATACTCTGAGAACTTCACCACGAAGGGCAGCCCCTACCAGAAATAGTCCCACTAAAAACAGTTCTCCTTGCAGAGAAAATGGACAGTTTGAGGAGAATAATCTTAGTCCTAATGAAACAAATGCAACTGTTAGTGATAATATAAGTAAGTCTCCCACACATCCTGATGAAATTTCTCAGAATGAAAAAGGGATATGTTGTGACTCCGAAAATTATGGGAGTGAAGGACAAATTAAGCCACCCTCAGAGGCAAGACTCAATATTGGAAATTTGCCATCTGCCAAAGAGAGTGCCAATCCGCACATTACAGAAGAGGAAGATGATGATCCTGATGTTTATTACTTTGAATCAGATCATGTGGCACTGAAACACAACAAAGAGTATGTGTAAATATGGTAACCATGAATTCTGCTTTGTTTATTATTCCCTAAATTTCCACTATTCATAAATGTCTATTCACAGCATTTAATACTTTAGCTAAAGTTTTAGTTCTAACATAATTTTTTCAACTCATTTTAAAAAAAACTCAAAAAAAAAGAATTTAAAACTCAACTTTTACTTTCTCAACGGCAATATGATTTTCTCATTTGGGTATTTTAGCATGCCTCAATTAGAAGAGACATGTGGAAACTTGATTATTGGTGTTTTTGTTTTTAAATGTTTTATACCATTTCATTTAATTTATAAAATGAGAACATCTTTAGTTATTACAATACACTTTGATTTATAGTGTCTATGCCTTCTAGGTAGTATAGAACAAATAATGAGTGCCTAGATATCCCAATAAGGGAAATCTGGGGGGCCCCGAATCTTTTATCTTAGTTACATATATCTAATTTCCAGTTACAACCTCTGATTTAAAAAATGTGCTTTATGCATCATTTTTTATTTTTGTGACTGAGAAAAGTAGATATTACTCTTAATACTATGACAACAAGTTGTATGTTGTAATTAGCATATTAACAAGTCTGTCTGCTCTATAGTTGACATAAAGTATTTGAGACAGGTTTTCCCTAATTCTAAATTTTAAGGGGAGACTATATCTTGAAATAGTATCAGTTCTTAAACTTTGTGATAAAGGCACTTTTCTTTAATCCTCACCTAAGGACTTTTTTTTTATTGCTTTGAGAGACAGAGACAGAGAGAAACATCAATTGGTTGCCTCCTGCATGAAACCAAACTGGGGATTGAACACACAACCTAGGTGTGTGCCCTGACCTGGAATGGAACCCTCAACCTTTGCATATATGGGACAATGCTCCAACCAACTGAGCCACCCAGCCAGGGCACTTTTTAAAATAAAGAATTCAGAGTCCAAATTTATCGCAGTTTTGCTTAGATTTTCTTTATAGTATTGGAGTTATTTATGTCTAATCCTGAATAGAACTTTAACACTGTTTATCATAAGTCAGCAATAGTAAAAGACCAGACGTATATGTTAATCGTTCTTACTTTTACAGAGCAGGCTTTTGAATTAATATAACAATTAGATTATATAAGCTATATAAAAACCCTGATTTGAGGAAACTTTTTTGTTGTGACAATTGCCAGATCCTGGTATGTATCAGAATAAAGTATCAAATGTGGTTGCGAACATAAATTTTTTTGCCATGCATTACAGATAATTCATATTTGTATATGACAATATGGTGGCCTTTTAGCATAGGCCTCTTCTGAAATTTTTCTTCTTGTTTTTTATAAATAACATTTTAATACTAAGTTCAATAGAAATGTCATTTTATCTGAGCATTTCATTCATTATTTTGTGGAGCTGTTTAACATTTCATGTATTTGGAATGTTTGATGTCCAATTTTACATAGAAAAACAATTCATAATTTAAGTTTTTTTTTAAATTTGAAATAAGCTGAGTTTTTACCACTGGTATTATGTAAGCATTTTTAAAAGTAGAGTTGTTTATCTACAGATGCAAGAAAGCAGAGCATTTGTCTTGGGGAAATACCAAAAACTCAAGAAATGTGTGATTTTACAAAATGATACTCTGTTAATTCTGTTCTTTTTATTGGTTCTTTGGCAAAAGAGATGCTCTCTTAAGGCTTAGCTGGTTATTGATGAAAAATATTTCATATGAATTCATCGATGTTACTTTTTGGTACTAGCTCCCCTCATAATGATTCTGAAGGATTATGTTCCTATAAAACAGTTGTTCAAGAATGATGTTCCATATTCCTAAGCCTTGAGAATGAGAGCAATACCATTTCATGGGTTCATCAGGATATACAAAGTCCTTTGAATTTGGATAGTGGTTACTTTATTAGGACAGTGTTCTCGAATTAATGCCTCATTGGGTGACTTTGGCAAAAGGCAGTCACTTCTTGCTTTTTTCCTTCGTTCCAAGTCTTTTGATATAGTGCCTTTTGACACTTCACTTTTAAGTCACCAAGGAAACAAATTAGGAAAACTGAGATGGAGAGGGAGCCTCTTCTTGCATAAACATTTTGGTTAAAGATAATTTAAGGATAATTGGGAGAGGGTGTTTGATGATGACATACATAATTTGGTTCAGTAAAGTCCCTATTTCTGTGCTTTTTTTGTAAAGCCAAGAGATGATTGGATATAATGTTGGCTCTTTTTAACCCAAATTGTCATTGTTAAAAATAGCATCATGATACCTGTTTGTTTCCAAATCTTAAGTAAATTTGTGGAAGTTTAAAAATGTTGTTAAAAGGCATTTTTAAGGTAAAGGGGAAAAATACACTTGGAGTAGATGGATTGCTGTTCTCCTGCACACACAGATGTACATACACCTCATCAAATATTTCTTTTTTTCTTTATTCTCTCGGTGGAAAATTTCACCAGATAATTGCATTTTTGAGACTAGGAAATGGGCATTGCCGTGCCTATATATGAATGTCTCTACCATTAGTGAATGAATACTTACTGGTAGCCAGTTTTAAAAGTATGTTATTAATAGAAAACAACGAGCTTGGCATAGTTGTTTGGAGCCAGGAGAACATAGCTCTTTATTTCAGGTGCAACTCTCCTCTAAATTAACATTGATTATTTAATTAGCAACCTGCTATCCTAACATTCAGCCTAAAATGTATCTGACTTGTTTGCAAGGATATCACATATAGGGTCATCTAATCACTTGTAAATGTTTGAAAGATACCCTGTGTAGAGACTTATCCTTAGACCTGATTTATGGTAATTAGGCCATAGGCCAGGGAGATGAATCTGCACTTATTCTGGACCTCATTCCCTGTTTGCTCTCTTCTCCAGGACATAAATCTACAGTGTGCTTTTATATATTTATTTTTCTAAATGGAAAACTCCACTATGAGCAAGGAACTAATGAGAATCTTTTTCTTTGGCAAGAGTCCAGCTATGGATTGTTTTACCAAATGTACCTTCTCAAAAATTAAGGGGTGGGGAATCAGAAGAAGTGTACTTCATCTCAAATGCTTTGATTTCAAGGTTGATGAAATCTGTTATAGTAGTAGATAATGAATGCCCTTCTGGGCCTAAGTAGCCAGATTGACTGAGATCATGTACTTAACTGTGGATTGCCCATTCCATTTGGGAATTGATTTAGAAGAACTGAAACTGATCTCTAAGTTTTAAAGTTCTGGCTCTAGGGAGAGCAGTGTGGAAGAGTTTATCTCCTGGGTTTTGACATTCAGAGCTTCCAATTCACACGGCAATCACTGGAAAATAAATTTTCAGATGAAAATGTGATTTGGTCTTTTGTGTCTGAATTCTCATTGTACAAGAATATTTTTAAAAAATACGTATCCGAAGAGCCTTGGAATGCTTCATTTAATGATGTTGTAGCCTTTCATGAACAGATAGAGGAGGGTGAAAAGTCAGCTTTAGGGTTTTTAGATTCTTGAGGTCTTGCAAAAGATTAATTGATTGATAACACCGTTAATGTTTATACCAATTTTAAAATTTGTAGGAAAGGATAGTATAAAATGGTTAGTGCTCATCTGAGAGGATTGCTCATAGAGTCTTCAAGTAAGAATCTTATTTTCAAGCCATTTTAAAGAATGTTTACAAGAACTATATTTTGAAATTTGGTCCTCTGAAAATGTTAATGTACTAAATAATTATGTCCTTGTGAACCATGCTTAAGATGAACCATTTGATATTTTCATCAGTTTCAGAACCCTATAAAGAAAGTCCTCAGTTTTTTAGATGCAGTTCCTGTGAGACTACTTTTAATGTTTGTCAAAGTAGATTCTTTTAAGGGGGTAGGGGACTCCAGGACCAGGGATAGATTTTGTTTAGAAAGCACTAAAGGAGTCATCTTGGATAAAATAATTTTATATTTGTACTGTACTTTATAATTTACAAAACAGTTTCATATTTGATATAACAACTTGGAAGTAGACAACACAGGTGGCATTGTATAGTTCCCATTTCCTAACTCATGATTAAGGTTTTAGGTTGTTATTTAAAGAATCATGATAAATTGCTGGTAGAAATGGGATTAGAGCTTCCACCTTCTAATTCATGGTCTGAACTACACATGGTTAACTCATCCAGTAAGGATTTATTCTGTGGACTTGCGGGTTTCTAGGCTGAATTCTTTCATGGAGCAGATCTTGGGTACTCACTTTTCAAAATTCTTCAGCCCTGGTTTAAACTCTGTAATCATTATCATGATTACCTCGTTTTTGTCTGTCAGAGAAGCAGTATTATGGGTAAGTAACCTGTGCTGTGTATTAAATGCAATACTTTCATGATCATAGTAAAGAACATTTTATTAGTATATCTGTGGAGAATAATTGATGCGTACAAATTGGGTAATTAAAACTACAGCTATAGCTTAACTTTAAATAGAAGATTTGGATGATTTCCATAAAATACTTTGGGGGAGGAGTTTAGAATGTAGTTAGGTATATTAAAGTCAGAGGTTACTAAGGAAAACTTATGCTTGGTATATATACTTTTTCAACTCTCTGGAAAAGGCTGTGGAATATAATAGCCAGATTGGCCCTAGGAGTTTGGCACAAAGATTATAGTGACAGAAGGGAGATAACTGTCTTAAGTATAAAATTTTTGGTTGTAAGTGGAGTAAGCCATTGACTTATGAAGGAAGATACTCAATGAATTTTCTTGTTTTTACCTTTGAATACCAACATTTAAAAATTTTTTAAATTTGTTTCAATTGTTGAATACCAACATTTTAAATTTCAACTGATATCAGTGTTTTGTAAAAGTGATTCTTTGCTGTAATCCAAATATATTTGTACTTAAGTATAATTAAACCTTTTTTTGATTTAGGGTCATTGGTGACACTTTATGTAGTGATACTTGTATCACTTAGAATAGGTCTGTTTTGGGCTGTGTTAAATGATTTGGGCTTCTCTGGTTTTATAGTTTTTGTAATTTGGCTTTTCTGTTTTCTTTTCCAAGTTCTGTGGCTTCTTACAATTCTTTTCTTCATTTTTGTTGGCTTTCATTAGTCACTTGTGTTATCATGGCACCTTCCTCTAATAATTCATCCTTCCTTCCCAATTGACTACTTTTAGTTCTCTTTAAACTTAGAGATCAAAATAACCAAGTTTGTCAGAATTATGTCTCATGATCCTTGAGTGATGCACTGAGGAATTTGTTTTTCAGTGCATAGATAAGTATTAGTGCATGGGATGTTTTCTGTGTTTGTTCAGTCAGCGAAAGGAAAACTTACTGAGATGCCAGGGCTTCTGGGGTTCAGGCAGAAGACCACCCTGTGGGCCGGGGTAGGTGGTATAGGGGCCTTATTTAACCTTCTTCTTAGGGCATAGGCTGGTGTGACTGCACATCTTCTTGGGCAGTAGACAGCACAGGGGTGTGTGGGCATAGCACTTGTGGCAGATCATCTTGTTGTAGTTGTATTACTGGGCAAACTGGGGGAGGGAAGACTTGATGATGCCACCTTGCAGAGGAAGCACTGAGTGCAGGGTAGACTCTGAATGTTTGAGTTTGAGAGAGTACAGCCATCCTCCAGCTGTTTGCTTGCAGAAATCAAGATGCTGCTGGTCAGGCAGGATGCCCTCCTTGTCTTGACTTTTAGCTTTTACGTTCTCAATAGTGTCACAGGTCTTAACCTGTAGTCAGGGTCTTCACAAAGATCCGCATCTCTGTGTCTGCTGGGGAGGTTGCTCTGCTGCCCCCCCTGCCTTGAGAAGAAAGAGTTGGAATGTTTGTTTCAATTGAATGTATTTTTTTATTTCCTTGCGTTCGGGTTTGGAGGCTCTGCCTTACGCAACTTACTAGATACCTAAATTCTGATTGGAAAAATAATAGTTTTTTCTTTATATAGGACAGTAATACTCATTAGCATTAAAACCCGTCTAAAACACTTACCATTTATTTTAGACTTAATGGAAGTTTTAGCTTCAGGAACTTGATTTCAGTGATCATGTCATCAGATATTATATAGTAGTTAATAGGGAGGTCTATCTTGTGATTTTTGTACCTTTCCTCCCCCCTCCTGTGGGATCTGTTTACCTGTTTTATTTACACTATTATGGGAAACTGCTTCTACTTGTCTCTTCAAACAGTGATTTTAACATAAGGAAATTTGTAAGGTGGGTGCTATCAGTAGGCAGAATTCTCTATAGTACTGATTTAATTTTCACATGTCTTTTAACATTTATATGGTGGACATTGTAAATATGTTGTTGAGGGTCTAGATTTTGTCTCTTTCTTTAAAAAGTGCTGAAATTACCCTGGCTGGTGTGGCTCAGTGAATTGAGTGCTGGTCTTTGAGCCAAAGGGTCACCAGGTCAATTCCTAGTCAGGGCACATGCCTGGGTTGTGGGCCAGGTCCCCAGAAGGGGGTGAACAAGAGGCAAACACACATTGATATTTCTCTCCCTCTCTTTTTCCTTCCCTTTTTCTCTGTCTAAAAATAAAGTCTTTTATAAAATAATAAGTACTAAAATTTGTTCTGACAGGCAGTTAATTTATTTGATAATAAGCTTGATCTTTTTAAAGCTTTTGCTTTTATCTGTGTTATGGGGAAGTCCAAAAGAGTCCATATGCTAGGTTTAATTTACATCTGTATCATGGCCTTTCTGGTGTCTCATTTAAAAATGTCTTTACTCTGCCTGGTTGAAACCTGAATGACTCTAATTTCCTGAGAACACTGGTAGTTGTTCCATGTATAGCTCCTTGATAGTTGTTCTTTGCGTGGATTTTCACTTGCAGCATTATATTCAGCCAAAGGCTCAAGGGGACTTCTATGCAGATTTCTGTGTTTTCTGTCTTTTTCTCTTTTCCTTCTTTCTCTTTGGTGCTCTGTCCTTCAAAATCCAACTACTTCATCTTCCCCAACTATTTTCTGTCTCTGCATATCAAGACCTGTTCCACTGTACTGACAGTACATCCCTGTAGAAAGAGTGATCATAGGGCTTATCTGAGTTGTTTATTCTCTTTTACGGACCACAGTTCTGCAGTGCCTGTTGTCCGGTGTCTTAATAATAATTGTTCCTGTATTTTTTCCACTGTTCTGGTTGTATGTGACAGGAGGGTATTCAGGGTTAGTTATTTTATTGTGAATAAAATGGAAAGTCTCTGATCTGATTTTCATATGTGTTAAGTGTGTTTTCTTTATGATTCTCATCTCCACTCTGCTGGTTGACAATATGGAAGTTATTTTTTTCCTTGTTAATTTTTAAAAACTGATTTTTATTTTTCAGTTACAGTTGATGCACATTATTATATTAGTTTCAGATATACAACCCAGAGATTTGATATTTATATAATTTACAAAATGATTATTGTGATAAATCTAATACCTATTTGCTATCATACATATTTAATACAATATTACTCACTATATTCCCAGTGCTGTACTTTACATCCTTGTGACTATTCTGGAACTACCAATTTGTACTTTTAAAAGTACACCTTTTTCAGCCATCCACCTAACCTTCCTCCCATCTGGCAACTATCAAAATGTTCTTTATATCTAAGAGTCTGTCTGTTCTGCTTATTCATTCATTTTGTCTTTTAAATTCTACATGTAAATGAAATTATATGGCATTCGTCTTTCAATGTCTGACTATTTCACTTAGCACAGTACCCTCTAGGTCTACCCGTATTGTTGCAGATAGCAAGATTTCATTTTTTATGGCCGAGTCAGATTCCATTGTACATATGCACAATTTCTTTATCCATTCCTCTACTGATGGACACTTAGGTTGCTTCCATATCTTTGTTTTTGTAAATAATGCTGCAGTGAACATATGGATGTATGTGTCTTTTCTATTTACAATTTTTGGGTATCTTCAGGTAAATATCCAGAAGTAGAATAGCTTTGTTCTTCTTTGTCTCTATCATAGCCTTTGCTTTGAAGTCTGTTTTGTCTGGTATAAGCAATGCTTCCCCAGCTTCTTATGTTTGTTTCCATTTTCATGAAAAATCTTTTTCTATTCCTTTACTTTCAGTCTGTGTAAGTCTTTCCATCTAAAGTGAACCTCTCGTAGACATCATATGTACGGGTTTTGTTTTGTTATCCATTCAGTTACAATATGTCTTTTCATTGGAACATTTAATCTACTTGCATTTAGGGTAATTATTGATCTATATGTATTTATTGCCATTTTATTGTTCGGGTTTTTTATCTTTTTTTTCCTTCTTGAAAAAAAACCCTTTAATGTTTCCTGTAATACTGGTTTAGTGGTAGTTAATTCTTTTAGCTTTTTCTTGTCTGGTAAGCTCTTTAGCTGTCCTTCAATTGTGAATGATAGTTTTGCTGGGTAGAGTGACATGGTTGTGGGTCCTTGCTTTTCATCACTATTTCTTGCTAATCCCTTCTGGCCTGCAAAGTTCCTGTTAAGAAATCAGCTGCCAGTCTTATGGAAGGTAACTAACTGCTTTTTTTTTTGCTGTTTTTAAGATTATCTTTTTGTCTTTAACCTTTTACATTTTAATTATGATGTGTCTTGGTGTGAGCGTCTTTGAGTTCATCTTGTTTTGGAGTCAATACACTTAATGGACTTCTATGTCTGTTTCCTTTACCAGGTTAGGGAAGTTTTCCATCATTATTTTTTGGAATAGTTTTCAATTTCTTGCTCCCTTTCCTCTTTTTCCAGCATCCCATGATGCAAATGTTGGTGCACTTGAAGTTGTCCCAGAGACTCCTTACACTGTCCTCATTATTTTTTTGGATTTTTCCTTTCTGATTTGGTGTATTTTGCTTTTTTTATAGTCCAAATTGCTGATTTGATCCTCTGCTTTATCTACATTGCTGTTGATTTCCTATAATGTGTTCTTGATTTCAGTTATTGTATTCTTAATTTTTGACTCTCTTTTTTAGTGGTTTCAATGTCCTTTTTTATGTTGTTGAAGTTCTCACTAAGTTTATCTACTCTTCCCCTAAGTTCATTGAGCATCCTTATAACCAGTGTTTTGAATTCTATGTTTAATATAGATTGCTTATTTCATTTTGTTTAGTACTTTTCTGGAGTTCTGTTTTTTCATTTGGGATATGTTTCTTTGTCTCCTCATTGTGCCAGCCTACCTGTGTTTGTTTCTGTGTGTTAGGTAGAGATGCTACATCTCCTGGGCGTGGTAGAGTGGCCTAATGTAGTAGGTATCCTATGGGGTCCAGTGGCACAGCCATCCCCTTCAGCAGAGCTTGGCACTCCAGGTATGCCTCTCCCTTCTTCCCTGTGTAGGCTGTGTATACCTTCCTGTTGTAGTTGAGGCTTGATTGCTGTTAGCACATCAGTGGAAGGGATTTACCCCAGGCAGATCTGCTGTGAATATGGGTCATGACCACCAAGGAGGATGTGACATGGGCTGACTCAATGGAACAGGACTTGCTTCAGCGGGGCTCTGGCACCCTCTAAAGTTGCCCCTTGAGTGTTTTGTTTGTGTGATGGTTAGATGTTAATGTGATGTGGCCTGAGGCTGTCCACTGTGTGTGCTGGCTTTGGGGCCTCCTGGGAGGTGCAGGCCAAAGGTCAGTTGCTGCCTGTGCCCTTCGTGGGTCCATCTGGCATGAGCTACAAAGTAATCTGCAGGTGACTGCTATTTGTGCTGTTTGACGATGTCTGGGAAAAAGCTAAGCTGTAAACCAGGGTTGGCTGCCACTAGTGCCAGACCCGGGGCTACTGAGCAAGAGGTCTGGGACATGCTGAGGCCAGATGCTGCTTATTTGAGAGATTTTAGGAAAGTCTGAAGCATGAGCCCAGACTGGCTGTTTGTATGGAAAAGCCACTGGAAACAGCTTAGGTGGGCATGAAAGTTGGGTTGGGCAAAGTCTCGGAATCAGTCATCAGTGTAGAGATTTAGATATGGCACCCACTTGCTGGCTCTCTGTGTGGGGAGGCCAGCAAAGGAACAATGGCCTCTGGTAGCACTTCTCTGGGAAAAAGCTGCCCATCCAGCCCTCACCCTGATGCCAGACAATTTAGTTCCTCCCTGTATGTGTTTGGCACCTTTTGAGTTGGTATTCCGGTGCTGGAACTCAGAATGAGTGAGTTAGTTGGTTAGTAAGTCTGTTCATGGGCCCTTTAAGAGGAACACCTGGGACTCCAATAGTCTTCTGTCTTATTACCCAGTCACAATCTTTGCTGGTTATCATAGCCAGAAGTTATGGGGACTTCCATTCCTGGCACTGGCACCCTAGTCTGGGTGGCCTGGTATGTAGGGCTGAGACCAGTCGGGACTTCAGGGGGCACCTTGGCAGCTGAGATATTTCCTCCTGATTTTTAACTACTATATGTGTGTGAGTGTGTGTGTGTACATGTCTGTCTGTCTGTCTGTCTGTCTGTCCAGCCCATCTGTATCTCTGCCAGTCTTGATGTGGCTTTTTTATATTGGTTCTTAGTTATAGGACTACTGTTCACGTGGTTTCTGTATATCCTTAGTTATACAAGTTCTGTTCAGATAGATTTTAGGCAATTCTGGATAATGGTTATTCTGTAGTTTAGTTGTAATTTTCATGTGGTTTAGGGAGGATGTGAGTACTTAAATTACTTACTTTGCCATCTTGACTAGAAGCCCTCGGGATTACTTTTTGTTGACATTCTTGTGACAATGAGGGTTAGTTTTTATTTATATCTTAAAAATTAGTTTAAGTAGCTTTTTGTTTAAGAAGCCAAAGTCAGAAAAATTGGAATAATAGCAATTTCAATTTAAAAAATGAAGGTAAAATCACTTAACATTGTTTTAATTGTGTTGATTAGCTGGTTGGTTGGAGCAGAAGTAAAAGTTTAGTCACTGGTTCAGATGCAATTTATGAGGATGGGTAAAAGAGAAAGTGACACAGAAGAAGATATAAAACAGTGTTTACTAGGTTTGAAATGTTCACCATAAGAGGTTAAGGGATAATGTATCTGGGTTTTACTTAAATATTTTCTTTGATTCTTCTGGGCTTTTTGCTGGGCCAAATTTGCTGTATCGTATTTTCCAGAAAGCCATGGTAAATTTGCACCATGTTAATCCAGTTTCTTACAGATTTTTTAAGTAAAAGTAAATGTAGAATATTTTGCAGAAATTTATTTTTCCTGGCAGTGTAATCTTTTACTATTTGTATTAAGTTATAGAACTGTTTTTTTTTTTTTTAACCTTTTTTGGCTACTTTTTACTTGTCCTGCATTTTCCTGCCCTTTTATTTTTAAATGTATTTTTGTCATATTTTAGCTAACAATTCTGAGAATAAAAGAGCTTAAATAATTGTGTTATATTTAAACTTTTAATCAGAGAGAAATGGCCGTGTTGATAGTTTATTGCCTTTGAGGCTAAGAAGTGAGATTGAAAAAGATTACATCAAAACCTAAAGTAATGTTCTTTTTTTTTTTAAAGTGTATTCTTTTTTTTTTAATTTTTTTTTAAGATTTTTATTTATTTATCTTTAGAGGGGAAGGGTAGGAGAGAGGGAGAGAAATATCACTGTATGGTTGCCTCTTGTGTGTCCCATGCTGGGAACTGGCCTGCAACCCAGGCATGTGCCCTGACTGGGAATCGAACCGCGATCCTTTGATTCGCAGGCCCGCGCTCAATCCACTGAGCTACACCAGCCAGGGCTAAAGTAATGTTCTTAATAAACATTTCAAAACATGTATGTGAAGAGTTAAATAAAATGTGTAATATTTTGTCATAAGTTTTTAAAGTCACTAATTATTTTTTAAATTTTTTTTGCATGCAAATCCAGAATCTCAGTATTTAAAAGTTTTTTATTTGTAAATTTTTTACAAAGGTTGGACTAGATTTGAGTGCTTCAGCCCCTTTCCATTAGCATTTTTAGCTGGCATTATGATTCTAGGGAAATATCTTAATTTTCGTGGTTGTCACTTTTCTCATCTATAAAGAAAAGTTGCTGTGACTTGATTTCTGTAATTCTGTTGTAGTTCTCTTTCTCTGCCCTTCCCTTAACTTTTGGCACTGCGCAGTTACTGACTTTTTATGTATTTTGTATGCTCTGTCTTGGTGTTCTCACTGCTCTAGCTTAAATTGCCTTCTATACACTGAAAGATGTCCAAATGTATATCTCCAGTCATATTAATCTTGAGCTTTTAGACCAGTCACCAAGATACCCCATTCACATGTCCCATAGTAACTCAGTGGAACATGTTTAAAATTGAACTTTCTTCACACACATCCAATATCCAACATGATCTTTTTACTTAGTGTCTTTCACTTGTCCAGTTTAGAAAAGTACAAGTATTACAAAAAAACTTCCTACTCTCCTATCAGCGTTAATGGTTCAACTTTGTCTTTATTCTCAGTGCAAGTATCTTTCTTCCTTCCTTCCTTCCTTCCTTCCTTCCTCCTTTCCTTTCCTTTCCTTTCCTTTCCTTTCCTTTCCTTTCCTTTTCCTTTTCCTTTCCTTCCTTCCTTCCCTTCCTTCCTTCCCTTTCCTTCCTTCCTCCCTTCCTTCCTTCCTTCCTTCCTTCCTTCCTTCCTTCCTTCCTTCCTTTCTTTCTTTCTTTCTTTCTTCAGATTTTATTTATTTTTAGAGATGGGAAGGGAAGGAGAAAGAGAGGGAGAGATGTATCAATATGTGTGGTTGCCTCTTGCACTTCCCCTCTTGGGGACCTGGACCACAACCTAGGCATGTGCCCTGATTGGGAATCAAGCCGGTGACCCTTTGGTTCGCAGCCCACACTCAATCCCCTGAACTAAACCAGCCAGGGCAACTTTCTTAAATTTAGCTCACTAACAGCTCTTTTCTGGATTACTGGAAATGCTTCCTTAATTGCTTTCTGTGGTGCTCACGTACTATTTCCCTATTAGACTCCTAATGGAATAAATGTACTTGGAATAAAATGTACCATGTAAAATGAATTATTACATGATGTTTAAACATACATTTTCTTTTACTGTTTGTCTCACTCTGTTTTGTTTTTTTTTTTTTTTTTAATCTTCACCTGAGAATAAGTTTAATTGATTTTAGAGAGGGAGAGAGAGATACACACATCGATGTGAGATAGAAACATTAATCATTTGCCTCCCATATGCACCCCAACTGGTGATGGAACCTGCAGCCTTTTGGTATATGGGATGACAACTCCAACCAACTAAACAACCCGGCCAGGGCTCACTCTATATTCTAAACAGATTGCTATACCTTTTTAGTTCCTTGATTATCATGTTGTTCTACTCTAGACTTTTGCATATGCCTAACTCCCTGTTCTCATCTACCCTTGCCCCATTTCCCCTAGTATTATTCTTCTTTCTGCATAGGGAGAAGGCTGTCTCAACTTAAACGTGTTCTCTGATAAATCATTCCTATCTTTCCAAGACTGATTAATTGGTCCGTATCTGCTCTCTTATAGCATAAAACTTACCTGTAACCATGTACAGAAGACATCAAGGTCTTCGAGGGAACCATGTTTTTCTAGTTGGTTGATGTATCATTGGAGAAATGTGAAGCCTTGTCCTGTGAAAATTTCAGAGAAAAATTTAGTATGCTTTTCATACTAGAAATTCTTTATACCATTAGTTTGACTTTCACGATTATGAATTTAGTGAGTTAGTGATGATTTCCTTTTTTTACTTTAAAATTTGAGATTTTAGTTTTTTTAAAGAAAAAAATGAATAAACTACATACTCATTCACATAGTTCACTAAACTCACGAACTGGGGAGAGGTAATGGTGGGGGGTGGCATAGAAGGGTGTATTTCACAATCAGGGATGGTTGTCTGAATAGATGATCTGATGGTAAAATAATGTTTTTACATGACCATATAAAATGTAAGCTCAGTTGTTAATACCAGACCTCAAAGAGAGGAAGTTACTGTACTATATTACAAATGTACAAGTTTAGTAAGATCAGTATGTTTTATATGGCTTCAAATATATTTTTACAATCTAGAGTTTTGTGTTTAGGCTTAAGAATGCGTAGAATGATAATTTTGTTGGGGTTGTCTTTATTGGAGTGAAAAACTTGGAAAAAAATGTGTGTCCCTCCCTATTTATTTGCATGTCTGTCCTACTAAAGTTTTTCAATAGAAGGCATTACTCAACCTTTTCTGTATAAACTTATATTTTTAAGTAGATGCTAGAAATAATTAAAAAATTACAAGACATGTCCTGTGCCTTTGAAATTGTCAAGTGATTGTTCATAGATAGCGTAACAGATATGTATTTGCCTATATTTGAGGTATGTTACCTGTTAGAGTATTCGTTTATAATTAGAAATTACTAGCTGTTTCTATTATATGAAACTTTTATGTATTTGCAATTCCAGAATTAAAGGTAAACTTTTTAGATGTTACAGTGGATTGTTCTCCTAGAGTGAGTAATCTAAAACTGGAGTAGAGAAAATATGTGGCTCTTGATCTGGCTGGTGGTCAGGAGTTTTCTAGGTGATTGTACAACTTTTATAATAGTGACCACAATACAGTTGCATTCAGCTTCCTCATTTAAGAGGGAATACTCAAGAATTCTGTGAATAAAAAAAAAAAAATCTGTGAATAGATTTAGAAAAACAGGTACTAAGAAGTTGAAAGGTCATCTCTTAAGGTTTATTACCACCAGAAATCTGGGGAGCAGAGGGGAAGCCCATTGTTTGAAGGGAATGTGGATTTAAAAATTACTGACACATTCTTTTTTTTTTAAAGACACATTCTTTTTTTCCCCCTGTGAAAGCCTGTGTGTGGTGCTTCAGAAGTTATCTAATTTCAGTACGGACTTAAAATCCAGCTACTAGTAAAGAATCTCTTTATGTTACTTTAAAAACTTACAAGGGAAATAGAGTCGAGGTACTCAGAGCTTGTTTTAGTAAGAGCTTGTTGGTTACAGAAATCAGAAACTCAAAGTATGTCAGATAAAAAATGTTTATTTTAAATAGATAGACAATGTTATGAATATCCAAGTTCAGGAAATAAAATCTAACCAGTTTTCAGAAAATTATAATCAACCACTATTTAATTACATCTGCTTCTCTTTGTGCAGTGCAGGCAGGTTTTCTCTTTTTTACTAATGGTTTTTGCATACTTTTCATTTTCCCTGATAAGTTCAGTCTGCAAATAGCAGTGATTTCCCACTGTGCTTATCCTGCCCCAAATCTGTCCAACTTTTCTTCTTCAGAACCTCTTCTCATTCTGTAAAGAGTTATACTCGCCTGGGTCAGATTTCCATCCCTGGAAAAATTATAAATGGGGTTGGCGGGAAGGGGAAGTAAAGCCTGTCTTGGCATATTCTTGCCACAAGGATGTCTTGCAGAAAAGAGCGGGGTGGGCTGTCAAAACATGCCCATTACAGACCAGTATGTGTTTTGGGTTAGATTGTATCCTTGACTCTGTAAAATGGGTAATGGGAACCCTTATACATTGCTGGTGGAAATGTAAAATAAAATGGTGCACCCATTGTGGAAATCCATTTGTTGCTTACTTTATAAGTTAAACATAAAATTATCATACGGTCCAGCAATTCTACTGGAAAGAATTAAAAACGGGTATTCAAATAAAAATTTGTATACACATGTTCATGGCAGCCTATTTCACAGTAGTCAAAAGGTGGGAACAATTCATTTGTTCATAAATTGATTAATGGTTAAACAAAATGAGGTATTATCAATACAATGGAGTAATATTCAGAAGTACTACATGTTACAACATGGATGAATCTTGAAAACATGCTAAGTGAAAGATGCCATACACAACAGGCTACGTAGTATATGATTTTATTTATACGAAATGTCTAGAGTAAGCAAATGTACAGAGAGAGAAAGCGGATTAAAGGTTGCCAAGGGCTGCTGGTTGCACAACATTGTGAGTGTACTAAAAACTTCTTAATTTAATTGTATGTTTTAAAATGGGTAAATGGTGAGTTTTTAGTTATGTGAATTTTAACATAAAAAGGTATCGGTGAGGTCTAGTAAAATGTAATTTGTAAGTATATAAATACATGAGAAGGATATGCCACAATTTTTAGTTTTTTTTTTTTTTTTTTAAACAGTGGAGCTGCTTAGTATAAAAAAATGGGGTAATTGGTGTTTTTAACAAGGAAAAGTCAATTACTGATCAATCATTAATTTTTGCTTTAGTATTTAGAGGGAGTTTTTAAAGATATTACCAGATTATCTTTTGAAGTAGACAGGTTATGCTGTAGAACCCTAACATATTTAGAGAAACTGTAGTGCTCAATGGGCATTCACTCAGCAGCCTTGAAACTAACTTGGGTTAGCTAAATTTTTATAATTGGGCATTTGAAGTATGATTGTTAACTCCTAAGAATACCAAAGGGTTCTTGAGAATTGTTAATTATTCTTCATACTGCACCTTGTGAATATTCTTTTTTTAATATATTTTATTGATTATGCTATTACAGTTGTCCCATTTCTCTCCCATCATTCCCCTCCACCCTGCACACCCCTTCCCACCCACATTCCCCCCCTTAGTTCATGTCCATGTGTCATAAGTTCTTTAGCTTCTACATTTCCTACACTATTCTTGCCCTCCCCCTATTTTCTACCCACCGTCTATACTACTTACTCTCTGTGCCTTTTCCCCCTCTCTCCTCCTCCTACTCCCCTGTTGCTAACCCTCCATGTGATCTCCATTTCTGTGTTTCTGTTCCTGTTCTAGCTGTTTGCTTAGTTTGCTTTTGGTTTTGTTTTAGGTGTGGTTGTTAATATCTGTGAGTTTGGTGTCTTTTTACTGTCATATTTTTAATCCTCTTTTTCTTAGATAAGTCCCTTTAACATTTCATATAATAAGGGCTTGGTGGTGATGAACTCCTTGAACTTGACCTTATCTGAGAAGCGCTTTATCTTCCCTTCCATTCTAAATGAAAGCTCTGCTGGATACAGCAATCTTGGATGGTGGGTCCTTGCCTTTTATGATTTGGAATACTTCTTTCCAGCCCCTTCTTGCCTGGAAGGTCTCTTGAGAAATCAGCTGCCAGTCTGATGGGAACTCCTTTGTAGGTGACTGTCCCCTTATCTCTTGCTGCTTCTAGAATTCTCTCCTTCACTTTAATCTTGGCTAATGTAATTATGATGTGCCTTGGTGTGTTCCTCCTTGGGTCCAATTTCTTTGGGACTCTCTGAGCTTCCTGGACTTCCTGGAAGTCTATTTCCTTTGCCAGGTTGGGGAAGTTCTTTATTATTTGTTCCAATAAGTTTCCCCATTGTTGCTCTTCTTCTTCCCCTTCTGCTACCCCTATAATTAGGATTTTGGGACGTTTAAAGATGTCCCGGAGGTTCCCAGGCCTCTCCTCATTTTTTTGAATTCTTGTTTCTTCCTTGTTTTCTGTTTGGTTGTTTGTTTCTTCCTTCTCATTCACTCCATTGATTTGAGTCCCAATTTTCCTCCCATCTCTATTGGTTCCGTGTGCGTTTTCCTTCATTTCACTTACTGTAGCCTTCATTTTTTCATCTAATTTGTGAGCAAAATCAACCAATTCTGTGAGCATCCTGATCACCAGGGTTTTGAACTGTGCATCTGATAGGTTGGCTATCTCTTGGTTGCTTAGATGAATTGGCTCCAGGGCTTTGATTTGTTCTCCTGTTTGAGCTATTTTGGGTTTGGTGTTTTTTTTTGTTTGTTTGTTTTTTTGTCTTGTTTCATTTTTTGGGGAGGTCTGGTCATGGCTGTTACGTAGTGAGGGGTGGAGCCTTAGGTGTTCCCCAGGGTGGGGCAACCCATTTCGCTGGGTAGTGATGCTGTATGTGGGGGTGGGGTCTGAGAGGAAACAATGGCAGTTGCCCCGCGCTCTCTCTTGGATTCCAGTCTCTTCTGCTGCTTCCCCTCACCTGAAGTCTCTGTGTGGGAACATGGGACCACCTGATCAGCCAGCTGCTTTGCGCAGCCTCACTGGGTCTGCACTGTGCCACCCCATGCCCAGGGTCTGCCAGCTGCTGCTGCCTGCGTGCCTGCGTCCACCAACCTCCACTTTTTCCTGCTGCGACTCTGCCCCTCTTACCGGTCTGGATGAATGGTTGCTGGACTTCCATACAGTTCAGTTTTCTATCAGTTCTGTTGTTTTCTTGTTTCTAAATCTTTGTTGTCCTAAATTTTGGTTGTGCGAGGAGGTGCAGTGTGTCCACCTACGCCTCCATCTTGGCCGGCAGTCTCACCTTGTGAATATTCTTCATACCGGAAGCTGTGAAACCAATAGTACTAATGATAAACACAAATTCCGACTATTTAAAGAAAACTCAACTTTTTGGCGGAAAGAAATTATGATTTTTGCAAAAGCAGGGGTAGAAGGCATGCCCGGCCAATTAATGAGAATGCTTTAAGAGATAAATTGCTGATAAGATAAAATAAGAGTATATAATGTAGGTGGATTTTAAAGCTCTTGGGAAGGTTTCATGTTGTTACGGTTATTTTTTAATGTGTGATTACAAAGAAGTATTTAATTTGGGGCAGATTGACATGCAGGAATTACACAGAGGTTCCATTAACTAGCATATGAATATATGGTAGTACTATTGAGTTGCTAAGCTTTATTTTAAACAACAAAATGATGTAGACTGTTTTTTACCTTAGTAGTATTTTCACTTTGCTAGACTCTACCATCCTTGTTCAAAATGTTTTTGGCACTTAACTTTTTGAATGGTGCAGAATATCCTCAGTGGTGATTGATTTTCAAGGACATTTAATTTTTACTGAGATTCTTAATAAGTTTGGTATAGAAATGTAACATGGAGAAATATATATTCTTTGTGTCAAAAACAAAATTATAAATGCAGAAACTGATGTTCTTTCATCTCTCATTAACTTGAATTAAATGTGACTCCTAAACTTGGCTCCAAACAACTCTTAAGCCATTTTGCATATGCATCATTTAGCACTTAATACAGAATGGAGCAATTGTTAATTTAACCATCTTTCCTAGATTGAGAATTTCTTGAATCCAAGGACCAAGTTTATTGTACGTGATAGTGTTTCTCCACATTGATTTAATCTTTGCCATCCTTGTTAAAAATTCGAAATATGTTATGGATATTTATCTGTTCTCTAATTTTTCTAATCATAATAGATCACCTTCATTGATTATATTCTGTGGTTTTTCATTTGTTTAATTTTGACTGACCCGTCACTGTCCCAAGTTCATTTACTGTGGTGGTGGTGGTAGTGTTATTGCAATTTTTTGTTTACTAGAAAAAAGGCTTCCTTGAATTAGTTGGCCTGCTGATCATCAGTTGTGAAAGAAAAGAGAGCAAAAGATGTGAAGCAACTGGATGTATCTGTGGAGGCTGTGATGGCTCTGAGTGCCTCTACTATAGTCACCATGCTGTGTAGTCTTCATTCCTGTCACCCTGTTTGTTAATGCTGCTCTGAAGAATTTCATTTTCTTTTTACATCTGATTTGCTAATATTGGAAGTAGATTATAACTTTGGCCATGGTTAGAATCTGAAGTTATGTTTTGATTTGAAAATAGATAAATACTGTGTGGGGTTTGGAATTTTAAGCTAGGCACATCCCAGGCTCTTTCTCCTTAGGGAAGCGTGGTCATAACACTGTATTCACTTGTGACTTTTACAGCCAGTCATTCTCGTTACCTTTCCTTTGCTATTTTAGGATAAAGATACAGTAGTTGATAAATCGTTTAATTAGTGGATCCTAGGGTCCATCTAGGGCTCAATGATGGAAGTCTACTCTAGGAGAAGTAGCAAAGCTATTGTGGTAATTGTTAATGTAATTTAACCTGGCTTTTATTTTTCTCTTAGAAATTAGAGGTACAGCAAAATTCTTTGTTAGTATTATGATCTACTAAAGAGATTTATTCTAACATTTTACAATTCATGTACTGATAAGGGTTTCAGAGGCTGTTTTTATCTTTCTCAATATATAGGTATAAAAACCTAGACCAGAAAAGATGAATCATATTCAGGATTTCAAAGTTAGTGGCAGACTTTTGACTTGTTCCACATGTGCTGACTCTCAGGTCAGGTATTTTCTTCCCTTGATTTCTTATAAAAGTTTTAAATTATTATTCTTATTATTATTTTTTTTTTTTTTTGCATATCAGCCTTGAGGGTATCTTAGTAAAATTTCAGTACCCCAGTGAAAAAACTATAAAGCTTTTCTTGTTTTAATGGACCTTATTTTTAGTACAGTTTTTGGTTTACAGAATTAAGAAATCCAGAGAATTTCCATATACCCTGTACCTAGTTTCCTCTATTAACATCTTACATGATTTCTTAATAATGAATAGACTAATATATTGTTATTAAATATATGTCTTAACTACTGTGTATAATGTAATAAAGTCCACACTTTATTTCTATCCTGGAATCCTATCTAAGATGCCACGTTATGTTTAGTTTTTATGTCTTCTTAGGCTTCCCGTGGCTTTGGCAGTTTCTCAGACTTTCCTTGTTGATGACCTGTGCAGTTTTGAGGGGTACTGGGCAGGGATTATATTAGGTTTCTCTCCATTGGAATTTGATGTTTTCCTCATGATTAGACTGGAGTTGTGACTTTTGGGGAGGAAGATCCAGAGTTGCAGTGCCATTTTTATCGCATTGTATATGTGATAAAACAAGGGTATCTACTATGAATATGATTTAATTGCTGTTGATGTTGACCTTGATCACCTGGCTGAAGTACTGTTCATCAGGTTTCTTTGCTGCAAAGTTACTCTTTTTTCCTCCTTCTGTTTATAGTATATTCTTTGGGAAGAAGTTACTATGCACAGTCCACACTTAGGAATAGGGAATTATGTTCTCTGTTCTTGAGGGAAGACTACATAAATTATTTGGAGTTCTACATAAATTATTTGGAGATTTTTTTTTCTTTTCTTCATTCAATTATCTGTAGCAGTATGGACTCAAATATTTATTTTTATACCTGGGTTATAATTTAGTACTACTTTATTGTTACTAGCTTTGGCCATTGGGGAACCTTTCTGTTGGCTCTTTTGTCCCTTCAAGATGGTGTGTTTTTGTTACATGTGTTTGTTTTTTGAGCATTTTCTTATTTTCTGGAACTTCAAAATGTGCCAGGCTCATCTTGTATATATCCTGCCCCCATTCAAGAATCAGCTGTCTCTACAAAAGAACTTGTTCCTTTTATTCGAGAACAGCGTTAGGAACCAGTATTTTGGTATTTTGTATGCTCATTGCTACTGGGTTGGGGGGTGCTGTTGCTTTTATTTAGCGGTCTTAGCTGACAGCAAAAAATTATGTGTGTATATACTAATTTGAGTATATACACATATCTATAAATATCTATATGGTAATCACCAGTATCTTTACTAAGCTAAACATGAATTCATATTTTGGCTCTACTTCTAATTCACTGTATTATCACATGGGGATCAGTTTTGCCTCCTTTCTTTGGTTATCTTTAAATTCCCACTCCAGTACTGGCAAACCTGGACATCCACCACTCATTTATTTAATTGTTTAATTCTATTATATATGTATAGTAGTATTAGAATTGTTAACTCCTGCCATCTTGGGAAATTTTGTCAACTAGAAATAGTGCTTTATGTGCAGTTCCTTTTGTTTTATTCTTAGAGATGTCACTCATTTCCACAGTAATCTAGGTCAGAACCTTTCCCTTCTACCCCTCTCAGTGAGGTTGTTTCATACATTTATAATCTAGTCAAGTCTTTGTATCACATTCCTTTCTAGGATCCCCTAACCTTTTAAATGATTTTTTAAAATTTGCATACATTAAAATTCATTCTTTATGCTTTAAAGTTTTATGGGTTTGAAAAAGTTTAATGTCATTCAGCATTATAGTATCATACACAATCATTTCACTGGTATAAAAAAAGTCCCCTTTGCATCATATATTCTACCCTCTGCCCTTTCCCCAACTTCTGAGGACTACTGATCTTTTTATTGTCTCTGTAGTTTTACATTTTTAAAAAAAGAGAGATTTTATTTATTTACTTTTAGACAAGGGAAGGGAGGGAGAAAGAGAGAAACATCAATGTGTGGTTGCCTCTTTTGCACCCCCCACTGGGGACCTGGCCCGCAGCCTAGGCATGTGCCCTGACTGGGAAACGAACCAGCAACCCTTTGGTTTACAGGTTGGCGCTCAGTCCACTGAGCCCCACCAGCCAGGGCATGATGGTGGTCATTCAGTATGTATTTGAACTTACCCAATGACAGGGAACTCAATACATTATGAAATCTTTCCTTATATTGAGCCTCAGATTCATTCCTAAAAACCTCTGCTCAGTGATGTGAGTTTGACTTTCCCTTTTCTATATAGCAACCTCTCGTATCTTGAGGACAGTTTTAATATGTTCTCTTCTGCTAGCTGTGTTCTCTTAAGTTTTCTGTTTTTCAGAACTCCAGCTGCTTAACAACCTCTGGGTACACTTAGTGTTGAATATGGCATCAGAATGTAATCATAAACATCATCTTCATAGCCTTTCTATGTTGTTTCCTTTGCCATTTTCATCTCTTAAGTTTATTTTATCCATTGCAGCCTTAGCCTTCCAAATGCAAATGTTTTCTAATGTCATCATTGTTCAAAATTTGAAGTTGCTTCTTCCTGCATTGGGGGGGTACTTCTTTATGCAGGGGGTGTTTCAGAATAATCTGAGACTTTTTTTTTTTAAATATAAATGTACAAGCTGTAGTTCTGGGGATTCTGGAAATGTAAAGTGATTTTATATTACATTTCTTTAAACTGTTTCGATTTTTTTTTAAGTGATTTTGGAGGCTCTCATTTTGTAGAAGAAGAAACTTGAGGGCCTGATTTGATCTTGACCACTGCTTGTCAAAATGGGACTAGAACCCATATCTCTTGGTCTCATGAGATTTGCAGCCCTTTTTAGTATCATTTAAAGACTTTAGTGTTTTCAACTTGACTTCATGCTGTATTTCCTCCATACTATCCCGACTTTTTCAACTTGCATTACACTTAAGCTGCCTCTGTGCTTTTTCCCTGCACTGTTTATTCTACCTGGTATATCTTAACCTTCTGTCACCTTTCCTGTTGAAATACCACACATTTTTCAAGATTTAACTTGATTTTACTTCTTAAGTGAAATATTTCTTATATCTCCCTAGAATGATCACTTTGTTCATAATATGCTATGTACTCATCATGGCTAGCTAAATTTTACATGTTTTTTTCTCTTATAGTATCTTAATCATTGTAATTCTTATCAATTTAGGTATGGACTACGAATTTTTTATAAATTTTCTTGTCAATATTTAAATAAGCAACTACCAGTATACACATCCACACCGTCTTAACCTAAATTGTAATGACCTTGAGGGTAGGTCTGCATGTTGGTTGCACTTGTACCTGTCAGAATGGCTGAGGAAATGCTATGTGCAGTGACTATGCTTGGTGTGTGTTTCAGTGTGTTTATACAAGTTCAGGTTCATACATATTTTGAGCAGCCACTTTACAGTTTAACCTCTAATTTAACTTAGGATCAACTGGGAGGCTTACAATTTTTAGTGCCTGTTTAGACAAGTTCGTGCCATCCTGTCCTTGTCTGGTTGTTTTGTAGTTCAATTCAAGGTTTTTTGTTTATGAGATTAAACTTCATCATGTCTAGTTTATGTGGTCTAAATTTTATCTATTCTAGCATGCTATTTTTAATAATGATTTTTTTAATCTACAGTATTTGCTATTCTCAGTTGCATGTCATCCATAAATTTGGTATGTCTTCCCCTCTTATGTATCTATATAAGTCTAAAATTTTAAAAAGGATCGAGGCTATATGTACCTTTAGCATACCTAAAGAACTCACAAGAATATACATACCAAACAGTGTTCTGTATACAGTTTAATCATTGAAAACTCATTGATCCGAATAACTATTCAGCTTATATTACTTTTGTGGTTTTTGTTTGTTTTTATCTTTGTCTTTGGAACCTTAGCATGCTGTTGTGGCGCAGTGTTAAAAAAATAGAAAAATGACTTTCCTTTCAAGGATTGCATGATGTAATAAATTAGACAAGACATACATTTTCAAAACTATAGGAATAAGTGTACTTAAAAATTTCTGCCTTTAGGAAGTATACTATTCAGTGAACTAGGCCTAGAACAGCCAGTCCCTTTATTAACCACAGCCATTATAATCTAGGTAATTTCTTTTTGGAAGTAATGTCTGTGAGAGAAAAGCCATTAATGTGCCATTGAGTAGGTTTGTGAAGTAGGAGAAAATCCCTTGGATCTTTTTAAATACTTTTCCTCTCTGGCAGCAGTTACTTGGCATATTTCTCACTATGGGCAGAGCTGATAAACTAGGCTCTTAGGAAGAAAACAGTGATTTAATGCTGCATTTATGTATATAATATAAAGTAAGTCCATTTTTAACTCAGGAAGAATGTATAATAATGAGTGACCAAAACTGAACAAATTTCTTAAAATTCTAAAATGTTTCACTTTGAAAAAACCTTTTGGCAGTCACTTGTCTGGTCCATTCTCATTTCATAGTAGAGGAAGCTAAGACCCAGGGTTTAATGACTTGAATAAGGTTCTGTAGTTAGTTGCTGAGAGAGCCAAGACCGAGCCAGGACTCCTATGTGATTTCAAAATAAAGTTCTAAAAGAAAAAAACGTGATCTCTCTGTAACATTTACGTCCTCGAAAATTTTCCCTTTTCAGAAAATTTTCCTGTCACATGCAGTATCTTCTGCATGTGACAGTAATGAAATACTTAGATATAAAATATTTATGAAATAAAACAGCTTATAATTGTTTAGCCACAATCCAGGCTATGAAATAACAATATTAACCAACACTCCAGAAGTCCCCAGTGAGTTGTTACTCAGTTACTCCCCCTTCCTCTTCTCAAAGATAACGAAACTACTATCTTTTTCAAAATTATTCTTTGCTATTTTAAAGGGTTAAACCACCTATCTGTGTGTCCCTAAATAATAAAGCTTAGTTTTTGGCCAATACTGCTTGTACTCTTTTTGTGATACATTATGTTTTCGATATTCTTGGGTTGATATAAATAGATGTAGTTTGTTTTCATTGCTGCACCAAATTCCATTATATATGTATACCACAGTTTATCCGTTCTGTTTAGATGGACATTTGGGTTATTTCTGGGTTTGGGTTATGAATAAGGCTGCTGCTATATGTTGCCATGTATATTCAAGACTTTCTTGAGGTTACATACCTATATGTGGGATGTCTACGTATGTGCATCTTTAGTTTTATTAATTACAAACTGAGGTATTCTAATGCTCTCTGAGAGGGCTATTTACTTACTGTTCTTATTATTCTTAGGTTGTATGTAGCCCTTTAGGATCCCAGGCCAAAGCATAGGTGGGTTTCCTGGGATCTCTACCCTTTGTTAGACCTTGACTCCAACTTGGATCTTCTACCTTTCCCAGCTATCAAAAGCACTGCTCAGCCTCTCAGCCACTTCTTCTGGATAAGTAACTTGCTCCAAGGCAAAAATGTTCCCCAAAGTGTTTTAACTTTCCAGTTTCCCTCTTCTCATGGATCTTGACCTGGTAATAGCTCTTAGCTCTTTGATGCTTTTAGCTCTTTGATTCTCTTAGCTTTTTGATGCTTTTAAGATATTTAAATATTTTCTTCCAACATATCTTTATTGAAGGATTTCTTTGCATTTGCTCTGTCTGCATTTTTAGGAAGTGGAAATTTGTTCCCATTGAACTTTTCATTTTAATTGTATTTTTAAAATTTGAATTTGTTTCCTTTTCAAAGCCACATGCTCAGTTTTTGTTGTTTCCTACATTCTCAGTTTTTGTGGCTTCCTATTCCCTGTATCTATTTTCAAGCGTGTCTTTTATTCTTTGTCTTGTTTTCTGGTGTGCTTGGTGATTTTAAAATGTGAGCTGTTTACTTTCTTTGGAAAGTATTAGACTGCCTACTTTGGTGGTTTTGCCTTCTGATCCCTGGCCAAGTGAAACACACAGGCCGTTGAGCTCAAGCTTGCATTCTTCAGCACCTGCCCTCAAGCCCAAAGCAGTCTTGTGCTCTGACTATCCCAGTATATGCCTTCATTTAGATTTTGGCCTGTTCATAAAAAAACTTAGTGTATTACTGGTTCTTCAGTGCTTTTAAAATGAACAAGTACATGTTTTTTTTCTTGTGTTTATTCAGCATTTTTAGTTAACACAGAGTTAAGCTTTATACCTGGAAAGAAGGTATTATTAGAAGTTGAGATTTTTCTTTTAACATAGAATATCTTAAAAGGCTTTTTGGTCACCTTCTGATGACTTCTTCATTTTCATAGTGAGTGAGAGGTCATTTGTGAATTTTGAATTTACAGTGAATTAGTGTATTTATAGATCCTGTTGTTTCAGTATTTGAAGCTTTTCATGAAAAAGAAAATATCAATTATATGGTCCTGTTTTACCAAATTTTTTAAATGTGTGTGCTACTCACATAAAAATAATTTCTATTCAATCATGTATGTACCTAATTATCAGTATTTTGCAGAAAGGAGAAATTTCACCCTTGATTAAAATGATGATGTGGTTAGATGGAGGCATTTTTTTTCCCGTAAATTATTTTATATTGGTGGATTGCTAGGATGGAATTTGTTAAAACAAATGAGTGGCCTGATTTTTATTCTTTTTTTTTTTTTTTTAAGATTTTATTTATTTATTTTTAGACAGAGGGGAAGGGAGGGAGAAAGAGAGGGAAAGAAATTGACCAGTGTGTGGTTGCCTCTCACATGCCCTGTACTGGGGACTTGACCTAAAACCCAGGCATGTGCCCTGACTGAGAATTGAACTGGTGATCCCTTGGTTTGCAGGCCAGTGCTCAATCCACTGAGCCACACTAGCTAGGCTTGATTGTTATTCTTTAGAACCAATTCACTGCAGTTTTGTCATGCTGAAAAATGAAGTCTAATGTACGTTTTGCTCTTCTTTCTCTTCCTTCTGCTCACCAGTGCATACATGTGTTCATTTGCGTATGTGTGCACATAAGTGAAAACATTGGTTAACTCATCTGATTGTAAGTTTTTCTATATTTACTTCCCTTTTCTTACAGTGGAGTTAAACATTTATTCTCATGTCACCTCATGTCCTCTGGTTTTTTCCCAGTGTGTTTAATCAAAGTCAGTATTCATAGGATAATCAGGCTGCTCATTTCTAGTAGCAAAGCATAATGAGTAGCTTCTTTATAACTCAGTTTTTATTTAGGAAAATTATAAAACTTAGAAAAGCTGAAAGAATACTGTGATGAGCATCTGTATGCCCTTCAGCTTTATTCATCACTAAACAGCTTAACATTTTGTATTATTTGTTTTCTATCTTCTTTTTCTCATATCCTCCTTCTGATTCCATATACTTTGAAACTTCTTTTTGTTGTGTATTTAAAGGTTTGTTGTAGACTCATGACCCTTATATTTTAGTATCTATCTCCTAAAAATAAGGGCATTCTCCTTCATAACATTAAATACCTTCTTACACCCCAGCAGTTTGGCATTAATAAAATAAAATGATATACTGTGTTTTTCGGACCATAAGACACACCTAGGTTTTAGAGGAGGAAAATAGGGGGACAAATTTTGAAGCAAAAAAATGTGGTAAAATATTTAATAACATAAATAACATAATTTTCACGAGTGCAAATGTAAACAGAACTCAACAGCAGCATTAACAACCATTATTCCTCCCAAATTTGGGGGTTGGGGTGCATCTTATGTCCAAAAAATACAATAATCCACAATCTAAATTTTCCCATCTATTAAAGGGCCAGATAGTAATATTTTAGGCTTTGGGGATCAACTCCACTTTGCAAATACTTCACTCTCAATTGTAGTTCAAAAGCAACCATAGGTAGTATGTAAATAAATGAGTATGGCTATATTCCAATAAACTTTATAGAAATAGGCAAGCCATCGGTTGTAGATTCCTGATGTAGAATATGGTTTTTTGTTTTGTTTTTAATGAAACTGTTTAATGGCTGTTTGAAAAATCAGGCCAGTTTTTTTGGCAAAATGTCCCTCAGCCTGGATTTTTAAAAATGTTTACTTGATTATTTTTTTAAGATTACAAATGCCATGTAACCTTAAAAGTTGTTTTTGTAATAGAAATGAAGAGCTGACTTCTTGAAAAAGATTCTGGTTTGGTTAAAAATAAAATCTTACCCTTCCACCCTCCCTAACAGTGTGTGTGTAAAAATACTGCCTAGAAATTGGATGACAAAATTAAACTTGTAGATTGCTAATTCCTTAGTATTTTCTTCCAGGCATTAGGACTTTTACCTATATGCTTTTTCATATAATTTTTTTAAAGATTTTATTTTTTTATTTTTAGAGGGGGGAAGGGTTAGGATTAGAAAGAAAGAGAGAGAAACATTAGTGTGTGGTTGCGTTTCATGGGGACCCCCACTGGGGCTCAACACAGGCATGTGCCCTGAATGGGAATCGAACTTGAGGCCCCTTGGTTCGCAGCCCACACTCAGTCCACTGAGATACGCCAGCCAGGGCTTATATAAATGTTTTTATATTCACAGAAGTGAATAAAGAATTCAAGAGGACTTGGAAAACGAAAGATAGTGAAAATAGGCATAGACTTGAGTGTTTATATTTTATCCAAATATCCATAATATGAAAGCTACAGCTGTCTTATTTTATACTTAAGACTTAAAATAAAATGAATAAATATTTGCCACAGGTAAGCTTACTATAACTACACTTGCATCCTTGCAAAACTGTACACATTTTAAAAATTATTTCATTTTCTTGGTTCTATGAGCATCAAAAGTGAAAGTAGCATGTTACACTGAAATTAAAGAGTTTTGGGATTTTTAGTGTTTGGGTTTCTTACAATTGTCTGTACAAACGTGTGGATGATTGGATGCTATCCTGCCAACTTTTATTGGTTTTGACTAAGACAAAATTTTTTTCCATGTTGTGTAGTTATCACAATTTAATTCTGGTTGAACCCTTTATATCCTATGAAACAGGTCAATTTTCTTTTCCACATAGCTGTATGTTAAGTAAAGATTGAAATAATTTTCTCTTGGAGGTTTTCATTTCTTGGTTAAATATTCTCAGAATCTTTAACCATTCCTCACATCATAATCTGCCCAATAAATGGCTGGTCTTATCTTGGCAGGTTTCTTAATCTGTACCTTGATTTCCTGTAAAATAATGGTAGTGGTGTTTTAGTTTATAAATCTGTGAGAATTGAGTTACTACACTTAAAATACAACAGTGTCTGGAATATAGGGTGTGGCAAAAGTATGTTTACTCTTACACTAAGGTGTGAGTAGGTGAAACCGTTTATTCTTATATTATGATTTATAATTGTATTATTTTCCATATAACCGTAAACCTGCTTTTGTCCCACTCTGAATAGGACACATTCAGGAAATGTGTTACAGTATTGATTTTTCATATTACATAGTTTCTTATCTGTCTTATCTGTTCATGAACCTGTTTATCGTAAAGCAGAGTTGAATACAGTACAGGTATGATCTTTCCAGCCCAGGAAGAGTACAGTGGTCATGCCCTCCATTAATATGGACCAATGTTAGAGTTTTCTTTTTATTTCATTGAGGAGAATTTCAGATTAACAAAAAGTGAACAGACTAGTATGATGGACTCTCCATGGTTGACCCTCCAGGTGGAACGATATGGCCAATCTCGTTCACTCCCATCTAATTCCTTTTCTACCTCTCTGGTATAATTTGTAGCTCCCCTATTATACCTAAACTCTATGTCTGATTTACTGTGATGACTACAAAAGCTTTTAAGATAGTATCTTCTCTTAGTAAATTACTGAGTTAATGAAAAAATGAATTTGGTCTTGATCAATGAGTGGATCAGCTTCCAGTAGTTTGCTTAGGAGGTAAAGTATGTGAGTGGGAGGGATTGAAAATAGATATGTGTTTTTCATACTGTTTATTTGCATGTTGCCCAAGTTTTTAATGATTTCCTTCCATTTTTGTATAGGGATGTGTGTGGCAATCTTACTGGTGAAGTCTCTGAGTACTCTAGGAAATAATTCAAAGTAGCTGGGCCAGAAGACTCGAATTCACTGTTTTATTAGTCTTTTCACTTATTCTGGAGTTTAAGTCTTTACTAATGTTTATCCTAGGCCTTTCAATCTGTTAATCATTTTATTTTGATTATAGAGAGGCAAGATAGCGGTTGAAAAGTTATGCTTTCTTTGTCATCTCTGTTGGAATTTTTAAAGTCAGCATTTTGTGGAATAATTCACATACAGTAAAAATTGTTGAAATTTGTTTGCTTCAGATAAAGGCCTTTCTTCCTAGTGTCAATAACCGACTGTAGCACTTTTTTCAAGCCTCTGCTTGTTTCTTCCACAACTCTGTTCTTATTCCTTACTGATGGTTACTGTGCTGTCAGCAATTGCTGAAATTTAATGCATTCACAATTATTTTACATTGATTATACGGAAGTGTGCAACTCTTATTAAAAACAGGAATCAGTCACATAAGAGAGATGCTCTGACAAGTCTGGTTATTCAACTAGCAGGGTAGGAGTTCTATGGGTGAAATATAGAGAGATGTTAGGTTCTAGGATTCAGTTCACTGTCATCACCCTAAGATTGAGCCTGGGGGAGCCTGCTTGATAGAAACAGCCAGCAGAGGCAGGATTTGTACACTCCATGCACCTCAAAGCAAACAGAAGCTTAGTGAATGTGAGTTTGGACTTAACCTCTATGACTTACCTAGGAGTGACTTGACAGCCTTGCTTGCCAGCTCAGTTCTAACGTTTTGTGAAGTATCTCTACCTTGAGAGGAGTCTCACCCTTCAGTGCTGGCAGTTTTTAATCTTAATATTAAACAGTTCACCAAGGATTAGTTAACAGGGGACTTGAGAGCAAGAATAAGACATGTTGGGCAGGGAGCTGAGAAAGCATTCTGATGTCATGTTGCAATTATGCTGTTTGTGAACTTCGAACTGCATTGTTTTACTTTTGAAATTCCTGCTAGTTTGCTGACTTCTGAACTTAAAAGATTTAGTATGCTTTTTATTGCACAGAACATTGTCCATTTATTTGTTCATTCAAAAGTATGTTTGTACATCTTTATGCTGGGTAGTGTGCTACACACCAGATAAACAAAATTGGACTTTTCAGATGGTGTTTGCCATTGTGGAGTTCACAGTCTAGTGGGAAACAGAATGAAATTTATTTGAGGCCATAAAGGAAAATTGTGCTTCATTAATAGTTTAAGGACTTAATCACTTACTTTGAAGTGAACTTCCAGTGACTTTTTCTTGATTCTTTTTGCAAAATAAATTTGAGCATTCAGAGCTTTTGGGTCAACATGTTTACATCTGTTTATATGTGAAGTTAGATCTTACAGAGGCAAGACAATTTGACCTAGTGGGTGTGCGGGGAGGGTGGGATTAATTAGTACACATGTACTGTACTGAGGTTTCAGAATAGTGACAGGTAGTAAATAGATTTGTGTGGGTGAAGTTATGTTAGCTGTGCTAAATGGACTTCTGTAGGAATGGAAGTAAAAAGTATATTTAAGGCCTGTCTTTAAAAATATATTTGATACTTGCCCTGGCTGGTGTGCCCAGTGGATTGAGCACCAGCCTGTGAACCAAAAGTTCACTGGTTTGATTCCCTCTCAGGGCACATACCTGGGTTTGAGGCCAAGTCCCCTGTTGAAGGTGCGTGAGAGGCAGCCTATCAGTGTTTCTCTCACACATTGATGTTTCTTTCCCTCCCTTCTCATCTCTGTAAAAATAAATAATTAAAATCTTTAAAAAATTTTTGATACTTAGGAATCAGCAGGTACAGTAGAGTAAATGAGAATCATGATATATAAGATCACTTTGAATTATGTGACAATTTTCTGTAATACTGAGCAGGGAAATGTACCTTAGATTCCTTATTCCAGGAGAGTACAACAGAGGGGCTGAATTTGTGATCCTTCCTAGTGCTAAAATCCTAGTTTTAATTTTTTTTCATTTAGCGGTTTCTTGATGACTTTGATTGTTGGAAAGTCAAAATACTTTCTTTTCTATACTTCAACTTCAAGAATTAAAAATGGAATAAGGCTTTGCTTTCTCTAACTGATATTTTCTGACTAGGTACTTCGTAACTCAGGAAGACCTCATTTATTCCCAGTAATATGTTTTACTAAACTCTTTCAGGTAACTTTAAAAAGACTGTGTGATTTAAATAGTAGTTTATGGCTTGAACTCAGTTTTTATTTATTGCTTTTATTAGGAAATTTTAGTGAGGTGTGTTCTTCTTTGTCTCTATAGTTATCAGAGACTATTACAGACGATTGCTGTACTTGAGGCTCAGCGTTCTCAAGCAGTCCAGGACCTTGAAAGTTTAAGCAGACACCAGAGAGAAGCACTAAAAAATCCCATTGGATTTGTGGAGAAACTCCAGAAGAAGGTATGTATTGAACACTGTATACAGTTTATTGAGATATATTTGGTAATAAACTTGTTTTTTTTTTAACATGGTATATACTTTTAAAAATGTTTAATTTTTTCCCCTTCTGTAATTATCTATACTTCTGAAGGCAGAGTACTGCCTTTCTTGACCCCCATCAAATGTACACAAAATACATCCCAGTGAAAATCACTAGTAACTTTATTTGGATGCTCAAATAGAAACTTGATGTCCTTTTCCCTAACCAGTTTTATGACCTTTTCCTGTTACCTTTCCTATCTTAGAGTGTTTTCCCTTTTTTTGCTCTCCTAACTTCAGGATTAGTGAAGCTAAAAAAGGGGAAAAAAAAAACTTTAGGATTTAGTAATTCCTTTAGTTTCAAGTTACTTTTGTAACTCAACACAGTGAGACTGAGATAGAAAATGATGATGATAAAAACAAAAACTATTTTAAATGTCTTTAATGTTATGGTAGCCAAGTGATAAGGTGGAGGCATAAATTTTACTTAATTTTAAAGTGTACTTTATTTTAGCATAAAAAGTCCTTATAATTTTCTTTTTTCCTTAAAACACATATTTCATATTTAACATTTAACCATATGAAAGTGATTCAAGTTTTTATAATAATCTTGTTATATAAACATGGAGGTGATCCAGATGTGCCTTTATGCCATAGTGTGTATTTTGAATTAGGGGCCCACTAAATAATTGTTCAATAAATTTGAGAGGCATAATACTAACTAGCATTATGTGAAAAGATTAAAACAAAAACTATAAAAAAGAATTCTTTTCTTCACCTTAAAACACAGAAACCTAGCCTGTATAGTATGACAACTTCAGTTGTTATTAGTTACCTGTTTTTAATGAAATCACAAAGGTGATCTACAAGTGTCTGGGTGTGTGGCTTGGCTGGAGTGCCATCCCATCCACTGGAAAGGTTGTGAGTTCAGTTTCCGGTCTGGGCATGTACCTAGGTTGTGGGTTTGTTCTGTTTAGGCATGTGCAGGAGGCAACAACCAATTGATGTTTTTCTCTCTCTCTCTCTCTGGAATCAATACATATAAATAAAAAAATTAACTATCAGGTGTTAAGGAAACAGACCGGGGGACTTTATAATTTAGATGTATTAATTTATTATTTGGATTTTTCTAGCCATAATACTTGGCAACCATTCCTTTCCCTGATGCTTTAAGAACACTGAATATCTTGATGTAGAATCTATGTATCGACTAGTTAAAACTTTTAATGTTTCTAGAACCCTATGGCATCCTCCTTGTTATAGGGGCTCAATTAGGTGTTTATTGACTCAGCATTGCTGTTATTAAACAATTTGCTATTGCAAGAACATATATTATTACAGTGATTACTTAAAATAGATCCAACTAAAACAGATGGTATCAGAATAGTAAATACTAATAAAAATTGATTAACCTTAATTTTATTTTATTCATGTTTCTGTGTGGGCTGGAAACCTAGGTACATTTACTAGAAATATGTGCAGTTGGTATTTACTGATTCTCCCTTTCCAGGTTTAGTTTTTTTTTTCTTTTCCAATCCATGAATACAGTGTATCTTTCCATTTTTTTAGTTCTTTAATTTCTCCTTGTAATACTGTGTAGTTTTCAGTGTTCTGTACATATTTGATTAAGTTTGTCCCTAAGCATTTCACAGTTTTGATACTGTTATAACCTATATTTTAAACAGAATCTCTGTGGCTAGCACATAAAAAGGCAGTTGATTTGTACATACTGGCCTTGGGTTCTGTGATTCCACCATCTCTCACTTAGTTTCAGAGCCTTTTTTGTAGATTCTTTCGGATGTTGTTCATGTTGTCTGTGAATAAAGATAGTTTTACTTCTTTTTTTCCATTCTTTATACCTTACTGCCTACTGCACTGGCTTGAACTTCCAGTACAGTGCTGAATAAAATGATATATTGTTCTGTAAATATCGATTTGATAAATGTGTTTGATATATTGTTAAAATCTTCTAGCTTTTTATCTTTTTTGTTGTTTCATTGATTTTATAGTGAGGAGTGTTAAAGTCCTCAAGTGTCATTGTGGTTTGTCTCTTTCTGAGTTCTGTTCTTAGGTGCATACACATAAAGGATTTCATGTATTCTTTTCTTTTAAGATTTTATATATTTTTAGAGAGAAGGGATGGGGAAAGAGAGGGAGGGAAGCATCAGTGTGTGGTTGTCTCTTGAGTGCCCCCTGCTGGGCACCTGGCCTGCAACCCAGGCATGTGACCTGACAGGAAATCGAAGCAGTGACCCTTTAGTTGGCACTCAATCCACTGAGCCACACCAGCCAGGGCAGGATTTCATGTATTCTTGATGAACAGATCCTTTTGTAATTATGAAATGCCCCTCTTCATTTCTGGTAATATTCTTTTTTCCTGAAGTTTTTTCTATGTACCTTTTGCATGGTGTGTGTGTGTGTGTGTGTGTGTGTGTGTGTGTGTGTGTGTGTAATGGAGATATATATATATATATATCCATTCTTTCATTTTCATTCTTTTCATTCTTCCTGTGATATATTCCAAGTCATTTCTTGGAGACAGCATGTAGTTGGGTCCTGATTTTTTCCAATTTTTTATTTTCAAATAATTATAAATTTACAGGGGGATTCTTTGCACCCTTCACCCAATGTTTCCCAATATTAACATCTTACGTTAAAATAGTAAAGTGTCAATACTAGAAAAATAACATTTGTGCAATCCACAGAGCTCTTTCAGGTTTCTCCAGTTTTATATGTATTCAAATCTGTATGTGTGCTTCTATATAATTTTATCATATGTGTAGCTTCGTGTGACCACCACCACCACCACATCACACTATACAGTTGTCACCACAGGGCTCCTGGTACTCCTTCCCAGCTACCACCCTTTCTCCTCCCAGTCCTTAACTTCTGGTAACCAGTCAATCTCTTCTCCATCTTTATCATTGTATTTTCAAGATTATTATATAAATGGAACCATTCAGTATGTCACTTTTGAGATTGAGTTTTTTTCATTCAGTAAGATTCCCTTCATGTTCTTCGAGGCTGTTGTGTGTATCAGTAGTTCATTCCTTTTTGTTGCTTAGCAGTACTCTAGACTACCGCTTTTTAAATCAGCCACTCTATGCATTTTATTTGTTTGTTTGTTTGTAGAGAGAAGTGAAGGGAGGGAGAAAGAGAGGGAGAGAAACATCAGTGTGCGGTTACTTCTCAAACACCCCCTACTATGGGCTGGCCCGCAACCCAGGCAGGTGCCCTGACTGGGAATTGAACTTGTGACTCTCTTTGCTTTGCAGGCTGGTACTCAATCCACTGAGCCACACCAGCCAGGCCTTAAGCCAGTCAGTCAATCTATGCATTTTAATTGAAGTGTTTTGTCCATTTATCGGTACCATCTTATTTTTCTAGTTGTACCAACTGTTTTGTTTTGTGTTCTTCTTTGCCTCTTATCCTACCTTGTTTTAGATAGTAAATGAAAATTTTTTAACATTTGGTTTTAGTTCTATTGGCCTCTTAGCATCCCTTTCATATTGTTTTTTTTCTGATGTTGTTTTAGAGATTTCCATGTCCATTATTCAATTAATATAATCTACTTAGAATTAACATTACACTTCACAAAATGTACGAACCTTACAGCAGGTAAATCTCATCTACCTGCTCCTCGTTCTTTGTATTGCTTGTCTTCAATTTTACATTTACATACATAATATACCCCAAAAAACAATGTTACTATTTTAATGTACTTAAATTGATTAAGTTAAAATAACATAATTCCACTTTAATTTATTTTAATATGCTTTTCTTTTTTTTAATTCTATCTTTCAATTACAGTTCACATTTAATACAGTTTTGTATCAGCTTAAGGTGTAACAGCACAGTGGCTAGACAATTACAGGCTCTACAAAGGTTCCCCAATACTTCTGGCATCCACCTGGCACCATACACAGCTGTCACAACATTAATCCAGGTTTAATTAAGAACTGACTTTCTTGTTATTTTATTTCAGAAACAGTTATGATTCAGAGCACCTTAAGAATTTTTTACAAAAAAATTTACAGGTGTATGTTAAATTCAGATACTTTACTATTTGTAAAAGACATTTCTTGGAAAGAAATTTTTCTACTGGATTTACTTTAGATGTTTGACTCTTGTTTTTTTTTTTGTGTTTATTCATGTATTCTTAATTTGCCTGTTTTCTTTAGATTTACCCTATTAAGTTGTTGACATGTGATCTGTTTTAGTGGACATCCAGAAACTCCTCATTAAAATTGAGGAGACTTATGGTATATATTAGTATGTAGAATGCAGGGAACATTTACGGCGTTGTTAGCTTTTTTTGATATTACCATTGCTACTTTTGAAGACAGTTTAATTTTGCAGAAGTGGATCCTTAAACTTATAGGTTCTATTATGATAATGATTGTGGTAATGTAATATGTATAAGCAAAATAACAATTAAGTATTCTGTGTCACAAAGTAGATTTTGCTTTCTAGTTTTTATAATTTAGGACCAGATTTTTTTCCTAATGTCTTATGAAAAATGCTAAGTATACCAAAATGTTGAAGGTATTATTATTAGTTAACATACACATATCTACCACCTAGATTCTGCAATCGTCATTTTACTATACTTGCTTTATCACACATCTGTCAATCCTTCAATCCATCATTCCATCTTCAGATAGAATGCTTTTGATGTATTTCAAAGTTGCAGTCATATATTAACTTTATACCAAAACACTTTAGAATGCATACTGTTAACTAAAATTCTTTTAAAAACTTTTTTAAAGATAACATTTTCATACAATGAAATTTACAAGTCCTAATTATCATTTGATGAGTATTGACAAAAACATCTACCTGTGTAACCCAAATTCCTATTAAAAGATATTGATCACAGTGAACTAGTTGTAGTAATTATGACAACTAATGACTTCTCTAAAGGTGTTTGGTAAAGTAATTGAATTGCAAGTAAATTAAAGGTGTAATTTTGATTCTCAAGATGTCATAATTTTTTAACATGTGGTAAAATACATATTGTGAAAATTCATGGTGGTACATTTAAAAGAAACTGTTGCAGTCAAGTGTAACATTTCATATGATGTTATTAAACATTAAAACCTTTCTTTGCTAGTTATGTTTTTAAAGTGTGTTAGTGTTAATGTACAATATGTCAGTATAATTCAGCCTTAGAACTACAAAAAGAGTGCTTATATTTTGTTAAACTCATTATTCTATTTATTGCTATCAACTTTACCATTCAATATTTAGACTACATTTTCTTAACTTCACTGGCTGTTGGATTTCAAGAGTGGCTAGAAATGCCCAGTTGATGATTATTTCAATTTAGAGTCATCTGAATTTTGTCAATAGTTGATCATTTCTTGAATTAAATGTAGACTATTTTATTTTTTCCAGGCTGATATAGGGCTTCCATATCCACAGAGAGTTGTTCAATTGCCCGAGATTGTATGGGACCAATATACCAATAGCCTTGGGAACTTTGAAAGAGAATTTAAAAATCGTAAAAGACATACTAGGAGAGTTAAACTAGTTTTTGATAAAGGTAAGAAATGGTATAAGAATTTGAGTAGAGAACTACAACAAAGTCTTGCTCTAATAATCCTACACATGGTGGGTTTTGTTGTTGTTTTTTAGTAGGTTTACCTGCTAGACCAAAAAGTCCTTCAGATCCTAGGAAGGATGGAGAGTCCCTTTCATACTCTATGTTGCCTTTGAGTGATGGTCCAGAAGGCTCAAACAGTCGTCCTCAAGTAAGTGGTATAGAGTGTTTGAGTAGGAAAATTTGAATTGCAGACAAAATATTTTAACCTTTTGTGATTTGTATTGTTAAAATTCAAGCATTCATTCACTGAAGATAGCAGGGACATAAACTTTGAAGTTAATAGGAACCTGGGTTGTTGGAATCCCAACTCTAACCCTTCTGGCTGTGGAACTTCAGATGTCATATGTATATTAAGGTCTCCAAGTTGCAGTTGTCTCATATAAAATATGATTAATATTCCCTGTGTTGTAGAGTTGTTGTAAGGATTAAATGAGTAATACATGTAATATGCCTAGTACAGTGGTTTTATTTCATAAAACCAAATGAAATAAAGGAATGTGAAAACATTTTCTAAACAATAAAGCATTATGTACACATTTAAAAAATAAATTTACTAAAGTATTTTGAAATTAATAAAAGTGTTCCATAATTTGTGTTATTTGGCTATCTCAGGGGGTAGCCTTTATTATTTTGTCTTTAACAAAAGCCTTCTTTTATATGTAGATGATAAGAGGACGTCTGTGTGATGATACCAAACCTGAAACCTTTAACCAATTGTGGACTGTTGAAGAACAGGTAATAGATACTTCTAAATTGTGTAGGTTAAAAAAAAAGTTAACAGATTATGGATAATGTATGTATTGTATATAATTCCTCTTCATCATGAATTTAAAGTATTTAAACTTATTTCTGTATACTTTTTGTACACTTCAAGAATTGTGGATTTTGAGAATATATGAAATCCTGTTTGGAATGATTTTTGAAGAAGAAACCTGGGTTTAGGGAGGGAGATTGAAAAACTGTGGCTCAGTTGGTTGGAGCATCATCCTGTAACCAAGAGGTTGAGGGCTTGATTCCTGGTCCAGGCGTGTGTGGGAAGCAACTGATTGGTGTTTCTCTCTTGCATCAGTGTTTCTCTCTCTCCTTTCTCCTCCTCTCTCTGAAAGCAATGAAAAAAAAATGTCCTTGGGTGAGGACTAAAAAATTTTTAGAAAAAAAAAAGGTAGTGAAGTAGATAGAATAGAATTTTTGTAATGCAGTTTTGGGAGCAAGAAAAACTTGGGGCCAAGTCAAGATGTGCCTCAATGTGAATTCTCGTTTTTGTTTGGAGGAAAGCTGACAAAGCCAGGTCAGAGTGCTCTGTTGCATTTTGCCATATAGCTAGGATTGTTTATGCGTCTGTTTGAGGCACATTTCTGTCTCATGAGGATTAATCCCAAACTGTAATGAATTATTAAAAGCTTACGAATTGTTACTTAAAGCATCCAGATTATTCTGCATCTTTAGGACTATGGGAGAATTTAGGAATAGGTCAGAATATTAAAATCAAATATTTTAATAGAGGACCGCACAAAGAAATGAAAAGTTTCTTTTTCTGTCTAAATCCAAATGAATTTATATGTTTTTGTCAAATGTATAGGGGTAAGCTTAAACATAGTCTAACAAGAGAAGGTGGTCAGTGGGAAAACAACAAGATGTGTAAAATATTAATTAACGTTTTTGTGCTTTTTACTGAAGTGAACAGAAAATCTTTTTAAGGTCTCCTGTAGGTTTATTCTCTAATCTCATGTTCCCTGTGAAGTCTTAAAGTTGCTTATGAGAAATTTTTCTTACCATGAGTATTTCTGGCACCTACCCTCCCCAAAGTTGGGGAGGAAATGTTATAATTTCAAATGAAATCTGAATGTATTTATTTAGACATTTGGTATTAAACTTTCTTAAATGTTGTCTTGGATTTGGCTTAGAAAAAGCTTGAACAGCTACTCTTGAAATACCCTCCGGAAGAAGTAGAGTCTCGGCGCTGGCAGAAGATAGCAGATGAACTGGGCAATAGGACAGCAAAACAGGTAATTGAAGAGATGGCCCCAGAGTGTTGGTACGTTTTTCATAGTTCTTTAATGAAGAGTAATGCAGCTGACAGCAGCAGATCTGCAGCATCATTTTTAGCTACAGAGTGCTATAGAATGTAAGGTTTTAAATTAGCATTGTATATTTTTGTGTTGATTTCACAAACAACTTGAGATCATCCTGCTTTGGATCATTAATAAATACTAAAAAACAAAAAATGTAATGGGCTTAATATCTGTTGAATGCTTAATGGTGCGCTAGTTATGTACTTTTTGCTTAGACTGTGGAAATAGATTTGTGACATGGCCCGAGTTAGTCTCTTAAGCCCTGGTTGTCTCTTAAAAACAAATAGTTTTCTCCATCACATTCCCATCAATATTAATAGATGTGTTTTTATGTTATAAGTATATATATTCACAAGCTGAAAATAGGTGTTTAGCTTTGGAATAAAACATTTTTAGAATATAAGTCTCTTTCATGCAGTTTAAAATTGCTTCTAGATTTATGATAAATTTTAAATTGTTAGCATTCATTTATATACACATATAAATATTAAATTTTAAAAACTATTCAGTTACTATATACATACTTGTATGCTAATGGGAATGATCCAGTAGAAAGGGAATAAATAATAGTAAGATAGAATGAATAAGTGTAGAACATTTCACAGTGAATCCCAGTTTGATAGTCCTTCAGGATCTTCTATACCTGCTTTCAAGGGACTTAAATTTTAATGGAAAGTGTATACACTTAGACAAATAAATTTCAAAATGGTACAAAAACAAAAAACTATTCAGGTATTGTCATGCCTTAGCATTATGTTAAAAGGCCTTTCATGTTTCCTTAGGTTGCCAGCCGAGTGCAGAAGTATTTCATAAAACTAACTAAAGCTGGCATTCCAGTCCCAGGCAGAACACCAAACTTATATATATACTCGAAAAAGGTAAGAAGAAAATAGATAAAATTTTTATCAAAGTCAGAATTGCTATGTAAAAGTATATATTATAACAGTTTATATAAAAAGTATTTTATATAACAGTTATATAAAAAGTATTTATTATAACACAGTTTTATTTTTAAAATTTGACTTATTCTAAATGTTTTGTTACGTTGGACGTAAACACAGGATAGGATTCCCTTATTACTACTAAGTTTAATTGAGTGAGCTTTAATGATGTTTATTCATTATTTTCTTAGGAGTAGGTTAGTTTATATGAATGAGTGCTAATCTATTTGAAAGATTTTAGATTGAATGTACTCATATGTCCAAAAGGCGTTTGTGATGATAAAGTTTTTAGGATGTTCATCTCTTTAATAAACACAGTAAGTTTCCATTTATTAGATATGCTCCTTAAATTCAAGAATAGAAATATTTAAGCCTCTCACCACGATTCTAGGGGTGTAAAGTAATACTACTACCTTCACTTTATTGATAATAATGTTAGTAGCTAGCTGTTACTCTCACTATTGATTGCTCTGGGCGAGGTGCTGTTGTACCACCTTTTTATAGGTGAGAAAACTAGGACTTAAGATGTGTTGAGTAAATTGTCTATTCCCATAGCTATTAATTAAGTCCAGGAACCATTGATCCTGTCATCGCAGTCCATGCCTGTTATTCTCTGCTTGTCTCCATCAGTGAAAGAGCTACAGTCCCTTTCCTATAGAATGTGCTGCATCAAATTGTAGCCAGGTGTTTTGTTTTTATGCTTTAATTATGAAAAATAAAGCAAATAATGGCCTAATTTTATTTCCTTAGTAAATAAATAATCCTGATGCTTGCCCTCCTCCACCGCTGTCATCCTTCACAATAAAGTTAAGAGTATATCTAATGCTATTACCCTTATTGAAGCTATTTTACATAATTTTACGTTAAGATTATTATCTATACGATTCCATGTTTTAGAAGTTTTTGTTTTTAACAAGTTTTAGAAGGTTGTTTTAATTTGTCATTTGTTTTAAATAACCTGGATTTTATTTTCCCCCAAATACTAACATTACCTATATTACATATGTAGAAGCCATACTATATTTTGGAGTATTGGAACCTTAATAACCAAAGTTTGACTTAACAGCTCTAATTTTTGGTTAGTTTTTAAGTTAACCTTAGATGTATTGTGTACCTTATATTATCACAGCTAAGACTAAATGGTAATAAAATAATAAAGAAACCTAAATATGTTTCCTCCTTTGGATGCAAAGAATTTTAAGTTAGTAGACATTTTTACTGTAGAGATACAGCCCAAAGTGATTCCTTGCTTTGGTTAGACTTTGAATTTTGAAACCTGAAGTAATGGTTCTCCATGTAGCTGAGGTTATTCTCTGTCGCTATTGGAAAGGCATTCTGCATAGTGGTTTAGAGTGAGAGCTTTGGGCATTACATGGGCCTAGTTTGTGATGTTGGTTCTACCACTACTGAGCTGCAACACATTGCACAAGCAGCTTAACCTCCCTGTGCCTCTATTTTTTCATCTTAAATGAGGTGATAGTAACTGCTTTATAGGAATGATGTGAGGCTTAAATGAGACCGAGTAAGCAGTAAATCAATGTTAAGTACTATTTTCAGACATTCACCATGTTGTGGAAACTTTTGATAGTTTTCTCTCTGGCTTAGGCTATCTTTATCCCCCAATTCCTATAAGAGGGACCATAAGAGGAGCTCAGTTCAGTATTTGAATGCCAAATGATAAATGCTGGGGATACAAATATAAGCGGAATAATAAGCATGTGGTTCTGTTGTGGGGGTGCTCCCCCTACATTTGGTTTTGGGGGGAGTTTAAGGCTAACTGTGCTTTAAAATCCAGATAACAGAAAAACCAGCTGCATGAGAATATGATGAAAAAGGTGAAATTCTTCTGATAGACTTGAAGAAAGTAACATTTATATTTTTATCTTCTTGATTCTTTTAATGATTATACCCCATTTCAATTATAAATTTATTTTTTCATTTAGTCTTCAACAAGCAGACGACAACACCCCCTTAATAAGCATCTCTTTAAACCTTCCACTTTTATGACTTCCCATGAACCACCAGTATACATGGATGAAGATGATGACCGATCTTGCTTTCATAGCCATATGAACACTGCTGTTGAGGAGGCATCAGTAAGTTATCTGTTTATACTATTTATGCATATTTATCTATTCATTGTACAGATTAGGATGCAGAATGAGAGCACAGGATTTTCCAGTTCTGTTCTTCAGAGAATGTTGGTTTCTTTTTTTTAATTCACAAGTCAAATTTATGAGTTATTTTTTTTAATTAATGAGTCAAATTTTTTACTAAGTAAAATAGAATAGTATCATAAACCCACATGTACCCATCACCCAACTTCAACAATGTTCAATTTATGGCAATCTTATTTTCATCTGTACTTCCTACCCATCCCAACTTTGTCAGTTCACATTTTCCCAGTTTTAAATTGCAATAGATTTTCTCCTTCCCTCTCTCCTTTTACCCCCTTACAACTTTTTTGTTTTTGTTGTTGTTGAAAAACTGAGTCATTTGTCTTGTAGGATTTGCCACCATGTGGATTTTATTATTTGCCTGTCCTTGGTGCCATTTAACCTCTTTCTCTGTTCCCTGAATCTCTGTAAATCGACAAGTCTAGATAATGGATCAGACTAAGATTTCTTGTTCGTTAGGGTGGGCAGGACTACTTCATGTGTACTTCCATCAGTTTGGTCATCTCTATCTTTTTTTTTTTTTTTTTTAATTGAAATAGCAGCCTTCATTTTTATTGAAATAGCAGCCTTCATCTTGTTGCCTAGATCTATAAATTCATTATATGTTATGAAATAGTGATATTCTTTCATTTCTCCTTCACTTACTAGTGAGAATATAAAGTAAATCCTCTTCATCAACTATTTGATTATCATACATATAGAAAAAGGCAGTATAACTACTAGGGGAGGGTAGGGGAAGTGGAAAAATACATAATAAACTATTCATACTGGTTATTTGAGAGGAAGTAAGGTAAAGTTAGTAGGAGCTTTGTTTTTTTTTGTTTGTTTGTTTTTTAAATATGTATAAGATACCTGTACTCCTTGCTTATTATAGTGAACATTTATTACCTTAGTAATTTGGAAAAAAAAATACTTTGAAAGCTAATCCCAGCCACCAACATGGAAAACACTGGACAAATTTATTTATTTATTTTTAAAAAAATTTGAAGATTTTATTTATTTATTTTTAGAGGAGAAGGGAGAGAAACATCACTGTGTGGTTGCCTCTTGTGCACCGCTCACCAGGGACCTGGCCTGCAACTCAGGCATGTGCCCTGACTGGGAATCAAATCTTGCTTCAAAGGGTGGCACTCAATCCATTGAGCCACACCAGCCAGGGCAAAAATTTATTTTTAGAATTTTGTTTTTTAATTCTCATCTGAGGACATGCTTGTTGATTTTTTAGAGAGAGGGGAAGGCAGGGAGAGAAACATTTATGTGAGAGAAACATCTATCAGTTGCCTCTTACACGTGCACCAACTGGGGACAGAATCCACAACCCAGGTGTGTGCCCTGACCAGGTATCAACCTGCAACCTTTTGGTTTTACTGGGCAGTGCTCCAGCCAGCTGAGCCACACCAGCCAGGGCAACACTGGGCAATTTTAGAACAGCTTGGACTACTGCCTGATTCTTCTTTTTATTTTTTGTTTTTGTTTTTTAAACCTCACCTGAGGACATGCTTATTGGTTTTATTTTTTTAATTTATTTACTTATTTTTTAAGGTTTTATTTATTTATTTTTAGAGAAAGAGGGAGGGAGGAAAGGAAGGAAAGAGAGAGAGTGAGAGAAACATTGATAGTTGCCTCTTGTTGATGCCCTGACCAGCGACTGAACCTGCAACCTTTCGGTGTACAGGATGACTCTCCAACCAACTGAGCCACACCAGCCAGAGCTATTTTCTTCTTTTTAAAATAATGAGTTTAAAATAATGAGCTATACCTGGCTGATTGCACCTCAGTGGATTGAGCTCGGGCCTGTGAACCAAAAGGTCACCAGTTCAATTCCCAGTCAGGGCATGTGCCTGGATTGCAGGCCAAGTCCCCCAGTAGGGGGTGCGTGAGAGGCAACCACATGTTGATATTTCTTTCCCTCTCTTTCTCCCTTCCTTCACTTCTCTCTAAAAATAAATAAATAATAATAATAGAAAAATGAATTTATTCTCTAATACTCTCTGAAAATGACTAATTTTGTATTCTTAAGAACCTTTGGACTTAAATATATTTAATATGTTTCTGTACATTGACAGTTGTAATCTATTCAGGTTGGATTTTGAATTCCTTTGACAAGACTCTAGTAGTCTTTGATAGCTTCTTTACTGTCTGGTATGTCAAGGAAGTTATTGGTCATTTTGTATATTTCCTTACTCTGGGAATATTAGTTGCTATTTAGTTGATCATTGTTTCTAGGCCTATTTAGTGGCCTAAGCTGGGAAACAAGTTACATATTTGTTCAAATATAAAACACATCATAAGGTCATATTTTTATTTCAAGTCCAACTTAAAAATTACGGGGATTTTAGTTTTCCTTATTGATCTTACATATGGATCTCCTTTGTCCCATTTTGAAGATCCCATTATCAGTTACATCAACATAATACTCACTGTCTTCATCTTAACACTGCTCACAAAGGTCTCAGAATATGCTAACACTATGGTCAGTGATACATTTAGTGGGGAAAATATTTATTTATTTATTTATTTATTTATTTATTTATTTATTTATAGTTCTTTTTTGCTTCAGGATATATCCCACTGCAGAAGTAAAGTCAAATTAGACTTTTTAAATCCTCTTAGAATAATTCCTCTGTTTGGGTGGCTGGATGCTAATTTGGTTAATTCATTTCATTTCACTTTTTATTTATAGCTGTTTCTTTTTATTGCTGTTAATATTTTTAATTTTTTTATCCTGAAATTCATTTTATCAATTAACATGATTCTGATTCCTTACTTAAAGGACATAAAGATTACCTTATATCTTTCTTAAACTCTGGTTATATGTAATAATTGGAAAAGGAGATTTTAATGAAAAATCATCAGATAAAAGTAAGTCTTTGTTCCATTTCTAGATTAATCAAATATTGATTGTATTCTTTGGTATCAAACTATTATAAAATGCCTGCTTTTTTTTCAAAAATTTATTTTAACTTGTGTTTTGAAAATAACTGATACCTGCTATGTCTTAGGATGTGCCATTTTTATGTAATTTTATACTTTGTTACTATTAGAATTACTTATTTCAGACATATTTATTTACACTTAATATATATCAGGCTCTGCTAGAGTTCAGCTAAGTACCTTTAGTTGTAAACACAATATCTATATCTTTGCTCTCATAAAGTTTAGTTTTGTGAGAGGAGATAAATGTATACTTACATTAATAAATTACAGATTTTAAAAAGTGCTTCAGAAATGTTCTATTATAATTATTTAAGAAGTACTTAATTTAGATTGGGAGTTTAAATGGAAGACCTGAGGAAGTGACAGTCAAGCTGGCAATTGGAAGATCAATAAAATTTAGCCAGGTGAGGAGTGGTGGCAGGGTATTTCAAAGAAGTACACTTTGAGAGAATTGGCAAAATATAATGTAGTAGATTTAACTTTTGTTTGGTTGACTTTATTTATTTTTAAATGAACACCAGTTCAAATTATCCTGATTACTTTAAAATAGTTGTTCAAATGTATATATAGTATTCCCCTGTTATCCTCAGGGAATACATTCCAAGACACCCCTTTCTCCCCCAGTGGGTGCCGGAAACCATGGATAGTGCCAAACCTTAGAAATACTGTGTTTTTTCTTGTATGTACGTACCTGTGATAAAGTTTAGTTTACAGATTAGGCACTTTCATACGTAGATTTGTTCTTACTACAGATCTTAGCAACCTTAGTGTAGGATTTTTTTTTTCTTTTCTCATTAAGTTGAGAATTTTCACCGATTTACTTCAAGGAAGCACTTTACAGATTCTTTGGCATATCCACATTGCCACCATCACTACTCTTGTGATTTGGGGCCGCTATTAAGTAAAATAAGGGCTCCTTAACCAAAAGCACTGCAGTACTGTAAGAGTCTGATACTTAACACAGTTACTAAGTGACTAGCAGATAGGTAGCATATCTATGGTTTAGATACACTGGACAAAGGGATCATTTATGTCCCGGGCAGGATGGATAGGGGTGGTGTGCAATTTCATCATGATACTCAAAATGGCTCATAATTTAAAACTTAAGAATTACTGATTTCTGGAATTTTTCCGCTTAATATTTTCAGACCACAGTTGACTGTGGGCAACTGAAACTGTGGAAAATAAAAGTGGGGATAAGGGGCATCTACTGTATTCATGAACCCTGTAGTGGTAAAATTTGCAGATTTTAATTTCTCTTTCCAGGGGGAAAAAAAGAGCTAAGAGAGACAATATGATTACATGTATATACTTCTTTAGTTTTAAATTGTGCATTTTAGCATCATTGGACATTAGTTATATTTCCCCTCTATGTAAATTTAAAATAATTAGAACTAGGAAATCTGTTTATGAGTGAGTAATTTTTTAGAATTTTTATTTTTAATTGTGGTAAATACATATAATATAAAAGATACCATTTTACCAATTTTAAGTATACAGTTCAGTAGTGTTAAGTATATTCATATTACCATGCAAGCTCCAGAACTCTTTACAGTTTGCAAAACTGAAACTCTACATCCATTTAACATTCCCTCCTTCTTCCAGCCTCTGGCAACTACCAATGTGTACTTTATGTCTCTGTGAATTTGATTATTCTACATATTTCATGTAAGTGGAATCATACAGTTTTTGTCCTTCTGTGACTGGCTTGTATCACTTAGCATAATGTCTTCAAGATTCATTTATCTTGTAACGTATCATCATTTCCTTCTTTTTTAAGGCTGAATAACATTGCATTATATATCTACACACACACACACACACACACACACACACACCCCATACTTTGTTTATCCATTCATCTGTCAGTGCATACTTAGATAGCTTCAGCCATTGGGCTGTTGTGAATACTGCTATGAACAGGTATGTAAATATCTATCTATTCAAGTCCCTGCTTTTACTTCTTTTGATTATACCCAGAAGAGAACTGCTGGATCACATGGTGATTTGATTTAATTTTTGAGGAACCACCATACAGTTTTCCATAGTGGCTGCAATATTTTCACCAACAATGCTTAGGCATTTCAATTTCTCTAACATCCTTGCCAGTACTTACTATTTTCTGTTTGTTTGTTTTTGTCTTTTGACAGTAGCCACCCTGATGGGTGTGAGGCAATTTAAATTCTCTTAATCTTAGTATTGTTGACCAAATTCAATAATATCTTTAGACTTACAAATGCAAATTAAAAAAATAAAAAAGCAGAGTTTTTACTTTGTATTTGCTTAAAGTACCTGAATTCAATACATTTCATTATAAAATCTCTTACTGCATTATTTATTTAGGTCACACATTTATTAGTGGTACACATTTATTAGATTACTTATGTTGTCTAAGTGGTGACGTAGGAAGGCAGTAGCTATTATTTAATATCTTCAGTTGACAAGAATTTGAAATGAATGAAAGATAGTGAGACCTTATGGTAGATGATGTGTGCGATTGTAGAGAATATTTTACCTAGCTAAGAACTTTGGATGTGATGCTATAGACAGTCAGGAAGGCTTTGGGAAATTTTAAGTAATGGTTGGGGCAGAGGAGGGAATGGATGCCCTATAGACGACCAAGTTGAGAGAGGTATTAGAAACTGTTAAACAGTGACAGAATTTGTTGGATTAGATATAAGACAGTGAAAATTTAAGGGTATCTCTCTTACTTAGGCTTCAGGCTGCTGAATTTGTGAGGAGTTAGAGTCAGACAAATCGGGTTCATAGCATCAGACTCTACAACTAATTAGCTATTTGACCTTGGGCAAATGTTACAATTCCTATAAAGGCCAGTTTCCTTGATGTAAAATAACCACCATAGTTTAATAATACCTAACATGGAGAACAAGAGGGATGAGAGGGGCAAAGGTTCTCTGGTCCAGGATTGGGAATTGATAAAATACAGGGTCAGCGAATTGGGTGTGCTTTTAGGAGTGTTGTGGGAATTAGTCACCATGGGATCAGTCATGAGGTAGCAAAGGAAAGAAAAGCGTTCTGGGTGACAGAACACAAATAAATTGGGAGAATAGGAAGTAGTGGCTCATCTTTCAACTTCAACTTCAACTTCATGTATTTATATGGTTTTTATTACTCATCTTTGTGACTTATTCCATCCCCTTGAGTAAGAAAGGAATGTAATGCCTTGATCATTGGGAGTACAGAACAAAGCAAGCAGAGATGGGTTTGCTTATTGTTAATAAAACATCTTATTCACCTGAGGAAGCATCAGGGTGCTTTCAAGTAGCCACAAATGTGTCTGGGTGGAGTGAGTGTGCATTAGTGTATGACAGAAGTGGGAATCATGCCATGTTCCCCTGGTACTTGCATTATCGAGGTAGCATACCACAATCCAGTATTACTCTTGCATTAAGAAGCTCTCCAGCCCTGGCTGGTGTAGCTCAGTGGATTGAGTGTGGGCCTGCAAACCAAAGGATTGCGGTTCGATTCCCAGTCAGGGCACATGCCTGGGTTGCAGGACAGTTTCCAGCAACAGTTCCCAGCAGGAGACGCACTAGAGGCAACCATACATTGATATTTCTCTCCATCTCTCCTTCCCTTCCCCTCTAAAGATAAATAAATAAAATCTTTAAAAAAAAAAAAAAAAAAAAAGTCTGGGCCATTCTCACTAAAACGTTTAAAAAAAAAAAAAAAGAAGCTCTCCAAATGCACGAGTCTGAAAATTGCTAATAGTAACACTAATTTTCTGTGCTTCTAATTTTCTAAAAGATGAGGTGCCTTAAAAGTGAAAAATCTTGGTAGAAAATATTCTACATCACTATTCTTATATTTTAATTATCTTAATTATTCATCTTAATTATCAAACTGACATTTTGTTTTGTTTTTCCTTATTTCAATAGGATGAAGAAAGTATTCCTATCATGTATAGGAATTTACCTGAATATAAGGAACTATTACAGTTTAAAAAGTTAAAGAAGCAGAAACTTCAGCAAATGCAAGCTGAAAGTGGATTTGTACAACATGTGGGCTTCAAGGTAAATACTACTTACTATAATCTTATTTAATTTCTGAAAGGCTGATAAGAGATATTTAAGGTAGTTTTGGAGCTTTAAATGCCACAACTTCCAACCATACAGGTAAACGTAAGTACAGCTGTTCTCTTGTTTGTTTATATAAAGTAATGTGCTATAGTTATTAAAGGACAGACACACAGGTGTCTATACTTGGAGATAAAGTATGAGATGAGAAGTTTTTGTCTAGTTATTTCTCCCTTTTTTTGAGATATAATTGACGACTAAAAATTGTATGTATTTAAGGTATAAAAAAAAAAATCACCTCACATAGTTATCATGTTTTTGTATGGTGAGAACACTTAAGAGACACTCTATTAGCAAATTTCCAGTGCTGTATACTTGAAAATTATTATTAACTGTCATCACATGCTGTACATTGGGTCTCCAGAACTTACTATCTTATCATTGAAAGTTTGTGTGCTTTGACCAGCATCTCCCTGCTCTTCCTACCCCTGTTCCCCAGCCCTGTTCTACTTTCTTCTCTGAATTTGATGTTTTTAGATTTCACCTATGAAATCATGTAGCATTTGTCTTTCACTGTCTGGCTTATTATAATTGGCCTAATGCCCTCTAGGTTCATCCATGTTGTCATAAATGTCAGGATTCTCTTCTGTTTTATGGCTGAATTGCCTGTATGCCCATGTGTGTGACATCTTCTTTATTCATGCACCCATGGAGCTATTTCTCTTTTGTTGCTATTGTTCATAGATCAGAAATTTCTTTCCCCTTTCAAATTCATTTATCTTTGTTACTTTTTTCAGAGACTAGTAGAAATACATTTAGTCATTCCACTAAATTTTGAAATACTCATTATGTTTCAGGCTCTTTGTTTAATTCTAGAAATTCAGCAGTAAACAAGACAGACTCAGTTTCTGCCCTTGTAGTCTTTTTTCATCTTAAGGAATTTAGAGAAGTTAAATAAGTAAAATAGTTGAGTACAACTAGAGTGCATATTGGAGAGTAGCGAGGAGCTATTGAAGTGCCTTGGAAATTTTGCTAAGGAGTTTAAACTGTCCTAAAGCAGCAGTCCCCAACTTTTTGGCAGCAGGGACTGATTTTGCGGAAGATAATTTTTCAAAAAGACTGGGAGTAGGGAGGAATGGTTTCGGGATGATTCAAGTGCATTACATTCAAAATCATCTCCTGCTGGAGCAGCCTGCTTCCTAACAGGCCTGGTGGATCTCTACTGGTCCCCAGAGGTTGGGGGCCCCTGTCCTAAAGGATTGAGGAACTGTTGAAGGATTTTCAGCAGACAGTAGTATGAAATTTGCATCTCAGAAAGGTCATTCTTAAAATATCAGTAGTGATAACCTAAGGAAGGCAGTTGGTTTAGAGTGGATAACTCCTAATTTCTGATTACTATATTGTTAAATTATTTTTTAAAGTATTTTATTTATTTTTAGAGGGAGGGAGAAAGAGGGAGAGAAACGTAAGTGTGCAAGAGATACATTGATCAATTGCCTCTCACAGCACACCCCAAACTGGGGGCCTGGTCCACAACCCAGGCATGTGCCCTGACCAGGGATTGAACTGGCAACCTTTTGGTTCACAGGCCAGAAGTCAGACCACTGAGCCACACCAGCTGGGCCTATGTGTTAAATTTTTTAACAATAACATAGTCATGTATGTTAATTTATGTAATTGAAAAAAATTAAGTGAAGGAGAAAAAGATCATTGTGTCCTTAGTATGGAGAATGGATAGGAAGAAAAGGCTGGAGGCAGGGAGACTGGGTTAGAGATATTTTTGATAATATAGACAAAAAATGAGAATTTCTTGAATTTGCCTGTTGGCTGTGGAAATAGAGATTTGCAGATTTGAGACCACTTTAGGCATTAGAATTGACTATACTTGATGCGATTGAAGGAAGTAATAATGAGACCATGAACTATAGATTTGGTGGTAGTGGTGTACATAAAAATATTGATGTATGGTGTAACTAATTATCCCTGGTTTTCTGGTGTGGCCATTTGACTATGTGAAATGATTTTTCCCTTTGATCTCTCAGTGATCCTACTTTTTTTTTCCCCCTGTCTTTGTCATTTTCATTAATACTTTGAAGATTTTTTTATTTTAATTTTGTTCTTGTTCAGTTTTCTGTCTTCTACTCCCATCCCAGCCTACCGCCCCAGCCCTCCCCACCTCCCTCCCATTTCCACCCCCCCTCCCAGTTTTTGCCCATGTGTCCTTTATACTTGTTCCTGTAAACCCTTCCCCTTTTCCCCTGAAATTTCCTCCCCTCTCCTCTCTTCAGTGATCCTACTTTTGTTTTAGAGAGTTTCTTAATTGGCAGCTCCAGCCTTTCAAGAGGCAACTCTTCACTTCTCATAATTTTGCTGCAAGACCCAGCTGTGGCTTACTGGCCAGTCTGTAGACAGTTCTAGTTGGCCTGATGATCAGAGAAACTAGAAATGAGATTTACTTTGATTTCCAAAATAGCACAGAACACAGTGAGGGCTGCCACAGTGTCACCTCACTGAGAAAGAGCTATATCTTCCTTTTCCTCATGATGGTCATTGGTTATTAGGAGACTTTGGAGAGGAATTTTATCTTCACTTGGGTTAATGTTAGGTATGATAGTCCGTTAAATAGTTCTGTAACATATTTGGATAGTTTTAACTATCAGAGGTATTGAGTGGTTCCCAAATTATAGTCACTATACACTAGTGTGAGGTGTTTTTCAAGTACCTCAATCAAATGCCAAGTTTATAGTTGATTTATTTAAAATTTTTAAAACTGAAGACATATTAAAGTTATTCTGTATAATGCCCTTCTTACCCACCTGCAGCTTGATCTTAAATGGATAGAATTTGAGCTAATTTGCTAGAAACCGTATCTAACCTATAACCATGTTTGTGTTACACCACTGTCTAGTGCATGGGGAGAGAGGAGAGGATGTCTATGTGCACCTCATGTGTTTTCCAGAAGAAAAAATAGGTTTTGGGACAATATAGATTAATACTCTTTCTCTCTGAATCTTTTATAGTGTGATAACTGTGGCATAGAACCTATCCAGGGTGTTCGGTGGCATTGCCAGGATTGTCCTCCAGAAATGTCTTTGGATTTCTGTGATTCTTGTTCAGACTGGTAAGTGTTTTCTACACTTTAGATCTTAAATTTTGACAAGTAAAGAGCATCTCAGCAGCTAGTGAATTTGATTTCCAGGCCACTTAGAAAATCACCACATCTAGTGGATTAAACTTCGTTGTTCTAAGGCAGCAGTTTTCAACCTGTGTGTTGCAAGAATTTTTAAGACATCTAGTATCTGACATTTAGTCAGGGGCACTGACCTCTTTTCCCTTAGATTGTCCCTGTGCCCCGCCCCCCCCCCCAAAAAAAAAAAAAAAACCAAAAAATTGACAACAGCCAACACAACAACAGCCGTCTAGTGGGAATGAATCAAAATTGCACTTTTTCTTTTCTTTCTCTCTTTCTCTCTCTCTCTTTCTTTTCTTTTCTTTTCTTTTCTTTTCTTTTCTTTTCTTTCTCTCTCTCTCTCTCAAATTGGAAAAAAAGATTTTTTGTTGTGTTGCAGAATTGTAATTAGTTTATGAGTGCCATGAGATGGAAAAGGTTGAAAATTTTTGTTCTTAGGCGATAATGGAAAGTAACTAACTTTCCATTAGAGATTTTGATAGATTAATGGGTTTAAACCAGTTGAGCTATGAGGAAATTTTGTAATATTTAGGCCAAAATGCATCCACTGCCATGTAATAATGTGTTTGGTATGTGTTTTTTCTTCACAGCCTGCATGAAACAGATATTCACAAAGAAGATCACCAACTAGAACCTGTTTATAGGTCAGAGACATTTTTAGACAGAGACTACTGTGTGTCCCAGGGCACCAGTTATAATTACCTTGACCCAAACTACTTTCCAGCAAACAGATGACATGGAAAAGAACATCATATACTAGTCCTCTTCAACATATAGCAATGGTATCATTGTGAATTATGTGCACAGTTTGGAAAGATTCTCTGCTTTCCCTGAAGTGACACTCACAGCATGACAGCTTCCTGAGTGTTCTCGTCAAGTCCAGCTCCGCACTGTTGTGGCTCTAGATCACTGCTCAGCAGCTGAACATTCCTGGTGAGCTAAGGGTTTCCTTGGTGAGCTTCTCACCACCACCTGAAAGTCTTTAGGTGGCGCTTAAATAGGCGAGATGGAAATAAGAGCACACACTAAAAAGTGAGTCAATTCCAAAGGTTTTGAAGAACTCGGTCATAAATATGATAATGAGAAGACAAAAGTATTTATATAAAACAGTTTAGTAGCTTTCAGTTTTGTGAAAATAGTTTTCAGCACAGAAACTGACTTCCTTAGACAAAGTTTTAACCAATGAAGGTGTTTGCTTCTAGAATATACACTTAAAAAAAACTCACTGTCCCAGTGGTGGCCTTTGATGGCCTTTAGTAAATTGGAGCTGCTTAACCACATTGATGTCTAACTTCTTTTAACCACAATGAACTGCCCTTATTACCAACAGTGAAGCACTACAGGAGGCAGCGGTCACATTGCTTCCTTAACCAGCTCATGGTGTGTGAATGTTATAAAATGGTCACTCAGATAATATTTTTAAATGTAATGTTATATAAGATGATCATGTGATGTGTACAAACTATGGTGAAAAGTGCCAGTGGTAGTAACTGTGTAAAGTCTCTAATTCACAACATTAATTCTTTTGAAATACACAGCCTTCTGCCTCTGTATTTGGAGTTGTCAGTGCAACTCATCAAAGAAAACTGCCTAATATAAAGATCATATATATGGTAATAATTTCCCTCTTTTGTAGTCTGCACAAGATCCATAAAAGATTGTATTTTTATTACTATTTAAACAAGTGATTAAATTTAGTCTGCGCAGTGAGCAAGAGTTCACATGCATTCTTTTATACTGCTGGATTTTGTTGTGCATCATTTAAAACATTTTGTATGTTTCTTCTTATCTGTATACAGTATGTTCCTGAATGATGTTCATTTGTCAGGAGAACTGTGAGAAATAAACTATGTGGATACTGTCTGTTTATATTGTAGAATGCTTGTTGTGACTTCCTTTGGTTAGATTTTGGAGTTTTTTACTACTGTTAAAACTGAGGGGTTTTTTTAGAATTTGCTTTACCTATCTGTCCTTTAAAAAGAGGAAGGACTCTATTATAGAAAAGTGGGTGGACTTGAGAAGCTCTGTAAAAGATGGTAATGTTTTCTTTCACTCAGTGTGTGCTGAATCACTACATTAAACTAGGTTACAAAAGAACACATACTGTGGTTAGAGAGAAAGGCAGTTGTGTTCAGGTAATGAAAACTAAAGAGGTCGAAATTTTTACTCATTCTTTTTTGATGAAATAAGCCCCCCATGTATTTAATATAAATAGGTGGTTTTTGAGAACCACTGTATTCCCTGGAAATTATTATAACTATTGGAAAAGACAGTATAAATATTGATTAAGTATTATACTGACCCAATTTTGAGTCTCCCATTTTTTCTAATTTTAAATTAAGAGAACATTATTTACCAGTCCTCTTTACCGCATTGTAGGGTACTGAAATCTCATACCCTGAATACTTTTAATTCAGAAAAGTAATATAATTTTAAATATAGAAATAGGAGATTTTTAACATAATATATTAAAGATTACTGATCATGTTGATAAAATATATTCTTATCAGAAAGAAAAGGAAATGGATTTGAGCTTAACTTCTCACCCTGGGATTATTAGTTGGGGGAAGAAGAAGGGGATTCATTAGAAGCCTGAGCATTTTGATATTAAGTGTTAAGTGAATGTGCTAGAAGACCTACCTTCGGCTTGCACCAAGGCAGTAGCACTCGATGCTAACTTCTGTAACTTCCATGTTTGTATAAAAGCAATACCAGTTAGTTTTGGAGAACCCTTCAGATCCATTAAAAAATCCCACAGTATGAATTATGCTTCGGAAGGGGTCTATGAATGATACAGTTATGTAAACAGAATCGACAAAATAAATCTACTTAAATGTATTTTTCAAGGGCAAAGATTTTGAAAATTTTGAGGAACAAAGGATTATTTTCTGCTTGAGCAAAGATGTGTTTGTTTTGCATTTTTTCAGCTCCAAGCAAATAGTCCTTACAGCTTTCAGAGGCCCCACAGGGTGGTCGTGGTAGGTAACGTGGGGTTTTAATTGGAGGACTGCAGGAGGCGGCTGGCAGGGCCTTCGTCACAAGCCTTCCATCTCCTGCAAAGAAGGATTAGCTGTGAAGAGACAACAGAGACCTACTTGTTAAAGCATTTCTTATTAAGTAGTATTCAGTAGGTCAGATATAGTATTTCCTGAAATAATGTGCTCAAGTTATTTGATAAGAACTGAAGGAACTTTTAATGACATCTAACACCACAGCTTTAATGTTTAGGTAGAGGAGGTTTTGATTGGTGTGATGTGCACTGAATAATAATAGCAAACATTGATATAGTGTTCACTATGTGCCAAGCAAGCATGTAGTAACGGATTTAATTCAGACAACCTTATGAGGCAGGTTCATTTATTCTGTTTTCATATGGGGAAATCTAGCCAGAGACATTACATAACCTGCCCAAGGTCATAGAGTTTAGAAGATTGGTGACGCTTGGATTTTAACCTAGATAGATTGCCCCAGAGTCAGCGCCTGCCTTGTTCCCATTTACCTTGGTGTCAGGCGTCAGGAAAGTGGTGCAGCTGGAGGGGGCAGGGGCTGACTTTCATTCATTATTCCTGGTGCAGTGTAGTTCCTACAATACAAACCTGAGCACATGCCTAGGTTTATAGCATAGAATGGAGAAGTGTATCTGTGGATGAGGGAGAAGCACGGAAATGGTCTGCTATGATGACTTAGACAGACACACATGCATATAATTTGCATATCAATATAGCAGCAAACGTGACCATGAGACTTTAGGCAAAGTTGGGACTAAGGCTTGTGTCTCCTGCCTCAGGTAGAATTTGTTCCCGTGCATGTTTGGTGCCTCTCACTTAACCTAATAGTATGCCTTGTTTTTGAACACAATTTTCTGAGGTATGAGGAACATTAAAAAGAAGAAGAAGAAATAGAGGAAGTATTACATCATATGTAGTAATCATAAATGTTTGTGAAATGGCTTTTTTAGTCATGCTATATAAACTATTTTTCACTGTGGATAGCAAAGTTGGAAGGCTATTGTTCTAGGTGCACTGTTCAGATAACAAGCAGGTTTTTTCACAAGTTTATAGAGGCATTGTCCCATTTAGGCTGCAAAGTATTTGTTTTTATTTATTACCTGGATGAAAAATGTGCTTCTGTTTAATTCCCACAAAAAGATTTTTTTTTTTTTTTTTACCCATAGTTCTTGTAGCTTATTAAGTGGATTTTTGAGAGTGGTGTCACATTTAGTTCTATGAGGACAGAGACCATCCATGTCTATTACTAGGACCTGGTTCTTAGAGTCTCAGTAAGTATTTTTTTGTAGTATAACCAATGTTTTGGAGAGTTACATTTTTTCTCTAGGGAGGTAAGAGATACCCCCACATGCCTGAGCATGTCTGTGGGACCCACAGAGGGCTTACCTCAGTAGATCTACTTTACAGGGCTCTGTGAGGGCTGAAGAGTTGAGTCCTGTCTTATCTGGAGGATGTGGTTACCTTGGTGGCTGAGATTTGGGTTCTCACTGGGACTCTAGTTAGGCCATGCATCTTCATTCTTGGCCATGGTTTTAGACTGATGTAATAGAAAGGGCACTATAGTGGAAATTCGGGGTCCTAGTGCCAATTGTGGGAGTGGGGCACTCAGCAAATGTTCTTGGTGTTGGCACCAAGAACCACCTTTTATTGAACACTAGGAACTGGTTAATAATTTACATGTATTATTGTTTAATTCTCTTAACACCTTTGTAAGGTTGCTTACTATCATCATCTCCACTGTGTAGATGAGAAACTAAAGTTTCTAGGATTAAATGTTAGCTTTCAATAATTCTTCTGCGTGGGACTGAGCATACAAAGCCTTGCTATTGTGGAATTTATTAGTCTAATTCAGAAGACCAACAATAAAAATTAAGTAGTTTTAGGCAGAGATAAATGCTAATGAAGAAAAATAATGCTTGAAGAAAAATGGTGGAAAAATGGGGACCATTCTGTCATTTTAGAAGGAATAATGAAAAAGCACCTCAGTGACAAGGGTCAGTTTAAGCTGCAACCTGAATGGATTAGCCTTGCAGATATCTGGAGGAACAGGCAGGAGGATGACAAGGGCCCTGACCAGTAAAGAGCTTGGCCTGCTGAGGCAATATTAAGTGGGCTATTGCAGATTTAGCCAAACGAGCAAGAGGAGAGAGGTGATTGATGGGGTGGGGAGGTACAGGGCCAGATCAGATGAGGCCTTGAAAGTAGACCATTGTAAAGGAGTTTGGACCATGTTCTGACGTCTTCTACGTACATACACATAAGCTCTCCTACTAGGCAGAGACCTCTAAGGTCCCTTCCTGCTTTAAAATCCTATGACTTTAAAGTTGTGATATCATTTCAAGCCATTCAGATCAGTAATGTGCTTTAGCAGTAGTACAGAAGACTTGATTTGCACCTCTAGATACTGTACAGGGGCAAAGCCATTTACCCCTGCTGATACTTTTTCAAGAGGGCAGCCGACTACAGTTTGCTGCCCTGATATCTCATTTCACCTACCCAAGCTGTCAAAGCGGTGATGAGCATGGACTGTGTTTGCCAATGTGCGGTATGTGTTCAAAGAAATGTTAATCCCTATAAAGAGTCAGGTCGTCTTGTGTTTTCTGGTACAACTGATCATTTTCATCCTGTAACTGTCTTTTTCTAATTTGCTCAAATACTGCTTGTGCTCCCCTATAAAGTGTGTGACAACTTGGGGTAGTAATAAAGTATTTGGCAGCTGTGTGAATGGTAGGAACATGCCCCCTTTTGTTGGTAGAGGCATAATTGTAACCAAAGATTTAATTTCTTCTTTAGCAAACAGTGACATTTCTGTTTACGAGTGACTGCTAGAAAAAAAGGAAATAACGAAAATTACCATGTGTCATGAATATACTGAGAGTTCTCTCTGTAATAGCTCAAAACTGATCTATGGCCAAAATTAAAACCATATGAGCATATCATAAATCTCAAATATTACTGTGTTTGCTTCTAATTCTGTTTGGAATAAAGCTTCAAATGCTTTCCGGAATGATGTGAGTTACAAATAAATAGAAAAAGTTATCATGTGTTCCATTTACTTTATTTGTACATACTTATTGCAAGAGAAAAAATGACTTTAAAAATACAGTTTTGTCCCAGAAATGGATTCTTATCTGCACAACCACTGAAGAAAAAAAGATCATGCAAACGGAAACTATGGTCTCTTGTGACTGAATAGAGGAAGATGCAGTTATTCCAGAAGAATACATAAGAAACTCTGATTTTGGCAACTGATAGCACAAAAAAGAACCCAAACTTTACTGGTTTGATGCGAGGAAACAGTTACACATTTGGGTATGATAAGGTTTGCAAACCCCTGGAAAAGGCCCGTGTGAAACAAATAATAGCATCAGGATCTGTTAAACATTGTGTACTGACATGCTCCCCCCACCCACATCACTTTTATTACTGTACTTGCCTGGGCAACTATGAAGTAAATAGGTGATCATTTAAAATCAAAACTCAAGTTGACATTAGCCCAGTGAATGTAATAATAAATCACCTCATGCTTTTAAATTACGTTTGGTCATTTGTATTGATGTATAATTGCTCAAATGCACCACCAGATATAAAACAGGTCAGACAATTTTCTCCATGGTTGGTTCTTTTAGCCATTATGACAGTATTCCAAGTAGCTGGTTTCATAAAAGGGGGTAGAGAAATGTTGGTGACTAGTCTGGGTTTTGCTGTTTTGGAAAAGCTATACAATTTCACATTTTTTAAAAGAGTTTTCAAATTGAATCATTTCTAATCAATAACTCTTACTGCCAACCTAATCCGTGGCTCTGAGCTACTAGTAGATAAGACTTGAGGAAACAGTTACCAGAGGACAATACCCTGGTTTATTCCCCGCCACCCGCAATATGAAGGGCCTTCATCAGGCAACAGCATACAGACCTTGCGGAGAGGAAGGAAGATAACGATGGGGAAGTTATGGATGCTAACTGCCTGTTTGACGAGAGGAGAACCAGATGATCAGACTCTAGCTAAAGTCCCGAGGGCACAACCGGCAGACTGGCACTGCACTGCTGGCCTCATTCTACCTTAGCTCTGAGGTGCTGCCTGCACGATGGAAAAGTGCGTGCGGTGAGGACAGACTGCGGTCTGAGCTGGGAAGAGGCTGGGTGATACCAAGTGCTCCATGCATGGTTTCCAGGCGCCTCAGGTCAAGCTGGGAGGCAAACAGCAATGTCAGGATTTCAAGGGGACACAAAAGGTTTAACCTGAAACATATTGTTAAGGTATGAGCCTTTTAATATTTTTCTGTCTCCACTCTCCTTAACGTACATGCACTTTGTCTTCAGAAAATAGAGTCAACAGCTGTGCAGAGTTGAAGAAAAACTTCCTCTGGTGTCCCCTCTGCATTGATCTATATTTAAAAGGAAAAAAAGAGAAAGTTTCAAGAAATGATTGTGAGTAAGACCCTTTTTAATAATAAAAACTTACCTGCTTATAACTTGCTGTGCAAAATTTTAATAAACCAAAACCAAAAAAAATGAGTAGTTGAAAAACTGTGCCTAAGTTAAAATGATGAGATACCACTATACGCCTCTTAGAATGGCTGACATCCAGACAACCGACAACAAAGCTGTCAAGGGTGTGGGGAGAGAGGAACACTCTTGCCTGATGCGAATGCAAAATGATGTACAGCCACTTGGAAGGCAGTTTGTCAGTTTCTTAAAAAAATACAGTGTTCTTACCATATATCCAGCAATTGCACTCCTTGGTATTTACCCAAAGGAGTTGAAAGTATATCCACGCAAAAAACCTGCGCAGAAATGTTTATGAGCGTTACTCAATAATTGCCAAAACTTGGAAGCAACCAAAGACACCTTGCATTAATTGGATAAACAACCAGACAACATTATTTAGTACTAAAAAGAAATGAGCTATGAAGCCATGAAGAGATGTGGAGGAAACTTCAAATGCGTATTACTAAGTGAAAGGAGCTAATCTGAAAAGGCTGCATACTGTGTGACAGTCTGGAAAAGGGAAAACTATGGAGATGATAAAAAGATTTGGTCGTGGGGAGAGGAATAGGTGGGACACAGGGTTTTTATGGTAGTGAAACTACTCAGTATGTATGATGGTGGATATGTGCCATACATGTGTCTAGACCTGTGGAAACAGGACTTTCTCTGATTATGATACATGGATGTAGGCTTATAGATACAAACGTACCACTCGTGTGGGGTGTTGGTAGTGAAGGAGGTCGTGTGTATTTGGGGATGTGTATATGAGAACTCTGCTCAGTTTTGCTGTGAACCTAAAACTCAAAAATAAAGTCTGTTTAAAACAACAAAAGCTAGGTGCCCTGTTGAGGTAAAAGTACTGTGAAGTGTCATGGAAAGACTGGAATTAGTGGAAATGAGATCTGTGAGCATTCTGGAGCATTTGGAACAGCATAGGGAGGAACTGGGGCTGAGGTGGAGGGTCGAGGAGCAGAATGAGGGGGAGGGTTGTAGAGCAAAGGCTGGGGCCCCAACTTGCAGGTGTGCATAGGACAGAGTCCACCTGGGGATTGTTCATACACCAGTGCAAGGAGCCAACAACAGAGGAAGTAGGGAGAGAGCTGATTCCCTGGGCATTAAGGTACTACTTTCCCTTCCTCACTTAGAATTTCCTAACATGCCAGCCACTGAGATTTGTCCCATCACAGGTAACATCCTCAGCAAGTAGAGGCTTAGTGGTCCGTATAAGACTCATGGGAAGGAGGAGCGGGTCGTGAGCTTGTTTAATACAACTTTTTCGGGCTTCATCTCCACAGGTTCTCATTTGGCAGGTTTGGCCTGGGCCTTCTGTACTGCCTACTTAACAAATTTTCTAGATCAGGGTGTCTAACCCATTGCCCACGGGCTGCATGCATCCCAGGATGGCTATGAATGTGGCTTAACACAAAATCGTAAATTTAAAACATGAGATTATTTTTGTGATTATGTGTTGCAGTGTACTTAATATGTGGCCCAAGACAACTCTTCTTCCGGTGTGGCCTGTGACACCACAAGGTTGGACATCCCTGATCTAGATGATACTGATGTGAGTCATCTTGGACCCCACTTTGAGAAATAACAATTTCTTCAACTCTCATCTACCTTCTTTGGGCAAACTAGTTTTGATTTTACAACACTAGGGATTCACTGATTTCGGTGGTAGAATAAATTTTCAAAACAAAACACATTTGAATATCCCAGAAAGTAAATACATTGGTGTTTATAGAAGCACTGTTTGTAATAGCCCCAAACTGGAAGGCCTGCAAAAGTCCATTGGCAGTAGGTGGCTAAATAAATCGTGGCGTAAGCTCCTGCCTTACTGAGGGCAAAACAGGAGGGAGAGAAGACAGCTGGAGAAGTGGAAAGAAGGCTGCCACAAGAATGGTGCCTGAATACCAATGGGAACTGAAGGAGCAAGAATCAAGGACACCCAGTTTCTGGCTTGAGCACCAGGTGGTTCCTCTAAAGGAGAGGGAATACAGGAGAAGCAGCAAGTTTCAAGGGGAACAGATAGTTAAGTTCTGGACCAGTTAAGGTGCCTGAGGAAACCAGGTAGAGAGATCCTCCATATATCTCTGTTCATCAAATGAAATGTTCTGTCTTTAAGTAAAAAAAGTTTTGGCATAGTCATATAATGGGATACTATGGCAATGAAAAACAAGCTAGAGCCACATTCAGCAACATGGGCCGATCACAATCAGGGAGAGTGGCAAGTCTGCCTGCAAAGCATGCTGTACAAATTAACAGAAAACTAGAAGACCAGCAAAGCTAAATTGGATCAGTCATAGATCCATACCTGGGTGGTAAAACCAGAAAAAGCAAGGAAATGATGATCAGAAAAGTTAGAATTGTGGTCACTTTGGGGGAAGAGAACAGATGATGTGATCAGGCAACACAAGGTGCGGGTTTGGGGGGATTTCTGTGATGCTCTATTTCCTGAACCTGTGGTGATGACACCTGTTCATTTACTGTTCCTCAAAGTGCACATATTTCTTGTAGGCCTTCCTACAAGATGATATGAATGGTAGAAGACAAGATGTATGGATGATATTTCTCACAATAAAGAAAAGATTAAAACTGAAACTGAAAAACATGTAAGCAGGCCTACCCGCCATAAATGTGTCAGATTTGCTCCTTACAGGAGACCCAGAGATGGCCACCAGCAACTTGTCTCCCTGGCTCCAGGGTCTCCGTCTGGGGGGCCGGCTGTTAGCCATTGCCATGTTTTTCCCCTCACAGCACCCTGCTGATTGCTTTGCCTCGCCCTCCTTTTCCTTTCAGACAGCAAACGATTTCCCGGGTGCGAACGATGCATTTATGTGCTGAGACACTGAGTTGAGTAAGACACCGCAGTCCAGCTCCCAGGTGTTCCCAGCTCCAGGGCCGAGACAAACAATTACCGAAATCGACACACGAGCACACAAGCTGGTAAACTCGGGGGCTGTAAAGAAGCACCTTACACAGTCTTAGGAAGGCACGGAGGCTTCCTGGGGAAAGTCATCATAACTATCCTTTAAAATAATAGACTTTACCACCACTGAAGCTGAAGTGCTTTTTACTCATTGATTTACCTTAAAAAAATAAATAAATAACTTCTGCCGTCACTTGACTGCCGTCCTGGTTCACTAGCTCCCTTCCTGCTTCCCTCCCTCCCACTGGAGCCCATTTCCTGACCCACAGTCTGGACTTCATGTAAGGAGATGGGATTCTTTCTAATAACACCGGCCAACCTGGTTCAGAAAAAAGGGCTAATAAGCACAAGCGCCCGAAGGGCAGAGCCTGGTATTTTCTGAGGGCTGGGAGGCATGGAGGGCTGGAGCTGGACCATTTCCCGTTTCTATTTCCATCCCAAACCATACAACTCATTTTGCTTTGTGGCTTACATATGGGAGTTATTTATTTAAATAAACAAAAAGCTTCTCATTGTCACTCAGCCACATGCTGTGATGTGAGCCTCTGTGGAGCCCAAGGATGTGAGGAAATTTAAAGATGAAAATCAAATAATCAGGCTTTCTAGATGGAAAAAGCAGCCTTTGACTTCAGTGAGTGGGAAATCTATGAAGCTATCTGGGATCATCAGTCCCAGGAAGCACAGCTCTGAGAATAAAATTCTAGAGGCAGTGAGGCAACTTTGAAAAACAGAAAAATCATAGAAAGGGTTTTTGTGTATGCGCTGTGTTTGCGTTGGGAAAGCTATGGATTGAGTTTTTATGAAGCAAAAGAGCACCCAGCTAACCTGGGGGGGCCAAAGCCTTCTGTCTACGCACCCAGTTTCTCCCTTGGTTCTCCACAGATTACCTGGACATTTCCTGAATCTCAGTGTAGGCTCTCCCCACTCATCTAATGCCCACGTGGGACTATTTTAGAACACTACGTAGCTTTTCTATTTTCATGTGTAACCCCAAGTTACTAAGTGCCTTCTAAATTACGGGAACTGTTCTCACTGCTACAACGCCAGCTCATTTAAACCAGCTGAGCAGGTGCTAGTGTTCAGAGTCCTTAGTGCACAGACAGAAATGCTGTGTCATTAGCATATTGGCTGTTTTGTGTGAAGGGGGCTTAAAACTTGAAAACAAGGTGTCTTGCAACAGTAAGTTTTTGCTCCATAATCAATACTCGTATTAATTTACAGCAACCCTCTTTTTCTATGAACAGGAAAAGTAAGTTTCATGATGTCCTTTTCCCAAAAGATCTCCAGTTCTGAATTATTAGAATCAGAATGTATGAGGTTTTAATACATTTAACTGAAAACTAGGTAAGTGGCTTTTGGTCTGAGACTTAATATAAAATCGTCCACTAAGGGATGTTCTGATTGGTATACAAAAGGGTTTTTTAGCCCTGGATGGTGTGGCTCAGTGGATTGAGCACTAGCCTGCAAACCTAAGGCTTGCCAGTTCGATTCCCAGTCAGGGCACATGCCTGGGGTGCTGGCCAGGTCCCCTGTTGGGGGCACGTGAGAGGTGACCACACATTGATGTTTTTCTCACTCTCTTTCTCCCTCTTTCACCCTCTAAAAATAAATAAATAAAATATTTTAAAATTTTTCTTAATGAAATAGCTAAAAGCAAATGAACAGGAAGTACGGTTCTGTTTCTGGGTCGTCACCCGGCTTGTGGAGCAGGGCGGCTAGCAGCGGAAACGTGCCACTGCCTTAGGAAGGCTGTCACGCCGCTGAGGGAGCTGCGTGTTTTGCCTTTCGTCCTCTTCAGTTCTATGAATTGGAAACCATAAAACAGTTGGCTGGTTCAAACGCGGTCCAGATCCAGTTGTGTTTTTCCTGAATTTTCCCACACTGTTCAAAAGATTGCTTGATTTTCAGTTTTGCATTTGATGTATTGGCACCATGGGGCTTCTGGGACAAACGCAAGCCGTCACGGAGTGGTTTATGATCAGTGAGTGAGCACCTTCTTCCTTTTCTAATCTCGTCCTCTGTTAGAGCAGAGCAGAGCCTCACACCACGAGGTCCGTCACTGCCCGAGGACAGCAGCGGGGGCTCAGCAAGGCAGATGTCCTGAACATGCAGCACCTGGGCACTGCTGGGGACAACCGTTAGCTGCATTTTTCAAATTGAAGGTTGTTGTGAAGACTGCTCCTGGGGAGTCACCATTTTACAGATCAGGTCAGGCCACACATTTCTGCTCATTCACGAGGCCACAAAAAGAAGGACCATGCACACTTTTACTTTAGAGGGATTCAAGGTCAAGTGTTAGCACCGTCCGAGGATGGATTATAACCTGCATGTTTACAGGATGGATTGTAATTTGAGTGTTTATGGCTTCTTTGTGAGTAGGACTTCCCAAAACACGAGCCGTTTGTCTAGTTAAAATGTTACAAGGTACTACTTTCCTTCTTTCTCCTCCTCAAGTTCTGTCTGGAGTTTAAATTTGATAACCAGCTCTTCTTACAGACATGAAAACTCTATCCTTTCTCAAAGTGACTTTCTTAATACCCAACTAATTAGTCATTTCCCTGTTTAAAATGGTCCCCTCCATTATGTGCATATTTAGTGCAAACTTTCTAGATTGTTCTAGAACACTGTTATCCAATACAGCAGCCAAAGGTGGTTTCTGAACACTTGAAAGGGGGCTAGTACAACTGAGGAATGGAAGTTTTGATACCACGTAATTAAAATTAATCTAACTTTTAAAACTGATATTAAACTCAGTTATTAGAAAATTCAAATACATGTTGGAACAACTTAAGTATGTGCAACTACTGTTTCAACCATAAATTTTATGAAATACAAATACAATGTTAGTATTTCTGATGATAATTTAGCATCTTAATTAAGATATACTTAAGTACCAACTTTTGAAGACACAGTTTAAAAAGAATGTAGAAAAATCTCAATAATTTTATACTGATTACATGTTGAAATAATACTTAGAATATATTAGGTTAAATAAAATGCATTATTAAATTAATTGTATTTGTTTCTTTTTACTTTTTTGCTGTCGTTAATATGACTACTAAAACTTTTTAAGTACAAATGTAGCCCACATTATATTTCTGTTGGACAATGTTGGTCTAGAAAATCTATTGAATGAATGAATGGACTCAAGGCCCTTCACAGTCTTGCCTCAACCTTGCCTTTTAGTCTAGTCTGCCGCTGCATTAATTCATCTGTTGGCCCCCCGTCCTGTACTAACACTGTTGGGCTCTTTTATGTGTCAGTGGCCTTGTCCCCTCTCCATCTTTTGTGAACTTGAGCTTATCGTTTAGGACCCAGCTCAAATGTCCTCCTCTCTGAAGCCTTTACCTGCCTTTCCAGGAGGGCCAAGCTGTGTGCTCCCAAAGACCTGGAACATTCTGTGAATCCTAGGGCTGTATTTACCACCTGACTGTGGGTGCAGAGTTTCATGAATCTCTTTCCCCTTTGAATTCCCAGCCTTAAGCCCCAGGTCCTGGACATTAGAGATGCCCCATCAATGTCTGGTGATCCCAGGGACCTTAGCTGGAGCAGCACCAATTCTCTGCTGGTGGAATCCACGGCAGTAGCTCTTGGAGAGGTTCTGTGTTAAAGTGAAGTAAAGGCACTGACTGCCCTGATATGAGCAAAAGCAAAACCCGCCGCCATGTGATTAAAGCAACCACAGAGGAAGAAAATCGAGAATTGCGCAGAAGAGTACAGACGCCTGGCGTTCTCTCTTGCCCGCTATTCTGGGAGGACGCAGAGGAGCGCTGAGCACAGCATGCCTCTGCAGGGCCAGAGGGCTGCAGAGAGTATCGCACTGAATCAAAGCTCTTTGTGGGAATCCAGGGAAGGCCTGACAGTCAGGAAGGGACAGGGTGGAGAGAAGACCATTTCAAGCAGAATCATAAAGGGGTTTTGTAAGTCTCTCAGGGACAGATGGAAGATTTATGCCTCATTGGTCAAGTGAGAGGACAAACCTCAGGGCTCGTTGATGCCCTTTCTCCTTCATGAACTTGTTTGTTACTGGCCGGCAGACAGGAGGCAGGGTGCCCTCCAAATCCAGGCTGCTGGTGGCACTCGACCCGGGCAGGTCCAGACTGAATCCAGATTGAGGCTTCAGGCTCAAGACTGAGAAGTAAACTAAACTGAAGTGGGGTGTCGATCAAAGGGGCCAAACATCCAGGAAGCGGGAAACCCCAAAGCTTTTCTGCTTTTGAAGACCTCTTCTCGGGGTAACGTGGAGACAAAGGGAAGTAGAAGCAAGTGGGTTTTTTTTAAAAAATGCCTCTGCTCAACATAGCTGTGTCTCTTCAACCAGAAGCCAAAGCCTTTATGCAGGAGCTTACTTATTGCACGGTTGTTAGTAGCAGACAAATACAACCAGACTGGAAATAAACTGGTGGAGTAAACTATAGAGTATCTGCATTATGGAATATTACGCAATGATTGAAAAGGAAACATTATTGCAATATATATTGACTTCCAGATATTTCAGAGGAATGTGTACACGATGGTAGTATTAGCCTATTGGATCTTCATAGAGTCTCAAGGGACAAATCCCCCACTCCCTTACCTCCTGGGGCACACGGATCTGGCAAGCATCCCTTCATACAGTCTCTCCCAACATCCCACTAGAGCACTCTCGGAGACCCAGGAGAAGATGAACGGTCTCAGGAAATCCTACCTATTGCCAATGCAAGCAGATTCCATCGTGTGCTCCTAACTTAGAAAATAACCAAAAAAGCAGGAATCTGTCTTTTCTGCTACATGGCCATGACTTTCAAAGGCAAGAGTTATTCTCCCTGTGCTCCACACCACCCCCCAGGACATCTTTCTCAGTAAGTTAAGACTATATTACCAAAAGAACACCTGAAGAGAGGTGGATGCAGTCCAAACTACCACTTGTGGTGCAGGAGGGGCAAACAGGAAGCACATTGAGGGGTGGTAGGGATCCCTGCTCCACACACAGCCCCGAAATCCCACATTAGATGCGAGCCTCCCAGGTACTGGGGAGCAGATGGGGAGCTGTGCTCCCCAGCATGCCTTCCTGTTGAAGGGTGGGTGTGAGCAGGCCCAAGTGCCGTCGGTACTCAAGGGCACAGAAAGTGAGATTAATGATAATCTGCACATCCCATGAGTCTGGAGGTGTCCCTTCCATCTCCACCCTGAGCTGATGGATGTGGCAGGTTATAGTTTCCAAAGGTGGCTGCCACTATATCTCCCACCCCACGTACTCTTCTGAACGTGACCTTGCCATTCACCCATCAAGAGATGAAGTATGATCTCCTTCCGCTTGAACCTGACCTTAGAGGCATTCTTGTAACCAGTGTAGCAGAAGCGATGCTCTGTGACTTCTTGGGCCAGGTCAGGAGACCTGCAGCTCCTGCCTTGGTCTCTGGGAACATTCACTCCCTGGGGTGCCACCTTGGGACCCAGGGGCAATGCTGTGACAAGCACAAGCTATTCTAGAGAGGCCACAGGGAGGTGCTCTGGCTGACAGTTCCAGCTAAGCCCTCCCAGGCCAGGCGCCAGCCCTGCGAATGAAGACAGTACCGGACAAGAGACAGCAGCCCTCACCGAGGGAGCCCGCCCCCGGGAAGCAGAGGGAAGTCGTCCCCACTGTGCCTTTTCCAGATTCCAGATGCACGGGAGGCACGAGTGCACAGTCATGTGTGTTGTTTGGTGATGCTGCGTTCTGGGTGGCTTGTCATGTGGCAGCATGTAATCTGGACTAGATGGTAAGTCAACTTAAGACAAACTGAGGTTTTTGAAGGAAAAAAGACCTATAGTGACTCAGAAGATAAGAAGACCTCTGAAAATCATAAAAAACAAACAGGAAAAATTTCAATAAAAATTTTTGATACTCAACGGTAAATACAGAGGTGGGCAAAAGTAGGTCTGTAGTTGAGAGTACATGAAACAGTTTATCCTTGTATTACCACTGAGTAATTATTGTATTCCTTTCCATACAAACAACCACAGACCTCCTTTTGCCCCCCTTGTATTTACTGAGTGCCCCTTGCCACCTGTACTGGGCACTATGTGGCACACAGGGGGTACAGCTGTGAATGAGACAGACATAAAAATTCATTTTCCACTGGCAGCCACAGAAAAGTAAAGAAATAATTATAAGAAAGCATGATAAGTTCAAAGGTGGAGAAAGAGACAGTACCATGAGACTGCACAGGGGGGCGATTCCTGTTTACTGTGGTTACTGTGAAGAGGGCACAGACATGGGAACTTACACAGGCAGCTATGAAATAAGAGCAGGAAGTCACGACCTGAGAACAGACTTTGACTCAAAGGCAGTGGGTGGAAAGGCTAAGCTAAAGTGAAGAAGCAAGTGAACAAAAACCCCCGCACGAGAATTGAAGGTGACGGTGGTAGCTGGAGAACAGGAATGATGGTATGAAAAGCGGAACCGGCAATAGGAAAGACAAGTTGGGGATTTCTCCTAGAAAGTAGATAACAAAAAAAAAAAAAAAAAAAAGAAAGAAAGAAAAAAAAAAGAAATGAAAGACTGGAGAGGGTTATCCAACAGATGGAGAGCTGTGTCCTGTACGGAAGTCCCTGAGATGTGTCACCAGTGAGCCCCCGAAAGGGGCTGCCCTGCACTGAGAGACACACTGTCAGGGTGAAATGCACCGGATTCTGAGACTTGCTAGAATCAGTGTCACCTGTTCGTTTTTTATTTTTCAAAATGTGGCTCCTAGAAAATTGGAAATTACATGTGAGACTCACCTTACATTTCTATTGGTCAGAGCTGGTGTAGAAGGAAGAGAGAGGAGACCCAAAAATTTTGTTTCTGAGGAACTTTGAGGGAAAACAAAGAACAAGGGTACATCAAAAGATCACAGAATAATTACAGAATACTTTGGGAGGGGGGTTAAAAATGGACCTATGCCAGTGAAAATTCAGTGAAAGCAGACCTATATCTGGACACAAGTTTTCAGTTACATGAAAAAAATTTAAAAAATTTCTCTAAAGATACCGATTGGAGCAAAGTGTACTTCCAAATCTGTCTCTGCCTTTCCTCCACCACATGAACTGCTTGAAGACAGCAGAGCAATGCTTACTCATTATTGAGAGAGAACTATTATGAAACTGTTATTTGTGTGTAAAACCACTATAATGATATTCTCAGGTATTCGCGGAGAAACTGAACTAAAAATGAGTGGAAGTTACCTTAGCCAACTGAAAGAAGGATCAACATTAAGAATGCAAGTACAGAGAATTCAAGGCATGAAGGTAATTTCGTGCTTCTCTTCACTTGTGTTAGGCTCCAAACTTAGGAATCCAGTTGATTGCAATTGGATTTTGCATCCAAGGGGTGAAATTTGACCTTATGGTGCCTTCTTCTTTTTTTTTTTTTTTAGAAGAAGCCTATCACCCAAGGATATGCTTACTGATTTTAGAAAGAGGAAGTGTGGGGGGTGGGAGGGAGAGAGACGCTGATATGAGAGAGAAACATCTATCAGTTGCCTCTGGTATGTGCCATGACCAGGGATTACACACAAAACCTAGATACGTGGCGCCCTGACTAGGAATCAAACCCACAACCTTTTGGTGTGTGGGACAATGCTCCAACAACCTGAGCCACCTGGCCAGGGCTCATGGTGCCTTCTCCTTCCCCTCCTTTCACGGTAGTGCCAGGAACTGCACTGCGCTGCTCAGTTCGCAGCAGTCTGCGGTCAGGTTAGATGACCACCCAGAACAATGAGGGTACTGTAGTGTTTCAGGACTCACCAAAAATGCCTGAACTATGTAGAGTTGGGACACTGCGGCAGAAGAATTGCTGAACACAAAGTTTATTTTCTCCTTTACAAAAGCGGAGTTGCCAAAGAACTTGATTTTCTGCATGTGTAAAATGCGTGTTTAATGAGTCACTGGCCTCTCTTTTCATTTACTTAACGGTTAATACTGTAAGTAATGCAGGGACTGATATCACCTGTTACCAGGCACTATTCATCAGTGGCCTGGGATGTTTGTGGGCTAATATACCATGAGCAACACATACAGACAAAACAGAGAAAAATAAATGTAGAAAATGCATCAAAAATTTTCATGAGTGCTTATCTTTGGATGCAAGAATTCTGGATAATTTTTTATCTTTACACTCTTAAATTTTCTAGTTTCTTTCTTTAAAAAGGAAGTAGTTGTTACTTTTATACTTAGCAAAAAGAGAGGTTTAAAATATCAATTTATACAACTTTGCCTATGCCATTTAAGATAGCTAGGTCTGGGCTTCCCCCAAGTTCACAGCACACCCTTCTCTTCCGGGAAGTTCTTGCCCCTCGCCCAATTCTAAGGGAAGGGTCCTAGGAGACGTACAGTCAGGTCCCAGTTCAGACGCAGCCTCCTCAGAGGCTTTCCAGACAACCACCTAAAACGCCCACCTGCAACACTCTATTTTGTTTTAGACACAGAGCTTATCCTATTAGAAATCATTTTCCCGTCTTGTCTATTTTTTCTCTTTTCAGTGTGTGTGTGTGGGGGGGGGTCACTTTTCTGTCTTGTTTACTGCTGTGTCTCAGCACCTAGAATAGTATCTGACATGCAGTTTTCACTCAAAATAATAGCCACAGAACAAATGAAAAAGCCCCATGTGACTGCCTGTGTCTGGCCTTGGCTTAAAGGACAGGAGAGGAGACCCTGAGCAAAGCAAGACCGATCAGAAAATTTCCAGAATTTGGAACTTTTGAGGTGACATGTGACTGTGGGAGTCGCAAGGTGGCCACGTTCTGGCTTCTGGGCCGGAGGGAGAGAGAGATCGGATGACAGAGACAAAGAAAAGACACGGTCCAAGGCGGCAGGGAGCCAGGTCGGTCCCACAGCCTGCGGGGCCTGCTGCATCTCAGCCTTGGGTCATCCACCTTTATCATTACGTCCTGCGTTTCGGTCTAGACCAGCTGGGGCTGCTGCCTGCCACTTATAGCCAAGGAGTCCTAAGTAGTGTATCTGTGGCCACAGCCATGTTTTGAAAATCCACAGCAAAAATATTTTTGGAGGCAATACTCTAGAATGGTTTCCTCTGAGTGATGGGACGACCTAATTTCCTAAATTTTCTAAAACTAGTACGTGTCACTTTTATGACAAGGAAATAATACATATTTTTTCCCAAGAATCACAGCGTGGTAGGCCCCAGTAGGTCGTGTCAGTCCGTCCCTTTTGTTTTAGGGGGCATTGCTGAGAGGTTGCCCGGTGAAATGACCCCCACCTGCACACGGCTCTTTCACTGCCGTGCCCCCGGCTTTCTGATGCCCAGGCCTGTCTTTTCCCTACCGGGGACTCTTTGGCCACTCATTGTGCTTTTCATCCCGACATGCTACATTTCAACTATTTTTTCAACAATAAATTCCCTCATTTTGGTGGGGGAAAAGTTTCCTTTCATGGGCTAACTCCAGTGAATTGGGTGTGACTGTTGCACTGCTGTGTTGAGAGTTTCCACAGCGATACTGAGGCAGCATCTAGACTGGGTGAGAAAGAAGTGCCACAGTTGATGACTGAAGTCTTCCCAAGTTTTTGGGGAGGAGGGGCTGGGTGGAGAAAGTTCTGCTCTAACGCTGTCAGATGCAGGGCGAAGCTGGCTTTATGAGAGAGGGGGAAATGGCTGCACACTCAGGGGATCCATCGGAATCACACAGGCCTCTGTCCCTCGGGTTTATGTTAAGAGAAGTTCTGATGTCACTGTATGGTGATGGCATAATAAGGACCTAAAGAATGAGGCAGTGGCTGTACAAATTCTGCTTTGCTTTTTTTATTGCCTTTGTTTGAAATTTCTTCTTTTTTATATTTTACTTTTGTTTGAAATTTCATCACTTTTTTTTTTTTTTTTTTTTTGTAGCTTGGGGCCAAAGGGGCTGACTGTCATTAGGCTGGGGTGTCAGCTGATGAAGTCACCACAGGTGTACCAGGCACCACGGAGGCTGGAGTGAAGTGCTCGTGGAGGGTCGTCTCTTTCCAGGCTGGACCACAGTGTGGCTCTAATTCCTACGTAAGTCTCACTGAGCTACTGATCTGTCCCACCTGTGTCTTGAGTTGCATTCATCAGCCTCACCTAGTTTTAGGAGACCTCCTTTAATGATCCAAGAGCCCCCCGGGGTGAAGAACAGCGCTGCTTTGGGCCCAGTAAACCAGTGACTCAGGGAGGAAGTGCTAACAGTACAAAGAGCATCAGGAACAAGATACAAATTGTCACTTGGAATTCAGAGGGAGATTAAGCTGTTCCAAGAAGACTAGACAGGAGCCCAGAGGCCAGAAAGCACAGAAGGGACAGAGACTTTCCCTTTGTCCCCTGGAGAAGACGCTTGTCCCTCTCCTGACCTACCGGCAAACCCCTCAGGGGCACCTGCAAACAATTCTCACCTCCCTGGGCGTCACACTCCACCCTCCCTTTCACTCTCTAGGTAGGGAGGAAGTTTTCGGTTTGGTTTTGTTTTTTAAAACTCTGCAGCTGCCTTGGCGGAGGGCAGGCCCAGGCAGAGGCAATGGGACAAAGCAGCTTCCTCAGGAGGTCCTCTGGGAGTCCTGAAGGCTGGAGCCCACAGGGCTGAAGCGGTTTTAAATATTTGCGAAATGTCACCTCATTACGGACCCAGCTGCCAGTATTACCAGGATGGAGGGGAAGCTGAAGAGATGAGCCAAATGGAACTGGGAACTTCCTTTCCCACTAACTTAGATATTTCTAAAGATTCCAGAACTCAGATGTGTCTGTTAGCTGTGTGTCCACGCGCCTGTCATTTGCAAGTGTGGAGAATTTAGGTTGGAATAATGCAAGAGAAAGAGCAACGGGATTTTCTGACTCTGAAAATGGTTAAACTCTGAATTATGTAGGGATCGTTTCACCTCTGTAAATCTTCAAAGTGGAAGAAATTCCCTTCTGTCTGAATAATTTCTGCATATGTTCCAGGCTGCGCAAAGTGTGGAAATCCCTAATCTTGGAAAGGCCTTTACAACCCTGAACCCTTAAGCCCTTGCTCTTGCATAATGCATTTTTTGTTTGCTTGTTTTCAAAGACCCAAGTCTTTGTTTTATGTGGCAACCAGAGGTTACGCAAAGCACAGCAAAGTGGTTTCAGTTTGCACACCAAATCCTATCGGCAGTGGCTGCCTGGAGAGCTGTGCTAAGAACATTCTGAGGTCACATCTGGGCACTGCAGGGAAGAGTGCAACGATGGACTGGCAGTGCCTGCCACATTTCTGACATCTCGGCGTCATATCAAGGGACACCATTCAGATGCCTTAGACCCAGGGTTATGTTATTAAATTCTGGAAAATGGAGCGTTCATTATCAAACATCTTCTCCCAAGGAACTGACAATTGCAGCTGCCTCGGATACAGGTATCTTCTGTAAGAATTGATGTCTCTTATGAACTTATTGTGAATAGCAGAAGTAGACCTTCACTCTCCCTATTGTTCTTTGGGGCCTCAGGATTTTGTGCCTGGTATAATTTCTAGACTCCCAGTGGTCTCCCAGCCTTACCTTCTTGGGATCTATTCTCTACAAGGCTGATGGACTGAGCTTTCCAAATGGAAGCCCTTCTGTAGTTCCCACCACCCACAGCAGTTATTTGCTCCTACATAAGGTTCATCTTGATCTGGTCCTTGCTAGCCTACCAGCCCTGTTTCTTATCCTTCTTTTCCTCGGCACTTTATATCACAGCCAAGCTGAGCTCCTTGTTCCTCCTGACTCTTTCCACAGGGGGATCCTTCTATAGGGAGTGCCTGCTCCCCTTATATCTTCCCCCACCTCAAGGGTTGACTTAGTTGACCTCACACAATACATTTCCTTCCTACTTAGACTTGGTTAAAGGGCCCTTGTAAATCCCTTGGTGCTTGTTTGGACCCCAGCTGTGATCACAAGTTTGTCTATATCCTCTACTGGAGCTTTGAGCTCTTGCAGGAAGGAACCGCATCTTATTAGCTGTATCCAAACCACTAGGCAATGGATGCCCAAAGGAGGTGCTTGATCCATGCTTATTACGTGAGTGAATGAATGGGGTTGTGTAGTTCCCCCCAAATTCACGACATTAATGGTGACTTGGCACCATTAAGTGGACACGACCCATTTCCCCACACCGTCTTCACTGCTTTACCTAATTACCTGCTCTCCTGGCCCCGCACACTGCTTCTTTCAACGACAGTATTGCAAGACATCGAGGCAAAGGAGACGAGTGCCAACTATGAACCGTGTGAAAATCTAGAAATTCAAAGTCATTGAATCTTAGATCTAGAAGAGACCTTTTAGATAGTCTTGTTCAGCTCAGGTCTAGAAGGCAGAACTGACGCCTCACCCATGACTCCCTCCCTCCCTTCCCATCTTCCTCACTGTCAGTTTTGGAAAAAGGGGTTGTTTTCAGCAATTATAATGGCAGCTGTGAAAACTGTACACCCAGATTTCATGGTCCATGTGGTGGAAAATATTTAATTTTGATTTTGATTGATAACAGAAGTGAAAAGAATACGGAACCCATATTTTGGCCTAAATTGTGCAGTTCTAATTCCTAGATCACTTAACCAAAATTGTCCTGGTTTTATCACTTTTCTTTAAAAAATAACAGGGAACTCGCTCATTGGGAGGGGGAAGGGAGGTGGTTTGTTTACCTTGTGTAGCTGCGTTTTCTTCTCATAGTAGGCGATCACGGGGATGGCCGCTCGGTAGTAGGCTTCGAGGCGCTTGGCGATGGTGGCGGTGCTGTCCGCGCCTGGGCAACTCTGGCTTCTCTGGAGAAGGCGGCTGGTCATGGTGTCTGCTGAGCAGTCCATGCAGATCACCAAGTGCGGGTTTCCAATCTGGGGGTGGGGAGCACAACACGGTCAGAGATTCCATTCTGTGATGCTCCGGGCAGGCCTAGGCCTCCTACCTCTCCCCTTTCGTGGCCTTCTGATTCCTTTTGAAGTCCTAGAACTACATCGTGGCAGAGCTGGGACTGGACTTTGTGGCTCCTTATTTCCAAGTCAGTGGTTTCCCCGTGATGCCTCAAAGGTGTCTCTTGCCTTTGTCACCTCCTCTAATGCAGGGACCACAGTCACAATCTGTTCTGCACACTAGGGGGAGGGGCGCGTGTATGTGTGTGGTGTGTCCTTTCGGAAGCCTTCTCCAACCTACTGAGGCAGAGCTAATCACTTCTGCCTCTGCATCATCCCGTTATCCTGTACCAGTGGCATATCGTGCGACTGTGTCTCAGTTACGTGGGGGTCAGGACAGCATAATGCTCCAGCATACACTGGTTCGAGTCAGGCTGCTTAGGGTCAAATTCTGGTGTGGTGACTTGTCTCCGAGATGGTCTTCGATTGTTCTTCTCCCATTGACACAGAAGCCATACCTTGAATCTCAGCTGAACTGTATCTGTGTTGACCAACAGAATATAGTGGAACTGGTGTGGTATGCTTTTTAAAAAATATTTTATTAATTTATTTTGAGAGAGAGGGGAAGGAAGAGAGGGAAAGAAACATCAATGTGTGGTTGCCTCTTGTGCGCCCCCTACTGGGGAATTGGCCCACAATGCAGGCAAGTGGTATGCTTTTAGAAGCAAGATCGTAAGAAATTTTGCAGTTTCTGCCTGCTCAGCTGCCATCCAAGATGTCCAACCATTCTGACCTCTAAGATGTGAAGCAGCACAACCCAGCCACGTGGTCGGGGGCCATGTGGACAGAGATGCCCATGCAGTCCTTGCCTGTTTTAGACATACCAGCCCTGGCTCCAGACATGTATACTCACTCTTAGCCACTGATTGTATACACTCAGTAAGTATTAGCTATTATACTTATTTCCCCTAGTAGGCTACAGTCTCTGTGTGCAGGGGTTAGAAGGGCTCAGCTCCTGGTCCCAAGTCTAGCTTATAGTAGGTAGGTGAAATGTTTTAATGAATGAATACGGACGACATGATCGGTAGCAGGAGTCTCCCCATTTTCCCATGCTTCTCTTAAATGTTCTTTGCTGCTCACGTTTGTATCTGTGTTGCCTCTACTATCGACCCCAACCCTGGATCAAAGGAAACTGTCTTTTCCTCCTGATCTTGCAATGATCAGGCTGTGAGTAACACATGGATGCTTCCCGCCCCACTGCAGAAAGTGCCTGGGACAGATGGGAACAAAGTCAGGGTGGGGAGAATTCAGGTAACACACCGAATGGTAAGATGCTAGTAAGTGTTGATCAAATATTTATCTCCCCCACCTGATGGATTTACTTTAAGGAACAGAGTGGAAAATTTCCCCAAAATCTAGACAAGTGAAATAAACCTGTGGAATATGTCATGAAACTTCTGCACAAAGGGCTGGTTGAAGGTTTAGAAAAAAAAATGACCCTTGTCCACCAGCAGAGGGCGAGCTTGGGAGGCAGCCTAGGGTTCAGAGACAGAGTTCGACTCCCTAGAGCAATTTCTGGTTGGGGCTGCGGGAGAAGACTAGGCAATTTTTCTAGTTGGGGGAGTTTTCAGGCCATTTGTGACAACAGAGAAGATAATCAGGGACTCATTCAAATACAAACAGAGATAATGTGTATCTGAGCAGGAGCTCTCAGTAAATGACCCACTGGACCAAAATAAGCGCAGGAGGCAGAGGTAGAGGTCTCATGTTGATTCTCAAACTGTGGTCCTTATACAAGCAGTGCAAGCAACATCTGGGAGCTGAACTTATTAGAAATGCAGTCTCAGGCACAGTCCCGGACCTACTGAATTAGTCTGCAGTTTAAGAAGATCTCCAGGTGATCCTTCCCACAATAATTGCTTGCAAAGCTGCTCTACCAAGCCATTTACTTGTGCTGAGACTATGGGGTTTGTACTAACATGTGTCTTCTGGACTCAGCACTCCCTTCCTACATATTAAAGCTATTGAGCAGACATTCCATTTGGAAGTGGCCTGTACCACTGATGTTTTTAATACCTAAATTTTTTTTGAAATATTCAAATGAAATACCATTTAATTATTTTTCAAAGCACTCGGATTTACTGAAAGTCTTTTGGAATAGCTCTCCAGTTCCCAGCTCTGCCTCTGTTTTCACCGGATGTAGCTAGCCTCTAGCATCACACAAGTGGGAGAGTGCAGAACTCTGCCCTTGTCTGCATGAATCACAGACTTGGGGACAACGCCCTGGCCCCGACATCACCTGGCTGGTGTCCCTGGAATTCTGCCACAGCAGCACTGGGTACTCCCTGACCTTTGGGTATTCAGGGGACCTCTGTTGGGGCACAAGTGTGGCTAAGATTCCATCAGCAACGTTTCAGCAGCTAGGGGCTTAACGCCCATCCCTCCTTCAGCACCCAGCTACCAGGTACCATCTCTACTTTAAGGAAGAGGAAATGGAGGGTCACAGAGGTTAACTTGCCCAGCGTCACAGAGGCCTAACTCACTGGTGATAGTCCTGAGCCACTTGTGTGTAATTCCAAAGAAGGTGACTTTACCCTAGTGGAAGGCACCAGAGCTTTCAGAATGGGGTGCAGGCCAGATGACCAGTGGGCCAAGTGGAGCTAGCAGGAGAGGGCGGTGTTGGGGGCCATTTTGTTTCATTTTGTGGGAGCTGGCTCCTGGGATCTAGTTGGGGGTGAGCATTTGCCTTGGCTCACGGAGCAGCCACCGCAAGGGGGTCAGCCTCAGTGACCCGTGCTAATGGCTTCACCTTGGTAATTCCAGCAGGTTGAGCAGGAGGGGGAATTTACCCTGCTCTCCTCTGACCCCCACCTTAGTCTTCTTCTGATAAAGTGAGGACAGCAGCTAGACCATGTTTGCCAGTGGGCAGGGTCATCATGCCCTCCAGGAACTCTCTTGTTGAGAGTACAAGCTGTCTTGTTCTCTCTGTGTGCCTCTGTTTCCTCATTTTTAAATGAGAACAGTAATGGTTTCTACCTCAATAGTATGATTTCTTGGAGTAAATGAGTTAATACAAGTCAAGTACCTGGCCCATTACAACATGAATGTGAGCTAATATTATTTAATGTGGGTCTGGCAATGTAGTCATCCCTTTAAACTGTAAAAGTCCCTGGTGGTCAATTTCGGTTTATTTTTTTATATTTCTTTTTAGTTATAGATGAAAGAGAGGGAAACATCAATTTATTGTTCCACTTATTTATACATTCGTTGGCTGATTCTTTTATGTGCTCTAACTGGGATCAAACCCGCAACCTCGGTGTATCGGGATGACGCTCCAACAACTGAGCAACCTGGCCTGGGCTTCAGCTTGGGTTTAGAAGGACGCAGAGGCCCAGCGATACTTTTAGCCCAAACCAGTGCTCCAGCACACTTGCCAGTCCCTGCCCTGGGGACTGTGGGCCCCTGGTTAACAATGAAGCGGCCCATTCACTCTCACCCTGAGGCATATGCCCTTGGGGAACCCCACTGGAGGAGAAGTATCTGGGTCACTCCAGCATTCCTGAACACACAACCCTAATCATAATGACACCATCCCATCACCATTCTAACTTCTGCCCTCCACACTGCCATTATCCAGTTCAAAGTTCTACAAACAACCAAGAGTCAGATGAAGAGAGCAATGAATCTCAAGTGGAAAGTCCCAAGGGGTCTCCAAAGCTCCCCAAATTTTAAACAACAACAACAACACACCAACCAGAACATCCCTTGGCCAGGCTCATAACCTTTTTTATTTTTATTTTTATTTTTTATTTTTATTTTTTTTGCTAAGAGCTCATTCTGAAGCTTAGCATTCATTTATAAACAGAATCACTGATTCTGTAGATGAAAAATTATATGAGGCAGTTAAGAATAGTCAGGCTGAGGGAGAGTAATGCCATCGTTCCCACCTCCAGAAAAATTACCGTCATATTCAGGCTAAGGGCAGCATTCCAGCTAAGGGGCTCCTGGGAGGGAAAAGCCAAGAGCAAGTGCATGCACTTTACTTCTGTTAATATGTGTTTAGTTTGGCTGTTGCTGAGTAAAATGCTGGCTTAATACAGAAAAGCTTTTCAATTTCACGCTAGGGGGCTAGGCTAAGCACACGCCCCTCCTCAACATGATAAGAATCTATAGAGTGGGGATAATAATACCTACTGAGTAGGGTTGTAAAGATCCATAAAAGGACATGTAACGTCTGGTTCAGCACCGAGTACATTTTAAGTGCTCACAAAATAACAGCTATTATTCTGTTGGTTATGTATTCTATTAGGATTATCACTACATAAAAACAGGTAGAACAAATGCTGGAACAACATACATCAAAATATGAATAGGTGTTATCTCTGGTGATTAGTTATTTTATTTTATACATTTCTGAATTGCCTCATATCTATATAATTTTTATTTCCATGGTCACAAAATACTAATGATTTTGAAAATAAAACTGTAACAATTTTTGAACAACATATACAGGCTTATAAAAGTGTAAGGCACTTTTCAACGATTCCATCCAATCTTCCCAACAAGCACAGAGGTATCTATCTTCAATCTATGCTTTATAGAAGAGGAGATTGAGCTATGTGAAGTTCAAGGAGTTGCCAGTGAGTTACAAAGCCAGGCTCTGAATACAGGCACTATAACCAAGGTTTCTCAACTGGGGTGGCAGGTGGGATGGTGGTTAGAAAATCCAGCTTCTCCTTTATATTCTTGTCTCTGTCTCTCTCTCATACACACACAGCCCTGCTGACACCTTGCCCTCCCCTAATACAGAGGGCACAGATCAATTCAATGGAGGGGAAAAAAAGAGCCTTGGGAATGGAAGATAGGAAGATAATAGAGAAATGACATACAGACTTGGCCCTGAACTGTGGACATAGCTGTAGTTTGCTATGTCATGTACAGTAAGCCAAGTACGTAAATCCTCAAAGGCTTTTACATCTCAGAAAACTCAGCCATAGGTATGCAAAGTGTCAGCCTAACTAACTAACTGAATTGGACTTTTTTTGGCCCACAGATGGCCCTTCTGGCACGCCAGTCTCCATGACAGGGAAAGGTTGGTGAGATGTCTGTAGACTGGTTAAAACCAATCACAGGCCTGAACAGCTTCAAGAATAGTTGCATGCTTGACGAGTGTACAAGAAACATGAAAATCAGATGTTTGTATTCGTTTCTGCCAAACTTCAAATTAACTATGTGCCTGTAATTTGGAGGGGGCTGGAGCCCCTGTAGAGCATAAATAAATCAATAGCAGCTCATTTGGTGTTTGTAGCATCTTTTTCTTCAGGTCCAGTTTAAAACGAGATACTGTTTTAGAGGGTTGTATGTGTCCTCTTGCACACGACACTAATTGATATTAGAATCTTCTGAATTTACTGCACCCAGGGACAAACTCATGTCAATCTTGATCCTTGCACACATCTCCCAGTAGTATGTGAAAGGCCGTTTTGGCAGATACCTCATCTGAAGGTCACCGGTTCAGTAAGGAAGTGGCCCATTTGTATATTTTTTCCAGTGGCATCATGAATTTTAGCTTTGGTTGAAACTGTCCAGTCATCGTTAGGTTTCTTCTCTGACCCATTCTTACAACATGAGTGAGTCAAAGTCCTAGTTAGGTTTCCTCTCTGACCCATTCTTACAACATGAGTGAGCCTAGAGGACATTACGCTGATTGAAATAAGCCAGTCATGAAAAGATAAAAACTGTCTGATTTTCTGTATTTGAGAATTAAACCTCAGAGATAGAAAGTAGAACGGTGGTTGCCAGGGGCTGCGGAAAGGGGAAAATAAGGAATTGTTGTGTAATGGCTGGAGAGATTGTTTTAACAAACATTTATTATTTTTTAAGCTCGTTTTCAATTACAGTTGGAACCACGTAGTCTCAGGCCCAAGTCCCTCCCCCACTCCAGCCCCACCCTGATGGAGGCTCTGGAGCTGAGGGACAGTCTGTTGGCCCCTTCTTGCCAACTAAGCCAGGAAATTATTTTTTCTCTGACTCTGGTTAGGGGAAGGTGAGCAACTGTCCTCTTCCTCTAAACATTTAGATGCCATCTGAGGAAGTTAAATAAAACGGAAGCTCAGAGGAGGTAAAACAACCCCCCAGGGACATACGGATACAGTCTACCTGAATCAGCATGGCAGCGTTGGAGATGGACGGGGATGGACTCCTGAGTCTCGGTCTGAGCAGCAGCGGCCACGTCCTAGCTGTGTGACTATGGGCAAGTCCGGTAACCACTTCGGGCTTAATTTGTCACCGTTAGCAGAAAGACAATACCTCCTCTGTCTATTTTAAAAGGTTACTAAAATATATGTAACAAATGACATAATACATATGAAAATGTTTTAAAACTAATCTATAAGATAGTTACATAAATATCGACCCTTGCAGGCTCTGGAGTTTTTGTTAGATAAATGGGACACTTGTCTTCCTCTTGATTGGACTTTGTAAAATTAGGGGTGATGTGTGTAAAGTGTGTAGCACAGGACCCAGCGCAGCTCAGGTTTGATAAATGATAACGAAACGGTTTTCACCTACCGCTGCGCCCCTGTGAGTGGCGCCCCCTGGTGGACAGGGAGGGACATGGGTGTTTATGGTGGTGGGAGTTTGCAGCAGTGCGTGTATTTGATTCTGCCTGGTAGCACCCATTCCCCTGCGTCCTTCTGAGGACACTCCTATTTTTCCTTGGGTAATTTCCCTTCCCCTTCTCAGTCTGTGTGATTCAGGCGCGGTGCCCGTTCTCCCTCCTCTCCTCCAATCCCTGCCCTGGCCTCCAGTCTGCAATCAGTACGTTCTGGGAGGGTCCATCGTAGGCCCTTCCACCTTCCCCTTGGCCTCAGTGATTGGCTCAGTGATAGACCCATGACCTGGGAATCGAGGATAATGAAAAACACAACCCTGGGTCTTTTCATTGGACACTTTGGGAAATAGAAACACTTTTCTGGGAGGTAACTTAGATCGTGGCAGAGAAGCCTGGAACTGGGAGAAAATGAGGACAACAGAAAGGAAAGTCAATCCAAGAACTAGAAAAAGTCAGACAACTGATGAACAAATTTTAATATGCAGATCCAATGAAGTGCTGACCACTCCTGGATGGTTTAGTTACTCGAGCTGCTAACTCCACCATCACTACCCCTTCCCTTTTTCCCTACTTGGTGTTGAGTTTCTGCCATTTATAACTGAAAGTTTTGATTCATGTAATTGAGACAGCAATTTTGAATTTCTCTCCCAAACTCAATGAAATCCCATGTGTTTCTTCTGGGATAATCCCCAAAGCAACACTCACCCTCCGTCCGAACTCTTCGCCTTGCTTCACTTCCCGTGGATAACCGTCCACCAGGAAGCCCTGGGTGTGGCCGAGGCTGGTCACCATGGCCTCCCTCAGCAGCTCCAGAATGATGCCCTGCAGCAGAGGGACGGCAGTCAGGGTCTGACTCTCCCCCAACAACACAGCATTTGCCAGGGGTCTCCTAGTGCCACGGCGCAAGTGAGAAAGCTGCGGACAAGACCCACAGCAGACAAGCAACATACGCTCCGTTCTCAGTTCTAAGTCTCACTCTCCCCCAATCCACATTCTAATGTCTATGAAGTTGGCAGGTATCTTACAATCGGTGCTGGGCACAACGTAATTGTTGGTGTTTTTTTCTGTCTGGTATGTTTGTACTAGTTACTTTTACTGGGGTGTCTTAAAATAATGGCATCTTAGGTTACATAAAACACAGTGGCCACACTTCACATGGTAGCACCCCATAAATTAGCATACTGGCAGCTTAAAACTAGGCAAAACATGGTAGAAAATGCATTTTAGTGTTGAATTTTTTCCAGTAAATATTTTATAAAAGTTGACACCCACTAACTCGAGACTTTCAGGAGATATGAAGGAGCATTTTCTAGCAATATCGCTTTCTGTTAAAATCTTTGATCTGACCCGTGCTTATAGCAAATAAAGGAGGAGAGCTGTGGGGAAGGGTGGGGACGGATACAGGAACAGTGCACGCGGCTGCATAGATGGGAGGGGTTCTGCTCCCTGACTCTGGCTCTGGCAGGGTCTTGGAGGATGCAGCTGACACAGGGGTGGTCAGAAACTATCACTAGATAATGGTGAATTAACTCCTCATGAAGTTTATATTCTAGCGAGATAGACAGGTAATAGATGAATAAATAAATACATAACAAAGAGTCAGCTGGAGAGAACTACTAGGAACAAAATTAAAGCTGAGGTGAGAGACACAGGATGGTCAGGGAGGCCTCTTTGATCAACTGGGACAGTAACGTAGGGATCTGGATGCAGTAAAGGAGTGAGCTGCGTGATTCTATGAAGAGCACCTGGGCAGAGGAAAGAGCAAGTGCAGAGCCCCTGTGGCAGGAACACCCTGGCCAGTGGGAGGAGCAAGGAGGAAGACAGGTCGGTGTGAGCGAGGTGAGCAGTGGAAAATAGTGTTGGATGGGGAGCTGGAGGCCAGAGCCACGGGAAGGACTCTGGATTTAATTTTAAGTGTGGCGAGGAGCCACTGGAAGGTTCTGGGGAAGGGACTGACACAATATCGTAACACTTTCAAGAAATCATTCTGTCTGCTGTGAAAAGAGCAGAGTGTAGGGAGAAGAGAGTGGCCACGGGGAAGTGGCTCCGAGGCAACTGCAATGGTTCGTTCTCTTTTATGAGGGCCATTGCGTCTCCCAGGTGGGAAGCCGACTGCGGCTGGTGGAGGAGGAAGCAGAGCTCTGCTGGCCATGGGGGACCGCACCGCACAAGCCCCAGTACAGACAGACCCTGGGACTTAGCATGGCGGACTGAATGTTTTTGTTCCTCCTGGCATCCAGCTTCTCAGAGATGGATGGTGACTTGAAAAGAAAAAAGTATATAAAAGATGATACATATTCTTTACTTAAATTACACAAGGAAGATACCAAATTTCAAGATAATGTTATCATACTCCCCCAAATAATAGAGACTTTATTTTCTGTTTTACAGAGGGCTGTAATTCTAGGCTCTCTTGTACCAGGCTCATCTCTGCTTTAAAGATTTTAATTCTAAAGTGGGAACCCATTGCGGGGGGAATCTGAGGCTAATATTCAAGGAGCTGGCAGGGCAACGAGACAGAGGGAACCTGGGCCCAGACAACGCAGACCTGCCCATCTCCAGACTGCCACCTAAGGGAGAAATAAAATGCAGCCTCGGTCCTTCCGGGTGTCTTTGTTCCAGCAGCTCAGACTGAACGCAACACAACACAGTGCCTCCCCCCGCCGGGGAGGCAGCTGCTGCTTACTGAGGGCACCAGGTCCCCGCGTTCCATGATGTCTCTGATCAGTCTGCTTCTCTCAGATTCCGACAGCAGCTCGCTGCGCAGGAGCTCACCGGTCGAGAGGTGTGTGAACCCATATTTTTCCACCAGCTTTTTACACTGAGTGCCTTTGCCGGAGCCCGGGCCACCTAGAGAAGAAGTCACGCATCAGACATGCATCCTTAAGTCTGGTGTGTCTCACTTTCAACTACATTCACCATGGTGGGCAAGCTTCGGTGCCTCCTTCTTTAACATGTAACAAGCACTTTGATTTACTGGGAGCTGTGCTGGGAGATGTGGGTACAATGGAGAATGGGTTCCAGTCCTCGCCCTCAAAGAGCTCACTGTGCGTGAGGTGGGGGCAGCGTGGGGGCAGAGGTTACAGACCAGCAAGCAGTCACCATAGGTGGTCTAGCGGAGTGGTGGGGGCGGGGAGCTGAGGTGGCAACAGGGCTTCGAGGTCTGCAGGACGCTCCGCTCCTTCGGTAGAGATCCAAGTCAGAGAAGTTTCTTGGGGAACCAAATCTGCCTGTGAGCGCTCTAGTGAGTGCTCAACAAATGCTAGCTCTTAATTTTTAAAATTGCCTTCACTTCCAAACAACTGCAAACTCACAGAAGACTTACAAGTAGAGTAATAAAAGCTTTCTGAAACATTTGAGAAAAAGTTGCCGAACTGATGCCTCATCACTATAGAATACTATGGTGTCATTTCCTTTGAAAAAGGAGCCAAGCACGTGATTCTGCATATAAGTACATCTGCAGACCCCTTTGAATTTCAGTGGAATTATCTCAATTGTCCCAATGTCCTTGAAAGCCAATGGATCAAGTTCTAAGTCATGTGTTGCCTTTCGTTATCTTGTCCTTCTGGTCTCCTTCAGTATGCAAGAGTTCCTTCATTTGACAGTTTTGAAGATTCTGCAGTTATTGTGTAATGCCCCTTAATGAGATTTTCTGCTGCTTTCTGGTTATTATTATTAATTCTGATTACCTACCATACTCCTTTGATGAACATTACACATTTGCCTCTTTCCATTACCTCTCCCATTTCAAGTAGTTGCTAAGTTTTAATATTTTACATCGGAAAATAATAATTGCAACCTTTGCCAAGAGCTTGTGGTACTGGCTACTGCTCTAAGCATTTCACGTGTATTAATTTAAAACAGTCTTAAGAGTCAGGCACTATTATTATCCCCATTTTACAGATGGGGAAGCAAAGACCAGAGAAATGAACTCCACTGACTCAGGCTGGTAAGCAGCATGTTTAGGACTCGAAGCCAGAACTCTGGCTCACAGGCACCCCCTGCTCCCTTCCCTGCTGTGGCAGAGCTCGGGTCCTCATGTTCACGGACATGGCCGTCATTCGTTCTGCACAGCAGGCGTGGGAGAGGCTTGGAGTCCGGCACACCTGCCGGCAGGATGGTTTGCTTGAAAAGCACATCACTTCCCAGCTCCATAGCATTTAATAGCTTCTCATTCCCCACAGAATAGAATCCAACTCCCAGAGGGGCATTCGACCTCCCAGAATCTAGTTGCGTTTAACCTCTCCAACGCTGTCATGTCCAACCACATACCGTCCTTTCAATGAACTACACTTTTCCAGGCCACTGTGCTTTTGCTCTGCAAGGGCCTCAGCCTGGAAGTTCCCTCCTTCTTCCTCTTCATCCCTTCTGCCATAAATGAGCCCTCTTACCCTCGCCTCCAGTGGAGTGAGTGGTTTACAAAGCACTTGGGTGCCCTTGGCCCGTCTTACCCTTGGTCTCCACGTCCCTCACTAGCATAGTGCCTCGCACACAGTAGGTGCTACATTAATGCTGCCTAAATTGAGGTTTTCCTGTCAAGGGTAATGTTGAACCTTAAAAATGCACAAGATGATTGAAATTTTAGTATGATAGTGAGGATTTATGACTTATTGTCCAATTTTCCTGGCTTGCCTCTCTTCATATTCAAAGCTGCTTTCTTGGGACGTTTGGCAACTTCCCTCTTGAGGGATGTTAGTTGTGTTTCTCATTGGTAGAAGGGCTTCTTATTCCCTCTCCTTTGCCTTGAAAGAGAGTAAAGTTAAAGCCCACATTTTCTACCTTCTGCTCATCCACACAGCTGCTCTTAGTCAAGGGGGGCGGGGTCAGCTCCCTCTCAGTGTTGTTTTGGATGGGTAGATGCCACAGGGAAACAGAGGCTCGCCAAAACAGTGCGGGCCACTTAGAAGGAGCAGGTGATTGCCTTGCTATGGCTGCATCCGCTCCAAGTACTGCGGCTCCTGTCTGCTCAGGTAGCTGAGATGGAGCGTGTGGGAACACAAGAATGCCACTCAAGAAGGAGTGCTTCCAGATACCTGCGTAAGGGGAACCAGGAGCCGAGCTCCTGCAGAGACCACGAGGGCTTCTGGGACCAGATTTACCTAGAAACTCTTTCGGGGATGGCTGGAAGCCGTCGTGTGGAAAAGATATTTTCAGACTTGGCTTACAAGGCCAAAATGCTGAGTTCCAGTTATTTCTCTTCTTTCACCATCCTACTAATACAACTATTACAGTTTTTGGTCCTCTAAAATGTTATTTAATAAATCGCAACACAAAGGCAATTAAAAATCTTCAGCTCAAATTAACAACAGCTGTGTGTTAAGTGGCAGCTGCTGCCCCGATAGGAACCTTTCAGACCTTTTGTGGGAGCTGCAGCTGCAAATTCTTAGCATTCTTTGGCCAAATGGTGCAGGCACAGTGGAATTTTAAGTAATCTGCACAATTCCTTGATTCTTCCATGGCTCCAAACTGTAAAACAGTGATTTTTATCACTGCCATGAAGACCCATCAACTGCTAGCAGAAATAGTTTTCATATACTGTCACTTGCGTGTCTTTGAGGCCTTAACTAATGACTTTTAAATAAAAACCAATGGGGCCTTGATATTCCTCTAGGATACTTTGCTGCTTGGCAAAAAAATCATTTGAGATGCCACATATCAGAATGAGTGGGCTGCACTCTCTGGTGACAAGATGATTGATAGCAGATGAGGAGCTGTCACATTTATGTCATCTCACTGATTTTTAGTGTGTCATTACTCAAGGCTTAAACCCCTGACCAAACCTATACCCAATATGGCACGGTGTGATTCACAAAGAGAGTATGGAATATGAGAATCCATTTTAAAGGGGTCTGGCAACACTTCCAAAAGAAAAAAAGGGTGAAAAATCTTTTTTTTCCCAACCTCCAGGGTAATTTAAAATTTTTTTTCATGTGAGGCCAAGGTGCTATATTGTGAGAATGAAAACACTGTGACCTCCCACTTCACAGCTTGGGGTATTATTTCCCCCTAAGTTTCCCACAGCACTGCATGGAAGGGAGGGAGAGAGGGAGGAAGGGAGGAAGGAAAGAAGGAAGGAAGGGCGGAAGGAAGGAAGGAAGGAAGGAAGGAAGGAAGGAAGGAAGGAGAGAGGGAGAGAGGAAGGGGCAGTTGCAGAAGATTTGCCAGCCCAGGCGCCCATGACTGTATCCTCACTCAGGCATTCTCTTTGAGGTGGAAAGTGGCTGCATCTCCTCAGCATGCCCACCTGAGCCGTGGTTTCTAGGGTGCTTTTTTATTTACTGGAGTAACCTTCTCTTAAGGAGACAGCTCCTGGTTTCCTTAGCTGAGCCCCGCCAAGAAGACCTCCACCTCCTAAGCAACTGTGGCAGGGTGCTTGGCCTCAGGGTAGAAAGGACGAAATGGCAAAGCAGTATCTTGCGGTGCATGCTGCGCTCAGAAAGCAAGCTCAAACAGATAAGGAGGTCAGGTAGATAATTAGCTGACCCCTGATCCGAGCAAGTGCACGTGTGTAGGTTTCTGTTATGCTTTCATTTCTATTTTTTTATCCTCAACCAAGGACATTTTTTCATTGCTTTTTAGAGAGAGAGAAAGGAAGAGAAAGAAACATCAATGTGAGAAAGAAGCAACGATCAGTTGCCTCCCATATGCACCTGGACCAGAGATGGTACCTGAAGCTGACATCAAACCCGAAACCTAGGCAAGTGCCCTGATTGGGCATCAAACTCACAACCTTTTGGTTATGGGATGACACTCCAACCAACTGAGCCACACTGACTTCGGCTTTGCTTTTATTTTTAAAGATTTTGAATAGTAATGGTATCGAGCAGGTTATAATGTCCTTTGTTGACATTTTATTGTATCTTATTAACTGTAGGATGGAACCTGGAATTAAACATGAGGCCTATTAATACAGCTCTTCATTTGACAAATATCTGTGGGGCAGCTCGTACAGGTCAGACACTGTGCTAAGCACTGGGAAGAAAAAGACAGAGGTTCTGTCTTTTCAATCAGAGAATTCACCATCTAATGGGAAGATGGCAGGTGAACCCAGTGTCACAGAACTGTGTAGGGCTGCCAACCTGCCTGTGAACAGCACTGCCAGGGACTCCTTGCCAGGCAGGGGAGGAGGGGTCGATGGGCATGCTCAAGGACCTTTGTCAACCCAGAGGAAAAGAGGAAGAGAGGGGATAAGGCTAAGTTTGGTGTACTAAGTGAAGTGACTGGAGCATGAGAGAGTCCTGCAGAGAACAGCGGGGGGGGGGGGCATGTGATGTAGTGGTGTCGCTGGAAAGGGGCTGGGGCCGAGGCATGCCTGCCCTGGCACAGTTTGGAATGTGCGGTTTCTTCACTTCACGCAGGAAAGATTTCTCAACTCAAGTCCAGGTGATTGAGAGTATGTTTATTAAAGCCGGGGACATTGGAACGAAGTCATACCTTAAGATAGAAAAAGGCAAGATCACAGTGACAGGAGTGAATTTGGGCTGGGCTGCCTAGACTCAGAAAGGAAGTTGCAGTAACAGAAGTGAGCCGCCCTGGGCTGCCTAGACTTCCTTTCCCAAGTCTAGGCAGCACAGTGTGAGCAGGGCGATTTAAGCTGCTCACTCTCTGGTTGGGGAGGAGAGGTGTAACCCATTTGCTCCTAAGTGTTCTTGGTTAGGGAAAATAAGACCTTGCAATGTATTAGCTGGCTGTTAATTGCTCCACCTTTATTTAGCTATCTGTCTCAGTCTCCCTCATTCCTCTTGTCAAGTAATTTCCTAGCTTGTTACTAACCTGCTTTAGTGGAATGTGCACAGGACAGATACGCCTAGTAATAAACCCTGGCTCTGACACTTACTAGTCTTGTGGGTATGGATGAGACTTTTCCTTTCTCTGAGCATTAGCTTCCTCATCTGTAAAATGGGTGGGGAGAGACAAGAACCGAAGAGACAAGGAGAGTTCTCTGCCTCCTCCTACATTTGACTCTCCTTCATCCTCCTCTCCCATACCCAACCAGTTGCTAAGCAACTTTGAAAGGTCAAGTCTACCTTTGAAAAGTGGAATCTACATTTGAAAATTTCCCTTATCCTATCTCTTTTCCAAGAAATTGGTGCTTGGTAAATGCTACTTATACTGAGGGGAAGTTGCTCCCCCCTCTAGCCCCTTCTGAGTTACATCCGTAGGCTGTCAGTCAGCGTATTGGGGCTTGAATGAAACATAGTCCAACAAGTCTGGGGACCAGCCATCACTTGAAGATATCCAGACCATGTGCAGGTAAGATACACATCAGTGTGTGTGCATGAACACACACACACACAGATTTGACAGTACATGTACAAATACATGAATCTGGTTTAGAAAACTCATAAAGTTTTTCTCTAAGGCACAGCGTTCCTTGGGTTTTAACTTCTCTTAGCAAAGCTTTCCAGGCCTTAACTCCCATCTCACCCCAGCCTCAACGTTCTCTAAACCTCTCCGGCCCCAATGCCCTTCATCACTGACCCAATTGATCTGGCCGAACCTGAGAGTTCATCGTTCTGTCAGTCTGTGCTCCTGCTTGGATCAGGTTGTCTTCTTCCTTTCTCTTTTCCCTTGACCTTTTCCTCAGCTGCTCTCTGATCACTCGGTCCTCACTGTGGCCTCATTGAGTTGGTCCACACCCTTTGGGATCCACTTACCTCTCTGGCCAGCTGGACACCAGGCCCTTTCTAGTAACTTTGAACCCTTTGCTCCCTTCAAATTCTATTGTGCCTGCCCTGAGAACCACCAGCCTGCGCTCTCTACCCAACCCACCATTCACTTTATAAGCACCTATCCTGGGTCGGTAGGAATTTTCTGAGTGTCAGAAAGCCAAGCCAACTGGGTCATACTATCTAATTTCATAATAGCTTTTAATGCTTCTTGGCAAATATATTCCTCTTTTGCTGATACCACATCGGATGTCCATGGATTCTAATATATTTTCCCCCACTGCCCTCAAATCCCCAAACATAGTTTTATTTCCCTCCTTCTTCTGAATTTTCAATCTGTCTATTCACTAAAAAGGTAAAGATTATTTTTTCCCTCAACATTATCAATACATATGTTTCTTCTAACATTTCTTTCTTCTATTTGGAAGACTTTATACAACTATTCGGCCTAAGGCTGACTTCTCTGCTTTGGCTCTTGTAACATTTTCCTTCACAGTATTTTTCATAGTATATAATAACTGTATATTAACTGTATATAACATATTATATATTATATATGTACATAATGTATAATTTCTATATATTATATGTATATAACTATATACATACACACATATATTTACTTAAAGTCTGCCTTCCATATTAGACTCTGGTCCACAAGTATAGGATGTGGGTATGTTTTGCTCACCATGGTGCTCAAACACAGTGACTAAAACACGGTGGACAATTTGTAACAGTGGCTGAAAAAATAAATAATTTACTGATGAGTGGATTCTCACCTCCTGCCTACTCTAAACTCTTCACCCTCTCTCTCATGCACATTGAATTTATTCCTCTCAGTCGGTGCCAGCTCTTCTCTCTTCTGTATAACAACATCTGTGGTTTTCCCCAATGCAAATAAAAATATTTCCACCATGGTCCGCATCCTCCAGTTGTCCTTACAGTCTTTCCCTGTTTTCCCAGTAGCCTAAAACTGCCGGTTTCCATTTCCCCCTCTTCTGTTGATGCTTTTTACTTCTGTAAGCTACCTTCTGCCCTCATCACTCTCTGAAACTGGTATTTTAAAGTTCAACAGTGATTGCATAATTGTTCTATAATTTAATGACCTTCTTCTTCTTTGCTGATAGCCTTTATTATCTTTGACTCTTCAGTGGCATTTACCACTGCAGATAAGCTTGAAATTTCCTCTTCCCTTGGCTTCCAGGACATTCTCTTCCTTCCTTTGCCAGGGAGAAGCTCGCAAGTAGAAAGGCTTTATGCTGGGAACCCTACAGAAGTGTGCACAGTGTCACAGGCAGTTGTTAAATAGGACCAATGTCTAGGAGCTGTGTGGCCCCCCAAAAGTTTCAACTCTATTCCCTTCTCCGTAGAAGGAACAGTGAACCAAAGCACTCGAGTTCTCGGTTCACAGCTCAGACCTTTATCTGGTTCGATGACTTCGATCAAATTTCTCATCCTCTCTGAGCTTCAACCTCTTCAATTACAAAATAAGAATGATTATAATGCCTATTAGCTGTGATGGCAAAATGAGGTAATACGTGTAAATTGCTTGGACTAGTAGCTGATACAGTGTAACAGTGAGCACCCTGACTACTATCTGTTAAATGAGGCAGGTGGTGTCAGTGAAGCTGAACCAAACTCCTGGCTCGAACACTCCATGTGCCTAAAGATCAGATGCGGCATTTTTATATAGTGGTACTATTTTATCATCTTTAAGGCTGGATAGCTTGTGAAGGTACCAAATGTCCTCTGCAAATCAAACAATCCTATGTTTAGATGGTCCATGGAATTGTTTAAATCTATCAGATTTTTAACCCTTGAAATACAGGGTCCGGCACAAATCATGCCCTGTTTTGTTACAAAATCATAAGCACGTAATTCTGTAGCATAACAATATCACACTCAAGCACACCATATGAAATGTTAGGTGAAATGTTCAAATTAAAACTATAAATCATTACACCCATATCATGACCCGACCAACCACACTCATGCAGGAGTTACTTCCGCCGGGCCCTGTGTTTCTTTCACTGTACATGAAAATGGGCTCCAAGGATGGGTTCAGATGTTTATGACTTAATGATTCCCTTCAGAGGAAAGCTCTTACGCCATCAGATCATAAACCGACTGTGCCCTAGGAATGATCCTCAACCACTGTGGGCCCCTGAGTCAGTCTCTTTCAACATTCTGTGTTTGGGATGAGCTGTATCACCATGCTGAGTTTCTGCAGGCTGTTGCTAGGAATTGACTCTCTCTGACTGGAAACAATTAGGAAAAATATATCTTTATCCTCAGACAGTATTTCTATTAGCCTGAAATGCACTGCTGCTTCAGGTTATTTGGTGATAGGATGAAATATGCTAGTGATAAGATCAGCTGAAGGTTATAAGAAGGAACTTTATATGGGACTGGAATTTCTTGATGGCACAGACTGTGCCTTATTTATCAGTGCCTGGTGTACAGCAGGCACTCAACAGTTGTTAGATGAATGAATGAATGAATGAATGCATAGTGAACAATCTGGGAGCTTCGGGAAGGTAGGCCTGTATATGACATTGGAAATCAGGAGACTTTTTCCTGGATCATTCCTGCATTGGCTTACCTGAGTGATCTTGAGAGAGTCACTTTGTCTCTTTGGATGCTAGCTTTCTGGTCTATGAATTGAGGAGTCTGGATTAAATTAGGAGTCTCTTGTGCTAGTTTGTATTCCTCTTCCTAAATATTCCAGCTTCCCTTCCATAGTGCTCCTTCCTGAGAAAAGGTTACTCATCCCCACCTTTTTGAACTTGAGTTCCCAAGTGACTTGCTTTGGCTAATAAAATGTGGGCAGACGTAGATATGTGTCATATTTAGGCAGAGGGTTTCTTTTCTTTTTTCTCTTTTTTGCCAGTACAAGGTTTTCCATGTTTCTTTTCTCTTTGTCACGATACTGGCCGTGTTTAGATAGCAGGGACTCGATCAGCACGGTCACCAGAGTAAAGCCCAGGCAACTGCTGATGAGCATGTAGCATTAGTCCAGACAAAGAACAAGAGAAAGAGGAGGAAGAAGTGGAGGAGGAAACAGCTTTGTTGTTCTACCCTACAGAGATTTTAGGAGGGCTTATTTGTTACTAGAGTATAACTTAACTACTTCTGACTGATGCTCTCCCCAAATTTACTGTGTATCAGAACCACCTGGGGAATGAAAAACAGTCTTGAATCAATCTGGGAACCTCTGGGGTTGAGGCCTGGGAGTTGAGTCTTAGAAAGTTCCCCCGGGGAAATGCACAGACAGCTGCAGTTCACCCTGAAACTGTGTAAGGAAGAGGCAGCTGTGCTGACGGGTGGACGGAGGGCAGATTCGTGATAAAACGAGCCACAGTCCAACGCAACGCTCTCGGCGGGGTCCACGCGGCGCATATGCAGGTGCTAACCACAAACTTCTCTCAGCTCTGATAGACGTTTGAAATATTTTCATGATAAAAAGATGATCTTTTAAAAAAATTCCCCTGGTGCTTCTGATGATTAGTTCCATTTGGAACTTGTAGACGAGAAAAGCAATTTGTGGTAAACTCCCAGTGGTCACTGCAGGGAGTCTTTGTTGATACTTAATATTTACAATGTAATAATCCCGAGATAATGATTCTATCATGAATTAATGCCTGGCATGATGGGTAATAAAAATCCTCATGCCTTATCAATAGAAGGGCCATCCTGTCTCTTGCAGATGAAGGGAACTTTTTGTTTTCTCAACACCAAGCCTGAGAAAACAGGAGGGGACAGTGGCCTATTTTGCACCAGTGGAGGGAGTGGTTCCGAGACAAACACGTTTGAGAGGTCATTGCAGACTGTTCAGATAAAGGTGTCCGGTTTGCAGTGCTTTTGACTTGGTATTTGACCTAGTAAGTCTTCTCTGTGTTCTGTTTGTAATAATTCACTTAATCCGAACAGCTGTTTGAAGTGGGTGAGATTTGTACCCTGTCATGCCAATGAAAAACTGCCGAGGGCCACTGTGCCTTGGTAGCTGCTAAGCTGTGGAGCTGCTCATGTGAGGAAATCAGACAGACTTGTTGTTCAGAAATGCACCGCAGCCTTCAGTCAACCAGGAGCGGGGCTTTCTCCGGGGCCCGGTGAAGTCCAGGATGTGCAGTTCAATATTGCTGAGACATCCCTACACCAACACTGCCATTGCGTGTCTAAAACTCAAACTGACTCAGTGTCCTGCATTTTCATTTGTGATATCTGACAACCCTGTCAGGCCCCATCACTTACTAGCCTGGTGACTTTAGGGATATGATTTCATCTCTGTTTTGACAACTCCAACAGTCTATGATTTTGTGAATCATAGCTAAAACCCGCCACAGGCAGAGTGAGACATGCAAAATGTTTCATTCAGATGAAACTCTGAGATTGGATTCCACTCTCTAACTCTTACATCAACAGAAGACAAGGAAGGTTCAGGTCTTGGGTGAGAGAAAAGGGCAGGCACCATGGTGTGGGCTCCTAAACATTTCTGCCCATGCTCCTCCCTAACCCCCCTCTCCACCGTGCCCCGCTCTCTACCCTATCCCCTCTCCACCTTACCCCCTCTTCACCCTACCTACTTCCCATCTTATCTCCTCTTCACCCTACCCCCATCTCCATCCTACCCCCATCTCCACCCTAACCCCCTCTCCACCTTAACCCCTCTCCACCTTAACCCCCACTCCACCTTAACCCCCTCTCCACCCTAACCCCCTCTCCACCTTAACCCCTCTCCACCTTAACCCCCTCTCCACCCTACCCCCATCTCCACCCTAACCCCCCTCTAACCTACCCCCATCTCCACCCTACCCCATCTCTACCCTACCCTCTCTACCCTACCCCCATTTCCAAACAGGGACCAGACAGGGCTTCCAGCCCACCTACAAGGAAACACCATTAAAAACCTGTCATTTGTTCTTCACCTGGCAGTCTCCAGGGCCTGTTTCAGACACAACTCACCCACCTGACAGACTGGACCCTTCCAAGGTGCTTCACGCCCAGCTCTGCCTGTTTTGGTCTCTGAATTCTTGGACTTCATCATTCTAGAGCACTCTGTCCCTTCCACATTCTTCTTAAACTTATGAAGCCACCTCATTTCCCTTTTTGTAGCCCCTGCCCTATGATCTTAGGCATGCATTAAATGAATATAATTGGCAATTTATAAACTTAGTCTCTCCCTTTTATTTTTCCTACTTTTATAGAAGATAGTTTTTCTCTACCATGAGAGAAGTGCATGCTTTTTACGGAAGATATAGATAATTTAGAAAAGTAAAAAGAAAAAAAATTCTCATGACCCTAAAGGTAACTGATGAAAATATATTTTGTTTTGCATCTTTGCAGCCTCTTCTCTGCATGTTGTTCTCTGGTCTGGTTTTCACTGGGAATCCATCTGCTCTGCTATTTCTCCTCTTTGGGCCTCTGCATTCTTATCTGAAATACACTTGCTGGACTTGGTAAATTCCAAGGTCATTTCCTGCCCTACCAGTCTATGTTTCTGTTTTTGTCAGAGAACTTGGAGAATATTTGTGCTTACAGTTTTGTACTGTGAAAGGAAGGGAGGGTATTTAAGACAGGCAGGGGCATATTTGGTGGATGTTAGTTGTATTACGTCTGGGTTTTGGGTTCAATTTGGGGCCACACCATAGAAATTGATTCATCTGTACTGTGATGAGAATATAAAATTGGTATTACCTTTCTGAAGGGCAATTTGGTTAATATAAGTCAGAAGTCTTAAAAGTTTCCATATTAATGAGTTTATCCTAAGGGGGAAAAACTGTTTTCATTTCATAGACACTCATTACAGCATTTTTAATTAAAGCAAAAAGTTGGGGGGAAATGCACCACAACAGGAATAAACTGAGTAAGTTATGGTGCAGCAATACAAAGGAATAGTATGTAGTCATTAAAACGATGTGTTCAAAGAAGACATACAAATAAATACATACTGTATGATTCCATTTATATAAAGTTCAAAACTACCTATGGCTTCCTTTTCGGGGGCAGTGGATAGAAGGGGGCTGAGGGAGCCTTCTGGGATGCTGGTTGCATGTTCATCCTTGGTCTGCATGTTGGAAGATGGGTATGTCCGCTTAGTGAAAATTCATCAAACTAAGCACTTGTGATTTTAGGGTTTCAGTTTAATTATAACACATCTTTTTAAGATGATGTATTCAATTTTACAACTTTGGAAGGATGCCCATGGCATTTTGTTAAGTACAAAGAGTATGTTTCAAAGTTGTGGGACCTCACTTTGGTGAAAAATGTACATTTCTGACTGAGTCTTAGGAAGACCTTCGTAAGGACAGAAACTGTCCAACAGAAAGAGACCCTCTCACCTGCAGGGGAGACCAAGAGAAGAAGCCAGTGCCCTCTGCTAGGGCTCAAGGCTAGGCCAGTCTCTGCCAAGTTTGCTGACACCACAGTGGGGTATGGGAGAGGAGGGGTGGCATTACAGAGGCTTTGGTGGGTAGCCCAAGAGGCATCGCTGGGCAGCCCCCAAAGCAGCATTTCAAAAGTAGGGCCGCAGCCCCTGCCCACTTGTCAGGCTGCCGTCCTGGTTTTGAGAGTGGACTATAGACTTCTTGGAGGCCCAGCTTAATTCTATTCTCTACTGCTGCCATGGCCACTGGTGGTAGCTCCACAGAAGAGCATCTTCCATCTATTATTTCGGAAAACTCAGTCCTACCAGTGATAATTAAAAAACAAAACAAAACAAAACAAAACAAAACAAAACAAAAAAGGGATAGACCACTTTCCAAGCTGCCAGGAGAAGGAGGCCTGTGTTAGAATCCGCAGTAGATTTTTCTTTCTTTTCTCCCCTTTTCTGCTCAATCCTTCCACCCTCAACCTCTCCCTCCCCCTAGGTGTCAGCCTGCTCTCTGTCCGTGAGCCTGTTTCGGTGTCGCTTGTTAGTTCAGTTTGTTCATTAGATCCCACATGTGAGTGAAACCATGGACACAGAGGACAGTGTAGTGACTGTGGAGGGGACCGGGGTGGGTGGAGGTGGAAGAGTGTATGGGGGGGATAAAGGGTAATGGCAAAAATACACTAAAAACAATAATGTAAAGGTAAAAAAATAAAAAAAATTAAAATTAAAAATAGCAGTAGAAACACAATTTCTTTGTTCTATTTTATTCTAAAAAATTAAACATCATGATTTTTAAATGGGCACATGGCCATCTGGAATATATACATTTACCAGCCTCCCTTGCAGATATGAGTGCCCTTGTGACCAATGGGAGAGAAGCAGAAATGGTGAGTACAACATCCAGGAAGTGACCTGAAAGGGAAGAGGGATGTTCTTCTCCTCCATTTACTCTTTCCTGTTTAATGGATTTAGGATGTAATGGCTTGAACACCAGCAGCTATTTTAGGACATGAGGTGACTCTGGAGAAGCCACGTAGAGGAGTAATAAAATATTTCCTTCTTTCTGACAATCAGTGTTTATTTACCACAACTGAGCTTGGGGAACTTGGGGACAGTAATTTTCTAAGCCGTCATCATGTTGCATTCCGATCCATCCATCCACCCACCCACCCACCTACCCTCTCATTCATTCTAATTATATGGAATGTCTACTAATTGCCAAGTTTCTCACTGCTTGACATTCTCTTCCTTTCTCAACAATACATGTTGGAATGAGGGGCAGTCTCAGTGCTTGCCTCAATAGCTCCACCAAGACCAAGTTGAGACTTCCAAGAAAAACAAGACTCTATTTTACATGCTGCTCTGTCCACACCACTTTCCCATGCATTTACTACTAGAGTGTATCCAAGCAGAAAAAGATGCCATTGGACTAAATAGATTCTTTCCATTTTAACCTGAGGTCATTGGGCTGGTGTGGATGAGTGAGTGTGCGGTACTAACTCGGTAATCAACTTTCTGGAAGAAGGCATCCCTCAAAGCACGGGACAACCATGAGGAACATCTTCAGAGTCACTGCTCCCAACAATATGAGAAAAAATAATACGTGGGTCACAGGAAGCTGTCATGTTAAAGCAAAATCACTGCACTCAGTTACAAGAGGAGTCTTTCATTGTCTTGACCACCTGATGTTTGGTTTAAATATATTCCATCTGGAGCTAAAATGATGCCCCAGCCTCTTGTTTCTGGAGCTTGAAGCAAATGAGAGATTTTGTAAGGCTAAGACAGTCATTGCCTCCTGAAGCACTGGCTAGTTGTTCTGCTTCATTCCTCAAGGCTAGACACAGTTTCCTACAGTGAAACCTACGTTGTTTTGTTGTAAACAACTGCAGGAATGTGTCAGAGGAGACAGCGGCAGCCTATAGGGAGGTTTAAGCCCAAAGGCCTGAGAGAGATTTTCTCACTCCAGCTGGCCCTGATCCCAGCCAACCACAGCTGCTCCAGGTGAAGCGAAACTTAGCAGGTCAGTGCCTCAGAGAGTGTTTAATTGCTTTTTTTAAAAGGGGGATGCCTCACATATTTTTTGTACCTTTTTTATTTGTTAAAGGTTTTATTTATTTATTTATTTTTAGACAGAGGGGATGGGAGAGAGAAAGAGAGGGAGAGATACATCAATGTGTGGTTGCCTCTCATGCTCCCCATCCCGGGGACCTGGCCCACAACCCAGGCTTGTGCTCTGACTGGGAATTGAACCAGTGACCCTTTGGTTTGCAGGCTGGCACTCAACCCACTGAGCCATACCAGCTAGGATGAGAGTGTTTAATTTTAACAAATGACAGCAGAAACAGATACAGGCACTCACCCAACCTCTTCACCTCTGTTATGGCTCCCCCAGCTTGTAGGTATCCTTTCTTCTTTCTAATGCCCCCTTTCTCAGGATCCTCTATTTCTTATTGTCTCCCCTCACTCTGCGTATAACAGTTACAATGATAGCTCATGCTTGCTGAATATTTATGAAGGGCACTGACATGTTACCTTGGTTCATCTGCACATCACCCCCATGACCTAGGTACGCCCATCACTTCCACATTACAGGTGAGAAAACTGAGGAACGGTAGGTATAAGAATGTCGTCCAGGTAACACAGCAAGGACATGGGGAGCTGGGGCTGAACTCACGTCATTCATGCTCTTAACCTGACTCTCTTTTTACAAATGTGCTTGACTCTCTCGTATTTTAAAAACATTCCACTTTTGACTTTCCTTCCCTTTAGAAACTGCCCTAAGCCTTTCCTTTCTCAGTCAAGTTTCTTGGAAGTGTAGCCTGCACACATCCTCATTTTCTTACCCAGTCACCCGAACCCACTGACGCGACTTCTTTCTGTTCCACTGGAGCTGCTCTTGCTCAAGTCACCAAATACACTTTAGTTGCCAAACCCAACAGATGTTTTTTATTACATTTTATTTAACTTTCCCAGATGGAAACTCTCTCCACCCTTGCGTTCTATGGCACCATTTGCTCTCAATATCCCACTTCCCTGTCTGTTTTCTCCTTCTTTGCTCTGGACCGGGTTTTTCTTGGACTCCAGGTCTCAGTTCTCCCCTAGTCCCACTCTCCCTCAGCCCACTGGGTGACCTCTCGCTCACACACGGCTTTGCCAGCCACTGAGATCCTGGTGAACGCTGCATCTGTGTCCATGGCCAGACTGCTGTTTTGGGTACCAGATCTCAAAAAACTCTTGTTTAGTGGACATTACCTCATGGATATTCCATAAACATCTCAAACTTAAGATGTTTTTTAATGTTTGTAACAGCTTTAAGATTTTTTTATTGATTGATTTTAGAGAGAGAGAGAGGAAGGGAGAGAGAAAGAAACATAGACCACTTATGTTTCTTCCACTTATTTATGCACCCATTGGTTGATTCTTGTATGTGCCCTGACCAGTGATTGAACCTAAAACCTTGATGTATTGGGACGATGCTCTAATCAAGTAAGCTACCCAGCCAGGGCTGTTCAATTTTAAGATATTTAAAGCTGAATTCTTTGTCATTCTCTCAAAACCCATTTAGTTTCCACATTCCCTATCTCCTCAAATGGCACCTCTGTTCACATGGTTGTCTAAATGAGTCACTTCTGAGTTGTGCTAATTCCTCTCCCTCACCTGTGTACACAATGGATCTTTCAGTCTTATGAACTCTACTTCCAAAAATCTCTTGAATCTGTTTCCTCTTTTCCATTTCTGCTGCTTCCTTCTTCCTCACCTGCATGACCATCCAGACGACCTCCTGATCAGCCTCCCTGCCGCAGCCTAGGCTCTCTCTCACTGCTGCCAGAGTCTCTTTCTGAAATCCAAATCTGCCGACAAGTGACTAAGTAAAAACCCTGAAGGTCTTTCATGCCCTGGGCTTTACCCCGGTCTCCTGCTCTGCCTCTCACTGCTTCCCACCCCCTAACCTCTGAGGCTGTCTCCTCACCGCTTGCTCCCTTTCCTTGCATGGGCCCACCCAACTTTCTTCTCTCAGTCCTTTTCTTTCTCAGGACTCAGCTCTGATTTCCCCTCCCCATCCTCATGCCCCCACTTCAGTCTTTCTTGCCATCACCTGTGCCTCTGCCATTGCATGTGCCAAGCTGTGCTGTTCACTTCCTCCCTATAAAAGCGCCTTCAGATTATGGAATGCCACCTTCCATCTTTGTACGTTTAGGCCTATCACTTTGTTAGTTGGTGTATAGTAGAAACTCACTAAACATATCAAATGAATTCATGAGAGTCACCCAAAAGAATATATATCTAATGGAAGAATTTGTTATAGCAACAAGAGAATATATTTATAACTAGGGGAGTTTAAGCAGTCCCCTTAAAGTCTATATATTCCCTGGCTTAGGCTATTTTTCCTCCACATCCACATTAAGCCATTGTTTGAGGTCAATATATAGTCAATGAACTCCATTCAACACGCAGAGAACATCTCAGAGGCACCAAGATTCCTCAGCTCCACCACCATCACATTCTCAAACACTTGCTCATGGTTGCCCAGGTCCCTCTGAAATATAACAGTTTGGGTAATGTTCATTAAAAAGGTACCCATGATACATCTTCTTAGTAAAAGATGCAGGGGACATATTCTGAAGTCAGTGCATGTTGGGAGGGGGTACAGTAATGGTTCTGATAGTTTCCTGGATTCAAATTGTTTCCTGTTTTGGGGGTTATATGGAATTTCCCATAATTGGGAGAAATACAGCTGAGGCACTAGAATGTCTGTCTTATTGATATTCATTTGATGTCTTATTATTTTGTTTTTGTTTTCAGACATCCATAGCTAGATAATAGAAACTAAGTAAAATAGAAAATTGAGGCACTTATTCAAATTATTATGGCAAACTCTTCCCTCGCCCACTATATTCCCACAACATCACCTACATTTTGGCCTCGTTACTACACATCCCCACACACTTTGAGGGCATAGGCTCTGAAGTCTGAGAAACTTGGCCCGAGTCTTCACTCTGTCACTTTTTCACTGTGTAGCTTTGGGAAAGTTGCTTAACCTCTCTGAGCCTCCATGTCTTCATCTGCAAAACTGGGAAGATTGGTGTGAGGATTAAAAAAGATAAATACAACACAGTATCTGGAATATAGTACTTCATCAGTATACGTTAGTTTTAATATTTTTATGAAGTAATTAGCATAAATATTTTGGGGGTAGGAGATGGAGACCCTGACTGACTTCTCTTCTCGGCTCACTTCTTTAGGGGTATCTATGTCTCTGTCGCATGTGCTTCCAAAGGGAACAGCTAACAATGTGTCAGCTCTCTGGCTGCTCAAACTTGGGGTGGACAGAGAACAAATATTACTTTGCTGTTTAAAGGAAACCCAGAGAGCCTAAAGGAGTGGATCCACAGAGCTTAGATACAAACACAAGATTCTGGGTGTTCTCTCATCTCCAGCACTGGATCCTTTTAGAGTCTGCAGCAGCTGCCAGTGTCCGCTGGTCATTTTTTGTGGGTTTCAGAACAAGCGAAACAGGCTGTTGGTGAGTTAGGCCTAGAGACGTGGCCTTGACTGAGTAAACAGGCTGAGCACCTGAAACTTCACTAGGTGACTCCGTTGGTGAGTTAATCATGCTTTCAGAAAGATCTCAGCAAATGGGTAGGGAGACCATGAGTGTGAAGGTGTGAGGTCACCATTCACACACCTGGATAAACTCCCTTGTGTTCTTTTTAGCAGCAATTCACCCTTCTGGATGACTCAGTTAACTCAGCAACATTCCTGTTTTTGAGAAAATAACTGAAAAAACATAAAGAAAACCCCACTTTGGCCATGTCATGCAGTGTTGCAAAGGCTATTTAATGTCCTGTGGATCTCATAGTTCTTTATGCATAGTAAACCCTTGATAAAGGTTTATTAATTTGGTCTGATTAAAGAGAGTATTTTGTTCTAGTTCAACATGACTTAGAACCTTTTTACAATGAGAAGATTTATATAATTAAGGAGGGTTACTGTCTGCACACAATGCCCACATTTTTCTAACATCAGGAAGACATCATGGTTTGTAAGTGCATTTGAGGTGCTCTTGGGAAGTGGCCTGATATCTCTCCCCCTTTACCCTCCCATCCTGAATAGCCTGGACTTTGAAAGTACAGGTGTAGGTCCAGAAGAGTGTGGAAGGGGCCCTGAGGAACTGTATCCTCTCAGGGGGAGCAAGAGCTGTGGCAGTTATGTGTCTGTGTCTAGAGCAGGGGTGGTTTCACAGTGAGGTCGGACCACAGGCTTTGGAGTCAGATGGAAACTCATTTCTCAGTGTGAACCCAGCTTAGTTTACAAGCTGCCTGTTTTCACTTCATAGTGGAAATTCAGTCAAGTCCAGCCCGGTTTTCTTAGTCCAGTTCTGCTACAGACTGAATGTTTGTGTTTCCACAAATTTGTATGTTAAATCCTAAAGCCCAAAGTGATGGTATTCAGACGTTGGGGCCTTTGGGAGTTGATTAGGACATGAGGGTGGAGCCCTCATGAATGGGATTAGTGCCCTTATAAAAGAGGCCCTGGAGAGTTCTCTCTTCCCTTCCACTTTGTGAGGACACAGCAAAAGATGGACATCCATGAAGCAGGGCCCTTGCTAGCCACTGAATCTGTCAGTGCTTTGATCTTAGACTTCCCAGCCCCAAGAACTGTGAGAAATATATTTCTGTTGTTAATAAGGCACTGAATCTGTGGTATTTTGTTATAACAGCCTGAGCAGACTTAGCCAAGTTCAAAGTTCGATGTTCATGTCAGGGCTATTCTCTTGCCTCACAGGTTTTCTTTACCTTTCTTCCAGTCCTGGTTTTTCCCAGGGCTGTTGATTCCCTGGGGTGGCCCCCTTCCACTTTCCTTCCAGCCCCTGCTTTGGAGTCTCCTGCTGGTCCTCCTGGTGCATTCATCCCTCTTTGCTCAATTCTGACAAGCATCCTTCTGCCACAGAGAAACATTCAGAACCTTTCCAGGCCCACAGGAGCCCAGAGAAACAAGGGCTTTTAGTAAATACACCTCTTCTTCCCTGACCCCTTCCCTCATATTTGTGAGGTTATTTGCTCTTGAAAGGACAAGTGAAAAGAAGGCACAAGGGACTCTTCTCCTCTCAGATCTCCTAAATGATAAGTCTGGGGTTTCATATACCTGCTCACCTCCCTCTCCCTCCCAATTAATACAAAGGTGGTGGTTCTCAAAGTGTGATCCAACTTTCATTACAACACTAAGAAGTTATTTGCTTTTCATGGGTGAGGCAAAAACCATGGCTGTGAAACTGCAGTGCAAATGAAGGCAGCGGCATCCACGTCTGCTGACCATGTATTCTTCACCACTGTGAACTCACAGTAAAAGGAAAGAAAAACGCCACTGTTACTTAAAAATGCCCTCAATGGAGCAGTGAAAAAGATTAATTTAATTCTGACCCTTATGCCCACCTCATCGTAATATTTTGTGTGACAAATAGGAAGCACAAAGGCTGGATAGCACACCTAGGTTAATAGTTTTCTCAAGGAAAAGTCCTGTGTGATTGTCTGAGTTGCTTAACTAGTTGCTTTCTTAGCTGAGCACCATTTTAACCTTCTGACAGACCAACTAACAGATAAACTACAGTTTTTCAGACTGCAGTATCTGCCAGACATTTTCTTGAAAAGAAATAAAGCAAGCAGTCCCTTCAAACCAACCCAAACCAAACCAAACTGAACGAAACCAAACCCACAACTGAAAGCTTCTGTTGCCAACGAGAAAATCCCAGTCTCCAAGCCCCGATCCATCACTTAGTGATGAATTAACTCTCTAATGTCTTACTTGAAAAGTCAGGATGGTGATAATACTCCATTGAGTGGATACAAGCTCCAAAGAAGATACAAAGCATTTTATACAGTGCCTGGTGCGTGTTAAGTGTTCCATGAACATTGGCTTCTATTTAAAACAATCAGATTTGCTTTTATTTTTTCCCCAAGTTGTTTTTCATTTTTCATCTAACTAAACATATGAGTCAGTTCCACCAAAAACATTCAACTTGAGCCTCAAGAAAATACTCTTTAAAAATTAGACTTACTGAAATATTAAGTTTTGAGCAAAAATTCTCATTTTCCCAGTTTTCCTCCAGGAAAGAAATAGGACTAGGTGGGCAGTAATTAAAAATGCACAGAACAACACAAAAACATTCTACAAGCGCCTCTCAAAGCTTACTGCTGAAAGCAGTTTATCAGCACCAGTGCTGATGAACACAAGGCCGTATGTCCTGGCAGAGTCAAGTTCAAGGCATAGGATGGTGTCTTGATCATTATGCTATTCAGTGTCACACCTCATCAGTAAAGTGAGATGATTTTCCAAACTGAAGCACTTCTACCAAGGCTTTAGAGAGGAATTAATAAGAATTCAGGTCATGTTCCATTCTGGGAACAGGCAGGTCATGAAAAGCCGACAAGGGAAGAAGAAGCCATAATAGATAATGATCAAGAGATTTTAAAAAAGAAGAAGAGAAATGTACCAGAAAAAGTTGGGAAAAGCTGTGGGAGCCTGTTGGTGGGAGAAAATGAGAATATTTCAATATTTTCCAAATAATTTTTCATTTTCACTAATGACTGAGTTCCAGTCTTACAATATTAGCACAGTTCTTGTATCTTGTATGAATAGTCAAAGCCCATAGGACCTTTTTCAATCCTTCTGATCTCCAGGCCCTATCCTGTGCAATCCTTATCTATCCTTTGGATGTATTTGTCTATAAACAGCTACCAAGCTGCTTTCTTCAAGAACAAAGAGGTAATAGTCACAAAACATTCAAAGGGCCAGCTAGGTCCATCCCTGCCACCTTTGGTCCACTTTCCCAGAACATTTTTTTCCATTGAGAGGACAGCAGTGTTGTTACCTACCCCCATTTATAACTATTTTGCAAATGAGGGAGAAATTACACCAACTTGGTGGGGGCAGGGAAGGGAGGGAGTTGATGTTGCTGGTCCTCAGTGAGAGGGTGGCAGCTCTCACGTGGACCAAGGAGCATCTCATGAGGCTCATTAACCTGAAAACCATCCTGCCAGAAATAGCAATAGCAACAGCAACAACCTGCCTGTCAGTTCCATTCCAGGAACTCCAATTGCTATTTAGGTTGTTATGGAAACTGACCACACGGCTTCCTTAAAAAATTCGTTATTCCAACAAATGTTTGTTGTTCTAGTCATTCTGGGGTATCTAAAGGAGGTATGCAGACCCAAGGAATGGAGGAGCTCACAGGTAGAAGCTGGTGATTAGAGAAGACTTCACAGGGAGTCAGAACTTAAGCCTGACCTTGGGGCATGATTAGCTAGGGGAGAAGACATTTCAAATGAAAACAATGGCAAAAGCGAGAAACCGTTCAAGAGACGACAATGATGCAAGTGGAATTGGAGCCAAAGACTTGGGGTGCAGTGGGAAACAGGAAAGACACACCGAGGCCAGCAGGGAGAGAGTTTGAAGGCCAGTCTAAGGAGTCTGGACCTTTCTGTGGACAAAGGGATCTAACGGATACTGTGAAATGGGGAAGAGTGCTTTAGGAATATTAATTTGATCTTATGACTAACAGTGAGGATGTCAAACTAGCATCTGCTAATACTACAGCTCCACTGTGATTCTGGTAGATGCCAAGAGAATAATTTAAGACAATAAAAAAAAATTCAGCCATCTTCTCATGTAGACAAAGCCACATTTGTTTCACTGAAACCACCTGACTCTTGTTCATTGAAACTCATCAAAACTACTGTGGGTATGTCTATGACATCCTGAGTATTTTTACGAGCTCAAATTGACCTGCAATACACAGCCCTAAAGTATCATTCTGCCATCTGTCAAGGAAGTGTTTCAAACCAAGACCTTAATTTTCAAGCAGAGCCCAGTAAATACCCTAGAAGAACAATTATTTTTCCTCACATCACAGTGGCTTTGTACCTTCTACTGCCCAAACAGTAAGCTGGAATCTTTTTTTTTTTTTTTAACTGAGACAGTGGCTGACCAATAAGTTGACATACAGGAGAGTTTGGTTGGATGTAAGAAAAGCCTTTTGCTCAGTACAGCAGTTCCGAGTGTGATCTGTGAGCCTTTGGGTCTCAAGATTTGTCTGATGCCAAAGATTTTATGTTGTTCTATTTGACCTTCTGAAGGGCACAGGACTGTTAGGAACTTCCCTGCCTGGTTTCAGGAGTTGTAACCCCCCATGACTAAGGCTGAGTGAGCGACCTTTGGACTGTAAGCCACTAAGGAGACAAAGCTTATCTCCCTGGTAGGAGCACCGCTTCTGCTTCATCCATAACTGGCCCCCAATGCTTGGTCAGTTAGCCAATGACAGGTAAGATTCCCTCAAGGGAGGGGTCACCTAAGACAGGCACCAGCCCTTGGAAGGCCCTCAAGGAAGGACTGCGGGGCTGCAGCAAAAAGCGGGTGATGGACCCTCATCCCCCAGCTATCCTGACATAGCCTTAGTCCTCATTGCGTCTGGGAGAAGTTTTCCTTATCTCTTGGCTTCCTGGCTCTGATCCACTTAAGCCTGAAACTATGACGGAGGGTGGTGCAGCCCTGTGCTGGGCTCTCCAGGTGATCGGGCATAAGAAAGAATTGGTAAAGTCCAGTGAAACCTGCATTGCTAGAAGTGTTCTCATTTAAATGATAAGGGTCAGAGCAGGAAATGAGATTGTCTTCCAAAGTTTTGTAACCCCTTAGCTGACAGACCCTGACTCAGATTAAGCCCTCAGAGTTCTTTGAAATATTATCTATTGTTTGATCCTTGCCACCTGACAATGATTGATGAACTTTGCCTATATTCCTGTGTAAAATGGACCTAATAAAAGCCATTGAGGAAGGGGCTCTTGGCCCTTCTCCTTTGAGTGATTGGCCACCTCTCCTCCCCAAGCAGATCATGTCTTGGTAGATTTATTCTCATCCGTGGTGGATGGATGGGGCTCTGTGGGTAGAGCCCCACCACACAGGACTTAGGAATGGGTGAGCTGAAATTTTTATCCTAGACAGATAGAAGTGACATTTGAAAATCTATTTTAAAATTCAACTGTGAGTGCTAAACAATGGGTAAATCTGAAATAATATTAATGCTAGATGCAGACAAACTACCACAAAATATACTGTATTATTTTCAAAGCTGTTTTTGGATCATATTGATAAGAATGCAGATTTCTATGCATCATTAAAGGCTCATTCCTTGGATTCCTGCATATCAAGTTTAAAGAGTCTCTCCTCTTTCTAATTTGATCCCTAAGATAAAAGCTGAACAGAAAGTGGAATGTATTGTACTTGGCCTTGTTGCCAAGAAAACTAAGTACAGTTTATGTGGAAAGGGAAATTTTCTCTGAGATTATGATGATGAGTTTCTCTTTAGTAAGGAGTAGAAAAAAATGTACTTTCACTTTCTGAAAAGAATGTAAATTAAGTGTGGCAAGAATTCATCCAGACCCCAAGGTTAAAGTCAACTAGATGCAAGTAGGTCAGAAATAACATTCAGATTGGGCTCAAGAATTGTCACTGCTTAAGGCATGTTCTTTTTGGCTGGAATTCTTCCTTTTCTCACCTCCCATGAGTCCCCTCAGTGGCCTCATCTCTTCCTTTAGTTCCGTGCTTAAATGTCACCTCCACAAGGAAGCCTTCCCTGATCACCCTGTACAAAGTAAAAACTCACTTCTATCCCAAACACTCCACAGGTTGTTCTGTTTTGGCTTTTTGTATCCTTCCTAATTTTGTGATAATAATTTGATTAGTTCTTTTCATTGAAGATGGAAGCTCAGTGATCCCTGTTCATTGACAGCATGGGTGTGACAGGCAGTAAGTATCTGGCGGGCGACTGAATGTGGAAGACAGCCCAGGGTCACATCCCACACAACAAACAGGGTGCCGAAATGGGAAGGGCCCATTTAGAGCCCTACGTTGTCTGTGCTGAAAAAATACAAATCCAAAGGCAATATGAAATTGTGCAAATAAAAGCAGCAATCCCAAAGTGTCTGGTTGTTATCTTCACTCCACCCTCCCCCACAGAAAAAAGCAAGAAAAAAAGCAAGACTTCAAAACAGAATGAGAAATGAATAGCCTTTTCCACTACCAAGTTGTTATTATTAAGCAATTGTATTAGAAAATTTGAGGGCTGTTACTTACCGATCATGAAAATAATTTTGTACTTCCTCAAGTCTTCCATGATACCTTTAAAGTAAGAATAATTTAAGTTATTGGCAAGAAGTACTATATTGAAATGCTGGTTTTATGTATGTCATGTAAAAACCAAACTCCTGTAGTTTTTTTTTTTTTTTTTTAAGATTTTATTTATTTATCTTTAGAGGGGAAGGGAAGGAGAGATAGAGATATCAATGTATGGTTGCCTCTCGTGCGTCTCCTGCTGGGAACTGTCCTGCAACCCAGGCATGTGCCCTGACTGGGAATCGAACCGTGATCCTTTGGTTCCAGGCCTGCGCTCAATCCACTGAGCTACACCAGCCAGGGCTTGTAGTTCTTTTTGATAAGAAACTTAGAGATGATTAAATATGTTCAGAGGCCATAATTAAAAGGCACTAATGACCATTTCAGCTTTATTCCCAGACCCAGGGAACATATTTTCATTTAAACAGAAATTATTACCTTTAAGTGATAAAACAGATAAGCAACTAAGTAGCATTAGTCACGAAAAACATAATTAAAAAATTATTCTAAAAATTTCTTAAGTATCTCAGTTGTGAGTTATTTCACATTGTTAAACAAATGCTAATCTCTTTCTGATGAAGAGGAGTTAGAAACAAGTAGGGAGTCTGGAAGACAATAATAATTTAGTGACAGTTCCTATTTACAGAAAATAATGCTATTTACCACTTAAGGTGGTGATATAAAATTCCTTTTAAAATAGAAGTATATAAATAATAACAGTGAGTCAATTTGGTGAAAAATATTAACTAAATGCTATGTTGTATAATGAGTAGTATAGAGATGAAGCAAAAATCACAAAGGTGGCAAGTGAGAACAGAACTTTGGGATCTACTGCTTTATGGCAAAGATTTTGGTGAAGTGCAAAACCTTCTAGAATTTGTGGAGCCCTAAAAGATTTTCAGTCCTAACGTGGTGTAGTAGGTAGCTTTGTGGGATGGGTAGACAAGAACTACATTTTCTGATCCTGTTGTCAACTGACGTGATCTAGGCAAATGACTTCTCCTTGCACCTGTTTCTCTGTCTGTAAAATAAAGAGGCTGGATGCCATGATTGCTAATATGGTTCAAATACCCATGATCCTGGGGTTCCTGTAAATGAATAGGCCTCGTGAGGAAATGGCCCCCTTTGTCCCTTGGCCACAATTATGATGCTATTACTGTTGTATGTGTAAGACATTCTCCTAAAGCAAACCAAAATTCCAGGAGACCTTGGATGAGAGTGAGGTCCCCTGAAGAAGTAACCGCAACCAAAAACTTGAATTGGGAGTGGCTCTGGGGCCTTGGGGGCTCGGAGCTCAGAAAATGCCAATGGTTACTGCTGAGCCTGGAAGCAGGGACATCTCGAACTAAAAATTATGTTTAGAGCGGGGATCTGAAGACAGAGGAAACAGCAGTCCTACCCAAGACTGTTTCAGAGAGAGGAGCAGAGACAAATAATTCACCCTTGCTTTAGGGCTCTAGAGCTTTATTTACGAAGATGAGATTTTACATGTGATCAAGAGTTGAACCCTCTCATTGCTGTCACAACATGCGAGTTAGCAGACTGCTTACTCCACTGTGCCAGGGCTGGGTCAGCCTTCTGCCCTGGAGGCAGAGTTTTGGGCAGGTACAGGCTAGCTCAGGATGCTCTGAAGTTCAGAGTGGGATTCAGTAGGAGCCACTTCGGGAGGTACTGCTCCAACCTAAAGGCCAGCCCGGCCAATGAGGATGGTGAAAGCTTAAAATGCAGGCCTTAGGGCAGTCAGAGAAACACCATACTCAAGCCCTTCTCCAACTGGCTAACTTCTGAGCAGCTCTGTCTAACACCCTTGGGGATGATGGTGAAGGCAGCAGGCTGATTCCACAAACAATAATGTTCAGAAAGGTTTCTTTGATGTACTTAGGCAAAGGCCAGGCAAAGATTCTAAACCAGTGGGATGGGTGGGTATAGAGTTAACGTTCAAAGTCATGTTTTTAGAGCACAATGCTGGGCAAACAAAACAACATTTGAAGCTGAATGCTTCTTTCAGTTGGACAGATGTGGCTATGATAGAGTAATTAAAGATAATTTTGAATATTATTCTTATTAACCCTTCTGCTAAGGGAGATGCTTTGCAAACTGCAAGATACATTGAGTAGACAGTAATATACTGCAATACAGGATATGGTGATTTGTTTTACTTCATGAAAAATTTGCATGCAGTTTTAAAGTAAGACACTAAAGTTCAAGGTATTTGGTGTTTTTGTTGGAAGTCCAGCCCCCCCGGGGCTGTGGAGGTTCCTGGAGCAGCCAGGTCGGTGGGGAGAGCCCTGGAGAGCAGGGCAGGATGGGGGTCAGCCCTGAGTTCCTCGTCCAGGTAGAGCTCTGGGCTCTTGTCCTGACTTAGGAACTGCTCTTACTCATCCTATGGGTGTGAGCTGACTAAAATGGCAGGTAGAATGTGATTACCTGGAGAGGGAGTGGAAGGTTTTCATTTCCCTTATGGAGGACAAAATTAGTTTTTACACTTTAAGTAAACTGCTAGGACTTAACACTTCAGAAGACTTACTCAACTGTAAGAGGACTTACTGTAGTCAGAGAGGACTTATACTTCATGCCTTACGGAGATAATCAGTACTTTTGAAAGTTAGATCATTCCTCTGACAGTTATAAAGCTTACTTTTAGTGGAATTGGCCTGGTTCATTTATATACACAATTCTACCTTTTGGAGGAATCCACCATGAGCTGAAAGGCCCAATGAGAGAGAGAGAGAGAGAGAGAGAGAGAGAGAGAGAGAGAGAGAGAGAGAGAAAGAGAGAGAGAGAGAGAAAATGGACACAAAAATTGGGTTGGTGATAGAGGGGAACAGGACAGGGAACAAAGAGCTGGAAGCAGAGGAAAAAAGGGAATTTGGGGTCTTTGGAATCATTTGGTTTTATAGTGAAGGATTTTTTTTTTTTTTTTTTGTTCTTTTTAACCAGAGAGATGCTTCAGTCTTTTCACAGAGGAGCTCATTGTGACCGGAAAATCCTGTTATCTGGCACTTTCTATTAAAGGCAAAAATACACTGGTGTTTTTAATATGTGAGGCCAGATGGTCATCTCCTGTTCTCTGGACTTTAGGTTTACCTTTATCCATTTGTAATCTAGGAAAGGAGCTGTGGCTATTATTATTATTATTATTATTATTATTATTATTATTATTGGTATAGCTGTATCCTATTTCAGTTTTTAAAAAATAGTTATTTTTTAAAATTAATGATGGTACACTTTTGTAATGTGGTCATTACAAATTAAGGTTATAGAGAGTATTTATGACATGGGAACATACTTATGGTATGACATGTACAGAATTAGAGCTAATATTTGTATACACATATGTATTCCCAACCATGTGAAAATAAATATAGAGACAACATTCTGCAATAAAATGTACTGGAAATGTTAACCATGCTTATTCGGAGTTCATAAGGTTTTAGATGACTCTGATTTTTAGATGAAACTTTTTTTAAAACTTAAAAAGTTCTCCACAATGAATATGTGTTAATTTTGTAACCCGGAAAAGAGGAAACTTTATTAGGCAATCAATCAATCCCTATCCGGTTGGGACTGAGTTGTTTATTTGCCCTTGGCTCCCATTTCTGTGCCCTTCCCCATGAATCACCATGATGTCATTGGGTGACTGAGATTTTCACACACTGCCATTGCCATTATCATCAAATGACGCTAGATCTACACCTCATGCTCATGGATCAGTGCAGGATGAGAGCTGGGGTGATTTAGAAAGCCAAATCACTCACTTGTATGCATTCACAGTCAATATAAATGTATTTCCACCGACTATAATTACAACATTTATTACAGAGTGATAATGTTAGAAGGTATTTTACTTAGGGCAAGCATGAACCTTATCTTTCTTGGACAATCTCAAATTTAGATAATTTTATTTATTTTCAGTTTCATGTATAGCTAATTATGGTTGGATTTTTTTTTTGTTGTTGTTTTTTGCATGACTTTTAACATGACACAAATGATAAAGCAGTATAATTTGGGTATTTCTTAGGCTGCATCCCAATGGTACACTGCGGAAGAGTAACTACTATGCAGAAAAAAGACTTGTGTTCCAAAAAATGTGAAGAATGTTCTGTTACAGTTAGCTAGCTCTCTTTGCTGCAGGACTTGTTTGGGAGCCTTGCTGTGCTATTATACATGTGACTCTCCCAAAGGCGACTGAGTGTTAGGCATTTCCCAAACATACTTTACCAGAGCATCCTCTTTTCACTGAGTACTGCAGGGGTCAAGTTCTTGGGGCAATGAGGAAATGCCTCTCTCAGGCATCCCTTTGGTTCTTCACATGGACCAAGAAAGGAGAGATGCAGAGTCCCCATCTTAACTGTGTTCTCTCGCTAAGGGGAAAGTGTGTGTTGTTGGTGGTTTATTCTTTTTGTTGCTGTTTAATAAAAAAGACACGGGGAAAGCCACTCAAGTGATCATTTTTCCCTGCTCAGTAAAGAAAACTCACCTCCTGTGGTGTCCTCTCCAAATACATTTGACTGGTCATCACCCTGTTTATTAAAAAAATCAAAATATTAGTTTATGATACTAAACAGGTATTGTGTTAAACATCTTGCCAACATCAACACATTTAATCTTCCAAATAACTCTATAAAGGGGGCATTATTATGATCTACTCTTTACAGGTGAAGAAGCTCAGTTCAAGAAGTTAACTTGCGCAAGGTCACACAGTAGTGAGGAAAAAGCCCAGATTTAAACCGGGGCTGCCTGTTCCCAGAGTTCATGCTCTTCTTAACTGGTACAAAACCCTGCCTCATTTTCTTGGTGCATAACCTACCCGTGGTCAGAAAAGCTGATTTCAAGATGGTAAAACCCTCTAGTACCTGGAGCTCAGGTAGGTGTAGTCACAGCTGTTGTACAAACAACTCTGCAACTTAAAGCTGGACATGGCAAACTCTCTGTGAAGGGCCAGACAGTAAATAATTTCAGCACCAGGAGCCATATGGTCTCTGTGCAACTATTAACCACTGGCCAAAGTTTGCCAATCTCTGAAAGCAAAAGCACAAAATAAGGCAGGCAGGATGACCAGTTTTCATGGATGTCTGCCTTTTAATTTTCATATTATTTTTTTATCAAAAAGCTTCTCCATTTTCCTCATAGAAAAACTCATGGTGATTGTAAGAGATCCAGAAAAAAATTTATAAGAAGGCACTTAGAGAAGAGTGTTGCGGCTGTGAGCAGGGGCTGCAGTCGGTCTGTTGCCCTCTGGAAGAAAACACGCAGGGAGATCCGGGAAGGCATCAGTGGAGGGTCAGGGTGGAAGAGAAAAAGATATGACTTTGAGAAAAAGATAAAGAAGATCTGAGTGATTCAGAGGAGGGTGTTACTGACGTGAAGACTCCAGTAATTGATAAGCTTGGGAAGAAAAGGACTTCTGCAGGAATAGTTGAAGGTGTGGGAGGCAAAGCACAGAACATGCTGGAACACTTTGGAGTTGACATTAATGTCACTCTTCTTGCAAAGAAGAAAGGACTAGCAATGTGTACCAAGGCTCCTCTCAAATCCAGTAACCAGAAAATTGAACGTATTTGGAAAACCCAACAAGATCTAAGGTAGAAGCTGAACCAAGAATTTTGTCAGTGGTTTTGGACTTTGTCTCAGCAGTGGGAGATAGGTGTGCAGAAGGTGGAGGAACAAGAAGAAAAACTAGCTAATTTGTTTCAACAACAAATGGTTTTTCAACAATCTCGAGTTGCTCAGGGCCAGAGCCGGAAAACAATGAAACTGTTATTGGAGCAGCTTGCAAAGAGGACGGAGGGCCTGGAGAAGAGTGAGGACGCTCGGCTTGCCTGGTGCACAGATTGGGCTTAAAAAAGAAATGGCTATGTTGCCAAAACAAATTATGATGGACACTGTAAGTTGTGATACTACACACTGAAAAACAACAGCAGCAGATGACAGATGTTTGAAAGTATCTTCGATCCATGTTATTCTAACAGCTCTTTGAAGGAAGAACTTGAACCTAAGTAATATAGTACAATTATGACAGCTAAGAGGCATACAAGTCTTTAGAGTGTCTTAAAAATTCTAGTTGAAAATATTACATCATGTTAATCATTAGCTTAAGTGCAAGCCTCTTCTTTCTGGTAACCTTCAAATAAAATCTAAACAGTTTTGAGTAGCAGCAAAAAAAAAAAAAAAAAAAAAAAGGCATTTGGTGAGAATTTTCAACCCCACCTATATCTCTATCCATCCCATATTTTCCTATTTCCTCATCCCTTATAAGTAAGTAAACACTCATAGAAGGGTTTTTTTTTTTTTTGGATATTTTTCCATATACACAAAAACAAACTTTCAGATATCCACAGATACACTTGAATATAAATATTTAATCTCATTACCTCCATTGTGTACACAGAAGGAAGCATACTTATATTGCACATGCATGTGTTTATAATTGCATACTAATTTATACAGTTCTTCCCCTGGGTTTTTTACTTATCAATATTTCCTGGAGAACTTTCCATATCAGCTCAGAATGTTCTTGGTTGTACAGTATTCTATTTGTATGGGAGGTCGCATAGTTGTTGCTGTTGTTTTAAAAAAGTCCTTTATTAAACAGTTTTTTTTTTAATTTTTTTTCTTTTAGATTTTATTTATTTATCTTCAGAGGGGAAGGGAAGGAGAGAGGGAGAGAAACATCAATGTGCGGTTGCCTCTTGTATGTCCCCTGCCGGGAACTGGCCTGGCAACCCAGGCATGTGCCCTGACTGGGAATCGAACCGCGATCCTTCGGTTCGCAGGCCCGCGCTCAATCCACTGAGCTACACCAGCCAGGGCTAAAAAAGTCCTTTATTGATGGACTACTGAATTGTTTCCAATCTTGGGCTTTTTTTGAAAGAGCATCATAATGAGTAAATTTATATAAAGTCATTTCATACACATATGCCTGGAGGATAAATTCCCAGAGAAGGGGCTGTGCCACCAAGGAGTAAATGTATTTATCAATATAATTTTGATAGATTTTGCTAAATTGCTATTGTTACAGAGGTTGTGCCATTTTGCAGGGACAACCTCTGGCCTCTAATTCGCTTTGATGCAGGATGGAGTTAAATGAGGTTGCCTGGTTGCATTGACACTCCCTTGAGGGAAGCTGCCCTGAAAGCACTTTGTTCGAAAACAGAGACTTGCCATCCTTGTTTAGAACATGCGCCTTCAGGGCAGCTTTACTGCTTGTCTTCTTAGATCTGCATGTGTATCCAGAGCTATTTCAGGTGAGAAAGGAGTACTTAATGGAGCGGCCATTCAGGGACGCAGCTACATTAATTAACTCCCTTCTTCGAGCAGAAAGACTTTAATTATTCCTCAGGGAGCCTCACCCCCACACTTCCCTTGTTGAAATCATTGCACTTTGGAGCTGGGAGTACAGGAATTATCTAAAATCTAGTCCTACCTTCCACCTCTCCCAGTTTACAGATGAGGAAAAGATGGTTACAGAGGTCACACGAAGGGCCTACTGTAATCATGTCATTGTGTCCATAGTGAGGTCATGGTTGGGATGAGAACTGCATCTCCTACCCACAAAGTAAGGCTCCTAGAAAGTTAGTCCCATCAACTTAGCTACCACAATGGGTCTCTTAGAGTCCTGCCGCTCACCTGGCAGGTGCAACCATCTCCCGGCTACCGCTAAGGGCCCACAGGAGTCTGGCCCCTTCCTCAAACTGGGATCACTCTGTTGTAAGTTGTGTGCCAGTGTTCCCCTCAAGATCAGGCTGACCCCAGCGGCTGACCAGCTGGGACCACATCTTCACTCAGCTACTACCCCTGCCCTATCCTGCATCCCTCTCCATTTCTTAAGAGACTCTCTAATAACACACTTGCAAAAATCCCCATCTCAGGCTCTGTTTCTAGGGACCTATTTGAAACAATAAATATGCTTGCCTAAAGTGCAGCTACACAGAAAGATGCTCAATCGTCTTTGCTGGAAAAGGATTGTTCAATCAGACTTGGTCTCTTGCTTGTCAAACCGCTATGGAATGTGTCCAGGTACTGTTAAAAGGGAACTGTGAAGCCCTCTCCCTCAATTTTTCATTGTATTCCTGAATTATCAGTCTTATATCCCCCCCTTATGGACTAAATCCTATCAGATCTTCATTTGACGTGGCTATCATATTTTGGAAGTTTGAGCAAGGTTAATCTCAATTCATAAAACAATGCATTATGTTTAAAAGGACCTCTCAGACCTCTTTGGCTGCTTGAGTCTGACCTGTTTTCATTCATGGCTCTTACTCACAGCCTTCTATTCTGTTGACCCAAATGCTTTAAATAAGCCCCGGTGTTATTTCTATGAATGCATTGATAGTGCACGGGTTTCTGGAGCATGGAGGCAACTGTCATCAGCTCTATGCCAGCAATGTGACACACTGCATCGACTGGCCTGGGAACCCAGGAGAATGGGGTGTTTGATTGGAGGGTGTCATTTTCTAGTGATATTTAAAATAACCTCCTGATTCTAATGTGAATCTTTTGTAAATAAATTTATTCTGGCATCTTGAACACACACACACACACACACACACACACACATGCACATACGAAACAACTAATGAAAGGCAAAGTCTTCCGGTTTTGTTGAAAAAGATGCTACACATCCCCTGGAGGCTCTTTCTTTTCCAATGCTAAGTGTATTCTACATAAAAGGCATTGATTTCAGAATGTCAGTTATATAAGGAGAAAACTGTTATACAGGCTTATTCAAGAACTATCTGATATGGTGTTTATATCCAGTTGCACCATAGCTGCATCTTCAGTGAGGCGTTTTTTGAGAAAGCTCAAGCCACTGATGACCAGGTGCCACCCTGCATGTCTGTGGGTGCTTTTTACAACCTTTGATTGTGCTGCTGCTCCATCCAGTCAGCCCTTTGTCGCCTCTGAGTCTGAATTGTGGGGCTAGCTTCGTGAGTACCGTGGGACATGGATGACTCTCTGCAGTATTAAACTAGGTTCTGGGAGGCACGAAGCAAGATACCAATACTGAACAAACGGATGAAGAGAGATAGTACAAATATAGGCACAGATTTCATGTAAGTGCCACCTATGACTCACAAATAGGGAGCTAAGGCAGCCTGCAATGATGTGATTAATACTGGTGAAGGTGGGAAAAGCTGCAGCAAAACCACACACACACAACCCCCACACAAATTCAGGTGGCCACGTCTTTTTGTTCTATATCTAACAATACGATGGTAATTGATGGGGAAAGATCTAGAATCCTGTTGAAGTGACACATTTAGAACCTCAAGATGGGATTCATGGCTTTGTGGGAAACTAGGTTTGGGCTACTGGTTTGTTTTGGTCTCTATCTCTCATTCTCCAGTCAAGCCAGAGCCATTGGGAGAGCAAAAGCAATTGCTTTCAGCCTTATTTCCCTCTGTGGATGTACAGGCAAGCCTGGGTTCTGGTGTTATTTACAGGAAGAGCAGTTAGTTGAGGTGTGTGTGTGTTTTCCTTTAGGATCAGAACCCCTATGACCACCATGAAGTGGAGGAGGACAGAGTTTGGTGAGCAGATACATTATACAAGGATAATGAACGCCCTTGGTGCCATATGGAAGTAGGGCATGGGGCAAACTGCTGCAAGAACTGTCAAGACAACAGTAGGATCCCCCCTCCCAACACACACACACACACACACACACACACACACACACACACACAGAGGATTTATGGCTTAAAACTGACAGCTCGATCCAACAGGGCGACTAATTTCATCTAACAGTAACTCCTAGCCTCATTATACGCTTATTGTAATACATTATTAGCATGCTAAATGACATACCCCGACCCACCATGATCAGAAAGTCCATAAAGGGACACAAAAAAAGGCAGATGGAGCTCCTCTGAGAAATCTCCACCTCTTTCTTGAGAAGATCCTGAATGCATATTCTTCCCCTAATTGAATACCCTTGCCCCCAATTCAATGAACCTTAATGAAGGCAGCAAACTTCACTAAAGGCAACTGCCTTTGTCTGTGGAGTAGCCCATTCTCTGTCTCACTGCTTCGTTAATAAACCCACTTTCACTTTAAACTCTATGCTGGCTGATGTTTGAATTCTTTCCTGTTGAAGCCAAGAACCCACAGTGGGTCATGAACTCTTGGGCCCCTGACCGCCAGAACGTCTGCATCAATATGAATAGAAACAAAGTAGATTCATTCACTAAAAGAGGGGACTGAAGCCACATCATGGTGATTTGAAAGTGAAATTCTCAAGTTTTACTGGTAAGCTGTGAATGAAGTTTTGAAATTTCTTGGATCTTCATCAGAAGACTGTTAGAAATGGAAACATAACTATATTTTCTCAGCAGGAAGAAGGGAGACTGGCCCTTGAGAAATGTTCTGAGTGTTTACAGTTCTTTGCTAAAGCATGTTTTCATTTAAAGCAATAGGCAATTTAAAAAAAGTATAGGAAGCGGTATGTAATTTAGTTACACTCAGGAATTTATTTTACAGCCAGTCTCATTTCTCTTTCACAAAAATATATACAATTAGAGGTCTGCTTGCTGTGCACGTACTTGTACAATTGAGTAAATAGGGAGGGAAAATACAGGGGTTGCTAGACTAACCTTTTCCCGGTCTTACTAAATTGCAGGTTCTTTACATAAACTGCTTTAAATAGTGTTTTACAGATCTAGTTCTCCAGAAGGAGTGGTACTTTTCTCTTTTATCTGTAAATTAAATAGATACACAAAAAGGTATGGGAATCAAAATGTTGGTGTCTCTAATAAGAAATGTTAAAGAAAAAAAGTTTTTCCTGATGTTTTCCTATAAATTGCTGTTTTTACCTCACTGCTAAAGGGGCATCTGAGAAACACTCCTGTCTCGTCTTCATACACCAGATGCAGCACCAGTCTCTCACAGGCTTTGCCAGGCTGGAGGAACGGATGACGTTCCATTTCTGATTTCATTTCATTTAAAGTGAATATTGGCCATACAGTCACATCTGACTAGAATCTTACCAAGGAGAGTTATTTGGTTTTTACCTCTTTATTTTCTGATTCCTTGTAAAACAGAGATAAAATGACAAGCTTAGCTTCAATCATTGGGATCTTCAGACCACACTGGCCTGTTTCTGGCCATTTTATAAGGTGCTATGAGAATACAGACTCCTTATGAAATAGTCTGGCAAAATGGAAAATCAGGTTAATTAATAGAGGAAAATACACTTAAGTGTTTTCCCATTTTCTTCAGGCAGAAAAACATCGCCCAGGGGAGACACCCTTTGTCCCACAGTCTCTCTTTAAAGGGGAAGATCGGGGGAAGGCAGGTCTGCAGCGGGCAGGCGGAGGGCTCCCGGGACTCTGTGGCTTCTCCACTCTCTTCCTTCTGAGTTCTTTGCTCATCACAGGAGTCCCTCAATCCTTTCTCTGCAGTCTGAAGTGCTTTTTTTTTTTTTTTTTTGCCATTAATAAGAAATTTACTTGTTTAAAAAAATACAAGTGTTGGCATTGTCCAGAAAAATTTAATGGGCTTATTTATAATTGGTATAAAGTTGAACTGTGGGAACTTGTTCACTAAAACATTTTGACTTGCATTAATGCTTTATGTCCCTGCATTTATATTAAAAAATTCACAAGCAAATGAGAATTTAAAAACTGCTAATACTGATTTCTGTCCCGTATTTTCCACTTGTAATCGTACATTTTGTTACCTTTGACTCTATGAAAAAAAAAATCTAATGTTCAGAACTAACCAATAACAGGATGAAGATAATTTTTTAAAAAATAATTTTTAAAAAAGATTTCATTTATTTATTTTGGAGAGAGGAGAAGGGAGGAAGAAAAAGGGAGAGAAACATCAATGTGTGGTTGCCTTTCATGTGCCTACAACTGGAGACCTGGCCCATAATCCAGGCCTGTGCCTTCACTGGGCATTGAACCAGCGACCTTTTGGTTCGTAGGCTGGCACTCAATCCACAGAGCTACCAGGGCAGAAGATAATTTTTTTTTAAAGAAGGAAATGTTTTCCATCTTAGTGGATTCTTAAGCATGTTCTCCACATATGTGGTTTACTAGTTGGATGTTTTTTGGCGTAATTGTTACAATTTGGCATGGATAACACATATTTAGTGTCTTCGAAAAGGCCAACCAGAGTGGCCTCACTTGCCCCCTGCAAAGCCCTCTGGAAGTGCAGATCTGGTTTGAAATCCTACGCATTCTCTCGCACCAGGTGCTGGAAGAGAAGTTTGCCAAATCAGAAGTTTAGTGGACTACTGATAACATTTAGATGCACACAGTGCTTCGGTACCAGACCTGTGATGGTGAGGCTTCTTCACCCCTCCAGTAGAGGTGCACTCTGTGAGAGGCTTTTGTAGCCAGTTGCTTCCTTGGTGCTTTACCAGTTGATTTGAAGGCAGTCTGCTTTGCACGAGGCTCGGTATGAAGGCCTCCGTACTTACCCCCTTTTCCTTTGGCTGGTGCTTGGTGAGCTAGAGGCGGTGCTGGCATTAGAGATCAATAATTCCTGAAGCACTTCTTAACGATGACTATCACAGATGCAACAGACAGCTTTCCAAGGACCACCCGTAGATTTATAGTCTAGCTCTGAGCTTCCTCTATTCTCTTGCTTTCATTATTCTCCAACCTGAATGTCTGCATCCAATTCCCTGAGGTTCTAGAGGGTAACGCTGAGTGAGGAGTGGGACTGGTTTAGTTAGTAGCCGTGGGTCACTGAGTGAAGGAGGAGCTAACGGTGACACCCAGCCTGGAACTGTGAATCAAAGAGGCAGGTCAAAAGATATGTCCTTCTCACTAGAAACAATCTGCAGACATGAGATGACGGGGCTTTTAAATTAGTCTGAAGTCTCAGGAAGGGCTCAGAATGAGGGAAATTGATGAGCAGTTACTATCTACAGTAGTAAGCTACAACTTTTATAAAATTCATTCTGCTTGGCCCAGCTAGTTACGTTAAACTCCACGAGATACATGAATCGATCAATTTTCTCGGAGCTTCGCCTGTTTTATCTGGCCTCTGGATCCCTGCCTATTACGTTTGTCCAGCCTGGAACCCCTCTCCTTTGCGTTGTCTGTTTACGTGCTGCCTCTCCTTCTGGCTGCTCTGCAAGTCCCGGTGATGTCTGGTGTTCCCACAGAGTGTGAGCGCATGCTACAACTGGCGATGTGACAGTTTTCAGGAAGGACGCTTTGCTGCTGCTGTTCTTACTTTTTCATTATCAACTTTACCTTCATCATTTTCAATTTAATTTTATGTGTGTTGTTTCCTTAATGCTACCTACTCTGTGTGGTGATACTTTGTGTTGACATTCTTTGGGGGTAGATTTAAGATTTGCGAGTTTGATGGGTCACAGATGAACTTCCTCTGGACTACTCCAGTTACAGAATTTGCATCTCTAAACAGCCCATGTGCTAGGACAATAAATGTCAGTACTGTCTCGGGGTGAGAATTTTCCCGAGACAGCGCAGAAGACCGCTGCCAGGTTGGTTTCTAGCGTGACCTACCTGCATGTCTCCTGGGATATATTGTACTTGAAGGCCAGCCTTTAGAGCTCCTCTGTTTTAAAATCTTAGTACAGAGTTACACAGGAGATAAAAGAGAAACATTTTGCTATCTTGTGAAAGACCTTTGGCAGAGAGCATTTGGGGAACTGTTAAAAGGCATGATGACATCATATTGGAAAAGCATACACTCAACCCACTACCAAAAAATGAACAGATGCAGGAGCAAGGAAACCTGCCTGTTTTTTCCTACTTCTCAAAGTCCCTCCTACAGAAGGCTGTACAGAGAAAACAAACAACTGCCAAAAGCAGAAATTAAAAGCAGCTCAGAAAAGATAAGTCTGTAAGAGGAGTAAAGCCTTGAAAGCTAGGACTTTCAAAATGCAGGGCTGAACTCCTGCTGCTGAGAGAAGGCAGCCCTTCTGTGGCCGGAAGCTGGAGGCAGCCTGCCTCTGGGGCTTGGCTGCCTGCTTGGTTGTGCAGTTGTGCAGCCATGTGGTTGTGTGGTTGTACGGTTGTGTGCTGCACCAACAGCCTTGGTTAGGAGGCTCAGTGGGGACTGAATCCACTCACTAACCTGTGGTCCCTAAGGATGTGAGTGTTTAGAGGGTGGTTTCTCCCTAATTTGCACAAAGACTACATGGGCTAGCGGTGGTCTGCCTCAAGGTGAAGTTTGATCAATTTCTTCTGCTTAAAAATTTGGAATAGAAAATAGAGAGAGTACAGGGTGTGGGGAGCAATGAGAGTCTCACGGCTCTTGCAAATGCCACCTCATGGTATCTGTCAGACACCCCTCCAGCTGCTCTGAGAAAACACACACTCTGCTTATAGACCCAAAGCTTCCCAACATGGCCTTGGGCTGGTCCTCTAACCCTGCTTTGACCCAATCCTGGCACTTTAGCCCCCTCCTCTCTGCCTCTTTCTTGGATTCATAATACAGTATACGAATCGCCATTTCTTTCCTACTTACATGCTGACACTCTTTCGAGGACTGGATGAGGTCTGATGAGAAAGGGCAGGCTACAAATGCAGGATGTGCTAACTGTTATGAAGCTGCTCTTGCCTGGAAGAGGGGCAGGACAGACAGTTCTGGACATATCTTATGAGCTATTGCCTTCTCCTGAATTTGTAAGACATGAAAACTTAAAGGACAATGGTGATGTTCTAAAGGCCAGAATCAATCCTCCATCAATGTCTCATCATGTCTTTTCTGCACGTGTACTAAAATTAAAGAATTAAAAGCCCTGAATAAAAAGAAATATGAACAAGATTATGGTATGGATTTGACACATTAGTATTGTATAGAAAAAAAATGGGTAGGGAATTACCATATGAAACTGGTTAAGAATACAAACTTCCATTTATAAGATAAATAAGTCTCGGGGACGTCCAGCGTGGTGACCAGTTAACCACAGAGTGTGCAGCATATTTGAAAGCTGCTAAGACAGCAGGTCTTCAAAGCTCTCATCACAAGAGAAAAGATTGTCCCTATGTGATAGTGGATGTTAACTAGATTTAGCATCGTGATAATTTCACAATATGTACAAACAGCAACTCATGTTGCACACCTGAACCTAACACAATTTTATGCCGATTATATCTCAATTGAAAAAAGAAAGGATCCTATGAAAACTAGGTGGTTCACCAATCATAATTTTATGCTGAAAATACCATTTACCACTGAACATTAGCACCACAAAAGCACACACATGTCACCAGCCTTGGCCTCCCCAAAGCATTGTCGCTGCTCTGGTTCTCCTCCCTATCTAGCCCTGCACACACAGACCTACAGGTGACCGGAGGGACACCCATCTTGGCCCATGTGGTCAAGAAACCCTGTGAAGGAGGAGGAAAAGCCTTCACTTTACAAGAAAACTGAGGCCCAGGGGGGGTGACACTATTGTCCGATGTCACATGTCTGGCACGTGAGAGAGCTGGTACCTGGGATCAGGGGGTCAGACTACAAGGACTCTGAGCTTTGCCCCATCCACGCATGAATGAGGGAGGAAAGTTGACGTTAATTTCTCCGCCAGAGCATGTCGGCGCACATTCCAGGACAGTCATTCTTGGTTACTTGTCCAAACAAGACCACCTTGACGTTAATCTGGCCCCACAGACCCACTGTACGTTCTTTAGACCTCAAGGTTTTGTATTTGTGCAGTGTTTTACACAGTGGAGAACATCTCTGTTTCTCACACCTGCAGCGGAATGTGGGATGCTAGAAAAGGTGCTGGATCCCTAGGAACTTGGGTTTGAGTCTAACATGCTACGTGTTCTTGGCGTGTCCATGAGGTGTTCACACAACACTCAGGGCCTACTCTTCCACGCACAGGCCTGGGGAGCTCACGAGCTTCGTGTCTAGTTGGGGAGACTGATATTACTTAAAAATCATATAAGTAAATTTATATTAAATATGAATGTATACAAAATAAAGGGTTCTAGGAAAATTAAAATAGGAGCTCTGATGTGCACAGTGGCTGGGGAGTATCTCTGAGTTGGCCAAGCAGGGAATGGAGGGGAGAGTGGGTGAAGAAAGACAAGCCTGTCCCAGGAAGAGCCCTCGGCTGATGCAAAGGCCCAAAGGTGGAGTAGTCCACACCCTAGAGAAGCTGAAGGCAGGTCGGGGATCTAGGAGGATGCTACACTGAGACATCCTGTAGGGCCCTGGAACCCTGGGGAGGGCTCAGGTTTTATCCCAGGAGCAAAGGGCAGAAAGGCATTGAGGACTGTAAGCGGCAAAGTGACATGTTCAGGTCCATGTTTTTATAAATATCACTCTAGACTCTGTGGAACCTGCATTGGAGGGTTCCTTTTGTCTAAAGTGGGGAGAACAATGGCCACCCCAGAGGCTGGTGGCTAAAAGGAAATGAGATGATGCAAAGTATTTTGTAAACAGTAAATTGTACAAAGGTATTATTGCTAACCTTTGTTTGCTAGTATATCAAAGTAGGAGTCATTCTCCACATCTTCAGAAAAATCCCAGCTCTTATGTTCTAAGTTTGTGGTGAAACGCAGTGCTAGAACCCCCTCCTCTTCTCACCCATTCTTCCAATAAGGGTTCTGCCCTAGCACCTGAAAAAACGGCAATCTACCCAAGCGGGCTTTGGTGGGACTGGACGTAAGTGAACGTTGCCACGGAACATTCTGAGGAGAAATCTGAGGCTCATGTGCTCCTGAACATGGAGGCAACAAGCCCAGCACTTAGCTCACCGTGGAGTGGGTGGACAGGCCGTGCCGCTCGAAGTGTGAAACAGAGAAATGCAAAGTCTTAGAAATGCCTTGGGGAAAATAACTCACCAAACATGACTTTCTTTCTTTTATTTTTAAAGAATGTTAAGCTCAAGAACACTACAGTACATTTGTTTCTTCATTTTCCCCCCACTTAATCGAGCAGTTGCCATGGCAACTCAAGAACGGAATACTCATTGCCTTCAATGAACTGCAGGTACACATTTTTCATCTGCTTTAAGTTGCAGTGAGCATTTTAAAAAGGTAATCTTGAGCTGTTTTTTCTTTTTTTTTTCCTGGCTTGATACAAGTATTGTCTTCGTTTTCATGAATGAGAAAAATGTGTCCTGGGGACAGAGGGTCTGAAAATCCCCTCAGGATTCAGACCTGCCAGCCAGTCAGCCAGACTGAAAGGCCGCAGTGTGCGGAGGAGGAGAGCAGAGAGGCAAAGGGAAGGGGGCGCTCTCTCGTTCTAGGCGCACACCACAATGTGGGCACACCCTTCGAGGTAAAGAGCTCCCAAAGTCCGTCTTCCGAATTTAATCCTGGAGTTAGGGTGAAGGCCTTGCTGACCCACTGTCCCCTGACCTCCTACGCTCTCTCCTCTCATCGATCCCGCTGCTTCTGCCCCAGCCCCAGCCCCAGCCCCTGTCATCTGTTCTTGCCTGAATGATGAAAATACCCTCCTAACTGGCCTCCCTGAAACCAGTCTCTTCACTGGGTCCATTCTCCATCTGGGTGACAACAGTATATTTCTAAAATGCGGATCTGATGCTGTCTCCCTGGTCCAAGGCTGACTAGAAATTCCCCCCTCCCCACCACCAGCACACAGGTAAAGAAAGCCCTTCCTGACCTGGGCCAGCCCATGCCTCCCGGCGCATCTGTGTCCTTCTGGCTCCCACGTGTCCCCTCACTGTCCCTCTATGTGCACTGCACTGCCAACTGTATATCCAGCCTGTTCTCTTTCCCTGGAATGACCTGTTCAGCTACCTTTAACTCCTCTTGTTAAAAGCCCCATTTTAAGATTAAATTTAAGAGTTACTCTCCTTCCTCCCACTGGAATTAATCTCCCTCTCCAATGTGCTCAAAGAGCATGTTCTGTCTCTGTGACAGTGCATCCCACATCACACTCTGTCCTGCATTAGAGTTGTTGTGTATTTTATTCATCTTTTTGTATTCCACGGTGTCTTGAACATAGAAGATGGAGCAAGTGGCTCCCTCCACATCCTACAGCACTTCTATAATTTCTCAGCAGAGTGGAATTGAACTCTCTGCCCAACACACACCCTATCCCTAAGACGTAACCCTGGCCACAGGTGATTGGATCAGGGGTGCACCTGAACCATGCTTGGACAATGAACATCCTTCCCTAGGAATCTGCGCTGAGACAGATCCGACTCTCTGTTAGCCAGGCCAGCTGGTAGACACTTCTAGCACCGGATGAATGGGACTAGTAGAAGAAATATGTCTGCAAAGAGAGAAAGAGAAGGTAATGCATAGAGGGGCACAGAGATACAACAGAAGGAAATCCTTAATGGCCTTTTAACACCTAGTTCTGCATTGTATCTAATGCTTACCTTAATTCTTCCTTGGATTTGTGAGGCATCCCTCAACATTTATAATAAATATACCTTTTTGTGGGAATTACCTTAAACAGGTTTTGTGACTCACAAATCCAAAGGAATCTTAACTAAGACACTCACCTAGTAAGGGTATGTTTTTGTAAATGTGCTTGTCTTTTCCAGAAAACTGAGATCTGTAAGGCAAACACTAAGTGACTGTTCAGTACATTCTATAACTCCGGAGTCTGGCACAGTGCCTGACATTTAGTAGATGTCCAATGTATAGTTGTTGAATTGATACACTGACATCTTCCTGACTCAAATGGGATGATGCACAAAAACCATAAAGTACTAAATCAATGTGAGCCCACTTATTATCATCAGACTAACTCTGCCCCTTATTCGCTCCTCCCGGAGAAGAAGAGGGAGTGTTTGGGAGATGTCTCAATTGCTCAGAAGTCAGGCAGGGAGAAGGGGTGCTAGTTATTGGCTCCCCGTCAAACACTATGAGAGAATAAGTTCTACTAATATTCTCTTATAACTTATTTGAAATGCTTCATTAATTCACACTCAACGAATCCATGTTTATGATAATCCCATTAGGATTGGGATTGTTTTGCATGCTATTAAGAAAAAGAGTTGGAGCTAACTTGCAAATAAGGCATCAGGGACACAATTAAACTAGACAAGAGAAGAAATTTCAAGATAACTTTAAGCATTGCAAAGGTTCTACTTTGCACAGAATCGATACAAATTACTTTTCTCCATGAAAGTAGGGTTCCAATTATCAATAATCTTCTTGGCCTATCTTCTTATATTTTCAACAAAGCCAGTTTTATTATTTTAAGGCAGGAAGAATAACACCACAAATGGAACATCAGAAGATTAATGGAAATGTTCTGGGAACTAGCTGTTAGTATTTAAGAAAGCCTGTGTGTGTGGAAGTGACAAGAACTCTTGGCTGTTTTGAATAATATTGTTTCTAGGGAAGGGAAGAAGGTGTGGAAGCACCAGCATACAGCCTGGCCGAAAGAAACTTGGTAACTGGCTGTGAAATAAAGGACTGATTGTGGACCTACCTTGTTTCCAAGGAAGAGCACAGGAGGGGATTCTGCTGCATGCCCCGGGGGGTTCACCTGGCCTGGCCACATGGATGACTGACATTTTGGAGGACTAGCTTATTGATCAACGAACTTCAGATACGTTAGCAGTTAAGGGTTGTTCTGTATCCTGAGTCATGTGGAACTAAATTGATCTCAGTTTGACAGCTCTTATTTCAAATAATTTGGGAAAACAGCCTTATTTAAAAATCTTCTTCTTTAGAAATACCTCTGTCCCATCTCAGTAATCTTTGCTTTATTATTGAAGTATATCTGATTAGAAAGAAATGGAAATATTGCAATATTACACTTTATACCCTCTGACTCAGTAATCCCAGCATTAAGAATCTTTCCTAGGGCAATAATAGGAGATTTGGGCAGAGTTTATGTGCAATGCTCTGCCAGAGCAGCATTACAGCTGATGCTTGAACAGCATGAGGGTTAGGGTTCAGACCCCTTGCACAGTTGAAAATCCATGTGTACTTTTGACTCCCCCAAACTTAACTACAAATAGACTACTATTGAGTAGGGCCTTGCCAATAACACAGTCAATTAACATATTTTATATGTTATATGTACTATATACTGTGTTCTTGCAATAAAATAAGCCAGAGAAAGGAAAATGTTATTTAAAAAATCATAAGGAAGAGATACTGTATTTATTGGAAAAAAAAACATGTATTACTGGATATGCACAGTTCAAACCTGTGTTGTTTACATGTCAATCGTATTTGTAACAGTAAAAAGATAAAAAGAAAAATAAGTGCCCTGAAGTGGCGGGATGATGAAAATAAACATAGTGTACCTACAGAATTATATTTTATACTGTCATTAAAATGTGCTGACTTCCAGTCAAGATGGAGGCGTAGGTAAATATGCCTTGCCTCCATGCACAGCTATAGCAAATAATACAACTGGACTACAAAACAAATAGCAGCCTGAATTGTCAGAAAATCAAGCTGTGTGGAAGTCTGACAACCAAGGATTTAAAGAAGCCACATTCTTCCAGATGAAAAGAGGGGCAGAGACGTGGAGAAGCTCAGAGAGGTGGAGAGGTGTGGAGACACAGAGTGGCATGGAGATGGGAATGGGCTGCCTCACACCCATGTGTGGTGGGTAAAAAACAAGAGGGATACCTTGGGAGCAAGGGATCCTAACCCCAATCCAGACTACCCAACTCAGGATTCTAGCAGCAGGAAGATGAGTCTCCATAACTTATGGCTGTAAAATCCAGTGGGGGTTAGGACAGTGGGGGAAACTGTGGAATTCTCAAGAACCCTCTTCTTAAAGGGCCCACAATGGGCTTAAAACTCATGCAGACCTACCCCTTCTGGGATTTACGACCAGGGCAACAGCTAGAAGGGCACCAGTGGCACATGCGGAGAAAGTGAAGTGTGAGTGCCAGGAGACAGCTTCCTCCTGGCAAATCTCCAGAGGCCAGGTGGTGGCATTGTCCCCTGCAAGCCCTCCCTCACACAGAGCAACAGAGCAGTGATACGGGTTGCCCCGTCTTGGCAATTACCTAAGGCTCCACCCCATACAACTTAACAGGTGCACTTTTCTACAAAAGGACACATTACAAAGACAGGGAGTCAAAGCAACTCTACCTAATACAGAGAAACAAACACAGGGAGGCTGCCAAAATGAGGAGACAAAGAAACATGGACCAAATGAAAGAAAAGAACTCCAGAAAAAGAACTAAATGAAATGGAGATAAGCAACCTATCAGATGCCCAGTTCAAAACATGGTTATGAGAATGTTCCAGGAACTCGTTGGGTATTTCAACAGAAAAAAAAAAAAAAAAAAGATCCAGGCCTAAATGAGGGTTGCATTAAGTGAAATACAGAAAAATCTACAGGAAGCCAATATTGGAGGGAATGAAGCCACGAATCAAATCAATGATTTGGAACACAAGGAAGGAAAAAGCATTTAATCAGAACAAAAGGAAGAAAAAAGAATTTAAAAAGAAAACAAGGATAGGCTTAGGAACCTCTGGGACATCTTAAAACATACTAACATCGGAATCATAGGGGTGCCAGAAGGAGAAGAGGAAGAGCAAGAAATTGAAAACTTATTTGAAAAAATAATGAAATAAAACTTCCCTAGTTTGGTGAAGGAAATAGACATACAAGTCCAGGAAGGACACAGAATCCCAAACAAGATGGACCCAAAGAGGATCACACCAAGATACATCATAATTAAAATGCCAAAGGTTAAAGATAAGAAGAGAATCTTAAAGCAGCAAGAGAAAAGCTGAGAGTTACCTACAAAGGAGTTCCTATTAGACTATCCGCTGATGTCTCAAGAGAAATTTTGCAGGCTAGAAGGGACTGGCAAGAAGTATTCAGAGTGATGGAAAGCAAGGACCTACAATCTAGATTACTCTATCCAGGAAAGCTGTCATTTAGAATTAAAGTGCTTCCTAGACAAGGTAATACTAAAGGAGTTCATCATCACCAAGTCCTTATTACATGAAATGCTAAAGGGAATTATATAAGAAAAAAGAAGATCAAAACGATGAACATTAAAATGGCAGTAAATTCACAACCATCAATAATCGAATCCAAATAACTAAGCAAACAAGCAGAACAGGAACAGAATCCTAGATATGGAGATCATTTGGAGAGTTATCAATTGGGAGGGGGAAAGGGGAAAATGGTGGGAAAGGCGCAGGTATTAAGAAGCACCTTAAGCACCTTTGGCAGGTTCAGAATAGACAGGTGGATGTTAAGAATAGTATAGGAAATGGAGAAGCCAAAGAACTTATATGCACGACCCATGGACATGAACTAAGTGAGGGGACTGTTGGAGGGAATGGGGGTATCAAGTGGAGGGGGTCAAATGGAAAAATTGGGACAGCAGTAATAGCATAATCAAAAAATATATTTAAAATATGTTTATAAAAATTATTCAATGACATTGGAAAGTCTCTATTATCAAATGAAAAAAATTGATTATAACTTTATTAAACATCTGTCAAGGAAATACTCCAAAATGTTATGTTAATTTTCTTCTTTATACTTCTTATAATTTCCAAAAGCATGTGGTTTTGCTTTTACAAATAAGAAAAAGGTTATTAAAGAGAATAACAAGGCCATGAAGTGTATTATGTATCAAAAGAGAAGCGATCACAGACTTTCTTACAAACTCAGACTTCTCTTCACATGGCTTGTTCATTTTATAAGCCTGTGAAGAGATTAACTCCTATGATTGAAAATGCTAGGAAGAAAAATACAAGCTGTTTTTTCTATTTTTGGGGTGGGGGTGGCAAGGAGATATTTTCTGGGGGCTATTATTACGGGTTTGGGGGCAGCAGCTTGGCTTGTTGGAAAGAGGAGACTATTAGTTGTGTTACCTTGGGGACGGTGATACCCTCCTCCCAGGGTCATGTGAGGATGACACCAGATCATGAGAGTGCTTGGCACAGGGCAGGCACTTCACAAAAGCTGTTGACTCTGGATTTTCTTCAAGGTTATGAATGTACAGCAAGACCCTGCAAGTTTTAGGTTGTGTTCTCTGCTGGTTCCCCCAGATAAGACTAATTAAAAAGCAAAGTGATTTGTAAAGGAATGTTGTTACATATATTGTTTAAGACTGTGTGAGATGTTCATGTGTCATCAAGCTTCTAAATCAAAGACAAGACAAGGAAACAAAAAGCCCCATACCTACTACAGGAGGCTTACCTCCAAAGTCCATCCCACCTGCACCTCTCTGGGCCCATTCCTGCTCGTGAACTCATGGGAAGTTCTAGCAAAATCATCAAAGAGGTAAATGGGCTCCGACTGTCTTTGATTTGTCTTCTCCCCAAGGCCCTGTCTTCCTTTGGACCCTGGGACTGAACATGGTTTCCTGGTTTTCCAAAGTCCCCTGCACCATGGAGGGCTACCCTGAAGTGGGGCCATAGTGTGGTGGTTAAAACTTAGTCTCAGTGATGTCAGACTGGCTGGTTTTGAATCCTTGACATGTTACTCAACTTCTCTGGACTCAGTTTCACATCTGTAAAATGGGCATAACAACAAAACCTCATAAGGTTGTGGTGATGCTTAATGCATGCAAAGTGTTTTGAATAGTGTCTGAAACACGGAAAGCCATCAACAAAGTTTAGTTATTATTATTATCACTCTTCCTCCAGGTTCTTGCTCTAAAAATATCTCCTAAACACAAGGCCAGAAAGCATCTTCCTCAGGTAGGAGGATGCAGAGGTTAGAGGCACAGGTTCTGGCACTGGACAGAGGATAAAATGCAATGTGTCACTCTAGTTGTGTGACCTGGGTCAGGTCGCTTAATATCTCTAAGTGTCCGCTGAAACTTGGGGCTATGGGTTGCTAAGATCATTGAATAATGCCTAGCAATGTGTCTGATTTGGGGTAGGTACTTTATACGTTTTAGCTATTATTATTGTTCTAAGGGTAGGGTGCATATCTCTTTTAGTCCTCACAAAATCCTCTTTTTGCAAGTGAGGAAACTGGCAAAGAAAAGTTTCAAGGCTGCACAATCAGTAATTGACAGAACCAGAACTTGAATCCAGGCAGTCTGACCCCCCAGCCCCTGTTTTAACCATGGTAGTCGCCTGTACACCAGCCCCGTTGCTTGACGGTAACGAATTCATTCTTTCTTCAGAGTCAGTGGCCAATGATAAATACGTTTCTTCCCTTCCTAACAGCACTACCCTTAGAAAAAGCACTATGATTTTTGATATTTGATCAGTACAATGATTTTTACTGGTCTGAATTTGAGTCTGATAAGAATTGTACAATTAACAATGTTCTGAGATGAGGAAAACTTTATCCAGCTGCAGTTAGTTCCATTGGTTCAATGATACAAGTTAACGACAGAAAACTGAAAGAGAACTTCTGTTGACACAGTATCACCCTCCCCCTCAGATCCCCCAGGGATGAGATGTGAGGAGCTAAAGCAGGTTAGTGGGGTGATATTTAGATATTTCTTGGATAATGGTGGTGGGAGTTGATGTTGTGCATGCACACACACTCACACCCCTGGGCCCTTCTTAAACAAATAGACTCAGCCATGGAAAAGACCTTAGGAGGCATATAATTCTCCCACCCACAGAAATCACCGGTTTTTAAAACCATCCCTGCGGAACAGTTATCTAGAATTTGAGTATCTTCAATGAGGTACTCAACTGGATAAGACTATTTAGGAAACTCCTTATACATTGACTGGATTCCATCTCTTTGTAATTGCCATCTCTAGAGCCCAATTCTCTCTTACACAGTAATGCAGAAGTCTAATTCCCTCTTCTAAAATACAGCCCCTTATAAACAGAATTGCTTCACTGAACAGGTAATTATCGAGCATGAGTCGGGTGCTGTGCAAAAGGCAGTGGGAACAGAGCTGTGAATAAGACCCCAAGCCCTACCCACTGTGGTGTGGAGGGGCCAGAAAGAGCCTGCTCAGGAAAACGTACTTTACTTCAATGTTTCTAGATCCTTCAACCACTGCTGGTACCATAGTTTTTGGATCCCTTAACATCCTGGCTACCCACCCTTGAAAACATGTAAATTAAAAAAATTGTTTTCATCACTGCCATGTAAATCTGTTTTATTCCTTGTTCTCCACTTATACTTTACAGAATGCCATACTTCTTCCTACACATCCCTTTGAGATTCTTCTTCATTCAGTTTATGGAGAAAATATTTCTGAATTTCCATCCTATACCTTGTCAAGCATTTTGCAAGGAATTGATGAATTACGGTGGAGTGCACATTGGCTGTGTCTGCAGGTATATGCTACTGGGGGAGAAAGACGCAGGCGCAAACAGCCGTCACCCCTGTGACAAAGTGCTGTAACGGAAGTAGGAACAATGACAGTAAGAGGAAGGAAAGTCTGTTGAAAGCTTTCAGGTTGGTAGTCGAATCCCCATTAAGTTCTTTATTTTCACTATTTTATTATTTTCTTCAGCTCTGTGCTATTATTTAATGTATGTCGAAGAGGGGTCTTTTAAAATTCTTAGTGGTAAGTAAAGCTGTTCTATATTTTCTGTCTACATTGAAAAGGGGCTATGAGAAACTTACAGTAAATAATCATCATGTTAAGACCTTAGGTCTGTGTAACCATGTGTATAATGCTTTAGAGTTGATAGGAATAGGAATCAGCTCTTTTATTTTCATATTATTTTTTTCACTTTATAGATTTGGCAACTGAGGCTGAGAGAAGTAAATGATGTGATGAAGTGGCAGAACCAGAACTCAAAACCACCCAGGACACTAAGCCTGGGTTTTTTTTACTTGCTTTAGCCGCAACCACTATCCCTAATAAAAATGTGGATTCTACATGAAAATTGAAATAAGGATATACACTGAAACCCCACAGAAAGAGGAAGATAATTCATCAGCAGGTGGACCATGGCAACTCTGCTCCTTGGAAACTGACTCCAAGGAGCAAAGGGCAACCTCAATCACATCCCTCCGCTGCCAACTCACATTTAAGTTTGTGTAAGCCCATGTTTGCTCTTAGACAGGTTTCCAGGTCTCTGTGCACGCTCCCCACCCTTACTGCTATAAATACATAATAGTCCCAGAAGGTTATTTGGTTTGTAATTAACAACGGTTTCCTGTCGTGAGGCTCCAGGCACATGAGGTGATAGGTCACACATGAGTTCCATTTCCTTCCCTGTATAAGTCAGTGACACTATTGTGTTAGCACAAACACTGTCATTTTGCCTTCAAAATGACAGGTCAGTCAAGGTTATTCTAGTTACTGTCATAGAAGCTTACAAAATTAATTACAAATATAGCAGGGTTTTTGAAAAGAAAAATGCAAACAGTCTCTATTGATCGTATGTGTTTACCCCTGGAGTATATCCTATTGCTTTGAAATAAAGAATTCTTTCTATCAGTTCCTATTTCCTTCTAACTTACAGTCCTGTGATGGGGTATGGTACATGTACATGGGGCTGAGGCATTTACTTTTATGTCTCCAGAGGGTGAAAATATTTCAAACTCTTAGATCAAAATGGTAACCTAATGTTGCTTTTTTTAATTCAATTGAATTGTTGGGGTGACACTGGTTAAACATCATATAAGTTTCAAGCGTACAATTCTACAATACATCATCTGTATTTGTGTGCACACCACCCAAAGTCTAGTCCCCTTCCCTCAATATATTTTTGGCTTTTTTATTACCTTGCCCTGCCCACACCCTCCTTCCCCTTTGGTAACAACCACACTGTTGTCTGTGTCTATGAGTTTGTTGCTTTCTGTTTTAGAGCCCACGCATGAATGAATTCATATGGCTTCTGTCCTCTTCCATCTGTAACGTCACTGTTTAATATTGAATGCCTACACTGAAAATATGAAGGACATCCCTGACTTTGCAGTCAGGAGTGTGAAACTATATTCTTATTCATTTATGAGGTTTAAAAATGGGACTTGTCTTTCATTTTACAGAACCAGTTAGCTCCAGACTACCCACAGCCACAGCAGATAGTCGGGAAGGGCTGGCTTCCTGAACCTGCACCAGATATTTTTGTTTTAGTGTTTGGGAAAAGCTAGACTTATATCTGTCTGACCTTATTCCCTCTCCAATAGCTTTCATTTTTCCAAAAGGCCATCAATAGTTTTCACCACCGACTACAAGTGTAAGAGGTGAACCTGGCTCCTCCAGCTTCTCAGCTTCCCATCCTTGCAGGACTCACCCATCAGAGCTGACTCAGTATGTTGGCTACAACTTGCTAAGTCCCAAAATTATGATCGGTGCTGTTACTCGAATACACTGCTTTCGAGATGACACCATTTTAAATTAGCTTTACAAATACAAGTTAACACATGTTTTGTCTAAATGTAATATTTCTTGGTTTAGCAGCTGAATATCACCATGGAAGTTCAGTTGAAGGAAATATTTACTAAGTGAATGGAACAAAATGAAAACGATCACTTGGTCAAAATAAATTTTCAGGCGCTAACAAGCTCTCCGACTGCTTGTCTGTTCTACTGTTTCCTTAGTTCCCTGTCACCTGGGTTCCACAATTCAACCCTGCACTTGTTTCAAACCTCGGACTCTTAATGGACAGCTCTGTCTCTGGAAACCACCTAAGAGGAACTCATAACTTCCCACCATTAAACACACAAAACCATCCCATTGTGTTCCTTGTCATAACCCACATGTGGTCCTTCTTCCCCTGCACTTTAGAATCCAGCCCTCCTGCATTTAGAGGACTCCTCCTCTCTTGTCATGTATTCTCCTTTTCTCTAATGAGTGGATCCTTCACATGAATTTTGAAACATGGTAAAAAATTCATTACAAACACACAAGCAAGCATAACTTCCCCCAATAGCCCTTTGTAAGGGCAACAATTTCTTCCACGTTTCTATGTACAATGCCCATTATCCATTTTCCCTCTTCCTCATCTTCTCATCAATATTTGACACTCTACTTTTTGAAATACTGTTTTCTTTGGCTTTTGGAACCCCACATTTAATTGATTTTCTTCCTATCTCTCTAACAGCTTCTTCTACATCTTTTTCTAAAATTTGTATTTATTGATTTTAGAGAGAGAGAGGAAGGGAGGACAAAGACAGCTAGAAACATTGATGTATTGTTCCACCCATTCATGCATTCACTGGTTGATTCCTCTACATGCCTTGACCAGGGACTGAACTCGCAACCTTGGTGTATCAGGACAGTGCTCCAACCAACTGAGCTACCCAGTCAGGGCTCTTCTATATCTCCTCTGCTGCCTTATCTTTCTCTTCCCTGCCTTTAAGTTTCCTCAGGGCTTAGCTTTAGACCTTCTTCTCTTTTCAGGTCTGTTCTCTTTCTCCAAGTACTGCACCTCCATGTACAGCTTCAATTTCCACCCAAATTCAGCAGCTCACAAATGAACAGATCTCCCCTCTAAGCACCAGACCTATATATTTAATTGTTCACTTGAATTCTCTACTTGGATGTGTTAAGGCACTTTGAATGCATCATGTCTAAAATTACACTTTTGCTCTATCCTCATGGAACTGGTGTTTTCTTAGTGCTCTTTCTCCGTGAATGCCACTACCATCCACCCAGCTGTACAAGTTAAAAACCGAGACATCATCTTCAACAGCTCACCCCCCCTTGGCTCTCATGTCCATTCCAACATGAAGTCCTGTTGATTTTGCCTCACAAGTACCTCTCAAATACACCCCTTTCTGTCCATCTTCTCCACTCTTCTAGAGCAATGTACCACCCATGATCTTTTGTCTGAACCACTGCAGTCTCCCACTGGACTCCCTAGATGTACCCTGGCTTTGCTCTCAAGTGCTGTCCACACTGCAGCCAGAACATTGTTTTAAAAAACACAAATATAATGTTGATGCAGCCTTCCACCTCCCTTCCCCAAAACAAAACTAAATCACTCTTCAAGGCTTCCCATTGCTCTCAGGGTAAAATCACAACACCTAACCGGCTCTATGGAACTCTGATCTCCACGCTCATCTCACACCGCCTCCCCCTTACTGAGCAGTCAGCTGCCCTGGCCTTCTTTCAGATGCCATGCTTCTACCTGCTTATACAGGCGATTTCCTTTTTATGACCATCCCTTTTGACCCCCTGTCCTTTCTTATCTCACTTCATCACATATGCCTGGTTACCTCTTACTCGTCTTTCAGATCTCAACTCAAACGTAATTTGCCTTAGAAGAGCCTCTCATTACCTCACTAACCACCTCTGCACATGGCACTATGTACTTCTCCCAATCCCTGAACAAAGTTTTAATTACACATTTATTTGTATAATCATTATTGTTGTTACTATTATTTCAACAATAGGCTCCAGGATAGTAGGGACTGTGTCTTCTTTTGCTTACACTGTATCCCCAGTGCTTCATGTAGGGTCTGGCACATGAGATATTCACAGTATTAGTTGAATAAGTAAGTACATTAATACGGTTGAAGGCAGGGCATAGATGAGGCATTTGTAGAGTGGGAGAAGTGGTCTTATAATGGAACCTGGTCAACACAGCATTTTCAAGGGAAGGCAGAAAAAGAAAAACCATGTGGAGGGGAGGAGAAAAAGAAATAGTGACCATAGAGGTAGCATAAGCCAAGGGAGCCAAGAGTTTTGAGAAAGCAGAAAGTGCCATCAGGGTCTCAGGCCCCAGACACTGTAAAAACTAAGAAACAGTCTCCTGCTTGGCAGTAATGAGATGATTTTTAACGGTCTCTTAGGGGAACAGAGCAGGCAGTAGGTGGTTTACAGGGCAGATTGGGTGGGGAGAACATAGGAGCATAGGAGGTGACTTCTCTTTCCCCAAATTTGGGGTCGAAGGAAAAGGGAGAGGAAAGACAGTCTCCCTCTTGACATTTCTGTGACCTTGGCGCTGTTCATGGTCCTTTCTTTCTTCAAAGGGGCTGGCGTGTTGGCAGACAGAGAAAAAGAAAAGATACTTTGAGGATGAAAGCCCTGAGAAAGATAAAGCAATACCCATTAATGAATCAAGGTCCGGGGGGAGATGAAATAGATGAGATCAAGGACTTAGGTGGACAGTGGGCCTGGAGATACTCTGTTGTTAGGTGCATATACATTAAGGGTTGTTATGTCTTCTTGGGGTAGTGACCTCTTTATCATTAGGCAATGCCTTGATCCCTGATAACTTTCCTTGCTCTGAAGTCTGCTCTGTCTAAATCGATGTAGTTACTCCTGCTTTCTTTTGATGAGTGTTAGCATGGTATACGTTTCTCTAACCTTTATGTTAATCTATATGTGTCTTTAAATTTAAAGTGGGTTTCTTATAGGCAACATATAGTTAGGTGTTATTTTTTTTTTAAATATTTATTTATTTATTTATTTTTAGAGGGGAAGGGTAGGAGAGAGGGAGAAGGAGAGAAATATCAATGTATGGTTGCCTCCTATGTGTCCCATGCTGGGAACTGGCCTGCAACCCAGGCATGTGCCCTGACTGGGAATCGAACTGCGATCCCTTGGTTCACAGGCCCGCGCTCAATCCACTGAGCTACACCAGCCAGGGCTAGGTGTTATTTTTAAATCTTCTCTGAAAATCTGTCTTCTAATTTTTCTACTTAGATCAGTGACATTTAAAGTGTTTGTTGATATATATTTGGATTAATATCTACCCTATTTGTTACTGTTTTCTATTTGTTGTGCAAGCTTTTTTACCCTCTTTTTCTGCCTTTGTGGTTTTAATTGAGCATTTTATACCATTTCATTTTCCCTCCTTTCTTACCATATTGGTTATACTTCTTTTTAAATGTTTAAAAAAGTGGTTGTCCTAGAGTTTGCAATATACATTTACAAATAATCCAAGTCCACTTTCAAATAAGTGGACCATGCACGCTCCTTAGAGTGACAAACCACTCCTAATCCCGCCCGCCCGCCCCTTGCATCTTTACTACCACTCATCTCACTTAGGCCTAAGCACTGGGAACCTAATACATTGTTGCTATGATTGTTTTGGACAAACTGCTATCTCTTAGAACAAATAAAAATAATAAAAAATTTTAATTTAAAAAGTTTTAATTTTACTTTCACTTATTCATTCTCTGATACTCTTTCTTTTTTGTGTGTGTGCATCTGAATTTCTGATTCTCTGTAAAGAACATCATTTAGCATTTCTTGCAAGGCAGGTCTACTGGCAACAAACTCCCCCAATTTTTAATCGTCTGAGAAAGTATTTCCCCTTCTCAACTGAAAAGCAAATTTTTTCTCTGGCTTCTTTCAAGATTTTTTTCTTTATCTTTGATTCACTGCAGTTTGAATATGTTATGCCTAGGTATAATTTTTAAAAAATATATATTTATCCTGCTTAGTGTTCTCTGAGCTTCCTGTGTCTGTGGTTTGGTACCTGACACTAATTTGGGGGAAATTATCAGTTATTATTGCTTCAATATTTATTCCGTCCCTTTCTTTCTGCTCCTTCCTGTACTCCCATTATCGGTACATTATGTCTTTTGTCATTGTCCCACAGCTTGAATAGTGTCTGTTCTTTTTTTCCCCGCCTGTTTTCTTTTTTGCCTTCCAGTTTTGAAAGTTTCTATTTTCATATCCTCATGCTCAGAGGTTCTTTCCTCAACTACGTTGTCTATTAACGAGCCCATTACAGGCAGTCTTCATTTCTGTTACAGCGCTTTTGATCTTTAGCATTTCTTTTTGATACTTTCTTAGAATTTCCATGTCTCTCTTTACATTATCCATCCCATCTTGTGTGTTGTCTACGTTTTTCATCTAAGCCCTTAATATATTAACCATAGTAAAAACTCCTTTGGCCCTGGCTGGGTGGCTCAGTTGGTTGCAGAGTCGTCCCCTTCATTGAAAGGTTGTGGGTCGGATTCCCAGACAGAGGACATACAGAGGTTGCGGGTTTGATCCCCCGTCAGGGTGCATGTGGGAGGCAATCGGTCAGTATTTCCTCTCATGTTGATGTTTCTCTTTCTCTCACTCACTCTCTTCCCCTCTCTAAAATCAATAAACATATCCTTGAGTAAGGATTAAAAAAACACCAAAACCCCCCTCCTTTTCTGATAAGTTGAATGTTCCTGCCATATCCAACTCTTGTTCTGATGCTTCTTCAATCTCATCAAACTATGTTTTACTTTCTAATATGTCCTGTAATTTTTTGTTGAAAGGCAAACCTGGTGCAGCAGGTAGAAGGAATTGCAGTAAATAAACTTTTCATCATGTGATGGTAAGGCATGAGGGAGGATGGGGAGTGTTGTATGAAATGCATGGAGTCCTATGATTAGTTCTCAGTCTTGTGGTGGGTCTGTGCCTCTGAACTGTAAACTTCACCCATGCTGCTTAGGTGTTTTTCCTCCTTAAGTGGAGCAGAGTGGCTAGAGGTGACCAATGCTGGTATTTCCCTTCTAGTTAGGTTGTAGGTTAGAGTCTGGTAAAATAGTTTCTCCTGAGAGCAGACCTTGTTAAGGAGAACAAAGTGCTCTGGGTAATTGAACATGGTTCCTTTCTCCCTCCCCTGGCCAGAAGCACAAGATTTTTCTCTGATATTCACTGTGGAAATTGGTCAGTTCTTGGAGGTGAAACTCACGAGTGTGGGGACCTCTCTAAACCTCTCCGAGTCCCCTGGGATTTTTAATTCTCATACTTGCCCACACTGAGCCTCGAGCAATTTGTCCATTACAGGTTAGGTTTCCTACCCTGGCACTGGCTCCTACGGAGATTCTGGCTTGTCGGTTTTTTACTGTTCTCGTAAGTTGTAATTCTCTGAATCTGCCTGTCTGTCTGTCCAATTTTTAGTGTAGTGATTTGCCTTGTGACCTCACTTCTCTAACAGACCTAAGAATTGTTGATTTTTCAGTTTGTTTAACTTTTTACTTGTTGTTAGGGCAGAGTGGCAACTTCCAAGAGCTTACATGCCAGGCCGGACACCAGATATGTTCAGGTAATTCATATTCATCTAGCTGAAAATATGGAGACCTCTGTCACCTACAAAGGCAACAATTCCTGAAAAGTTCAATCTAAGTTGAGTTTGGGGGAAGAAAAAAAGGTGTTCACATTTTTGGAGCATTTGTTCTGTATGAGGTATCTTGTGCTCCCTACGTCCCACAACAGTGATTCTTAGTGGAATCATCATCATCACTTTCACAACATAAAACCCAGGCTCAAAAGAGGTAGCAAGTTATCAAAAAATCACATATTAAGAACTAGAAATCACTTTACTGGCTTTTGAAATAATGCAAAGTCACTGAGCACATGCTGTGTACCAGGCTGTGTGACAGGCGTGTGACACACAGAGCAGAACACAGTCCCCACAGCACGGGAGGGTATCACAACACAAGGTTTTGTGGGCCCCCTGAGTAGGTGAACTGAACCTTCGACAAGAGAAGGGCTTCCTCAAGGAGAAGCTTGGTCTTAAAGAAGCATGAGTGGGGTTATCTGGGGCAGAAGTGATGGGGTTGGGGCAGTTTCCCTACACAGGAAAGGGAGTGTGCTAAGCACAACCCATTTGGGGAACTGGCTTGGGGTGCCTGGAGCATTCAGTATATTTTGGACATTGGCAAGGGATGAGTTTGGGGATTGACATAGGGGGTCAGATTTGAAGGTTCCTATGGCCCCAGTAAGAGGTTCCACTTTAATTCTGACATCAACAAGGAGTCAAGAGGGTTTTAGGCAGTGGAATGTCATGACTGGCTTTTCTTTGCAGAAAGATGATTTTGATGCGTGAGGAGCCAGGGAAGCATGCTGGTTAGGAAACTGTCTCAGTGGTCCCAGCAGGGGAGGCTGAGGGTGTGAACCAGGGTGGCGGCAAGTGGGCCTGGAGAGGTAAGGAGCAATTCCTGCAAAGGAGAACTGACCGGCTTCTTCATCTCACTGATGGAGGGAGGGAGGGAAAGGAAGAAAGCTAGGAAGACGCCCTTGTTTTTGGCTTGGGCAGCTGGGAGAATGGTAGGATCATTCACGGAATTAGGGAAAACAGGAGGAAGAACAGATTTTGTGGGGGAAGATGGTGAGTTTGGTTTCGGACGTGTTGACTTTGAGATGCACATGGGAAGTCCCACCATTGCTGTTTAGCAGGCAGACATATGCAAAATCATGGCTGTGACTGTGCTTCTTAAAAGAGAACATGTGCAGTGAGACGTGAAGGGGCCAGGCACCCACGTTTAAATAATGAGCCGACAGAGAGGAGTTCAGCGAGGAAAGCAGGAATGAGTGAGCTGGGAAGTATGAGGAGCACCAAAAAAGAGCAAGCCCATGGGGGCGGGGCAAGGGTTGTGTGGCCTGGGCTGGCTCATGCTCACAAAACGGATCTCTCCCTTCCTTGACTCTAAATAAGCTCTGTTTCCCACCCTTCTTGAGTGGAGAGAGAGCCAGCAACTGGGAATATCAAATGAATGTGGGAGGAGGTAATGTGTGTAATTAAGAGCGGGTCTGTTTTCCTCACGCTATCTTCCTTCGCATCCATGTTCCCTTTGGAAGTCACACATAAAAAAAAAAAAAAAAAAAAACTTTAGAAAGAAAACACTCTGATTTTGAGTTTTATTTGTTACTGTAGCAGAGCCTAGCTTATCTTTCCTGGTCCTGGTTCTGCAATCAGACAGCTGCATTTGAATTTTGTTTTTACCTTTGGCCAGTTATGTGACCTTGAATAACTGGCTTAATTTTTTTTTTTTTTTTTTTTTGAGAGAGAGAGAGAGGGAGAGAGAGAGAAACACTGATTTGTTGTTCCACTTATTTATGCATTCATTGGTTAATTCCTGTATGTGCTCTGATTGGGGATCAAACCTGCAACCTTGGCATATTGGGATGATGTTCTTACCAGCTAAGCTATGTGGCCAGGGCCTAAATGGCTTAATTTTTATGCGCCTCAGTTTCCTTATTGGGATAGTAAGATAATAACAATAAATAATGAAATATATTTTATTAAATATATTTTAATGAAAATATTTTAAATAAAACTATTTTGAACAATACATAATAAATAATAATATCTATCTCATATTATTCAGGGTAAAATGGGGTAATAAATGTGGAGAACTGAGAACACTATTAAATGCTCTAGAAACGTTAGAAGCTCATGGAGAGAAGACTGTCGAGAGTGGGGGATGGTTACAGACGGGGACAGCAAACCACCATCTGCAGGTCAAATCCACTCAGCTGCCTGTTTGTGTAGAGCCTCCCAACTAAGAGGGAGTTTTACATTTTTAAACAGTTGAAATAAATTACATGAAAACTGTATGGAATTCAAATTGCAGTCTCCATACTCATTTGTTTAAGTGTTGTGATGCCCGCTTTTACACTGCAATAGCACAAAATGAGGGACTGTAGCAGAGACCCATGGCCCACAAAGTCTAAAATATTTACTACCTGGCCCTTGACAGTAAAACCTTGGTGAATGAATGCAGTACAGGTCAAGAAAGATAATGAAAAGGTACTAACTGGAATTGGTAATAGATCACCAGTGACCTCGATAATGGCTTCTTTGGAGTGGTATAAGTAGAAACTAGATCTTGGCAACAGGATCATCAAAGTTTGATTCCTGCCTCTTCAGCTTGCTAGCTGTGTAGTCTTGGGAAGCCATTTAACTTCTCTGAGCTTCAGTTTGGTCAACTTTAATTGGGGATGAACAGGGGTACCTTCTTGGGTTATTGTAAAGATTAGCAATAATGCATGTAATCCATAAAACACAGTATCTGGTTTATAGAAGGTGCTGAATAAATTATAGCTCTTGCTTCAGTTAATCTGCTGACGCCAAAACTGCTATTCCTTTGTAGGTAATACTTTTTCACTTTTTTCATTCAGGTGAGGATTAAAAAATGTTTTTTTTTTATCTGCACCCGAGGACATTTTTTCATTGTTTTTAGAGAGAGGAAGGGAGAGAGAGAAATATGGATGGGAGAGAGAAACATCGATTGGTTGCCTTCTTTTATGGGTCCAGACTGGGGATCAAACTTGCAGCCTAGGTATGTGCCCCAACTGGGAATTGTACCTGTGACCTTTTGGTCTACGGGATGACATTCCAACCAACTAAGCCACACTGGCCAGGGATGCCTTTTCACTTTTAATATTTTATTTGTCTTCTGTTCCTATTTTTTACAATATATGCCAAGTCTTTGCTCAAATCTCATATCTTTAATGAGGCTATACAAGTTAATATTGACCATTCCATTTAATACTGGAATCTGTTCCCCATCCTGGCATTCCTATCTCTTTTACCTTACTCTACTTTTCCTTTTCTCATAGAATCTATCACTTCTGACAATCTAGAGAATTTACTAATTTATTATGTTTATTGTTTACAGTATGTCTTCCCCACGACGATGTAAGATCCTTGCTTGTCTTTTTTTTTAATATATTTTATTGATTATGCTATTACAGTTGTCCCATTTCTCCCCCATCATTCCCCTCCACCCTACACACCCTCTCCCACCCACATTCCCCCCTTTAGTTCATGTCCATGTGTCATAAGTTCTTTAGTTTCTACAATTCCCATACTATTCTTGTCCTCCCCCTGTCTATTTTCTACCCACTATCTATGCTACTCATTCTCTGTACCTTTTCCCCCTCTCTCCTCCTCCCACGACCCTGTTGCTAACCCTCCATATGATCTCCATTTCTGTGGTTCTGTTCCTGTTCTAGCTGTTTGCTTAGTTTGCTTTTGTTTTAGGTGTGGTTCTTAATAGCTGTGAGTTTGCTGTCTTTTCACTGTCATATTTTTATCTTCTTTTTCTTAGATAAGTCCCTTTAACATTTCATAGAATAAGGGCTTGGTGATGATGAACTCCTTGAACTTGACCTTATCTGAGAAGCACTTTATCTGTCCATCCATTCTAAATGACAGCTTCTCTGGATAGAGCAATTTTGGATGTAGGTCCCTGCTTTTCAAGATTTCAAATATTTCTTTCCAGCCCCTTCTTGCCTGGAAGGTCTCTTTTGAGAAATCAGCTGACAGTCTGATGGGAACTCCCTTGTAGGCGACTGTCCCCTTATCCCTTGCTGCTTCTAGAATTCTCTGCTTCATTTTCATCTTGGCTAATGTAATGATGATGTGCCTTGGTGTGTTCCTCCTTGGGTCCAACTGCTTTGGGACTCTCTGAGCTTCCTGGACTTCCTGGAAGTCTATTTCCTTTGCCAGATTGGGGAAGTTCTCCTTTATTATTTGTTCAAATAAGTTTTCCACTTGTTGCTCTTCTTCTTCCCCTTCTGGGACCCCTATCATTCGGATGTTGGGACGTTTAACGATGTCCCGGAGGTTCCTAAGCCTCTCCTCATTTTTTTGAATTCTTGTTTCTTCCTTGTCTTCTGTTTGGTTGTTAGTTTCTTCCTTCTGGTCCACTACATTGATTTAAGTCCCAGTTTTCCTTCCATCTCTATCAGTTCCCCATGCATCTTCCTTCATTTCACGGATTGTAGCCTGCATTTTTTCATCTAGTTTGTGAGCAAAATCAACCAATTCTGTGAGCATTTTGATGACCAGTGCTTTGAACTGTGCATCTGATAGGTTGGCTATCTCTTCACTGCTTAGAGGAATTGGCTCTGGGGCGTTTATTTGTTTTCCGGTTTGAGCCATTTTTGGTGCTTTTTTGTTTTGTTTTGGTTTGGTTTGGTTTGGTTTTAGTCTGGTCTCGGCTATTCCCTTGCTTGTCTTATACCATGATATATTTCAAGCCCCTACACAGTTCCTGGCACACAATTAGTGTTTGTTGAATGACTAAATGGAAAAAGAATATGTGAGAATTTATTTATTTTTTTTAGATCTTGGCCTAGGACTGGAGGCACTCCATGGATCTGTGGACTTGTCTTTTATCGTATGTGTAAAATTCTCAACTATTATCTGTTAAAGCACAGTCTCTGCTCCATCCACCCCATTTTTCTCATTTTCTGCCCTTTGGAATATGCCCAGTCATTCTATCCTCAGTGTCTCCTAAGTTCTTTCTTCTATTCGACAACCATGTAGCTCTCTCTTTCATTTTAAGGCGATTTCCTCGGCTCTATCCCCAAGTCTCTTTTTGGCTGTGTCTAGTCCACTATTCAACCTCTTAACTGAATTTTTATTTCAATGATGATTTCTTTTGTGTGCCAAGAATTTCTATTTCTTCCCTTTTCCTTCCTGCTTCTTCTTTTCCATTTTTTCCCTGTACTTGTTTCATGGTTTCCAGTCTTCCTGTTATCTCTTTGATACTTAAAATATTTCTATCTTAAGATTTCTTTCAGACTTTTCTGTTAGTTCCAGTTTTGAGGGTATGAAGACTTTCCTTTGTTGAACCAGCTAGAAATCTTGTTATGGTTTATTTTTTTGTGCAGCCTGTACTTTTGGATTGTGAACTCAACTTCAATAGTGATTATTTAGCATTTGCCTCTGGGGATGTGTTAAGGGTTAGCAACTGAAAAGGCTCTAAAATGTACCAGCAAATGGTCTGTCTTTGGAAGCTAGGAAGGGAGGCAGGGCATGCGCTTGAAGTTTATGTCCCTACTGTGAAACCTGCTCTATAACTGTGAGCAAATTACTCTTTGCTTAAATTTCTTATCTATGAAATAGAGATATAATAATTCCTATTTCCTAAAGATGTTCTGAGGATTTAGTGAAATAATCCAATTAAGAAACTTTGGCCCTGGCTGGTGTAGCTCAGTGGATTGAGCGCGGGCCTGCGAACCAGAGGATCGAGGTTCGATTCCCAGTCAGGGCACATGCCTGGGTTGCAGGCCAATTCTCGGCAGGGGACACACGAGAGGCAACCGTACATTGATATTTCTCTCCCTCTCCTTCTCTCCTACCCTTCCCCTCTAAAAGATAAATAAATAATAAATAAAATCTTTAAAAAAAAAAAAAGAAACTTTGCATAATGTTTGGTATATATTAAGCACCTAGTAAATGCTAAAAATATCATAAGTATGCAGTAGTCATTATATCACTCATCAACATCTTCTTGCTTTGTGAAATAAGGAAAGAAAATTAAATGCTTGTGAAAATAGCTTCTGAATATGTATATGAAATGTGTAGTTGGCCATTAAATTTGGACAATTGTCAGCTCTATCTGCTTTACTCATGACATATATTAGTCGAAGATGCTGGAAAAAATCCTGGAACATGTTCACTTGGCTTTCAGTCATAGAAGAGGAGCACCGATGAGAGGTGGGAGGAAGTTTCAGACACCATCCTTTTTAAAAAATAAAGCCCAACTGGAGAACTGGATCATTTGCCAACTATTTTGCATCATTAAAATATAGCAGAAGGAAGAGTTCTTCTGATGAGAGGAAAATGACCCAGGTAAATTTCTTTGCTTTTATTCAAATAGAAAATATATTTAAGTCCCCGGCTGTATGTCCTTGACCATAAGTCTGGCTCAAAGGTTAGAAACAGAAAAACAGAGCCCCAAACCCATAGCCAGTGCTTAATAAATACCTTTGTTTTATTATTGGTTAAGGGATAGAGATACAAGCAAATTCTTGGGCAAGATAACTCATGTAACCTCATTTCTGTTACGCGTAACTTTTACCTACAAACCTTTCCTTAATTAATTGCCATTTTGGATCTGTGGATAAAGAAGAGATGAAGGACCAGATTTAATGAATGAAAGCTATAGGCTACTATGATTTGTCATGGGATATATATGATGGTAAAACATTTCAAAGAATGATTTATAGTTCTAATTTTCATGACATGTTAACAAAGGGTAACATTAAAAATATTTAAACAGAGAAATGTCTTTAGATTCTAATTACCTGATCTTCGTAGTCAGATCCTGTATCAATGACCTCTCCAGTGTCCAACATTATCGAAGGATCAATGTCACCTGAACCTAAGGTTAGGAAAAAAAAGGTTACCTGACGGAGGCCGTCTGTGTATGTTTCTAAAGCAAACAATCTCCCACTAGGTTTCCATATTATCCTTACGGTCACATTAACTTTGCAAACATTTTGGGACTCTTCCATCTGCCAGGCATTATTGGGCCTGCAGATGGAAAATGCAGATGCTGTGGACACTGTGTCCACCCTTACGAAGACAATCTTGTGAAGGAGATGGATTTGTCAAAAGCAAGTTGAGAAACCAAAATGAAAAGGGCTACTAATTCTGACTGGTAGTGGAGGTGATGGTGGAGGTGGAATTCTTCACGATTGGCAGTTCCTACTCCAATCGTTGGAACTGTGAGGGTGATAGTGGTGTCCAGGAGGAAGGCAGTTTGGGGGTGCAGCAGAAACTGAGGTAAAAGGAGCAGCATGAGCAAAGTCCAGAGTGGAAGAAAAGGAGTTCTTAAAAATAAGGAATGCTAAGTTTGCTCAGTCCACGAAAGGCTGAGTTTTTCCTCCAGCCTTTGAGTCACCTTAGTCCCTGAAGATTAGAAAAATCAGGTCAACTTAATGTATTAATAGCTTTTTCCTTCCTAGGCACTACAGATTACATTAAATTGCTTACCCAGTGAATCCCCAGGGCTTGAACTTAAACTGGTAATGTTCATAACGGGGCTCCTTGCAGTACAACTGATTCATCGTCCTTATCTAATGACTCTTTCTTGCTGTGAATTATAGGGGCAGGCAATCGCAGATTCATAGGCATAATGTGAATAGATAATGCAATTAATATATAATAATACAAAAATAAACTCTGTGTTTTGCATACTCATTACTGTAAACCTACTTTTGCTAACTCCTGTGGATATCACCTAACTAGCCAGAGACACAGAATTCAGGGCTATGCACTCTGTGAAGAAATAAGCTACTTCATGTTTCATTTTAAACTTGGCCTTGCTGAATAATTCTTGGCCACACTACACAATGAGTAATGTTTGGTGAAGATGGATTTTTAAACAAAAATATCAAGAAACTCACTCTCTTCTCAGACATGGACCTTTCCAGAAAATCTGCTTTCATGCTTTCTTTTAAAAAGAGGATCAAGGTAAGTCCTCACACAGTCTTTTCTCAACTCTTTTTCTTCTCATCATTAGTCCTGCTGTTCACCAAACTGACTGAGCAATGAGCGGTGATGCTATCGTTTATTGTTTGTATCTTTAAAAAAACATTTTTCAAGGATGATAAAATTCTTCAAAATGGAGATACTTGGCCCATCAAACCATTTTAGGAAAACAACCAGCTGTAGAGCTGCCATGTCCAGTTGCATGGGTGTGTGCAGTGCGACTGCAGGTGATGCCGACGGCATCGTCAGCGCGGCCGTGACGACCTCACTGTGAACAAGGTGTGTGCTAGACTGGAGCTGGGATGGCTGTGTGCCCCACACTGTTAACAAAATGAGACTAGATGGGTGATACAAAGCTTTTAATTACATGTGTAATTTTAAAAAGTGGGATTACATATAACTTTCCTATCATTGTGCTTTTGGTATTTTTCAAGTAACGATTTTTGTAAGGTGTGTCTTAGGGTCAAGATACTTGACTGTCTCAAAGCCCAGTTTAAGGATCAGTTTGCACTTATGTGTTGTAAGGCAGTGAAGAGGTCAGAAGTAAAATGTATATTTTTTCATTGTAAGATCATGAACATTTTAGAACCAGTATTTCACAGAATCCCACTCCTTCATTTCAGAAAAGAGAAAAATGAGCTGCAGAGAAGTTAAGTAACTTGGCCAAGATCATGCAGAAAGTGAGATGAAGACAGAAGCCATAGTCCCCAATTTCTCCTAATGCATCCCACTGACTCTGAATTCTAAGCAGTAGCCATCCCAAACAACTTCATAAATGTGACCTTCCATGCTAGCACTCAATAGGAGAGCACTTGGAGGAGGTTGCCGTTTCTTCTACATTCTGAGAAAATGAGGAGCAGTGAATGCCTGACGATGAGGCGGGTGCCTGGGTGGCTGAGGAAATGGAAGAATTAGAAGTAGAATCAAGGAGTGTCACTCCAGCCTATGACAATCACAGGGCTGCTAGTAACAACATCTTTCGAGGTGACGGCAATTTTATTTAGTTTTCATTACTTCCACAGTATGGATATTATCCACCACTGACTAGTGGAAGTGGCGATAGGCACTCAAATGATTTCCTCACCTCGAATATGATTACGGTGATTCATGTGAGGTGAGCAATGTGATACGAACACAAAGACTTATTAAGCGTATAGCTGTTACAGTTCCTGTGTCCTACTTACTTTATTTAGTTGGAAATTGTTCTTTTGGTTGTTTTTAAAAAAGTGCATACCCTGGCCGGTGTGGCTCGGTGGATTGAGTGCCTGCCTGTGAACCAAAGGGTCACTGGTTTGATTCCCAGGCAGGGCACATGCCTGGGTTGTGGGCCAGGTCCCCAGCAGAGGATGTGCAAGAGGCAACCACACATTGATGTTTCTCTCCCTCCCTTCCCTTCTCTCAGAAAAAAGTAAAAATAATAAATAAATCTTTTTAAAAAGTACAAAGTGAAGGCCTCTTGGACAACCCAGCTAAGAGATATTACACACTAATATTTGAAACTGGAACAAGATTATTAGAAAACTATTATCAGCAAGAGAATGAAAAGATTTTTATTTTTTAAAAAACAAACAGAAGACAACCTGTGCTTACAGGGAAGAAGAGATTGACTTTCCCAATAGAATGCTTTCAGCAGAAATTTTATTGTATCATAAAGGGATGGGATTTCTTGACAGGTTGTTGCCCTTGGCAACAGTGCTAATATATCATAGAAGGCAATAGACAAAGGATGTTATTATCAGCTCAGATAATGACTGAATAGCTTTCATTTTCTTTTGTATTCGTTGCTTGGTTTGCTGAAAATGGGACCTTTAATGATAGCCTAAGGTTTGAAGTACAAAATAGGGAGGTAAATACAGCCCTATGGACACATTTTTGCCTTCTTTCATTGGGCAACTTAACATATAAAACAGCTTCAGTGACCTTGTACTCAAAAAAAAGAGAGCAAAATTAGGATATTCTAAAAAGTGATAGTATGGCTTTCATTTCCCCCAATTTTGAATTTCTTGATTTCTTTTCAGCTTTAAAAATATCCTTTCCATAGCTAACAGAGAAAAACATGAGCTGAAATAGAACCCCATAGGGAGCATCAGTGCCACCAGTTTTAGACGGAGAATGGTCTTTGGAAGTATTATTTTCAGGCTGTCTCCTTATTAAGTGGGAATATGATACAAACTGGCTTTAGAGGTATCAGAAGGCAACCACACTACTTCCTGGGCTAATGTTACAGACTTTTTCCTCCTAGTGGATCTTCAATCTGAAACTTGAGGAATGTCCTCCTCCCACTTTGAGTACCAGATAAAGAAACACATCAGCAGGGCAGGGCTTCTTGGGCAGAAAGGGATAAGATAAAACTCTAACACTTCATCCGCTCCTTTGAGGAAAGTAATCTCTCCTTGGTCCTGTCTCTTCCAAGCAGCATTAGGTAGGGCTTATTTCATCTCTGATTCTAAGAACAATACTTAGAAATTCTATGCATTCGATACATTTGAGGTCTTTCTGGAAAAAGTCCAGCCATTGTTAATATAATGAGAACGGTTTGCATGACATCACTGTAACCTGGCAGCCAAGGAGAGTGGACTGGAATGAGCATGTGTGAGCAATGATGACTTCACTGTGCTAATCAGTGGGGGCAGTAGACGCCATTGAGCAGGCATATACATTGTGTGGCTGTTGCATTCAGAACAATAGAGCAAGTAGAGCAACGAATCTGTACCAAATTTTGTGTTAAGCTGGAACATTCCTCTGTGGAAAGTATTCAGATGATTCAGAAGGCCACAGCTATGGATAACTGGTGACTGGCAGCTTCATCACAACAACATGCCCACTCACACATCATGTCTCATGTCTCGTACAGTTTTTTGGCAAACTATCAAATCACCCAAGTGACTCAGCCCCGCTACAGCCCAGATTTCGTACTCTGTGACTCGTGGTTTTTCCCAAAACTAAAATCACCTTTGAAAGGGAAGAGATTTCAGACCATCAGTGAGATTCAGGAAAATACGACTGGTCAGCTGATGGACATTGGGAGAACTGTGTGAGGTCCCAAGATGCGTACTTTGAAGGGGATGAGACATCACTGTCCTGTGTGCAATGTGTCTTGTAACTTGTATCTTCTTCAATAAATGTCTCTATTTCTCATATTACATAGCTGGATATCTTCTGGACAGACTTCATATATGCAGAAGGAGTGAAAATGAATAAAAGGACATTTACATCTTACTTTTGCAGATCTTGATCTTCTTCATTCACTCCACAAACAATAAATCCCCCATAACAGGTAACTAACTAACCCTAACCCTAACCCCATGAGCATCCAGCTCTAATTCCAACAAGAGTGGAGAGTATTAGTAACAGTTTGCATTAGAACTCCTTTGAAGAGTACTGCATATTTTTTGGAAGGGGGAGTATGCTGACAGTATTTGGGACTAGAAAGTGAGCTCCTTGAGGGATGTGGTATTAGTCAACTGTTCTGGATAGGAAGGGAAGACGGGTTTTCCAGTTCTTCCATGACGGGGTGTGAGGAGGAGGAAGGGAGGGAGGGAGAGTAGAAGCAGACCTAGGGAAACGGGGAAGAGTTGAATTGCGTAAGATGTGCTCTGCACTTGTGTCTCCTCAAATCTGCAGAAAAGATACTAACATATATATAGTCTTTTCAATGTAACAGCCATATGCTTTAAAAAATTCTCACTTGACATTTTTTTCATTGTTTTGAGAGGATGAGAAGGAGAAAGAGAGGGCGGGAGGCGGGGGAGGGATGAGAGAGAAGATGTGGGAGACAGAGACATCAATGTAAGACAGAAACATTGATCAGTTGCCTCCTATCCATGCCTTGACTGGGGATTGAACCCCCAACCTAGGCATGTGCCCTGAATGGGAATGGAACCCACAACCTTGTGGTCCACAGCACGATGCTCCAACTAAGTAACACTGGCCAGGGAAAAATAGCCATATGCTTCATACACATATACATTTACTCTTCACAACAATTCTCTGAGGCTCACAGAGATTGTGTGCTGGAGCTGGATGGCCCTGCTGGAAGTATCGATGGAAGGCTGCAGAGATGGGGAGACACTGCAGATGGGGCTGCAATGGTGCGGAGGTTCGGGGTAATGGCATTCTATGGCATGGAGGCAACACCTGCACACCCTGCTCTGGAGCCAAAGAAAATTTGGTGTGGCTGTGCATCATTATACCCAGATGAGTGGCCCAGCTGAGGTGACAAGCAGGGAAAGCCCTTATGTACCATCTCCTGTGAGATTCACACTGGGTCTCAAACACACACACGCGCACACACACACACGCTGTCCTTGTGAAGTCTTATACTCTAAAAGGGAAATAGATTTTTTTAACAAAAAAATCATATTTCTAATTATATAACCACAAGTATGATAAATCACAAGTGTGATAAATACCCTGAAGGAAAAGGGCGGGGTGCCACTCAAGGGCCTCGTCTTGTCTGGGATGGGGCCTGAGAAGGCTTCCTGAGGAAATCACATGGTAGGACCTGACCAGGTGAAGGACAGGACTAGCACTTGGGAGAGCACAGTGATACCATGGGGCCAGGCATTTCCAAGTACCTGGTGCAATCCGCCAGAGGCAGGTAGATACCTGATATTCAGGGGCCTGGTGAAGCTGGTATGGGGTGGTGGGGGAGGTGGTACCGTAGAGAGAACAGGACCACTTTAGAAAAGCTAAGGATACTTCTGCCATGTTAAGGATACTGATGCTCAGCCTACAGGAAAGTCATTGAAAGTTTTGTTTTATTTTATTTTTGTCAGGGAAGCAGGATGATCAGAGCTGCATTCTATGAGGATGCCCATGGCAACAGCAAGATTTATGACAGACGGGAGAGGCCAGGATGTGCAAGGAATGACGTACACAGCCTTCAATGAGTATGGTGGAGACTGAGAACAAGGACCGGACTCCCAAGGCGTCCCTGAGGATGGATGATCAGCGTGGGCTGCGAGCGTAGGCACAGTTTTGGCTGGCTCTCTTAAAAGAGAAAAAATGCATATCTCCCTGATATGTGGAATCTCAAAACATCAAATAAATACAAGCAGAATAGAATGATGGCACAGACATGCAGGTGGGGGAAGTGGGAAGATGCTGGCTAAAGGTGTACAAAGTGGTGGTTACGTAAGACGAATAAGCCCGCAGGTCTAATGTACAGCATGATGACTAGAGTTAATAATCCTCTTTGAATGCTGGAACTTTGCTAAGAGAATATATTTCAGGTGCCACTGATCACACACAGAAAAGTGGCAACTATGCATGCCAATTAATTTGCCTGTAGCAATCATTTCCCCATGTATATGTATGCCAAATCCTCATGCTGCACATCTTAAATAAATACACTTTTTATATAAAAATTTTAAAGGGAGAATTGAAAGCTAATCACATGGAGGCGACATGACAGCTGCAGGGCAGCTGAGGTTCTACAGAGAGGGTTCAGAGAGAAGGAGAGCGTAAAGGGACAACCCCTGGGGGCTGACAAGTCACAGAGGAGAGGGCACTGGCAAGGCCTGTTCAACTGGGTGAGTCACCAACTTTTACAAGCCTGGAGATTTCACCTGCAGGTGCAGCTTTCTGTTTTCTTTTGAAAGAGAGAAGGGCCTAGCAACACTGGCCCATTCCTCAACGACAACAATCGCTTAGAGTGGCGAAGTGGCTGCCTCCTGTAGCGGAGGCATCATTTATTTCTAGTTTACCATAGTCCCTCCCGGGCTTACTTCACTCACCAAGGGGTTATAGGCAGAGCAGGCTTATATGAAGCCTTGGCGCAGAAGCCAGCTTTCAGGGAGTGGAGGGGAGCTAGTGGGGGCTGGAGCCGTGAGCACAGTCACCTTCTGTGATAAGCTGGAAGGTGTAGAGGGGGAAGAGTAGGTCCCTTTAAACATGTGCTAAGGGCAGGCACTGTGCACTCTGCCAAGGGAACCCGGAGAGCATGAGGGCACAGCGCCTGTCCTCAGGCAGTTCACTGATCAGCATAGAAGCCAACACAGCTGCCTTACCGCAGGAGGAGGCCAGTTTGGAAAAATGCCACTTGAAAGCCACAAAATGCTGGCAGCTTTAAAAAGGGGCAGCATAAATCAGCTCCTCCACCCCACTCCATTAGCAAACCGAAGATATCTAGCAATTAGATATTTGTTGTTAGAGGTCTAAATAAGTGTTTTAAATAAAATACTAACTTAAAAGGCACAGGTGTCATAGCATTTTTCAGAGCAGCAGCAGTCTTGTTTACATGATCTTACCTGCCTCCCAACAGTCCATCTGTCCCTGCAACAGGTCACCTTTTGTAAATGTCACTGGAAACTTAAGCAGGCAAGTTTACGTCAGTTATCCATGCTCTGCGGGTCTGCAGAGGACCACTGCCTTGCCTTTTTACTCTGACTTTCTTTGTGGGCTCTTAGTGGGCTTTAGATATTAATTTAAAATTTTAAGTGTTTAGCCTTTTTCATTTCAGCCCGGAACTTTATGATTTTTACCTGCTGAGGCTGTAACTGAGAAAAAAACATCGGGACTGGGTCAAAATTTGAGAGTCGTTCACACAGAATTGATAGTCAAGGCCTAGCAGAACAAAGAGTTGACCCCAAGGGTAAAGGAGAGTGAGAGAAGGGTCAAGGGCAGAACTGTGAGAACTGTCCGCTATGGGGTGTGATTGCCCTGCATCCAATGTCAAACGTCCTCACACTTCTAGGCAAGAGTACTGGGAAAAGAAGGGGCGTAGCGCAGCCAGGACTGTGGGTCAGGTGGCAGTGGCTCTCAGATCTCAGAGGTGGGTTTTGCCTGGAGGCAAAGGAGAGAGACCTGTGTGGGTTAGGGAGTCCTGGGAGAATTGCAACTTGGAATTCCCCCACAAAGCAGAGGCTAGAATAGATTTTTTCAATTATAGTAATATAGGTCTTCTGCTACATTGTGTCTTCCTGCTAATTTATGTGTGTAATGACAGGAAGAAACGCAGTAACTGTAAGAGCCAGAAGTATAGTCCTTCTTTTCTTTTTTGTTTTGTACCTTTATTTTTGGACCAAAAAGTATAAAGCCCTCAGGATAGGGTCATCCTTGAAACCTTACAGCAGTTTGTTGAGCTCGAACCTTAATACAAAATTCCAGACACTTGGCAGGTGATCAGGACATACTGTTGCCCAAAGGACACAGTGACTTACCTGCTGCAGCCTCTTTGTTTGGAAATAACTTGCTGTCAACTGCCATGCTGATGTCATAGAACACCTCATCCTCGTCTCGGTCAGCATCAAACTGGGGGAAATCAGGACAGACGAGTTGGGAACATGAGAACACATAAATTAATTCATTCCAAAATGAAATAAGCATGCTTCACGCAGTTGCATCCCTAATGAAGCAGGACCATGGGAACGAAAGCTCTTGAGTCCTTAATCAGACAGAGAGATTTTTAGGTCAGACCTCATATCAAACAAAAAGGGGTATTAGGGAGTAAATTAAACTGGTAAATTAGGCAATAGTGCAGTCAGTTATGGTTAAAAAATGTGTATAATGTTCTTAAATTTATAAAGTAACCTTTTGAAAAAAGCAAAACTAAAATTTACTTTGTGTCTTTCTGGCTTAGTATTTTTTTAGTTAAAAAAATCTCATGAAAATATGTAGTTTTAAATGACAGGGTAAATTATTTTTTTTCTCATATATTGTTTAAAAAAAGAAAGAAACCCTAAACCAAATTTTAGTTACCATTCTAGATACTGTAAATACTAATAGATGTATAGTCTATAGACACTATAGGTTTAGATGTAATACAAATTACAGAATTAAATATTTATTTTACCATTTTTTAAAATTTACAAAATTAAAAAAAAACATGGTTATATTTATAAATCCTCTATTTTCTAAGCTGTGTGCAGTTTATCTAAACACACTTTTATCTCTCTAGTTTTTAAAAACAGCTTTATTGAGTTATAATTGATATACAATAAACTGCACATAAAGTATAGTTTTGAAATCTGTACACATCTGTAAAACCATAAAAATCAAAATGGTGAACATATTCATCACCCCCAAAAGTTTTGTTGTGTCTCTTAGAAATCCCTTCCTCCTACCCACTACCAGTTAGTCATTGGTTTGCTTTCTGTAACTATAGATTATTTTGCATCTTCTAGAATTTTATATAAAAGAATTTTTATAGCATTCCATCCTTTTGTCTGGATTATTTCACTTAGCACGATTATTTTCAGATTCGTCAATGTCGTATCCACAGTTCGTCTGTTTTCATTGCTGAGTTCTATTTCATTGTATGGATATACTGTTAATCCCATCCTGGATATCTTTCAGCAAAGACATTATAGTTTTCATTTCTAGATGTTTGATTTGAGTCTTTAAAAATATTTTTCTCACTATTTATGGTTTGAACATCTGAAATACAATTAAAGTAACTTAAAAAATTTGTTTTGATTCGAGAGAGAGAGAGAGAACACATCAATTTGTTGTTCCACTTATTTGTATATTCATTGGTTGATTCTTGTAAGTGTCCTGACTGGGGATCGAACCCACAACCTTGGCATATAGGGACAATGTTTAACTAACTGAGCTACCCAGCCAGGGCCAATTACAGTAAATTTTAACATCCTTCTCTGCTAATTCTAACATTTGTGTCAGTTCTGAGTCAGTTTCGATTGATTTTTTTTCATTATCATGAGTCATATTTTCCTGTTTATTTTCACATCTGGTACATTTTTCTTGGCTACCAGGCATTGTCATTTTGACCATGTTAGATGCTAGGTATTTCTGCATTCCTATAAATATTATTAAGCTTTGTTCTGGAATGTAGTTTAGTTACTTAGAAACAATTGGATCCTCTCAGGTCTTGTTTTTAAAGATTTGTTGGGCAGGACCAGAGCAACATTTAGCTTCTGGCCAATTATTTTCCACCAATTATTTCTCTTGTAGAGACAAGACTATTCTACATCCTTGTGCCTTGTGAATTAATAAGTTTTTCAGTCTGACTGGTAGAAATAGTCACTCTCACTCTTCCAAGCCTGGTGTGAGCACTAGCTACTATTGGTCTCACTACTTCTCTTGAGTGATTTCTTTCCTTCAGGTTCAAGTAGTTCTCTCACACGCATGCACTGATTAGTTGTCTGCTGGATACTGAAAGGGAGCCCTCTGCAGATCTCCAGTGGTCTCCGTCGGCTCTCCCATCTCTGATACTCTGTGCCCTGAACTCTAGCCACCTTGGTCTCTTGAACTCTCAGCTCCAATGCTCAGCTCATAGAGTGCACCAGTCCGCACAAGGCTTCCTTCTCCTGCACCGCAGCCTGGAGACTCTCCAGCACTAAGCTGGGGCCATGGCAGGGCTCACCGCATTGGTTTTCTTTCTCTCAGGGAATCATCTCATGCTCGATGTCTAGCATCTTGAAAATTTCATACATATGTTTGTTTCATGTGGGAGAGAAAATCCAGTCTCTTATTCCATTTTTGTCAGGAATGTCAATTCTTTTTTTTTTAAAGATAGACATAACCAACTTTATTTTAATTATTTATTTTCAGAGAGAGGGGAAGGGAGGGAGAAAGGGTGGGAGGAAAACATCAATGTATGGTTGCCTCCAGTGCGCCCCCTACTGGGGACCTGATCTGGCCTGCAACTCAGGCATGTGCCCTGACTGGGAATTGAATGGGCAATCCTCTGGCTTGCAGGCCAGCGCTCAATCCACTGAGCCACACCAGCCAGGCAGGAGTCTCAATTCTTTAACTTTTAATCTTAATTATTATCTTGAAGATACTTAGAAAGATTTGAATGATTTATTCCTTTATATTTTTCTGAAGTGTTTCATTATTATTTTTAATCCATACCTGAAGATATGCTTATTGAATTTTAGAGAGAGAGGAAGGCGGTGGGGGGGAGAGAGAGAAATGGATGTGAAGGAGAAACACCAATTGGTTGCCTCTCGTATGCCTCAACCAGGGATTGAACCTGTAACCTAGGCATGTGCCCTGACTGGGTATTGAACCTGCAACCTTTTGGTTCACCGGATGATGTTCTAACCAACTTAACCACTCAGTCAGGGCTGAAGGGTTTCATTATTTTTAGTGAGGGAAATTTAGAAACTAAATTAAACCTCATTTAGCTTCTTTGCCTCCCCTTACACAGTTAAAACACATCTATACATACACTGCTTCAAAGTGTTCCGGGGATGTTCAACCTTTTGGCATCTCTGGGCCACATATTAACTACACTGCAACATGTAATCACACACAAAAAAATCTCATAATGTTTTAAGTTAAATTTATGATTTTGTGTTGGGCCTCATTCATTGCCATCCTGGGACACATGTGGCCCGCAGGCCACAGGTTGGACACTGCTGGGTCTTTCACTATGTCACATTAGCCTACAGGAAAGGAGAGGCAGGCAGTTTTCTTTCTATTTTACAGGTAAGGAAATATCTGTTCAGAGATACTACAGCTTTCTCAAGCTACACAGCTAATAGCAGGAGAAGTGGAGCTTGAACTGAGGATGACTGACACTTTCCATCCTACTAGGCTGCATAGACCATTACAGTAAGACGAATACAGCCCTTCTGCTCAAGGAAGTGTTAACACATCCCATTTGTTTAAAAGCAAAGGGGGAAAAGCATGTGGTGGTCACAGGGCAGGTACAAGGGGACCACAAAGGCACAGTTAGTGCTATCGGAATGCACTGCTTCCTAATGCAGATACCATGGCTCCTTATTTATTTACTTATTTTTAATTTTTCACATAGGAATTACTGTAAGCCTTCAGAAGGTCACCTTGTCCAATCCCAAAGCTATCTTTAAGTGCTGTGGATCCCAGCCAGGGGTGCAAGAATCTGACTTTCTAAAACAGATAACAACAGTTGTAAAACTAGAACTGAAAGCAAATAACTGCAACGAGATATTCATTTCACATGTGCTCCCTGATCTTGTCGAGCGTGAGCACTAGGTCTGCCTATACCCAAAAGAGCTCCCTCCCCTCCCTTTGGGTTCTTCTGTGGTGTGCTCGGACAGAGAAGGTTAATCTAGCTAATGAGCCCAAGTACCACCTGGACACAGTGAAGACTGAGGTATAAATGGAAGCAGCGATTGGTGCAGTTCGCCTGGCCGGGGACGTGGGAGAGGACACTCAGAGGTTAGGCTACGGAGCATTCAGGTATTTCTCATTTTACTTCAGCACAACGGCCTTTTGTGATTAGTGAAAGGAAGGTAAACCTGGATGTTACTACAAAACTTACTTTAACGAATGTTCAAAGAATTCAAAATTTTTTTGCCTCTTGTAATTTGGATCTCTACTTATGTACATTGTACTATACGCAAACAGGGTAACTAAACAAAACTTTCAATCCTTGAAAGTTTTGAAGCTATATCCAGGTTTATGACAGTAATTGTATTTACGTTTTATGATGTCTAGTATTGGCAAATGTTCTATCCTTGTAGTAAATAGATGAATCCATAGACCTTTTTCTGGTGGGTTAATTTCCTACAATGTATACTGCCAGTAATCTTACGTAAATTACTTAACGTTGTGAAGTCAGGAATGTGGGACAAAATTGACAAAATATTTGTTATCCATTTTAAAAACCTGTTCCGTTGTACCAATTATAAGGCCAGACGGGGAAAGAAAGGAAAGTATATATGATACTCAGAAGGACACCTGCAGTGTCATTAGCTGCCCTGTGCAAAGATCTTCCAGTTTAGAGAAAACATCAGAACAAATGAAGACAGAGACACACATTTTATACCATTTGATTTGCTTAGGGCTGTTTATTTTACTTTCAAAATATCTGTTAACTATCATCATAAAGGGTAACATCTACTAAGAGGGGTATTGTTTTTACTTTTTCTTGGGACTTTTGAGGGATGGGTGGATCACTTTATAAAGGAAAGAGCATACACTTATGTTTAGTCAGGGATCCATAGAAAACAGAGCCTATTGACAAAACTTATAGATGTGAACCTTTATTAGGGGTGGTGTGTGTGTGCATGCACATTTGAGAGGGGAAAAAGGGAAGTGAGGCAAAAAAGGAAAGAAAGTAAATTTAAGATGGTACATTACCAAGCTGGGTACCAGCTTTGCAAGAAGACATCGCTGGTAGCTCGGTTTCCAGAAAGACTAAATGGACCCGTGACATCTCAGAACAGTGAGATGGGGGAGGTAGGGGGAGGCATTTATATGCTGGCTCCTTTCAGTTTTCTCTTTCACTGGCCCAACTTCTCCCTAACAACTAGTTAGGGCCTCCCACCACTTCATTGTTCTGTTGCCCAGCCCCCGGGGCACCACTGGGAAGGCAGGCCCTGCCCCTAAAGGTCAGCACAGCATCTGATCTGGACCTGCTGAAAGGAGCCAAAGCCACTGTAGGTCTGGCTGGGCCTGGGAGCCGTCTGTCTGTGCAGGGCTCCCACGTTGGTGGGGACAATGAGGTGGCTGGCTGGGGTAGTCAGCTATGGTGGAGGTACCCTGGCTGGCCGGGGAGTTGTGGGCAGGGTTCTCCATTCAACAAGCAACTGAGGCCCAGTCATATGGGGCCAAGTAAGTCAGGGCAGGCTTGCAAATGGAGCTCAGAGAGATTACAACTCCTTGAGCTTGATCTGAATTTGTTTCCCCCTGTAGCAGCTGTCTGCCCTTAAGCAACTTATTTCCCTTGTTCTTACCATTGTACCCTGGGGTTGCTGTGAGGCCTAAGGAGACGGTATATTTACACACAGTGCTAAGCGTGACATGCACTGTAGCCCTTTTTCTTTTCTCCTTGGGTCCTGAGAGCTGAGGGAGCATATCTTACTAGGGATCTTTGATCGCTTCTGTACTTTGGACACACACATGCACACACACACATTTTTTTTTTTAAACTTGGAGTTTGAGGAATAAGTAATACAAAAGACTTCCTAGGAATTATCCTACCCACTAATGGGCTCAAACAAAAGATATGTTTAGTTCCAACGCAGATTAAAGTATCTGACTGTTCAATCCAAAAGGCAAAATACAAAAGGTAAAACAGCATTCATAAAAGCACATTTGCTGAGTAACTACTGCTTCCTAGTCTTCACCTGACCACTCTGAAGCTTCTGGATGATGGACAGGAGCCCTGAGGTATGAAGGGGACAGCCCCAGAAACAGCTTGACTCTGGGATCACACGGATGCAGCTGAAGCCTGTTGACTCCTGCATCAGGACAGAATTTAGCCTGAATTTCCCACTTTTACAACTCCAGAACTAGCTTGAGACTCTTCTCTCCAGTGTTTTAGCAAAAAATGTGGCAATATAGTTCTTGGAGAGTCTTCTGATTGAGTACCATCAGAACAACTGACACTTAATTGGCAAAAATTTTATAAAATGCTAACATTCAGTGTTGGAGAGATTGTGTACGTAGGTAGTGAAGAACCAGCTTCTAAATCATCAAATATGTTACTTATATTTGATTTTGCACCAACCATACACATCAATGGTTTTCAGCCAGGAGATCCTTTCAATTTTGCGTACCCTGTCTCCTTGCCCCGACATTTAGCAATATTGGGAGACAGACACTGGGGCCAGGGGACTCCTGGTTAAGGATGCTACTAAACGTCCTACAATACACAGGGCAGCTCCCTCCAAACAATGAATTATCCAGTCTAAAATGTCAGTGGTGCCAAAGCTGAGAAACCCTCACCTATATCAAAGGCATTTTTGCAATATGTTTTCTTTAGTTTTTTTTAAAAAAGGTTTTGAGCCGCAAAAGCCTGTGATGTTAATTTCAAAATACAAAGGATAGCAAAAGTGATAGGACTGCAGGGGGTAGCATAGGTAAAGGGTAATGAAGATTCTAGGACTAAAAGTTTATTTACATCTCACAGGTCAGAAACAAGCCTCAGTGGGCAGGCGTCACCGTGTGCCACGAGGCCAGGTGATGTCTGTGCTTGCTCCCTGCTCTGAAATTCTGGGATCAGATGAGCACTTTATCTTTCTGGTGACTGTGATGTACTATCTAGCAATCTTGACAAAACCCTTTTTATTCTGAGAAAAAGAACTCACAGAGGACATGGTCTGCATAATCTGTTTTGTGTCCTGTAATATAAGAGGGCTGGGGAGGTCAATTGGAAATTTCAAAATAAAATGCTTTCCAAATTCCCTAGTTCATTCAAATGTTTAATTTGAATAACAAATGTTGTAACAGCTTTCAAATTCATACAAAATTTATCTAGATTAGGAATGGAAATTATAGTATAAGGAGTAGGATCCATCTGTGGCACCATGCTGACGGTTTGCATTTTAATGGCAGAAATGAGTCTGTGTTGTCTTTTGGCTTTCAGGCTGCAATAGGCTGCCCAGATCTTCTCCCTGGAGACAAGGATTTCTGCTTTCTTACCTCTGTTAGCTGGAAATGTTAGGTCCATAAAACATCCTAAATGTACTTGAAAGGGAGCATATCAGTTCAGTCGCTCTTTCCAGATTCCACCTTTTGTTAAACTTAGGTCTGTCTCCAATTTTTTTGTCTCATTATTTCAGAAGGAAATAAATTGGCTCTGTTATTAGTTTCGCCTCAGTTTTATATATCCCGTAAGTATCATTCTCTGAGCATCAAAGCAGCTTCTTGAATTTTTTACTACTCCCCAGTTTCAAGTAAGGGATTTCAATTAAGCATCCTCTCCAGCAGTGGCTTTCATCACTTGCTACTGGAGATCCCTCAACATGCAAGTAACTCACCTTTCAAATTTTCTTTAAAATTTTTTTTACCCTCATCCAAGGACATCTTTTCATTGCTTTTAGAGAGAGGGAGATAGAGAGGGCAGGGAACAGAGAGAGAAAAACACTGATGGGTCACTTTCTTGCACATATCCAGACTGGAGATGGAACCTGTAATCTGGCTATGTGCTGTGACAAGGAATTGAACCCACAACCCTTATGTCTACAGGATGATACTCCAACAAACTGAAGCACACTGGCCAGGGCTAAATTTTCTTTTTTATAGGTTTAGAGACTTCCCTTTAAATGTTTTTTTTTTTTTTTTTAAATCATCAGCACAGAAGTGTTCTATTTTTTTTTCACACTTCTCATGCCATGAATTCATAGGGAGTGGGTTCCAGCAGCTCCGGCTCCTTTCCATTGGTTCTCACAAAGTGTGCTTCTCTGGGCAGAGCAGGCTGACGCTTCAGTTGAACCCAGGTGCCTTTTTCTTTGGCTTCCTTCTTTTCCTGATCATTTTCCTTCACATGTTCCAGGAAGCTATCTCGACTCCTAGAGCGTGTAATGTGCTCAATTTGTACATCAATTCTCTTGGCAAGAATCTTGGCCTTGTCTGTTCACAGCAATGCCCACTGCATGCTGGGTGACACTGTAGACTCTTCCAGTTTTGCCCTGGTGACATTTGTGGGGCATTCCTTTTTGAACAGTGCCCATTCCCTTGATATCTACAATATCACCTTTCTTATGGATTCACATGTATGTAACCAAAGAAACAACTCTGTGTTTTCTAAAAGGCCTGGAGAATATGTAACAGGTACCTCTCCTCTTTCCCTTTGTGTTAGTCGTTTTGGCGGACTACTGGAAGATGGCGCTTCTGGCTGAAAGGTCCTTTAAATGTTTGATTGTTTGGTATTCTTTTTCTCCAACAAAAATGGGAGGTTGCACTAAGATAGTAATAATTTTAAAAATGTGTGGTGACTGGAGTGCAATTTGTACTTGTCAGCAGTGGAGTAATGATAGTTTATATTATTCTGCAGACCTATGTTTCCAAAGCTTCATAATTAATCACAAAATGAGAAAGAGAAACAGCTAAGTGGATGTGGTGGGGGTGGGTAGGGACAATATTCTGTCTGAGGAAGCCAAGCCCAAACCATGTTTTGATGAGCAGAATCCTTATGGAACAGCCCTGCTCAACTGAGATGTGTAGAGCATATTTCCTAACGATGAAACAGGAGCAAACCATGAGAGAAGACAGATCTAAAAACAGACATGACAGGTATGCAAAGTGATGAGAACAGAACATTAGAAAGCTGTGGCTATCTGACTAAAACTTTCTTCTTTTCTCAGCTTCTTGTACAGAATCTTTATTTCACTGGATATTCAGATTATAGACAGTATCTAGAATTTTGCCAGGAAACAGTCAAAACAATTAAGAGATTTCAGAGAAAATGGTTGTAATAGTTATGAGGTGTTTCAAGAAAAAATTCTTCCTTAACTTGAAACCTTAACACTGCCAAAATGACTGACTTGTCCTGCTACAGAGACCTGGAAAAGAGGGCTAAATTCAGATAACTTTGACTCCTCTTGCTATGCTAGCTCTGAAGTCATATTTCAGGATCTTCATCAGCACTCAATAACAAAAGGGCACTAAACACAGGGTAATGTTACTATTTTTTTAAGCATCTCTTTTTTTAAAAGCATTTTTTAAACCCTCACACAAGGATGTGTTTTTTATTTTTACAGAGAGAGGAAGTGGGCGGTTGGGGGGGGGAGAGAAAGAGAGAGAGACATCGATGTGAAAGAGAAACATCGATCTGTTGCCTCCTGTACATTCCCTTACCGGGGATGGAACCCACAACCTAGGGATGTGCTCTGATCAGGAATCAAACCCACAACCTTTTGGTGTATAGGACAACACTCTAACCAACTGAGCCATCAGGCCAGGGCTAAGCATCCCTAATGCGCCATGCATTCTTAGAGGTTTTTTTTGTTTTACACTTTTATCATTCAGTCCCTACAATATTATTAAAAGGGGTGATATCATCTTCAGATGCAAACACTGAGCATCAGAAATTAAGTGACTTGTCCTGGGTCATGTAGGTGATTGAACCAGGACAGAGTTTACATCTGTCCACATCAAACAGTGAGCCCCAGCACCCACCCAGGCTGTCAGGGTCAGCTCGCAGCCTCAGATCTTAGCTGGGCACTTACAGAACAAATCAGGGCTTTCGGGAGCACTCTCAGGACAAACCACTGAGAATCCTTAGATGCTAGGCCACGCCAGGTCAAGATGCAATATACTCAAATATTTTTTATCTTATTCTCCATTTTGGAGCCATTGTAGGTGATTTCATTTTTCTGTGGGACACATGTACTGTGATAGGTGGCTGTGGTTGTTGGCAGAAAAGCCACCCTGCAGGCTGGAGCATCAGAAGGAGCAAGGACAGGCCAAGTGGACCAGAAGAGGCAAATGACATCCCAACTCCAAATACAGATCTCTCAGGGGAGTCTTTAGATTAAAGCTGTCAATTTCACAAGGAAGCTGGCTACTACCCTCCATTCCTGTTCATCTACTATTGATTCTGTTTGTACTCCCCACGGCGGTCTTCTAAAACTTCTCTCTGCAGACAGCACTGCCTTTTAGGTTGTTGAGAGGACTAAATTCATCTAGTGTGGATTTTGTTGTTTTCCTCTTATTGCCACTCAATTCTCCCTCAGCAATCAAAGAAAGGGTAGGCCTACCCTCCTTCTAAGAGCCTTTCTGGCACTGGAGGATAGATTTCTGACATGGATCCGTCTCTGGTTGGCACTTCCTGTAGCAGCTGCTGTGGTTCTGCCCCAGCGCTCCATCCACCAGCACTTGAGGCATGGCCTGGTCCTGCTGCTTCTCCCACATCCTGGCCAGGGCTTCAGCTCTGCCCCTGACTGAGAGGCAGCATTCCAGACTCCTTTCTCAGAGCTCCTTGTTCTGACTGTCTCATTAAGGGACAGTGAATCCAAGCCAGGCCACCAACAATAGGGAAGAAAGAGGCTAGGCCTTAGGTCACAGCATAGGTTGTTGACGAGAGACAAGGACCAAAGCGTAAATCATCCAAGGTGGTGGTGAGAATTGAGATCTGGAATGGTTCCTGAAGGGTAGGCAGTTGCAGTAGTTGATTATTTAAAATGTTCAGGTTTAGGTAGAGACCTAGATAGATATCCTCATTCTGACCATGTCCAGATCGTAAACAAGTATGAAGTGTGCGGGGGCCCCTGTCCTGGGCGCCAGATGTGGTGAGGCTCCGCCCGCAGAGCCCCATCCCTCCGTCACGGATGAAAATAAAAACTACCAAGACATGATCTGCTTGGGGAGGAAAGGTGGTCAAACTCTCAGAGGAGAATGACCCAGAGCCCCTTCCTCACTAGGCTTTTATTGGGCTCAAATACACCGGAATACAGGTTTAATATGTCAAAGAAATCTGAGGGCTTAATCTGAGTCAGTGTTTGTCAGGAAAGGGGGTTGCCAAACTTTGGGAGGCATACTCATTTCCTCCTGGGACACTTATCACCTAAGTGAGAGCACTCTTAGCAAAGCAGGTTTCACAGGACTTTAGGAATTCTTTCTTATGCCCAATCACCCAGGGAGCCATCCTGGCCAGCACAGGGCTGCACCGCTCACCCCCACAGTTTCAGGCTTTAAGCTGATTAGGAAGAAGGAGACATCTCCCAGATGAAAATGAGGACTCAGGCTATGTCAGAATAGCCAGGGGGTGAGGGTCCATCACCCCCTCTTTGCTGCAGCCCCCCGAGTCCTTCCATGAGGGCCTCCCAAGTGGTCATTCCTGGCTTAGGTTGCCCCTCCTGTGAGGAGTCTTAACCGTCATTGACTGCCAATCAAGCATTGGGGCCAGAGATGGATGAGGCAAAAGCAGCACTCCTGCCAGGGAGATAAGCTTTGTCTCCTTAGTAGGTCACGTCCTTGTGACAGAACAGACCCAGATGAAGTGGGTCCCTAGGGCTCTTACACAGCCCACTATGGGGTCAGGGTTACAACTCCTGAAACCAGGCTGAACGGTCCACAACAGAAGTGACCAATATTTTGCTTGCTGGATTGGAGACGCTGTGATAGAACACATCAAAATTAAGTTGCTGCATATGGGTTTTAAAAAAGCCAAACTCATAGAAACAGAGGGTAGAATGGTGGTTTCCAGGGCCTGAGGGTAGGGAAGTGGGGAGATCTTGGTCACATGATTTGGGAGTCTGATGTACAGCATGTTGACTATAGTTAACAATTGTATAGTTGGAAGTTGCTGAGACATATCTCAAATGTCACCACACATACAAAATAATTATATGAGGTGATGGTGTTAACTAACCTCATTAAGGTAATCATCTCAATAAATTCATGCATCAAATCATGTTGTACACCTTAAACTTACACAATGTTGTATGTCAATAATACCTAAACAAAGCTGGGAAAAACTGAAATAAAATTAAGTTGTTGAATAAGTTAGTGGACATCAGAAGGATTTAATATTTCATTGAGATGATACTACTATGTGATATATTGCTTCTTATTCAAAAGTAAATGAAAAAAATAGATTGGTAGCCCTGCAAGTAGATTGATAAAATGAATTTTGTCAAATAAACAAAGTTTTAGAATATGTGTTAGAATCAATATATATTCTGTCCAATCTCTTCTATCACCTCCATGATGCAATTTAATAAAGATTTATTGAGTACTGACTTTGTGCCCGATACGTTCCAGGCACTGAAAATACACAGAGGGAAGATTAAATCATATCAGCTGTTCTGAATTTATCAAGGCACCAATGAGAACTAAAATACTTTGAGAACACTTGATAAAGAAAGGTTAAAAGAAGAGAATGGAGAAGAAACTATAAGATACACTCACTGTAGACAAGAATCACATTGTGCAGTCCCTATTTCTTCTCTAACTTCGCCTAGCAGTGTTCTGAGCCCAGCAGTGAGACAATAAATACCCATCAAGGTGAACTAGCCAGAAAATTTAATTAATTAAAATACCCTTTTCCTTCTTATTTTCTCTCCTCTCCTCCGTGCACGCCAGCAGTGCGGGAGGTTGTATAAAACTACAAGGTGGTGGGATAAAGACTGAAACCTTTGCCAAGAAAGCTTCCAAACTAAAGAAACTTGTTAACAGCCTCAGAAGTCAAACTTTAGCCTAGTGTGACATCTGGTACCTTTCCTAATTATAGGCTCCATTGTCTCCAGTGCTCAAGTGTCTTCTGCTGCAGAGCCTTAAGTGGTACCCTGAAGCCTGCAAACAGACTCGTGCTGCCGAAGAGCCAGATGGGTGACTAGGGGCTAATTGAGGCTCTGGAAAGATCAGGCTCATTCTCTCTTTTTAAATCTATCTTTTTCAGTGGAGACCAAAGTCCATGAAAGCCTCAGGGAAAAAAGGGAAGCCTGAGAAAAACAAAATTAGTGTCAACTTCAAATGCAGAAAAGTTAAGCCTGCGAAAATCAAAATTGATGCGAACTTCAAATGCAACCTTTAGGCTTATAGAAAGAGCAGCTTTGTTCACACAAAAGCAAAGGCAATATGTCAGATTTTTACAAAATGACCAACTGACTTGGTAGGACATCTAGAAAATTTATCACACCCCATAGGACTACTTTCCTTCCAAACAAAACTCTTCCCTCCTCATGTTACTGTTTCCCTGGCAGCCTAGAGTGCCAGCACCACACTTGAATGCTTCCAGAATGTCTCTGGTATATCCTCCTTTCTTCTACTGCAATCCCCCATTACAGGAGCAGTGAGGAGAGAAGCAGACCCTCAAATTTACCAGCCCCCCAATAGTGGATGAGGAGAATATTGTTGAGGGAACTCCAGATTTAAAGATTACTTGTTGTGGGTATTCTCAGGTCCTGTGTCTTTTAAAAGCTGAGTTACAATCAGTTTCTCTATACAATCAGTTCTCATGGTTGGTTTCTGTTTACTCAACAAATATTTATTGAGTACTTAACATCTGCTGTGGGTGTAATATGCAAAGATTTTTTACTCCAGTATCATATACTATAATAGTAAGGATTGTGTTTTCATCTTTTATGAATGTCCTCTCCCCGTCGAAGTAGAAACTTTTGTTATAGATAAGTGAGAAAGTGGCACTACTGAGTGTCTGGAAATTTTGTTAATTCATTCATTAAAAAATACTTATTGTGTACCTACTGTATCCTATGCACTGGAGGTTCAGTGCTCAGTAAAATGGGGCTGTTGTCCCTAAAGCGTTTATAGTCCAGTGAGGGGGACATTAATTTGAACCCTAATACTAACAGAAAAAAGGCTGGAACAGGGCCACATCAAAAAGTACAGTGGAGATCAGAGGAGGAGGAAGATTAATTAATTGGTCTCCTTTCAGAGAGGAAAGGGCAATTCAGAAGAAAGTATAGGATTAAAGAAACTAATAAAAAAGACAAGGCATTTGACCTGAAAATATTCAGGACTCATAATGTCCTTGTCTGGGTTATAGGCTGCCCCACCAGATCGAGTAAAGATATTCTTCTTCATCGGGTAACAATTTATGAATCAGAAAACATTCAGCCAGATCAACAGTATTTTTTATCTGGTAGAAATCAGGTTTCTCAATAATGTCAACAATGTACTATTTGCTTTGACCTCATGTGATGCTCCAAGGAAGTGATGAGGTGTAGAGTGAGACTCTTGAGCTGGACTGTTAGATTCAAATCCTAGACTGATCATTACTAGTTGTTTAACTTTGGAGGTGTTACTGATCCTCTAAGTGTCTTTCCTCATCCATAAAGAGGTGATGACCGTAGTGCCTATGTCATAGGGTTGTAGATTGCTAAAAGGGTTACTTAAGAGAATCCATGGTTACTGTGCTGGCACACAGTACATCTCAAAAAAGTGTTACGTGTTACCCTGCTGCGGGAGCAGCAAGTGGTTGTCTACGTAGCATCACATTTTCTGGGAGCATCTGAAAATGGATACATTCTCTTAAGTCTCAGATGATTTATATCACCTTCTAACAACTCCCTAGATCTCATTATTGCTTTTGCTTTTGAAAATCCCCCTGGTTTATGTTTATTTTATAAGTACCATTATAACATTGATAAAGGAAATAAAGCCATAATAGCTACAAATCCCTCTGACCTGCACCTCGTTTTCACTTTTCTGCAATCTCTTCTGAACCGAGCACAGTCACCAACCTAGAGGAGGTGTTGTGCAAGTGAGTAAATGAATGAATAAATGAATTTATCTTAATAGTTCTGCCTCAAAAAGAAGCATAAGGTATTACAAAAAGCATGCCCTAAAAACTAGGCTGGATTTGTGTTCACCCTGAGAACTGGTAATAGCTGTATGATAAGTGCTTTCTTGAATTTTTGAATATTTTAAAAGAAATCCCACCACTATTTCCTGGTTGGGAAGCAATGGGAGATTGTAGGTAAAGTAACGAATTTGGAATAAGAAAGTATAGCAATGACATTAGTACTGGATCATCCTGACAGTTCTCCACAGAATATAAACAGTGGTCTTTTGGCCACTAAAAGGCCATTTCCTTTTGGCACAAAATCATGACCTACTTAGCTGTCTTGTCAGAAGAGTCGTAATTATTATTATGAATGTGCAGACTCTGGTTCTGTGTTTGCCTTGTCACAATTAACACAGCTGGATGACAGCTGAGGGGCTGGACATCATCATCTGGGCACACACTGAAGAGAAATCAATGTAGCTAGCTTCTCTTTTCAAAATCCAGATATGTAATTTGTAAAGATTTGTAAGTAGCCAGATACTTATTACACTTGAAGATAATATTAGCATTCACTTAAAACGTGTCATTTTAAGTGTTTTCCTTATATATCAAGCAAATTGCAAAGGGATTTGGCTTAAACCTGAAGTTGGTTATCTCATATACGGCACATAGCTGATTAGTAATTACCCTGAAAAAGAGTGAAACAACTCCTTAGAAAGGCCCCAAATGTGTTAGAACTTAATCTCATACGATTCATGGGATTTTTGATTTTGGAAACTTAAGCCTGGGAGGAATGCTGAAAAATAACAAACATCCATTTAATCTCATACCTTCCATTAACATTCATAGAATATTTTAACTATAGCTAGGCCTAAACATAAACAACCAATTTATAATGTATAATTATATACCTGTATATTCAATGGTTAATCTATTATATATATAGACAAAAAGACTTGGAATCTTCTGGATGTTTCAACCAGTCTGCATGATCCAAAGATTCTAGAATTTCTAATTTTTTATTCAAGAACCATCTAGGAGTCTACATACCTGGCCTTTTAGAATGAGGGAGATGTAGGCGTTAATTCCACCTTCTAAAAGGAAAACAAAGCTACTCTATAAAAGTATATATAACCCAAGGATCAGTGGTTTTCAATATTTGTCTTACCCTACTTATTTTACCTTCCTCATTTCTGAGCATTTGGTATAATGAAGAGGTTAAGAGGATGGGCTCTTATAGCCTATCAGCTATGTGTCCCTGGGAAATGTGTCCATCTCAGTTTCTGCAGGTGTAGAATGGGGCACAACAGTTCCTACCTTGCAGAATAATCCATGCACGGTGTCTGCACATGGAAAATGTTTTATAAATGCTTTATTATTCTTTCTTATTATCTAGTTGTTCAGTGTCTTTTCTGTAGCATCTACCCATGTGTTTATTTACCCATTAGGTATTTAATTGAACACCTGATGAGGACAGGCACTTTACAACTCGGACAGTCTGAGAATATTTTACATGAGGAGAGGGTGCTAATAGAGACAAATATGAGGTCTGTTCAAAACGTATCCAGCCATGTAATAAGAAAAATAGAGAGATTTATTGGAGAAGATCCAAGATACAAGAAACATTGTACACAGGACAATGACACCTCAGTCCTCTTCAAAGTAGGCACCTTGGGACCTCACAGAGTTCTCCCAATCACCATCTGCTGCCCTATCATATTTTCCTGAATTTCATCAATGGTATGAAATCTCTTCCCTTTCAAAGGTGATTTTAGTTTTGGGAAAAGCCAGAAGTCACAGGGCACCAAATCTGGGCTGTAGTGGGGGCTGAGTCACGTGGGTGATTTGATGTTTCACCAAAAAACTCTGCACAAGATGTGATGCATGGATAGGTGTGGTGTTGTGATGAAGCTGCCAATCACCAGTTGCCCACAGCTGTGACCTTCTGAACCATTTGATTAGTTTCTGCAGAGGAATGTTCAGGCTTAACAAAATTGGATACAGATTCATTGCTCTACTCACTCAGTCATTTTGAATGTGACAACCACACATTACACATACCCACTCAACAGCATCTACTGCTCTCACTGACTATAAAGTTGTCATTCATGCATGTGCATTCCGGTCCACTCTCCTTGGCTGTCAGGTTACAGTGATGTTGTGCAAACTGTTCTTGTTATATTAACAATGGCTGGACTTTTTCCAGACAGACCTCATATATGTACAAGGTTGGTACACCCACTCCCAGCTATTAAGAGTGTTGGTTGCTAGTAGCTCACCCCTGGGCTCTTGGCTGATGGGTGCTGCCTGGCAGCAACCCCTATCCCTGGACTACCTCTGTGCAATTCCCCCACGGAGCTGCTGGTGAGATCAGGCCGAGGCTGGAATGCTCCTGAAACCAAGTATTTATCTGTGTCTTTTCCCTGCCCTCCCATTGCCCTGTCTCCATGGCAGGTGTCTTCTGTGAGCACTCCCTCAGGAGCCCCTCAGAGTCTCTGCTGCCATAGAATCCAACCCAAGACAAAACATGCCCATGTATTATTTACATAAGCATTTCGATATCACAACTTTCAAGTAAATATATCAGTAATGATTTTCTAGAGTTCCTTTAAAGTGCATAAATAAAATAATCTATTGTTCTTCTAAAGTGACTGAATACATACATTTTAAGTATTCTTATTATGTCCTCACTCTGCCTTTCCTTATTATCTTGGCTTGTTTAGAATTTCCTTAAACTTTGAATCTAAGAAATCATGCTACATAATGGATGTAAAGTAAACAGAACAAAATTTTTATTTAAGAACTTAAAAAAACCCTTTTGGGGTTTGTTTTTAATTCTTATGTTTATTTCAAAACTGAAATAAAAGCCCTCTTTTCTTGTATGCATTGGTGACTTTTGGCATCTCCCTGGGTCAGTATTTATTCCCCATTTATTTTTTTCTTTTACTCATCACAAGTGGTCTGAGTTTGTGATTCTGTGTAGGAGTAGGCTGTCTGCTTTGTGAATTCTAGGCTGAAACGGGTTTCTCCACTCTCACCTAAGTGTCCAGTGTGACAGTTTTATCAGCTGTTCTCTGATACTGGTAATGAGGTCATCGAAGACTACACATGCACACCCCCCCCCCACATACGTACGTCTAGAAAACCATGTCTCACTTAGTAAAACATGTGCTCTGATCAAAACTTTCACAACTTTTTAATATAAACCATGACAAAATGCAATTATGAATAATTCTGGATGAGTGTGTGGTATTGGTATTTCACACTGTTAGAGATTATGCTATGCCAAAGTAGCTTTCTTAAAAAAAATGAAACTAATTTCAATGTCTCTGGTTATATTTTGTTTGTTTTGTTGATTAGGTTCCACTTAAAGGGAGGGAGTGGTGGGGGGAAATGAAGGAAAATGAACAAAAAATAAAAAAATTTTTAAAAAAGAAAAGAAAAAATGAAACTAAGCCCAACTGATTGTAACTTGGTATGATAATCAGGTAAGAACAGAATGAACTTAAGATTCTGCAACAGTCCCATCAAATGGCTACTTCTTCATAACTGGCAGGCGTTCCTCCAATCACAGAACCACAGGGTGAAGTCAGGCCTCGAGTGTCCAGCAGAGGCCCTCTTCTCTCCCCTGAATTCAGACAGACCCGTGCTCGAAGCCTGCCTGCCCTGTGAACCATATTCTATTTTAAAAGAATTTGAGAGAAACTGTGGTTGCAAAATAATAACAATATGTTAAAGTAGTAAGAACTTGCAATTATTTTACCTCCCCAAATTCTCCAGATTTCTTACTAATCATACTATCAATTTCTTTAAAAAGCAAAAGTTGTATTCAGTTGCTCTGTCTTCCTCTTTTCTGCAGTCATCGTCTCCTTTCTCACTGCACCTTCCTGTCACTTTTCTGTACTTATGGAATTCAGCATTTCTGCTATGCCGTGCAACCTCTGTGCTCCGGGTAATGCTATATTTTTCTCCTCCTTTCTTTCCTACTGTGAAGCCCATAAACTGTTCTTGTGGTAGCCAGAGCTTCATCTACTTTCTTTCCCAGCATTTAGAATAAGAATCTGTGAATATCTTTCCCATATATTTTAAAATTGAATTCCTTCCTTTCCAACTATTCCTTCCCAACTTCCACTATCCTCTCTGACAAATATCATTTTGACTTTCACCAATAGTGCATTTCATCAAAGTAATTCCATGGCCTCCCTCTGGAAACATCAGAAAATCATCCTTAGGGTATCTAGCTTCAAAAAAAGCACAGGAATTCCAAATACAGACTCTTATAACTTAGGCTTTGGATTAGTCAAAGAAGCCAGTTACTCTGATCAACGCCATAAGCTTTAGAGATCCTTAATTACGCTCTTTGATTATCACTAAGTCTCTGTTTTCCAGACAGAATATTTCACATTCCATGAGCTAGCTGCTCTTTGTCCAGTTCTCCCTTCGTCTCTTAACACTTTCTTGCATATTCCCTGATATTCTGGATTTGCTCCCTTAATTTATAGTCTGCGATTCAATCTGTCCACTGAAATAGTGACTCTTCTCGCCACCCCACTAAAAAGGCCTTGACACTTTCCATTCTCCTTTTGGCCAAGTGGAGAAAGTTCAAGGCTGTAATCAATCTTCTTTTTTTAAAAAAAATAAATCTCATCCCTCCCACACATTGCTTTCAGTAGTGCATAACAGCTCAGGCTTTATGTAGCTGACAAGATTTTAAAAGTGTTTCTCCCACACTTCATTCTAAATGGTCATAGTTTCCCATACAAGAGGAGTGCTTAATGTGAAAAAAGAAAGATAAGTTCCAGAATATTCAAGGGGCGGGGGGGCGGAGAGAAAGAGAATATGGATGATTGAGGGATTGAGGTGAGGATAGTTCAGAAGAGAATACACATCTTAATTTGCTCCCTAAAATGTAGCATTTAACAGGGAGAGAGAATCCGTGACTGCTAATTCACTTGTCCTTCCCTTTAAAGACAGCCATTTGGTAATACAGCAGCTTGACTTTTACCATAAAATATGGACATCACTTTAGAGATCTCTGGGGCTGATCTGAATACGCAATCAATGCCCCACACTTCTGATACTTTGAACAGTTATGAAAGAAAAAGTAGTCATAGAGTGGAATAATGGGATTCAAGCCTTGAGTCTGTTAAGGCCCTGTTTTATACGTAATGACGATGGAACTTTTAAACAATATGATTGTTAATACACCATTATGTCAGAATGGATCAAGGAACAGTGATACTTGTTCTTGTTTAAAATGGCAGAATAATAATAAGCAGCTGAGAAATCAATGCTGGAAAAAGTATCCAGATGGTGGTTTTAGCAGCCAATTTTAACCAGAAATAATGTTTCATCCTGCTTTAAGCAAACCTTTAATAATGGAAAATCCAGTCTTGAGCACAAGATAAATGAGGGGATCATTATTTGCTTTTAAGTGACTTAGTTTTTCCATAAAAGTGCTACTAGTCAGACACCAGGTCCTGTTCATTCTTAGCAGAATGTAACTAATTTTGAACAAGATGCAAGAGGTTTGTTCCGGCTCCATTCTGTGAATAACATGAAGTGTGATTTGGAACTTGTCTAGATAAGTATCTTCACTTTCAAACAGAGACATTCTGGTCCAGTCAGTGGTTTCCAACTTGGGAGTCTTCCAGGGTTTCAGAAAGCAGTGGTAAGCATCCATAAGTTCTTTTCTAGGTGTTTTGTATTTCAGAATGCCTAATGGAAATTGTACTTTTATCCACAGAAATGCCCTAAAAGCCAGCTAAAATGGTGAGCTTCTTTGCTTGCCCTTGTCAACTTGCTAAGTCAACAGTGATTAGCTCATGCAAATCAAAGGCTCTGATGGGCTGTAATGACATTCTAGAGCTTCCAGTGTCAACTAGGATAACAAATTTTTTAAGTTCCTTGGAGGTGAAAATATTGTGAATCCTCACTCTTTCCATCTGTCACATTTTAATGTCTTTCCTTTCCATCACCACTACCAGTGTTATAGTTAAAGTCACTCTCATCTCCTAGCTGGAGTATTACAATAGCTGCTTAATTCTTTCTTGACTTCTGGTCTGGTCTTACGGTCACAGAATCCCACATACTACCACCAGGCTGATCTTGCCTACATCTTGCTCAAAAGTGATCAGGAATTTACTATTTCCTATAGAATAATGTGCACACTTGGCACGGCCTCTCCAGACTGGCCTTTCATAATTACTCCCCCAAGCATAGTGTGGTAGCTTAGGTAAACCAAAATTGAATCTCTCTGACCCAGGTGATTTATTTAACCTTTCTGGGTCTCAGTTTCCCCATCTGTAAAACACAGTCAGTATATCCACCTGTTGTATTTTAGTAAGGATGTGATATTGTATCTGTTTTAGACTCCACTGGTTTTCAAGGCCTGTGTGAAATGCATACTGTAAGCACTGCCCCAGAAGAGTTATTTGTGGTTTTTAGGTTCACATGATATACAGGTTATCATTTGAGAAATGCCATGCAATGAAAGCATGGGTATCAAATAGGATTAACAAAGCCTACTGTCTCTGTTCTTTCTGCCCCATACATTTATTTGTTTTCAAATTTCAACACAGATACCTTGCCTATACTTTAAAGCCAGATATGCCCTGCTTAAGCCCAAGACATAAAACCGGCTCCTCCACCCTGAAATTTACTACAATTGCAGAGTCTCTCACTGCCACCATGAAGATTATTGAGACCACCAGGAACAAAGGACCTAAATCTGACACTCAGTGATCCTTTAAGTTTATGCCAAGAACCTCTGACAGTCTTGGATGCTAATCAGTGGGGTGGGCTCTACTCCAATATAACCGATGTCCTTATACTAAACTGATGTCTTTATATTAAAACTGGTGTCCCCAAATATAAAAGACAAATGATCCTGCTGTCACTTGCTGTCAATAGAGAAAGGAAACGAGAAACCTTGAGCCCCTCTTTTTTAGGGGTCTGTCATGATAATGATTAATAAGCTTTGAAGACCAGAGTGGGGGTTCTTAGGATGACAACTGCATCCATGGAAAGGGGAGGCCCTTATCTATGAGGGAGGCAGTCATCTGGAGCTTTCTGCCAAGGCTCACCAGAGCTAGGGATCTCTGCCGTACAGTGCTCCTTCCTAATTATTCACCGGTCCTTTCATACCAGATCATCCTAGACCCGCCAAGGTCAAAGGGCATATGAGATATTCAAATCACAAGACTGTGGGATAATGCTGCATGGATGATGGAGACCAGGGAGAAAAATTAAGAAACACAGATTTTCCAGGGCAGGAACACAGTATGCTCTCTCTAGTTCCTGCTGTGGTGTGTTTTTGCCCAGACCTCCCAAGATTGTGAAAGCATGTCCATCTCATGAAGCAGCTGCAATAATAACCTGCCTCGAACTCTGTTTATTGTACCTTTTCTCTGTTCAAATGTATGGCAGTTTGTTGTCTTAAGAAATCTAAAACTTGCCTTAGCCTAAAGCCTTTAGGTACTTCTGACTATTCAGCTGCATCAACCCTGGTCCTTATTGTTGCCTTAGCAGCTCTGTTATCTTCCCTGGAGAGCTTCCTCAGTTTTTCATACTTCTTCAGTTCACATGACGATTTCTCCACAGATTCTTCATCAGTCCAAACTTGCTTTAATATACACCTTTAATCAGACCCCGTATTCAAACACAATAGTGTTTCACATCTAGAGTAAAAACCTTATGACAATATATTCCAAAATCCTACCTCTCATCTTTTGTGCTCATGCATTTTTCATCTTTTTTACAATTTACATTATCATATGCTTTATTTTTACATGTGCTATAAACAAACACAAAATACATGGCTACTGTTTTTTAGATAGTTTTCTTTTTGAGTAATTAAAAATGAGGAAAAATGAGTTTTCCTTCAATATTTCTTGCACTGTAGGTCTGCTGACAGCAAATTCCCTCAGCTTCTATTTGTCTGAGGAACTCTTGATCTCTTCATTTTTGAAAGGTATTTTCACTGGATACAAAATTCTTTGTTGACTTTTTTCATTTCAGCACTTTAAAGATTTTACATTACTGTCTTTCAGCTTGCAAGTTTTCTGACAAGAGGTGCTGTGATTCTAACCTTTGTTCCTCTCTATATAACATGTCTTTTTTCTTCTGGCTGCTTCAATGTTTTATCTTTGTCTCTTGCTTGCAGCAGTTTGATTATTATACGCTCAGATGTTTTGTTTGTTTTTTTACTTACCCTGCTTGATGCTCTTTTTTCATTTTCCCCCTTCTGTGTTTCAGTTCGGGTAATTTGTACTGACCTGACTTGATGTTCTCTGATTCTTTCCTTTGCTGTGTTGAATAAAATTGTTTTGTGATTTTTAGAAAAATAACACCATAAAACAACATGATAAGTGCTATCAAGGAGGTAGTTACGAGTTGCTATAGGAACACAAAGGAGAAAGGTTTCATTAAGTCTCAGAGAATGAGTAGGAGTTCTCTGAGGGTAAAAAGTATGCAAAGTAACATCTTTTACAAAAGCTCAGTGGTATGAAAATGCACCCCTCATTATGGAACTGTTAGTATTTCAATAGAGTAAGAAAGAAACATGGTGGAACAGACTTACGTTCATGTGAAGGTATCTGCATGTTATTTGAGAGGTAGGGAAACAGTGATGGATTTAAGCATTTGATTGACATGAGGGTACATATCTGGGCTGGAGAAATGGAAAGCAGTGAGCTATTGTAGCAATGCTAGCAAGAAAAAATGGGAGTGGGCAGACACAAAATAAAAGCTATAGCAGCAGGAATAAAGAGGAGAGGTCAACCTGAAGATATAGCTAGAAGTTAAGATGATGAGAACCTGGGCCCTGATTAGACATGGGAGTATATGAGAGAGGGTGGTCAAGGGTGACTGAGGTTTTTGACATGGTGTCCTCAGGAGATGGTGTTGACATGTAGTGAGGTAAGGACATAGGAAAAAAGAAGGTTTAGAGAAAGGCAGACATTGTAAATTCAGTCATGAACAGTTGTGTTAAATTGGCCTCAGGGCATCCAGGTAGAGAGGACCCTACTCTCAGGGAGTCTGATATATCGTTTTTGAGCTCTCACAGAGAGTATGAGGAGACGAGAGGTGGGTCATGAGAGAAACTGAGAATGACAACACAATGAAGTCTGAGAGGAGAAACTGAAACCACAATGGACAGGGAGAGTACACACTTTAGGGGCAAGTGATTGTCTTATTACTTTGAACACTCAAGTAGAGTGATATAATTGCTTATTCAGCTTTACTACAGAGCAATGCTACTTGATGGTGTCACTTAATGAAAGTGGACTCCTGTTTACTTCTCATTTTACCCACACCCTTTTAAAGTTGACTTACATTGTACAACCTTTCTAATAAATACAACATCAAAGTGCCAATGGTTCTTGAAAATCAAAGAGAAGACCCATAAGAATAGCTACATGCACCACTGATGAAGTCAGTAATAAAAAAGAAAAAGAAAAGACAAGCTTTCTCTGGCACTGAGTGCACTTAAGTTTTCACTTGTTAGCTTGGTTTTGCATCAGCTGCAGACATAGTGGGCTCCTTTCCCTAGCCCAGCAGTACCTGCCTCAAACCACTTGCCCTCTCTCTTGATTTGTGTTAAGTGACTAAGTAAGCATGATAAGGATGGAGGATGGAGCCTGAACCGTGTGGCAGTAGACTCTAAATCAAATTATTGTCATGCTCGCTAATTATTGTTCATTGTCTGGAGTCTTGAGTGACATAAACCAGTGATGCCCTCTTGAGTTTCCATGCAGCACCAGAAGTCTGAGGCTGTGGTGAATGTGTTAAACACTGAACTGTGACTTTTACTGCTGGGTTTTTTTTTTTTTCCACAGAAGAAACTGTGAAATTAATCATTAGCTATTATACACAAATGTCTAGAAACTAAAATACATAGCTCTTGGTAGTTGACATTTGTACCTACATACTCTCACTTGAACATCACAGCAACCTAGTGAAATAGATAATCATATGATTTATCCATTTCCAAAGATGAGAAAACATGTTCCGATGTGATTAGGTCACACATCTGGCAAGTGGCAGGGTTAGAGCCATTCCCAGTCTTCTGAATTCCAAACTGATCCTTTTCTTACATGCCACTGTCTCCTGCATGAAACTAACTAACACTTTGGATCTGTTTGATTGCTGTGGCCTCTCTGACTAGCTGCATTCTATTTATGAGGGCATAGAAAAGAAGTGGCTAGTGCAGCAGTAAGATGATCCAGTGTCCTAACCTTATGGATTATCTACTGTGCACTATCCCCAGACAGGGACCTAGGAAGCAGCTCTAGAGAACAGCTGAAAATTCATTCCATCAAAATATAGGGTCTGGTAGAAGTAATGCCTGCTTGAGGGTGGTTGGTAGGGTAATAATGTGGGTGTAATAATTTATAGTTTTAATTTTAGTATTTCACCTAAAATGTCATATGTTGTGCATGAGTGTGATATTGTTATGTCCCAGAATTACATGCTTACGATTTTGTAATAAAAGAGTTTGTAATAAAAACGAGGTGCTATTTGGCCAGACCCTGTATTTGGGACCTACAGCAATTCTAAAAGCAAAACCAACCAACCAAACAAAAATCCTTTCCCAAGCTGAACAAAACACAAAGAGAATGTAGATGGGGCACAAAGCATCAAGACTCTAGAGACATTCTGGTATTATTTCTTTTTTTAAAATTTTTTATTTTAATTGTTGATCTTGTACAGTTTCTGTCTTTTACTCCCATCCCAGCCCACTACCTCAGCCCTCCCCACCTCCCTCCTATTTCCACCCCCCATAGTTTTTGTCCATGTGTCTTTTATACTTGTTGCTCCAAACCCTTCCCCTTTTCCCCTGAGATTCCCTCCCCTCTCCCTTCTGGTGACTGTCAGCCTGTTCTCAATTTCAGTGTCTTTGGTTATATTATGCTTGTTTGTTTGTTTTGTTGATTAGGTAACTGTTAAAGGTGAGATCATATGGTATTTGTCTTTCACCACCTGGCTTATTTCGCTTAGCATGATGCTCTCCAGCATGGATGGTATTATTTCTTTTAGGCCTGGCACTGCTGATCCCCAGCATGCAAGCCTTCACTTCCTTTTTCCTGCCTTAACTGTAGATACTCCTGGGTGCCCAAGACACTCAGAGAGCTGAAATTGCTTACTAGGTTCAGCACAGCATCTGAGTGTGTTACTGATTAAGCCTGGCCTGTTAAAGAAAATATTTTGGCATTCCTGCTTTAAGTCAATGATTTGAACTGCTTTGCATTACTTTGCAGCAGCAAGAGTACAGGTTTTGACTGGCTTAAATCATAGTGCTCTTTCTCTTTAGCTGCATCATCTGGCCAAGTAGTTTTAAGTCTCTCTATAGAGACTAAAATGAGACTAATGATACCTTAAAGCATAGGGGTATTGACTAAATGAGATAATAAATATGGGTCACTTAGCTCATTGCCTGGCACATAAGAAGCATGGAGTAAATTAGTGACCTTATTATTGATATTATGTGAGGCCCATGTGAAAAAGAAGATTAATTTTATGAGTTTGATAAGAATGTATTATTAATAAAATTAAAATTGAGGAATCAGAGAAACTTAGTGAACATGAAAATAATGTATTAACTGTTTTTGCAATGATAATTTTTATGTCTCTCTATTATATATTAACTCCATAAAACAAAACTGGTCTTATAAAAAATGGGTCACAAGAATAAGCATAATTGGAAAGGATATTAGTAAAACTGACCTTTTTGCTTCTTTTTCTTGGTTCTTAAGAAAAAGCATTACTTCTTTTGCCATAAAAGAACTGTAATAGAGAACTTTAACTAACCCCAAAGGAAATTCTTGTTTGGGAGGATTTCATAATAATGACTTGAAGAATTAACCGGTCACTGTACTAGCAAACAAAGTAGAAGAGAAAGAATAATAGCAAGCCCAAGGGCATTTTTCTTGGCTGAGAAAACTAAGCTGGGAACTGTTCAAGGACAATCTCCCTCAGCCTTTCTGGAGTGGCCCAATTTTAAAAGCAATTTGCTTACTAATTTAAAATTATTATGAGATAGCACTGAGAATGGTTAGCAAACAAGAAGTTAAAACTAAAGTCCATGTTTCTGGCACACGCTTTGGTCAAGAACTGAGGTACTAGTTTCAGGTGTGTGTGTATAGACTCTGAGCTGGAATTCATTCAGTGGGAGGGTGCTGGTGTTCTAAATGGAAACTGCAGAAATGTCAAATCTACCCAACATATGTACTTCTACAGGCTGAGAGACATACATACATTTTCTTGGGCAATTTTTGATGTTATTTAGAATAATATTCTGATGTGCTTATTACGGTGTAATGTTTAAGATTTAGGAGCTAATTTAAGAAGATAATATATTTACTTCATCAAAAGCATTTTCAATTTACTTCAAACAGTGTACAACGAAATTTTGCATGATGATGTGGCAATTGGATTACTATCTATTAAGGAGTCTATTCAATCATATGTTTATTATTTTATTTACTCTTTAACTCAAGAAATATTGCTGTATTACTATATGTGAGGTTAGTATTATAATGACTGGTAAGATAGAGCCATTCCTTCCAAGGAACTCACAGTTATGCAGTTAAGAAGACAAATTCTCTACTGAATGAAAGGCTACACTCAGTGGCATCTGAGATCTCTTTCATTTTTGAGTTTGTGTCTCAGCTATAAAGTATGTTTCTAAAATGACATTGCTCAGTGCTGGTGGGAGCTCAGGGCGGTGGGGACTCCGTGTGCAACTGGTGGATGCGTAAACTGTCCAAAGCTCATTTTGGAAAGTAACTTTGCAACATATATCAACTCTAAAAAGAACCAGAAATTTCACTACTTGGAAACAATTCTGAAAAAATAATAATTAAAAATGTGGACATAAATAAAGGTGCTTGTCACATCTTTATAATGGTAAAAACCTGGAAACTGAAACATCGAAGAATAAAAAAATGGCTAAGCAAATTAGATCCCTACAGCAGAATGCAAAGCAGCCCTAAAGTAGTAATTATGTGGAATTTTGAACTGGTAAATACTGATGCAGAAAGTCTGAGAACAAACATTAGGCACTCAATTACATACATGATGCTTTTACCGTGTATGTACACATGTACTGCATTTAGTTATTTATATATTACTTATGAGAATGTAAAAATGTTTGGAAATTATAGCTACAGATTTTTTCCCAGTGGCATTCAGATGGCTACAAGACTTCCAGGGTTCCTTTTATACAGTGCTACTTTTTGCGTGAATAAATCTCAATCCCTATACATTCAAAGTGATTTGGTACATAATTTTTCTTGATCAGAGAAAAAATAGTTTCAGAAATTCACTCTTTAAACATTGGCATTTTGACATTACTGAGTTCAATGTATTAAAAATTGCAGTCATGCTTCTGTTTTAGAATATTAAATGCAAAGATTTAATAGTTTTGTTAGAGATTCTCTTTTTTTAATTCCCCAGAATGCTGGAGTTTAGTAACATTTTTTTTTTTTTTTTTTGCCATGAGAAAGGTATGGGCAACTGTGTGGGAGTCTCTGGATGTTCGATTTTGGCATCTAATTGCGCTGAAGTATTATCATGACTGGGCCAAGTTCCTGCATTTTCTTTCTTTTTTTTTTTAACTTTTATTGTGTATTTTATTGTTCTATTACAAGTTCCTGCATTTTCTTAATTGTTGCCATGAAAGAGAAAATGGCAGGCATTTCTCTTTGTTGAGAAATTTTTGTTCTTAGAATTTTTTGAAGCACTTTTCTAAAATTCACTGTAAGATTTCAAAGGAAACCTTCTAAAAAAATGTGGTGGCCTTCAAGGTCTGGTGTCAGTGACTAAAAATGTATATAGAGGGTGGTTTATTTGTGATTTAGCAAAGAAAACACATGCTACCAGTGGATGCTGCATTAATAAGCATCAGGAATGGGAACAGTAACAAAGTCAAGGTCAGACAGGAGAACTCTGAAGGCTCAGAGGAGCACAGGCTCTCATGGAGGGGCGCATGAATCACGTAGTTCTGTCACTTCAGTTCCTCTTCTCCCCCCAGGGTGCATCTCTCCAAGGAATGTTAGTAAGTATCAGAACTTCAGAACTAAACATTTTATTCTCTATTTTTCCTCCATTATTTTCCAGTTTGCACACCAAAAATGAAATGGTAAATAACAGAGACCTTCATGTATCAAACAGTTATTAAATGCTAGGCTCCTTAGCAAAGTTATCTTTTTAAATCCTCCTAATAATCCTGTGGAGTAGGAGTTATTTCTGTGTTCTAGGCCCCAGTGGAAGGCGAGCTGCTCCAATGTTATGTGGGTGGCGATGGAACTACCATCAGAACACGGCCTGAGCACTTAGAAGCTCATATTCTTTACTCCCTTGCTTTCCAGTAGATTCGTAATGTCTGACTGGTAAGCAACAGTGAGAATAAAAATGAACCAAATCAGGGGATCTCAGACAAAAAGGGACTTACTAGCAGGCCTAAAAGTGCCGTTGAATTGACTTCCAAACTTGTTGCTTTTGCTACCTCCTTTGAAAGCCCCTTTGCAAACAGCACCTCCAGGCCTGTAATATATTCTTTATATATTAGATCACTGTATATATTAGATCATCTGGAGATCACTAGGCTTCAGGAAAAATGATAAAGTTGGGCGCCTGCTCCCTTTTGCCTACCTAGACAGCCTTGACAGCCAACTCCTAGACAAGCTACTTTAAAGTAATCCACATGAATATGTTCTTGGAAGGCTCTGAGTAATGCCAAGAAGGGCTTCTGGTCATGTGAGAGCTATAGTGAGAATAAAAGCACATGAATCAGACGCTTCACAGAATTCTGACTGCAAAAGAGAAGCCACTTAACTGGGTGAAGACATGCGAATGGAGATTTGGGATATTGGCAGTCTCCCCATGACTGCATCCTCTCTTGTTTCACATAGGATGGACTCAGGTAACAAAAAATGACATTCAGCCATGCATACTTAAAAAAATTAAAAAGCAGAACTGGTAAGAAAAAAAGGCTTTAGAAAGGAGATTTAGAACAAAGCATGGCAGTCACTGTTAATTTCAAGATGATAATGGACAGCAGGAATAACCCCAGAAGTACTTGAATGGTTAAGGAGGGATTGAGCCGTTTTGAAGCAATGCCCAGCCAGAGGCAGGGTCTCGGTGGAGCTTGGAGCCTAGGTTGCTGGCTGCGCACTGCTTGGCAGACTTGCTAAACTGCACTGGGCCAGGGGTTGGAGGCTGGTATCTCACTTCTTGCACAAGGGAGGTAAAATACTCCTTTCCTTCCACTCTCCGGCTTTCCAATACAAGACACTGTACTAAACAGAAGAATAATCAAGAGAAGGAATGTTATTCACTATTTCTACCCCATTTATTGTCCCTTCTGACAATCTTGATCTATCTCTGAAGTTTTTAAAACCCCATTCAACTAAAACAGAGTAGATTATCCATTTATCACACATGAAGTTGGAAAATAAATTATAATCCAAATTTCCTTCAGTCTGTTTGCAATTTCTTCTGCTTGGAGTGAAAGGTTTACTCTGAGAGAGGCTGTGAGGTTTTGGGGCTGCTCAGGCAAGAGACAACTTGGGCGATGATTTGTTTGAAGCTGAAAGATAGAATTTGCTTCCTTTCAGCTTTGAGATTTGGGGCTTAATCACTTTTCAGTGACTTACAGGGAAAAAGTGTCAGGCAGCCAAGCTCACTGCTGGAGCTCTCCACAGGGCTGGAGGTGAAGTGTGAAAATAAAAGCTGTGTCCCTGTTGGTTGGGACAGAAGTGAGCAGGTGAGAACCAGTGAGGTGGGATCAGAACCCTGAAGTAGGCATCTGCCTCACCTCCAGTCCTATGCTTTCAGCCAGCTGCTCCCATCACGTCAGCCTCAGTCTGCAAGGGCAGAAACAAGAGGCTGAAAAAAGCTTCCCTTAACAGCATGGTAGGCTGTTTTGGGAAGAAAAGCAATTTTGGGAAATTATGTGGCTTTCTCAAAGCAGATATAATTGCTATGTCAGAACAATAATAAATGCCATATTGGAAATGGCATGTACTGGCAGTGGCTTTAGAGTGTGTTTTTTTGGAAGAGCATGGCTGGACTCTAAACTCAAGAATTTGTCTATTTTCCTTAAATAACTTTTGATGAATTTATCCCACATGCTTTCATCAAAACGCTTCCTGAAACTACTTAAATGTTTACTACCTTGCTCTGGCCAGTGTGGCTCAGTTGGTTGGGTATTGTCTGGCAAACTGAAAGATGCCAGTTCGATTCCCAGTCAGGGCTTGTACAGAAGACAACTGATCGATATGTCTCCCTCGCATTGATATTTCTCACCCTCTCTTTCTCCCTCCCTTCTCCTCTCTCTAAAATCAAAACTTAAAAAAATTAAGTTAAAAAACATGTTTACTACCTTTTAAAAGTAATAATTTCTGAAGCAAAACACAATTTTGTTGCAATTCAAATAATTCCAATATGATGGGTTCTTATTTTAAACAATTTGTATTTATCATTTTAATATTATACAAAAGGTAATACAGTCCCATTTTTCTTCAGAAAGACAGATGGAAGAGGCCAAAATTACTATATCTCTCATGCTTAACTAATACAAAAGATACAGAGATTATATTTGTGATAACTAAGATGACAACAGAAGATTAATTTAAACAATATGGGTGAGCCTACAGCATTACAAGAGAGATGTAAAAGTGACTTATTTGAAGACAAAAAATAGGGAGAGAATAAAAGTATCTGTCTCACTGAAAAAAACAATTCACTAACATAACACTTCCTTAAAATTTTAGATTGCTTTCTTTGTTACCATGCATATTTTTTTTTTTAAATAGTAGGATTTTTTTTTTTTAAGATTTTTATTTATTTATCTTTAGAGGGGAAGGGTAGGAGAGAGGGAGAGAAATATCAATGCAGGGTTGCCTCTCGTGTGTCCCCTGCTGGGAACTGGCCTGCAACCCAGGCATGTGCCCTGACTGGGAATCGAACTGCGATCCTCTGGTTCGCAGGCCCGAGCTCAATCCACTGAGCTACACCAGCCAGGGCTTACCATGCATATTTTTAAAATACATTTGAGGTTGTGTATTGGAGAAAGAACAAGCCTTGGAGTTAGATCAATCTTGGTTTGAAATCTGGCTTTATCTTATAGTATCTGATTTTGGAAAGGTCATTTAACCTTCTGAGCCTCAGCTTTAGCACCTATAAAAAGGATAACAAACGCTCCTTTGAATAAAAATGAAAATGAGCACTTTTTCAATGAACCAAACATTTGATAGCCTGGTATTAAATACAAATAGTATAGATTGATTAAGGAGTAATGAATGACTAGCTTTGATTGTTAAATTGAACTAGATCCTTAAACTAAGATGACATCTACTAATCTTTAGAGATGCATGTACAGCTATTAAAGTATTATCATGTTATTCAAACAGAAGGAAAAAGAACTTTCTATAACACGCTTCATGAGTTCTTTTGAGAATAATAAGTTTTGGCACCATAGCCAAAAGAAAGCACCTGCGGAATTTAGCATTTCTGAGGTTTGATGATACTACACACACACACCACTGACATTTAAACAGTAATGGATTGAGGGCTAATTTGCCTCAATGTCGTTATTCAAGTACTGGTAATAGAAAAAAACACTGAGTCTTCTGTTTGGAAAATATATAACCCAAGAGGCGATTTTAAATCACTTAGTAATTTATCAACATTTTAGCCCAGTCCTTAATGGCCCTTACTATCTAATGGGGAGAGGTAGTGAAAAAAATTAATTAATATATACTAGAAGGTAATAAATATCTTGGAGAAAAATAAAGCAGGTAAAGGGGATAGGGAGAGTAGGTGAAAGGATGTTGCAATTTTGAATAGTGTGTCAAGTAAGATCTCCATGAGAAGGTAACATCTGAAAAAGACTCGAAGAGGGTAAGAAAGAAGCCACGTGGATATCAGGAAACGGGCATAGGGGATAGCTAAAGCGAGGCCTTGTGGGGAAATTGTGCTTGGGGTATTTAAACAGTGATTTAAACATGGGAGTGATATATTCTGTTAGCTTTGAAATATATTTTCTTGGTCTGTAGGGGAAAGGGGCAAGGATGGAACCAGGCAGACCAGTTAGGAGGCTTTGTGATAAACCTGGAGAGAGATGGTGGGGCCTGGACCAGGGTGGTGGTGGTGCAGGCGGTGGAGAAGCAGTGGGATTCTGGAGGAAAGCCAATAGGATTTGCTGACAGATTGAATGTGGGGTGTGAAATTAGAGGGGAATTAAAGATTACAAAGCTTTTAGCTCAAGCTGCTGTAAGATAGAGGTGCCATCAGCTAAATAGAGAAGACTGGAGAAGAGCAAGGTTGCGGGGGGGGGGGGGCAGGGTGAGTGGTGGGGGACCAGGAGGCAGGAGGTCATTTGGTACACGTTAAGTCTGAGATGATTATTAGACACCCAAATGGAGATGTTAAGTGGGCAGCTGGATATTGAAGTCCAGAGCTCAAGGAAGAGATTGCACTTGGAGAAATAAATTTGGGAGTCAGCAGTGTATAGAGAATTTATAAATGTGAGGGTGGATGAGATTACCAAGGAAGTAAAAATATCTTTGATGAATATTCTTATTCATAAATACTCGTCCTTATCCGTGGTCATTTCATCAGGACAGATTTCTAGGAGTGAAATTATTAGCTCGAAAGGCACGCACAAGGCTCTGGCTACATATGCCAACTTTCAAGGTGGCAACAATTTAGATTACCAGACAACACTGAATATTATACTTTAATGTTTTCTTAATTGGACACATATAATGTGTCTTATTTTTGATTTGATTTTTCTGATGATCAGTGAAGTAAAAAAAAATTATAATGTATTTGTTGATCATCTTTATTTCTTCTGCGCATTGGCTGTTAACATCTGCTTTAGAGTAACTTTTCTGTTGGGATACTTTTAAAATAAAATATAATTTGCATAATTTATACCTTTGTTGTTTTATTTATTATTCTATTTTTTATGTGTAGGGCAAGGAAGTATAATACAAGCTAAGAAGAGGGATCAAATTGATGCCTAGTGGTCTTTCCAGTAACTCTTGAGTTGTAACATTCCAGATCATTTTATATGCTTGGGTGGGTAATGGCAGGGTAATGATATTAGGACTTAAAATAAGAAATACGTATGTGGTCTTCATCCCTGTTTCTGGACCAGAACTCCTAAAACATTTGGAATTTCCTACATGCTGAGAATGGTGAAGGTGTCTTTTGTTATATTAATTGAGACTTTTGGACCACACTTCAGGATGGGACCTGGTTGTCAGCAGAACCCACCTTGTGATTAGCTGCTTGGAATTTTCAGTCCCACCACTGACCTCTAACTCCCAGGGAGAAGAGAGGGGCTGGATAATGGGTTTAATCACCAATGGCTAATGACTTAATCAATCATACCTATCTACAGAAACCTGAATAAAAACCCAAAAGGAGAGAGGGTTTAAGAGCCTCTGAGTTGATGAGCATGTGGAGATTCATGGAGAGCAGTACACTAGGAGAGGGCGTGGAAGCTCCTTGCCATTTACACCTCACCCTCTGCATCTCTTCCTTTTGGCTCATCCTGACTTAAATCCTTTTATAATAAACTGATATTCCAGTAAGTAAAATGTTCTCTAAGTTCTGTAAATTACTCTAGCAAATTAATCAAATCCAAGACAGGGTTCATTGGAACTTCCCATCTATAGCCAGTGGATCAAAAGCATAGGTGATGCCCTGGCTTCTGAAGAGGGGTTTGGGGGGCCAGCCTTGTGAAACTGAGTTCTTAACTTATGGGATCTGAGGCTATCTCCAGGTAGACAGTGTCAGAATTGAGTTAGATTGTAGGACATCCAGCTGGTACCAGAGTTGGTGTAAGGAACCCCTCTTCCCCCCAGCACACATTAGAATTGGACCCAGAACTTTTAGCAGTTCTAAAGTATTAAAATATTGAACTACAGTTGGGAAAGCATACATAATATAGGCTATTTAAAAAATACATAATGGAAAGAAAAAACAATTCAAAAGAATTCAAAAGAAGTTTTTTAAAATTAAAACATTGTGGACTTCTGCCCAAGATGGATGTGTAGGTAGACACATTTTGCCTCCTCGTACAATCTAAGAGGGATAATAACTGACTTTAACACTAAAAATGACCGTAAGTGCCAGAAAATTGAACTGTAGGTAAGTCCAACAATGGAAGATTTAAAGAAGAAATATTCATCCAGATGGTAGGAGGGGCAGAGCTGAGGAGTTGGGGCAGAGAGGACACAGTGTGGCAGTGGTGGTGGATGGCGAAGAGGGTGGTTCCACATTCACCTGTGGTGGGTAAAAACTGGGAGGGACACCTGGGGAGTGAGCCATCCCAGCCCCAGACCAGACCTTGCAGCCCAGGGTTTCAGCCCTGGGCAAATGAAGCCTTATAACTTCTGGCTGTAAAAACCAGTGGGGTTGGTGCTGCAGAAGAAACTGCCAGTCTCTCAGAGTCCATTTAAAGGACCCGCATGGTCCTAGAACATATGCAAACCCACCCAGTCAGGGATTTAGCATCAGAGCAACAGCTAGAAGGGCACCTACCGCAATGGGAAGTGAGGGAAGTGACTGGAAATGGGGCTAGAGCTGAGTGAGTGGCATTGTTCCCTCTGCAACTCCACCCCCACATACAGTGCCACCAAGCTGCAAAGCAGTTTTCCCACACTGGTCAGTACCTGAGGCTCTGCCCCTTACAACGTAACAGGTATGCCAAGACAGGGAGTCAAAGTAGCTCTACCTAATACACAGAAACAAACACAGGGAGGCTGCCAAATTGAGGAAACAAAGAAATATGGTTCAAATGAAAGAACAGAATAAAACTCCAGAAAAAGAACTAAGTGAAATGAAGATAGCCAACCTATCAGATGCAGAGTTGAAAACACTTATGATAAGGAAAATCAGAGAACTTGTTGTATATGGGAAATGCATAAGGAAAGAAATGAAGGCTACACTAAGTGAAATAAAGAAAAATCCACAGGGAACTAACAGTGAAAGGAAGGAAGCCAAGGTTTAAATCAAAGATTTGGAACATAAGGAAGAAATAAACAGTCAACCAGAATGGAATGAAGATGCAAAAATGAAGGAAAGAAAAACCAACCCCCCCCCAACACACACACAAACAAACAAGGAGAGAATAAGAAGACTCTGGGACATCTCCAAATGTGGCAACATCTGAATCATAGGAGTGCCAGAAGGAGAAGAGGAAGAACAAGAACCTGAAAACTTATTGGAAAAAATAATAAAAGAAAACTTCCCCAATCTGGTGAAGGAAGTAGACATAAAGTCCAGTAATCTCATAGAGTCTCAAACAAGTTGGACCCAAAGAGGACCACAACAAGACACATCATAATTAAAGTGATAAAGGTGAAAGATAAAAGAGAGTCTTAAAAGCAGCAAGAGAAAAGCAGAGAGTTACCTATAAAGGAGTTCTTATTAGACTATCAGCTGATTTCTCAAAAGAAACTTTGCAGGCTAGAAGGTACTAGCAAGTATTTAAAGTGATGAAAAACAAGGACCTACAACCTAGATTACTCTATCCAGCAAAGCTATAATTTAGAATGGAGGGGCAGATAAAGTGCTTCTCAGACAAGGTAAAGCTGAAGGAGTTCATCATCACCAAGCCATTATTATATGAAATGTTAAAGGGATTTATCTAAGAAAAAGATCAAAACTATGAATAGGAAAGTGACAACAAACTCACAACTATCAACAACTGAATCTAAAAAAAAAAAAAAAAAAAAGACAAAAACGAACTAAGCAAACAATTAGAACAGGATCAGAATCGTAGAAATGGAGATCATATGGAGGGTTATCAGCAGGGTGGGGGACAGGGGAGAAAGGGAGGAAAAGATACAGGGATTAAGAAGCTTAATTGGTAGGTACAAAATTGGTAGGGGGAGGTTAGGAATAGTATAGGAAAGGAAGAAGCCAAAGAACTTATGTGCATGACCCATGGATATGAACTAAGAGGGGGCATTGCTGGAGCAAAGTGGGGTACTGGGAGGAGGGGGGCAAAGGGGGAAAAACTGGGACAACTGTAATAGCTTAATCAATAAAATGTACTTAAAAATTAAAACACTACTCACTAAAATTATATGAAAACTAGAAATATTAACATTGTTAGTAAATAGAAAACATTTTAGGCAAACTATTTTTTACTCTGATAATACAAGGCAGTAAAGAAAATAATAATAACATTTACATAGTACTTACTCTATGCTTAGGGTTGTTTTAAGCTCTTTACCTACAGTGCCTTATTTTTCTCTATTGCTCCATTCTTCTCAACTTTTATGAGTTAGGTACCAGTTAGGTATTCCTTTTGATAGAGGAATGTGAGCTACTCATAGGTTAAATAACCTGCCCAAGATGCCACAGGAGAACCTGGACTCTAACCAACACAGTCTGGGTCTAGATCCCAAACTGTTTCAGTTGCTTTATACATACTATTTCATTTACTCTGACAGTAACCTTCAGCAATAACTTTATCTCCCCATTCTAGAGACAGATCATCTAGATACAAGACTTGCTCAGGTCCTATAGGTAAAAAGTGATAAAAGCTGGATTGGAACCAGGGTACTTGGAGATCAAAGTTGGTGTTCCTTCCCTTAACACCTCACCGCCTCACAGAAAATAGTTAAGAGCTAAAATGTGGGGTGCAAGTGTTAAGTAGTACAGGAATTCAGAAGCAGGGAAGATCGATAGGGGCTGGAAGAGTGGGGGGGGGAAGGTAAAACAACAAGGACAAAAGATAGCATGTGAAAGGTAGAATGGAGGAGAAAAGGCAACTTAAAGAAGAGGAGCTAAACCAGAGAGGGTGAACTGGGAGAGCACATGTGGGGAATGTTAATGAGACCAGCTGGAAGAGTTTGCACTGGCTTGTGGACTTGCACTGGTCTTTCTTACTCTTTTGGTAATTTTCTTCTGGACTCTATGTTGACAGATACTATTTATATGGCTTTCTGTCTCTTCCCTTGGATACTCTTGTCATAAGCAAGTTTTTATCAAACTGTAGCTTCTGAAAGACAGGGAATTTATCTTGCTCATTTTTGATTCCTAACCTAAGACTTAACACGTATTTGTTGAATTTAGTTGAATTGCTGATTTCCTTTTCTTCTAGACCTTTAGATAAGGTCTTTAGATAAGAATACATTCACAGGGTCAGTGTTAGCCTCTTCCTTTCAACAGTGTCCTTTTACCAGCATTGAAGCCCATTTGGATCTCCCTTCTCTAAAACACAGACAATGTGACACAAAACCAAAACCACCCAACACACAAACTAACCCAAAACTCTTTCCTCAAATCCACGTTCCCTCTAACTACTGCTTTAGTTTCCTTCTTTCCTTCACAGTCAAATGTTTTGAATTTTCAACACCTGACTGTCCAGGTCCAATTTCTTATCCCCCATCTGTCTACTCCAATCTGGTATCTAGCTCTCTGTCATTCTACCAAATGCACAGTAAATGATAAAATTCACCACCTACCTTCCAACTGTTAAAATGGACAGGCATTTTTTTTTTCAGCCTTTATCTTACTTGACTTCTCACAGAAGCAAATTTGGATAGTTGAGTCCTCTCTCTCCTTTTTTCCTCACATCTTCAACTGCGTTCCCTTCCTCTCCTTGCCTCATCTTCCTCTACCAGTGTAAGACATTGCTTTTACTCAAATTCTCTAAAAATTATTTACTTACAATCTAATCACCACCAACAATGCATTCTTATTGAATTAATAAACAGACAACCTAGTGCCTTCCTCGGACTGAGCCGTAAGAAAATCCATTTCTTTCTCCTTTGTGCTAACTGCTTCATTTGTCTTTCTCCCTACACTATTCTTACATCTTCTAAATCTTACTAAACTCTCTATGTGTCCCGTTGCAATTTTTCCCTGTCCTCAGCTAACCCAAGAGCCATCATTCAGCTTGTTAGTTCAATTTCTGGCTCTAAGTTATTTAGTGTTGGTCAACTTTTTATTAATTCCCAGTAGATTTCATGGAGGGAGATAAAAACACTGCCACTAAATGTGACAGGCATTTGACACACCATGAAACTAAGTAACGAAGGTGAAGTAAAGGTAGTGGATATGTGACAGAAGCTTTACAAAGCGTTCAAGTAAGTAAGCTTAGTATGTACTTCCCTTATGACAAACATTTCACTGGTTTCCTGTAGATACCATACTGCTGCGCTTTATTGATTTCAGCTAAATTCTCCTACTTCTTATTTATTTGAACTGGCTTCCTGTTAGTGTTGATTTTCAAGTGATGTAGTTTTTAATAATTTTATTCATTCTTTAGATTATTGACAGAATATATGTTATAGTAGAAAAATTTGTAGATAAGGAGAAAAAGATAAAAACCACTCATAATTCTACCCTCCAGACATAAAAAACACATAAATTTTCCATAGTAACATGATAATTATACAAAATAATCCTTATATGCTGTGGCAAAAAGTTTTACTTTTTTGCTATAACATAGATTAACAGAATATTAAGGAATTTTCTCACTTCGTAATTTTTTCTTTTATTTTTGAGTTCAGGAAATTTTTTTCTGCATAAAAATACTAGTTTTAATTTAAATCAGTCATTATAAATGATCTGAGTTTACAAAAATAGACTCTTTTCGCTTTTTATTTTTTTCGATGGGGGCTGGAAATCTACCATTCAACTGGCAAATTACATTATTGTGGGTAAAATTATAATTATGTTTGAGTTAAGAAAAGCTAATTCTCTGAAGCATGATTCATTTTAAAATTGAAAGAGCCATGTACAGAAGAAATTCAAGATCTGAGATCTTTTTAAAAATAATTAAGGCAGAGTTATACTTGCAGTCAAAAGGAAAGCTTCACCCTCTGTTTTTCTTGATGTTTTCATGTTTTAGCTTCATCTGTGGATCAGGCTCTGATTTGGTATAAGGCTCTACTTTTTCTGGGTCCCCAGGGACTCACAGAGTGCTCTGTGGATATGTAATAAGTATGGGCCTTTCAACTCCTTGAGTCATGTGGGTCAGAATAAATAATTTCATTTATTATGAAATTGTGCTCTATAAGTGACTTACAAAGGACTTTCCCATCTTTTCTAAATTGAGTAGAAACACTAGGGCATTATTATGGAGGCTTTGAGAGGCTAAATAAATTGCCTCTGAAAAAAAATGTGCCAATCAATGTCTTGCTAACATGCTCATGATATAATTTTAACTTAAAAAAATTTAAAGCATAGCACACCATGAGTTCAGCAACCATACTGTCAAAAATCATAGAAAACACTATGGAAAAGACTCAAAATGTTAACAGCGGTATTTCTTGGGTGCAGAGTAATGGATGATTTTTATTTTCTCCTATAATCCTCTACATCCTCCCCCTCCCCAGCACCCGCCCACGCATGGTTGTGCATGTGCGTGCGCGCATGCACACACACACACACACACAACGTTCCTGTAAATACTATTTGTTTTAAAATGGAAGCATAAGATTTTTACATAGAAAGAATTAAAAACAAAAGTAAATAGGACTTCATTTTTCTCTCCTCCTGATAGAAACTTGAAAGCTGCTCATCCTTCAGGCTGCTCTGCTTGCCAATGTTGAAAAAGGAAAATGATAGAAAATGACATAGTATGCATCTGGCAAGACAGATTTGTGGTTGACATTTCTTCTGAAAAATGTCTCCATTAAAGTAAGTAGCTGTTGGCATTGTTTCCCGATTTAGTCATTTTAAAAAGTAATGAGTAGGTTTCAGAATTGGATTTCAGCTTTCCCATACTTCGAATCGATGTCCCTTAGGTGCGATTGAGTATGTGGTAGAGGAAAATCTATCACCCGCCACATGTCATCTTCCTAAAACATATTTGCATGATGTTCCACACAGTGAAGCACTCAGTCTATTATTATTTAGTACATATTTTAGTGAGACTTCTTTCTATGTGCTTTGTGGCAGGGACTATAGACTACACTAATAATTGCAGGTATTGCTTATTTAACCACTCAGGTGATCTGAGTAATTTACTCAAATTATTTCTAATGCTTAATTAATCTTGCAAGCCAGTTAACTCCATCCCCATTTTATGGATGAGGATACACTCCAGCTTGGTGGCTGAGAAACTCGCCAGGATTCAAACCTTGTTCTTTGTGACTTCAGAGTCAGGCTTTGGCCCACCATACCACACTATGTTTTGCTTAATGTCATATTTATCATTGAGTCTCTTGCAGCATTTCCCCAGCATAGGGTTCCTTTGACTATATTAGAAATGGAGCAGGGTTTTTGAATGACATGGGCATGAACAAATGTATGAAACTGGAAGCCCTACCCAATGTTGCTAGTGTGCACTGAGAACATCCTTAGAGAGAGAGACTGAGTAAAATCAACCAAAAAAATGAAAGCAAAATTGCAAGAAGAGAGAAGAGTGAAACCAACACCAAGAGTCTTTAAAATAGCTTCTACAGGGCTTTTTAGGCGGTGACAGGTTTGGCAATACTTTGAGGCTAAGCTGTGTTCACTTTTCTCCGCTCATCATATCATAGGAGCCACAGCAGCCACCTTCCTGAGACTCAGAAATGCCACTGGAATACAGACATTTCTCTCTTGTCAGAAATCCAATAGAATTAAAGAATTAGGGAGAGAAAGCAACACAGCACTTGTGGTTGCCATAGCACTAATAATACTTTGGCCAATAAAAGGGAAATACCATCAAAATAATAACAACAATAGCCATGCCTGATTAGTGCTTTCTTTGTACTGGGCACTGTGGTGAATGTTTTAATTACCTTTGTACGTATTATGAGATTCAGTTTTCAGAGGTCATAACTGAGGCCCTGAGAGTTTCAGTAGTAACTTGCACAAGGTCAAGGGCTAGTTAATGGCCTAGAACCATGATTAGTTCTCCTCTCACCTCTGAGTTTTTAAATCACTGACCCTGTTTTTCTCCTGTGATAAATAGTTCATTTGTCTTGCATGCTCACTTTTTTTTCTATATTCTTCTCTTTATGACTCCAAATCCAGGATGTGATTAGGGTACTGGTTGGAATCTAGGTTTTATTCAATAAATATTTATAGAGCACCTACTATATGCCAGGCAGTGTTCTAACAGTTTGGGATACATTGGTAAAGAAATTAGTCAACATACTTTCCTTCTTTGAGCTTTTACTTCACTGAAATAATACATTTTTTCTGAAATCTGCATTATTTGAAAAATTCTAATTTACCTTATGAGATTGTGGAACAAAGAAAATCAAAATCTTATGTGAAATTTAATAGTTAAATTTTAAAGAGAACTAACACTTAAAGTGAAAGCAAAGCATGTTTATGGCAACGTAAAGACTAGAATTCTTAAAAGGTATTACCTTGAATTAATTGCAAAGAAGATGTGACAAAAGGTTTTCAAGCTGAAAAGTCTTTCCTGGCTTTGTTTTTGCTCCCTCCTCTCCCATAAATATTATGTTAAGCATATATATTTAATGAAGGTCATCATATCCCATTAATATGGTGTATTCATTTAGTGAATATATATGGTCAATTTATGGGCTGTGCTGGAAATTTATGGCAGGTGCCAGAAACAAAATACTGAAGAGTGAAATTATAAAGAAGAAAGTAGACAGTGGAATTATAAAGACAGTAAGATTATGGTAGAAAGATGCTGGAATCATGAAGAAATAGAACTAAAAAATAACGTGATAACTTCCATGATAGGGCTCAAAAAGGGGTGTTAGAGCTCAGAGGTGGGGCATCTGTCCCCATCAGGTGGTTTCCCAGAGGAAGCCATCTCGAATGTGACGACCCAGCCACGCAAGGCAGAGCAGTACAGTTGATGAGGACGGCAGGAAGAGGGAAAGGCTTGGGCAACAGCCCCTAGCTGAAGGGAATGAAGTCACAGAAGACAGTTGGAGCCAACCGGTTTCCTATGCTGCTTCTCTTCTGTTCCAATTTTAAAGCAGAACTATCATTTCACAGAGTTTGGAGAAGAGCAGCACCATTACGGAATTGCCCACCCATGGAATTTTAGGAAATTAATGAACTGATACTGTTAATACCAAATTTCAGCATTTTAGGAATTCAGACTGAATGGAAATGAATAGGCAATCAGAAGTAAGCTGCAGTTATCCAACATTGCTAACAAAGCCAACGAAATTTTAGCTGGAAATTCTACTGGAATTAGTTAGAACTTACTGCTGAATCCAAATTGTAAGCGATGGTATCTTTTTGGACTTCTGTTGGAACTAAGTTGTCATGAACATATGAACTCTAAAGTCTTGGTAGAAAAACTACAAATAAACATTATCAAGTATGTTTCGAGTGATGGTGATGTCTGTACTCTGAATTTTAAACAGAAGTTTCAGGATAGAAGAAAAATCCTATGCCACTTTGCACACCAATCTCAACATTTTCAAATTATATTTTCAAGTAAAAATAAGATTCTTTGCTAAAAAAAATCCATTGCTTTCTTTTCTTTCCTTGATCCTGAATCTGACAGCAGTTGTAGAAATTGTTTGAAGCAGCACTCTGGTATTTTCTGAGAAATCTCTCATGGTTGCTGACACCTTCAAATAACCTGTGAATTGGAGTGGTTAGAGGCCAGACCACAAGGGAAAGCCTGAATTTTTGAAAGACTGAGTTTAAAACACTACCAAAAAGCTACCTACCCAGCCCAAGTAGATGAAGTCTAAACAAGGTCTTGCTGATTCTCAATGTACTAGAACTATTTCATTCAGTCCACTCGTTAACTTATGTGTTAATTAAACAAATATTTTTTAGCACTCTGTGTATCCAGTACTGTTCTGGCTGCACAGTGTCTGCTAAGTTAGTTATTGAAGACAACAGCCTCAGTCGTGCCTCAACCTGCACACATCAGGCTTCTTCTCTATAAAGACCCTTCTCTACACAGGGTTGTTTTTTTTACTTAACCTAGGAGATCTGAAAGCCAGAAATCAGTGTCTGCATTAATATTTGAGCATCCCATGTTAGCTAGAAATCTCGAAACAATTGCCTAAAAACTGATGAATGAGTGTATATGTATGTATGAGTGTGTGTGTGTGTGTGTGTGTGTGTGTGTGTATCTCCTCACCTGAGGATATATTTATTGATTTTTTGAGAGAGAAAGGGAGGCACAGAGGGTGGGGGAGAGAGAGAGAGAAAGAGAGAGAAACATCATTGTGAGAGAGAAAGAAACATTGACTGGTTGCCTCCCATATGCACCCTGACTGGGGATTGAATCAGCAACCTAGGTATGTGCCCTGACTGGGGATCGAACTCACAAACTTTTTAGTGTATGGGATGATATTCCAACCAACTGAGACACCCGATGAGGGTGAATGAACATGTTTTTGAAAGTTATTTTATACTGTGCTAAGTGAATTACTAAATTAGGGACCAGGGACTCAACAAGAAATTAGAATGGTTACAACAAAATTTCTTTTATTTCCCTACTCCTTCCCTGGCTGTTTAGCCCAATTCAGTCATTTCTGTCCACCTATTCCCATTTCCAATCTTGAACTTGGTAATAACTATGACTCCTTACTCAGTAATTTCAAATATCTGGTTACTTCTCTGATTGCATGGCATAACCTCCATAGACTGTCCCAGAGTGTTTTGAATTCACCCAGTCCCATGGGAATTACCACGGAGAAGGCTGATGCAATTTACTCCGTTTTGCAGACCTCTGTCCATCCTTCTGTCATAATACGGTAGATGCACTGAGGCCATTTATTTATTTCCTCTCTTCCCTTTTCTCCATGGGCTCCTTCAGAGCAAGGACATGTCTGCATGCCCATCTCTAATCCCACCTGCTGGGTCAGGGAAAACTAGGTGGAGGCACCATCCTTGGTTGGTATGCCTGAGTAAGGGCCTTCCAGAGGTTGGCCGGGTGAGAGGCAGAATGATAAATGAGGGTGACCAGTCACAGCAGACAACACCACAGCACATGCTGAATCTGAAGGGTACAGCAGGGCAGACGGCAGAGAAAGCAGAGTAGTAATGTCAGCGTGAGAAACATGGAGTGCGTGACACGGGAGGCAGGCTGTGCAGTTTAGGGTTCACCTGAGAAAGGACAAAAAGCTCTTGTCCTCACCTGAAGTCAGATAATTTAGGTGAAACACCTGGCACATAAAAGGTACTAAATAATTTTACTACTACTTACCTTACAGGGTTGAGTGATTAAATGAGGTGAAGTTGGTAAAGCAGCTGGCTTAGCATTTGATACAGTATGTAAATTCTTAATTTCCCCTGGAATTAGAGCTCTCAGTCACCAACATCAGGATTTCACAATATGGCATTATCAATACCTTTTCTGACTTTTTTCTGGGAGGGGGTAGCTCTTTGCTTGGATATAAGTCTGGCTCAATTCCTTATTGTTAACTGAGCAGGCTCTATGAGAGAGAACTGTTTCAAACCTCAGCTTCCTCATTTTCTGCCTCTAGCATCTCTGGTATGTTCTTGAACCTCTCTAAGCCTCTGTTGTTCATTAAACATTAAGGACAGTTGTGAGCATCAAATATAAAGTGAATACAGATCCTGGAATACTGAATTGAAAGTGCTTACTGAAAAGCAGCTGTTACTATTAAGCAGAAATACCTTTTACTTTAACCATTTTTGATAGAATTACTACCAAATGTATAGTTTGATATCTTTTTAAACTGAGAAAACCAAATATTCTTTTTTTTTTTCTTAAACCTTGTAGTGGTTATTGTAGGTTGGTTTGCTCCACATTATTCTAACTCCTTTTTTCCTTTGTTTTCCTCTGTATTTGAGGCTGGAAAGCTAAATAATTAATTTCCCAGTCTTCCTTGAAGGAAGAGAAAAACCTGTGACCCAGTTTTGACTGATGGAACCTACACATGATTCAATGAGGATGGGAGGGGGGTTTGTGGACAAACTCTTGCTTTCCTAATGAAGGCTAATAGGTATGGCTGCCCAGCCCTTTGCCCCAACTCCTTTGTCCTGTTGAGAATGTGGATTGGAGCAGCAACAGACATCTTGTTACTATGAGGGAGCACATAAAAGAGGGCGGAACGGAGAGATAGGAAGTGTAGGAGTCCTTGGTGACACCACTAAGTCACTGTACCAACTCTGAATCTGCCATCTTCACTCATTTTATGCAAGTCAAATGTGTTTAAGCCAAAAATATTTTGGTATTCTGGTTGTAGTCAAACATATCTCTAATAGACATGTCTTTTATTTTTTAAATATATTCCTTTTTTATCATCACCTGAGGACATTTTTTTCATTGCTTTTAAAGAGAGAGGAAGGAAGAGAGAAAGAGAGTGAGAGAGAGAGACATTGATGTCACATCAATTGGTTGCCTCCAGCATGCACCTTGATTGGGGACTGAACCTGCAACCTGGGTATGTGCCTTGACTGGGAATTGAACCCATGACCTTTCAGTTTATGGGATGACACTCCAACAAACTGAGCCACAGGGGCCAGGGCTATCTTATTTTTGATAACTGATTACTGTAGTGCTTAATGGAGCTATGTCCACATACCTATAAGACATGTAGATCTGTCTGCCATGAAAATAAATGTTCCAGATATATCTATATTTTTTTACTTAATTCACTAATTTACTCACCTGATGAGTTATTTTGAAACAATTATTTCTAAAAAGAATAACTGGTGATTCCTCAGTTAACTCTTGGCTTAGATTTCAATGTCACTTTAAAGTTCTGTAGTTAACCACAGTCCTTAATACATTACTTTTCCTTTTCTATCTCTTTTCCTTTCAACTCTGCTGCAGATGCTATCCAAGTGGGAAATCAAAATGGTTACATTGGAAAGACTTATGTTACACGTCATGTGCAGGTGATTTATGAGTGCTGTTTCCCTCAGAGCACTTTCTCAGTCGCTCCCATGTTTACCGTTGACTCCAATGGTTTGCAGAGCCTGTCCTGTGGACAAGCAAACCTTGTGTCACACAGTCACCACGCCAGCTTAGGCCCTTGTCAAATCCTGTCTAGAGGCTTCTTCCATTCAGTGTTTTACCCATGGCCACCGGCTTGGTATTTCTAGTTATGTCATTCCCTTGCTCAAAGCCTTTAAGCTCACACTGCCCACAGAAGGACCCTTCCTCCCTGGCCGAGCCCTTCAGCGCCTTCCCCAGTTTCATTCCAGCACACCTGTCCCCCTCCTTTCTCATTCTCACTACTCCATCGTCGACCCGACACATCTTGCATCTGCTTATAACACCTTCCTCCCCATTCCTGGTTTCCAACTTTTCCTGGCCTGTCAAGGGCCAAAGTTTCCGGTAGAGCCCTTCCTAACCTTTCCATGTGGAAGCTGCTCCTCTGCCTCTGACTCTTCCCGACCTGTTATACCTCTGTCTGTGGTACTTCCCCCTTGCTCTGCTGTATTTGGATTATTTATGTTTCTGTCATTGACTACGCACAACGCCAAGAAGTCAGACCTGTCTCCACATCATCTTCATACTCCCTTATAGTGCCTGACACGGTCCCTGGTACATGGAAAAGTGTGTCTGGTGTGCAATAGGCGCTTGATAAAACTGAACGGATGACTACAGAAGGGCTGTCGTAATAGGGAAGAAGAGCTGTGAGACTCAAAGGACTCAAAGGCCAGGGCGGCCGAGAGCAGAGCTGCAGTCACGGTTTTACGTTCGATGTGCAGGACTGGGCAAGGTGAGGATATGGTGGGCAGCGTAGCTGAGCAAAAAGACATGGCCCAGTAATCGGCCATTCGTGGCAAAATTTCCTTCTAGTAATAATGTGCTCAGGTTAATCAATTTCAGGAGTTATCTTAATTATTTTAGATCTGTAACCTAATAAAATTACTTTTTAAAAACCTCTTAATGTAACGCACTATCAGAATTAATTTCCTCATTTATTCTTTCCCGAGGAACAGAAATGAAGAGACTACAGCTGAAGAGAGGTGCTTATCAAACAATACATGCCTGGAGAAAGCAGTAACAAGCTTTCTCTTCAAGATCCCGAGTGTGTGTCATGTTTTAATGAAGGGACCACACAGCAAGCACAAGTGCTGCCCCTGGGGGCAGCGTCCTGGGTCTGGGCTGAGGCTCCAGAGCTCTTGTGAGACCCTGGGCAAGGTCCTCTTTCATGTGCTTCGGTTTTCTCATTTATAGAATGGACATGATGACAATAACTGAGGATGTGGTGAGGATTAAAGCCCCACCACGGAAGTACATTGAGTAGTACCACGCACATGCTAACACTCAGAGATTGTTGGCTATTGTCTTTGAAGACACCATCTATTCCTAGTATTTTCTTGTATTTTCCTCATTGGCAAGTCTCACAGGCCTGTCCTTTCCTTTTCTTCTATCTTCTTCCTTTTTTTCCATTTAACTTAACTATAGTGCCATCTCTCTTTAAAGACACTGATCAATTCCAATTAGTTTGGTCTGAAGCATGAAAAAAATTTAGTTTAAGAACTTTGCCAAAAAACATTATTTTCTTACTCATCTTCCCCCAAAGTCTCAGTTTAAACATATTAAATTAACTAAGATATAATTCTTGAAGTGTGAAGTATTTGTTGACACCACGGTCAAAATTATTGTTCTTATCACAGAGTGTCTCCTGGAGAAGTGGCCAGTTGAAGCGATGTGTGCCTGCGTCCATTTTCCCATCAGAAACTAGTGTAGTAAACAGGAGTTTATCAGGAAGCTGTCAGTATGACATGACATTCAGCTACCAACTACCTACTCACGTTTTATTTCTTTTAAAAAATTACTAATAAAGACAAGCTATTGTGAAAGCCAGGCTCATGGAAATGGTACAGGCCTTAAAAAAGATATTCTTAGATAGGCTTGCCAAAACAGTTCTTGGAATTTTCCTAATGTGTGAATCTTCTAAATGTGTTTACTTGAATATTACCTGGTTTTCATCCACATCATTTAATTTATGTTTATTATGTGAGGACCCTACTTTATACTGGAGTTGATTAAGAAATTGTTCCTGGGGCTTTTTGGACTCTATTTCATGGATGTGTGTTGTAATAAAACCAACAGAAACATATTTTATATCTTTTGGGGAAAGAAATCACCTTCATTCTTTATGTTCCTCCTCACTTTCCGGTGAACACCTGTATGAAGCATCACAATGAGAGTAATGCAATGGTGGGAGAGCTCATATTGTCAGGCCCTGACAATAGGGTTGCCATATGATCAGCATCAATTTCCCACTTTGGAAGGAGATGCATTGGCTGAGTCATTTGCTTTGCTCCCTTCCTATGGAGTGTGAACAGAGCTGACACTGAGCGAGCTTTGGGCATGGAAAAGTTGTGAGTCAGGGTGCTTGTTTGTCACCGAGACAGAGACAGAACGCCAGAATTAGCAGTGAATGTGGTACCTACTCATTTGTCCTGTTGCTTTGATGCTGTTTAGGATCCAGCACAGTCTGCCCCCGAACTGTGGGTCTAACTTTGCGAAATGTGGTTTGCCATTTTGTGAGCAAATGGCCTTATCTTTCAGTACTTTTGTTTTTCTTTCTATACAAAAGATCAGGGAATGAAATTGGTATCATAGTATTTTAGTTTTTGGAGCCCACAACAATGACAGTTCTGAACATAATCAGATTTGCTTTTCAATTCAGTTCTGGATATATTTAAACCAGGATTACAAAAATCTATGTTAATAGATAAGTTAAATGAGCACCGCCGACTAGTCCACAGAGATGTTACCCTCCTAAAGAAGCAAGAGTACTTTCTCTAGGGCTCTCAGGCTTTGCCAGCTCTGCACGGAGTAGGACTTGGTAAATGCTTGTTGCCCAGACAATGTAATTCCTTATAAGCTTCTCTTATTCATGTCAAAAATGGACATTTCTCATGTCACTTCTGGGTTCTTCACACTGAGGGTCTATCTCAGGTTTCATGCCAAAAGGTACTGTCTACTTAGCATAAAAATACTTGGGGCAACTGAAAGACAATTCGGAGGGTCGTACATCCAGGCTCACCTATTCACCATCGCCCCCCAAGTAAGTACCTTCCAGAGTGCATCCATAGTCTTTCCTTTTTAGTAACCTTTGAAAACTCCTCCTTGGTTATTTCTTAGTTACTAAATCCATCAAGTAGGATTTGGTTACATGACACTGGATGTTTAAATAGGATGTGAGTAGTGATGGTACTTTGAGGAAATACAGTTTCACTGTTACATAGTACAAATTCATCAACCTGTTAATTACTGCAAAGCAGTAGCAGAATTTCCTTCCCAGTAACTTTAGGAGAATGAGTTCATTTGGGTCAACTGTTATCAAGTGTTCTTGTTGCCTTTCTTATGTCAAGGTGAGTTTTTGCATCTGCTGAGGGTTTACATCGTTCAGATTTCTTTTTCCCCACTCTGCACAGTGATGCTGGTGGAGACAGGGATAATTAACCAAGGGTTGTGTGCTGGAAGTTCAGGGATAAGGCCCTTGTGTTGTAAATGTTAGTGTGTGTTCTCATGAAATTTGAAGTTAATTAACAACTATCTACTAGAGTTCTGTGTAAAATTAATTTTTACTATTCTTGTTTATTTTCCCTTTGTCTAAGAGTGTCTGGTGGGATGGGAATTACATAGTTTTGGTGGCAAATTTGAGTACATAATGGGGATATTCCCCAATTTGAAGAAGGTGATATGGGGCAAAGTGAGCAAATGTAGTGTAAATGGGTGATCTGGAGCTCAGGGACAATGTCTGGGGAATCAGTAATTGTGTGGTTTTGAGAAGGATGGTTTTCTCTGCCAGGGGATGAAGTGTTCCCTAATACACAGCAAAATGAGAAAAATAGGGCAAATGTTGGGAGTTTTTCTTCAAGCCAAACTGGTTCATTTAGAGACTTTATTTAGAATTATGTCATTTCTAATTTCTTGTTGGGTTAAAAATATCCCTTTAATCAATGGCAATCATTTTTTCTAATGTCCTCACTCAGTAAAATAAAAAAAGCCAACTTGGGAAATGTGAATTAAAACAATAATGAGATACCAGTACATACTTATTAGAATGGCCCAGATTCTGAATGCTGACACCACCAAACACTGCTGAGGATACGGAGCAACCGCAACTCCCATCCACTGCGGGTGAGAATCCAGAACGGTGCAGCCACTTTGGGAGTCGGTTTGGTGGTTTCTTACCAAACCAAACATACACTTACCATACCATCCAGCAATCATGCTCCTTGCTATTTATGAGTTTTCCCTTGCAAAGGAAGTGGAAACTTATGTCCCCACAAAAACATGCACACGGATATTGATGGTGGCTTTATTCATAATTGCCAAAACTTGGAAGCAACTGAGATGTCCTTCAGTAGGTGAATGGATAAACAGACTGTGGTATATCCAGACAATAAAATATTATTCACCACTAAAAAGATGAGCTATCAAGCGATGAAATGACATGGAGGAAACATAGGTGTATATTGCTAAGTGAAAGAAGTCAATCTGAAAAGGCAGTGTCCTGCAAGAGTCCAACGGTATGATATTCTGGAAAAGATAAAAACTATGGAGATAGTGAAAAGATCAGTGGCTGCCAGGGGTCAGGATAGGAGTTTGGGGAGAGATGGGAGGGAGGAATAGGTGGAGCACAGAGGATTTTAGGCCCGTGAAAATACTCTGTAGGATATTATGATGATGGACACATGTTACTATACATTCCTCCAAACCCATAGAAAGCACAGAACCATAAGTGAACCTGAACCCTAATGCAAACTATGGATTTGGGATAATTACAATGTTGACGCAGGTTCATCAGTTGTAACAAATGCACCACTCTGGTGAGGGATGTTTGTGTTGGGGGAGGCTATGCAAATATTGGGGTGGGGAGTACATGGCAATCTCTGTACCTTCCTCTCAATTTTGCTGTGAACCTAAAACTGTTCTAAAAACTAAAGTCTTTAAGAGAAAAAGCCAACTTCATCTCAGCCTCATCAAAAGTTTTTTTTTTTCTGCTTTATTAAGCATTAGGGAATCGCTGGTCTATGTGGCCTTGCTATATGCCAAGACAGTTTATACTTAGTCCCTCATCCACTGTCCCAGAAAAACTGATGCTGGTAAACAGATAATCCTGATTTTAACATCTTTCGGCCTATGCCTTTCCTGGCTGAAGAGATTCAGTCAGTTAATCTGGGTTATTATTTCGTAGGCCTCTTCATATATCCTATGACTGCAGCTTACTTCTCATTTCAAGGTATGCTTCTCTTGTAAAAAGTCCAGAAGAAGAAATAATCATTTGCCTTCCTCACAGCCTAAAGGTCAATGTGGACTTTCACTGATTATCACCCACTTTAAGTGGTATTCAGTGCACACAACTGAACAACCATTTCCCTCACAAGTTGCATGTTTTACCAACTGAATAGAATACCCAATTGCACAAGGCACTTTGGAAAATGACAACGCAAACATTACATCTTACCCTATTATTTTTCAGGCATTTAAAAAAATACTCTTAAAAAAATAAAACCACAGCCCTGGCTGGTGTAGCTCAGTGGATTGAGCGCGGGCCTGCGAACCAAAGGATCGCGGTTCGATTCCCAGTCAGGGCACATGCCTGGGTTGCCAGGCCAGTTCCCGGCAGGGGACATACAAGAGGCAACCGCACATTGATGTTTCTCTCCCTCTCTCCTTCCCTTCCCCTCTAAAGATAAATAAATTAAATTAAAAATATATATATTTAAAAAAAAATAAAAAATAAAACCACAGGTATTTTTTTAAAAACTCATCCAACTTACAAAGACTTGGCCTATCTTAGCTATTGCTATTTTTTTTTAAAAAAAGGAAGTTCCAATTTAGTGAAGATGATGAAAACAAAGACAAGTTATTTTTACAGCTTTAAAAATAAAGATAAAAAGTCATTAAAATACATATTATTGAGGCTTTGATAAATTTATGAAAGGGAGTTACCGTTCATGAGTTACAGTTTCATCAAGTCCAAGTGCTCCAAAATGTCACAAGACACAGCTTATTCAGTGAGACTAAATAAGCAGCTTTTCTGGTCCCAGTCATACTCAAACTTCAAAGAAAAACTTCTCACAAATTTTGGGAACTCATAGCATCCAAATATTCAATTAGAAACATAATGTTGTCAAAGACATGGTGGGCAATTGCATCCAACTTTATAATAACTTAAAAAACAATGTATAAGCTTGTCTGAAAAGAATCTATAAAGTCCCTATAACATACTAGCCTGTCATTTCCTACATTTAATTCACACCTGCACAGATGGCTGTGAACAGAAAATTACAATAAAGGAATGAAAGTAAAGAGATGCACATGATGGGAGCCATGTCAATAGAGTACAGCATTCAGGCAAGAGCACGCTTCCCCTTGCTATTTCGATTAGGTTTCCTGGTAAGTCACACTGGGTTTGTTCTTTTGTCGGACTGCCAGCAGATACAGCAAATGATGAGGTAAAAAGAGAGAAGAATGGGCTGACATCTGTTACAGCTCATCCACATTATTCAGACAACCATTACACAGCTCGATTACATGGATGCCACAAAAGTTAAAGTAAACCCTGACACAACGTTGTAACTAATTAACAGACACTTTTCAGAGAAAAAAATGAATCTGACATGAAGGTTTTTTTTTTTTTTTTAAATCCCCACCCAACAATATGCTTACTGATTTTAGAGAGAAGGGAAGGGAAGGAGACAAAGGGGGCAGAGAATCATCGATGTGGGAGAGAAACATCGATCGGTTGCCTTTTGTATGTGCCCCACCGGGGACCAAAACTGTAGCCCAGGCACGTGCCCTTACCAGGAGTCAAACTTGTGACAATTCCGCCCATGAGACAACCAAGAGAGAGCTACACTGGCCAGGGCTGGCATGAAGTTTTAAAAAACCTAAATTCTTCATTTTGAATTCCTTCAATAATCTACCTATTGAAGAAAAGGCAACACAGCGCCTTCAAACAGCACAAAGTTGTTAGTGTAAGTACAGGTTCCAAAAGATAGGCATTAGAGTGGGGAGGAAGAGAGAGGAGGAAATTTAAAAAATTATAAAATAACCGCTGTCATTTAAATTGCCCTCACAATGTTCCAGGCTCCATTCTAAGTATTTGACATCCATTTACTCCTCACAAATTACACTGAGGTAGGACTGACGATTCTATTCAGTCTACAGGTCAGCCATCTGAGTCGCAGAAAAACAAGTAGCCTGTAGAAGGTCACATGGGTGACAGGTGGTGCTGCTGGATTCTGAGCCAGGCAATGTGGCTGCCTGGTGCATTTGAAACAGGGCCTCTGCACTGCCCTGGCCTGCTATATTGCATGCATTATCTCATTTCACCCCTACAACATTACATGGTAGGTAACATCATCTCCAATTTGGAGATGAAGACTAAGTCCTAGAGCCTCGTGAATTTATTAAATGGCAGTGGAGCTGAAATTCCAAGTGAGAGATTTCAGACTCCAAAGCCCTAGAGGAGAGGAGCACCAAGACCAACTGAACTGAAGAGAGATGTGCCCTCTGTGGTCCTGAAGATCCTGGAGCTGAGGTAAATATTTATGCCTACCTGCAGGCGGGGAGAAGGCCTGTTCTATTCATTATGGGGGATTCCTTTGCAAGAGTTGTCACATTTAATAACTCAATGTTTAATATCACTTTTTCAGTACCAGCAGTCCCCAACCTTTTTGGCACCAGGGACAGGTTTTGAGGAAGACAATTTTCTACAGGCCAGAGAGCAGGGGATTGTTTCAGGATGATTCAAGTGCATTACATTCAAGCTCACCTCCTGCTGTGCAGTCCAGCTCCTAACAGGCCTGGACCGGTACCGGTCCGTGGCCCAGAGGTTGCAGACTCCTGCAGACTGTAAGTTCTGTTCGTTTAGTGTGAATGTACTATGTACCAGACAGGTACTGTTCTAGGTGCTTGAAATATGTCAGTGATAAAATAAAGATTCCTACTTTTTGCTTATTTAACTTTGCAAACCTAGCACCTAGCAGAAAGTCTCAATAAATATTTAATGAATGAATAAATTAATAAGTTAGGAGGAGCAGGTAGAAGCAAATGAACAAAAAACTAGAGAGAAAAGGGAATATCTGTGTTTGATCTATTTATCCAAGATTTTTATTGAAATTTTAATATGCTTGTGATTAATAAAGATAATCATTTTTGTTATTTAGCTCATCTTTAAAGCAGAAATGCTACCACACATATTTAATTCCAAAAGTGAACTAGGATCCAAGTTCTGAAGGGGGACGTGTGGTTTGGGAGGCAGCCCTTGCTCTTTTGTCAGGCTAAATTTCAAATTTTGTTTTCTAGAGCTTAGCCTGTGTTTGTACTCACCACTTTTCAAAAGCTGACTTTCTAGGGCAAGTATTCTGCCAGTAAATAGAAGTGTTTGTCTTCAAGCCCATTTGGTGTTAGCAATGAGGGTACAGGCTGGCATCCACATTGTTATTGACTCTCTCAATTAGAGGCAATGGCATTTCACCTCCATGCAAAATATTAGTAAATTAACAGTCCGCATTCTGCATTCATTGGGGAAATCTGCTGTGCTTGTGATGACGAACACGAGAAGCAGGGAGTAATCAGAGGCGCTCTGGTAATACCTTTAAACTTGCAAGCATCAATTAAAACTCTGGCTCTGCACCTTGCCTTTGAGGTTTGGTCTGTGGGGTCAATTTGTTTTTGTTTTTTTTTTTTTTCCATGCGGAAGTCAGCATTAGTAATTTGCAAGAGAAACATGCAGTAACCCCAGCAAAAAATAGCTACAGAAATACCCACCCTGATTTTCTGAAATCTTTCCTATTACTCAATGTCTCTTTTAGAACATAAAATAAACTCTGGCATTATGAATTATTTTCAGATCAGATTTACAATTCTCTGACATGCCAACTTTTGACTTAAGGAGCAAATCTTAATAAGTATTTCTTTATAGTGTAAAAAGACTGTAAAGAGATTATTATCCAAATGTGACTTTCACAGATTTAAGGGCACTTTAATCTAATGAAGATATTTTTAAGCCAGTAATTGTTAGGTCATAGGAGCTCTATGGGGGGTTTCAGTAGATTTGCCTAAAGTTCGTGGAAAAACACTGTACCTCTATTTTATCAGGATGGGCATGGTCACTTTAATCAGATTCTCTATGGGGGCTGTGACCCCATTAGATGGGGAAGGACCAAGGGCTGAGGCAAGGATTCTTCTGAGGTCTGCCACCAGCCAGCTGTCATGGAGTTACCCCAATTTTAGTGTCTTCTTCTGTAAAATGCCTTCTTCAGATGACCTATAATCCTCTTATCTCTACTATGTTTTCAAATTTGAATCCATGATATTAAGGATATAATAAATTTAGCTGAATCTTCATCTTTAACTTTCTACATTATAGTAATTACATTCAATGATTCAGCCTCAGCCTTCATTGACACTTGGAGGGTCATTAGCCATAAAACAAGCTAAACATTTATGAAAATATTAATATATGCATTGTATCAATGGAGCAGAAAGATCAATACCTTCCGTTTTGAGATAGTATCACTTTTTCATGGACAAGTCAAACCTTTAGAGACGTTATGCCTACAGAATCTCATTTCTTTCTATGGTACATTATGATAAAGCCCAGCTTACAGTTTAAGTCTGATATAATACTATGTATTTTTAAATCCATCAATTTTATTAGGTTTCAAAGACAGAAGAGTTGAGAAGCTGGGTATTGCTTAAAATAATTCAAATAATTATTTCAAGAAATCCTTTTTTATTTGGGGGCTATGGAATTCTCGCTAAGGTTAAAAGTTATTTTTTGTAAAATCAATTAAAATAATGTGAAAGTATTTTTATCATTATGGCTTAATAAAGGCAAGTCAGGTCAAAATTATCAATTTTTTTTCATTGAATCTGAACCCAAGAAAAGCTACTTTTTTAATGTAAAGAAGATTTCTAAATCACAAGGTCTAGAGAAATCTGAAAAATCGTTCTTGTACTAGGCATGCAAAACTATAGCTAACTTACTGTCATGATGAGCCCCTTTTCCTGGAAGTATTTAACCAATGGAGCAGCATTCTGCTTGAAGTTCATCAGTCTCCTTTGCGTAGCTTTCAGATTGTCATCAGGCCGCCCCTGTTGCTCTGCACGCCTCAGTAATCTCTCTTTGAGCCTCTGATTGGCACAAGCCAGGAACACCACCAAGTCAGGAGTGCAGATCTGTGGAGAGCATTAAACAGGTAGAGAGGCATTCAACATACCAACCAACACAACGTGCAGGCAGTGGCATTCATCTCTTTGGTTCTGCTGTGGCTGCCATGTTTTTGGCCCTCTATTTTGTGCCAACACATTTCCAGGGCAATCACTCGACCCAAGGTCAGCAGGAACCATTGCCGTTATAGGCCCTGTAAATGGCATGCCCACAGCCATATACAGTTACCCTACTTATTGCAGGAATGTGCTTTTCATTATGCTCAAATATGGGTCCCAGTTGAATTAAACACAACACAGGCCAAACTTTGCCAAAAGTGTACGTGACCTGATTTTAGAGGGGCAATGGCTACTGGGACCACAGGTATTGTCCACAATTAACAAGTACTGCCACTATTATTAGTACTTGCTGCCCTTTTAACAGCATGTACTGTATGCCAGGCCCAGTGCTAAGTTATTTCCTATTATATTACTAAATTTTACAACAATTTGCAAAGTAAATATTACCTCCATTTTACAGATGAGAAAACTGAGGCTCTGACAAATTAAGTACTTGTCTGAGGTCAACATAGCCAGTAATGTCAAAGTGGACATTACTTTGTCCACTTTAAGATCAAAGTGGATATTTGAACTTAAATCTCTCTGGCCCAAGGCCTATGTTCCTTCCACTATTACAAAACACCAAATGGCTTAACTTTGCTAAAGCTCTGTGTCCTCATCTGTCAATAGAGATACACAAACCTACCTCCCTGAGGATTAATAAGATGTTGTATGTAAACACAGAGTACAAACTTGACCCATGTGTTCAATAAATTTTAACCATGTTTATTATTGCTAGTCATGATTCTATGCTGTCCTGGTTCTCCTTTAACTTCTTGGTTTTTATTTTTTGTTTTTTTCTTCACTTACATTTTTTGGTCTCAAACCCACAAGGGGGGTATTACCCCAGGCTTAGATGACTTTTTCTCCCTCTTCAGATTCTAACCTTCTTCTTATTCTCTCAGTTCTCTTCTGTTCTTCTGGTTTCAAACACTACCCTTTGCTAATGGATCTTAAATCTACATTTCAGCACTGACTTTCAACAGTACATAAGTCCCATACAGTCCAATAGGCACACGGCAGCTCTACCTGTCAGTCTCAGTGTTACTTATGACTTGGCAAGGCCAATATCAATGTCAGCACATTTGTACCCAAATGAAATTCCCATCTTGTTTGTTTGTATATTTATTTATTTTTATGGCAGCAACACTACTTTCCTAAATCTCTCAGCTAGAAGCCACTAGAAGTATCACTTCTAACCCTCACTAAAACTTCAGTCTCTCTGAGCTCTCACTACTGCTGAGTATGGATCCTGCCTTTGAGAAACCATTCAGATGCTGCTTTGCCCAGCTCTGGCTCCCATTGTGTAATGCAGGCTCATACCAGCATAAATGATTAGGAGCATGAACTTGAACCTAGAATCTGCCATCTATTGTTGTTTGTCCTTGGGCAAGTGATTGGATTTCTCTGAACCTCTGTTTTCTCACTGCAAAATAATGGGAAGCCCCCCACTGCACCTCAGTAGTTTATTATTTCCAAGTTTTTAAAAAAAACTCCTAAGTAGCTTTTCAGAAATCTTAACAATTTAGAAAATCACTCTGTAATTTTTGCATAATATACAATATAGTGATATAGATATTATCAGAAGTTAAAACTTTTATGAAATGTATTACAAAGTTAATATTTAATAAAATCTTTGGTAATATTCAGCTTTTCCCAATATAAAGCATAATATCCTTTTAAGTTTTAAGTACATACACAAAGAAGACACTTTTTAAAATTCTCCCCCAAGGACATTTTTTTCATTGCTTTTTTTTTTTAGAGTGAGAGGGAGGGAGGAAGGGAGAAAAAGAGAAGGAGAGAAACATTGATATGAGAGAGAAACATTGATTACCTGCTTTCTGTATGTGTCTCAACCAGGGATTGAACCTGCAGCCTAAGTGTGTGCCCTGACTGGGAATTGAACATGCAAACTTTCAAGGTACAGAACAATGCTCCAACCAACTGAGCCACACTGGCCAGTGCATGGAAGACAGTTTTCAACAAACAAGTGAAAATGATATCATATTGTGTTTGGTTTGGTCATAGTGTATACTGAAATATGATATTGAATGCAGATAAAAACTTCTTGCAATTTGCATTTAAACAGATTCTGTCTATGTAACAGCGAGGTCATAGATAGACATACATATGGAATTCTCATTATAGTTTGCCTTTTACTACTGGTTTTTGAAGTATAGAAACAACTTGAAATTTAAGATTTTGTACACTTTGAATAAATTTGCATTTTGTTTATTTTTTAAATTAATAGAAAGTATTTTAGGTTTACAGAAAACTTGAGTGGAATATCTAAAACTTTTGATCAATAAATGTAACTTCAGGTCTGATAAAGATGACTTTGAAGTGAATCTGCAAAGTTATTTAATTTTATAATTGTGATTAACTTGCTGTCTCTCCTTGATAAGTTAAACAATCATAGGTAGGAATAAATAAAATGCAGAATAGGCGGGCCCACGCCGACGCTAAGGGATAACCTGCTGGCACTCTATGGAGTGACTGCAGTCATAAGCATGTTCATCTGTGTCCTCGTGACGACCACGAATGTCCACTCACTGGGGTTTCCCGTTTTTCCAGCAGTGTGCCATTTTAAAGGAAGAAGTATTTAAATTGCTTGCTTTTCCCAAAAATGCAAAATAGCAGCAGACATTATTCCCTCCCCAAAGATGTAAAACCCCTATACAATTTTCATTAAATTCACTTGTGAAATGTTGAGAACTTCCAACATAGTGGATCCTTCTTAGCCTATGTTCTCAAAATATATTTGCTGACTGAATGACTGAAAGGTTAAATAAATGAATGAGAAAAAAACTGAGACATATCGCTTTTGTCTACATGGAAGTAAATTTCCCCATTACTGATACTGTTCCTTTCATTGACTCAACTAAATCAATCTTTCTTTTCTGCCATTATATAGTCAAGTCAATCTTCCTCTACCCATTTTCTGAAAGCCTCTACCTGAGTGATTGTTCTGTTAAAAAGGACCTGTGATTGCTTTTGATAAGCAAAGACATATTCACCGTGTCAGCCTACAAAGGGAGCTTATTGCAATAGTCCTGTTCTTAACTGTCAGTATTCTTTGTGAATACTGACCCATTCTTCATGAAGATGTGTTAGGAGGCCTAGACTCCGTAATTCAAATCACACTGTCAGACACCAGGAAGAAAAATACTAAAAAAAAAAAAAAAAAGAGAGAGAGAGAGAGAGAAGATCACAGTTGGAACAAGAACTGGAATCAAGAAACTAAGATATGAAAAAAACCCTTGCCAGTTATCTAATCCAAATGAACGTGAACCCTGTAATCTCCACAATCTCTTCACAAGTGATTTTTAAGTACGAATATCTAAACTTGAATTTTTTGTGAGCATTTCTTGTGATGGGTACTTGGCTTCTTAAAAGGGAGTCCCTTTCATTACTGGGTGACTCTAATAACACGGAATTTCTTTTTAGTACTCTAAAAGCTCTAGAAACTACGACTGCTTATCCCGCTCCAGCTTTTGGTTAGAATCCTCAAGGGCTACACCATCCTAGGACTAAATCTCATTTAGAATCATCCCAAATCCTCCATATATTATGGTGATTAAATGTGTTTAACAACCAATTAGGCATAGCTGAAAAGAGAATTAGTGAAATAAAAGGCCAGAAGAAAATATCCCAAATGAAGTAAGGGGGAGGAAGGGGCTGGAAAAGTACAGAACAGGCCAAAAGAGAGATAAAAGTCAATGGTTTAAAAATTCTAGAAGAAACAGCAAGAAAATGAAGACTCAGTATTTGAAAATACAGTAGCTAGGAATTTTTCAAACTTAAGAAGCAATATAAAAACCAAGAAGACAAAACAGAAAACTCAGATCTAAGCATGTCATTGTAAAACTGCTGAAAGTCTACACAAGCCAAAAACAAACAAACAAACAAACAAACAAACAAAAAACCTTTAAAGCAGCCAGGAAAAAAAGAAATGAAAGATTACCTTCAGAGGAACAACAACAAGACATATAGCCAACTTTTCAGAAGAGCCAACACTGGCCATAAAATAATGAAAAGATGTGTTTAAAGTATCAGTACAAAATAACTGTCAACTGAGGTTTCTATACCCAGTAAAAACATCTTTCAAAATTAAAGTAAATACAGACATTTTCAAACAAACAAAAACTGAGAATTTGTGATCAGGAATTCTATACTAATAGAAATATCAATGAATAAATATTCTTTATGTAGAAGAAAAATGATCCAAAATAGAAAGTTGACCCACAGGGACAAATGAAGGGAAATGAAATGGTAAATATGTTGGTAAACCTAAATTAATATTGACCATATAAAAATACTAAAATATTTTGTGGTGTTTAAAAATAGAGATTAGTCATGAATCAGGAAAATGAAGTTCAACTGTTGTAAGGTCTTGTTCAGAATGTGGTAAAAGTGTTGATTTACATGAGACACTAATAAATTAGTGATGCATGTTATAATACCTAGAACAGGGTCAGCAAACTTTTTCTGTAACTGGCCAGACAGCAAAGATTTTAGGCTTTGCAGCCATAGATGGGAAAGCAGGGGGAAAGCAGGGAGAAAGCAGGGCAGGGCAGGCCAATGTAAAGATGCAGGATTGACTTGGACACTGAAGACAGGAGACTGGGACTCCATGCTGCTGGGCCTTCAGAGGGGACAAGAGTGAACAGCTTTTATCCATTAGATTCTGCCCGCCGTTGGTCAGTAGTTGCCCCTTCACATGTTATACTTCCTCCCTGTATGTGTGAGTCCCAGGGCTCTGCTGAACATACACAGTGAGTTGCTGCACATTCCAGTGGCACAGAAATTTTCAACCAGTGTGCCCCAATAATTTTTAAAACATGCAACACCTGACCATTATTCAGAGGTACTGACCTCTTTTCACTCAGATCATCAAATTAAAATAATGACAACAGCCAACACAATAGCCATCTGGTGTGAATGAATCAAAATTATACCTTTTTATGGTCAGAATGGTAATTAGTTTATGTGTGCCATGAAGTGAAAAAGGCTGAAAATCGCTGCACAGGCAAGAGCTGGTCCCAGCAGCAAAGCCAAGTAAAAGGTGGGCTGATAGAATATGAAGTGGAGCATCAGAGGTGTTTGAATTACGTATTTTCTTCCTGTTACTGACTCCTGCATCTCATGCTACTGAAGTTCCAGGTTCTTCATTATTTCTGTTGCCTGGGGCTCCATGTCGCCTCAGCATGTCTAGCTGAAAGGCATGAGTCCTCCTGGCCCATGTTAAACCAAAGGTCTATTATACCTTCCAGGGTTGTTTTTGCTGGGGTTGAGGGTCATTTTTTTTTTTTTTTTAAGTTTTTGACATTCTAGAGACATAAAGTATGCTACAAGGAAGTGCCCATTCAGTATCTATTGCTTCAGTTCGCCGAAGTTTCCCCCAACACACGGCAGAGTGCCTGTCACCATCCTGTAGAGAACTGCCCCCAGACTCCATGAATCAACCTTGGGGCCCTCATATGTTTGGAATGATCCAAGATGCTGAAAGATCTCTGGGGCGACACAGGAGAGGGTGCCACAAAACGTGCTCAGTTTATGGTGAGTAAATTCACTATTGAGACTAAATTTAGTCTGCAAGTTTGACACCCAGCTCACCATTGGTAAGTATGTTCTCTGGCTTCAGGTCCCTGTGGACTATGCCCCGTTGGTGGCAATTCCGCTGATATCAGCTGCCTCCTTTTCGGTAATGGGGCCATGGTCCTTCAGACAACCAAATAAGTCCCCTCTGCTTGCATGCTCCGTAAAGAGAAACACTTTTTCCTCGGTGGCAATCACCTCAAATAACTTCATGATATTTGGGTGATTTAAGCCCTTAAGACAATGCATTTCTAAAACAACTCTGGAGGAGCCCCACTATTCTTGACTGTTACAGCAACCTCTGTCCCAGTTAGCATGTGCTGGGCTGACCTCATCTTGGCAAAGGATCCCTTGCCCAGTAGCCCTTTTCTTCGGGAGCTCGTAATCACAAATATGGTGCTCTTTGTTGGCAGAGAAAGCTGCAACATCATTAGACATAGTGACTCAAAAATAAGAAATAAAAAATTGAAAGAAAGAAAAAAAGCAAAATAGTGTAAAAAATAAACAAGAAAAAACATGAGAAAAATAAAAAAAGGATAATTACAAAGGAAAATGAGAAAAAAAGTAAAAATGTAAGAGAAAAACAAAAAGGGGGAAAAAAAACAAGGTAACTAGTCCAACTCCAACAGGTCACCACAAATCAGCTTCCTGGGCTATAAAGGACAAATCCTGAAGCCAGCCAGGGCCTTGCATAGGAGTTACTTGTAATTCTATCAGTGGTGCCTTAAGAGATCAGAGCCAAAAATAGACCAATCGCAGCTGGGGATAAACAAACCACAGTGGTGTTTCCCACTCTTTGGTCTCAAGCCCCCTTTACTATGGGGGGAAAAAGCAACTCCAAAGAGCTTTTCATTTATTCGAGATATTAAAGATTAATATTTACTTTATGAGAAATGAAAATTTGTAAGATGCAAAAAAATTAAATTAAAAAAGAAAAGTCTGACTTATTCTTGTATGCCAGGTGTCAGTTCAAATATCAGATGCTTAGAGAGGGCCTTCCTGATCCACCCATTCCTACCTACCTCACCCAGCTGGTGAATATCTGTCATCTTCTGCACTGAGTGCAGAGTATCTGATTCTTGTTTACAGTCTGTCCTTCCCACAAAGGGAGGAGCATGACCGTAGTGTTCTCTGCATCTACTACAGTGACTGGCAACAAAATAAGTGTTTAATAAATATTTCTTGACTGGATTATGGGAAGAGTTTCAGGAAACAAAAGAAGATACAGCCAACTACTTATTTAATCAAAGCGATTTATAAAAATGTAAAAAAGCAGTCATGTTCTGTTCTCACTCAGCTTTTAGGGCAGATAAAATAGGAAAGAAGAAGCCTGAAGAGGTGTGACGAGGTATGAGGAGGCTGAAGAAAGGCCAATTGGTAGGAGCCTTGATGTCAAGATTAAGTCACTCCTTCCTCCAGCAGTTCTTGGCCGTAAGAAAGAAGTCTCACCACTTGTGACAGCATGGACGGACGTAGAGGGTATTATGCTATGTGAAATAAGTCAGAGAAAGACAAATACCCTGGGATTTCACTTATATTTGTAATCTAAAGAGCAGTACAAATAAGCAAACAAAACAGAAACAGACTCATAGATCCACAGAAGGAACTGCTGGTTGCCAGAGGACCAGGTGAAAAAGGTGAAGGGATTAAGAAATAAAAATTGGTAGCTAAAAATAGTCACATGGGTGGAAGTACAGCATAGGGAATATAGTCAATAATACTGTAAAAAATTTCATTGTGTAAATGTACCACAGTTTTTTGATCCATTCGTTAACTGATGGGCACCTAGGTTGCTTCCAGCACTTGGCTATTGTAAATTGTGCTGCTATGAACATAGGAGTGCATAGGTCCTACCTACCCTTTGCGACAGCATGGATGGAACTTGAGAGCATCATGCTAAGCGAAATAAGCCAAGCAGTGAAAGACAAATACCATATGATCTCACCTTTAACAGGAACCTAATCAACAAAACAAACAAACAAGCATAATATAAACAAAGACACTGAATTTGAGAACAGTCTGACAGTGACCAGAGGGGGAGGGGAGGGAATTTCAGGGGAAAAGGGGAACGGTTTAGAGCAACAAGTATAAAGGACACATGGACAAAAACTATGGGGGGTGGAAATGGGAGGAAGGTGGGGAGGGCTGGGGTGGTGGGCTGGGGGTGGGGTAAAAGACAGAAAACTGTACAATATCAACAATTAAAAAAATACTGATAAAAAAAAAAGAATTAAATCTTGCCCAAAGACAGGAAAAAAAATACTGTAAAAAAATAAAATACAGTACAAAATGTAAATGTCAGCTACTCACTAAAAAAATATTTGCAACACATATAATCAAAAAAGGGCTTCTTTCAAAAATCTGAAAAGAAATCTTACAAATCAAAAAGCAAAAACAATAGAAAAATGGTCACGAGACTTAATCAAGTATCTTTACAAAAAAGGATATTTGAATGACTAAGGAACTGGAAAAAATGCCATCATCATCAATACTCCACAGAATACAAATTGCAACTACACAAGTAGAATGGCTAAAATTAAAAAGACTAACAATACCAAAGGTTAACAAGAATATGTAACAAATTAAGTAAATTTATGATAACTCACCGAACAGCACACTCATAACCTGTGTACCTACCATGTATGTGCCAGATTCCATTGTACTAACAACGAACACAAATCAGCATGCTCTTGCCCTGGTTGAGCTTATGGACAGTCGGAGAAGAAAAACTTTAGTCAAAGAATTTTACAAATAGATAAAAAACTGTAACTGTAGTAAGTGCCACAAGATAGCGATGGAGTGGCTATTACTATGGGAACGTAAAATAGGAAGATCCAGCTTCATCACAGAGGTCATGCAGAACTCCCAGGAGGAACTGACAATTGAGTTGTGATATGAAGTTAAGGAAGGAGTAACTGCAGAGAGAAGGGGAAGGGAGAGTGGTCTTTCCAAGAGAAGAGAAATTCTTAGAGAAGAGCAAGCACATGGCCTAAGAATGCAACACTCAAATTTTGCACGAAGTATGCAGCTCACAAAATGAGAATCTTTTAGAGAGGGGATGACCTAAATAGGTAGGCAACTTTTTTTCCCAGGATGCAGGAGGCAATTAATGTCTTGATGGAGGATTTCTCTAAATTAAATTTGAGATTTACAAATAGAAGATTCTGGACACAGGAACACATGAACTAAGACCATGGCAATATGCAGCTCTGTCATCTGTTTTCTTTGTCTTCTCTCTTTTCCCAATTGACAAACATGGCTCTGCAAACACACAACCTGGTTTTAAACCCCATGACCTGAACTATTAAGACTCTTGAGTTCACAAAAAAGGAAAAGTAGGAGAGTGTTAATCTTTAAGGAAAGCAAGTTCAAGACTTATCTTCCATTGTCCCCCATTCACCTCTCCTCACTTCTGAGGAGAAAAAATGTAGCCTCAAGTTGGTCAGAGCAAGATTTTTCACGGAACTGTAGCCTTAGGGATGGTTGTGGTTTCTCTCACCTAAGATCCCCTCCTTTATTTCCAAACAGCTGGAGACGTAATATCCACCTCTCTTTCTCTCTGAGTCTCATCTTTGTTTTTGAACTTGCTTCTTTCTCTGCAGCTAATAAGATCTGCTGGCCTTAACTGTCAGAAGGCCTCCATTGGGTATCTTTGAGAACCAGCACAGTTTATGCTTTTTCTGGCTCTACTTCCTGTCTTCTCCTCCATTCATTTTCTGGATGGAGTTTCTGTGACAATCGTGGGACAAACTGAGACCTAGGGGAGAGAGCAGGGTTGGAGAAGGTCTTCTGGCCTGCACTGGTCCTAGCATCTAGGCTGGTGGCCTGGGTAGAAGGAATTCTCCATGTGGTTTACAGAGTAGTCTTGAGAGAAAGAAAAAGAAATATCAACCAGGGATTGGTTATGCGACCTAGGTATGTGCTGTGACTGGGAATTGAACCCAAAACCTTTTGGTGCATGGGACAATGCTCCAACTCATTGATCCACCCAGCCAGGGCAGGCTCCAGTGGGTTTAGAAACCAAGTTTCACAGTAAAAGAATATATTTTTTTGCTGTCAATTGCTGTCCTTGTACATATTGATTTAAGGATCATGATGGAGGACTGTCAAACTGAGGATAGGATTTATTGTTCCTCAAATATTTTAATCTCTCATAATTCCAATGATCACTACTGGGTATTAGGCCCTGATTAGAAAGTGGGATAAGGTATTTTCCCAAACCTTAAGGAGTCCATAATCTGAGATTTAAGTGAAGAGATCATTATAAAACAATATGATTAGCACAATGTTAAAATTTTTTTAAATGAAAAAAAAAGAGGAGGGCCACTCCCATATGGCAATTCTCACCATACCTGGTGTCAGTGAACGTATCCTCCAATACAAATACCACTGCCCCTTCCCATTATTGTTACAATAACGAAATACATGAATTGAATGACAGCTGTTTTGCATATGCAAACTCTGATAACAATGTGAGGGAGACTGGAGAGTCATGTTACCGGGAGAGCAGTCCTCACATTAGTCGCCCGGCCCGGGCATTTCCTGGAAGTGTGTTAGAGATGAAAATCCACTCTGTTCTCCTGGATCAAAATCTCTGGAAATGGGACTCAGGAAGCTTTGTTTTAACCTCTGCTTTATATTATTAGAATCCCTGTACATAGAAACAAGTGCTCAAAATAGGAGCTTATTGAAGTTGCAGGGTCTTTAAAAGTTAAATAACAACAGCAGCAGCAACAAACCCTGAAGTGAGTCAATATGATTAAATACAAAAATGCAGGAAAAAGGAGCTAACCAATATGTGAAATCTCATTTTTTATAGTCTGGGCATTTCTTGTTCAAAAGCTATACATTCTATGCATTTCCAAGACCCTGTGGCAATCTCTCAGCCCATTGTTACTATTACTTTAGTTAAGTAGTATCTAGATTATTCTGTTCTCTCACAATTTGTCACAAGCCAAATTAATTGTTATCTGCTGAACAGAGTGTATCATTAATGGTTTCAAAAAGATATTATTAGATTATGAAGAGTACACTTCTGTGGTTTGATTTCTATGGTGTAAATCTTCATTTCAATAAAAGCAGTTGGTGTTAAGCATTAAGCTGTCAAGATGTAGAGATTTAATGAAGAGGACAAGATCAAGGTTTTATTTAATATATACCAGGTCCATAATATGAAAATGAATGTAAACTTCCAACTCTATTTTTTTCAAAGACATCTTTTCCTCACCAATTTGATTATGTAGGCAATTACTTCATTCATTTATTTATTCTTCCATTTAATCCTTACTAAAATCTTATGAGCCAGAAGTTGAAGTTCTGGAAAGGTAGACTGAGACTACCTGGGCTAGCAGTGCCTTTCCTGCTAAGCAGTTGGGGTTTTACCTTATGAACATGGAATATATTTCATTTTGTGCCTTAAAATGAACGCCAATGGTCGTGCAGAGGGCAGGCTGGGTGTGGAGAGACTGGAGGCAAGAGGATCATCTGGAATGGCTAATGAGCCCCTTTACGAGCAGAGGTCAAACAAAATATAATATAAAACATATCATTAGTCTTAATATTGTCCTTAGAAATCAGCTTGATTTTAATGATCATTTAGGAAATTAGGGGAACCAGTGGTGCCAGCATTCAGCAAACAGCCCTGAAATAAAACAAAAGGACTTAGAGATTGGAGGGGAGAGAAGAATGAAGGCAAATGGGCAGAATTCCAAAACACATCAGCTGTTTCTACACCTGTGAAATGAGGCGTGCCTGCCTGATTCACAGTGGCCAGTGTATGGATTCTTCATTACTACTGCATGTGAGGAATGACTGATGAGATCACAGAAAACAGTATCTGCTAAGAAGCAGTCAAACGACTGGCTTATAATATTGGCTATGCTTTCAGACCCAGCCCAGAAAATCTCCAGTGAGACAGCCCTTGAAAAAGTGTAAGATCTCAGCATATTGCTAATGCTCACCATTTAGCCAACTTCTAAACTGGCCTCTTTACAAACATTTAACTTTTAAATACATAATATTGACAATGAGAATAATTACCCATGATATCCCATTTTTATATTGTCCACTATGTTAAAAACTCATGGAAGCAAAGAAGATAGGGAAGGATTTTTAAAGATCATGTGGTCCAAATCCCTGTTTCATCTGCAAATCAATCGGTTTAAAAAAATTATTGAAGCTTAATATGTGATATATTTTTGGTTGTATCAAATAAAATAAGATATATTCATTTAAAAAGCAAGTAGTTTCTCCCTGACCCATTTTTTTAAATTTTATTGAATTTATTGGGGTGACATTGGTTAATAAAATTATATAGGTTTCAGGTGTACATTTCTATAATATATCATGTGTATATCATATTGTGTGTTCACCACCCCAAGTGAAGTCTTGTTACAGTACCATCTATCCCCCTTTTACCCTCTTCTACCTCCCCAATTCCCCTTTCCATCCAGTAATCACCATACTGTTGTCTGTGTCTATGAGGGTTATTTTCCTTTGTTTAGTCCCTCACCTTTTTTGCCCAGCCCCCCAACACCCTTGCCTCTGACAGCCGTCAGTTTGTTCTCTGCATCTATGGGTCTGACCTACCTATTTTAGGCAAATGGAATTTATGCTTTGAGACATATTACATCCATTCACAGGAAGTATTAGAAAAGTGGTTTAGAAATTCTTAAAGCAAGAAGCCAATTTTCAAATCTTTTAAAAGCATTTCTTGGAGAAAAATGAATGAGAATATAAAATAGATGGGAAATTATGTAATAGTTCCATTAATACTCCATGCATAGACTTAGTGAATGGAAAACAGGCTGAAAATTCACCACGGATTCCATTAATAAAGATTTTCATTTGAAGTTTAGATGGAAATGCTTTAAAAAAAGTTGGTGTCATTCCAAAGAAAAATTGTTATATTTTTTATAAAGTATAAGTTACCTTTATATGGCAGAAAGAGGCTAACACTTCAGAAGAAGATGCATACCTAATACAGTTCTGTTTCACCCTTACCTAGGTTTATGGCTTAGCACTCACTCAAATACAAATTTCCAGGGAAATTCAGAAAAGACTAGTAAGGTATCAATGGTTGGAGTAGGAGTAATAGTATTCCATTCTACTTCTTAGACATTACTATACCTCTTTGCTTATCTCATCTTAGAATAACTCTTCTCATTCATATTTATAATGAAGAAAAACACTTTAAACTCATATCCTCAGGCACTTGAGGCATTAGAACCCAAATTCCAGGCAGAACCTGAGAACATATTTTTAGAACATCTTGTTCTCAAGATCTTTTTAAAAATATATGTTATTGATTATGCTCTTATAGTTGTCCCATTTTCACCCCTTCCCACCCTGCACACCCCCTCCCACCAACATTCCCCCTCCTTTAGTTCATGTCCATGTGTCATACATATAAGTTCTTTGGCTTCCACATTTCCCATACTATTCTTACCCTCCCCCTGTCTATTTTCTACTTACCGTCTATGCTATTTATTCTCTGTACCTTGCCCCCTCTCTCCCCCTCCCACTCCCCTGTTGCTAACCCTCCATGTGATCTCCATTTCTGTGGTTCTGTTTCTGTTCTAGATGTTTGCTTAGTTTGTTTTTGTTTTTGTTTTAGGTGTGGTTGTTAATAATTGTGAGTTTGCTGTCACTTTACTGTACACGTTTTTTATCTTCTTTTTCTTAGATAAGTCCCTTTAACATTTCATATAATAAGAGCTTGGTGATGATGAACTCCTTGAACTTGACCTTATCTGAGAAGCACTTTATCTGCCCCTCCATTCTAAATGAAAGCTCTGCTGGATAGAGCAATCTTGGATGAAGGTCCTTGCCTTTCATGACTTGGAATACTTTTTTCCAGCCTCTTCTTGCCTGTAAGGTCTCTTTTGAGAAATCAGCTGACAGTCTTATAGGCACTCCTTTGTGATAACACTCTACTTTTGTCTTGCTGCTTTTAAGATACTCTCCTTATCTTTAATCTTAGGTAATGTAATTATGATGTGCCTTGGTGTGTTCCTTCTTGGATCCAACTTCTTTGGGACTCTCTGAGCTTCCTGGACTTCCTGGTAGTCTATTTCCTTTGCCAGAATGGGTAAGTGCTCCTTTATTATTTGTTCAAATAACTTTCCCACTTGTTGCTCTTCCTCTTCCCCTTCTGGTACCCCTATAATTTGGATGTTGGAATGTTTAAAGATGTCCTGGAGGTTTCTAAGCCTCCTTTTTTTGAATTCTTTTCTTCATTCTTTTCTGTTTGGTTGTTTCTTTCTTCCTTCTGGTCCACTCCATTGATTTGAGTCCGTTTCCTTCCCATCATTATTGGTTTCCTGTACATTTTCCTTTATTTCACTTAGCGTAGCCTTCATTTTTTCATCTAAGTTATGACCAAATTCAACCAATTCTGTGAGCACCCTAATTATCAGTGCTTTGAACTGTGCATCTGATAGGCTGGCTATCTCTTCATTGCTTAGCTGTATTTTTTTCTAGAGCTTTGATCTGTTCTTTTGTTTGGGCCATTTTTTTTTTTTTTTTGTCTTGACATGCCTGTTACATATGAGGGGTGGAGCCTTAGGTATTCACCAGGGCGGGGTAACACACGTCACCAGGTTGTGATGTTGTTTGTGGGGCAGCAGTCTGAGAGGGAACAATGGCACTTGCTTTGCTCTCCACCTGATTTCAGTCACTTCCCCCGCTTCACCCAAGCAAACTGGGCCTTTCTGGTGCTGATTCCCATGTGGGTGGGCTTGTGTACATTCTAGGACCCTGTGGGTCTCTTCAAGGAACTCTCCTGTGAGGCTGGGAGTTTCTGCTGAGGCCTCAGCCCCCAACAGGTGTTTTCAATCAGTGTTTTGAGGCTTTATTTCCCTGCGCTGGGTCTCTGGGTTGTGCGGTCTGTTTCGCTCACCAGTTTCACCTGGTTTATCTGCATGCGAATGTGGGACCGCCAGATCCTCCAGCCGCCTTGCATGCTGCACTCATCCACAATCTGCTGCCTTGCTGGGTCCACCAGCTGTTGCCTTGTGCACTCGGGGTCCAGGGTCTGCCATTTTGCTGTCAGCCCTCTCTGCCCCAGCTGCCCTGCCCGACTCCGCCTCTCCTACCGGTCTGGATGAATATGTCTTAACTCCTTGGTTGTCAGACTCCATACAGTTTAATTTTCTGTCAGTACTGATTGTTTTTTGTTTTTAAATTGTTGTTGTCCTCCTTTTTGTTGTGTGAGGAGGCACAGTGTGTCTGCCTATGCCTCCACCTTGGCCGGAAGTCCGAAAATGGCCTCAAGATCTTTTTGAACATCTTAAGTATGAGAACCACTAACAAAAATTGCTTCATACTTTCATGTATTCAATCTGCCTACAAGTAGTTAAACTAGATCTTTTATTCATTTCTTTAAAAAAAATCTTCTAATTATATAACTTATGATCACTTCATGTTATATAAATGTTTAACCACTATGTTGTATACCTGAAATGACTATAATCTTGCATGTCAACTGCAACTGAAAAATTTAAAAGAATCTTCTGACAATTACAGTTCTAGCACTACTTGGAAATGCATTTACAGGTGTCTACTTCAGTCCAACGAACATTTATTGAGCTCCTACTTTGAGCTAACTACCCTATTAGACAAAAAGATATGCAAAATGGTCAAGACATGGTACCTTCCCATAAGAGTCTCCAAATCCTGCCCTGGCCATGTTTACTGAGTGTCATCCTGTACACAAGAAGGTTGTGGATCCCATCCCCGGTCAGCACACATGCGAGAGGAAGCTAATGTTTCTCTCTCACATCTATGTTTCTTTCTCTCTTTCTATTTCTCTTCCCCATCCCTCTCTCCCCCTCCCTTTCCCTTCCTCCCTCCCTCCTCTCTCTAAAACCAATAAGCATGCAAGAATAAAAAATCTCCCAATCCAATGTGGAAGCAGACACATAAAATGTTATTTCAATACAGTGAAATTGCATGGAGATTTCACTCTATTGGAATACAGTTCCAAAATAGAAGCCAAGGGGCAGGGTACAACAGAGGTGTAGAAAAGGGCCTCGGGTTCTGAAGACTCTGGCCCATGTGAATCCCACATGACTACATGGAACAGCTTCTTTCCCCAGAAAATTTCCAGGGCTCTGCTTCTCCTGGGGAAAATGTGTAGGAAGGAATGAAGAAGTTATATCCAGTCTATGTTTGGTAGGCAAAAATTGGTCTATGAGAGACCCTGCTGATATAATCAAACTATTCACTCATTCATTCACTCATTCTCTTAGTGAGATTTTGTTGAGTACACCAAGCACCAGAGGTATGATAGTGCATTTTGTATTAAACAGTAGCTCATAATCTGGTCTCCAGCTCTAAATTGCTTTGGTGTAATGTGATGCACTCAAGGTTAATTTTAGAAGTTAATGATCTGGTAGTCATCACATCCAGAGTAGCAAACTAAGCTGCAAGAACTACCCAATGAGGTGACCAGCAGAATATGTGAGATCAGGACTCTTTCTGACAATCAGAAATAGTCTCTGTGGGTACCCCTATCCCACCCCATGCTCCTTCAAATACTACCCCACCTCTAGGAGGAAGGTAAAAGTTTTATTTTTTCTATAAAATAGCTTGGTAGATTCAGAATTCTAAAACATTTGAGATGGGAATTAAAAGTGTTATGGTCTCTAGTCTATATAGCACAGATATGGCCCATCCTGGAGGCTTTCTATCTGGGATGGCCAAGAATCGTCATTGCTAATGATCACAGCACTCTGGATTCGGCTTCAAAATCCTCAACAAAGCAGACCACGGAGCCAAGACCATGGCCATTTGAATGTGGAACCCAAGATAAAATCTTTTTGCCACTGCTGGTTTATGCACACTAGTGAGGTGGCTTCATAGCCATGCATGAAAATTAGTTTTAGTCGCATTCTATTGCCATAGAGAATCAATCTCTATTGCCATAGAGAATCAATCTCTCTCTTTCTCCCTCCCTCCCTCTCTCTCTCTCTCTCTCTCTCTCTTTTTCTCTCTTCCCCCCTTCCCTCCCTCTCTCCCTGTCCCTACCCCTCTCAATTAACTGGACTTCAATGCTAAGTAGTGGTGGACAGAAGAGATATTTTTGTATTAAAACTAATGAAGTTACTTCCCAAAATTATTGGTGTTCACTTCTAATGTTTTACTCAGCATTTTCAGTGGGCAAACCTTTAGTTCACTTTCCAATTAGTAAATAATACATGGACAATTTTTCAAGGCTGTAAAGGTAACAGCTATTGTAAGAATGGGTCTTTTCAAATTGTGCTGGTGCCATTGATTTGAAACCAGACTTTCAAGTGTCTCTTGGCCAGGGCAGCAGCAGCCTTCACCTTGGCCTTTCCGCTCTAACAGGGAGCCAGAGTACTGAAGTATAATCACTCTAATAAGATATTTTTAGATTATTAATTTAGTGCTTTGAAATGTATGAGTGATTTGGGCAGAAACAAATCTCAGCTGGAAACCCTTTCCAAATATTTCTCTCTTGTGTATATCTGTATCTATCCGTCTGTCTATATGTACGCACATGCACACACACACACATACCTACACACTACCTAAAGAATGATGTTCATTAGGATACTTGGCAGCCAAATAAAACTTACTTGGATGAATTTTTAGAAGGCTCATTATTACGTTTTAATAGAAAACAAAGAACCATATATATGGAAAGGCCCACCAGAGTTTAAACCATTTGACATTTTATTATTCACTCATTCATTTACTCATTCATCCAGTAAACATTGAGTGTTTAATGTGTGCAAAAATAATATTAAAGAATTCTTTAAAATTTGTGGACAAGAAGAATCAGTGATTAGCTCTTATAATTTGCTCTAATGCTTAACAATTGGTACTTGTAAGGAGTACCAATATATAATGCAAAACTATTTTCTCATGTGCAGATACATTTACTCAGCAAAGAAGAACCAGACAATACACTGTTTATAAAACTCAGACATGCCTGGAACACAGTTATGAAGAGATGACTATGAAGACAGACAGTGATTTCTACAAGAACATAACAGAACTTGTAAAACTGATTTGTCCTTCAAATAGACCCTTTAGGAAATTAAAACTTCATTTTAATATGTTGTCCACTGTTCAAAAAGTTTTGGGACTGCCTTTTGGATCCAACTCCACAGAGGTTCTTTTGAATGGTAAATTCTAGTCCTTTGAGCCGAGGCTCAACCATTTTTATTCTGAGAGACACAATATAGTTGGGTGGAAACAGCCCTGGACATAGGAGTGTGGGTTGTTTTTTTCTGGGCTCTGGAGTTTGGGTTGCTTATTATAGCTCTACATTAACTAGATTTGTGAAATCTAGCCAGTCACTTAAACTCTTTGGGCCTCAATTTTCTCATTTACAAAATGAGATTAGTAGCTAATAAGTTTTTTAATTTAAAAATTCTTTTAATTCTAATTCTAAGAATTTCCATGTATTAAAAGCTGTCCTTTTAATTCTAAGAATTTCCATGTATTAAAAGCTGTCCTTTCCCTGCCAATTGATTGAGCAAATGCTTATTTTGCCTAGTTTTGTTTGTCTCTGCAATGACTCAGCAACCCTGAGATGAAGGGACCACAAGTTACAAGATGCAGGATAAAGAGCCTCTAAAATGTGTGCTTCAGTGAATTATGTACTCATGGAGGGCATTATTTAAAACATGAATGAGAAGATATTTTTTGGCTATGACTCATGGAGAAAAAAGAACCGAGGACTTATAACAGATTAAATGCAATAATCAAGGGCTACTCACCACATTAGAAAATCAGTCACTACCACTTTTCAGATGCGAACATTAGTGTATTACCTTCTACCCTATCCATGTATGTAAACAAGTACCAATAACTATGCATTCAAATAATTCTACTAATAAGGAACATCATGGGAATTTAAACAATAAGCAAAAGGTGGCTCACCCTTGTGATTTTTGAATACATGGAAACATCAATATGTAGAACACTTGATTTGTATATTAACCTTATATTCTGTGACTTTGCTAAAATTATTAGTTTTAATTGTTTTGTAGACTCCTTACGATTTTCATTGTAAACAATCCTTTCATTCACAAGTACAGACAGTTTTATTTCTTCTTTTCTTATGTTATGCCTTTTATTTTTCTTGTCTTAGCATATTATTTAGAAACTCTGATACTATGTTCAATAGAAGTAGTAAGATGGACATCCCCATAGTTCTCAATATTAGTGGGAAGTCACTCAATATTCCATGCTTAAATATATTAGCTATAAGTTTTTTCAAAGATGTCTCTTCTCCAATTAAAAGAATTCCCTTCTATTCCCAATTTGCTGACTTCTTTTCATGATCTGAAGTTGAATTTTATTTTATTTTTTCGCAATTGTGGTCAAAGAACATATTCTACAAGATTTCAAGCTTTTAAAATTTATTAATACTGGTGTTATGGCTGAGTGTACAGTTTATCTCAATGGGGACCCCATGTGTACTTAAAACAATGTGCACTGTTCAGTGATTGGATACTGTGTTCCAGGTATGTTTATTGTTCCTCAGATCTTCCAGGTCCTTACTGATATTTTGTCTAGTTTTTATATCAAATACTGAAAAGGGATTGTTAAAATTTACAGCTATGAGTGCGAGTTTTTCTATTTGTGAATTTCTATCCCTTTATTTCTGTCAATTGTTTGATTCATGTATTCTGAAATTTTTTATTAGGTATATACACATTTATTATTTTTATGTCTTCTGATGAGTTGGTCCTTTCACCACCGTGGAATGTTCCTCTCTAATTCTGGTTATATTCTTTGTCTTCAAGTCCACTTTAGTGAGTGTTGCTGAAGTCACTCCAGCTTTTTTAGGGTTAGTATTTGGATGGTAAATATGTTTATGTCCTTTATTGTCAACCTATCTGTGTCTTTATTTTTTAAAAGCATCTTTTATAAAAGTAAAGTATGTTCACTTCTACTCAAATAATGAAAACCCCAGTTGACGCTTTCTGTAAAGGTAAGAGTCCTGTAGTATAAAAATTACCCTGTTTATTCATTTCAGAAATTCAGCATCTCTGACATTTTTTCTTAACATGGGACACACTTGTGCATGAACTCTTCACAGAACATAATGTGTTTATAGTCAGGAAGGCTAAATTGGTAGGATCTGAGAATAGTACCTTGGCTTCCAAAATATATGAGAGCCACTTTAATTTGAATTTATATATTTGGTAATTACTTAGGAGATTCAAATTATAGCTGTATCTGCATTTTCTCAAGGAACTGGCTTTTTCTATTAAAGACGTTAAGGGAATTGGGCCTGGAAATTAAGGAAATACAGTAGTTTCTCCTTAGGTGAATGACTGTACACAAAATATAAGATGCTAGCAGTGGGAAAGCCTTTGGCACTCATCCTTATCAAATGTTCTGGGGAAATGAAACCAATGTACGCTGGCATAGAAGGATAAAGATATAGTTACTTAACTATTTGCAGCACATTATAGGGCTGTGAGAAAGACAAAAATAGATGCGAGACTCTGCTTTAATAAATTTGACACTGTGCCGTATATTTTCCTTTTGCCTCTCCAGCCTCACTCTCCACCATTCTCACTCCAACTCTGTGCCCTGGGAGATCCACTCCTCTGGAATGATGGGTTCTCTTGCCCTTTGGTTTCCAGATGTTTTTGGCCTTGGTAAACATCAGCCAGGAGATCAGAGAAAGGGAGGTGAGGAACATGTGAACATTTATTCCCTTGGCTTGCGTCCTGTGGGGTCACCTGAGGCTGGCTACTTCTCTCTACCGAAAGTCGAGGCTCATGTAAGGAAGCCTTCTTCATGTATCTGTCTTTTCTTCTAGCTTTGAGTAACTGCTCTCCCATCTTGAATTTGTAGGCTTGGGGATGGTAGCAGATCCCATTTTACCAGCTTGGTGACATTGAGCTATCTTTCATAGTGTCCTCATGTTTTATTTACACCTGTTCAATGGTTCCTTTCTTAAAGACTCTTCTGCTTCACCTCTTCGAGTGCACCCTGTGTTTCCTGGTGGAACCTGACTGACACAGCAATCTGATGGACTAGCAGTTAACAACTTAAGGTACTATATGAAAAGTGCCACATAAATGTTACAGACAGTAACGTAGTTTGCTACACAAGCTGAGAGTAGAGGGGAATCTCCAAGGCTTGGGATCCTATGGGAAGGCGTCCAGGAGAAGGTGAGATGTGATAAGCAGTAAGAAATGACTATCAAGGAGACACAAATAGTGAGGAAACAAGGACAAAATGTGTTCAAGGGATGGCAGTAAGACAAGGCAAGTCTGACTCAGGTCACACTGCGTGGGAATTCCACAGAAACACAATAACCTTATGACACTAATACTGAGAATACACCTTATGTAAAATTCCTCACTTTCTTAGTAATTCTGTTCTCACTTGAGAAAGAAGTGTGAAAATTAGTGAAGATGATATTATTGGGATGACTGTGGGTGTGCTCTAATTTTGGTACTTTGGTATTATTAGCAGTAGCTCGCATGTTTCATAACTACGGCAACACATTATGGATGAACACTGAAGTAAAATGTGCACGTTAGTGTGCTTAAGAATCAGCTTTGTTAGAGGTTGTTAACTTAGTAACATGTAGACTCTTGGGTTCAACTCCCCAGAAATTCTAATCCAGTAATTCTGAGAAGGGACTTACAAAATCTGCATTTTTTAACAAGTCATGTACCTGATTCTGATACAAACGCCTTAAGGACAAACCTGTTTGTGGACAACAAGTGGTATTAAAGGTTTGCAACCAGAGGAATGAATTAATTGACAGTGGCCTTTTAGAAAGATTAATCAGGACATGAGATAGACAGGATGTGGTAAGAATAAGGACCAGAAGGTTAGATGACTGAAAACTCTAGCAGTCCAAATAGACTGGAGTAAGTGCCTGGGGTGAAAAGACTAGGAAGAAAGGAAATGAAGGGAAGGGGCAGATCTGAGCAAAGTGAACAATGGGCAGGATATTTTTTTATTGAGCGTCATGGTGTGGTGGTTTAAAACATGTTGACAAGTTGTTGGGGTTTTTTGACACTCCTCTTACAAAAATACAGTGGATTCTAATCCCTCCTTAATTATGGGCCAGCCCTAGTGACTCTAAAGAACAGAAATTGGCACTGGTGGCAAATGGCATTTGAAGCAAGGATAGAAAAGGTGGCAGGGCCTCCTTCTGGCCCTCTTCAGCCACATGCAGTTGGAGCACTGAGCTGCTGTGAAGTCCAGCCACCCTGAGAGCTCCACATGGCAAGATAAGAAGAGATACGCAAGTAACTGGAGCTGTTCTAGTCCTTGGCTGTTTTGAGTCTTCCAAATCAGGCACCAGACATCTAAGAAGCCTGACTCCAACCACCACTTAAACGCAACATCACTAGATATCTTGAATCAAAACCAGCCACCTGAGCATTTCTTCATTTCCAGATCCATGGAAAGCATGTGAAGTTACAACTATTGTTGTAAGTTTTAAGCCACTAAGTTTGGGGTGATTTGTTATGCAGCAACATTACTTAATTTATATGGCAAAGTAAGTGATAACTGATTTGTTCTTTGTATGAAATTTGGAAATTGTCATTTCACTTTATGTATGGCCATTATAAAAATCTCAACAACCTTTCAACTTTAACGGTCTTTTGTAGTCACACCACATCACAATAAAAATAAGTGAATAATCATCTAGTAATATATTCTCAACTTCAAAACCTAATTATTACATAATTTATGATTTATTATTAAATAAATTCAGGGGAATGCATCTATATTTTCTTTAATGTTTTGAATGAAAGTACTAATGCTTAGGGAAAAATGTGTAATTAAAATTAAATCATTCCCTGTTATGAGCAAATCAAATCCATCCCCCAAAAGGAATAGGAAATCAAATTATGAGTCTTTCAAATCAATCCACTATGCAGGTATGATAATAACCCTCTAAAGATGGATTTTCTCCGATCTCTAAGCTTTTATTAAAAAATTATATGTATTTGAGAATTTTCATATATTCTCTCTCACTCAAACTCTGGACTTAACTCTATTATTAGACTCCTTTTAAATAACCAAGTGGAGGTTAAGTTGCAGATCCTAGAGGACATCACCACCAGAAAAAGAAAGAAGTTTAAAATAGTCCTACATTCCCGCTCCAGCAGCCTCACCCTCTTTCTGTCTCCCAAGGCATTGAATAATGGAATCTACAAGGGCCAAGGGCCCTGTGTGGCCGTGGGCCACACCCCCTCGAAAGCACAATTCCTGGAGCCTTTATTTCTCACTCTAGAAGTCTGAGGGGAAACAAATGAGTAAGAGTGGCATTATTATAGGGATAATATAATATTTATCCCTATTTGGGTCCGTTGCTTTATTTGAAATAAATACTCCCCAAGCACTGGTGAAAGCTAAGGTGTCTTGACGGGCCCTTTAAAGTCCCTTCTTTCCTTCCCACTCGACCACCCCACTACAACCCAAGTGGGAGGAATGCTTAGTGCCTGCCATGACTAGGCACACTACTTTGACTCACAACATTATATCTGAAAACCATAACATACATCAGAAAATAAACCGTGGTGAACTGCTGATTTAAACAAGAGCTTGGATTTGTGTTCAAGAAGCCTCTACTTCAGTTATTCCCCAAAAGAGCTCTAAGTGCTTTCATCACACATACTTAACTCCCTAGTCCATGATTCCTTAAGAAGGATACGTGCACACCAGGGGGTGGCTCAAGATAAACTGGAGTGCAGCAAGAAGTATTAGATCTCCTGTTTAAATTAATCTTTACAAATCTGACAGGAGAAATTAAGCTTCACAAATACCTAATATATAGGCTGACAGAGTGACCCTCAGTAGGTCAGACAGCTATCAGTCCTCTGTGTAGGGTCAACATAGCATTGTGAGGTATTTCTGTGTGTGTGTGTGTGTGTGTGTGTGTGTGTGTGTGTATGTGTGTGTGTGACGAACAGCAATTACCATCAGGCACAGCTGTGACAAGAGGAGGGCAAAAGGCTCTGTAGGCTATGGACTCTGGTGCGTTGTCAGGGCCAGGCTGGGGAGGAACTGGTGCGGGGAGTGGGGTGCTGCCGGGAACTGGGAGCACCCACACTCCTGATGACAGCAGCACTGCTCAGATATAGGAATGTGAACTGGGAGCAACCACATCTCCAAAACTCCCAAGACAGAAATTTGCTTTTTAACATGAAATCTCTCAGTTTTAGAATTTGGTGAAAATTTAAAAAAATTCTTTGAAGCCCACATTTAGCCTGAGCGCTTCTAGTCTACGACCTCAAGATTAGAGAAAACTGGTGGTCTAGAATATCTATATCCCCTCCCTCGGAATCTTAGCTCTGTCTTCACTTGTTGGTGGCTTTAGGCAAGTTCCTCAACTTGTCTGAGCTTCAGTCTCCTTACTTGTAAAGTGGAATAACAACAGCTAATGTTGGGGAGTAAAGTGATAACACAATCAAAATCATTCTAAAATGTGTATATTCGAATATAAATCTCCGCGAACAATATACTTTGCTTTGCTTGTACCAAAAACAAAATAAAAAGTATAGGATCAATGGAAAAATAGGGTCAGTTGAATACCACTTGATATCTGTAAATACAATAGAAAGTAAAAGTCTGGATTTTGGGACATATGGTTCACAGAAATGTAAAATATATAATTTTTATTATACTTGGAAGAAAACCAACATTATCATCAAGGAAACTCTGTAGAGGGCTCAAACAAGACAGCCGGGGGCACCAAACCACTCCCTCATGGAAACCACACTAGGTGGACACACCAGCCTAGGCAGGAGAAGGAAGGAGAAGGAAGGAGGCGGCTGTGGGGACCCCCCTCGAGGACGGTGAGACCGAGAGGGAAGCTGCAGGAAATCAAAGAGGGTATACAGAATGGGGGGATTTTGGACTTTTTAAATATGTAAAATCAAGATGCGCATTGAGAACACCACCACTAATCAGAGGGTTCCAACTGCGTCCGCCCCCACAGTGTGAATGGACTCCCACCGACAGGTCGATGGAGTGGTTTCCAGCCATTTCTAGCAGGAGAAAATTTCTTCCAATAGAGTCGTACCTGCAACCTCTGGACATAAAAGCAGAGCAGTTCTGGGCTGTCTTAGCACCTTTAGGTAGCCTCTACAGGCTCCAGCAATAATTTTTTTTTTTACAAATAGCCCCTAGAAGAAATCTGAAGTCCCCTTTGCCTTCAAAGCCTCTGACAAAAAGGAGGGAAGAGTTGGCGAGGGCCCTTCCACTGTAAAATCCATAAAGTGTTTATCCTCAACATGTTGAATAGTCATAGCCACTTCCTTTGCTTGAGTGGGTACTATGAGCCATGAGCTGTGCCAAAAACTACAGCGACTGACCTTATTTAATCTTAACAACAATCTTGTGAGGTATGATTATTCTCATTCTTCAACGGAAAATACTGAGGTATCAACAGGGTCAGTAAATTAGCCGAAAGCACACAGTAAATGAGAGCTTAAAATGCACTATTCTCCACTGGCATTACAACCAATTCCACTGATTTCTATGAGGATCTGAGAAACTGAACTCAGTATCACTTTTCACGCAGTCACTTGGTTCCTTCCTTTTCTGGATATCTATGTTTGTTTGTTTATTTATTTACCACTCCAAGTCAACAAACATTTAATAGAACCCAGTACAGTAAAAGAACGTGCTAAGTTAGCAGGGCAGGGTTAGGGTCAAGGGAGTGCTTAGTGGTGAGAAAGGAAGACGAATGGAAGAATGTTTACAACATGAATGAGGCAGCTCTGCCCCAAAGAGAACAGAACAGAAACCTGTTTGAGATAGAGACAGACACACTCAGAAACAACATTCTACAAAGATCAACTGAGCAGTAAGAGGAGCTGGTTAGAAAAAAAGTAGTTCATTCATAATAACAGAAAAACTATAACTACATGGGGCAAAGCTAACAAAAATGTACAACTTTTCCATGGAAAACTATAAAACTTTATTTATTGAAGAACATCAAGCAAGAGCTGAATAAATGGAGTGATATGGCAATGTTTATGGATGTGAAGACATCAGTTATCTGAAAATTAATCTATATGTAATATAATCTGTATTGAAATTCTAGTAAAAATATGAAGTCTTGTGTGGGTCTCATAAACTGATTCTAAAATTCATAAAGAAGAGTTAATGGATAGTCATAGCCAGTTTAGAAAAGAAAAAGAAGAGGAGGGGATTGTCCTTTGGACATCAGGTTATAATTTAGAGTTCTACAATTAGAACCATGATATTGGCAGAGAAATACATGTGCAGACAAAGAAGCGAGTAGTGAAATCATAGAGCAGACCCTCGTCTATACAGGAATAAGAGATCTCAATGAGGAAAAGGTGTACCAGCCAACAAATGATCTTTGGACCCCTGGATGCATTTTTCATATCCAGTTAAAACATACAGGAAAATTCTATCTCTACCTCACACTATATGCAATAATTAACGCAGATAAATACTTGAATCTTCAAAACAAAACTAAAAATAACAAGAAAAATATAGAATATTCTTATGAGACTACAGGGAACACTTTCTTAAACACTAAATGCAAAAGCTAAAAGTAAAATGCTAAGAGATTTACCACATTAAAATATAAAATTTCTGTAGGATGAAAGAATATAATTCAACAGGAATTATGTTTCTCAAATATAATTGAGAAAAATATAAGTGAAAGAAAATATTATCAAGACATGTAGCAAAGGATTAGTATCTTGAATGTTCAAATCAATAATAAAAACATAAACAATCCACCAGTAAAAAAAAGGGGCTGAGTTTATGCTTTGGCAATTCTCAAAAGAAGAGATACAAATGGCCATTAAAACACATTTTAAAAATGTTTCATTTCAAAAGGCATCCAACTCGGAAAGGAGGAAACAAAACTATCATTATTTGCAGATGACACGATAGTATACATAGAAAATCCTATAGACTCGGCCAAAAAACTGCTCAGCCTAATAAATGAATTTGGCCAAACAGCCGGATACAAAGTCAATATCCAGAAATCAAAGGCATTTTTGTATACCAACAACAGAAGCAGAAATCAAGAAAAAAAATCCAATTTGATATGGCAAAAAGAAAAATAAAGTACCTAGGAATAAACCTAACCAAGGAGGTAAAAGACCTGTATGCAGAAAACTACACAACACTGAAGAAAGAAATCAAGGAAGACACAAACAAATGGAAACACATACCGTATTCATGGATTGGAAGAATTAACATCATCAGAATGTCCATACTTCCCAAAGCAATCTACAGATTCAATGCAATACCTATTAAAGTACCAATGGCATATTTCACAGACATAGAACAAACACTTCAAAAATTTATATGGAACAATAAACGACCTAGAATAGCGGCAGCAATCTTGAGAAAGAAGAGCAAAGTAGGAGGGATCACAATACCTGATACCAAAATGTATTACAAGGCCACTGTAATCAAAACAGCCTGGTACTGGCATAAAAACAGGCATGTGGACCAGTGGAATAGAACAGAGAGCCCAGAAATAAACCCAAGTCTCTACAGTCAATTAATATTCGACAAAGGGGGCAGCAACATAAAATGGAGTAAAAATAGCCTCTTCAACAAGTGGTGTTGGGAGAACTGGACAGCTATGTGCAAGAAAATGAAACTCGAGCACCAACTTACACCATACACAAAAATAAATTCAAGGTGGATAAAAGATTTAAACATAAGCCGTAACACCATTAAAGTCCTAGAGGAGAACATAGGCAGGAAAATCTCAGATATTCCACGCAGCAACATTTTTACTGATATGTCCCCTAAAGCAAGGGACATAAAGGAAAGAATAAACAAATGGGATCTCATCAAAATAAAAAGCTTCTGCATGGCCAAGGAAAACAGTATTAAAATAAAAAGAGAACCGACTGTGTGGGAAAACATATTTGCCAATGGTACCTCAGATAAGGGTTTAATCTCCAAAATATATAAAGAATTTACACGACTCTACTCTAAGAAGACAAGCAACCCAATTAAAAAATAGGCAAAGGACTTGGGCAGACACTTCTCCAAGGAGCACATACAGTGGATCCAGAGACACATGAAAAGATGCTTGATATCGCTAGCTATCAGAGAGATGCATATTAAAACCACAATGAGATACCACTTGACACCAGTCAGAATGGCCCTCATAAACAAAGCAACAAATAGCAAGTGTTGGAGAGGTTGTGGAGAAAAGGGGACCCTAGTGCACTGTTGGTGGGAGTGCAGACTGGTACAACCACTATGGAAAATAGTATGGAATTTTCTAAGAAAACTAAAAATGGATATACCTTTTGACCCAACAATTCCACTGCTAGGACTATATCCTAAGAACCCTGAAACACCAATCCAAAAGAACCTATGCACCCCTGTGTTTATAGCAGCACAATTTACAAGAGCTAAGTGTTGGAAGCAACCTAGATGCCCATCAGTAAATGAATGGATCAAAAAACTGTGGTACATTTACACAATGGAATTCTATGCAGCAGAAAGAAAGAAGGAGCTCATACCCTATGCAACAGCATGGATGGAACTTGAGAGCATCATGCAAAGCGAAATCAGCCAGGCAGTTAAAGACAAATACCATATGATCTCACCTTTAACAGGAATCTAATCAACAAAACAAACAAACAAGCATAATATAACCAAAGACATTGAAATTGAGAACAGGCTGACAATGACCAGAGGGGAGAGGGGAGGGAATTTCAGGGGGAGAAGGGGAAGGGTTTACAGGAACAAGTATAAAGGACACATGGACAAAAACTATGGGGGGGTGGAAATGGGAGGGAGGTGGGGAGGGCTGGGGTGGTGGGTTGGGGTAGGAGTATAAGAAAACTGTACAAGATCAACAATTAAAATAAAAATTGGAAAAAAAAGAAAATAACTTAAAAAAATAAATAAGTTTCAGTTCACTAGTGATTATGAGAATTCAAATTAACATAGCTGAATACAAAAACATTTTTAATCCATGAGATAACCTAAAATAAAAAGATCTGAAATTAAGTATTGGTGACATGTGGGGAAATAGGCAAAATGTAATTATAAATTCATAAGAACACTGTTTAGTATATTAACAAAATCTAAAATATATATTTAAAACTACACACACACACCTTTCCTCTATCCTAGGAAGTCCATTTCCAGAAATATTTCTGAGAGATCTTTCTGGCATATGTAAAGAGTCATGTGTATAAGGATTTTGGTCATAATGCTGTTGGTTATAGCAGAAATTTTAAAACGACATGAATGTCTACTAATAAAACATATTTACAGAACGTAACATTATGAAACAGTTATAAAGAATGAGTTAGGTCTGTAAGTATCAACACAGATACAGCTCAAAAACAGAATACACAGGGAAACAAATTATGGGATAATATAAATAGCACTGAGAAAATAGCTAGAGCAGGTCACTGTGAGAAGTTGGAAGCAGTCTAGCATGTAGAATGCATATGTAGATACATAAAACTAGAAAATTAGCTGGGACCAGTTAATTGAAATAGTGTGTGTGTGTGTGTGTGTGTGTGTGTGTGTGTGTATTTAAATATAGATTTAGTGTAGTTTTCCCTCCTCCATTTTCAATAATAGCACTACAGAGTTCTTATTGGTTTTAGCTTTTTTACTGTTCAGTTAATAAATCCTTAGTACAGAAATCTAGCTTTTCTTCCCATTCCTATCCAGTGAAATACGAAAGTCTATAACCTTTAAGAAAAGTGTCTTGCTCAGGTTTTAACTGTGGACTCTGGCCATCGGCTGAACTCTTGGCTCTGCAGTGTGTCCAGTTGTGGTGGAGAGGTCTTTCACTTCCTACTCTTGCCTATCTTGGTTGCTTTCCCCTCACTGATCTTATTTTAACAATCAGGCCAAAGGTAAAACATTCAGATAGGCAGAAACTACTAAAAAATGCAAGGAGGAGAACAGGAGCCACACCATAGTGATAAGGAGTGTTCCCCGCCCCTCCCCTTGAAATGGCGGGCCTGAGAGCAGGGAGAGCACAGGGCTTGGACTGAGAAGGAAGGGTGGGAAGGAAAGACAAGAGCTACACACAGCAAGTCACTGTGGTGGAAACTGCTAGCTGTCTCTCAAAGTCTGTTTTCCCGTCTTCCTTAATAACAGCTCTGTAGCCAGGGCCACACCTGACCAGAGACTGTAGTTCCCAGCCTTCCCTGCAGTTATGGTAAAGTCATGTGATCTAAGTTCTCCTCAGTGGGCTGTGAGAAGTGATGTGTGCTACCTGGGCGTGGGATTTAAGCAATTGTACCTGTCACTACAGCTGTAGGCTATTGAAAACATTTTATTACAGGAAAATGCAAAAGAAAGAGGGCTAGAAGAACGAAAACTGATTGGAATCAGCCTGAACCAAAATGGCATTGAATATGACTTCCAGGAGGCCTCATTATACCCTGATTATAATACATTGGCTTGCTCCCCGACACACCCGCTGACACCATGCCAGGTCCCACTTGGATTCTATGAGGGAAGAAAAGGGTTGGTGGCCCAATTCTAGGAACCGACTGTCCCATTCCCTGGAAACTAACGCACATGCCAGTAACAGGGAACGAATACAATAGATTAATATAAAGCTACTCTATTAATCTTAGTAAATATTAAACCCAACTTGCTTCTCTAACCTGGTTTTTCTCTCAAAACTAGAGTTTACATGTTAAAAGTTTTGGTGTGGTTTACTGGATTGAGTGTCAACCTGTGAACCAAAGTGTCACCAGTTCAATTCCCAGTCAGGGCACATGTCTGGGTTGTGGGCCAGGTCCCTGGTGGGGGGTGGGGTGTGAGAGGCAACCACACGTTGAAGTTTCTCTCCCTTGCTTTCTCCGTTCCTTCCCCTCTCTCTAAAAATAAGTAAATGAAATATATTTTTTAAAAAAAGTTTCTAAGTATATTTTACTAGAATCAACAGGGTCTGTTCCTGTATAAACCTAAGAAACAGCCTGACCTCAGAATCCCACTAAGCTGACAAAAACCAGACGGCCAACTCAAGGACGCCAACCATGAAGATGCATGTTGGGACCAGCACGGACACTCCCACAACCCCTTTCCATGATCTCTTTGTTCTGTTTTTCCTCTCCTCACTCCTCATAAAAACCTCTGCCTCTACTAAAATGTTAAGTTGTAACCATGATTTAGTATCTCCCAGCTAGTAGTCAAAGTTATGTGTTCTGTAACAAATCAAAGTACATAATCAACCTGTGCTTTCACCTCTGGCGAGTTCCTGTTGCAGTTGTGAAAAATGCTGATGCCAGCAATAAACCACAGGTGTCTGGGTAAAGGAGGAATGCTAAAGCTGGCAGTAAAACCATAGATAGTGGATTGAAGCAAATTGAAAGATAACAACGGAACAAAGGAAGTGGCCCTGACCCAGAGCTATGTGATTTCCTTTCAGCCCCCTTCCCTTTCTCCTGCTTCCTTTTCTCAGGAGAAACTGCATGTTCACAGCCCCCCTGGGAAGTTGCCCCCTCCCAAATTCCCACCAACTTTCTATAAAAATCACTGGCGTGAACAGAGATTAAGGTGGGGTTTTGAGGACTGGAGTCCCCCCATCTTCTCAAGATGCCAGCAGTCAAATAAACCACTTTCCTCCCCACCAGCACCTGTCTCAAGAGTTTGGCTTTCATTGCAGCAGGCAGCCAAAACTGGGTTCGGTTTCATGCCTCCCCCTCATTTTGTCCCCACCCCCTATTAATCTCCCCTAGACTTCTCTAGAACCCAAAAATGATCTGTGAGTTCAACTCCTGCTTCTCCATTCTCTGGCTATTGAATTAAAGCTTGTGCTGCTAACACCAAATGCAGAAAGAACCTTTACAGGGGTGTCCAACCTTTTGGCATCTCTGGGCCACACATTAAATACATTGAGACACGTAATTACACACACACACACACACACACACACACACACAAATCTCATAATGTTTTAAGCAAATTTATGATTTTGTGTTGGGCCACATTCACAGCTAACCTGAGCTGCATAAGGCCCACAGGCCGCAGGTTGACACTCCTGCTAGAAGGACAGAGGGTCCCTTCTGGGGACCAGGTCCCCAGAGTGGGGGCCTGGGAGATCCTAGATTGGTAACATACATTTTGCATTCTTTTCTCCCTTCCAACCAACTGGAACCTGGCCATGGCAGTGACCCAGCTTTGATCACACAGATGTTAACCATGTTCCATGGCAGTGTTTCCAGCGTGTGCTCTTGAGACCCCTGGAGACAGCTGAGGCCCTTGCAGGAAGGCTACAGGTCAGAACTATTTCCATATTAACACTAAGAAATTATGTGTCTTTTTCACTGCTATTCTCTCACAAATATACAATGGAGTTTTCCACGTTTACATGAAATATGATATCACAGCAGCTGGAATACAAAAGCAGGCTAAGAATCCAGCTCTCTTCTAGTAATCTAGAAATTAAAGAGATTTTTAAAAGTGTAAAGGCAATGCCTCTCTTATTGCTGTAATTTTTTTTAATTCAAAAATATGGTTGCTTTTCATAAAAATGTGTTATTTATGTTACCTGTATGGATTTGTTATTACTGTAAGATAAATTATTAAATATTTTAAAATTTGTTTTAGCTTCCTATACAGCAAATATCAACAGACAGGGCTCATGTAAATGAAAGCTTTTTGAGATCTTTGATAATTGTTAAAAGTGTAAAGGGGTCTATGACCAAAAAATTTGAGAACTGCTGTCCTAGGGGTTGGAGGAGCAACGACTTGGAAAGAACCTGTGGCATTTCTGAGTGAACATGAGGGATGAAGCTGCCCTGCTCTCACTCACAGTGAGGCTGTTATGTATAAGAGAAGTAAGTTTCTGTGTTATGTCACTATATCATTTTATTATTGCTTCTTGTATTTACCCTGAATTATATATATATGTACAAACACACACACACACACACACACACACACACACACACACACATATAAAAGCAATAGTCATACAAGTAGGACATTACTATATATAAAACTAAAATATGGGGTATTAGTTGGCGTGGGCAGTAAGGGCTCATACATTTTAGGCTAGAAAGTGGATAACCCTTGTTACATCATTGCAAAATATTCAGTACAACTACTACTAGTGATAACTTGGAAGGCAGGTAATGTTCCTATGGAGCCCGTAGCTAGCAAAGAAGTAGCTAGAAAGAGCTAGAATGTTAGTTTGTGTTGACTGCACTCTGTTGCATTTAATAGCATGTTACTATAAGTAAACTCAAGAAAAAATTGACCAGTTTACAAGTAGATAAAGAATAAAGAAAGGCTGAAAATGCAAATTGCTTGTATACCACTAAACAAAAGAGACAAAGCTATTATTGCTCAAAGGACTTCCATTAAGCCCTCTTCCACTCCCCACCACCAAAAATGAACCAGCCCTGAGTCAAAACCCAGACTACATATTTTTTAATGTGGTCTCAAGGTGACTGCTATCAAAATGAGAAAAGAAAGAAAGAAAGTGATTTCACTGCTATATCCAAGAAAGAACTTCAGGTGTAGTTACAGGCTGCGGAACTAAGTGGACACAAAAGAGAAGACACCTACCATATTTTTGAGGAAATGGTTTTACCCAAGGAACCAAAACTTTGTATTTTTTTTTTAAATAGCTCTCAAGGAGTGTAATCACCAACACACCACTTTGATGGGGCTATGCAGGACAACAGATGACAGGGAATACTTCGCAAAGGGCCAGGGGCCTCAGAAGAGAATAGACAGAGTTAGTCCATGAGAGAGAAGCAGGAGGTGCCAAGGGACTAGCCCAGGAAATGACTCCACTGCCCAGGCAAGAATGCTCTGCACCCCCTGCCTCACGCCATCTGTTATTTGCTTTGGCTCAGTGACTACTACGTACAGGGTGGGGGAAAAGTAGGCTTACAGTTGTTCGTATGGAAAATGATACAATAATTAATAAGTAATAATACAAGAATAAACTCTTTGTTTCATGTACTCACAACTGTCAACCTACTTTTGCCCACCCTGTATATTGCCAAACTTCCCTTTTTCCAACAGAAGCCTTTATTCCACTCTTCCTAGTCTTGTTCTTTCCCTGTTTATTGATGGCAGGAAGGGAAGATGAGTTGATGTTTAGTTTCTAGGTGGCTGAGTATGAGGAGTTAAAAACTGGGACCGAATAGGGAGAACTGAACTGCACATCAAATAAGGAACAAATGGAAGAGTTTTGAAGGACAAGGTATGAGACTGGGGCTGTTTCTGACTTCTATCCTTTATAATAAACTGGTAAATATGAGTGTCTTCCTGAGTTCTGTGCATTGTTCTACCAAATTATTGAAACTGAAGAGGGCATTGTGGGAACCCCTGAATTCACAGCTAGTTGGGCAGAAGAAGCATGGGGGGCCCCTGAGACTTGTGACTGATGTCTGAAGTGGGGGCAGTCTTGTGGGACTGAGCCATCACTCTTCGGGGTCTGAGCGAACTCTGAATAGTGTCAGAGTTGAAGTCAATTCTTGGGCACCTGATTGGTGCTGGAGAACTGGAGAATTGGTGTGGGACATCCCACACATGGGTGTCAGAAATGGTGCCAGAAAAAAACAATACCCCAGGAGCTTAACTGCACAGAGGTTGTGGGACCCTAACACTTAGCTTTACATAAACACTTCAGCTTTGCCTCCACACCCTCCGAATTCCTGCAGTCAGCAATGGAGGCATCGACCTCAGGTGTCATAGTACCGCCCACAGTAAATTGGGACCAAGAACCAATTTAAGAAAATATTAAATCGATCTTCTCCAGACCCAGAGTATAGTTGAGGATAGCAAATCAAGTGACTGCACATTTTAAAGAGAGATACCAGACGATCCTATAGATCTTGCTAACAGGGATCCCCAAACCAGTTTTGTGACTCTTGGCCCATCACTGTGTCCTGGCTGTATCAGAGAAGGGGGAGATTGATCAGGGATCCAGAGACAGTTCCTGGAGAGTTATATATTTTCAGCCTCTTTTCTCCTACCTGCCCCATTATAAGTTACATGAGGAAGAATTTCAGGATTCTAAGATGTCACTTTAGGTTTCTGAGCCTGAACCAGGCCCAACCTGAGGATAGCAGAGATGTATAAAATTGAACGACACATTAAAGTCTTGATTTAGATTAAACAGAGCCTTTTTTTAAAATTAATTTTTCCCCAGCTTTTTTGGAACATAATTGGGGACTGGGCTTTTTCATACCTGAAAATGAGATTATCTGTTAATGTTTTTAAAGTAACGAGAAAAGCTATGGGATTTCCCTCAGCCATTATGCAGAGGAGGAAAGGGAGCCATGATACAGCACATTTGGAAGGCAATAGAGAGAATCAAATAGCGTTTTTTGCCTGTGCTTGCAAAGTGCACCTCACTCAGTACATGGGGTGGGGGCCAGGTTTGGGCAGGAGTGCCTGTCCGCCCAGCTGCCATGCCTCCACCAGTAGCCAAGAATCACAGGGAATGGCTGCCATAGCATTTTCAATAGCCATGCCATGTGGCAGCAACAGCAACAAAACAATGTATTTTTCTAGTATTCTCTCTTTGAGGCCAGCCAAGTCTTTAAACTGAGTAAGCACCAGAGGTTCTGGACTAACTGTGGGAGGAGGACACCTGAGGAGAGGAGAAAGACACTACGGCACAATAGGTGTCCCAATACAGTGATGTGGAAGCCTCAAGGAAAGGCTTTATGAAGCTACCTTCTGGCCTTAAACTTCCTAACTCCACACTTCTCTCATATGGGAACAAACTTACATCTTATTCAGCTTAATACTCTCTGATACAATATCCATAATATGTTAAATGCTTCCTAAAATAAGTACAAAAAAGATAAACAAGTCCGTAGAAATACGGACAAAGGAAAGCCAGTAATTCATACAAGAAAGAAATACAAATGGGTACTAAGTATCTGAAAATACACATAACCTAAGTAGTAACTCAAGACATGTAAATTTGAAAGATGAAATACCATTTCTCACATATTAGGTTGACAAAAATTTTAAATATGAACTATATGTGGTTAAAAATAAAAATTATATCTGGAAGAAACAGTCAGTCAACGCTGATGGGGCTATACTTGGGAAGACTTTGCAGGACAGCATGGAAATAACTACAAAGATTAAAAATGCATTCGTATGTGAATATGTGCACGCATCAGTGTGTAAGTGTGTAACACACAGAAAAAAGGCCTGGAATACATACAAACAGCTTAATAGTGTTTTTATCAGGAGAGGAGGGTCAGTGGAATGGAAGAAGGGTATTAATGAAATTTCACTTATTATACCAGTGCTTAAAATTTTTATAACCATACATTTTTTAATTAAGTATTTCAAATGAAAAATTAGTTACACCAGCTTTCAAAGGTTAAATAGATATGCAAAATGTTTTCATTGATTTATTTCCCTTTGAAATAGATGTGTTAGGTTCACAGCAGGCATAATCTACTCAATTTTGAGTAAAGTTTGGTAACCTGAACCCTACTTTGTTATAGGGAGGCAGTTTATTATTTCACAACCCAAGAAAGGGGGCTTCTTTAATTGGTAACAATGCAAATATAAGTGATATTTTATATCCCTGGGCAGTAGTAAATAAGGATTGTTTTTAGTGATTAAAGATTAAAAATACAATTTTAGGGACTTGAAATAAAGGTTAAGGAGATCAGTGTTTTTAATAAAAATAATTACTTCTATTATTAGTGTTTGCCTTTTCTGTTTGGCAGAGACTGTCTTGAGTTTTTAAGCTTGCGCGCCAAGGAAATGACCTTCTGCCACCTCCTACTGAAGTCCTTGCTTGTTTTCAGACCAGAACTCATTCCAAGTAACAGCAAGTCTTCCAAGAAATCTTTTTTAAAAAAAGCTCAAAGTTTTAAGTAAAAAGTAGGTCATTTAAAATATAAGGAGCCCTGACTGAGTGCAGGCCTGTGAAACAAAGGGTCACCGGTTCAATTCCCAGTCAGCGCACATGCCTGGATTGCAGGCCAGGTCCCCAGTCAGGGGCACTCGAGAGGCAACCACACATTGATGCTTCCCTCCTTTTCTCCTTCCCTTCCCCTCTCTCTAAAAATAAATAAAACAAAACAAAATAAAATAAAATAAAATAAAATAAAATAATATAAAATAAAATAAAATAAAATATAAGGAGACATTCTTACTTGGTCCTCAAAAGACAGAGCCTGGGCAACATCTCTTGGAAATCCGTCAATAACAATGCCCTCTTCATCAGGTATCTGCATCAACTTTTGTTTTATCTCTGTAATTGTTGTTTCCTTTCGTAAAGAAGATAAGATAAAAAAACACGTTAAACTTAGTATACACACAACTGGTATAAAAACTACAGAATTATTTTTTTTAAAGCAAATTACACAGCAGTACCTGTGGGGCCAATTCTCCAGTTGTAATTATTTTGGCAATAAGACTCCATTTCCTGTTACTGCTGGCACTGTGGATCTTCTTTCTTAATAATTCTCCCACTGAAATGTATTGGAATCCATAGCGTTCCGCAATTTTCAAACTCTGAGTACCCTTTCCACTTCCTGGACCACCTAGCATTTGAAGCAGGAAAAACTGTGACCTTCTCATACAAAAAGAAACTCCCCCTTATACAACAACTAGCTTCATCTTGAGGTGCAGCTTCTAGACCCACAGCACCAGGGTGAGTAACTGTCCCACTTGTGGCATTCCCAACCGCACTCCTGAATGCAGAGCCAGGGGAGATTAACCAAGGAGAGCAGAGACCTGTCATGATCAACTGCATTAGGCGAAAGAGACAGTTTTTCCTTGTAGTTGAAAGAAATCTTCACTATTTTTCCATGTAAACACTCACATGTTTTTCTCACAACTACATCATACAAAGGACAATGAAGTAACAGAAACATGTTTCACGTCAGCAGAGAGTTAACGTGCAATATAGTGAAATATAACAATTGTTGTTGACAGTCAAGGCAAACCAATATTGGGATGACTTATCTAAATTTTTTGAACTTTTTCTGTTTGTGCATGTTCTTGCCTTATCTCCTTTAAGTTCAAAAGAAGTTTTATGCAGTAAATATGCAGAGTGAATAAAACAGATCCTTAAGGTAGAACAATTTTATAAACCTCATGACAATTTTGATTTTGTGATACATTAATGTAAAATAATCAATACTTTGCAATATAACTCGATACTAATCATTGGTAGTTGTCATTTATTTTTAAAAACATAAGTACTAAAATAATTATAAATATAGGGCTCAGATTTCACATCCAAATCATATTAGATTATTTTAGTTAGTTTATATTTCTAAATAACCTAGACGAATAGGAATCTAAAGTCTGAACTAATTTCAAAATAAAGCACAGAGCAACCAGCCCAGTCTGATTTATTTGCTGACAATTACAAAATGAAATGTTTTCACATACTTGAGCGTAAATTACTGACTGTAGACAAAAGCTCATTAAAAGTCAATGTCTAATAAAATGCTTTGGTAATACTCACTGAAATGTAATTGTAATTTATTAAGCAATGTCGAAAATAAAAATTCAATAAAAAGTGAGTTGATGTTCTACCTACTAATTCAAAGTATTAAGTTTTTTTGCATGTAAGTCGTTTTATATAGTTATTTAGTAAATTTTTTTATTCTTGTTGCAAATAATTTAAGTAAAAAACAGGTGTTTGTTTCATCTTTTACAAGGAGGGTTCCAACTGGGTAGAATTAGTCAGCCAGAGCTTATTTCCTCACTTAAAATTTAATGTGCAGGGACCTAAAATCAACTAATATAATGAGATCCATTTCTTAACCTCAATCCCAGATAATGTACCTAACAATATCTGGCTTTTACCTTTTTTATTTCTTTATTCAACATAGGATAGGGATTTGTTTACATTTTTGATCATTCTCAGAATTTCTAAGAATCTCTAAATTCTAGCCTAGTAATTTAATGTTATGTAATATTACCAGAGTAAATTAATTACTTTGTAAATCAGAAGTTAGTTCTGGTTCTAAATAGCTACTTTTAGCCTATTAACCTATGGGCAAATTATGGAATGGCTTGAAGAAAAAAAATTATATGATCACTCCATCAAAAAATTTAAACTGATTTAATCCCTGAAAAATAAGTTATTTTTTTTGTAAGCTGTATTTTCACCCTTAATCTCACAAACCATCAAACTAATATATTATAGAGTCCACCGAATTAAAAAAATTAAACACTAAGAAAGTTATGGCACTTCACACAAAAAAATTGTTTTTTGTCAACTAATGGAAGCAATAGCAGACAACAACAAAAATTGATTAGTATAATTGACAGAAAATAGCATTAATTTATTGGATGAGTTTAGCTACTTATTTTTTAAAAATATTTATTTATTTTTTAGGGAGGGGAAGGGAGGGAGAAAGAGAGGGAGAGAAACATCAATGTATGGTTGCTTCTTGCGAGCCCCCTACTGGGGACCTGGCCTGCAACCCAGGCATGTGCCCTGACTGGAAATCGAACCAGAGACCCTTTCATTTGCAGGCTGGAACTCAACCACTGAGCCACACCAGCCAGCGCTACTTATTTATTCTTAAAAATTAATTTTATTTTCTTCTCTCTAAACTCAGAGTGAGCTTAAATTTTATTCTATTTATTTCTTTCTGATACTTATAAATATTAGGATCCATTTAATTCTTAGATTTTATGATTACATTAACATAAGACAGATTTGTATCTGTACCAAGAAGGTCTCCTTAAAAAGAAAGTACTGTATCTCCAGAAGGGAAATTTTATTTATTTGGATGTAACACCATGTAAGTATCTGTACCTCCCCAACCAGTTTTCCAGGTTGGAAAGTAAAAATTTATAAGGTTCAGGCACAATTATTTTATAATTCCTCAAAAGTCATAAAGTGCCTCCATTTTTTAAAAATGACCTAACTTTTGGGTTTTCCTTTCTTCTTTTATCTCAATCCTCTAAAAGTTATTTATAATCATTGGTTTTATATCATTCTTGTAATACATAAAATATTACAATATAGCATGCCAGTTTAAAACCAAAAATCACACCCTTGGAGTGCAAGTTGATTTTACTGAGTAAAAAAAGAACTCTTAAGTGGAAGAGATTTGAGCATTTATGTCTTCTCCAAAGATCTTGGTTTACTGAAATATTTTAATCATTTTTATATAAAATTCCCACTCACAAAACACTCGCCTATGGAGTGTTTTACACAAGAGCAATTTGGTATTACACTTTTTTTTATGGTCAATCAAGCCTCCTTTGTTCATTCCATTAATAATCATTTCATTATAAATTGTAAAATAATTTCCAATTATTCTGTAGCTCTTCTAATAAAGCATTTCTTTGTCTTACAGTTAAGGATCTCAAAATTTTAAATACACATGAAAATTCCATTTTTAAGAATAAAGTTTATGACATGAATGATTCCTTACACTATATGAATATTTTGACTTTTGGAAAGTTGATTTCTCCATTTCCTTTCTATTACGTTATTTTAAACAATTCAGGGTTAAATATGTTTGCAATTCCATTTTAATTACACTTAGAGATATACAAATGTCACTCTTCCTACTCTGGTGAACTTAAATTCTTGTTATAGCTTGCTGTGTTTATTTGCATGCTTTTTTCCTAGTCGCCATCATTGTTATAGTTTCTAGGAGCAGTTCTTCGCATGAAGGTTATGTACATTTTGCTCTCTGTTAACACTTTCTGGCTAGAATAGGTTTGAGTATTTCACATTAGATTTTTGCTTTCAGTAATCTCTGTATAGGCCTAGTCAAACTGGAAAGTGAAACAATAGCTACATATATTTCATGTTGACAGGCCTCTTTATATATTTTTTAAATGGTCTCTACATATTTTTTATAGATTTTGAGGAAATTGGAATTTGCAAAAGTGGTCAAAAATGCATTCTGGAAAAAATAGTTCAAACATTTTCAATATTTATTCCTTGTGAAATGGCATCAGACTGATATTTCTATATTCAACATAAGATTCATAGTGGCAATTAAAAAAATTAACTATTATCATTAATTTTTTATTAATTCTCAGATGTTATGTGCTGTATAAAACACTACTCTTTTAGATATGCTTTTCTAATAACATCAAAACTTACATTTGATTGTAGTTGCCAGTTTGCCATAAGGAAGATTCATTTATGAGTCTTCACCAACTTATTATGATTGCTATTATTGTTCCCTCTAAAGTTAATAGTGAATAAATACTAAATTTGTTGAGTTAAAGGGAAAAAACATACCATATTTAGAAAGCTTCTAATAAATTCAGTTATCTATGTTAAAAATTAGACAAAACCACAGGACAAAAATTTTTCAAGAGGTTAGCACTTACTTTCAATTCATTATATAGCAACATGACACTCTAATGGATTCTATAAAAGTACAATAGCATTAGATTGTCTAATTATAACAATTTGTTTCATTGAAAATTATGCTAAAATATTTCCATCTACTTATTTCTTGTGCTTTTGTTTCTATTGTTTGTCATTTTTTATCCACTAAGTATTTGCAAATGTGATACATAATTGACACAATTTTTTCAAATGTAAATATACAAATGAAGTTAAAAATAGTATGAGAATTTTGCTTCCTGTCCTCATACCTATGACAAGAATGATTTTTGGTCGAGGTCTAGTAGGATCAAAAACCTCATATTCCTCAATTAACTCCGCAGTCTCGGAGAGGTCCGTGTCACTCTCTATGGAGAATTGATGGATTGGAGGGAGCCGATCATACCGCCGATATGGAAAATTTGAATTTTCAGGCATTACTGCAAAAAAGTAAGATAACTTTGAAACAGAAAAAAATAATAGCTGAACAAAACTTTCTTGCACTTACTCAACTAGTAGAAAACATTTAAAAACTAAATGAGTTTGATTTTTTTTTTTTGACTTGAGGAAGACCTCATCTCCTAAGTGGTCAGCAAACCTTTTGTTAAAGGGTCAGACAGTCCAGAATTTGGGCTTTGAGGGACGTGCAGTCTTAGACTCAACTTGGTCACCGTAGTAGGACTGCAGTCATAGACAATATACACAGTAGGGCAAAAGTAGTTTTATATTGTTCGTATGAAAAATAACATAACACATAATTAACAATACAAGAACGAACTTTGTGTTGCACATACTTACAGCCGTAAACCTACTTTTGTCATATCCTGTATAAACAAATGGATGTACTTGTGTTCCAATAAAACCTTATTTATGAAAACAGGCAGTGAGCCAGAGTTGGCCCATGGTCATGGCTTGCCAACCTTGGCCTGAAGGAACCTTCTTAAGTACTGCCTAGTCTTTCTCAGTCATTTTGATATATCCTGGTCTCTGTAAATGATACTCCCTAGACTTGTGTAATGCACAGCCATCACAACTTTCACAACCACATGTAGCTCCCCAAGGAGTCAATGCTTATACATAATACATTTCATTTATTTAATAAATATAGACACACAATCACTATGATCCAGGCCCTCTAATGTAGTCCAACGGAATGACTTGGTGGCATAGTGCATGAAAACTTAGGACACTGTTATAAGATAGGTAAAGTGGTAGCAAACATTTTCTACTGATATTGAATTTCTCTGATATTGAAAAATATTCTAAATATCTTTCAATATCAGAGAATTTTACTTTCCCTATATTAATTATCATGAACTTCCTTGATTTATAAATGTAACTGAAGATTTAAGATTACATCTACAATGGCAGAAGTTCAATGAATGGGTATATTCATTTGGGTCGGAGTGCTAGGAAAGGACTTGCAAAACAGGCATGGTCTGAACTTTGAACGGCAAGTATATCTCAGTCAGTAGAAACAAAACCCAAAGACTCAGAGTAAGAAATACAAATGAAATATTCAAAAGGGCCACGGGATGGAACTGGCAAGTCCGAGTCAGGCAGATGGTCTTAACCAATCGTCTATATATGTAATTTTGGCTCCTTCCTTCCTCACCCCATGTGTCAGTATTCTACAAGGCACAGAGAAGCCCTAACTACCCAAAGACACCTGCACAAAGGAGACAGGAGGACACCTGGCCTTCCATAAGGGGACTACTGGATTTTAATGTGGCATGATTTATACCTCCTTCCAGGGTGTTGCCCAGGTAGAAATTCCCATTCTTTGTTTATATGACAAATGAGGTCACTGACTACTGTCTTACTGGACTCCTTTAAGCTCCACAAAAAGAATGGAGTAGTCTGCAGATAACAGTGGATATTCCTTCTGGCGAAATTCTAGGAAGGGCTGTCAGGGAAGGCACTGATGATGGTATCCTGTTCTGCCTTGGAATTGAATTATTTCACCCAACACAGGGCAATACTACACATTATCCTTGATTACTTTTCCCTCATTCTTCACATCTACTCCCACTGACTTTTTAAAAAAATTTAATCTTTATTGTATGTTATTTCCATTACCATTTAGTCTCCTTATACTCCTCTCTCCCCCAGCAATCACCACACTGTTGTCCATGTCCATGAACCCTTTACATTTTTGCTCAATCCCTCCACCCCCTAACCGCCCCCCTCACTAGCTGTCATCTGGTCTCCATCTATGAGTGTGACTCCATTTTCCTTTTTAGTCCAGTTTGTTCATTAGATTCTACACATAAATGGAATCATATGGTATTTGTCTTTCCCTGACTGGCTTATTTCACTTAACACAATGTTCTCCAGGTCCATCCATACTGTTGCAAAGGATACAATTTTCTTCTTTTTTACAGCTGAGTAGTATTCCATTGTATAAATGTCCCACAGTTGTTTTTTTTTAAGTACTTTTTTTTTTTCCTTTTAGATTTTATTTATTTATATTTAGAGAGGAAGGGAAGGAGAGAGGGAGAGAAACATCAATGTGCGGTTGCCTCTTGTATGTCCCCTGCTGGGAACTGGCCTGGCAACCCAGGCATGTGCCCTGACTGGGAATCGAACCGCGATCCTTCGGTTCGCAGGCCCGAGCTCAATCCACTGAGCTACACCAGCCAGGGCCCACAGTTGTTTTATATGCACATCTATTGATGGACACTTGGGCTGCTTCCATACCTTGGTGATTGTAAATAACACTGCAATGAACATAGGGGTGCTTATGTTCTTTCAAATTAGTGTTTTGGGTTCCTTTGGATATAGTCCCAGAAGTGGGATAGCTGGGTCAAAAGGCAGGTCCATTTTTAATTTTTTGAGATATCTCCATACTGCTTTCCACAATGGCTGCACCAATCTGCAGTCCCATAAACAGTGAAAAAGGGTTCCCCTTTCTCCACATCCTTGCCAGCACTGGTTGACTTATTGATGACAGCCATTCTGACAGATGTGAGATGGCATCTCATTGTAGTTTTAATTTGCATTTCTCTGATGATTAGTGACATTGAGCATCTTTTCATATGTTTATTGGCCATCTGTATGTCCTCTTTGGAGACGTGTCTATTCAGGTCCTTTGCCTAATTTTAATTGGATTATTTGATTTTTTGGTATTAAGTTTTGTAAGTACTTTATAAATTTTGGATATTAACCCCTTATCAGATGTATCGGCATATATGTTCTCCCATTCTGTGGGTTGTCTTTTCATTTTTTGATGATTTCCTTCATTTTGTAAAAACCTTTTAGTTTGAAGAAGTCCCATTTGTTTAATTTTTCTTTTGTTTCCCTTGCCTGGGGAGATATAGCCAATAAATTTCTACGAGCAATGTCTGAAATTTTGCTGCCTATGTTTTCTTTTAGGATTTTTATGGTTTTGGGTCTAACATTTAAGTGTTTGATCCATTTTGAATTTATTCATGTGTGTGATATAAGAAGGTGACCTAGTTTCATTTTTCTGCATGTATCTGTCCAATTTCCCAACACCATTTTTTGTATAAATTATCTTTAGCCTATTGTATGTGCTTGCTTCCTCGGTTGAATATTAATTGACTATAAAGGTGTGGGTTTATTTCTGGGCTCTCTATTCTGTTCCATTGATCTATGTGTCTGTTTTTATGCCAGCACCAGCTGTTTTGATTATGGCCTTGTTGTATAGTTTGATATTAGGTAGTATGGTTCCTCCAACTTTGTTCTTCTTTCTCAGGATCACTGCAGCTTTGTGGGGCCTTTTGTGCGGCCTTAAAATATTTCTTCTAGTTCTGTGAAATACATCATTGGAATCTTGATAAAAATTGCATTGAATTTATAGATTGCTTTGGGTAGTATGGACATTTTATTGACATTAATTCTTCCTATCCATACACATGGTATGTGCTTCCACTTATTTGTATCTTCTTCAGTTTCTTTCTTCGTTGTCTTATAATATTCTGAGTACAGGTCTTTTACATCCTTGGTTAGCTTATTCCTTTTGAAGCAAATGTGAATGGGATTGTTTACTTAATTTCCCTTTCTGTTAGCTTGTTATTGGCATATAAATGCAACTGATTTCTGGATATTAATTTTGCATTCTGCTACTTTGAATTCATTTATTGGATCTAGCAGTTTCTTGGTGGAATCTTTGGGGTTCTCTCTGTACAGTATCATGTAATCTGCAAATAAAGACAGTTTTACTTCTTCCTTTCCAATTTGGATGCCTTTTATTTCTTCTTTTTGCCTGATTGCTATGGCTAGGACTTCCAGTACTATGCTGAATAAGAAAGGTGAAGGCAGACATCCTTGTCTTGTTCCCGATCTTAAGGGGAGTGCTTGTAGTTTTTGCCCATTGAGTATGATGCTGGCAGTAGCTTTGTCATATATGGCCTTTATTATGCTTAAGTATGTTCCCTCTGTTCCCATGTTGCTGAGAATTTTGATCATAAATGGGTGCTGGATTTTATCAAAAGCTTTTTCTACACCTATTGATATGATCATGTGGATTTTATACTTCATTTTGTTTATGTGGTGAATCATATTTGATTTATGAATATTGCACCAAACTTGCATTCTCAAAATAAATCCCATTTGATCATGGTGTATGATCTTTTTGATGCATTGCTGTATTCGCTTTGCTAATATTTGTTGAGGATTTTAGTGTCTATGTTCATCAGTGATACTGGCCTATAATTTTCTTTCTTTGTAGTGTCTTTATCTGGTTTTGGAGTTAGGATAATGCTGGCCTCATAAAATGAGTTTGGGAGCCTTCCCTCCTCTTGAGTTGTATGAAATAGTTTGAAGGAGAGGTGTTGCTTCTTCTCAGAATATTTGGTAAAATTCACCTGTGAAGCTATCTGGTCATGGGCTTTTGTTTGTTGGGGGTTTGTTGATTACTGAATTTCATTAAGTGTAATCTGTCTATTCAGACTCTGATTCTTCCTGTGTAATTTGGAAGATTGTATGTTTCTAGGAATTTATCCATTTTGTCCAGGTTGTCTAGTTTGCTGGCATATAGTTGTTCATATTTTCTTACAATACTTTGTATTCCTTTGGTGTTAGTTGTTATATCTCCTGTTTTATTTCTGATTTTATTTATTTGGGTCTTTTCTCTTTTCTTTTCTTGATGGGTGTGGTTAAATGTGTGTCAGTCTTATTTATCTTTCAAAGAACCAGCTCTTGGGTTCTTGATTTTTTGTATTTTTTTAGATGGTATTTAATTTATTTCTGCTCTAATCTTTATTTCCTTCCTTCTACTCACTTTGGGCTTTGTTATTCTTTTTCAAGTTCCTTTAAGAGTGAAGTTAGATCATTTATTTGAGTTTCTTCTTTTTTTAAAGTATATTTTATTGACTATGCTATTACGGCTGTCCCAATTTTTTCCCCTTTGCCTCCCTCTGCCCAGTACCCCCTTCCCTTCAGCAAGCCACACCTTAGTTCATGTCCATGGGTTGTGCATGTAAGTTCTTTGGCTTCTCCATTTCCTATACTATTCTTCATATCCCCCTGTATATTTTGTACCTACCAATTATGATTCTTAATCTCTGTGCCTTTTGGACTCCACATTTCTCAGGGGGAACCCCATGGCCACTTAAATATCCCTCCAGCACTTCAGCCGCTGCCCATGGAAGCCCAGCTAGTCTCTCACACCTCCTCTGCACTGCCTACCAGTCATGTTGTGGTGAAGTGGTTTCTTCTGTCTGTCCATGGTTAGAAGGCTTCTCTCCAGATAGTGTTAAGTTGGTTATTCTAGATGATTTTTCTACAATTTAGTTGTAATTCCAGATTGGTCTTGGGAGGAGGTTAGTGTAGCTTCCACTTATTCCTCTGCTATCTGGGATCCAATCCTACCTAAAGAATACTCCCATTGATTTTAGCTCCAGAACATACTCCAAATCTACATTCACTACCATTACCCTTCTCTAAGCCACCATCATTTACCTGAACTACAATAACAGACTCTTGCATGTCTGCCTGCTCTCACACTTGTCCCCACAAGTCATTGCCTAAAATGTTCTTTCTCTATTGGTCCCATGGCTGATTTATTTTTGCCATTCAAATCTCAGCTTAAATGTCACCTCCTATAAAGATGACTTTACTGACATTTTAATCTAGACAGGCCACCCAATTAATTTCAAGGACTAATAATGCTCCACACAGCACCTACCACTTCTCCATCTGAGAGGTCTCTTACTCATTCATTGTCTTCTCCCACTGGAATGTATGTTCTAGGACAGCAGGGACTTTACCTAGCTGGAACTCTGTATCCCTGGGATCTAGAACTGTGTTTAGCATAATGTCAGTATCCAATATTTGTTGAATTAATTACAAAGAGAACAGCCTTGTTGAAATAGATGGTTTCCCCTGGGGAAAAAAACCAGAGGATGGATAGGTAGAATGTTGCTAAAATGTGCAGTGCTTTGAATACCAGAGTAAAGGTGTTTAGCTTTAATCTGGTAGAAAGCCAGTGAGGGATCTGGGGGAGGGTGTAGAAAAGTGACATGATGAAATATGAAAAATTTTTAGGAAAATTACTCTGGTGATGGTTAGAATGGATTTCAGTAGGGAGAGACTAGCCGCAGAAATAATAGTATCTAAGAGGTTGTTAAAATAATCCACAGCTAAGAAGTTAGGGATTAGATTAGAGGGGTAGTACAGGAAATGGAAGTGAATGGCTGGGTGTGAAGGGCACGGTTAGAATTGGAACACTTTGAAAACAATTGCCAGGTGTCCAGTCTAAAAGAGTAAGGAACACATTGTACTTTACATAGTATCTTTCTGCCCTCTCTTCCCTGTTCCAGAAATACTGAGCTTCTCTCATTCCTGTCCGCATCATAGCCTCTTCTCTGCAACAGGAACTTCTCTGTCTGTTCCCTAGTATACTTCAATCTCATCCACCCTTGTCTAGCTAACACCCACTTGGCTTACTGTCTCTGTCAGCATGTCACTTCTTCCAGGAAGTCTGTCCTGAACCCCAGCCTAGACAGGAATCACCCTCCTGTTAATATGGTTAGTTCTATAATATATGACATTTCCTATAGCACCTATTGTGCTTCTAATTATATTTTTAATGCCTGACTTCATTGCTAGACTATAAACTCCATGGGGGAAGGTGCCATGTTTTTCTTTCTTGGTGACTACATGGACTGTCCTAAAAGACTGTCTGACACAAAACACTCAAGAAATGGTTATTTTATTGCTCAACTGCCTCACTGACTTCATGGAAATAGGAAAAGGAGAAGGGAGGGTTGGTTTTGAAGCCAATGTGGTATGTTTGCATGTTTTGGACATGTTGAGCACATGATGACAAGTCCAGAAGAGAAGCTCTATGTATGTTCGAAGCTAGAGAACTAGAACGCTTATTCACAAGCAATCATTTGTTCAATTGTACACATATAGCAAAAAAAATAGGCACTCATCTCACATTTATAGTAAAATGTTTTAAAGAACTGTCGGCCAAATTTATCCTTGCTTTTTATCATATTTTTACTTAGAAAAGTAATTTATTTTCAGGGGTGTCCAACCTTTTGGTGTCTCTGGGCCACATTAGAACAAGCAGAGTTGTCTTGGGTCACACATTAAATACACAAACACTAACGGAAACTGGTGAGCAAAAAAAAAAAAGGTTTTAAGTCAATTTATGATTTGTATTGGGCCACATTCATAGCCATGCTAGGCCACATGTGGCCTATGGGCAGCAGGTTGGACAACCCTGGGCCTTAAATGATTAATATGTTTATTTCACTGAATACTTTTTCATTATAACTACATATCAGCATACTATGTCAATATTTTACCAAGAATGCATGAATCACTTTTTTATTCCTAGAAATAACCATAATGCTTTAAATTACTCTGAAGTTAGCAATTTTGTTGAGTTTAAAACCTATTCCCTAAATTATAGCTCAAAGCTTCAAAGCACAAATGTATAAAGCATTTCATTAAATAAAATTTTATTATTACAGGACAAATCATTGTCTGTCTTTTAGCATACATTCTAAAAAAAGGACAGTGTGATACAACATTCTTGTCACCATAGTACACAGGGAGGTTCTACATGATGATTAATTAAAGGTCTCTAGTGGGAATTCTGGTGATGTATTAACAGGTATGGAGACTAAAATTTATATGCAATTTTAATTCTAATGGAAGTTAAACCTACATTTTCCATTCATGTTTTAGCTTCTCCTGCCAGATCAGGAGTTAAAAGCTGATCATGTATGGGCCCAACAGAGCCCCCTAGATGTGTTTTGTTCAGCTTAACATTGTCCCAAAATTTGTTCTTGCCTTTAGGCAATGATCATTCTCTCCAGTTCTGCCCTCTGGTTTGACCACAGTTCATACCATTCCCTATCACACACTGGCCTGCCTGGCTTCTACATATAACCAAGCCAAGTAACAGTATAAAATGGAGGTAGATTTCATTGTGTTGCAAAACTATCACTTTATATAACCTGTCTGAGAGTGGCTTTTCAACTAAGAGAATGTCATATTCTTTTAAATTTAAATTTTAAAACATAAAAATTTCCTAGACTAAATCCAGTAATACCTGAGGTTCATTAGTGCTTAAGGTTTAGAAAGCAGTTAACCATATTTGTCTCACTTGATTTAGCTAGGGCATGGGGCATGTATTTAACACTGAGACAGATTCTAACAGTAGACAATATCCTGGGAAGTAAGTTAGCCATTTTGGAAATGTGTATGAACTCTTTAGACCCATGAAAATATCCTGTTCACTGAAGCAGTAACATACTTGGTGGTGTGCCACAGCAGTGATTGGCTAAAGGTGCTCTCTTGAGCATCCAATCCCAAATCACCTAGTGATGACTCCTGCATGGACAGGGAAGGAACCTTCTCCTCCCTGGAGATGTTTCCAAGCAAATGTTGTTTCTGCTTTCCCTCTCTGCTTGTGTTTTTTAAAATTAATGCATTTATTTGACTTTTTCCCACACAGCATTCAGATAGAATCTAAGTGGGTCATGACTAAATAAGATAAACTAAGATTTATTTCCCCTTGTACTTACAGCAAATAGAATGATCTCCACTTCAAATTCTGTGTTTATAGCTGAAACTTTTCATGGTACAATTTTTCAGAATGCTTTAAATTTGGAAAATATAATGATCTTGGCTAGTGGGAAAGAATTAATTTAGTTTCACCTAATTAGAACTGATTCCATTTTGCACATAATATTATACTTCACTATTTTATCCAGTGCTTAAAAGACTGGTTGGCTGATGCTGAACCACTATTTTTGATAAGCACATATTTCAGAAACCTATCCCAATACTATGAATCTCCTCTAAGAAATTGTAGTTCTTAGTTTCACACTATTCCTAAAATTGTTAAATGTGTTCATATCTTCTACTTCTTTTATAGCACACAAGTGTCTATTCTAATGTATTGCATTCAATAGCTGGTTAATAAATGCTTGTTGAATTAACCAGTATAAACTTTACATGCATTTACACTGATGCATTCATATCAACTCTGAATTTGGAACCATATTAATCATGAAATCTCTTCGTAGCTAGCAATAACTATCAATTTTGTCTGTCATCTACTAATTTATTTGCAAATGTCTTATTTGCAGTTTTAAGAACTAGCCATAGTTTGCAAGTGCAATTCAATTCACAAAATAATGAAGTCAGTAATGTAAAATTTCATTTATAGTGAATTGCTGGACAATAGTATGTAATTTTGTTTGTCTAACCATAGAGGTGATTGGAATTAGTAGCAGAGAGAAATGAATCATGTCCCAAGGTCAAATCTCCTTCCAGGAGTTTAGAAACCTAATGAATTAAATCATTGCTTACAGTCTATCTGGTATGTTTTAAGGAGAACTGCTATAACTATAAACTATTATTCTGCATATACATTACCACTTCTTAGAAAGGATCTCCGTGACTGTCCTCCATTGAGCGGAGGTAAGGTCTTCTTTTCAGGGCTGACAAATGTATCCCATTTCACCTTGTCACAGCCGCCTAGTTCCTTTACTTTCTGTAAACAACTTTCCAAGTACTCTACTGGGTCTTCAGGCTTAGAACACATCAGTCCATTCAAAAGGCTCTGAAACACAACAAAATGTGCCCACATAGGTTTTAAAACCACCTCTGTTAAAATATTGTATGTTCCATCTCTAAATTCACAGTTGTTTTGTTTTTTTTTGCATTTGTCTTTTTAACAATTAGAGTTGAGAAGTGTCTGTTCAAATCCTTTGCCCATTTTTTAATTGGGTTGCTTGTCTTCTTAGAGTAGAGTCTTGTAAGTTCTTTATATATTTTGGAGATTAATCCCTTGTCTGAGTTATCATTTCCAAATATGTTTTCCCATACAGTTGGTTCTCTTTTGAAGCAACCTAGGTGCCCATCAGTTAATGAATGGATCAAAAAACTGTGGTACATTTACACAATGGAATTCTACGCAGCAGAAAGAAAGAAGGAGCTCCTACCCTTTGCGATAGCATGGAAGGAATTGGAGAGTATCATGCTAAGCGAAATAAGCCAGGCAGTGAAAGACAAATACCATATGATCTCACCTTTAACAGGAACCTAATCAACAAAACAAACAAACAAGCATAATATAAACAAAGACACTGAATTTGAGAACAGTCTGACAGTGTCCAAAGTGGGAGGGGAGGGAATTTCGGGGGAAAAGGGGAACGGTTTGGAGCAACAAGTATAAAGGACTCATGGACAAAAACTATGGGGGGTGGAAATGGGAGGAAGGTGGGGAGGGCTGGGGTGGTGGGCTGGGGCGGGGTAAAAGACAGAAAACTGTACAATATCAACAATTTAAAAATACTGATTAAAAAATTAAAAAAAAACAATTAGAGTTGAAATTATGATCTGATTTATTAAGATAACCCCTTACATTTTTAACCAATTAGTTTTCAGCTTAGCATTTTTGCTTTTTAAGCAATTTGGGTAAGTGAATTGTTTAAAATGGACCAGTTCTAGCAAAGTGAGGTAAAGTGCAACGTGTAAAAATGCTCCAGTCATTATTGATCTCCTTCTTACCCATCCTTAAAGTCTGTAAGCCTCAGTTTCTTCCTGTGTCGAATGGAAGTAATACCTACCTCCGAGGGTTTTTAAGGACTAAAAATTTAATATTTGTAAAATGCATATTAAGTGCTTGGCCCATACAAAGTACTCAGTAAATGCTGTTTTAGTTAATATTACCATCATTATAAGGAAATATCCAAGTCCTCAGGTTGGCTTGTGGAATTATTCTTCTGTGTCCCCATGGTACTCAGAAAAAAATCTTACCTGTCATTTATACGGAAATCATTGGTTTACGTGTCAGTCTCCTCATTTAAACTATGAACCTTTCACAACACAGTGTGGGTCTTATTTATTTTTCAATCTCCAACCCCTGACTCTTTCCCTGGCACATGGTAGGTGTATATTGAATAGTTTTCAAATTAGGAAAAACATTTCATTCAAAACATAAAGTCTGACTCAAAAAATGTTATTTGATATATAATGTCACTGTAAGATCCGTTGAGGTTACAGAGTGGAGAGAAAAAGCACAGTCTTGTATTGCTTTTTCTGTTCCTGGTGTCTGATGTATCACATGTACTAGTTTCTAAAAATGCTACAAATTGGGAAATGCTGACTCCTGGGAACCGGACTGGTGCAAAATATTTTCCTTTAGAGTACTTTATGGAAAAAGATCTTGAGATTGTTATCACCAAGGTACATTATTAATGACACAAAACATACACACTTTGAAAAGCTGACACCTTTCCCAAGTACAGTGTTTTACTTTCAAATTATTCTTGTGCAATTTGCTCAAAATGGTAGGCAATTCTTACTGGATACATTTGTTCTCTGAAATCCTAAATAGTGTGGGCTATAGTGTTCAATCAAAGTTCAATGGCAGATGGAGGGAAAAAACTAACTTGGGCATCCACCTCCAGTCTGTGTGTTAAAATCTGCTCTACACACATACACACACATACACATTGTATTTAAATTCTCACATTCCTCTATGTTAACATAGTGAATTCTCAGACAGTGCTTACTCTGTGTTTCTGCATGCATTAGCTTACCCAAAGCACTCTCAACCTTATGCAGCATTATCATCCCCATTTTATAGATTAGGAAATCATGGTTCAGAGAGGTTAGTGAAGTGATCAAGGTTCTTCACATAGAAACTCACAGGCCCAGGATTCCAACTCAATGTTTATGATTCAAAAACCCATATACTCCTTTCTCTATAGCTTGCAAAAATATGATATCGGATGAAAAGAAAATACCAGATTATCTGTGCTCCATGCATAATCCAACTACAATAGGAATCATTTGAGATTTGGTCTATTTTTTTTTTTGTCCTTATTATGGCCTAAAATGGGTAAATTTACTCAATGAAATTTTATTGTTGTTGTTGTTTTTACTGGGAAATATACATTTCCAGCCTCTTTAAACAAAACTGATTTCCCATAGGGTATTGATTTTTGAATGCGGAGGATGAGTTCTACTCCTTCATGGATAATTTAAATCCTTTCTTTTAGTAGCCAACCACCATCACAGGTCCAAGATAACCAGCAAATATTATTGTTCAGTCTCTTTGAGTTAATTGTTTGATAGATACCTAATTGTTAAGCTTGATACCTAAAAACTCTGTATATCTATACTGTAGATTTTTAAAAACATTTTATTTATTTATTTCTAGAGAGAGGGGAAAGGAGGGAGAAAGAGAGGGAGAAAAATATCAATGTGTGGTTGCCTCTAGAATGCCCCCTACTGGGGACCTGGCCTACAACCCAGGCATGTGCCCTGACTGGGAATCCTACCAGTGACCCTTTGTTTCCCAGGCGGTAGCTCAATCCACTGAGCCCCACAAGCCAGGGCTATATGGTAGTTTTTAAGATAGCAAATCCATTTTTGGACACTTAACGCATGTGGTTTTGCTGTCGACACTCATCACATGGAGAAGGGCCAGTTTTTACTTCTGTCACTGCTGTGCACAGCACAGATTCTTTTTGCTGGAAGCCTTTGGAGGTCACCAGCAGTCTTCTTACTCTTCCACTGTCCAGGGCTGCATTTAAGTGCATGGTATTACTGCGCTTCTCCTAAGTGAGCTTACTTCCTTTTCTCAGTGTGAACTACTCTAGAATGTCTCATTCATATGCAGAAAAGAAAAGGAAAGGAAAGCATATCACCTGAACAACAACAAAACCCTGCTACTACTTATTTGCATACAAAACGTAGATTTACACGAACTATCAAAATTCTCTGTGGTAACCTTCCACCAAGGAGGAAAAACAATATCCACATTTACTTATACAGAGCACTTTACAATCAGGTGAGTCTCTTGCAGATGTTTCTATTTATTCTTTTAGAAGTGTTGGAATGAAATTGATCTCAGTAGTAGTATTTATGACAAACACCTTAAACTCTTCTTTTCTATATTTACTTTTTGAGAATAAAAGAAAAAGTAAAATTCTTAACCAGAAGCCTACATATCTCCAACACCTGTCCTTACACAACGCCTTCGGGTTATTTTCAAGCACAGGCACACTCTTGCTAGGTTTTGAGCTTCACATACCAGGCTTGTGTTAAGCGGGTGGTTCGCCTGGAAATCTTGGCTTCAGATGGATCTAAAAACGGTGGGTCACAGAGGTGAACAAAAAAATGAAGGTCTGTAATTATGGCGGCCTATTTTAAAAATAATTTGGAAAACAGAGACAAAATTATTTTCGCAAGTGGTGTTTTTAAAATTTCTTTTAACGGAAGAAATCCTCCAAACAGCAAAAAGGGCAACTCAGGACCTTTAGTTAACTCTATCAGTCTATAGTTACCATCATTCAGACACGCGGGTGGGGTGGGGCAAGGTTTGCAGTGAATGGAGTTCTCCTTTCAGGACTCGCGCTATGAAGCTTGGCTCAGTTCCATTCTTTTTCTTCTTCTTCTTCTTCTTTTTTTTTTTAACCCAAGCAAATTTTTAAAATTCAAATACGGAGAGAAGGAAAAGGAAGCAAAAAACGATCCGCGACAGAGACGGTGGTTTAGAACTAACCAAGGTTCCTCTAGCTCCTCCAGGCTCCCCTTCCACATCCTCCAAGTGTCCCCGCCCCCGCCGTCTCCCGGCCCCTGGTGCAGATGCTGCTGTGATGCGGTCTGAAGACTCAGCAACAGGAGACATGCCCGTCTTGCCGTCCCTCTCCGACCCGCTTTCTCGGAGGGTTTGGAGAGGGCTGGCGAAAGCTGCGGCCGGGGAGGCGACAAGGAGAACCCTCCCTTCCAAGGAGACGGAAAAACGTGCTCAGGAGTTCATTCACCGAAAGCGCAGAGCAGCGCTGGCTGCCGGCCACCCTGGAGGTAGCGCGGCACTAGATGGGTTTGCATTTGTTTTTGCATCTTCATCCCTCTCCTCCAAGCTGTCCCCTGCGAGCGCTCTCGTCCACTCCTCCCCTTCACCGTGGGGACCCCAACCCTGTGGGGACCCCAACCCTCGGCTCGCGGAGCGGTTAGGGCTCAGTGCCCCACAGTTTGGAGACCTGGCTCGCAGCTGGGCGCCAGCGTCCCCGCCTGGCCTGGCCCTCACCTCCAGAGAGCACTACCGGCCGCCGCCGCCGCCTGTAGCCCACCCAGGGCGTCCACTTCCCAGCGGTGCAGCCTGCTTCCAAACCCGCTGGAAGACTGAAACTTGATCTGGGAGATGCGGGCTTCTGAGCCCAACCAAAGGACAAGGAAGGACCCCGGCACCTCCCAGGAAGGGCGGCTACCCTCCGGGCGAGCGGGAGGGCGCGCTTCTGCCAGTGCCTTCACTTCCATGCCCTGAGGCGGCAAGGTGGGACAGGGTGCGGCTTCCTTACGCCTCCGAGGTGCACTCCCTGATCCTCCCCATCCTCCGTCCCTCTGCCAGTCTGAGCCCCTTACCTCGAAAAGCAGAGGGATTTCCCTACGGGCCAGATATTCCTTGGCATCGCTGGGGTTCATGGCTGTGCCGCGCGTGCCTTGGGCGCCCGCGGGGAGGCTTCCGGGCTGCGGCTACCTGGGCTGGGGCTGGCGGGCTCCGCGCTGAGGGTGGCGGGGTTTGCGCCGAGCAAGGTGCAGCCGCCCTTCTCACACGCAAACACGCGTGCAGCCCTGCCCTTCCAGGCCGGGGCCCCCTCCGCCTCTCCGCGGTAGCTGTGGTCGCTGCGCTTCCTCCGCCCCCGCCTCGGTTCTGGCCCCGCACCCCGGCTGCGGGCTTGGAGTAGCGGTTTCCCGGACTTGCAGGCAGCGCGGCTGCCAGGGGAGGGGCGGAAGGAGTGGAGGAGGGAGGACAGAGTGGCGGACGCGCGGCAGCAGCCCGCCTGCCTCTCCCGCTTAGCACGCGGAGCTCTGCGCCTTCCGGAGCCCAGTCTGCGGCTGCGGTCAGCCGGGCGGGCGCGGGGTGCGGGGTGGGCACCGGCGCACGCTACGGGCTCCCAGTCACACCCCTCCAGGCTGTCCCGGGGACACAGCAGCCTGGGACCAGGTGACCAAAGGAACAGAGTCCTGGGCTCTAGGAACCTGCGACCTTTTCTCCGTACCTTCGTCTCCACGCACACCTCCGCACATCCCACCCACACCCCCATTTACTCATGCGTCCCTAAAGAACTCCCAGGAAGAAACCTAATTGTCCCATAATTTACTATTTATTCCTACGATCACGATCTTTCATAATAGGAAGCGAGAATAAGGAGGAAATCGAGGTGTGGAATCCATATCCTTAAGATAAGTTTTAGATCTTGAGTATTTCTATCCTTCAGGAAAGTTTTGCTGGCTGGTTTCGAATTTTTTTTACCCGTTGGTGTCACAAATCCTTACAGATTTCAGTATCAGACCTTAGAGTAGCCTGAAATCTTCATTAACAGTAAATTATCTCCATAGAGAAAGTAGAGGATAAAAGTGAGTTGATGGTGGAGAGCCAGAGACCCCTGAAATTGGAAATGTGACTAGTAGGTGGGCTGGGTGGCCTCATTAATTAGGTCTGAGCAGTGGGCCATCAGAGCACCCCAGGGTAAGTACCGGTGGGAGCATTAAGGCAGTAATGTAGGTAAAGCAACTTCTTATTGCACACTATTATCAGGGTGTAGCCATCTTCCCCCTACCTCCCAAGATGGCTCATTCCCTTCATTAAGATACCTTTTCATTGACTGTTTGAAAGATGGTCCATGCCACCCTGAGAATATGGTCTTTATCTGTGAGCAATGCCTGACTGTGTGGGAGGGTGGGACTGTGTGGGAGGGTGGGACTGTGTGGGAGGGTGAAAAGGAGGCTCTGATGGGAACGGACATCTGGGGTCTGGCCAGAGGGAGAAGCAAGACTGCAACCGTTTCTAAAAATCCGTGTCTGGATGTCCATTTCAAGTTCACTTTGCAGATCTTTTCTTGGTTCTATTTCTCCTCGTGCAAACATCTGCTTCTCAAGCCTCCACTATAGCTGTGGTTTTGTTTTACCCAAGGGAGGAAAATCAAGAATTAATTGAGTTTTGTAAAGGAAATGAGATTTTTCTGAGCACTTGTGAAACCATGTGGCATGTGATAGCCTTAAATGAAGCAGGTGCTCCAGTTCCAGGGAAATGGGTCCCCGCCCTCAGAATACACCACAGCACTTACAGTCCCAACTTCCATTTCTTTGTTTATGGTAAGTAGTGAAAGCATTGTCTCTTCCCTGTGCAGCTGTACTTGAAAAGTACCAGTGTTTGTGGCATGAAGGCTTACTTTGTGAACAGGCACAGCTGACGTGCAGCACTTAAGGCTGAAGAGGCCACTTTCTGCAGGACCTTTCAAGGTTATCCTTTACAGAAAAGAACCTGGTAGAGCTCAGCTCACCTCCTGCCTGTTGGGGAGGAACGTATTCTGAGTGGATGTGTGATTCTAAATGCACGTTAGTGTAGTCAAGCAAGAACAGTAACTTGCTTGTACAAAGAAAGTAGATAAGAAAGACTGCATTGCACTAAATATTCCAGATAGCCTGAAAAACATAGTGACTGGAGACATGGCAGGTTTTCAGGTAGCCTTATGTACTGACAGTCAGTACTTTTTGGTGTGTTTCAGATGTACAAAAGAGGCAAGATATTCCTAATTACTTTTGCAAAGGGAGTGGTGGCCTGGTAGAGAAAGGATACATGATGCTCCCAAGAGAGGAAAGAGAAAGGACAAGGAACAACAAATATACCCTTGCCATGGGAAAGCTGGCCCATTATTCCCTGATATAAATTTCTAAGGATGCGTGTGTAGAGGGTTCATGGCCCTTTGGCCTTCGTTTACTTGGGGATGCATTCCTGCAAGTGCTAACCAATCAAGATGATTGCTTCATGTCTGGTGTGTCCACATAGAATCTCTTCTGCTCCCGTGATGGGAGAGTGTGTGGGTTCTGAGATACAGCAGTGAGTAAGACAGACATGATCCCTGCTGTCAAGGAACTTCTGTTCTATTGGAGAGTACATGTGACAAGTGCAGATGGACAATGAGCAAACAAAAATGCATAATCAACACCAGAGAGAGATAAGTGAAAGGCAAATAAACAATTAAAAATACCCCCAAGAGATAAGAACATATCAGATAGTGATTAATCTAATGATGAAAATCAAGCAGACTTAAATGTTGATGTGAAGCAGAGAGGCAGGGTTCAGGTTTGCTGAAAGTGGCAGAGGAAGTGGGAATGGGGATAACCATTGGGGCTTTCCAAAGGTCCAGACATCCTTGAGAAGGAGGCTCTCAGTGGGAATGTTTCTCTTGATGACTCCTAAAGAGGACTCACTGCTGACATAGAAGCTATGTCTGTCTCAGCAAAGGGCTTAACTTGCTCTGTCCCAATTAATCAAGTGTCTATGGGTAAGGATCATGCTCCATCCACACAAAGAAGGCTCAAGGGCTCTATACCCAGGGCAGCACTTCCCAAACCCCACAGATGGCTGGAGCCTATGCTTAGACCCTCATCCACTCCTAACAGGTATTTATGCTATCTGTAATTTAACTGGGGCCAGTTTAGCTATAGGAACTTTTAGCAAGAGTGCAAATGTTTCTCACGTTGCAATTCCTTCCCCCAGGAGAGGAGCCCAGTGGGATGAGGTGTGGGTACTGGTGCAGTTGATGGTGATGATGTGATGACAGGTTGGGCCGTTACACAAGGTAAAAATACATTGAGTGTTTGTTGTGAGTTAAGCACTGTGATAAGCACTTTATAAAGTACATTACATATTTACATACTCATGTCATATTTAATTCTTAATCAGTCTGTAAGATATGTATCATTCTCATTATATAAATTAAATAACTCAGACTCAGAGAGTCTCATTTCAAGGTAACACTAATAGTGTCAGCCCGCCTGGAAAACCCTACGCATCCTCCTCTCTTGAAACACATCATCATCATAATGTGTTTCAAGTTTACAAAGTCCTGTAAGAACATTATCTGTGTACCTTTCAGTGTTTTCTAAGGGTCCTTCTATTCTTCCTTTTCTGTTTCCTTCTTTTTTTCAACAGATGTCATTTTGTGTTTGGGTTGTGTGTGTTATTTAAAACACAAGTGCAATAAACCATGTATAAGAAGACGTTTATCTCAGTAGGTTTTCTAACTTTTCAAGATCTTTTTCTGTTTGAAAGTTTTTGCTTGGTTCAGAGGATGAATAGACAACACAACGTTCCTGTTTATTGAATTCTTGAGAGTTGATTTTTTTCATTCAGCACAAAAACCCAATATCACCCTCCTAATTATTCTATTTCTGTCACCAATTGACAACCTACATATGAGGGGGCTCCACCCGCAGAGCCCCACCTGTCCACCACGGATGAGAATAAAACTACCAAGACATGATCTGCTTGGGGAAGAGAGGTGGCTGATCTTTCAAAGGAGAAAGGCCAAGAACCCCTTCCTCAATGGCTTTTATTAGGTCTGTTTTACACCGGAATACAGGTAAAGCTCATCAATCATTGTCAGGTGGCAAGGATCAAACGATAAATAACACTTCAAAGAACTCTGAGGTCTTAATCTGAGTCAGGGTCTGTCAGCTAAGGACTATAAAACTTTGGGAGACAAACTCATTTCCTGCTCAGGACCCTTATTTAAATGAGAGCACTCTTAGCAAAGCAGGTTTCACAGGACTTTACGAATTCTTTTTTATGCCCTATCACCCAGGGAGCCCACCCTATCCAGAACAGCACTGCACCGCCCTTCGTCATTGTTTCAGGCTTAAGTGGAGCAGAGCCAAGAAGCCAATAGATAAGGAAACTTCTCTCAGACGGATTGAGGACTCAGGTTGTGTCAGGATAGCGGGGTGGGGGCGGGGAAGCAAGGGTCCATCACCCCCTTTTGCTGTGGTCCTCCAAGTCCTTTCTTGAGGGCCTTCCGTGTGATTGTGCCTGTCTTAGGTGACCCCTCCCTTGAGGGAATCTTACCTGTCATTGGCTAACTGACCAAGCATTGGGGGCCAGTTATGGATGAAGCAGAAGCAGTGCTCCTGCCAGGGAGATAAGCTTTGTCTCCTTAGTGGCTTACAGTCCAAACGTCGCTCACTCAGCCTTAATCATGGGGGGTTACAACTCCTGAAACCAGGCAGGGCAGTTCCCAACACCTACATATCCTGCATATCCTGGGCAGTTTGTAAATATTTTACCCAGAAGAAAACTAAACATGTAAGACCTTCCATAGGTATATATATTGTCCTGATAAATATGTCCCTTGTTCACATGTATTCTTTTTAGAAGGTCTTTCTGAGGCATTTATTCTCTGTCAGTGTGGAGTGCATACACTGGTCTGTGAAATCCGGGGGAAACAGAGGCTGAAATAATGGTGTGTAACACAGCTCTTTAGCCAGAGCAGAGTTCCCCTATGCTCCGTTGCCCCACGCTGGCTGAGTGGCTGAGCCAGACACTTGGATTCTGGATATCAAATACCTCTAGGAATTCTTGAGTTAGATGGAGTTAGAGGTAAAAGATTTTAAACTCTCTCCTAATGTCTGAAAGCATTAGGAAAATTTCCAAGTATGTAATAATATATGCTAATAATAGCTAAAATTTGGAAAATACCATTTATTTATTCATCTATTCATTAATTAGTGCATTCATTAATCTAACAATTACAAAATAATGTTTTAGGTCTTGGGCCTGTGTCTGGAGTCGGGAATACAAACCACAAGACTCAGGGGGTTGACTGTCTAGTAGGAATTGATGGACTTGTAATAACTAAGTACAGATAAATATAATAAGGTTTTAGTAATATGATGGAAGCAGATAATGTAGAGGAAATTTGTTATGAGGGGACACAATGGTACGTGACTCATATAAATACATGTATGGTAAAAAACATTTAGAAAGTTTTGAAAATAGATTTTTTTCAATGTTTCTTCAGTGCCCTCCAAAAAATTATTCAGTTGTTAGCTGTTCTCCCTTCCAGTTCCCACCCTCACACCCCAGATACATGGCTTTTGAGAAACATTGTCACACATACAATCACACACATTTCCATGCTCTACATTAGATATCCCCAACCCTAGCCTCCTGCTGTGCTGAACTGTGCTGTACAGCAGGAGATGAGTGGTGGGAGATGAGCAGAGCTTCATCTGTATTTACAGCCACTCCCCATCACTTGCATTACTGCCTGAGCTCCACCTCCTGTCAGACCAGTGGCAGCATTAGATTAGACCCTACTGTGAACTGCACTTGTGCAGCATGTAGGTTGTGCCCTCCTTATGGGAGTCTAATGCCTGATGACCTGAGGTGCAACTGAGGCGGTGATGCCAGCACTGGGGAGCGGTTGCAAATACAGATCATCATTAGCAGAGAGGTTTGACCGCACAGAGACTATAATAAATCAGCTGCTTACAGACTCATTTCAAAACCCTATCAGTGAGTGGCAAGTGACAATAAAGCTGCATCTGGTAGCAGACTTTCTAGTGGCAAGTGAGTGATGTACTTCAATTGTACAGCTAGTTCAATATATTTAGGCTTTAAGTCAGAATCCAACACTTATTTTAGTCCACATGTGGCCTGCCCATTATTTTATTTACCACTTATCTACGCGCATCTTTCCCACACAACACACTTTTCTCAATTAGTTTTGGCATGCCCACATGCTAACTGTAGCCAAAACGAGTGAAAAACAAACATCACTGGCTCCCACTCATTCTGCATTATGGTGAGTTGTATAATATGCTTGAATCATCCTGAAACCACCCCCCATCCCACCCTGGTCCATGGAAAAATTGCCTTCCAGTCCCTGGTTCCAAAAAGCTTGTGGACCACGGCTCTATATAGCCACTTTTTAAAGTGGCTTTGTGAGAATTCACTGAGAAGCTTTGACGAAGCTTTGAGAAGCTATGGCTGCACATTCTGGTTGCTTCCAGTATTATGCCACTGTAAGCAATTCTGCTATGAAGAACTCTGCATATTTTTTTTTTACATTTTGCATTATTATTCAGAAAAATTTCCAAAAGTAGGTTACTGAATACAATGGAAAATGCATCTTATGGTTCTTGATTTATTTATCAATATTCCAGAAGAGTCTAATCCATTAATAGTGCCACAAGCAAAATTTTGAGTGGTTGAGAGTTTCAGTTTTACTACACTCTTACTAGTAAGGAATTACATTCTTTATTCTTACTTTTACCTTACTAAATTAAAATTACATATTAAAAAATTCCATCATATCTTAGTTCTTATCTACCTTGCCAAGTCCTATCTTCTGTCATTTCCCTTCTAACTGGCATCCTTTCCTTTATCTTTTTTCTTCCATTATGTATTCTTATGCTGTTCTCCCATGATCATGCCTTTGTTTATGAGTCTCTTATAGCAGTTGTCATATTGTGCCTTACGGTATAGTCATCAGCTCGTTTTAGTAGGGTTTTATCTCTGTTGGCCACAGTACCCAGTGCAGTGACTTACACGTTGCGAGGCCTAATGTATGAAGCACTTTGCCACATTGTCTCATTTAATTCACACAATAACTTGAACTTGAAATTATTTTCCACTTTTAGATAAGGAGAAAATGAAACTTAGTCACAGATCACACCAGGAATAACTAACTGAAATATATACACAAAAATCAGACTACATTAAGAGTAAGAGCTTCTGTTTCTCAAAAGGTATACCATAAAGGAAATGAAAAGGCACTCTATTGAGTGAGTAGTGGGAAGTATTCACCATCTGTATATCCAATAAAGGACTTGAATATATAAACAACTCCCACAAGCCAATAAGAAAAAGACACCCTAATAGAAAAACTGGCAAAGGATTAAGCAAACATTTCACAAACTCAAAAGGCCAATAAATATGTAAAAGGTAATAATTTCACTAATTATCATGAAAATGTAAAATAAACAATGTGATACCACAATACTAAAATGATTAATTAATCTGAAAACAAAAACAGTAAATACCAATGTTAATGAAGCTGTGGAATAATGAGAACTCATTATTATGAGTTCTCATTATATACTGCTGGGGAAATGTAAATTTGCATAAACACTTTGACAAACTGGAAATCACTATTAAAGATGAACATACATATTTTTGTATTCACCAAAAGATATATCTTAGAATCTTTATAGAAGCACTATTCTATTCTAAATGGCCCCAATCTAAAAACTTCAATATTCATAAGCCATGACACCATTAAAGTCCTAGAGGAGAACATAGGCAGGGAAATCTCAGATATTTCATGCAGCAACATTTTTACTGATATGTCCCCTAGAGCAAGGGACATAAAGGAAAGAATAAACAAACGGGATCTCATCAAAATAAAAAGCTTCTGCATGCTAAAGAAAACAGTATTAAAATAAAAAGAGAACCAACTGTATGGGAAAACATATTTGCCAACGATACCTCGGACAAGGGTTTGATCTCCAAAATATATAAAGAACTTACATGACTCCACTCTAAGAAGGCAATCAACCCAATTAAAAAATGGGCAAAGGACTTGAACAGACATTTCTCGAAGGAGGACATACAAAGGATCCAGAGACACATGAGAAGATGCTCAGTATTGCTAGCTATCAGAGAGATGCAAATTAAAACCACAATGAGATAGCACCTCACACCGGTCAGAATGGCCATCATAAACAAAGCAACAAACAAGTGTTGGAGAGGTTGTGGAGAAAAGGGGACCCTAGTGCACTGCTGGTGGGAGTGCACACTGGTACAACCAGTATGGAAAACAGTATGGAATTTTCTAAGAAAACTAAAAATGGATATACCTTTTGACCCAGCAATTCCACTGCTAGGACTATATCCTAAGAACCCTGAAACACCAATCCAAAAGAACCTATGCACCCCAATGTTCACAGCAGCACAATTTACAATAGCCAAGTGTTGGAAGCAACCTAGGTGTCCATCAGTAAATGAATGGATCCAAAAACTATGGTACATTTACACAACGGAATTCTATGCAGCAGAAAGAAACAAGGAGCTCCTACCCTTTGCGACAGCATGGATGGAACTGGAAAGCATTATGCTAAGCGAAATCAGCCAGGCAGTGAAAGACAAATACCATATGATCTCACCTTTAACCGGAATCTAATCAACAAAACAAACAAACAAGCATAATATAACCAAAGACATTGAAATTGAGAACAGGCTGACAATGACCAGAGGAGAGAGGGGAGGGAATTTCAGGGGGAGAAGGGGAAGGGTTTATAGGAACAAGTGTAAAGGACACATGGACAGAAAACAGGGGGGGTGGAAATGGGAGGGAGGTGGGGAGGGCTGGAGGGGGTGGACTGGGATGGGAGTAAAATACAGAAAACTGTACATTAGCAACAATTAAAATAAAATTAAAAAAATAAAAATAATATTCACCAACAGTAGAACACATGAATTGTGTGATGTTCATAAAACAAAACCCTGTAAGCAAGGAGAATTAACGGTCTTCAGCTACATCTAACAATACGGATGGGTTTCACAAACACAATGTTGAAGAAGCACCAGACACAAAAGATATAAACTATATGACTTTATTTACATAAAGCACAAAAACAGGCAAAACAAACCTATGCTGTTAGAAATCGAGAAAGTGGTTTACCCACAGGGGAGTGAATTGACAGGGAGAGAGCTCAAGGAGGGTTTTGGAGATCATGCTCATGTTCTGTTCCTTGACTTGGGAGCAGGTTACACAGGTAATCCCATCTTGTGAAAACTCATTCAGCTGTACAAATAGGATGTGCAATTTCTGTATGTTATACTTCAATAAAGAGATATATTAAACAGTAAAAGATGGTGAAATATAGGATTTAAACCCAAAACTCATCTCATTCTTAAATTCCATGTCCTAATGGGAAAAAATACAGTGAAAACATTGAAAAATAAAAAAAATAAATAAATTCCATGTCCTCTTTCTTGCTACTTTATCATTTAATAAACAGATCAGAAGTGAATTTGCGATCAATGGCCCTTTGTTTGTGCCTTTATTATTGCACTTAGAATCAAACTGCTGCTCGAAACTCAGTGTTGCTTGCTTTTATGTAATAATTCATTTACAGCTTGGTCTCTCTTACTGTGAGGTTGTGAGCGCCTCATAAGCAGGGACTATGTCCTAGAAATCTTTGTTTTCCCAGTGCTTGGGAAAATCTTGGCCTGAAATAGATACACATGAATGCAGGAAAGATCTATAACTGTACCTATAGAGTACTTAGGACTTAGCTAAAGAAGTTTAAAAAGTTAACCTGAAGGAAAAAGTAAACTTTCTAACATTTTACAAAACAAACACATTGAGGTGTTTTAAAAATTATACCATGATGACTTGAAAGAGTTAATGCCTTTTATAAGGATTTCTGATTTACCATGTGGGAGTATCTTTAGGTGCTGAGAGAATCTAGTTCAAGCAATGCCTTGTGATGTCTAGAAATATAATGGTTTATATATACAGGGTTAGGCTACACAAATTACAACGAGCCCTGGCACATGTAGCTCGGTTAATTAGAGCATCAGCCATAAGCCAAAAGGTCGTGGATTTGATTCCTGGTCAGGGCACATGCCTAGGTTGCAGGTTCGGTCCCCAGGTTGGGGCATGTAAGAGAGGCAATAGATCAATGTTTCTTTCTCACATTGGTGTTTCTCTCCTTCTTTTTCTCCCCTCCTTCCCTTGACTCTAAAATCAATAAGCAGCCCTGACTTGTGTGACTCGGTTGGGAAGGTGCTGATTCTATTCCTGGTCAGAACACATGCCTGGGTTGCGGGTTTGTTTCCTGGTCATGGTGCATGTGAAAGGCAACCAATTGATGTCTCTACCTCACGTTGATGTTTCTCTTCCTCTTTCTCTCTACCTTCCCCTCTTTCTAAAAATAAATAAATAAAATCTGAAATCAATAAGCATGCCCTTGGTGAGAATAAAAAAGATTACAATGAAAACAGTATTTTATGATGATTCATTTAGTCAGTTATTGCTTGAGTATTAACTATGTGCCACTGCTGTAAAGCACAGCTGGGCTGTAAGGCACAGAGGTAAATAAAACACTTGCATGGAACATACAGGGAGGGGCAAAAGTAGGTTTACAGTTGTTCATTTGGAAAATAAAACAACAATTAATAAGTGATAATACAAGAATAAACTCTGTGTTTTGCATACTCACAACTAAACCTACTTTTGCCCCACCCTGTATATATAGGAGAAGGAAAAATAAACAATATATCACAATTAAGTATATTATATATTAGAAAGTGATAAATGCCCTAAAAAAAAATAGAGGAGAGGAAGGAGGGGCAGAAGCTGGTTACAGTTTTGAATAGAGTGGTGAGGGAAGGAGTACAGAGATTACATTCCAGCAAAGTTTTGCGGAGGTGGGGAGTTAGCTTGGGGAGTAGCCAGTTCAAATGTCCCAGGGAGGGTGCCTGGCATGTTCTGACAACAGCAAGAAGGCCCAGCTGGCTGGGAGCAGGGTGAAGGAGGAGAGGGGCAGGAGGAATGAGGCCAAATCACCTGGGACCTTGTAAACTGTGGCAAATTCTTGGGCTTTTACTCTGAACCCAACAGAAAATTAGTGAAAGATTTTGAGCCGACACTAACAGATCTGACTTACGTTGTGAAAGAACATCTATCTGATGATTTAGGAAGAAGTGAGAGAACAAAGGCAGCTGCAGGGAAAGCAGTTGGGCGGTCGTGTGATTCAGAGTGGTGAAGTCAGTAGGGGCAGTGAGAACTAGATTGTTAAGTGTACTTGGAAGATACAACAAACCCAGTTTCTGGACAGAGTGGAATGTGGTCTATGAGAGGGATAGAAAACATCAAGGATGACTTCATGTTTTTTGGTGGTAGGATAGTAGGTAACTATTAACCAATTGGCCACAAGCAGCTTCCTAACTGACAAAGACGGATACGCGGAAAACAACTCTCCTTTGCTCTGAGGGAGTCCAGCACTGGGTGGGTTCTCCCTACTACGTACTGACCACATTTCCCTTTGCATCCCACAGCCTTTGGCTCCTGGCAACCGTCTGAGCTCATGTGGCACAAGTTAACCTCTTGTACAAGTAGAAGAGAGGAATTTCCATTTCTTTCAGGAATATACTTGGAATTTAATGTTTTAGAATTTGCGTCCATTCATCTGAATAAACATTTTACCTACCAAAGGAAAATCTGTAATTCCATCAAATCTAGTCTTTATCACATCAGCATAACTTGGCTATAATAAATATAAATAAGGGAACAACAGGAACTCCAAGAAGCCTCTACATTTAAAGGCTAAAATACATACAGAAGCATTTTTATTCTGATTTAAATCAATATTTTGAAATCTGCTTTGAAATAGAAGTTTTTTTAGTCCATTATAAGCCCCAGAGAAAAACAAGCAAATGACATCATTTATTTTTTTAAATTTGTCCTTGTAGAAAATAAGATATTTGAGTTTTTATTATTTTTTATCATTATTGGCAAATGGCAATTCTGTGAGCCTAAAGGCCTAATATTTCTAAATCACACATATGCATCAGAAACATTATAGTCTTTTGAGCATCTACATTGCTTATTTTTGTGTTTTTACTGTGTCTCACAAACTATTAGCAATACATGCATTAATCAGTTTAGGATGATTTATTTTACATATAATCTCTCCACCCAAAGAATGAAACGTGTTGTTTCTTCACAGTCAGAAGGCATTTTTGTTCATGTGACAGAAATTTTAAAAACTTACAAGAACTCACCATCTGCTACTGTTATTTTTTTAAATCTGTTCCATTTAGCTATGTTTTCTCTATTAATTGTTTTTCTGGGATACAATCAATTAACAGTCACACTATTTTTCTAATTCAATTAAATCATAAGACTAAAAATCTAGAGGAGAGTACATGAGCAGTGATTAATTTAAAGAGGTCTCTTCCCTCAAATTAACATGGGAGATTGTGCAAAGGGAAACTAATATTAAAGCATTTCACCAATCGCATCACTCTTCTGTGCAAAAGTGTTAGTAGTTAGCATTTTGTGCATTGTCCAGTATGGTACCCACTGTCCAATGTGATTATTTAAATTGTACACAATAATTATTTAATAATAACTTTAATACAATAAAATTAAGACTTCAGTTTTTCAGTTAAATTAGTCACATTACAAGTACTAAATAGCTATCTGTGTCCAATGGCCACAGTATTCAATAGTGCAGATACAAATAATTCTATAATCACATAAAGGTCTATTGAAAAGTGCTGGTCTAGAGAGTAAATTGCAAATTTTTTTTTAGCACAGCTCTTCAAGCCCTTCATAATTTCATTCCTGTTTCCATTACTCGGTATATCTTATATTATAATACCGAGCACATGGAATCCATGCATTTTACAGTTTTTTTAAATTTCTGAGCCCTCACTTATTTGATTCCCTCAGCTTAAAATTACTTTCCTCTGTTTTACACTTAGTGAAATAGTTCCATGTCTATAGGATCCACTTAAATGCACCTTCCTCAAAAAAGGCCACCTTTATTCAGCCCTGTAGGATTTAAGTATTTCTCTTCTCTGGGCTCTCTGGCATGTTCTTGTGTCTTTGACATACCTTGTACCTTATTTACGTTGGTTTGTTTCAACTATGTGTTCCATCCTCCAAAGTGTGCCTTCGTGATTGTGCCCTTGTGCAATTCACCAGTGTCGTGTACACAATAAATCCTCTAAAATGGTGATTTGAGTAATTTATAGATTTAAGTATTCTGTTTTATGAACATTTGCAGCCCCATTGTTTGATGTGTTTTGAATTTGTAAATTTATTTGCTCCATCATTCTTTAGGATTATTGTTTTCAAATCCCTTCTGTGTCGACTAGCTTAGATGGGGAATGAGGTGTGGGGGGCACCAAATGCATCAAGTGGTAGATGCATGTTCCTCTTTTCATGACTGTGATTCAGTGCCCGAGCAGTGCAGCTGCCTTAGCCATTATCCCTCATGCCTGTGACCAGAAAACACAATGAAATTTTAATTGAATAAACACACAGAGTATCTGCTAAACTCTGATAGTTGGTGTAAGGTGATAGATACCTTTCCAGTCGGCTGCCTGTGGTCCCTGGTTTCGCAGAATCATAATCATCAGGACAGAAAAAGGTTGCTGTGACCTTGCTCAAGTCTTTCTGAAAAAACTGCTGGCCTTTGCTACACTTCTATTATTTAAAGCAAAACAATGTCCCTCATTAGTTAATCAATTATACTCTCAAATTTTAAACTCCTAATGGATTCCCAGAGGCCATTGCTCCTCTCATCTGCAGAAAATACAGCATAAGACCATAGCATATTTTTTCTAAGGAAATTTTAAAATTGTGTTTCTCTTGTTTTCTACAACATTCTTATTGTAATTTTCAGAAATTGAAAAATGTTATTTGTGAAGATTATTTCATGCTAATGAAATGTTGCAAGTCCCAATATTGGAACTACCCTTGCGAATGAGAAGAGGAACTGTTTGTATTTCTCTGCTATCCTGAGTATCCGCTTTCAAGAGGTGTTGACTTCATAGGGGCAGTCATCCTCATACCTCTGGGCTTGATAGCTACCATTCAATAGCAGTGGGAAGAAAAAGTGTCCTTATGCTCACCCAGAAGTCAGTATTCATTATATACTTTTAAATTTAGCGTAACTACCTTCAACCTCATCTATCTTATATCTACACCAGGTGACTTCTACATTTGTTTATCTCCAGGCTTGGCCTCTCTCCTGTGCTCCAGTTCTGCGGTGAAACTGGTTTGCTAGATACTCATTCCTCTATTCAGCTAACATTTGTTGGTCACACCTGATATGCTAAGCCCCATGCTAGTTTTTTAGGAAACAAAGACAAAGCCAGTGTGGCAAAATGCTTGCCATCTCCACAAAAGGAAAGGCTCCTAAACCTGAGACGACGATGCCACAAGGGACATTACAGAGCGGAAAGAACGGAAGCTGTGGGGTCAGTTTTCAGGCTTGTCTCTCTCTTACCCAGAGAGACTTGTGATGCCCACCCGTTTTTCAGCAGTCTGGACTCCAGTTTTCTCTTCTATAATAATGGGAATATTATTCTCTAAGCCATTGAGTTACTGCGAGGGTTAATTGAGCTGGTAAATGCAGAGTTGAAACTTAACCTAATTCTCTGCCTTCAAATTCGAGCTTGTTGTTTATTGAATTTCTTTATCATTTAAGATTCTGATTCTAATTATCGACTGCTCCTTCACCCACACTGTAAGCTCAAATTAAACTGGTCTGCTTACTGTTCATTGGAGACATTTGTCTGATGCCTCCTTGCCTTTGCTCAGGCTCTTCCTTCTGCCTGGAACGGCTCCCCAGTTCAGCATGTCTAAATTCTTTCTGCTTCAAGGCTCTGGATGAAATATAATCTTTATTGTAAAGCTTTCTTTGGTTTCTGCAGAGTGAAATAACCACTTCTTATGAGATCCTGTAGCATTTTGTTCAAACTCTTAAATTATAAATTATGTTTTTATCAGACAAGTTTCATGGAGTGCTAGAATGCATTGAAATATTGTAACTTCAGCAACAGGTTGGTTTTGAACTTGAGGAAAATAGGGTGGCATAATCTTACCTCTGAAATGAAAAGAAACTAAAGGAGTGTAGAATCGGTTTGCTCACCTTTCCCCATATCCAACCCTAGTTTACACACTATTCCCACTTCCCCACTGCTACTTAGTTCTCATTGTCTACAGAAAGCTGCTTATATATTTTACGGTAAATTAAAAACGGTGGTAATGAACAGGCATAAAAACTAGCTGATGTAGGTCTTTGTGAACAACTTGGAAGTGGGCATTTCATTTTTTATTTTTAAACTACAATTGACATAAAATTTATATTAGTTTTAGGGGTACAGTCTCATGATTATAGACATGTATGTAACTTATAAAGTGATCACCCCGTAAAGCCAGTACTCATCCGATAACATATACAGTTATTTCACTATTATTGACTAGATTTCTTATTCTATAACTACCAATGTGCCTTCTTAATCTGTTCACCCTTTTCACCCATCCTCCCACCCTACTCACCCCAATCTAGCAACTGTCCAAATGTCCTCTGTTTCTGTGAGTCCTTTCGAAATAGGCATTTTGAAGCTTTAGCTGTTACCCTGGTTCTTGGTAAATCTGAGTTTGTTGGCTTATTTTTCTTGAACCATCTCTCAAAACTCTTGAATGCTTGAAAAGACCACTCTTGAATGCTTGAAAAGATATGATTCTTTAAAGCTTCTGTTTTAATAATTAAAGAATGGATTTCACAGGTAATCTTAATTGCTTCATATGCCTTTAGACCCCCAACCAGTAAATATTTTAAAACTTCGCAAATAAGGAATATTTTCCACAGCAGCAATTTGGTACCTATTATAAAGTTTGATAATACCTAATGAATTAAAGTATTCATTGCCAAAGTAACCTCACTTTCTCGGTTTGTGCAAATATTAGAAAAGTTCATGGATCTCTGTTAAATGCCTAGGCTCTCTGACAAGTAAATACAGTTTGGTGGTGAATTATCCCCACCTCTGTGGCAGTCATCAAAGCCGGGCAGCCAGTGGAGGGTGCCGGGCCCAAACCAGTGGGTGGCCCTCTGCCACTTCACATGTCCGGTGATGCTGGCGATTGCGTCTTCCTTTGCAGGCGCGGCCGTCAGCTCCACTTCTTCATTTATTTGCATGTGTATAAAGTATGATGTCCAGTATGAATGTACATATGGATATGTATAGGTAAACATGGCTTTGATGAACTCTGGGAGCAGCTCTACCTTATTAATCCTAATTCACAGATATGCTTTCACACTCCATGCTGTGAAGCAATTGGGCCTTTTCTGTTTGCTTCCTTTTACAGTTTCTGCCTCGTTCATTGCTAGACATTTAAAAACGCTGTTCATTTAGCCTCTCTACACATTAAATTCCAAAATCTTGGTCATTTTATCTGCCTCCCTCAGTCAAGCTGCAGACTGCACAGCACACATACCTCCTCTTCTTTTTTTCTTGAGATTGTTATAGACTTTAAGTTCTCTACTTGCCAAGTTCTTTGGAATTTTTTATATCTGTTGATAGCAAAAGATTTTGGTATTGAATATCTCTGCTACATATTTTTCACATTCTTGGACATACTATTTTTCTTGTTTATCTGATCTCTTTATTTAACCAGAATTCTGACTTATTTTGGTCTATACAAAAGGCTTGTATTATTCAACTGACCCGTGGCTGTTGGCCTGCAGACTGTCCGTGAGAGAAATTTCAGTTTGAAATAGTTGATCCATGGTAATGCCAAGTACTGACGATATAATTGTATAAACCTGCATTCTATTTCAGCTCTATCCACATCCAGAAACGCCATCTTCACCCTCACCTCAGCTGTGCTGTGCGGCTCCCCGCCTTGGCACCCTCCTGGAAAAGAGGAGGTAGATCTAATGGGTGGGTCAACCGATGCCACTGGGGAGGGTGTTTTCCTCTTCTTAAGTGGCACTTACACCGTCTCACTAGTGGTTAGGAGAACAGACTCTGGCAATAATTTGTTGAGTACTTAATATAAGCTAAGAGCCCTTTATCTCTTCATGGCCCCTGGCTTCCCAGGACTGGAAGTTCGGGTGTGAACACAGGGAGAAGGAGTCTCACTTCTCTCCTGCGCCAGACTCCTTGATGGTAAACAGAATTCGACTTGACAATTACATAACCTCTCCACTGTTCCAGCTCCACATGGCAACATCAAAAGGATCCTAAGGAGACTGGGAAATCAATTCTACACTTGATTTTGAACTAAGTATAGAAAAGATTCCACCAGTGTCTTCATGGAATCAAGCAGGCTAGTACCTTAAAATATTCTGGAACCGGTAAGTTCACAGCTGACTTATCATCATTTCCCTTTATATGATTTGAACCATGACTCATCTGTTCCTCTGAAATTGTGGACACACTAGTGTATTTTTAACTTACTATGAGCCACTCTTCTAGAATAAAACAGCCGAAACACAATGTGCAATTGCCAAGGGGGAAATGGTGTACAAGGTCTTGAGTGCAGAACTATGTTCTGGATCTTTCAGGAGGGGCTGCCTTCCCAATCCAGGATAAACACAACTCCCAGAGTGAATCAATCCTTGGGGCTCCTAGAGCCCTTGGTTTCTGGACTGCCTCTCTTCTGGACCCTGTCTTATTCGCTTTGCAGCTGGTGTCTAAATCATGGTAGAATATGCATACATATTTGTTGAAACCATCCATCCAAGCATTCTTTCCTTTATTTAACAGATATTTATTAAGTACCTATTATGTACAAAAGCCTGTGCTAGGTTTTGGGGATGCAGCAGAGATCAAAACAGACAGATGCTTTGGTGTGTCAAGGGTGGGGGAAGTTGGATTATACATGAAAAATTACACAAATAATTCCAGCCTCAATATTCATAAGTGCTCTAAAGGCCTAGGAAGTCCTGATCAAACCCTGCTAATTAATTAGCAATATAACACTGACCATATTACTTAACCTCTCCAAGTTTCAGTTTTCTCATTTATAAAATAAGAGATGTATGAGTTAATGTCTAAAGTCTTTTTTTAGGCCTGAACTTTATGATTCTGTGCTTGCTTAGTGAAATATATGTTTTGCATAAAGAATAGTTGATTAAAATTATTCATTAAATAATACCAGTAACAATGGTCAGAAAATTTCATTTTATAAATTTTCAAGCTCTTTGTGACTATAATGGGAACTTCACCACACAGAAAGAAATAAAGTACAGAACCCACTAAATAAAAAAACAAAAAGATATTGACATTAAGAATTAAAGTAGAATAAATGAAATGTCTTGAACCTTAACTATCTTGGTGTCATTGTGGATGAGTAATGGGGCAGTGTGAGGTATTAACTGAAATCTTTTCTAGCTCTGGATCATTTCAAATAGTGCAGAGATTACAAAAGGGATAACATTTTTCTGAGAATAAAATTACTGAATTTGCCATGCTGTGTTTTAAAGGGACCGGTTCTTGGCAGTTCTGGTTTGTTCCCCCATGAAAGGGGAAAACTCAATTGATGACCTTTACCAGTGAGATACACAGAGGATGTGGAAGATTGGGAAAGCAGAATGTTTAGGGGTTATCCCCTTTTCCCCATGGAGGAAGAAGGGGAAGAGCTCACATGTTTTTCTTAGTTGAAGCTGAGGGAAGACAGCCCAAAAAATTCCATTGTAAAGTTCGTGGGGTGGCTGGTAGAAGAACAGACTAACATCTCAAAGCCTGGTGGTTTTCTGCTGACTTGTGGCTTGTTGAGCTGCCCTTGGGCTGTTAGAGTGAGGGACAGCATACTGGGAAGAGATGTGACTGTGGTAAGCCAGGTGGCCTGGGAGCAGGCACTTTCTCTGCAAGTTCGCTACTCCCAAGACGCACAGGACACACTTGGGAACAGATGGGACTGACCTGCGCCCCAGAGTGCCCATGCGATGGGGGTGGGGAAGAGGCAGGCTGGCTGGTTGGGGACTGCTGCAGCATGAGGCAAAGAGCCTCACATCAGGGCTGTAGTATGAGACTAAACAGAGATCCTCCCACTGGGCAGGACCAGTCTTGTAAGGTGTCGCTTGTGACTGAGGGGAGTTTTAGGATCTGAGTACTTTCCCAGTGGAGTCTGCTAAGTAGCCTCACTCACTCCATCCTGGGATAATGGATTGGCAGCCAGACCAGTGGTGATAACCACAGAAAGAGGACAACAACTTCACCACCACCAAGGGTGAATATGTTCATAAAAGGGAATTATGATTGCATCCAAGAAAGATGAAATCAATAATGTACACCTGGGCAATCAAGGAAGGAAACGTTTGTCTCTTTCCCTTGCCTGAGATGAGGCTTCGTTAGTCAGAGAGGACTGGCCCATGGCCATGCCAATAAGTTCCAGATCATGAATTATACCAGCAGTCTTCGGGTTCCAGAGGCCCAAAGTGGAGCAGCAGCTGAACAGGTGACCTCACCCAGGGACCAGAGGAAGCAGAGGACCTGAAGCCTGACAACTAACTCTTCCCCTGCACGTCCTCACCTAGGATCACTTAAGCTGCTGTGTTGAGAATAGAGGTGGGCAGCAGAGCCTGGAAGCAGGAGCCTACTGCAATATAGCAGGTGAGAAACGATGGTACTCAGACTGTGCAGCCCAATCATCTGGGGAACACAAAATGAAAACCACAGTGAGATTTCTCATTTGAAAACCTTCAATGAGCCACACCTGTTGGAATGGCTATTACCAAAAGGCAAGAAGAGATAACAAGTGTTGGCGAGGATGTGGAGAGCAGGGGACCTTTGCAGGGAATGTAAATGGGTATGGCTGCTGTGGCAAACAGTATGGAGGTTCCTAAAAAAATAAAAAATAGAACTACTATATGATTCAGAAATCCCACTTCTAGGTATATATTTGAAGGAAATGAAATCATTATCTCAAAGAGGAACCTGCACCCCCAAATTCATTGTAGCATTCTTCATAATAGACAATACATGGAAACAACCTAATTATTCATTGATAAGGAAATGGATAAAGGAAATGCATATTATATAGAATATTATTCAGTTATAGAACAGAAGGAAATCCTGCTTTATGAGAAAACACAGATGAAGCTTTAAGAACATTATGCTAAATGAAATGTCAGACAGCAAAAGACAAATATTGTATTATCTCATTTATACATGGAATCCAAAAATGCCGAACTCATAAAAACAGAGGGTACACTGGTGGTGGTTGGTGGGGGTAGGGGGCTGGGGAATTGTGGAAATGGGTGAAGGTGGTCAAATGATACAAACTTCCAGTTACAAGACCAGTAAGTTCTGGGGATGTAGTGTACATCATGGTGACTATAGTTGGCAATACTACACTGTATACTTGGAAGTTGCTCAGAGAGTGGATTTTAAATGTTCTTACCGCAAAATTAAAAAGTAATGGGAAGGATGGATGTGTTAACTAACCTGATTGTAGTAATAATCATTTTGCAATATAGACATGTATGAAGTCATTATGTTTTATACTTTTAATTTATATATTATATGTCAATTATATCTCAATAAAGTTGGAAGAAAAAAACTGAAGTCTTAACCAAAACTACTAGCAAGTTATTTATTTAACCACAAATTATGGTTGAATTTCTTGCTTTATATAATAAACATAATCATTATTTTTAAACTAATGTTATCTGTTAATATATTTGTGGTTTGATTTAGAAATTTTCTCAGAATGATTATTTTCTTCCTTATTTTGCTACTAACTCAGTGTTTTCATATGTGATGAGTAATGGCATATTCTGTTTCACATTAGGAAAAAGATCAAACATTTCTAACCTAAAAGTCCCATTTTCTTACCACATACCCTTGTCCTTTTCCTCCCACCCTTGCCTTCCTGCTTTAACCACCACCCCAAGCCTGCTCTAGGCCTCCTAGAACTGGATCGCACTATGTGGAATTTAGAGATCATTCCCCTGTAATGTTTCTGAATGTTGGGAAAGGCTTCTTATGCACACAGGGCAGTCTTTCAATTCCCTCTTGGCTGAGTAAGAATGGGCCTTGGGCCTGGAACAGTTACTTTTTCATCCAGAGGTAAAGAACCCTCACAGCCTGTTCTAGACATATCACCTTGTGCGGGAATGTCTTTCCCTGTGTCAGACTCAATGTGCACTCTTTGTTTCACTAAGCAAACATGTTATATGGCACCTGGCCAGGCTCCCAATACATCTGTCCCCTGTGGGAAAGGGACGAGAGCTTCCTGTGGCAGGACAGGAGGGGTTTGTGCAGGCCACTTGCTCTGCGTTGGCTGCTGAGAGGGATCCACCAGCTGTGGGAGACTGATGCTCACACTGGAGCTGATCTCTTCTCCATGTCGGAAAAGCGTTGTCATTCATCTAGTGCTTGATTGCACCATGTTTTCCTTGGCGATTCCGATGCCAACATGCAGTGGGCAGAAGTGCCTTGACCTCTACTCCTGACAATAGGTAACAGATGCTGCTTGTGCAACACCAACTCTTCAGTCAAATTACTGTTCATTTGTTTTATTTTATTTTTATTTCTGGAAACCAGTGGTAGGCTTGCACTTTGTGCCTGTGGGGAGGCACCTGAGTGAAGACATAGGACAGAAACAGAGAGGGCCCTGTATCACAGAAGCCTTGAAATTAAGGCATCAAGCCAAATTGCCATAACTCATTTAGGGTAAAGAGAAAGCCTCAAAAGTTACAAAAATTTTACTCTAATTTTCAAATATCAGAGGGAATGCCCACTTAAAGAAGTACTGCTAGATACAGTATCCTCATTGTACTGTAGCTACAACCATCCTTTTGAAATCCAAAAGACTAGGAACTATTGCCCTAGCCAGCAGGCCTCTACTGTAACTTGTACACACACTCTCCTAAAGTAAAAATAGTTCCCTAAGTGTCATACAAAGCAGAAAAAAAGAAAAAAGTTCACAATAAAATAACACATGGGGTAGAAACTAACTAGATAAAATTTTATTTCTAGATTAAAGCCATCCATTCATTTCTTCATTTTTAATTGACAAAAACATATAAATTTTTGCTCGAAAAGAGACAGTGTAGCTTACTAGTTAAGAGAGAGACTCCAGAATCTGACACTAGGGTTTGAATCCTGAGTTTGCTCTGTCTAGCAAGTTACTCAAGCTCTTTGGCAAATTACTCAGGCTCTCAGTGTCTTCATTTCTTCATCGAACACTGCGGATTGAATTAATAGTACCTTGGAGAGTTGTTGTATTTAGTAAGTTAATACATGTAAAGTGCTTGGGTCAGGTTCAATAAATGCTGGCTGTTATTAGTATTGTGAAATGGTTGCAATGAAACCATCGGCCATGCCAACACAGAAACAAAGTACATTTGTGGACTTTCTGTAAAGATTTATACTGTTTTCTCCTTAATTTAAGCTATTTTCAAATACATATAAAATAGAACATTCCCCCCCCCCCCCCAAACCGAGGAGAGCTCTGGGCACGCCCTGTGGAAGGAGAAGGAGAGAAGTCCAGGCTTCAAGGACAAGCAAGCTGAGAAGCACAAGTGACTAATAAGCCTGGCGGGGAGGCCCGATTTTGAGCTCATAAACTCATGGACTCAGGGATTTAAAACCTTCAAAAGCTATAGAAGTGAAAAGCAAAATGCTGCTTTTTCACCATCTATGCCAACATGCTATGTCATTGCCAAGGATTATTGCTGTTAATAGTCTTATTTTTCCACAGGAACTATAATATGGAAGCATATTTATTTGTATTTTATATATACAAAATAAAGTGTCTGTCTGTTTCTGTGTTACTGTATCATACAACAGTAACTGGAAGGTTCCACCATGTTTGAGAGGAATTCAATGAAGATGGTTTGACTTAAAATAGAGAGTGCATGACTGAGATGAAAGTCACTTTGGAGAGTGACACACTTTTGGGTCATTCCAAAGATGCAGGCAGTTGTCCTCTAAAGCAACAACGCAGGTGCAGGAAGCTTGTGTGCCACTAACTTGGGATGAAGTGCTAAGCAGATTAGAAGATCAAAAACAGAGAGACCGAACTGAGATTTTAGACATGCTTCTCAAGTGGAGACTCACACACGGTAGGCACTCCAAGTGGCAGGTGATTTCCGATGAAGTTCTTTGTCACATAAGATGTTTTGGCAGAATCCTTTAGCATGATTAGCAGCAGGGATTTATTTATTTATATTGGTTACTGAATTTCTCAGGCTACCCTGGGCAGGTTTGCTAATTCTATGTAGATCCTTTCCTCCCTCACATATTGTAATTTATGGTGCATACCACAAATATACGTGGATGAATGTCTACTTTGTGCAAGGCATTATAGTAAGTAAAGGGTTGGTTATAAGCAACACTTTCTTAATTTTTTTTATTCATTGATGTTAGAAAAAGAGGAAAGGAGCAAGAGAGAACATTCATTCATTCATTATTGTATGTGCTCCGACCAGGGATCAAACCTACAACCTTGGCATATGAGGATGACACTCTAACCAAATGAGCTACCAGGCCAGGGCTCATCCCTTTGTTCTTGATCTCACAGAATTCAAGTCAAATTAAGAAAAAATTTCCACTAATGGTCTGGAGGGTTAGTCAAGTATAACCCATTTGAACATGAAGCTCCTCACTTTGTAGGGAGGAAAGCATAGAGAGAGCACCATTAGATACCACGTTTAGGGTAAGTGGAGGCCATCTGGCTTCCTTGCCCAGGTGTCTGCATAACTAAGGGGAGCAGTGTTCCTATAGCCTTAGAGGGGCCTGATAACTAGTGTTCTCACAACCTTGAGACTGGGTTCGATAAACTGTTCCCATAACATAAAGTGGGCTTGCATGTGCAAAATTATGTTATGTTATGTTATGTTATGTTATGTTATGTTATGTTATGTTATGTAATGTTCTGGCAGTTTTCTGGCTTTATTTCCCTTTAGAACTTAAACAAGTAGGAGCTTCTCACTAGACAGACACGCAGCTTGCAGCGTGCATGACTTGCCCACCCGTGAATAAAGGCATGCCAAGCATCCCCATGGCTCTGTACATTTTCTTCCTTCTGCCAGAGGCAAGAGTGGTTCTTCCTGGCCTTGATTGGTTGCAACACACCATGGATACACTTTTAGAATAGATCTTTGTTCATTTTTTCAACACATATTTACTTAGTACAAATATTTGGTCTATAGACCATGGTAGGTCATTGTAAGTACTTTGGCTTTTACTCTGGGTGGGATGGAAGGGATTAGAGTTTTTTGAACAGAAGAGTGAGGTGACTTGATTTACATGTTAACGGGTTTACTATGGCTACTGTATGGAGAACACAGTCTAGAGGGCAAGGGCAGAGAAACCAGTTAGAAAGCCATTAAGCTATTATAATGATCGAGAGAGAGAGAAAGTGGCTTGGACCAGGGTGTTGACAGTAGAGGTGATAAAAATCAATTGTAATCAGGATACATTTTGCAGATATGTTGAATTAGATGTGGGGTGTAAGTATGTTGTTGATGGAGAGTTTGATTTAACAGAGACAATTAGGCACATATATACTATATGCTGGAATATGATGAAGTGAGCACAACTACAAGAGAACTGATTGTAATGACTGAACACAGAAGTTGGATCAAGTGGGATGTGGGCACCTGAGATGAGGTGAGGGAAAGAAAAAAACTGGTGGAGTCAATGAATTGTTGGTTTTGATATGGTCAGAGATATTTGGAGATAGGGTTCTAAAACAGTGAGCCAGAAAAACAGGTGGTGGTGTGTTGTGGACCGTTCAGCCTGGTTTCAGGAGTTGTAACCCTCACCCCATGGTGGGCTGTGTAAGAGCCCAAGGGACCCATTTCATTTGGGTCTGTTCTGTCACAAGGACATGAGCTACTAAGGAGACAAAGCTTATCTCCCTGGCAGGAGTGCTGCTTCTGCTTCATCCATCTCTGGCCCCAATGCTTGGTTGGCAGTCAATGACGGGTAAGACTCCTCATGGGAGGGGCAACCTAAGCCAGACGCAACCACCTGGGAGGCCTCATGGAAGGACTCGGGGTGCTGCAGCAAAGAGGATGTGATGAACCCTCTCCCCCTGGCTATTCTGACATAGCCCGAGTCCTCATTTCCATCTGGGAGATGTCTCCTGCTTCCTAATTGGCTTAAAGCCTGAAACTGTGGGGGTAAGTGGTGCAGCCCTGTGCTGGCCAGGACGGCTCCCTGGGTGATCCGGCATAAGAAAGAATTCCTAAAGTCCTGTGAAACCTGCGTTGCTAAGAGTGCTCTCACTTAAGTGATAAGTATCCCGGGAGGAAATGAGTATGCCTCCCAAAGTTTGGCAACCCCCTTTCCAGACAGACATTGACTCAGATTAAGCCCTCAGATTGCTTTGAAATGTTAACCATTGTTTGATCCTTGCTGCCTGACATACCTGTATTCCCGTGTATTTGAGCCCAATAAAAGCCTAGTGAGGATGGGGCTCTGGGTCATTCTCCTCTGAGAGTTTGACCCCTTTCCTCCCCAAGCAGATCTTGTCTTGGTAGTTTTTATTTTCATCCGTGACGAATGGGGGGTTCTATGGGCGGAGCCCCCCGCAGTGGTGGGAAGCTGGATACTGGAAATTCATATTATGAAACAGTTGCAATTTTTGTTAATAACATAGATAAATATATACTGCAAGAATGAGTGGCTGATGTAAGGTGATGGACAAGATCATGGAGTCTAGTAGGTAAAGAAATTTAGAGGCTACAGTGTTGAAAGAATCATCCATCTGGATTTTGAAGTGACTAAGAAAATGGTAACAGTGAGCCAGGAATTAAAATCTGGTAGATGTCCGCCAGAAGAAGAGGTAGTGGGTGGTACAGTCAGACGGTGTGAGATTCAAAGTCAGAGAATTTCAAGGAGGAGGAAAGGAGAATGGCTTGGAGATGAAGCAAGGAGGACACCTGTCCCACATCTTATTTTACTTGCAGGCCCAATATCTCCAGGAGTATGAAGGAAAAACGAACACCACATGAGAGGATCCCAGGGGAAAGCCAGATTTACAACAGCAAGAGGTGAAGGAAATGTTGCAAGTAAAGACTGAGAAAATAGGAGAGTTTGATGATGATGATCCATGAATTCCAGAAAGCATAGGGCTCCCTCTGTCATTGCTGACACTGGAAAGCGGAGGCTGGGAGCCTGCCAGTCTTATTCCAAGAGCCCTCTCGGCAGACATAAAATTTCCAGGCTTTGGTAAATCATGAATCTATGTTAGCAGAATATGTATTCTTTGGGATTTTTAAAACGGAAATGTCTTTTGCATTTTAGAATTAATGCACATTATCTACTCTACTAAGGATCTAGATGTAGAACCATTCCACATACCCACTATAGGTGTTCCGTAATGGGCATCTGAAGGGATTTATCAAAAACAGAGAAAAGACCCATTTGGGTGGATGATGGCCCCCTAGGACTAAGACTATTAAGCAAATATCAAGGAACAGAGACTTCCTGAACCTCTCAGTAAGTCCCCTGTTTTGTTAAAAGAAATAATAACACTAAGATAGAAGAGAATTAAAGGTCCTGGAATGTTTTATGGTGCAACAGCGATAGAGTTCAGCAATTCTGTGAGATACAGGTTCAGGGCCAAAGGCTGTACTCATCACCTAGTTTTTGGTAGGCTCCATCCTTGATCTCTGAAATCTGATTAGGGCGCTGAAAAAGCTGGGACTCCATACAGCTTAAACCGATCAAACCTGAAAATGCATGGTACTAAAGCAGCGTATTGCTCTTCTTCCCCTGCTTAAAAGAAATAAGTTATATTTTCTTTGTAAAGCTTTGTTTTGTTATTAAAATGCACCTTCACTACACTTCACTCACAACCATCAGCTGGAATAATGTAATGGATTTTTAGAAGCATTTTCTCCCTTGATACATCATTTTGGGGTAAAAATTCATCCTGCGTCCAAGTAATTTCAAAAGTATTTAATTGGCTTGTTTCTGAAACATTCCATTTCTACATTCTTAGAGTAGAAATTGAATGGTATTTGATATACTTAAACTGTACGTATTGTATTTGATATTTTTAAAGCTATTGTTAGAAGAGAAGTAATGAAAATTGCATGGATGTATCACTTAATTATATACAACAGAATAAAAACATATTTTTTCTCTGATACCCATAACCTCATATAACCCTTGTGACCTCATTACATATTGCTTAGGTACAATATTATACCTAATTCTTAGCAGTTTTTTTGCCCTTTTTATCTGCATTAAAAGTAGAAGATGGTAATTACTCAAGGAACAAAACAGTTGCCATGCTTGTATGTGCGGCAGGTGCAAATTTCAGAGACAAACTGATGTGTGCAAGAGATGACTCACTTTATTTTCCCATAAATAAATTAAATTTCTATTTTTAGCTTTTGTTTTTGATGGGTTGGAAGAAAGCACTATCTTGTAAAATCTGGCAAACAGTAATTTTTCAGTCATTTAGGTTTAAATGTAGTCCAGTTCAGAGTGCTGTCCCTCTTCTTTTCTTTTATTTGGCATCTTATTTAAGAGGGGAAAGAGGGGCATCAGGAGTTGAGGGGAGGACACGGGCATTGTGGCATTGAATAAGCAGAGAATTCGGCCCTGGAATGCTCTGAGGGGGCTGGTCATCACTCATGCTGGCACACGCTAGACCTGCACGTGCTTCCCTGTCTGCACAGCCCCCACTGGTGTCTGCACGTGGGATCTCTCTTAAGCACTGTCAGAACCTTTGGGCCTTTGGCTCTCTGCTTTATGTATTTTATTCTCTGAAGCAAGGAGGACGTTTGGCCATTCCCCCTCTCCCCCACTTCTCTAAGTTTGGGAGAAACTCAGAGCTGTCACTGGGCTTCTCTGTCGCACTATTTTCACCCACTGTGGTTCAAGGCACTTCTTTGGATTCTTTGAGCTTCACCTTCAGAGCTCCAGATGTGAAACAGACACAAGTCCCCTCTGTCGGACCCCTCCATAGGACCCCTCCCCCAATGTTTGTATGGTGGGCCTATTAAAATCCACCAGCCTGACCCAAAACCAGCTCTTGGGGGCGGGGGGAAGGGATAAGGCCTCTTGTAAGGATCTGCCAGAATCTAAGCTTTCTCCTGTCACTCTTGAAACTCTTCTTCTCAGAGGATGGTTGGTGTATGTTACATTGCCCCTCTTATTTTAGGCCTCAATTCTTCTAGAGCTCAGCCTTTTAAAACTCAAAAAATTACTAGTTTTAAGAACCTCCTTTGGAATTCAAAACATAAGTGCTGACTTTCTTTTTACATCCTTGCTATCTTCTGGAGGCAACGGATTCCCTGACCAAGTGGAGGCAGCTACTGATGCGCGGAAGTGCTGGGAAGTGGACAGAGGAGGAGGATGTAGGGAGGAGCAGGAGACCCACTGCTGAGCACCTAGAGCGATTATCCCATAGCATCTCCTCTGCCTTAGTGACCGTCTCCGTTTATACAGTCTTCCTGTCTAGGCTGTGTGACATTAGTCTGTTTTAGTTTTCTTCCTACCTCCTCAGTTAGTTCCTTTGTCTCCCTTCCTACTGCTGTCTCAAACAGAGGTTCTGGTTGAAGCTTTTGATTTTTCTCTTTTCTTAGCCTCTGTTCTTGTGAAATTTCATGCATTTCAATACACCTTCATCTGGTATAGCTACACAAAGCGCGCCTACCTCCACTCCTGACCCTTGATCTCACATTTCTACTTGGACCTCTCCTCACCTCAAAATAACATGCCAGACACAAATTATTTATCCTGCCGTCACCTTTCAAACCTAGCCCCTGCTTTTCTCCTCATTTCTGTTAGTGGCGTCATCATTCTCATAGTCACTATATTCAAAACTCCTCTTCTTGCCATTAAGCAGTCAACAAATCTCATGTGTTTCTACTTTGAAATACCTCTTCATTTGCCACCCCATCCCATTCTGGCTCTCACCACTGGATGGCGGCAGTTTATAATCTCAGTCCCTGCTCTCTGGCTTCGCCTGGCCTCCTGCTGCTCTGTCCTTCCCTTTCAGATCTCTTGGTTGATCTCCCTCTGCACCCCCCCACCCCGTCGTCTTGATTCCATACCTTGGCTCTCACATTCTATCTTGCTTCTTAAATTAAGTGGACAGATTTCGGATGTTCTAACCTGGCTCTGTTTCTGAGTGTCTTTTAGGGTATTTGTTCTTCAGTTTTGTGTGCCTATACTTGATTGATGAGGACTCCTCTTGATGGAGCCTACCTCACCTGCCCTACCTAACTGGGAAAGAGCTGCCAATGAACTCACCTTGCTGCCTGCAGTGTGCTGAACACCATCGTCAGATTAATGGTAGTCTTATCCTGTCTCTTCCTTCCTTTCTAGTTCCCAGGGATTCTTCATTACCTACAAGAGAAGATTCAAACATGTTAAATCTTGCATTTAAGTTCCTCCACGTTATGTCACCAACCAGCTCTTTAGCTTTACCACTAATGACTGTCATAAAAGAACACTTAGTCAGCCCCACTAAATTGGTCTAATTACCATCTCTCCTGCACCTTTGCTTTTGGACATCTGCAATTTTGTGTCTTTTCAGATATCTGAAATCCCTGCCCCAATTCCACCTAGAGAAAACATACTGTTTCAAATTTTAGCTTAAATTCCTTCCTGAAGCTTTTTGCCAGCTTACTCTATGCCTCCTACTAGAAACACAGAACAATACCAGGCACTGAAATAATGAACAATTATAATCATATAAACAGAAACATAAAATATAAAGATATCTATATATAATAGTTGCATTTAAGTAATGTTACTGGTTGTTACAGCAATTGGATTGGCCAGGCTCCAGATGGGTTTCTGTGGAAAATGAAAGATGATTTTTAATTTTTCTAGAAAATGTCATAGTGAACTAAATTCCCAAATTTAGTCTTTCTTTCTGGGCCTCTTCTTTCTTGATGTTTATTGCACGCATCCTCCCGAAATTCCCCCCTCCCCGCAATTCCCTCTCTCCTTATTGGTCCTCCTTCTTCCTCAACGACTGCCTCTTTTCAGGCTGTTTTCTCATCTTTCTTTGCCCAAACGCTGATCTGCAGCTGCTCCCTGAGTGATACAACCTTTCACTTCACACCAGCTTATGACTCACACATATGGATCTTCTACTAGTAAGGTCAATCCAGACCACTGTTGCTAGTCTGGAGGTCCTGTAAGTAATTCAAACTCTGAATGTCCCAAACCAAACTCACTATTAGGCCCCACAACCCTAGTTCACTTCTCCTCTGTTTTTGCCATCTGCGATGAAAATAGCATCATCTTCACAGTCATGCACTCTGAAGGGATCCTCGACTGCTCCTTCTCTTCCCTCAACACCAATTCACTCCTCTCCTTGAAGCCCTTCAGACCATATTGTTACACTCCAGTTCATATCAAAACTTTTACCATGGCCTTAAATGTCCTTCACAAACTGGTCTCTTCATAATTCTCCAAACTTTTCTCATACTGCTGGTCTCCTATTGCCAAATTCTAACCTCTTTCTTTTCTTTTCTTTTCTTTTCTTTTCTTTTCTTTTCTTTTCTTTTCTTTTCTTTTCTTTTCTTTTCTTCTCTTTTCTTCTCTTTTCTTTTCTTTCTTTCTTTCTTTCTTTCTTTCTTTCTTTCTTTCTTTCTTTCTTTCTTTCTTTCTCCTTCCTTCCTTCCTTCCTTCCTTCCTTCCTTCCTTCCTTCCTTCCTTCCTTCCTTCCTTCCTTCCTTCCTTCCATCTGTGTCTGGCTCATTGAGATTCTTTATATCTTAGTTCAAAGGCCACTTTCTCAGTCACAATTGACCTAACTGAAGTAGCTGCCTTTTTAAAATTTTTTTATTACCTACCTGTCATTCTATTTCTTTCTGTCTTTGTCATAACTCTGAACTGCACAGGGTCGCTCTTCCACTGGCAAGTAGGCATTATGAAAACAGGTGCCACCTTTTTTTGTTGTTGTAGCTGCAGGTGATTACCTTGTAGTAGGAACTTAATAAATCTTCTGCATTCAGAATGTCTTCTGAAGAAAATTTCCCTCTCCATTCTTACTGCTTTTTCTCTAGCTTAACTTTATTAGTGGAGAATCACGAAGGATAGTAGCTGAATATGCAGATTCAAGAGTAAGACTTTTGGGGTTTGAATCCTAGCCTCAGTGCTAGCTATGGCACCTTAAACAAATTATTGAACAACTGTATACCTAAGTTTCTAATCTGTAAAATGGAGATAATAATAGCATCTGCTTTACAGGGCTGTTATAAGGATTAAGTCCCATAAATTATGAAAAGAACATACACACAAAGTAAGCGTTATATGTTAGCTATTATTACTTTTGCCATAGGAACTATTACTGTAGCCTCGCAACTATCTCCAGTGTCTTTACTGCTGTCTTCCTAAAACATGCATTTGATCATAGTACTTTGCTACGTGAATATTTTTAATGGCTGTGTGCTGTTCACAGCATGAAGTTCAGCACTCGGCATTCAGGACAACGTTCTTCACAGTCTAGCACCATTTCCCTCATTCAGACCCATGCTCCTGCTTTCCAGTCACTTAGGTTGCTCATACTTCCTCAAAAGTTCACAGCACAGCTTTCCCTGGTTCTGTATCTTGGCTCATGTCCCTACGTCTGCCTGAAATACTGGTTGCCCCTTCCGAAGAGGAAAATTCTTACTATTTCTCTGCAGCTCTGAACACTCAGTTCTAATGTTGCCTGCTCAGTGAAAACTTCCCTGACTCTACTTAATAATAATTATAGCAATAACAAAAATAATGTCAGCAATTAAATTTGGTGAGGACTTAATATGCCAGCTGCAGTGCTCAACACTTCACATTTATTATCTCATTTATTCTTTTTAACAACTCTATGAGACAGAAATAATGTTAGTTTCCATCACACAAATGGAGAAATCGAGGTTAGAGAAGTTAACTGGGAATTAATTTTTCTGTACTTCACTAGGATTTTAGATACACCTCCATTAGAGCTCTAGGTCTCTGTTACACTATTATTTATTCGAGTGACTGATCTCTGCCTTCCTTCCTACAGAATGAGCCCCTTGCAACTAAGAACTGTGCTATTTGACTTTTTATCTGGGGGACTCATTGATGTTCTCGACGTAGTAGCTATCAGAAAGCACTTTCTCTTGCTTGAATTGTGTCTTCTCTAAAGTGTCCAAAATCAGTTTTAGACTACTTTCTCTAATGTTTAAAAATTTCTGTTAATCCTTGTACCTGACTTCAAAATTGCCTCAATAACTCTTGTTTTTGAAATAAATAATATGAAAGAAGAAATGAGAAAAATCAGGAGGCACATGGGGGCCTTAAAATTTGTTTTATTTATTTGAAAATGAACTTAGCCCTTAAATAATAAAGGGCTTTAACAGTAAAAGAAATAAAATGCAAACAAAGCATTTATGTTCATTTTGTGGTAGTGACACAAAACAAAAGGAGTAAAAATGCATTTTATTGTGATTAAATTTGTCCTGATGTGTCTACACCTAATGGTACCCTTAAGAACTAAAGTAATTTTATTTTTCTAGGAACAATAGGAGACAGCTATAGAAATTTATTGATGTAATAACCTACATATCATTCACTGATGGGTACTTCTCTATTCAAAAAGTTTCTCTCTTATTGGAAAAGAAGCTTTTGAAACCATACATGGAAAGATCAGGCTTTTTCAACAGAACTGACAGATAAAATTAGAAATTCTACAAAATGTCTACTTTATGAGGGAGGACCCCCCCAAAACCCAGAATTATCTTTTGGAAGATAGGCCCTTTGTAGTACAGGCTTCCTCTGCTAGGTGAGTATTCTAGGAACCCATCTGTATCAGTGTACCAGCTGGTCTTATTGTGAGAGGCTGTGTTCAGCTTCAGTGAAATTGTTTGAAAACTCTTTCAATGTGTTTGCCCATTTCCTGATGGGTGATTTACAAGTGCACCTGTCCACACCACACTGAATGTGCAGCAGTTTTTTTACAAAACAACAACATGGCCGCCATACTCCACCCTCCCTATTCACCAGGTTTTGCCCCAAGTGACTTTTTGTTTGTTTCCCCAGATGAAAAAAATCCTCAAGGGAAGATGTTTTGCTGACATGGAAGAGGTGAAACAAACAAACAAAATGGCAGATGCACTAAAAGGAGTCAAAACTGATGAGTTCAAAAACTATTTTGAGCAGTGGAAGAAATGTCTCAATAGGCATATTGCATCATATGGAGAGTGGTTTGAACATGACTGCAGTTTAAACATGTAAGAATAAACTTTTTATTTTAAATAATTTAATTTAAATAATTTATTTATTTTTTATAAATAAATTCCGGGGTTTTTTGGGTCCCCCTCATATGTGAAAAATTTAACTAGTTTTTGCCAGTATATGCCACTTCAGAAAGAAATGTCTGGCAATGTGAATTACAACTTAACTATTTATTTTACTATTCCCATGGATATAAATATTAGAAATACTAATTTGAATTTTGCAAACATTTCAGTGAAGTTATGGGGAAAACTCAGGAAGACAGTGGAAGTAAATTTGCAGTGCAGTTACACATCAGACTGAGTCATTTTTGCCTCTGTAGATCTTCAATTTGATGTTCTATTGATGCAGGAAGAGGATAAAGCAGAAAACTTGCTGAAGGCAGAAAAGGAAATATTAATAACAAACATTAATTACTTGTTATACATCAGACACCATGCTAAGGGTATTAGTATGCATATACTTATATATGCAATATCTTTAGAAGTAAGCATTATTATTATTTCCATTTATATGTGAGAAAACCAAAGCTTAGTAGAATTGCATAACTTGTTTAGGAGACATAGCTAGTAACGTCTAGCTGAGACCAAAACCCAGGTAGTTCTGACTCCATTGGCTGCACCTTTAATCACTCTGCTGCAACAGACTCAAGAAGCCAAAAGGTGGGACCTGGAGGTTCTATGTTCAGTTTGAGCCTCCATAAGTAGTATTTCACGGTGCTTACATTGTATATAAGATTGTCAAGTTCTACTAAGAAATTCACTAAATAAGTTGAGAAAAGCATTTCTAGTCAAGACTGAGCAGTGGGCCTTGGAAGAGGCTCCATATTTTAGGTACGCTCCTTAGACAATAAGAAAATTTAATACACAAATAGAAAGATTAAGGTGTACATATAGAATCATTAAATTTTTGGTGACAACTGAAGAGGTCTCATTCCCCAAACCATTATAAAATCCAGTCTTTACAATATTCTCAAAAATCTCCAGAGGAGGGAGTTTGCAACCTCTTTAAAATTACGGTCATCAATTTCTTTCTGAAGTATAATCAAAATCCATCAAACTGAAATCAAAACCTCTACTTTCCTTAAATGTAAATGATGAACATTTCCTCATCCATAAAGATTCAAGGAAACTATACAAAATGCTGAGTATAACTCTGCAGGGATGTAGTGACATTTGAATAAGTTCAGGGTCACTACTGGGAAGAATTTTTAAGCTGGTGAAAAATTTTGTTTCAAAGAATTTCACCATTGTTGATGAATCTGTCAAGTATTGATATATAGCTAAAATAAAGGGTTTAGGTAAATATTAAGCACTAATGAATTATCCAGGTCCTTTAACTTTTCTCCTCTCCCTTTGGCTGACTGTCCCATATAATTGCTCTACTTATTTGCAGTTAAAATCTATACATCTTGCTATTTGTTAGCTGATGTGGTTAAAAATGTTTGTCAATAGTTAAAACAACACTCAGTTAAAATATTTATATATGATACATGGAAATATCATTTTAAAATGGGAACTCCCCTGTAGGTAACTAACTTCTTTTCTCTTGCTGAAGAGAGATTCTCTCTTTATTTTTAACCTTTGACATTTTAATGATGATGTGTCTTGGAGTGGGCCTCTTTGCATCCATCTTGTTTGGGATTCTCTGTGCTTCCTGGACTTGCATGTCTATTTCCTTCACCAAATTAGGAAAGTTTTCTGTCATTTTTTCAAATAGATTTCCAATTTCTTGCTCTTTTTCTTTTCCTTCTGGCACCCCTATGATGTGAGTGTTGGAACTCTTGAAGTAATGCCAGAAGCTGCTTACACTATCCTTGTTTTTTTTTTTAATTCTTTTTCCTTCCTGTTGTTCTGATTGGCTGTTTTTCTTCCTTATGTTCCAAATCATTGATTTGATTCTCAGCTTCATCCACTCAACTGTTGTTTCCCTGTAAATTGTTCTTTGTTTTAATTAGTGTATCCTTCATTTCTGACTGGAACTTTTTTATGCTGCTGAGGTCCTCACTAAGTTCCTTGAACACCCTTTTAACCAGTGTTTTGAACTCTGCATCTGACAGGTTGCTTATCTCCATTTTGTTTAGTTCTTTTTCTGGAGTTTTGATCTGTTCTTTCATTTGGGCCATGTTCCTTTGTCTCCTCTTTTGAACAGCCTCCCTGTGTTTGTTTCTATGTATTAGGTAGAGCTGCTATGACTCCCTGTCTTGGTTGCATGGCCTAATGAAGTAGGCGTCTATAGGATCTAGTGTCACTGCCTCCCCTATCACTCAAACTGGGTACCTGAGTTGTACCCTTCATGTGGGCTGAGTACATCTTCCTCTTGTAGTTGAGCCTTGATTCTGTTGGCAGGTCAGTGGGAGGAATTTACCCAGCCAGTCAGCTGCAAGGACTGGCTATGACCACTCACCACCAACCTCTACCCTCTCTGGAGGATCAGCTGTTCAGAGGCAGGGCAGAGGTGTTCTGATGTGGCCTATAGCTGTCTACTGGGTGTATAGGCTCTGGGCTTTCCTGGGTTGTGTAGGCCAACATCAGCTCCCACCTGTGTTCTGCCCAGGGCCACCCTGCCTGAGCTATAAAGCAATCGGATTTGGCTGCTACCTGTGCTGGACCTTAGCAAGAGGTATGGGGGTGTGGGGCTCACTGAGTCTGGCTGTTGCTTGAGAGGATTTAGGAAGTTGTGAAGCATGAGCCAAGACCAGCCATTCATATGGAAAAGCAGCTTGGGTGGGCCCATAAGTTTGGTGGGACAGAGTCTCTGGGGATCTCCAGGGCAGGATAAACTGTGTTAGCCAAGTTAGTGGATTATCAGATATGGCACCAGACTGCTGGCTCTGTGGCTCCATGTGGGTAGGGTTTAGAAAAGGGACAATGGCCTTTGCTCACCCTTCTGTTGGAAAGAAAGCTGTCCCCCAGCTTTCACCTTGATTCCAGCCACTTCAGTTCCTCCCTGTATGTCACTGATGCCTTTCTATCTGGTACTTCGGTACTGGAGTCAGAGGAAGTAAGTCCGAGTAAGTTCGTGTGTGGGTTCTTTAGGAAGAGCTGCTTGGGATTCCAGAATTTCTTCCACTGACTCAATTCCCCACTGGTGTTTTCAGACAGAAGTTGTGTAGACTTGTCTTCCTGGCACTGGAACCCTAGGCTGGGGGTCTGGTGTGGGGCTGGGACTCTTTGCTCCCAAGATATCCCTCCCAAATTTTTATCCACCACATGTAGATGTGGGACCTGCTTGTTCCACATCTCTGCCCCTCTTACTAGTCTGGATGGGTGTGGTTTCTTTAATTCTATAGTTGTCAGGCTTCCATTCAACTCAATTTCTGATGGTTGTGAGTGACGGTTGTTCTATAGTTCAGTTGTAATTTTGATGTGGTATGTGAGAAGGTGAACCATGTTTATGTACACTGCCATCGTGACCCTCTTGGTTAATTTTCTTATTGTTGTGTTTTAAAGAGTTCTTGTATATTTTGAATAATAATCTTTTATGAAATGTGTCTTTTGCAAATATTTTTTCATGTTTATTTTTTTGAAGTACAAAACTTTCCCATGAGTTCTAGAGTTAGTCTTTTCCTCAGTTAACATTCTTCATTATTTAAATTTTTTAATTCCCCTCTTTTGTTTATATATTTATTCAAAATACATTTATTGAGTATATTTAGCAAGTCCTATTTCATGAGAATACAAGATGAATAAGGCATGGATGGTCCTTGGCTTCACAGAGTACAATCTTTTCAGAATGAGAGACAGTATAACAATTGCTACAATAAAAATACCTGTAGGTTATTATGGCAGCAAAAAGTAGTTGTGACTCTTCTGGGAAAGATAGTGTCAAACAAATAACAACAACAATAGCAATAATAATATCTAAGCTTTATTTATTAAGCTCTTACTTGGTATCATAATCGAGAGTTTTATATATGTTATCATATTTAAATGCCAAGTATGAATACTTTAATGTCATTAAAATAAAGACATCTGTTCAATAAAGGACAACATGGACAAAGTTGAAAAACCAATGACAGGAAAGCGAGCATATCTGAAATATCTAAAACCAATAAAGGATTAAATATCTATACTTTGTAAAGAACTCCTGCAAATAAACAAGGAAAAGATAGAAAACTCAACTTTAAAATGAACAAAGAATAAGAACAGGTGATTCACAAAAGAGGACATCCAAAAGGTTAACATGAATATGAGGACATGCTCAGAAGTATCAATACTAGGAGAAATGCAGCTTTCAGTTTAACACCATTAGAATTGGGGAAAAAGGGACAGGCTAGGTATGGGGGCAGAAGAATCCTCATCCACTGCTGTCATAGACAGAGCATCTATTTTGGAGAGCAACCTGACTATGCCTCTTGAAATTAAGTATGTGTGTCTTTTGCCCAGCGACCCTGCTGCTTCTTTAGTCACAGAACTGTAGCTTTTTTTCTGAATCCAATGTTACCAGCTGGGGGACAGTGACGGATCTTGGCTAGTTCTACCAATTCTGTGTTCCTTTATTAGGTCTGGATGTGGGCATGTGCTCAAGCCCTGGACACAAGGGTAAGTCTGCTAGAAGGCTACTAAGATTGTCTTTCTTGATATGTAAGGATGTGATATCTGGAGCTTCAACAGCCAGTTGCTACCACAAGAAACAAATCAGAGTCCTGCAGCCAATATGCTGAGATGGTAGAACAGGAAGACCCTTGGTCTTTCAAGAAATCATCGAGTTTGCAAACCAACCTTGGAACCACCTTTCAGTGGATTGCTGATCTTACCAGATAATTAAATATCCTTTGGCTTAAATCACTTTTAGTGGGAGTTACTGTTGCTTTAGGGCAGAATCATTCTCACTTATGTTGTACTCAAGTGTTTATTGAATGAATAAATACTGAATGCTATAATCATCACAAAACGAACTGTTCTTTGCTAGTTTCTATTTCTACAATATAAGAAGTTAAAGAAGTGGAGGAAGTAATGAATGCAGATAGCATAATGTCAAAAATATTGGTTGGTTATGAAAATAGCTATGTTAGATCCTGTATTATTTCCTACAGCTGTCATAACAAATCACCCCAAACTAGGCAGCTTAAAACAGCAGAAACTTCCTCTGACAGTTCTGGAGACTAGAAATTTGAAACCAAAGTGTTGGCAGGGCTATCGGTAGGGAAGAATCCTTCTGTGTCTCCTTCTAGCTTCTGGTGGCTGAGAGGAATCCTTGATATTTCTTGGCTTGTACTTGCATCTTACATGTCATTCTTCTCTGGGTGTGTCTCTCTGTTTGCTTTCCTCTTATAAGAACATAAGTTATAGGATTTTGGGGGTCTACCCTAACTCAGTATGATCTCATCTTGATCACATCTGCAAAGATCCTCTTTTCAAAAAGGTTACATTCAGAGATTTTAGGTGTTCATAAATTTTGAAAGGATACTATTTAATACACTGTAGATCCAAATATTTTATTTATTTCATGTTTAGGAATATCTTAACTCTAAGTCTTCCATTTAATGACATTCTCATTGATAACTTCAAATATAGTCTCTCTTATTCACACTTCAGCAGATATAAATCTATTGCAAAAAGTAACTTATTATGTCATCATTATAAGTCATTTTATATTGTGATATATTATTTGTCAAACACAGGCACATTTATGTTAATTGTCTTGAAAGAACACCACCACTCAAAATATTATAGACACCTAAGTGTACTAAGAAGTAAGCAAGAAAACAAACAGATAAAAAGAATCACTCAAAATTGATGATGTTTTACTTAATTAACAATTTTGGTAGCATGATATTTATTAGTGGACTCTCTATTTTTCTTCCTTTTGGTTTTCCTAGAGATGTTAATCCTTAACTACAAACATCCTTAAGGCACATTTATTATAGAGATGTTATTCTCCTCTCTCCTCTTCAGAAGGTAATATCAAATTATAGTGTGGAAAATTAGCACTCATCTGAAAATTGTAACAGAAGATTCTAATGTGGAAGAATTTAGAGTTTTATTTTTTTAATATTTAGTTATTTCATTTGTGAATTGCTTTGAGAAAAATTCCTTTAGTGATACATTTTGTGTTGATTTCCAAATAGTTTTTGACTTTAGTTTTTTTATGTGTGTTCCTTAATTTTAATATGATAAAAATACAACTTTAGCTGGCAAAGAAGCTGTGTCTTATTTTCCTCAAGGCCAATATTAAGTGCATTTTACAAGCTCTTCTTTTAAAAAAATTTATTGATTGATTTTGGAGAGAGGGGACAGAGAGAGAGATTGATTTGTTGTTCCACTTATTTACATGTTCATTGGTTGCTTCTTGTATGTGCCCTGACTGGGAATCAAACCCACAATCTTGGCATAGTGGCATAATGCTCTAACCAACTGAGCTCCCTGGCCAGGGCTCTCAACCTCTTCTTGATAGATATATTACCCTTTGGTAATATATCTAATAATAGTTTTTAATGCAAACTGGACAAGAAGACTATTTAACCATTATTTATTTTATGTTTTTGTCCAGTGGCTTCAATTTATTAACTTAAATATTTTGTTTGATTGAAGTATGTGAGAGGGAGAGAGAATACCTAATCATTAAATTTGGCTAAATCCACTAGTGAGCAGACCATTTCCATCACTGAGCAGCTGCTATCCCCAGATATAAAGAGAGGGAAGAATGTTAGTTACTCCTTTAAAAAACACTAAAAGTATTCATTAGTTACGATAATAAATGTGATATTTGCTTTTTTCAGGAAATTAAGAAAAATTTATTTCCCATATCTGGTAAATTCCCATTTATCCTTTAGTTCTCAGGTGAAATTTCTCAGGAAACCATTCCCTGACTGGTTAGGCTGCCCTAATACATGATGATGTCACTTGTACTTCTTTGTTGAAGTTATCACAATTAATTAATAATTTGTGTAATTATCTATGTGATACCTGCCTTCTCTACTATGTCTAAGTTCCATGCCGGCAGGGATTATTCCCAGCTGTATTCTCAATTCCTAATACATTCTCTAGCACAGAGTAGAATCTCAATAAATAACTTTTGAGAGATGAATGGATAAATGCAAACAGAAATGTTCACAATCTCAATACTCAGGAATAACACTGATAACATTAAAAAAAAACCACTTGAAATGATCTTAATGTCCATCAGAAAGATGCTGGTTAGGTTCATGATGGTACAGCCATGGACTGAAGTGAGGGAAATCTGTGTTAAATATGTGTGATATTTGTTTTCCAAAAAGTGATCCTATATTACAATATAAATATTTTTCCTGGATGGATGGTTACCCAATAAACCAGTGAAGATGGTGACCTTTGGAAAGAGGCACTTTCCTCTTTTTGGAAAGAGAAAAGATGAGGACTGAGGAGAGCCTTACCTTTCATTTTATACAATACAGGACTATTTCACTCTTTGCATGATATTATTTTATGCTTGAAAAATGAATTGGAGTTATCTGGGTGTTGATAGAGTACCACATTTATTTTCCTTATAATACATTTTGGCATTAAGCCAAAGAAATGTTTTGTTTTGGTTTTAAATATCCTGGTATTTTAGTTGGTGGCTTTCTTATTTTTGTCTATTTTTTACAAGGTTGAAAAATTATTCTACATACATTTTCTACACTGTCTATTCACTTAGTATTATCTAGTTTTCCTTTTAATGATTATTTTTACTTAAAATGATACATAAAGTCATTAAAACAGAAAATTGAAGTAATAATGAAGAGCGGAGAATAAAAGTCCTCTAAGACCCCAGTGCTCATTCTCAGATCTCAGGGGAAAACCACTTGCCAGGGTCCAGCCTTGGTGGGTCTCAGGGTCCCTGAAGGATGAACGGCTCGGTGAACGAAGAAACGGAGTCGGACACTCGGTGTAGTGCCGGAGGACAGCCAGACCTCTTGGATCTGACTGGCTCCCTGGTTGAAATTTTTCTTTATTTTTATAGGGAATGGTTACATAAAGTCGGGGGGAACAGGCGCAGGGCGTGATCATCAAGGCGGAAAAAAATCAATACAGAAGTAACCAGGAAAAGTACAGTACATTTCAGATACATTTCAGATATTAATCATGCTAAACAAAAAGGTCATTTTGACCAATAGGGTCATCAATCAGATAGCCAATGAAGCTATTCGGGCACAAACTTTCAGGTGTCTATAGTAACTAGATGTTTATTAAAGTTCTACGGTCTAAATTAAGAAGGGTGAAAGGGGTGATTTATAGGTTATATAAAAATCAATTATTATTCTTTAAGGTTAGATCGTCTAAGTTAAATGATTGGTTTCTACCTACATCTTGGGAGGTGATTCTTTGTATTTTTTCTATGTACTAAGATCATTGTTTTTAATTAGAACTCCTTGCTTCTTTACCCACCTGATCCCATTAATAAACATTCCTGTCCAGGGTATGGGAGGGGTAGTGACTCTAATAAATCTTGAGCCTTTAAGTGGTGACTCCTAGCAACAGCTTCTTCCAGCATTCTGGCCTCTGGTCTGCCCGTTGTTTAATTCTGTCCCTAACTTTCCAGGTCGGGGAAGTAGGCAGCATTAGGGTTGCTAAGGACTTCTGTTTTGTGGTCAGCAAGTTACTCCGTGCAAAACCCATAGGAACCGTGCAATCTTTTAGTAATAAAATACCAGTATTCAAAAATCCCACCACCAGCTATTAGCAAAAGGAATCATGTAGGGAGAGACAGACAGGAAATTCAGCCATAGTCCGCTCTGCCGTGCAGAGATGCATCTCATCCCTCCCGACCGACCGTGTCAAGGGTTGGCTGTTGGTCAGCTCCCAACAACCACTGCTACGAGTTTAAGGGCCTGTAGTGATTTTCTGTTGCTGCTGTAACAAAGCACTACAAACTCAGTGCCTTCCAACAAAATACCTTTATTACCTTACAGTCCTGGAGGTCAGAAGTCGAAAATGCATTGGTAGAGCTGAGTTTTTCCGGAGGTTCTAGGGGAGACTCCACCTCCTTGCCTTTGCCAGCTTGTCACTCTGACCACTGCTTCTGCCATCACATCTCCTTGTCTTCACTGGCCTGCTTGTTCTCCTTTTATAAAGATCCCTGTGATTACACTGGACCTATCTGAATAATTCAATATGATTTCTCAACTCAAGATGCTTAATCTCATTTTCAAAGTCCTTTTTGTCATGTTAGGTAACATATTCACAGGTCCTAGGGACTAATGCATTTACATAATTCAGGAGCCATTATTCTGCCTACTGCAATACCTTTCTAGCAATTTTCTATAAAACACACAACTCCATCTCCTGTGCACCACTCCATCATCTCCCTAAGAGAGGCCTTTCAGGATGTCCCACCCTTTACAAAACATGTGATAATTAAGACATTTATTAAATGTCCTTGGGACTTCAGAGAATCTCATAAAATGCTTGATGAATAAAAGCAATATACTGATGAATAAAAATCAATTCAATAAAATCAATTGTACTTGTAGGAAATTCTCAGCTCATGGAGCACTGAAATCTATCAATTAGCTTTATACCGATGCAAGCAATGGCTTCTTGACTGATGAGGGAGGATTACACCGCTAATGAGATACTAAATTTTTCATTCCTAAGCATGCAACATGACTTTCTGTCTGGGTCATTGTGGCATCTTAATGACAACACAGGATTACAAAAAATCAGACTTTGAAGGGCAGCTGCTCTACTCTAGCATTGTAGCAATGTTATTATGAGTTAGTTCTGAAGCTAATGAGGAGGTCCTGAGATGGGAATTGATTACAGCAGAACACCGAACTATTATTAAGTGGCTTACTGGAAGGAGAGAAGAAAAATATTTGAGGCCAAAGTGACATGGAGTTTAAGGTGATTAAATATTAAAATCAGTACTAGGAAGTGATACAAATACACTGGAAAGAAAGCCCTTTTGCTTTATTTTAATTGTTTTTTTATTTGCATTTCATTATACATCTAATTTCCTTTTACTGAATTTTATCTTGCTCAAAGAAACATTCTGACTGTTCAGTATGAAATGTTTCCATCAAAACCCCTGGTGCTGTTTCTTGTAGCAAACAGACTTGCCTGCAGCAATGACCCTACAGTATAAAGCATATTGTAAAATCTCTCTTTGGCGCCATGTTCCAATCCTGATTAAATTTATCTTTTCCACTCACTTTATTTTGTGTCAAGATTTACTTAGTAGTCACCAACATATTTATAATAAATTTATGCAAGTTTGTTTTCCAAATTACTGTGAGTAAATACTGAAACCTAACCTGACTTGTATCTGAATCTTAAACCTGCTCTACTTTCTGTGATTCTTAGATTTTAAAAAATGGCATTAACATACATACATTCAGTTGTGCAAGTCAGATATCCGAAAGTCATCCTGGAAATTGTCCCCTCTTCTACTTCCCAAATATAATCCATCATTATGTTCTATAGGTTGTAAGTCCTTTTTAACTCTCTCCATTTTTCATCGTTTCCACTCTTACCAGACTGGTCCAGGCCACCATTGTCTGGACTGCAGTGATGACCTCCCAAATGCTCTGCAGCCATTCTCCTTATCCCAGCCAGCATGATCTTTATCATTCTGAGGCTTTCCATAACTTGACCCTGAAGGCTTGGAAGGAGGTGGCAGCTGCTTGGCAATGCAGTTTGTTCTTGCAGCACTCTCTCTTCTGTTCTTTGAACTGAAAGCACAGTCATTCAAACGTGTTTTTCTGATAAGCCAACCTCCCTTCTGCCATAGGAACTTTGCAAGAGCTGTTTCCTGTGCCTTGAAAGCTCCTCCCTCCCTGCCATCTTTATTTCAGCTCCATCTGTTTTTTCAGGGAAACCTACTTGGTTTTTCTTATAAGGGTGTGTCGCCAACTAGGAACTTTCCTATTAGACTTTTACATTTGTTTAAATGCTTTTATTATTAATGTCTGCCTCTCTTAGACACTAAGCTCCTTGTGGGCAGGGACTTGCTCAGGGTTTGCTCTCTTTTCTGTGGCCTGTGACTAGGTTAAGATATGGTACATAATTGATGCTGAATAAATATCCACCGAGTTAGTAAACAACACAATGGTGTCTTTGGTGCAGAAAGGAGAAGAGAGATGAAATGAATGAAAAAGAACATATAGCAGGGGTACAGGTAAGAGCAAAGAGCAAAACTCAACAGTGATCTAACACTGGAGTCAATACAATCACTCTGACTAATTACCTGAACGATAGTAAAAACAGCATGGAGAGACTTCGTGGTGTATTTATGGTGAGGGTCAGGTATAAAAACTTGTAATAGAGAAGCCATCATTATGTAGGGATGTGTGATTTTGATCTGATAATCAAACGCTTGTTTTCTCTTTTAGTTGTTAAGTCAATTATTCATTTAATGAATTATTAAATTGAATTATAGTTTAAATGCTGACTCTGGTTAACAATTCTTTTTTTAAATTGAAATAAAATTGATATATAATGTTGTGTTAGTTTTAGGTGTACATGGTAATAATTTGATATATGTATATATTGCAAAATGATTACAACAATAAGTTTTGTTAATATCCATTACCACATAGTTGCAATTTTTTTCTTGTGATGAGGACATTTAAGATCTATTCTCTTAGCAACTTTCAAATATAGCAGGTCCTTGAATAAAGTTGTTTCCTTCAACATCAGTTCATTATAATATTGATTAGGGGAAAAATATCAATTCTTGGCTGGGGCTACTTTCTGTGTGAAATTTGTATGTTCTCATGTCTGCCTGGGTTCTCTGGGAATTCTGGTTTCCTCCCACATCCCAAAGATGTGCATGTGGGGTTAATTGGTATATCTACATTGACCCCGTCTGAGTTGTGGGCGAGAGTGCGCCTAGCAATGGAAGGGCATCCTGGCCAGGGTGGGTTCCTGCCTTGCACCCTGAGTCACCCAAAAGGTTTCCAGCCACCTGCAAACTGAACTGGAATAAACAGATGGGAAAGTAACGATCCTACTAGTTTTTAGTAGCCTTCCTTAAATGAATGTATAATTCACATTGTATCAATGTTTAATATTTGAAGTGTTTTGGGTCTTCCAAAGAAGTTTGGTGATGTTATTTGTCACCAGAAATATGCCATAGGAACTTAGCTCTTGTTTATATTGATTAGCCTATGGTAGAAATTTTCAACTGGTGTGCTGCAAGAATTTTTAAAATATGTAATATCAGACTATTTAGTCAAAGGCACTGACCTCTTTTTCCTTTGTCAAATTAAAAGAATGACAACAGCCAACACAATAGCTTTCCAGTGTGAATGCTCTGTCTTGAACCATAAATATATTAGCCATATAATACAGATGCATCTTATTGGTCATGTTGCATCATAAGATCGGGTCTGATTGGTTAATTTTTGGTAGCAGAAATTCTTATATACCATTAAGAACCAGATTTTTTAGAAAGTAACTTTGGAGCAAAAAGGGTAGATAGTTATGATTATTATTTTTTGTAAATCTATCAAAATTATACCTATTCTTGTCAAATTGGTAAAAAATATACTTTTTGGTGTGCTGCAGATTTTTAGTAATTAGTTTATGTGTGCTATGAGATGAAAAAGGTTGAAAATCATTGGCTTATGATATTATTAGTCTTGTTTTACATCATTTTGCTTAAAGTCAGTGTCCAAGAACCTACTGATGACATTAAGTGAGCACTTACTGTGTAGTTGTCTCCTCTTATCTGACCCCCGGTGGATGCGAGAAACCAGATAGTACTAAACCCTAAGTATACTACTTTTCCTATACATTCATAACTGATAAAGTTTAATTTATAAATTAGGCACCGTTAGAGATGAACAATAACTAATAAAATAGAATAATTATAACAGTATGTTGTAGTAAAAGTTATGTGAATGTGTCCCCCCCTCTCTCAAAGCACCCTTTTGTGCTGTACTCACCCTTCTTGTGATGATGTGAGATGAGACAGTGCCCTTGTGATGAGATGCAGTGACATGAATAAGACAGGCATGGTGATGCAGCATTAATCCACTCTATGGTTACTTGAACACAAGCACTGCGATGCTGCAACAGTGGATTTGATCATCAAGGTGGCTACTAAGCGGTGGGGAGCAGTTACACTGTGGTTCACATTCTTTGTGGGATGATTCACGTTCTTTGTGGGATGAAGTGGGACACCATGAGATTTCTTCCTTTAGAATGGGTATGCAATTTAAAACTCATGAGTTGCTTATTTCTGGAGTTTTTCTATTTTTGGACTGTGCTTGACCATGGGTAACTGAAGCTGGGAAAAGCAAAACCATGAAGAAAGGGAGCCTACTGCATACAATACAGTATTGTCAACTATGGACACCATGCCATACATTACATTCCCAGGATTTATTTATCTTATAAGTGGAGGTTTATAGTTTGTAACTTCTGACTGCCTTCACTCCTCTCCACACCTCCTTACCCTCCCATTGCCTTCACCACTGTTCCAGTGTAGAGAGGGCAAAACTGCCATTCTCTGAAGCATTTTCTCAATCTATTGAGATTCTGTTTCCTGGCAATTGTCATCAGGTTGGCTCAAATAAAATAAAAAATTCTTACAGGTTTGGATCAGGTTTGTTGTTTCTTGCCTCGGCATAACATAAACACATGTTTATGCCATGCTATTTGAAAAAACAGAATTTAAAACTGAATGCATATACTAAACATAATTGAGCAAACATACATGGTCTTATTAGATCCTCGGGCTGTCTTTGAGTTTTAGCACCACAGAAACATATAATTTCTACATGTGCATACTTTCGATAAGTAATAGACCCCAAACCTGTTGCAGCACCCACCTATCTTTCCATTTGCAACTGATGCAGTCAATCATCTTTTTGTGCCCAGAGGCTTGCTCTTCCCGCATTCCTGCTTCAAATAGTCAAAGAATCGGCAGCCCTACTCAAAAAAGGAATTAGCTTCGTAAGTTTATGAGGTCACAGGTTTCTCTCCCTCACCTCTCAAAACTTTTTGCAACGTAATTATTTTATAACGCAAAAACTGAAAATCAGTAAAGATGAAGGACCAATGCCCTCTACCTTCTCCCAGCAATCTGAGAAACTCCAACTCTGGGGATCTGCTTACTTTGTAAAGGCAGGCGACTGTCGGGCCTTTAGGAGGTGGGGCTGATGTCGCAAACCACAAAACAACGGGGTAAAATCCGCCGCGCTGCTTTACGGCACTCGCTCCACCCCCTCCAGGTGCGGGAGGCTCAAGCCGGCCAACATGGGCGCCACCTGCTCTTTCAGCAGGGGTGTGACTGCCCTGGCAGGGTTGTTGCTCTTGTCCTTCGGCGGCTTGGCCACTAAGCAGACCGAGGTAGGAGTGAGGTCCTCTGCGCGACCCGGCCCTGGGAGGACAGCTTTCTCGTGGCTGTGAGCGCTCAGCAGATGTTTGATGCACCTCCGGCAGGGAAGCCTCCCGGAGTCGTTAGCCTTTTCCGAGGCCCACTGGACTGTGGGGAGGGTGTCACAGGGGCGGGACGGGTCTCTGTTGGTCTGTCTCAGCCTTTTAAAACGGTGAATTAAAAGAATCAAATTCTGGGGACGGGGAGGACCTGAGCCTTTGCGCCGACGAGTGTGAGCCCTCTAGCAGGTGAAACGTGAGCACACAAGGCAGCGCTTACTTTCTTCTGTTAAACTACAGCTGTCCCCTTTGATAGGAGTCAGGTGGGTACGGTGTTTTATTTTTGGCTCACAGGGCGTTCTGGCCTCTCGTAAAGTTTTACTGAACCCTGCGCTTTGATAAGACCTCAGGCTTGTTCTACAGTCTGGTTAAGGGGCCTGTGTAGTCCAGACATTTGAAAATCTGTGTCCAAAGTTTTATCTTCTGCCTACCCCATTTCCTGTGAGGTTGCTCCTAGGCTAGAAATCTGCGGTTTTAAAAATAAACTACTCTCTTTGCCCTACTTTTTAATCAAAACTAAATTCTGTGTTCTGAACTTTTAAAATTGCTTTTACCTATTTAATTCCACTGGCTTAATGGAGACCTGGCCATTTCTGGCCTACACTACTGCAATTACTTTATCTTGTTTTCCCCAGGCTTCCAAACTCCTTCACTTAGATGCTAGGTTAGTCTTCATAAAATGTAAACGTGATCAGGTTATTCTTCTGATTGAATCCTTTCAGTGCTTTCCCATTGCATACAGAATAAAGTTAACATCATTATCTGCTTTTCCAGTCTTCATATTGGATGGAACCCATTCTGCCCATAGATTAGTGGACTCCAAACTTTAAATGCAGCCCCCACCAGTTTAAAGGATATAGAGAGCATACTCTATATACGCTCTCTATATTCATGAATTACTGCTAATTTATATATTCAATATTGAAGCATATTTTTGAGATAATATAAATATGAATGGAAGTCTATTTTCCTCCTTTATTCTAGTGGATTATTTTTTATACTTCATTTTGGATACCATTACCTGCCCCTGTCCTCCCTTTTTTTATTGTTACTGTGTTTTTTCACTTTACCATGTTATATCTCCTGTTTCTTCTGCCTGTTTACTAAGATGTAGTAAAAGCGTAACCTCTGTAGAACCGTTCCCTATCCCTTTTCCTTTGATTTTACTGTTGTAATTTGTACATAAACTAATAGTATAGCACTCATTGATTATAACCCATGTATAGTTTTTATTATCTATTATTCTATTATTTTTCACTTGGAGTGCAATAGCTCCCTAATTAGTCCATGTCAAGTCATTCTTCCAGTCTGTTCTCCAAGCCGAAGCTCAAATAACTTAAACATGTAAATCTGATCATGTCACTTAGGTACATCTTACTATTGCTTTAAGAATAAAGAACACAGTCTCTACTCAGACCCATAAACAAGGCCCTGCATACTTTGGCCCCTGCCTACACCTCCAGTTGTCTCTCTTTCAGACTTTTACTTATGCTAATCTTTCAGTTTCTCAAAACTTTTAAGTCCCATCTGCCATTAGGGCCTGTGTTTCCTCTGTCTGGAACTATCTTTCTTCTTTACCTTTTGGATCCTAACCCAATTGTCATTCCTTTAGGGAAACCTTCCCTACCACTCCACCTCCCCACCCCCAAATCAGGTCATTTTCTTCTGTTACACTCTTTCATAATACTGTCTATCTTACCCTTACAGAATTTATAGGTTGTTGTTATATGCTTAACGTGTCTAGCAAGCCTCTTTGGAGGCAAGTACTATGATTGTTTTGGCCCATCATTCTATTCTGAGCACTCAGGACAGTGACTGGCACATGGGGCCCGATGAAATGATGAATGAATGAGTGTTACATTGTAGTGTAATGTATTTGCATGCTTGTGTTCTTTATTGCACTCTGGGATTGAGAGAAAGCAGCAAGCTTTTCAATGATTTTTGTATCACTGTATGATACATGGTATCTGGTACATAAGAGGTACCAGATGTAGAATGAATGAGTAACTTTACAGTGCCTATATTGTCTAATCAATCACAAAAGACTTTTGCCATCTCAAATTTTTCAATAAAGTCCTAATGATGTACGAATTTTGGAGCTGGAAGAGACATTCAGTTCTCATTTTCCACATAAGGAAAGTCAAGTTTAAAGAGCTAAATGACTTACCCCAGTCTCGCAGCCAGGTGAGGGTTATAACCTGGGCTAAAACCCCAGATCTTCAAATTTCTAAACCAATACTTTACCCACTATCTTGTACTGCTTTTTTTTTTTTTAAGCATCTAGGTAGCTGTTGAGAAAGGTTTAAAAAAGTGTGTGTGTGTCTATTTGTATGACACACACATTTGAGTGAGTTTTTAATTTCATTCTCCCTGAAATTTTATTGCCAGCTGAAAAGAAAAGAGCTAATATTTGTTATGCAATGACTAGGTTCCAGTCACCATTTCTACATTCTGCGGGTCAGGTAGCATTACTGTTTTCTATGTGGGGAAGTGGAGGCACAGAGAAGTGAAGCAGCTTTCCTGAATGTATACAGGTAGTGAGTAATTGGGCCCAGATTGGAATCCAGGCAGTTTGACTGGTCTAGTAAATTAATACTGCTCAGGAGCAGATCTGAGGTCACTATGGTTTCTATTCATTATTGTTGTAGTATATAATAAAAAATCATGTTAATTAGGTATCTAGATGCTGAGGTTTTTAATGTTTTATGTCAGCAAATATAATTCAAACTCACTTTAGCATATTAGTGAAATGGTACATGGCAGTATGCTAGATAATGTACTCAATCAAATATATTGGTGAGTTTAAATAAAGAAATTGGAAGCACCCCACAGAGTATGAATAAATATTGAATGAAATTTCAGCTGGGGTGGTATTGTTATGTATAGAATCAAGATAATAAGTCATTCACAATTTAAAGACTGAATAGAAAATTAGAAGCATGTAAGGAAGAGAGGACTGGGACAAATTGTTTAGAAACAAACAGACCCTCCCCCAAGAAATCCCCCCTAACAAAAAATAAAGCTCTTTTATCGGTCTTTCATGATGTCAAAAACTAGAATCTTTATAACCCTGCATAATGATGACTTACTGTTACTACGACTGTAAAAACCCCATGAATCTCACCTGTTCTTTACCAGTCTTTATTCTGGGAAATGTGGCTGTCTTCTAATCTTTTGTTATCATTTGACTGATAGGATCAAGCAGAACAGTTCTTTAGAAGTGGCCACACAAACAACTGGGCTGTTTTGGTAAGTATATTATGTAAAGGTATACTGTGCTGTTCTCCTTAGATATGTGTCTGAGAAATTTTTGTGTGGATCAATTGTTTTGAAAATAAAATTTATTATATTTTATACTAGAAATTCTTTGTTTTGATTTGCTATGCTGTAAGTTGACTATATCAACTAGTAATATTCTTTGCCTTCATGTATCTGTCCAGTGGTACTGCGTTAATAACTGTAACAATAAACTAGGGGTGCTATTTTTAAAGGAAGCATTATGTAAAATGAATTATTTTAATGATAGAAACTAGTAGTTGTATTTCTTATTTATAATATTAGTTTATAGATACTCTACTTAGGCTATTTTATTTTTATTAGTTTTGTTCTCTTTACAAAAGTATATGATCATTGTAGAAAATTCAAATTATACAGAAAAGTTTAGAAGACAAGATTAATTTTATTTTATGTGAATTTCACCTCAATTGAAAAAATACCTTCAAGTCCCACATTCCAGAATGAACATTTTGGTGAATATTGTTCTCTCTTCATATGTAAGCTTAAAGATAGATGATTTTATATAACTGGGATCATATTATTATACCTGCTATTTTACAACCCCATAACTGTGTATCTTGGGGAATCTTTCACTGCCAGTAGACACGGAGATAGATGATCTTTTCCAAAGTATTGTTTTCTTCTTTATGAATGTATCATAATTTCCAATTCATGGACATTTAGATTCTAAATTTTTCATTATGTTAAACAGGGCTGTGTTGGACATCCTTATGCATACATCTTTGTGACCCTGTTTGATTTTCTCTTTAGGATAAACTTGTAGGCATAAGGCTGAGAAGTCATGGAGCACAATTGCCCTCTGAAAATGCTGTACCTCTTTTTATAATCTCAGGTCAACTGTGTATTACTAATTTTTATCTTTTTGATCACTGGGCAACAAATTAAATTTTGTTTTAATCTGCATTCTTTTGATTCTTAGTCAGTTTTGCTTATTGGCTTATTTTTTTCTTTGGCCATTTTTGTTGTTGGTTGTGTGAATTATCTTTAACTTATGTGGATTCATAAATTTGTATTTTTAGTTTCCCAGATAGAATACGTGTAAATGTTTCGTTTTTTCTTGGGCTTGGAAAGTATTTGGATAATAGTTTTCTTACTGGAGATTCATTTAATGGTATTTACATGATTAGAAGATACAATAAATTTAACTTAATGAAAAAAATGTATGAAAGGGTCCACTGAAAGAAATGATAAGGAAATACAGAGAGGGAAGAAAGGATAAGGAAATAGAGGCAAGAAAGGAAGCCGATTTTTGTGAAAAAGGAAGGGAGCAAGGAATGGGTAGCATTTCTGAGCCAGTAACTGTTGTTAGAAAGGGAGGAAAATGGGGAGCTAAGAATACAGTGGGAGTGTGAAGGAGGTCAGTACAGGAATTCAGGCAGCTGACCCTAATCTCTGTTGCTTCTTTTGGGATGGATTCTCAAGAGGGCTGACTTTTGAGGCCTGGTATTAGATTTTTCTAGTACCTTTGATATCATTTTTAGGAATGTTTCTTTGTTTATTTTTTTGAAATGCCATTTTGTGTCACTTTAGAGCTCGAATTTACTATATCAATATAAAAATAATTGCAAGACATTCTGAGTTTTTTTAAGTGTAAAGCTAGTGGAAATTGTTTCTAATTTTCTGTTCAGTTCAACAGCTTTATAACACATTCTCTTATGTACATAAAAACTGTTTTGTGTGTTGTGTTTTAGTCTCTACATTTTTTACAACTAAAATTAGGAAGAATCCCAGAGTAAAAGGAATATTACATAACCCAAGGTAGCCAATTTTTCCTATCTTGTGGAGAGATTTGATGTACACTGTCTTTGATTTTAAAGAATTTAATCTTTTAGAAACAGGAACATTATAGAATCACATAAATTGAGGGTAACTGAGTTGGTTCACTATTTGATTGAATTTCCTAAAGATTTGTTTTGTCTTAAGCTGAGTGGTCTTTTTATTTAATACTAGTTATGAAAGACCTCTTTCTAGAGAGATTGGTTTTGTTGACAATTCTTTATGTCCTTTCCTAGCCCGAATTATAATATACTCTTTCTTTAGGCATATCTGTGTCCTATCTAAAGAGAAATAATTGTGTGACTTTCTGGCTTTTTTCGATTCATAAAAATAATACATTTGTTTTAATATTTTAGGTGTGTACATCCAGATTCTGGTTTAATTATCGACATGTTGCAAATACTCTTTCTGTTTATAGAAGTGTGAAGCGGCTAGGTATTCCTGACAGGTAAGAATTCTTTTTTTTTTTTTTTTAATTTATTTTTCCATTAATTTGGAATTTATTTATTTATTTTTATTATTTTTTAATCAGTATTTTTTTAATTGTTGATATTGTACAGTTTTCTGTCTTTTACCCCGCCCCCAGCCCACCACCCCAGCCCTCCCCACCTTCCTCCCATTTCCACCCCCCATAGCTTTTGTCCATGTGTCCTTTATACTTGTTGCTCTAAACCGTTCCCCCTTTCCCCTGAAATTCCCTCCCCTCCCCCTCTGGTCACTGTCAGACTGTTCTCAAATTCAGTGTCTTTGTTTATATTATGCTTGTTTGTTTGTTTTGTTGATTAGGTTCCTGTTAAAGGTGAGATCATATGGTATTTGTCTTTCACTGCCTGGCTTATTTCGCTTAGCATGATGCTCTCCAATTCCATCCATGCTGTCGCAAAGGGTAGGAGCTCCTTCTTTCTTTCTGCTGCATAGAATTCCATTGTGTAAATGTATCACAGTTTTTTGATCCATTCATTAATTGATGGGCACCTAGGTTGCTTCCAGCACTTGGCTATTGTAAATTGTGCTGCTATGAACATAGGGATGCATAGGTTCTTTTGGATTGGTGTTTCAGGGTTCTTAAGATATAATCCAAGCAGTGGAATTGCTGGGTCAAAAGGTATGTCCATTTTTAGTTTTCTTAGAAAATTATAAAGCTTAACTCTGAACCTCAGTGAAAATCACTCTTAGATGATTGTTATTATATTTGCATTTTTATGTTACTTCTGAAAAAGATGAGGAAACTTGAAGTTTTCTTGTTGTTAGAATGTGCTATCATATACAAGGTAACTTGCTTAAGAAAGGCAAATTATATAAAATATCAGTCAGTACTAAGGTAAAACAATTTGATAAAGTATGAATGTTTAGTACCATTTCTTTAATCATTAAGTGCCTTAGTGTGTGTTTTTAATTGCAGACAACAGAGGACAATTCTGACTAATTCAAGTGGAAAAGGAATTTACTGAAAGCATATTGATTAATACACCAAATTGATGGGAAGGTGTAGCTTTAAGTTATCAAGAACAAGGAAGACTAGGTAGCATAGAAGACATCTAAAAATCCTGACATAAAACCAGCCCAGGGATAGTAATGCAGTGTGAGTTGCTGAAATCTACACTCAGCTCCTGCCATTGACTTTTGAAACTTATTGTTGGTATGGTTGCCTACTATCAAAATCCAACCTTTCCTGTCCCAGCTTCTTACAGTCTGTAGCTCTTAACTTAGAGCCCTTGGAGGGATGTCATTGGCAGAGCACAGTGTAAGTGCTCATGTCGGGGGCTGCGGTGGGGGTGGTTGGAGGGATTAATGGGAAGAACAACTGTGTGGCATTGCCAGCTTCTTTGTAGGGAAGTGGCTCTGCCTTCTATGAGGACTCATGAGGTAGGATATTTCCAAATTCCATGCGGGAGTTCAGGTACTAGGCAGAACCTCCACACCTCCACCCTCAGATATACGTCCTATGCGTTTGGCTTTCAGATATGATAGATCTGTTTTTGCTACTACCAAATCAGTTATAGAAGAAAGTGCAGTCAGTTCAGTTAACTTTGATTTATTCAGTCCTATGTTCCTCTCTACCTGTGAGGCAGTGTGAAAAGAACTTAGTGGTCAGACAAATCTGAACTTGAAGTCTGGGTTTAATGGTGATTTTGGTAAAGTCATTTGGCCATGCTAAACCTGTTTCCTCAGCTATTATGTGGTAATAATAGTACCTTTTTGCAGAATTCAGGTACTTGGCAATGAAAGCAAATAGAACTATGCGGAAAGTGCAGCAGGAGCAGAACAGCAGTGAATGACTCAGGAAACAAAGTGCTATTCCATGTAAATGTATCATTTTAGCCTGAGAAGCTGACAAGAACTATAATTTAATTCCTGTATTTAAGTAGAAAATAAGGCAGCTCTGTAATATTGCCATTTTTAAAAAAGTACATTCAATTTAGTCTGAAAAAGGATGATTTGTTATATCAAGTATACAGGTGGTATTCTAATTAACCAGTTATGATTTGCCAGTTGGTTCTCCTTAGTAGGTCATATGGTTAATCCTTTGGTTTTTAACTTTGGATGCTTCTATACCAGACGTGCTCCTCCAGGGTGCTACTGTGTATGGTTTGGCAATAGTTTTCACTGTGGTAAATGAATCTTTGTTTGCTCTGTAAGTCATTAGGAAATGTTTAAGTGGTGGAAGTAATTTTAGATGAACTTTTAAGGAGTAGAATATAACTATGGGATGTATTTTATATATTATAATTAGTAGGTTTATCCCTAGGTTTCTGAACAATATTCTTTAAAAGCTTATTCTTGTTTCAAATGATTGCCTGTCTGTATCTCTGTTTATAAAGTCTTTGTTGGGAAATGAATTGGGCATTTAAACAGTTTGTGATTAACAAACAGAAATCAAAGAAAAAAGTCTATTTGGCTTTTCACGTTTTATGGTGAATACTCCTCTTACTGGTGACTTGTCCTACTTCACTTCTACCCAGAATTAAGTATAAAAATATAAGTAAATTTTTATTCAGAAAATAAAAAATTATTGTGAAATAACAGCTTGGAAACTTAAAATACATTAAGAATAGTGAATTTCAAAATAGGGTTTGAATTTATGTTATGCATTATGGAATCTTTTCAAGGTAAAACAACATTATTATAACTTCTGTCTTTGAAGTATATATCCTGAGAAAAATGATGGTCACTCTATTTAATGACAATTATGAGTAGAACTCTGGGTTTTAAAAAAACTTGGTTTGCTTTTTTAAAGGAGCATTTTACCTTTGTTTTGAAATGCAAAGTATTTGCATTTAGTTTTCCCATATATTTCAGTGAGAAATTAGCTCATATCAGAAATCATTTACTAAAATGCATGTCACATGTGATTCATGTTGTGAAAGTTCACATCAGTGTGAAAGTTCCATAGGTCCTGTTTGAAAGGTTGCATTAGTCATGTCACTACTTTTGTTCTGATTTCTCTCTGACCTTCTGTTTCACATTCTCTGACCACACTGAGCTATTCTCTCTGCCTGGAATGGTTGTACTTCTAGCTCAGTACTGCTGGAACCTGGCTGTGGTTCTGAATCACTTGTGGTGCACCTTGGAAATACTGATTTCTCAGCTTCACCTCTGAAGATTCCAATTTATTAAATATGCAGTGAGGTCCAGACATCAGCTCTAAAGGTGGTTCTGATATACTGTAAAGTTTAGGAAGCACAGCTTTTAACTTTTACCTGACTTCCAAATTCACTTTAATAGTTGAAAAAGCATTGCCTGACCCCCTTTTTTGCTTCTGTGGTATCCTGTGTATAGTTTGATTATAACATGATTATAGTAATTTAGTATGTTTCCCTTATTAGATTATAAACTCTTTGAAGGGAATGAGGAGTATATTTTATTTCAGTTTTGCACTTGCAGCATCAAGCACAGTGCCTGCCACATAGTAGGTGCTCAGTAGGTATTGGGTAAATAAACACATGACTGGGAAATGCTTCGCCAGTCAGGCAAAGCAGACACATGTTTGTTCTTTAAAGGTAAAAACATTTCTGTCACAAATTATTTTAGTCTGATTTTCAGCAAGTGTTAATCTGATATAAAAGACATTTTTTAATAAATAGGTTTGCATAATTTTATAGTAATGTTTCAGAATATTGACTCGGAGAAAGGATTTTATTGGCTATGTGGGAAAATAAAAAGATATGCTCATAAGATCTTTATGGCTGCCTTCCAGCCTATTATTTTTATACTGAAAAACTCCGTGGTTGACGAGTGTCTTGCACTTCGTGCTCATGCTTTCTGTAACCTTACCCGACAACCTCAGAAATGTTGTTATTTGCGTGGTTTTAACTTCCTGAAACATTTCACTATTTTTAGGAGATTTTTTGCTCTCAAATAGTTGTTTTGAACTAAACCCCTGTTGCATTGCCTCCAAAATGTATGATATGCTTAAAATGAGGAAAAGGCATTATTAAGTAGGGATCAGATTTAAAGTCAGTATGTGAAGCAAAAATTGAGCCAAAATTATTTTAAACAGTTTCCTAAATAGCACATAAAGTACAGCATAGTATTGTCTTTCATCCAATCTAGCACAGCCAGTTTTTCCTCCAGTGCTAGAGCAGATCACTGTTTTCTTTGGTGGAGTACTTGATGAAGGGGTGCACTTACGACTAGGGTATGAACAGCATACATATGTTTAATGCTAGACTTGTGATGCTCATGCTGTGAGAGGCAGTAGAAATTGACTGAGGGAATGTGGAATCATTGTTCCTATCTCATGTTTACTTTGGGGAAATATGCTTGGAGTATTAGGGTAATTGAGATCTGTCTCCTTTAAAAAAAAAAAAACAACAATTTACCTACCTCCATTACAGCTTGGGTGGACGTAAGTTTTTATAATTATCCCTGTCTGAGAAACTATTTCTGTGATTAAATCCAGCAACTTTTTGGACTATTTTTCCCTTATTCTACATTTTAATCATTATGTGAGATTAATATTCCTAATTTAAACCTTTCATTCTTCATCTCTCTTTATTCATAAACTGTAGCATATGCAAAATAAAGCTTAAATCCCTTATGGCGATATGCAAGGTTTTTGCCCTCTGGTTCCACATATAATATTCTGATCATTGAATTTCTGATCATTTAATTTCAATCCAGTTTCTTCTTGTAAGTCCATGTATTAGCTAGCCTCTGTCATTGTCTTACACTGGTCCCTCCACCAAATTCAATCCATGCATTTTCTAAAGCTTTCCTTGTTCTTGCGTAAATAGCATTTTATTTATACTTGTACCATGGAATCTTTTTGTGTGTATTGGTCTTATTTCTCTGGGCTGGTTCTAATTCCTTACAATGTATTTTTTTGTATATTGTGCACAGTTAGATGTGAGAGTACGCCAAAGACTCCTCGCTAAGTGGAACCTGGTGCTCTAGACTAGACAGGAAATATAACTGCTGCAAATTTATATTCTCTTTAAATCTTGTTTCTCAAACTGTACTGAGCTAATGTGCTATATAGTTGATTTTATAAATTATTTCCCAATTCCTACTTTAGGGATCCATGGGTGGGATGATCTCATCAGGGAACTTTAAATTCATTTCTTCTGTCAGGTGCAAATTGATGAGAGTCTTGCCTAAGGCAAGTGAACTTCAGCTTTACTTGTTCTCCACCTTTCACTGTTTACGTTCCCTTGGGATGCACTTTGTAGTTTTGGTCTGTTGTCTGTTTAACTTCTTTCGTAAGTAATAACCATTGGAATTATAAATGTAAACTCTGATAATTGTTTTTCGTAAATTAAAAAAGGAAAAATTACTAATTGCTAAGGAAAGGAGAAAGAGAGGGAGAGAAACATCAATGTCTGGTTGCCTCTCTCATGCTCCCAACTGGGGTCCTGTTGTTATTTTAAAAATTATGTCCAATATAGCTTTTGACTACTGCTTTTTATGCTGATGTAGATTAGATCATATACATAAGAGGGTATTTTCTGAAGTAGAGCATTAATAATATCTTTCAGAACATTTTTTGTACTTATTAAAATAATATGGAGAAGGTCATGACTATTGTGGTTCCTTGAAAATATTTCTGGGTTTTCTCTAATGGGGTCAGCCAAAAGGGAACCCTATTTCTGGCCTCCCCCTCTGCCTGCTCTGTACCAGACATTCATCGTCCATCATAATTCAGGCACTGTGCTAGGGATCTCATAATGAATTATTTCATTTATTCTTTGAGGCCTTAGTGAGATTGTATTTTTTCCCATTTTACATATTAAAAATGGTTGCTTAGTATGATTAAATGAATTAAGGTCCATAAAGCTAACATTAAGTAATAGAAACAGAACTTGAATTCACATCTTTTGACTTTATGACTGGAGCATTTCTATTACATCATAACTATTTCCTCCCTGAGAAATTATAAAAGTTAGTGTTTATGTGGTATTTATAATTAGAAATTAAAAAAAAATACTACCTCACTTTAGTCTTATGTCATTCCTGCAGAGGTTGGTATAATTGCACGCACCAATTATTGAATACCCTATTAAATTAAAAAATATATCTACATGATGAATATAGTACTGAAGTGAAAATAATTAGTATTAACTTAATAAATATAAGGAATGTCTCTGCTATGTTCCCATTTTCTTATTCTTTCCATAGTTTTTTTATTGTCTAAGTCTTCCTTATTTCACGTTTCATGTACTTCATCATGTTTGTAACTGTAATACATGCTTCTGTATTTCAGCAGCTTTGTGGCTGTTTATGGCCTGTCTCTAATCCTTTCCCCTCCAATTCATCCTACACACAGCTGTTAGAATTATCTTTCTCAGACACTGCTTTTGTCTCTTTACTCCCACGTTCAAGAACCTGCAGTGACTCTCTGTTGCTTCTCTGTAAAATCCAAATTTTTCAACCAGCCTTTATTCTTTAACTACTGCTGTGTTAATTCCAGTATACTTTGTTCATTTTTTTGTGATGACATCTGCTATATGATATTTAGTTACTCTGGTTTCTATTTGCTTTTTCCTTTTTTACTATTTATCCCACCTAGAACACTTGGAATATCCACTGTGCTCTCCCTTCCTACCTGTATATCTTTCTTTCCTTTGTGTCACTATGTAGATCTTTGTAGAGTACTCGGTATAGTGAGCTAGTTGAGTGGTTTTTTTTTTTTTTTAAAGGTTTTATTTATTTATTTTTAGAGAGAGGAGAAGGAAAAGAGAAAGAGGGAGAGAAACATCAATGTCTGGTTGCCTCTCTCATGCTCCCAACTGGGGTCCTGGCCTGCAACCCAGGCATGTGCCCCTGGGAATCGAACCAGCAGTCTTTGGTTTGCAGCCCACGCTCAATCCACTGAGCTACACCAGCCAGGGCTAATTGAGTGATTTTTAAAAATCATTACAGCTTATAAAATTTTCTAAATTAAATATATATTTAAAATGTTATTTTATTATATTTTAATATATGTTTAAAATGTTATTATATTTTTATTATGATTTTGCCTTATTTTTCATGAACAGAAGGACTGGAACCATAGTAAATGTGCTTTGTAAATAATTTGCAATATATTTTTCTAGTTACTGTCAAGGTAACATTAACTCATGCATTTGAATCTTCTGGTCTTATTTCCTGTCACTCTTCAACAGTTTTTTTTTCCTCAAACACTCCACAAAAATATAAGTAATAATTTTTGAATATGGATACTTAGAATAGTTAAAAAGTTGAAATGTGCTCTAAGGAGGAGAATAATGACAGAGGTTAAAAGCAGCATTTCTGCCTGGGCCATCATGCTCTTACATTTAGACGATAAGTAGAACCCATTTGCAAGACTAAGAAGATGGTGAAGGGCTTTATGGTGCAATGGGGAAATACCTTTATTGATTTGCAAGTAGACAGGAAAGTTTTGGGATGTTGAATTTGTGAGATACCTATTCCTTCATCAATATCACAATATCTACATTATTGACAGTTTCCTCATATCTGGTAACCTGATTTTCTTGACTTTATTGTTTTTTAGAATCGTCTTTACTGTTCTTGGGTTTTGTTCTTCCATATTGGCTTGTCAAATACGTAAAACCATGCTCCTTTACCTTTGTCATTATTCTTGTCTTTAGAGCACATTTCACTTCTGATTTGCATCACTGTGACTTTTAGATTAACTTAGAATGGGCTTCTTTATGGTATTAAATCTTTCAGTTTATCAATAATATATACCTTCATTTAATTATGTGTTCAACATCTTGCGACCAAGTTTTATAATTTTTAATTTTTCTCCATAAACATTTTTGGTAGAATTTTTAGTTCTCATATTTTTGTTGATATTATAAATGGTACCTTTTAAAAATATATGGTATATTTTTCTTCTGTTGTATGTGAAGTTAGTTTTGTATATTGTTTTAGCCCCTTGCTGAATTTTTACTAATTTTAATAATTTGACTATACAATTTTTTTGCACATCATATATCTGATAAAGGGGTTAATATTCAAAATACGTAAAGAACTCACACACCATAGTAGCAAAAAGGCAATCCAGTTTAAAAATGGGCAGAGGATCAGAAGAGACATTTTTCAAAGAAGACATATGGAAGGACAACAGGTCCATAAATAGGTGCTCAGCGCTGCTAATCATCAGGGAAACGCAAATCAGAACCACAGGGAGAAAACACTTCCCACCTGTTAGACTAGCTGTTATTAAAAAGATGTGATAGGAAGTGTTAGTGAGGATGTGGACAAAAGGAAAACCCTTGTGCACTGTTGGTGGGAGTGTAAATTGGTGCGACCACTGTGGAAAACCATATGGAGGTTCCTCAACTACAATGATCCAGCAGTTTTATTTGGGTATTTATTTGAAAAAACTGAAAACACTAACTCAAGAAGATGTGTGTACCCTCGTGTTTATTGCATATTATATATAGTAACCAAGACATGGAGACAACATAAGTGTCGACATGGTTGAATGGGTAAAGAAAATGTGGGATCTATAAACAATGGAAAATTATTTAGCCATAAAAAAAGAAGGAATCCTGCCGTTTGCAACAACATGGATAGACATTGATGGCATTATACTAAGTGCAGTTAGAGAGAGGCAAATTCTGTAGGATTCCACTTTTATGTGGGATCTAAAAAAAGATAAACTGAAAGATTCGGAGAACAGATATTGGTGGTTGTCAGAGGTGGGAATGGGTAAAATGGGTGAAGGTGGTTAAAGGGGATAAACTTGCAGTTGTAAGATTAGTAAGTCCTGGGGAGGTAATGCACAGCGTGGTGTCTAAAAAGAAAAGTACAAGCTGTAGAGCCAGATTGCGTTAGTTTAAATCCTGGTTCTCTTATTGAGTTAGACCAGACCACAAAGTCTAGTCGAACTTTAGAAATGGGCTGGAATGATGGCTTGACTTATGTTGCTTTTGCTTCTTATTGTTGCAAAATCAAAGAAGCAATGAGAAAGATAAATGAGATGAGGGTATGAGTAAGTGGCTGCAGCTCCCCTCTATTTCCCTAGTTCCTCACCTTGGTGATCCTGAGCCTACAGAGAGTGAGAAACCATCCAGGTCAGAGGAATCAGAACAGTCACTAGGGGAGGTGTCACTCAAAGTTATACCGGCTATTACATAAGTTCCTTGCTGTGCCTATGGTTCATACTTACATGTTTAACTTCCTATTGTATCATCAGGTCTTTAGTAAACCTGAATATGGTCTGAGAAAGATACTGCTAGTTTTTTGATCTTGAACAAATTATTGAATCTCCCTCACATTTAGTGCTCTTGTCTGTAAGATGGGGGAACGATACCTGCATGAGGGGAATCTTCCTGGTTCATCATTCTGGTTGGGAATGATCATCCTTGGGGTATCGTTCCCCCAAGGAATTCCCAGCTCCTTTTTTTCTTGCATCATCCCATAATCTCTTGACTCAGTCTGCCATGTTCCCTGATTACTTTCTTTGCATTGATCTAACATCGAGTGACTTGTACTAGTTTTGTTATTACTGTAACAGTCTGAATTATCCTAAGGAAGGTCATACATAGGTAGAGGTTTGTAAGTTGAGCCGTTTTCAGTCATGAGTTCCCTGTGTACAGACCAGATTGGAGCAGTGTGTCTATTAGTAGGAGAAGGAGAAAGAGGCAGATGCTTGCAGAAGAGCGAAGTCATGTTAGTGAGAAAACCCTGGAATCCGTAATTTTCCACAAATTTTTAGTGTCGATATATCTAAAACTGCTTTTGAGTTCTGTTCTCTGTAAGGCTTTATTCTTGAATTTCTGTAAAATTGTGTGCCATTCTAATATCCATTCTTCTTATTTGAACTAGCTTTAGTGATTCCTTGAAATTAAGAGAGCCTGACTAGAATAAATAATAAAGTGTGTGTAAAGGGTTAAAAGAACTCCCTTTACAAGAATTTGACTTTTGTTTACTTTGTAACTCTGTTCCCTTGGATATCTGATAATGGTAGGCAACATTGCTTATGGTGAAAATCTTCTCTTATTGATTAGATGAGTACAAATGGACTGGGATAAATAGATCATAAATACTTGAGGAGAAACCCATACTTTTGGGTGTCTCCGAATGTGATGATTCTTGTAATTGGGCTTGTTCCATTTAGGGACCCTGAAAACAGTATCTCTGGAGCTATTGCTAAGGTATTAACTCCAGTGGGGTATGAGGATTCTAAGCCACAGTGGATATAAATCTCATTCCCTCATACCTAAGTTGTCACATGAACAATCAAAGAGAACAGCTTGGGAGGATCACACACACATATAAACTTATGCCGTGCTGTCAACTACAGCCTCTTGAAAAAGGAAGTCCTGGACAGTTGCTGTGTAGATTGTTGTGAGCATACTCCCATGGAAGAGGAATACCTTGTGCTGCTGAACAACTGTAAACCTGCTTTTGCCCCACCCTGTATTAGTTTCTGATTGCTGCTATACCAAATTGCTGTGAATTTTGTGGCTTAAAATAATGTTACCTCTGGAGATTAGAAATCCAAAGCAATTGTCAGGTAAATCCATTTCATTGCCTTTTCCAGCTTCTAGAGGCTGCCAGCTTTCCTTGGCCGAGCCCTATTCTTCATTTTGAAAGCCAGCAGCATAGCATCTTCAGTGATTCTGTTGTCACATTTCTTCCCTCCCCTCTGCTTCTGCTGTCACACTGCCTTCTCTGTCTCTGGCCTCTTGCCTTTCTCTTAGAAGGACCCTCATGACTACCCAGGTAATCCTGGATAATCTCCCCATTTCATGATTTTTAAATTAGTCTTCTGCAAAGTCCCTTTTGACCTTTAAAAGTAACAGATTCATAGGTTCTGGGGTTTAGGACATGGAGCTCTTTGGGGGCTGTCTTTAAGCCTACCATGCTGCTTTACTGGCAAACATCATTTGCTGTTCTGTAGTCTAACTGAATTTGATACCAAGTGTGGTCATCTTTTAAGTTTGAGTGCTTAATGGATCCTGTCAAGAAGACATCTGGTAGGTGGGGCAGAGAAGGCGTATTTGGAATGCTGGAAAAGTGAGCAGTCATGAAACCCAAGAGGAGTTTGATAAGGAAATAGCTAACAGTGTTAATGTAGAAATGTTGTATAAGAGGTACACACAGTTTCTTTTGGGACTAATGAGTAGAAATATTATTAACAATAGTTTGAAGAGTTAACGGAAAGCAAAGAAGTAGGAAAAGTGACTGAAAGATGTTGACTGAGAAAGAAAAGGGAGCATAGACTGAGGGGACTTGGAACTAAGAAAGATTTTTGATTTTAAGGTAGAATTTATAGGTTGGGGGAAGGTATCAAAAGAGAGGAACAGTAAACACAGGAAGATGGACTAAAACTAATTTAGGGGTTCTTAGTATCTGCATTGATTCATCCATTTATGGTTTTTATTTTTTCTAAACTAGGTTGAAAACTATTGGGGTACCCCATAAAAGGATCCTAATGCATTTAAGATCATATGACTTAGGTGCTAGAATATACTTTGCCAACTTGTGTAATTTCAACTGCAATGGAGATATAGGGAAGAGACAAGGGCAGGGGAGAAATAGCCTCCAAGGAAAAAACACCTAAGTCCTTGGTGGTGGCAACCTCAAAATAAGTCAGACTCAACTTGACATTTCTCCGTGAAAAGTGGTGATAGTATTTCTTAAGAAATTCTGAGGACTTCTAATGGAGAATTGATAGAAACAATGTCAAAATTCTGTCATGTTATGTCTGACTCTTTCAGGGGTGTTAAAAGGATAAGTAAAATTAACATTTGTGAATCTAATTTTATTTCTTTGGAGGAAAGATATTACAGAATTTTATATTAATGGCTTTCAAGAATTTGATCTGAATATGAATGGGACATTACTCGAGTCAGTAAAAATGTACCCTGATGTTAAATCTTTACACCAACTGTTAACTTATATTTAAGATCACGTCTATCTCCAAGGCTTCAAATCATAGAATTCAGATCTGTTATTTTATAAAGTAAAACCTCTGTCAAACAGAATTTAATTTACCTAAACTATCAATTTGTCTCAACCATACTGAAAGCAAAGGACCAAATATCTTATTAGGAAGGTTATTCTACAACTATATTTTAGGGTTTATTCTGGGCGAATAAAATCTAATTTAGTTTCCTGCACTTCATTTATCTATCTATATTGTTATATTTAATAAAAAATAGATATTCAAATGTTAGCTTTGATATACGGATAAGGGTTGTTGTTTAGCAGGTTATACTTATTCAAGAAAGTAGTTTTCATTGTCTTTTTTTGCATTTCATTAATTATTTAAATGTTTAGCTCTTATACAAGGTTTTTACAAGCTGGTGAACACTGGCAAATTGTTTCTACCATGGAACTGTAACCACACATTACAAGACTGTATAAATAACTAACATTAGAACACATCACCATTTGATCAGTTATATAATAAATTGTCAAGTATCCAAATAATGAGTTACACAGCTCAGGAGGCACATGAAAATTACATATCTGCTCAGTGTACTAGCAGAACCCCACTTCTTTTTTGCATGTGAAGTTAAGAAGAGAAAAAAGAATGCTTCAAACAAATAGTAGCTGGTAAACAACATCTAATAGGTATGGGAAAAGAATAAGAATTTCAAAAATTTATTATTAAGCATTGTTTCTAACTATAATAAGAAAGCATCCACTTTTAAAATATATTACTAAATTAAAGAACATATTCTACATATTCTTTACAAAACAGTTGCAGGATTTTGCTAGAAATAGTTAATAGCCCTACCTGTTGTCAAGTTGCACCAAAAAATGCAAACATTAAATTAAGTCTAAAGCTTCTTCTCCTTCCCCTCCCCCTCCTCCTTTTTTTTTTTTTTTTTGATCTGGAGACATTAAAGATGTACTTCTCTACAATGCAGATTTTCAAAGTGGAGGTTTCCATAACAGCATAAAATGAGATTTGTAGAGAGACATTAAGTACACTGTATGACTTGGTAAAAAATGTAACAAAAATTAACATTTGTGAAAATCTGATGTATACTTGGTATGAATGTGGCAGATATAAGCATAAAGTGAGTAAGCAAATAACCATGTAGGTGCTGTTTCAATGTTTCAAATGATTGAAGGAATAAGCCATATAAGATCTAGAGAGTTCATCGTTCCCAGGGTTTTAGTTCTGTACTAAACATAAATTTTATACTGGATATTTTGGCACCTAATCTGTCTAAATTTCTTATGTATTGGTAAAGTTCTGACATAGGAATAGAGTTAAAGAAGACTTTTTAACTCAGTATTGCATGATTTCAGTAAACGTGAACTGGTACAAGTGATAGGCACATTTTAAATACAGAACAGCAAGAATCTTGTGCCAAGTGTCTAAATGGGTTGATCGAAACACAAACAGAGGTTCTGTCAAGCATTTAACCTGGTAGAACTGCTTTTCTGTGCTGCTATAGAAGCTTGGTTAGACTTTTTCACCAAGTTAATTTCTTGGCTAATGTGTAACCATATTTGAAGTTTCACTTCCAAGGCTGTAGAGGGCGGCACCCCAGTTTTATTGGCCATCGAAATGTTTGCAGCATAGACCATTTTCAAGTGGCACTTCTCTAAACATACAAGTTGCTTTATGTTAAAAGTTCCAGGCTGTTTTTGTCTTATTATTTTTACTGCATCTTCATGTTTCATTCTGCCTTCTGCTAATGCTTGGCCAATAAGCATGTCGATCTCCCAAGGTGCAACATAATGAATAGCAGTACAACAACCATGTTCTTCACAAAACTTGATTGTTTTTTTTTTTTTTTACAAGACTTAGCCAGTCATCACCAACCTGGTTGGACGCTGGTGTACCTTCATCAAGTCAGTCAAAAACATGGATGTCTTCTTTTTCCATATGACAATGCCATACATTGCTTTAAATACTATTATTATTTAAAGAGTAAAGAAGTGTGGTAACTCCACACTTCTTAAGTTTCTCAGTAACTTTGAGGGCTCATTGTTTGTGTCACATATAAAAAAATAAGTTTGTATGTGACTTCATGGGAGGCAGTTCATTCAAGCCATGTTAATTTAGTTACAAAATACTAGGGTTATTAAAGAATTAAAAAAATTGAATACAGAAATGATGTAAAGAAACTTCAACATGTGCTGTTTGAAATTCTCAGTGCTTCGAAGTTGGGAGTGATGGGAAATGAAATGAACCTCCTAACAAGAAGCTAATTTTCATTCTGTAGTTTTGAGCAATAGAAAGGAAGTGCGCTGAGGCTTACTCCACCTACGTCAGAACTGAAAAAGGCTGTGTGTGTTTCAGTTCAGCCACTGTGCACAGGTTAACTGCTCTTATACAGCTTCTTGGTAAAATAGTAATGAATTTTTACAGTTCTCTTGTGCTCATAAAGGTTATACTATGCTTGACAGTAATCTTCCTTGTCCTTCAGAAATTCCATAAATGTGCGATGATGAAAGGAGTATGTTTACTCATTGAGAATTGTGGTTTAATCACACACTGGTACCGAGGTGGCAGTGACATAGGCACAGGGCCTGTGGCTGCAGGGCAGGGGCCCATGGTGGTCAGTTGCAGGGTGGAGGTGGCAGTGCAGGTGTTGACAGAGGCACCAGGCTGATTCTGAGTTTTGAAAAAGACTGAATTCCATTCCTCAAGCATTCTTAGTCAGATTTTATTATAATTGAAAAAAGATTTTAGGAAGATTTTTCATTCTTTAAGGTCAAAAATAGACAAAATGATAGCTATAAAATTAAATGATTTATTTAAAATTTAAGAAATATTTGTAATGAAGTTTAAAGCATATATACAAGGGTAGGCAAAAGTAGGTTTACAGTTGGGAGCTGTGAAACAGTTTATTCTGGTATTATTAACTTATGAAGTACTGTAAACCTACTTTGCTCACCCCTGTAATACTGAACCATGGAAAATGGAAATACTAAGATGATGTTCCTATGAGGAAAAGGGATGTCTCTTTAATATTTGTTGATATGAGTACAGAGATTATGAAAGGTTATCTTTTGACTCTGCTCACTGCTTGAGAGTGGTGTGAAAGGCACTGTATTCCTTTGTGCCAAAGAATGTAGTAGTGGATGGAAAGTGTGAGGGCTTCAGTGAATTTCTTATCTTTAGAATGGAGACAGCAATACTCTTCATAGGACTGTTTTGATTTATTGAGAATTAAATATCTGAAGGGACTATACCATGGTGCTTGTCCCACAGTAAACTCCAATACTTGTTTCCATTGCCTTTTACCTCACCCTGTTACCTCTAGCTGCATTTTGAATATTAGTAATCATCACTCCTATGTTAGAACTGGAGGAAATTTTAGAAGTTTATTACCCAGAATTCTATCTCCCCTTTTATTTTTAATTTGCTTGTCTACTAAGATTCTGTGTTCAAATATATTTTTGGAAGTTCTACCGTGTTGTTTAACCTGTCTTTTCTGAATTTAAAGCTGTTTTCTCTCCAGAAATGATGTACAGTGGTTAATTTTGTAATTTTACTTTGTTTCCATTTTCCCATAACTTCTAATCTATTTTTTCATAATCTTATTGAAATGTGGAATCCAAATTTGATTCCTGCACAGTTTAATGTGGAATGGTTAAATAAAATTAATGTCAATGAAAACCATTATATTGCTTTTAAAAATAAATTGTTGAATTTCAATTGAGATGTATTATCTTCCAGTTAATTACTTTTTATTTTCTCTGTGATAGCCTCCACTTTATATATTCCCCTTTACTTTTTGCTCTAGTTGACCTTTATAATCAAAATGAAGAGTAGCAGCGGTGGTAAAACCTTTTTACCACCACTGTATTACTTCCTTTGCCAAATAGATTTTTTCAAAAATATGATAAAAGGGATAACTTTTAGAAAAAGCATAGCCATCCAGGTCCTCTTAATGAAAATATCTAAACTATGTTGCTTAATGCCCAGGGAAAAATAGAAGAAACTTGATTTTCTTGTCTCTTGAGAATGGAAATATACCAGAGAAGGCATATAAATGATGTTTGCTGTATTTTTCTGGCAAAATCTGTGATTCAAGCATCGTGGTAAAGTCCCAAGAAACTACTTATAGAATGCTAAAGAGATTACATATAGATTGTTAAAATCTACTAGTGCTAACGAAATTCCAAGACACTTGTCATAAAAGTAGCTGAGTTGGAGAGACTGACTAAATTAATACAGATCATTACTGGAAAAATTAGCAAAAGTCAAATTTCTGTCAAACATGAGAATATGTGAAAGATTGCACATAATGTTTTTTATTATGATGGACTATATGTGATATATCAAGATTTAAAAAATTTTATTATCTCATAAAAATAGGTTAAACTAAATCAGTGGCATTCATTAATGCAGCATTTCCTATTTTGATTGTTTCTGTGAGCCATCAAAATGTTTGAGAAGCATAGTAGCTTTTAATATTGGTAATAGACTGTACAGATTTGAATTCTGAGCCTTGAGGTTGGTGTGCTTGAGTAAGTCAGTGAACTGGTTAGTGGCAAGTTCAGCAATAGGAAACAGGAGAAAGGAATAAAATAAAACACTTGTCTTCACAGTACTGACTTTACCTTTGAAAAGAAAGGGGAAGAAAGTGGGTGGTTCACTTCTGCTGGCCGCTCCACCCCTATTATAGGAAGACTGGTTAATACTGGCGAGTGTTTGGAAGCAGTGAAGACTTGGGTGTAGGCTACAGGTGCAAGTGATTGAGAATGAGGATGGCAGGCTTGGTGGCCGAAAAGACCTGGTGAGAGAAGGGCCCGCTGTGGGATGTAATCCCAAGGCCTTTCTGTAGGAAAGATTCGGGGGCTTTGGGAAATTGATTGGGGACTGTATAGAACCTTAGCCCCTGTATTTCTTTGAAGTTTTGTTCTCTAATTTTTGCAGTTAAGTGGGCACTTAAGTTTTTCAGTTATACTTTATTATGTTTAAAGGAGAAAATTATATGCTTTAGTGCTACCTACAATTTGACAGTTTGCTAAGGTCTCTGGATGATTACAATTAGAATTTCAAGGGCTTATTTTTTGTCATATTATATGCCATAAATATTAAATAGCAATAATGAGTTCATGCATTTAACTTAATCACTGGAGGTGATTAAACTATCAATATCAAACAACAGCACATCATTAAATCCTTTCAGATGCCAGTTCACATAGTCTCAGGGTGACGCAGAGCAATTAAAAGGAAAAAGGACTCGTGGACATGACATCAGTGTGGTGATTGAGGGATGCGGGAGGGGGTGTATAAGGAGAGTAAGTAAGTGGTAATGGAAAAAATGCAATTAAAAAAACCCCAAATGTTCACGTTAAAGAAAGTGGGTTTGAATCCAAACTCCACTCCTCACTAGCTGTGCGACCCATGACATGTTACTTAACTTTAGTGTGCCTAAGTTTAATATCCGGTAAAATAGGGAGGATAATATACAGGGTGGGGCAAAAGTAGGTTTATAGTTGTTTGTATGGAAAATAATACAATAATTAATAAATACTAATACAAGAATAAATTTCCACATACTCAGAACTGTAAACCTACTTTTGCTCCACCCTGTGTATCTTGAAATTAATGTATGAGATAGTGCTTGTAATGTGCTTATTTTATTAGTGCAGTGCTTGAGATATATCAGGTTCTCAATAAATGTTAATTGTTATCGTTTATACTAAAACACATGCGACTTTGAATGTGTGAAGTGTGCTGCTGTTGACTTCCTATCTCTGCAGTGTAGTTTTTTTTTTTTTTTTTTTTTAGTTTTATTTCTAATATTGTAAGTTCAGAGTACCTGGCATCATGTAGTCTAATAATGCCAATTGTGTGACTTTGATGAGTTAAAAGTAATTTGTGAAATCCTAACGGTCTGGCACCTGCAGCTAATAGATTTGCTATGATTAGCTTCATAGTACATTGGTGGTGAGATTTATTAACTTGGAAATTCCCCAAGACATGGAAGAGGAAAAAGGAAAGTCTAAAAGTGAATTACTTTGGCATCCAGCTAATGAAAATATAACAAAATTTGTTGCATTTGCTTCATCCCACAGCCATTAAAATCCTGAAGAAGCAATAATATACAGAGTATCTTGAATAATTTATGTCAGGAAAACAAAAGTGACACTTATGAGCAGAAACCAGAGATTTAAGAGAGTGTCAAAGATCCCTGTGATCCCCAATCTGCTGCTTTACTTGCAGCCAGTGTTCTAGGTTGGAATGGTGATGTTATTGAAAAGAAGCCTGGTGGTCCTAGCTCTGGTAGCTAAAGATGCTGTAAGGTAGTAGTACCTGATCAGTAGTATGGTTATAGAATGGATAGCAATGTTTTTTAAAGATTAAACATATTTATTTTTAGAGAGAGGGGAAGGGAGGGAAAAAGAGAGAGAGACACATCAATGTGTGATTACCTCCTGCACTCCCCCAAGGGGGACCTGTACTTCAACCCATGCATGTGGCCTGACTGGGAATCCAGCTGTAGACCTTTTGGTTTGTGGGAATGATGCCCAACCCACTGAGCCACACCAGTCAGGGCTGTATAGCAATACTAAGTGAACATTGTAAAGACGTCTTAACCCATGCAGTAAATTATTTAAATTTCAATTAAATAATTTCAATTAAAGTGAAGTTTTTATTAAGGTAGTACTGGTCTATCATAAATGAAAATTACAGTTTTTGAAATTTTACACTCTAATGGTCTATGGTGGTAACAGATTATTCACCTATTTAAAATGTATATATATTTACCCATTGGTTATTGGTTGCTGAATGGGCTCAGGACGAATTTCAGGGAGGTGGGTCAAAAGACTTAGCAGTCCTGATGCAGGCCTGACCTGTTCCTTCAGTGTTGGGCAAACATGATAATGAGAAGTTATTTTAGACCGTCCCCCCCCCCCACATGTTTCTTTTTGGACAAGTTTTAAATTTTCATTTTTATATTTATGATCTTTAAAATCTATATAAGCATGATCAAGTTATTCTATTTAGATTATATCCAAAGAGTGGTAAGGGAAGAAAATACTAGCACCTTCTTTTTTAATCTAAAAAAGGAAATAAATTATGTTTCACTAATGTTTATTATATATATTTAAAGTAGCAAATACATATGATTTAGAAATTAGTAGATATATATGGGTTTGCCCTTAGTTTTTTTTTTCTTTACCTTTACTGGAGTATATGATTTTAAAAATTTGAAAACTACCTGTGTAAATAACCTCTATATTTTTGGGATTCAAACCTAGTTTGAACTTCATATAATTTCAGTGCTCACTTTTTCTTTTCTTTTGGTTTTGTTGAGAGCAGGCTATATTACCATGTGCTTTGCTGTGTGACGTAGGTTTTGCAGGGGTGCGAATAAAGTGTGAAAATTGAGTCAGCACACCTGGTAGTATAAGATTGCCAAACTGTAAAAATACCATTTTCTTATATCGATTGGATATAAGGGATATATTTGAGGGATTTTATTTTAATAAGATGCAACTCCCTAATATTATTTATTGAGGTAGCAGTTTTTCTTCAGTGTAGATTGTTTTGGTCTTAATTCCAGCATTGATTGGATACCCACTCAGTGAAGACTTAAATCACTGCTGTGTGGCTAACCTGATATTCAAGGGAAAGAGAGACTTCAAGGAGTCAAGTTAGATCTTAGGATAACTGCTGTGTAAAGAGTATTTATTTGCAAGGTATAGTGCAATATAAGATCTGATTCTCTTGAATAGTAGACAGAGTCTGTAAGTTATGAATTGCATTTTGTACAACATATTTTTGTGAACAGACTTCCAATATCATCAAATTATTTTGTAGTGTGGATGTCAAAATGTAGAAAAAAATTAACCGTAGAGCCAGGCCTGATGTTACCGCTTCCTCTTGTTAAACTAACAGTAGTCATTTAGTTTTAGCAAAATAACATGTCCTTCAAATGGAATTAATGTTTTTAGAGTATTATTAGTTTGATAGTTTTGTTAATTTATAATTTTATACTTACAGTTTTATAAGAACTATAAGCCTAAGGAATTTACTCTCGTGTATATATTTAAATATCATTATACAAATAATTTAACACTTGGATCAAGTGAGAATTTTTTTCCTTCATCAAACAGTTTGAACATTCCTTAAGTTTTACAAACAGTGAGCAGAATGTGTGGCTGGACTTCTAAACCTTTGAAATCCAGTCTGTTTCCTGTCATGGTTTTCATTTATTGTCCACAAATATAATGATTTTTAAGTGATATATTGATTATATTAACAGAGGGTTACAGTACTTATATCGAGGCTCAAAATTATCTGTAGGAAAACCTGAAACTAATATTTTGTGTCAACTGCAATTGGAAAATAGATTCCAATAAAATTACTTGTTGGAAAAATATTGATTGAATTTATGATTTGAAGCTGAAAATACTACTGTTTTATGATATTGACATTGGGTGGGTAGTGAATCTTAAACCAAAAATATGGCCTAATAGAACACTCATGTTTATATTGAAATTGGGAGGTCAGTTCAGTTTGGTTTAATAATGGCTTGTAACAAAAAGATATGGTTAATTATAACAATGTAATTTAATTACCTCAAATTATTAAAAAGGATATTTTCCATTTTAAGAGGAATAACTTTCATAATTATGTGAATATGAGTCAGTAACAGCTGAATAACTGATCTTTGAATGTGACAGAGTTGGAACCCTTTCACAATACAAATCTAGCCAATTTCTAAGAAAAATCACAATGATTCAGTTCTGAACTTCAATGTATTTGAAACATATGCAGCAGAACATTTCCTTCTTGTTATCTCCTGCCAAACTAGTTACATGTGCCAGATTAATTTTTCCCTTACGTTTGGGAAGGTCAGGTATATGGTAAAGAATTACCTGGTTCATGTTCAGCAGGTTTAATGGTAAGATCATGATAAGTAATTTAGAGGAATTTTGTAATTTTCTCTCAAAGAAAATATATGCAAAAATGAACATATTTCATTCATCCAGTGAATATTGAGTACCTACTCTATGTCAGGCTCTTACGAAGCCTGAATGTCATAGTGGTGAATGGGAGAGATAAAGCCCTGCCCTCACAAAGTTTGTATTCCAGTGGGGGTGCTCCTGGGAGATGAGGGGTTTCAGGTTATAAGTGACCTGTAGAAAATAAAACGCATAATAAGAATAGAGTACCTTAGCTGAGATTAGAATGATATGAAGATTTGGAAGAAGACAAGTCAGATTTGGTCAGTAGCCCCTCAAGTGGGAAAGACTTGTCATAATCATAGAACAGAAAGGTCAGTGTTAGGGGTGTTCAACCTTTTGGCTTCTCTGGGCCACACTGGAAGGAGAATTGTCGTTTTGGGCCACACATTAAATACATTGTGAAATGTAATCACAAAAAAAAATCTCATAATGTTTTAAGTAAATTTACGATTTTGTGTTGGGCTGCATTCATTGCCATTATGAGCCACAGGTTGGACACCCCTGCCATAGACGAACATTTTGGGTGGTAGGGGCTGAAGTTAGAGAGATATAGGCCACATTAATTGAGCATTTTAGATCATGTGAGGCACAGGTAGCAAACACAAGGCCCAAGGGCCAAACCGGCCCTCCACCTTGTTTTTTCCGGCCCAGAACCTTGTTTCTACTTGGCGGCAGTGTCAAGCTCTTGCTTAACTGTTAAGAAGTAGTTACATTTATACAGTGCTAAATTACATTTGGCCCTTTGAAGGCAACTGCTAGGCTGATGTGGCCCACGGTGAAAATGAGTTTGACACCCCTTATATTGTAAGGAGTTTTGATTTTTCTCTAATTACAGTGGGGAGTCCTTGGAGGGTTTTAAAGAAAATTTGATGATTTGACTTATTTAAGGAAGATTACCCTGGTGGTTGTAAGGAGAATGAACTGTAAAAAGGTGTGAATGGAAGCAGGAAGCCAGGTGGGGAGCTGCCTTGTCAGGAGATGATGGTGTTAATTTGCATCTCCCTGATAGCTAGCAATACTGGGCATGTTTTCATATGTCTCTGGATCCTCTGTATGTCCTCCTTGGAGAAGTGTCTGCCCAAGTCCTTTGCCCATTTTTTAATTGGGTTGCTTGTCTTCTTAGAGTGGAGACGTGTAAGTTCTTTGTGTATTTTGGAGATTAAACCCTTGTCTGAGGTATCATTGGTAAATATGTTTTCCCATACAGTTGGTTCTCTTTTTATTTTAATACTGTTTTCTTTGGCTGTGCAGAAGCTTTTTATTTTGATGAGCTCTTACCCTTCGCAACAGCATGGATGGAACTGGAGAGCATTATGCTAAGTGAAATAAGCCAGGCAATGAAAGATAAATACCATATGATCTGACCTTTAACAGGAACCTAATCAACAAAACAAACAAGCAAAATATAACCAAAGACATTGAAATTGAGAACAGGCTGACAGTCATCAGAGGGGAGAGGGGAGGGAATTTCAGTGGAAAAGGGGAAGGGTTTAGAGCAACAAGTATAAAGGACACATGGACAAAAACTATGGGGGGGGTGGAAATGGGAGGGAGGTAGGGAGGGCTGGGGCGGTGGGCCGGGATGGGAGTAAAAGACAGAAAACTGTACAAGAACAACAATTAATATAAAAAATTTTAAAAAAGAGATGATGGTGGCTGTCTGGTATTAGGGAGATTGAGTGGAGCTAGTAAAGAGTGATTGGATTGGAGATGTGTTCCTGTGATATGCTGATAGTACTTGCTGACAGATTGCATGTCTCCTATTCTTAAGCATTTGTGCTTCTGAAAGTCACATTCTTTGGAATATCATAGCGGACTGTATAAGTCCTGAGAATGTCAAACATTACTAATTTGTTTTTAAATGTTTGGGGAGGATGGTGTAGTTCCTCTAGCTCCCCCTTTTTATATGGCGTAATGTATACTCTGTTGTGAAAAAATTTAAATTACTGACTCAAATTCTGCATATAAATTCATGCCAGATTACTCCAATTTCTCTACTTTAAAACTTGTACTACATAAAAATATGAAAAAATAGTTCTGTTAAATATGTACTCAATAATTATGTTGAGTTATTTTTAATGAAAAGGATGCACATAATTGCTCCATGATATAAACAAAATGTGGCTGTTTTTAATTTTTTGATTTTATTTAAATAATATATTCTCTGATTTTTTTTTTATAGTCACATTGTTCTGATGCTTGCAGATGATATGGCCTGCAACCCCAGGAACCCCAAACCAGCTACAGTGTTTAGTCACAAGAATATGGAACTAAATGTGTATGGAGACGATGTGGAAGTAGATTATAGAAGTTATGAGGTAAATTGTTTGACTTAGCAACACTTTTGAAATGTAGTTAGTTATTTTTAACCTCTAAAACACTGGTTGAACAAAATAGTCTTATTTTTTGTCTTTAAATTTTGTACACAATTGTCACTAAAGCCTTGATATAATTCTGTCTCTGGAGTCCATGCTAAGGAAATAATATATAAGTAAAACTGTCACAACAGGAACAAGTATAAAGGACACATGGACAAAAACTATGGGGGGGGTGGAAATGGGAGGGAGGAGGGGAAGGCTGGGGTGGTGGGTTCGGGTGAGAATAAAAGACAGAAAACTGTACAAGATCAACAATTAAAATAAAAATTAAAAAAAACTGTCACAACATGAATATCTTAAATATGTATTTATGATAAAACAATTTTATCTTGGTTTTTATGAGAGTATTTTAGAGAGTTTTCATGTGTTGAGTTTCCTTTATAGTAAATGTATTACGTTTTTTATATTTGATCTAAAATTTTAAGTCTTATATTTTTTAGTAAATATATTCATTGTGGGAAAAATTAAAATGACTAACCAAAAATTTTCACTGCTTAGAGGTAACCACTTTTAATATACTTCTAGTGTTTTTATGCACATATGATTAAAAGTAAAAATGTGATTCTGAATAATGCATTATACTGTATTTTCTCCCTTGAAACTTCATTTTAAGTTTAGTAGATTATGAATATATTTAAAATTTACAGTGTTCTTTGATGAAATCTTCCTGGATAATCCTTCTTTTACCGAGCCTACCAAAACTAAGACACAATTTCCTGTGTTCCTAGGTTTGTTCTGAAGGAATTTTAAAAGCGTATCTGTCTCCTCCCAGGCTGTACGCTCCTTGAGGAAATGGCCTATATTTTATGTCTTATATCTAGCAAGTAGCTGTAGCCCTTTGTACACATTGAAAGATGTTGTTCAGTGATTAAATGTGTATAAATATTGGAATTTTTACTTGTATGTTTAGTCATTATAAAATGTAGAACAAAAAATTTCCTTCCTTGTTAGCCAGTAAAAAGTCCTATTAAACCACTTAACATTTGCTCTCTTTTGGGAAAAAGGTAAACCAAACATCTAATACACACACACATTTAGACACACTTATGTATTTATGATCTAGAGAAAAGTCAAACAAGAAAGCTAGAGCTATTTTCTGCTTTTTACATTTGTATCTGTGCAGTGTAAGTTTGAGTTAGCATTACATTCTCCATGACTTTAAATATGCTTTCAAAAAATCCCAGAGGTCCAGAAATTCCAGGTTGGGAAATCTGGTTTAAAGTGGTATGACTTTTTTGGGGGGTGGTTGTTTCACCAAGAGATAATTTGTTATGGTTACCAAGTACCATATTTTTCTTTTTTTGTTGACACAATTACAGATGTCCCCCTTCCACCCTTTTCCTCCCCTTCATCCAGCCTCCACCCCCACTGCCTTCACCACATTATTAAAGATATCCCTTATGAAATTTAAGTAACAAGATGCCCTAAAAAAATCAAAAGTACATAATAACTTTGGGATTATTTATGGATCTCTCCTCAGGGTTTTATTTCTGTGATTTATTATGGACCTGTCTTTCTGGCTAATCTTGAATTGACTAAATAGTTGCACAGATTACTTGCAAAGTTATGTAGCTGAATTTATTTACAAGGTTCTGTTTTCTTTTAATCTTCCTAAATAATTGCTTATGAAGACAGACTTATAAATTTAAGGTTTTGGCAACACTTTGTATAACATTCAAAGTTTTAAACTTAGAATTAACTTTTATTTTCCTCTAAGTAGTTTTTGTTAGTTTGTAGTATTTTTTTAAGTAGAGGCAGTTACTTTAAGGTGTATATTTAAATAAATGTATTTTGAGTTTATTTCTCTGTGTGTTTTATTTTCAGTTTAATAGTAAGTAATACATAGAGAAAGGAGAAAGAATGTTTTCAAAAGTAAAGACAGATTATCAGGTTTTCCTAAGTTTTTTTTTTTTTATTTGATTTTTCTTTTTTTTTTTTTTTAGGTAACCGTGGAGAATTTTTTACGGGTATTAACTGGGAGGATCCCACCTAGTACTCCTCGGTCAAAACGTCTTCTTTCTGATGATAGAAGCAATATTCTTATTTATATGACAGGTAATTTCAGGATTTATATATTTAATAATAGACTATATTGCTACTCTTTTCAACAAGGAATTCGCATGGAAAGAAATTTAAACACCTTAAATGATTTTTGGTTAAAATAGTTTATTTGTTAAATAGTTTCTTTTTCTCATACTACATAACACCTTGAAATAAAATTTGAAAACATTATAATATTTAGTGCTGTCCTTGAGTTTCTTATTTCTATTCTTTTTACTGTTACCCTGGTAAAACTCATTACCTTTTACCTAGTGTCCTACTGTAGCCTCTTTGCTTTCAGTTTTGTCTCCTGTTAATCATTCTACCAAAGTGTTTAATAGAAATTGCAAATCTGTCCTTCTTAAAACTCTGGTTTCCAGTGACGGAGTTCAGTTTTCAGTGTGCATAAGGATTATCTGAATGTAAATTCTTAGGCCTGTTCCTAAAATTCTGATTTAGTTTTGGTCTGGAGTGGGGCTCATGAAAATACATTTTAAATATACTCTCCCAATATAAGCTCCTATAGTCTTTTGTCTCTACTTTGAAGACTATTGTGGATAAAGTCTTCCATAATATAGTTATATTATTTATTGATTTATATTATATGCAATATATAATACATATTTGTAGATAGATATTATTTATTTAATTTTAGTTCTTACACTTTTTATAATTCCCTCCCAAGTATTGGATTGTTTCTGTCCTCATATTATTTGCTTAAGCTATTGCCTTTGCTTATTGATGCATTCTCAGTTCACTTTGCCTACTTGATTATTTCTTATTGTGTTAGTCTAAGTGATTTTCCTTTATAAGTCTAGGGTGACTATATTTCCAATTGCCTGGGACAGTTCTAGTTTACACTTGTTGTCCCGGTGTAATTATTAATAGTGCCTCCTTTCTTCCTCACAAGGTTCCTGGCAGGTGTAGTGTATTTTATAATTGCCCTAAGATAATTTTCATCTCTGTGGCTGGTGCATTCTCTTCTCTTTGCACTGCCATATTAGTCTGTAGTTTCCATTTTAGCATTTAATTTACTATTACTTTTTTTGTTTGGATATTTATTGACTTTCTTAGCTTTTGAGCTCCAAGGTGTCAATGATAAGGTGTTTTTCATTCTTCTATCACCAGTTCCCTGTCTTACAGTAGTATTCAGTAAATATGAATGTTGATCAAATGATATTTAAAATTTTTCCCAGGGGGCATTCCATTCAACTGATGGTAAAACAGGATAAGACAGGTGCAGAACGATTGATAGATGTCACAACAGGGTGGACACTGACCCCTACTTCCTGGTTTACTTTTATCTGTCATGCTGCAATTATTTTTAGCTTTTCAAATTCAATCACTTTATCAACTTTATAAATTAACTCAGCTGAGTAAATGAAGTCAGAAAAAATTTTATTTTGTTTAACAGTTAAAACAAAATTTTAAGGCTTTTTTTTTTTTTTTTTGGCAGTTAGGATGAAGTATCGTCTGGTAGCTTAATTTGATGTACTAAACTAGAGATTTTACAACATTTTTTTTTTCTCTGAGTTGATTTGTATGGAAGAAATTCCAGTAGTCTAAAATAGGATTTTGTAAGCTATGGCCCATGGAAAGGCTCCCCGTTTGGAAATCAAGCTTTATTAAAACATAGTCACATTCATCTGTGTTGCATGCAGTCTCTGGCTGCTTTTACAGTGCAACAGCAGAGTCCTGTAGTTGCAACAGAGACCAGGGGACCCACAAGCCTGAAACATTTACCACCCGACCCTGTACGGAAAAAGTTTGCCAACCTAAGGAAAAGAATAGGAGGGTTGATAATTATAATATGACAATAAAAATGATAATAACTAGTGTGTATTGAGGCACTATACATAAGGCAGTATTCTAAACCATTGTGTGTAATTCACTTCATCCTCACAACAACCCAGGGATTTAGGTGCTGATGTTCAGAGCTGCTACACAGTGGGTTGTGCATTGCATGTGAGTGAGTAGAGAGGTGAGTGGGAGCTGAAACCCAGTATATATTTACACTTACTAAGCTGTGTACCCTGCATAGAGTTGTCTAATGAGAGGGAGAACTGTTTTTCTCCCCACAGAGGCATAGCCACTAACCACTTTTGAACTCACAGGACTACGTATATTCAGAGGGGACGCTAAAATAGACATTTTTTTCTACTTCGCTGCCCTTTGGCAGGTACCTCTATAAAATCAGTACAAAGGGAGCTATGTAGGTGTGCAAATGATGGTCTCACTGACACATTTCTCACTTTGCAGCTGAGGAAACTGAGGCATAGAAAGAAGTAATTTGTTCAAAATAACTGAGTCATTAAGTGGATAAGCTAGTATTAGAATCCAGGCAGATTTGCTCTATAATACATTCTAAATTTCACAATCTTCTGGTCAACTCTTTCTGGGATGGTGTTTGATAGTAGTAAAAGCATTAATTTTTAAGTGATAATTGCATTTCCTAGTAGTATAGTATTCCATGTGCAAGTATAATACTATGAATGTATTGCTTACCATGGAACTAGCTGGTGTCTTCCACTCCTTTCTCACCAAAAAAGGTGCGCCTGGTGTTTGAGGACTTTTTATTTATGGAAACATATTTCTGACATAATAATGGAGCCAGTGAAAAAATATAAACCTGCTTTTGTATAATTTCATAATAGAAAAACTCTTAAAGATACTGTATCTACTGTTTTTATGTAGTCTATGATTATTTTCTTTACAGTTTGTATAGAATTAAATTTATTTTTTTTCACAGTATTTTTTACTTTAGAATATAAAATAACAATGTTATTAAAAATTGTTATGACTGAAATAAATATTTATATTTGGATGTATGCAGTTTGCATTAACAAATGTGTCTATTTTATGTTTTTGACTCTTCCTATAAGGACATGGTGGAAATGGTTTCTTGAAATTTCAAGATTCTGAAGAAATTACCAACATAGAGCTTGCAGATGCTTTTGAACAAATGTGGCAGAAAAGACGGTAATTAGCAAATAACTACTTTCCAAAAGATAAATTAGCAACTAATTTTTCCATGGTTAGTAGATTTGTAGGTCTTATTTTATGAGACTTTAATTTATTTGAATCATTTCTTTTAGATTTGTATTTGTTATTTCAACTGAATGGAGTTATTTTTAAAAGAGAAACTCAGGGTTATTAAAGAACATGAAAAAGTTAACCTTGTTATTTAGCATCCTTCTTGGATGAAATAAGTTTCCCATTAACCAGGTTCCTTATTAATTAGGGGGATTATGAACATAGATTTATTTTCTAGCTTGTACCTATTCTCACTCTTTGCACATTCTCTGGCCCACAGTGTGATAACAATACATTATTTGTTCTTTGGCAAAAATGTTGAAATTATGATCAGTATAAAATTTGTAACTTGACTCACATTAGGGATGATAATTGTTAGTAAGTTAATGGTAAGCATCCCTTTTGTTAAAAGTTGTTGTATGAACTTATTAAGTGAATTTAAAATAGCAATAGAACTGCTTTCAACTTGAATACCTTCAATAAACACCTGGGGGTTACCTTCTAAACATATGGTACAGAGGGGAATATGATGCTTATTTTGCCTTGAAAGAGTTTAAAATATAGTAGAACAGAGAGGTATATGTATATAACTGTGCTACAAATTCAGTATTATAAATACTGAATTACAAGCCCAAGCAGAATGTATGAGATTCCCAAGAAGGTAGAAGAGAACCAATGCAAGAAGAGCTATGTGAACCTTAAGATGAAGGGCAGCTCCTCTATTATGACAGGAGGGAGGCCCTAGGATGGGGCTAAAGTTCATCAGTTTTAACAGAGAAGATAATTTCCATTTTATGGCTCCCGTTTGCTCTGGGAGTTCAAGGGAAAATGGAAGAGAATGGATAATGTTTTGACTTTTCCTGTTTAGTTCGAATTCTCCCTCTCCCTGCAAAAATTATAAATATTGAATTAAAAGCATACGTAGAATATATGAAAATATCTAGGAGGAAGATTTTGTTAGTTACTGGTTTTATCTTATTCACAACTTAACATTTATTGAATATACGGTAGGTACTAGGCACTGTGTTTTACATGTATTGTTTGGTTTGTTTTGATAACAACTCCACGAGGTAAATGCTTTTATTATTACTGTTTTTCACAAATGAATAAATGAGGTAAACAGATTAAGTAACTTGCCAAATTTTACATAGCTAGGAAGTGCCAGCACTAGGATTCATCCCCAGGTGGTCCAGTATTGTATTGCTTCACTTAACCTTACATGTTTCTGATCTTCAGGGGCCTCCACTATTACTGTCTCAAAAGATATGTCAAATTAATTGCGCCTTCTGTCACCTACTTAGATATGGTGATTTAAGATTACATACTTTATTTTCTAGGTGCAGTGTTAGCTATTTGATTAGATCCAGTGTCTGAGAGAAACCTCAGAGAAAACTTATCTATTCCCTACTTTCACTAGTTAGGCAGTTCATTATAAAACATAGAGCTTATGTTATTTTCACTTACAAAAAACCTTCCATGGCTTTTTCAAACTTATAGGATATAAGACCCAAACTTTATATAGGATTCTTTACTTACACATTGACCTTACCTACCTTTCTGACAGGAATTTCCCTTCATTTCCCCAAATTATTCTAATCCTAGCTACACAGATCTGTTCCCCTTTCCCCAGACATTTATACTTTATTCACATTTTAGGTGCCTTAGTACAAACTTTTTCCTTTGCTGGAATGTGTTTTTCCTTTCTTTGTTAGATCAAATGGCACTCTCTCCTGCCACGTCAGGCGCCACCTTTTCCTGACCTGTCTTTCTTTAGAGTTCTCTCTGTTCCTTTCTCAGAGCTCTTGGAGCACTTTGACTGTGTAAGGTGCTAAGCGCGGTGAGGGCTTACTATTCCCAGCTTAGTGTCAGGCAGGTCGTAGGCTCTCAGTAAATATTTTTAACACTTACACAGTTTAGGAGTCTATCTTTCAGTTAGATTTTAAGCTCTTTGAATATTTTGGGGTTTTTTTTGGCTGAAGGTAGATCAGTTTCTAGGGCAGCATGAATGCCAAATATGTGTTTGTTGAATTCAATATTTAGTATTCATTTAGATTCTGAATTATGGGGCATAGATAAGGGAAGGGGAAAAGAATTTGAGCACAAAAACCACTCCCTGTTGAGGTGGTTTTCCTGGACAGGATTATACCTTTAATATTTCTAATACCAAATTTATGTTGGGAACTACCGAAAAGTCTCAATTTTTAACTAATGAAATTACTCATATAACTTTAACATGTTATGTTATGGAAGTATTGTAAAAATATTAGTCTGTATATCATTAACAGCATGATTCATGTCAAAGATATTACCACTTTTCTTTCAGCTACAATGAGCTACTGTTTATTATTGATACTTGTCAAGGAGCATCCATGTATGAGCGATTTTATTCTCCTAACATAATGGCTTTAGCTAGTAGCCAAGTGGGAGAAGATTCTCTCTCGGTAGGTACATTTTTCTGATTTGTAAACTGCATTGTCTTTGGAATGTGTAGCTATTTCTCAAATTGCTTATATGCTTAATTAGTACATCTGCTATTTTTTAGACTTTTTAACACCTTAGAAGGAAATTTTGACTATATTTAAAACATTTGTTATAATGATGCTATTAGACAAATACTTTTCTTTGCTTTGCTTTTTAAAAAATTTTTTATTGAGGTATAACTGACATTATATTGGCTTCAAGTGTATAATATGACTTGATATTTCTATATTTTGTGAAATGATCACCAGGATAAGTGTAATTAACATCTGTCACCGTACATAGTCACAGAATTTTTTTTCATTTGATGAGACTTTTTAAGATGTACTATCTTAGCAACTTTCAAATATGCAATTCAGTATTTTTGATAGTTGCCATGCTATAAATTACATACCCATGACTTCTTTATTTTATACCTGGAGGTTTATACCTTTTGACTCTCTTCAGCCATCCTACCCATTCCCCATCTCCATGGCTTCTGGCAACCACCCATTTGTTCTCATCATCTGTGAGCTTGTTTTATTATTGTTATTTTTTTATTCCACATATAAGTGAGATTGTACAGTGTCTGTCTTTCCATCTGCCTTATTTCACTTAGCATAATACCCTGAAGGTTCATCCATTTCATTCTTTTTTATGGCTGAATAATATGCCATTGTATATGCTTTGCTTTTTTGTAGCATCAACCTGACCCTGCAATTGGTGTTCACCTTATGGATAGATACACATTTTATGTCTTGGAATTTTTGGAAGAAATTAATCCAGCTAGCCAAACTAATATGAATGACCTGGTAAGTATTTACTTGATTTGATTATAGCTCGTAGGTATGCTAATCTTAACACGATCAGTTAAGTCTTTTACTCCCCATACTACTCTAGGGTACTATGTCATATGCTGAATGGTGGCCTTTGAAAACTTTTGAATCTCCCTCTACAGTAGTATCTGCTTTTTTACTACAGGGGCCTAAAAATTTAGCTCAGTTAACTTGCTATTCCTTGAGGTACTTTTTTATTTTCATTCATTTGCTCTATTCTTTTCCCTACCAGAAATGTACTTTTTTTAGATTCACATAAAAATTCCACCATTTTTCAGGAGTCAAATCAGATCCTGGAGATCTTCCCAAATTCTTCCTTGTTTTCAGGGCTTTATTCCTCTTTTATACCATTTATCATAGTCTTATCTTTTTTTTTGTCTTCATAATTGAGTGTGAGTATCTTTCTTAATGGGCCATTCTTGGAGGAGAGGGATCTTTTCTTACATATTTTTATGCAGTTTTATTTACAACTTCTAATACAGTGTTTTGACATGGCCTGTTGAATTTAGCTCACTTTTTCCCCTGACTTCTTTGTACTGGCTGTATTTTTTAAAATAAATCTACTTTGAGGTTGCTGTTGAAAGTGGGCATAACAAAAAGCTTGAAACAATAGTTCTAGATTAGGTAACTGTGCATCAGTGACATTCACTTTTTCCCAGTTAATTTATATCTTTTTTATTCATTCAGCTATTACTTGAGTAACTGCCAAGTGCCAGGTACTGGCTATATCCTAGTGAAAGAGGCAGATACTGTTCTTGCCTTCATTTGGCTTCAGGATGAAGCGGGGCTGAGTAGATGGGACTCTGGACTTGCACTTTAGCCAAGTAGCTTTGCACTGATCTCTTTTATTACATAGAAACCTTTTAGGTAAATTTTAATTTATTAAAGGGGTTCTACTGCAAATTCTGAAAACCACTGCTATACGCTATCAAATTTGATAATAGAGGACTATTATACTTACTAACTACATTTTTAAGATTATATATTTCTTATGCCTATTATAGTTGATAGGAATTTGAATATTAAAACTTGTGATAATGCTACTTTATCTGTAAGAAAATTAGTCACCTAAATTCCAATTACTTTAATTTTAAAGTTTATTCACTCTTTTGGATCATATATTGTATATTTTATGTAGTGCATGACACTCTGTCTCAAAAGTTTACAATAAAGGCACCTCACATTTTAAATGTCTAATGAATTTAAAAAAATACTTCTTCCATTGAAATTTTATTTGAAACACAGAGGAAGCTCATTTTTTATTGCTCAAAATTGCATTTAGTTTTTTAAAGTTAAGTATAGTCTATATACAGTATTATATTAGTTTTATTAGTTCAGGTGTACAATATAGTGAGTCAACATTTTTATACCTTACAGTGTTATCACCCCACTAATTCCAAATATCACCTGTTACAGTGCAAACTTACCAAAATATTATTGACTATATCCCTTTCACCTTTTTTTACCCTTCACCCTATCACCCTCCCCTGTGGCAGCTACACCTTTGGTCTCTGTGAGTCTGTTTTTATTTTCTTTTGTTTGTTCTTTTTTTGTTTTCTTTTTCAGATTTCACATACAAGTAAAACCATATGGTATTTTTCCTTCTATGTCTGACCTAGCACAAAACCCTCTGGGTCCATCCATGTTGTCATAAATGGCAAGATTTCATTATTTCTTATTGCTCTATAATATTTGATTTTTTTAAGGATTTTATTTATTTATATTTAAACAGAGGGGAAGGGAGGGAGAAAGAGAGGGAGAGAAACATCAGTGTGTGGTTGCCTCCCATGTACCCTCTACTGGGACCTGGCCCATAACCCAGGCATGTGCCCTGACTGCGAATTGAACTGGCGACCCTTTGGTTCACAGGCCGGTGCTCAATCCACTGAGCCACGCCAGCTGGGGCTGTAATATTTAATTTTAAATAGTAGCATAGATAGTGGGTAGAAAATAGACGGGCAGGGTAAGAATAGTATGGGAAATGTAGAAGCTAAAGAACTTATGACACAAGGACATGAACTAAAGGGGAGAATGTGGGTGGGAGAGGGTGTGCAGGGTGGGGGGAATAATGGGGGAGAAACGGGACAACTGTAATAGCATAATCAATAAAATATATTTTAAAAAAACAAACATTCCTCACTAACTTCATCCAGCTCTTCCACCTCAACTCATTAATTGAATTTTAGTTGAATGATTACTTTACTCTTGTTCAATAAGGATGATCTATTTCTTTGAAGTTAAATAGTACTCATATAGTGATTTGACATATCTCTAGATATTATATAATAATACCTATTTTCTGTTGGATTATATGTACATAGCAAAATTTGTTGAGTATCAGTTGTATTCAGGGAACTATATTAAGGGCTTCAGGGGCAGAAAAATTAGACTTGTTTAGTCCCTTAAAAATGTATAGTGTCATTGGTAACAGTTGAAGAGCACATTTACAGAATATCACCTATTGTATGAAGTTTCTGGATTCCTCTAGGCAATTCTGCTGTCTCTGAACATGGAACTCTTGCTATGTACCTTTATTATGCTTTTAATATTGCTTTGTAATTGTTTATCATTGTAATGTTCCCTTGAGACTGAGTTTCTTAAATAGGAAGTATAAGCATCATCATGCTTTATACATCTTATACCCCATGGATATTAATTACATATAGTAACTGGTTTTACTATACCGTTACTGTATGTGTATATAGTAATTGTTGATACTCAGTGGATGTTTACTGAATGAGTGAAGGACATGACAACAATGCATGTTTATATGGGTCTTTTGAATACAGTGGGATTAGGGATTAAAATTTGTCGTGGAAGTGGTAGATTTTCAGGTTTGAAAGAAGAAAAGAAGTATAGCATACTCTAGGAAGATGGCGTAGCTGCAGAGGCACAGAAGTTGGAATACTAGATGATCCTTGTCTTTGGCAATAAACGTAGAGGCTGGCTAGAGTGTGGAGACCCTGTAAGTGAAAGATTATTGAAATTTAAGATGAATAATTAACAGGACCTGTGGGTCATTATGTTGCTGAGGATAAGAAAGTCAGATCAATAAAATAAACATTCTTGAAGGGAGGAGTGACTTCAAAGTATGATTATTTTAGCAACAGAGAAGATAATATTTATTTACTGTTTCCCAAGCTCATTCAATTATACTTTTCTTCTTGTAACTAATGAAGCTCACCAAGTTGCTCATATAGGAATGACTTCACAGTGTACCTAGGACTTCAGTCTCTGTTTATTTTATCTTTTACTTTGTTTCTTCAGATTTTCATCTGTTTTATCCTTCCTTATTTTATTTTCTTGCGTTTCCCCCAACCTTTTTGCCTTCTTAGCTTCTAAATTTATATCCTGATCTCTTCTTTGTATTTGCTTCTATTGCTTTCCTGAACTGGGAAGGCAGTGTGATATTAGGCAAATGACTTAATCTCTTTGAGCCTTAGTCTGAAGTAGAGATAATAATTTCTGTGTGGCTCAAACTTATTGGTGAACTTAAATGAGAATGTCTACAAATTGCGTACACCGTGCTTGGAGCACTGTTTCATAAATTACAGCTCCTCTGCTCTGCCCTGCCCCACCCCTCTCCTGTCCTGTTTGTGATAATCTATTTAGATGGTCTTGTCTGCACAGGTGGGCAAGTGCTGCGGCCCTGGGCCCTTACTAGAAGGCCGTTAAAATATTCCTCATATATCCTATGCTTCTGCCAAACTAGGTTATTTGCCTTATACGTCTCTGTGGCTGTCTCTGGTACAGCCACAGAGACGTATATTAAGAAAAACCAGTTTCAGAGACATATATTAAGCCAAACCAGTTTCAGGTTTTTCTTAACCTGAAACTATAAGAAGTTTATTCTATTCTGAATTAGAACCTATCACCTTTTTTCTATCTTGCTATGTTTATTCATCTCTGACTAGAAGCCTTGAGGACAGAACCATGTTGTAATCAATTTTTGTATCCTGGAAGGTAACAGTGGGAAATACGTGTAATGATAGGTACTTTTTATGCTTTGCTGAGTAAATATATGTCTGTCTTTGGTAATTCACTGATGGGGAATATTGGGAATAAGATTAACTTAAAAATTATTATTAGAGCTGTGTAGCAGTGAAGTCATGTTTTTTGACTATATGCTGTAGAGCACTTGAGTCTGAAGGTACTGTGGGTTTGTTTTCATCATGAATAAGTTAAGAAAGTTACTTGATTTATGGACTGGTCTCCATAGGTTCACAGCAGGAGAGCAAGGGGGATCTGTAGTGGGGAGGCTATGCTTGAACTTCCTGTGAGCCGTTGTACCTCTACTTTCATCTTTTTTTTTTTTTTTTTTTACATATTGGGCCACCATGTAATTTTTTATTTGAATTAAAAATTTGAATGAAGTCTTATGATTACAAAATGTTTCAAAAAGCCACCTGGGTAGAGCACTGCTCTCCTAAGGTGGATGTAGATGAAGGAAAAAGGAAATTCTCTTGTCATAGTGTTGTGTGTGAGTTCTCATAGATTGAAGAGTTCAAAATGTACTGTGTACCATATGATTCAAAAAGGTGGATGTTGTCCCCTCATCCTGACAGCTTTCCATTTTATCACCTGTTTTTATGTCTATGTAGCTTTCTTAAAGTGTCAAGCACTATGATAGTGGTGAAACTTTTATCTTTAGAAACAGTAGCTTCTTTGGGTTGGGAGAGCTATCAAAATACACTGCAGTCTACTGTGTTGTGTTACTGGATTTAATGAAGTTGTATGTGTATGTAGGCACACGTGTATTTATTATTCTTATATATTTTTTCCAGTTTCAGGTGTGTCCAAAGAGTCTATGTGTGTCTACTCCTGGACATCGCACTGATCTTTTTCAGAGGGATCCTAAAAATGTCCTAATAACGGATTTCTTTGGAAGTGTACGGAAAGTGGAAATTACAACAGAGACTATTAGTTTGCAGCCAGACTTAGGAATCATGGAAAGCAGGTATTCCTCTTAACTTATGATTTGAATAGAATATTATAGTCTTACAATTTGTAAATTTTTATGTAACATAAGAGTAAGAGATGAAAGTTGGTGTTTGTAAATAAAATTACATATTTCTACCCAATTTTCACTTTATGTAGGCCCTATACTTTTCAGATTTGTGGACAAAAGCTACAGATACCAGTGAGAAGCTGTGATCATGATTAGGATTATGTTGTAACTCCAGAATACAGTGTTTGTAATAGTGAGACTTGAGACTTGTTAAAAAGCACTAAAATGTTCCCTGTAAACTGGCTGTCTCAGAGCCATGGTTTTCTGCTGATGGAGATGTATATTAATGGTGCAGAAGACCTTGAAAGGACAGATATGTGAACATTTCAGACATTCATTAATCTCTAATGAATGTGTGTGCTGTCGCCTATTGAATAGAAGGTATTAATTGATGTGGCATTGAACAGGGAAGTTGGCAGCTGGGCATTTAGAGTGTAATTGGAGTCCTAGGACCCCAATGCAAGGCAGATAAACATGAAAAGGAGAAGTGAGTGCCAAAAGAATATAGGTGCCAAATACATACTTCAGACTATAACATAACGTTCTGAAATTCTATGTTCAGAATTTCTTTGGGCTCCAGCAATCTGATTAGTTCTTTGAATCCCATGTATTTTGGTTTCTTGAGTGTAGTTTTGTGAGCCTGGTTCAATTATATCGCTGGCTTTTCCCTAGTGCTGTATTCTGTTAACCTGGAACAATTTATCTGGGACTACTGTAAATTTGGAGTGACCCTCCACCAACAGGTGCTACTGTTTGGGATTGTTTTGAAGGCTCTTGGTAATTCATTACAGAAAGAAGTGAAAGAGAGAGAGAGGCATAAATCAGGAACTCCCTTCGTGCGGAGTGGATTGCATGTGAGCGAGCAGTGAGTGTACATTTATACACGTGTGTAGGGGTGTATGTGTATGGGTAAGAGAGAGAGAGGTTGAGAGAAATTGGTTGATTTTTTGAAATATTTATAATCTATTTTTATCTCTGTAAACATTTTTAAAGGCAAAATACTTTGTTAGGATTAAATAGTACCTCAGTTAATAGCCACTTTCTTGAAATACATAGGTGATAGGTTTTCCTGGGTATTCATCTTTGTTATTCGTGATTGGCTAATGCTGTCTGTTGAAAACTCATACTCCAGGGAACTTTTCTGGATTGCCAATAGGCAACAACATCCACTTTACTGTCAGTTTTGAAATATTTAAAGACTTGTGATTGAGCTTATGAACATTTTAGGAATAAATTAAAAAACTAGCACATGTGCATCTTTTATGAAAATTTATACTGATATTTTAATTTTTTTTCTATTCTGGATATTCAAGGTCTTAGATTATTTTCCTTTTCAATTTTCCGGAGTTATTGACTTAAAAAGTATTTTCTTAAGACAGGAGACAATATCCTATAGCAGAATCACTTTTATTTGCTGTTTAAATGATGACTTTCAAAATACCTTTGTAAAGAAGCTGAACTCTGTCTTAATACTTAGCAACTAAAATTGATACTGAGCTACTGTGTCTTTTATCAAATTCGTTTTGTAATTTCCTTTGCCTTCAGTCTATGAGGTATGGTATATCTTCTCTTAACCATATGAACTCAGTGTTACTTTCCATAATAATGAAGGACCATCTTATATTCTGTACTTATTTTCTGTTCTTTCCACCTAACAAAACATTAAATATGTAATAATTGTACCGTAAAAATGATTTCAGTGGACTTCTACTGTTTTGTTACATATTTTGGAAGGATTTTTGTCTCATAAATTATCTCCATGTACTATGCAAAAATAGCTGTTGCTGAAGAATATCTTTAATCAAGAAAATCATTTTAGGGATCAAAGCCACATATGAAGGACTGTTGAATTAGAGCACCCTCTAGTGTTTATAAATAAATTTTATTTAGAGTATTGCTTACAGATGGTTTCATAATCACTGGTTTAGGTTATTCAGTTAGTTTAGAAAAATTATGTTCCCAACACGCTTCAGGAATTTCTGAATGGATCTACAAATATTATCTTGTTTCTGGGTGCTATTTATATACAAATGTGAATTACAGTGTTTTGAGAAGAGTATATTCATGAGAGACCAGATACTGTAAAAACCATTTTATTAAGAAAATTATGGGCTAGAATGTATATATATTTTTTCAGATCTTAATACAGTTTAAAAATATCAGTACAATCACTGCTATTAAAATTGGCAGTTATACTTTTAAAAATACTACTTTCTACATTTATTAGAGAACCAACAGAACTGGTTTGTTCACACTATGTTTCATATTTTGTGTACTAGAGTACAGTAGAGTAAAGCCTGATATGATGACTAACTTAGTACATAAAATTGATTGAACTATCTATATGAAATAATTGTTTTTGTGTGTCTTCTGAAACTTCTTCATCTGAGTATATATAGGTTGACTTTCGATTAGTATGTAGACAAATAAACAGCCTACCCTCCTGAAAGAGTTGAGCTTTCTAGAATCTAGTCATAAGTCCATGCCAGAATTACCAGTTTTGTGTCCTTACTCTCTAGGGAAAATAGCCTCCAGTTTATGGATGTAAAAATATTTGCACATTGTAATGTTACAAAATATAGAAGTCTAAATTTTTTAGTCATTGCCCAAGAAAAGACAGAATACTTTTTTTTATAGATTAGTAAACTTAGGCTGAGGAAGGTTGAGAAATCTGTCTAAAGTCACACATCTAATAAACGGTATAGCCAGGATATGAATGTCTCATACCTCTGAAAAAATATATATATTCTTCTATCATTCTTTTATAGTTTACCCTAAGTTAGTTGGCTTGTTTTCTTTTAAAAGGATGTAAAATATAAATGATAGCTCAATGAAATATCACAAAGTAGTTACCCCAGAAAAAAAAGAAAGAAAAATGCCAGTATACTTGAAGCGGCCCTATCCCTTGGGGCCCTTCCCAATCTCTACCCTCTTACACTGCCTCACAGTTAACCACTATGCTACCTTTTATGAAATTTACTTTCTTGCTCTTCATTTTAGTTATATCACTTAAAGATTATGTTTCGATTTTCTTGCCAATATTATGTTTTTGGAATGCATTTATGTTGTTGTATGCAACCGTAGTATGTTCATTTTCTTGAGTTTTTAAAACTTGACATATAATTTACGTAGAGAAAATCACCCTTTTAGTATACATTTACTAAATATATACATTTAGTATACATTTCTGAGTTGTGACAAATGCATACGTTTGGACAATCATCATGCCAGTCTCTTTGTGCAAGGATCCTTAACTTTAACTCAAGGTCATGAAGACTTTTGTTTCTTTTCCTTATTTAATCTTTACCTGAGGAGTGTTCATTGATTTTTTTAGAGAGAGAGGAAGGGAGAGAGTGAGAAAGAGAAAGAAACATTGGTTGGTTGCCTCCCATACATGCCCTGACTAGGGACTGAACCCACAACCTGGGCATGTGCTCTGACTGGGGACTAAACCCACAAACCTTTGGGGTACAGGATGACGCTCCAACTAACTGAGCCACACTGGCTAGGGCTCTTTCTCTTGAAGTTTTCAGCTTTTGTGTTTAAGTCTATGATTTACTTTGAGTTAATTTTTGAGTATGGTATTAGGTAGGGGTTGAAGTCCTTTTTTCCCATATGGTTATCTAGTTATTCCAGCACTATGTGTTGAAAAGATTTAATTCCTTATTGAATTATGTTAACACCTGTGTAAAAAAAAATCATGTGACCACATATGTGGGGGTCTATTTCTGGACTTTCCTGTTTCATTGATATGTAGGTCTATTCACATCACTCTTACATTGTCTTGATTACTTTAGTTTTATAGTAAGTCTTGAAATCAGAATGTGTTAAGTCCTAAACCAGTTTTTATTTTTCAAGGTTCTTTTGAGTACTCTAGACCCTTTGTACTCTAGTATTCTAAAAAGTACTAGAGTACTCCAAATAAATTTTAGAATCAGCCTGTCAATTTGTAAAAAAAAAAAAAAAAAATATCTCTGGGAGTTTGATTGGGAATAGATTGACTCCATGTACAAATTTGAGTAGTATGGGCACCTAAACAATACTGCGTTCTTTGACCCTAGAGCACAGCTCTACATTTGTTTAGATCTATAACTTATCTCTGTTATTTTACAGTTTTTAGTGTAGATGTCTTTTGCAGTTTTCATTAAATTTATTTCTAAATATTTTTGTTTTTGGTGGTATTTTAAGTAATATTTAAAAAATTTATTTTCCATGTATTTCACAGATGTAGAACAATTAATTTTTATATTGACTGCATTCTGGGACCTTATTGATGCTGTTCTTGATCAACTTAATCCCAATCAAAATCCTAGCAAGCTTTTTTTTATAGAGATTAACAAACTGATAGTAAAATTTGTATGAAAATATAAAGGACCTACAGTCGTTATTATATCATTGAACATATGAATTCTAGTCACTATTTATGTTCACTAGGAAATGAAAATTTAAATGTACGTAATCAGTGGAAACATCTGTTTTGGAGTGGGGTAAAATAGATTGTGAGAAGTACTAAACTTTGTGATCAAAATATTCACTGAAAACAGCTCGTAGTAAATTGATATGATTATGAAACCTTGTGAACCAAAGGTTCGCCAAAATTGCCCAAACAATAGATGACAGGATTTCTCCCCTACTATTCTACATACTACTATATTTTTCAAAGTGATAGATTTACTTATCAGTACAATTCTGTGTTATCTAAAGTATTTTATAGGGCCCTGACTGGTGTGGCTCAGTGGTTTGGGCATCATCCCGCAAACTGAAAGTTTGCCAGTTCTAATCCTGATCAGGGCACTTGCCTAGGTTGTGGGCCAAGTCCCTGGTTGGGGTCGTGTGAGAAGCAAATTATTGATGTTTCTCTCACTTATCGGCGAGTCTCTCCCTTTCTTTCTTCCTCCCTTCCCCTCTCTCTAACAATTAATAAATAAAATCTTCAAAAAATAAAGTATCTTATTAGGCCGTTTATTTTACATTGTTTTTTATAACTATTAGTCACTTCAATTATTCAGGATTTCATTAAAGTAGACTTTTAGAACATAAATTAAATGTGATTATTTGATTGATAAATCAAAACTGATAATTTAAATGATCCATTCTTTCATTTTCCATACACATAAAATTCTTATTATTGTAGTTTCAAAATAATGTGTTGATCATTTCATGGAAAGATTTTTAAAAGTAATTTATTTCACTATCTATGGTTAACAAAAATATCCATTGATTTGATTTATGACTTTAAAGAATGAGTGTGTATAAATAGTAGAGCAGAACATGGTATTATATTCCTTTGTATAAGTAAAACCTCTCTGAATATAAATTAGTAAATACATTTATCAGGGGTAGTAATTTCTAATGAGTATTTATTAAAATTTAAACTGTATCAAAACAAAGTTAATTTTAATTTAAACACTAAACATACAGAATCTTAAACTTTTTAATTTTGAAAAATTTCAAAATAATAGGCTATTATTTATAAGATAGAACATTGGAACTTAATCCATTGGGATGTTTAGTGAATAAAGGTCTGAATTATATGGAAAAGTAAGATTATGGGCCTTTTAAGGTTTCTTTTAACTCTATGTTTTGTGACTCTCTTGGTCTGCTTACTGATTACAATACTATTGCTCTACCGTAAATTAAGTTTCAGTGTCCTAAATGAGTTAAGTCAACTTGGTGCTTATCATACACCGTTATAGACGGTATTACAGCACAATAATCAAAGTCAGTGTCATCATTATCAGCTCCTGAATTCAGAGCCTCTGCCAGTTACTAGCTGTGTAACCTTGGGCAAACTACTTGACTTCTTTAATTCTGTTTCCTCATCTGTAAAATAAGAATATAATTTCACTTCAGGAAAATTAATTTTCATTTTGTTTCAAAGTTCTGTGCCTCAAATATAGTAACATGTTCAATAAGTGTTCAACATTATCAAGAGAACATAGTGCATGTACTGGTAAAAATTATTGCTAGAATCCCATTTTTAGTATATTTTTAGCCATATGCAGAAATTGTTCTGCTTTTTTTATTCTAGTATTAGAAAGTACTTATTTCATACCCGGAGGTTTCTCTTTTGGAGTACTGTGTGGAATTGGGAAGTTGTGTTTTACCAGAAGATGGCAGTAGCAGCACATAGCTGTACATACAGAACAGTCATTTTTTTAATGATGAAGATTGAAAGTAGATTGAACCACCGAATCATATTTGTTTCTTCAGATCACTGACAGAAGAAGACTTTTGATACTGAATTATCAATTTAAAAAGAGATGGTAAAAATTTCTCTGTGTAAGTTGTCTTAGTTTAATAAGCCTAATAATATAGAACTTAGGTTATAAAATAGGTAAATCTACAGGATCTTTTTGAATCGCTACTCTTAATTTGTTAGTGGGGGAAACTCAATTAAAGTATTTAAAAACTGATATATATATGACACTTTAGGATTCTGCTGTTTAGGCTGTTAGGGAAAGCAAGAGACAGAAGATATTTACCTTAATAATATAAATCTATAATCGCATTCCAGAAATTGCCATTTTTGTTGAAATCATGGTATGCTTTTTTACCTGATATTCAAGTATTCTGTAGTAAGGTACTGCCAAATTGTCCCTCAGGCAATGTGCTACAGAAGCGAGAATATGGAGGTGAAATGACTTGCATTCAGATTTAGTTTAGTTTCTTGCTTTACGTTTTCAGGCATGTTAGTTCATGTCTCTGAAACTCAGATATGTTATATGCGAAAGGGTTACTCTATCTTCAGAATTATTGTGAGGATTGGGGATAATGTATCTAAAATGAGCATACTTTGTCAATGTATTTTTAAGAGCATGCCATGTAAAAGTCATCGCAGCCATGCTCATATCTCTCTCCCAATGCAAAAGGTTACAGCAAGAGTGTCACTATCTTTGTCTGGTGTACTGTAGCTCTGTTTGTGCACTTGATTTGCATTTTTATCATCCATGTTGCATATTGCCCATTCTGGCCTTCCCATACTTGGCCATGTAGTTGATATAAAAAAACCCTGAAACTCTATTTCAGGGCTTTCTGCCTATTTTATTTGTTTTTGTTTTTACCAATAATTATCTTAGACCCTGGCTGGTGTAGCTCAGTGGATTGAGCGCGGGCCTGCGAACCGAAGGATCGAGGTTCGATTCCCAGTCAGGGCACATGCCTGGGTTGCCAGGCCAGTTCCCGGCAGGGGACATACAAGAGGCAACCGCACATTGATGTTTCTCTCCCTCTCTCCTTCCCTTCCCCTCTAAAGATAAATAAATAAAATCTAAAAGAAAAGAAAATATTAAAAAAAAATAATTATCTTAGAAGTTTTAATTCATTATTGTAAACTATTAGTCTTTTATAATGTTCATTCTGATATCATAATGTTAGCATTAAACTATCTATAGGTTTTAGTCTACGGCCATACCACCCTGAACGTGCCCGATCTCGTCTGATCTCGGAAGCTAAGCAGGGTCGGGCCTGGTTAGTACTTGGATGGGAAACTATCTATAGGTTTTATTGTGGGGGCAAACATGAACCTGGAAAAATGACAGGGCCATGACATCTTTGCTAGCAGTATCCTTCATGATTGATAATCTTTTGGGGGGGCACACCTATTAAATGAATTGGAATGCTATAATTTTCTCAGCAGTAATCAATAATTTGAAATTTCATGGCAAATTATTTTTAATAAAGGCACACTATCTAAAACTGCATGTAAAATCATTTATGTGAGTTTTCATTAAACTAATATAGTACATATTATTTAAAGTATATTTTTCTACAAATGCAATTGATATATTTCTGCAAGAGAGGGACACATAATTAAAAGGGCTTATTTTAAAATTAATTTTCTCAAAAAAGTAAAGAAAAATCAGGAGGCTGGAAAAAAGTGTGTTTTTGGTCATGTCTTGTCAATATAAATAGTAATTAAATATGTGAGAAAGGGAACATGTTTCTTCATGAAATAAATATTAATGACTAATTCTATTCTTCAGCTTTCTCTGTGTGAAATTTACGTATACAAAGTTCTTGTCATACTCAGTGATATTCTAAATTTCTCACTTTCTCTACTTTGGTGAAATTGTCACATATTATTCTGAAAGTACTTTCACTGAGGGAAGCATGCAGCTAATATTATTACGGAATATCTTTTCAGTGAGATTGAGTTATCTCATTTTAACTTCTATATTAAGTAAGTGCCTTTCTTTGTTTTTTTTTATCTGATGGGATTAGATTCTAATGTCAATATTTTTAATATGGGTTCTCAAAAGTGAAAACAAACTAAAATTAATGGAATATAATAATGCAAAGTATATGATCTCAGACTACCTGAATTTTTCACATGAAAACTAAGTGTGGATTCCAGCTGAGAATTACTTCTGTTGACCTAGTTTAATTGATCTGAATGGCATTGCCAGTCAGAGGTTCAGACACTTGGTGGGCAGTTTAAACTGGGTTGTATTAAAATTAGTGTATCTAATATTTATTTCTTTATACCAAAGATATGTATGTTAAGAGTATATATAAATTTTCTCTCTCTCTCTACCTCTTTCTATATAGAGGGGGTAGATAGAGGGCGGGGGGAGAAAAAGATGGGTAGGAACACAGTATGTTAGGTTTCTATTAGGTGATTCAAAGATTGCATGTTTTCAGACAATCAATTTGTACTTTTGATTTAAGGTATTGAGGTGGGTACTAATGAGCTGTATGGTGAGAAATAAATTACAAGAGTAGGCAATCTCTGCCTTAGAGATGCCACCTTCAATTTTTGCTTCTTGTAATAGAAGAAGTTGTAACTGCTCTAAGTGCTTTGCATAAACATGATGTATACATTTAAAAAATTTTATCTAACAATAGGGAAAGCTCTATTGTAGGCTTTAAACATAATTGATGTTCATAATGATTTCTCTTTAATACAGTATATATCTTCTAAATCATAGAAGATGATTAAAATATATCTTGTAGAATTTTAGTGTTAAGGGTAGTTTTTCTTTCTAATTCTTTGCAAATTAGACACAGTAAAATCTTGGGTATTCAGAAATTAGGTAATTTCTAGTAATAAAGAGTACCTGAAAGTTGTCAGTGAGTTCACTCTAAATATGAGAAATCCCATTTTTACCCTAGATACAAAACATAACTTGAGTTTAATGCCCTTTGGTATTCATAGGTTGAACTTTCATTAGAAGGAAACATTTCTCAATGAAAGGACACCCTATAATGTTCAGAATTAGGTGTAACATTTCACTTTTTCCAGAACCAGAAATATAAATGAGTTAGAGAAGTGGTTTGTAATAATAAAGAACAGTCAATTGACTTCACTTTTGAAATTGTTGCTGACTAGACTTTTCTGAAAAATTGTTCTGTTATAAAATATCTAGATACTCTGTAAACGACCAAAAATGCATTTTTAAATACATAGTTGAGCTACCAAGAAAGTAGTCGTATGGAGACAAAAAATACTGTTTGATGAGTGGTGTTTCCAGACTGAAGTGGAAGTTGTGGCACCCTCTTACTCAGTGGAAGGGGCCATATGGGGTCTAACTTCCAGTGACATTTCTAGGTAGTTGCAGCTGGCGTTCCAAACATGCAGCTTCCCTCAGCAGGGGGCAGGGAGCTTACCTCTTTGTCTCTCTTTGCAGTGCCCGCTTAGACTGACTGTAAAAAGAATACCTGTGGGTGGGGTGCTTCTGATAGAGCTAACCCATGATGGTGCCCAGCAGAACCTTAATCCCATCATACTTTTACCAGGGATCATAGGTTTTATCCTGCCGCAGGCCCTTATGTCTGTGAGGCAGAAAGTATTTGCAAGAGCCCAATGCTGAACAGTGGCTCTCAAAAGTTAGCTCCATTTTCCTCAGTAACAGGGAAATCTCTTGCAGAAAAACATGTAAGGGGCTAAAACCCAAGTGGTAAGTAAACGTGGCAGGTGATATTCCCTAAAGGATAATTACTGATATAGAAATGTAGAGTTTTGTGTTAGAATGGTCTTGTGTGAAGGTCAGGACACAAGGCTGTGGGGTCCATTTGTGGGTAGCTGGACTTAAGAAAATTCCTGTCAGCCCTGGCTGGTGTGGCTCAGTGGATTGAGCGTTGGACTGCAAACCAAAGGGTCACTGGTTCGGTTCCCAGGCAGGGCACATGTCTGGGTGGTGGGCCAGGTCCTCAGTGGGGGGACACATGAGAGGCAACCACACATTGATGTTTCTCACCCTCTCTTTCTCCCTCCCTTCCCCTCTCTAAAAATAAATAAGATCTTTTAAAGAAAAAACAACAAAATTCCTGTCAGCTTAAAATTGGTTATCCAGTTAAACTGTCATTAAAGAATAGATTAAAAGGACATTTTCTGTTCCCCCCCACACCTGAGGATATGCTTATTAATTTTAGAGAGAGAAAAGGAGAGAAAAACTTCAATGTGAGAGAGAAACATTGGCCAGTTGCCTCCTATACGTGCCCCAGTGGAAGACTGAATCCACAACCTAGGTATGTGCCCTGACCAGGAATCGAACCCACAACCTTTTGGTATATAGGACAACACTTCAATCACCTGAGCAACCTGGCCAGGGCAAGGACATTTTCAAACATACAAAAGTTGAGAGTATTTTGAGTCAATGCATCCTTAACTAAACAACATCTCAAAGAATAAACTTTTTGAAGAAGGCAGAGCTGGAAGAGAGGTGTGAGTAGAAGGATGAATACTGTGTCCATAAATTAGTACAAACATAAGTTTAAGCAAAAACTGAGTCTGTTTTATAATTATGATGATAATGATGATCATTATTTGGGGAGTAGGACAAAGTACCAGCGTATCTAATAACAATATTATATAAAGAGAGGAAATAATTGGTTTTTAAGTGTTCTGAGGGTTTCTTTTGGGGGGGGGAAGAAGAGTAGTAAGTTTTAGTAGCTTTAGATAGTAAGGTAAGTGCATTTACAGTTTGAGAATGCACACTAAATGAATAGAAGTAGAGGATGTAAGATAAAAGACCGTATAGGAAAAAAATGGAGGTAAACAATTAATGAGGCAGCAAAGGAGTGAAAGTGAAAAATGGAAAAAAATGGGAGAAAAACAGAAGTTACAAAGCATGAAGAAAGAAATAGTTATGTTGCTTATAACAATAACTTTAAATAAATTAATCTTAGTTTAAAACAGAGATCATCATATTAGGATAAAAAGAAATCGAACTACAGATAGAAAACATATTGACATTAAATAACTAAAAAATAAAAGGTTACCAGGCAACTGCCAACCAAAAGAAAGCTTACATAGATATATTATTAATGTTAGACAAAATAGAGTTCAGGAAAGGACATTAAAAAGCACAAGTAAGGTATCTTATGGTAAAAAGTTTAACTCACCAGGAAGATAAAGCATGTTAAACTTTTAATTACCTAATAACGTAATCATAATGTATTTTTTTAAATTTACAAACTAAAAAGAGGTTGATAAATTCACCATTGTAATGGAAGATTGCAATATCACATTATCAGAAATTGATAAGAAAAAATCCTCCCAAATGCTTTGAAATTGAAGATATGCACAACATGATTAATAAGCTTGATCTGATAGATTCAATGATTAGAAAAACAAGCATTCTCTTAAAAAATAATTATTTTTAAGAATGGCCGGTAGTCGGCCAAAAAAAAGCACATCTTCACAATTGAAAACATTGGAATGTTATGGGACACTTTTTCTGATTACAGTATATTTGTTACAATCAATAACAAAAAGAATTGTTTAAAATATGTATACGTGTGGAAATTTAAAAACATTTTTGAGTTATTCTTAGAATAACAACATCAATGGAAATTTTAAAAATACTTAGAACTGAATGATAGTGAAAGTATTGAATATCAAAAGTAGTAGGATACAGTTTCTGATTCTGGATAAGATGAAATAATTTGTAATAGGCTCATGTTCCCACCAAGAACAACTAGAAAAGCAAGATAAATAATATTTTTAAAGATATCAGAGAAGTGCAGAAGCAATAAGGAGAAGCTAAAACTCCACATTTGGGTAAATCTCAGAGTTGCGCTGAAACCTGTAGACACTTTTCCATGGGGTTACACTGATTCTGGGAGTAGGTTAGAATCTGGGTTTGGTCAAGGCATAGGTCATTTCTTGTGGATGGAGAAACAAGCAAAATGCTTGGTGACTATGTAAGTCTAGAGTGACATAGTTGTTACTCAATTACAAAACCAGTTTCCCTTTCAAAATATTTGCCAAATTCATACCAAAGAACATAGCTGCTGAGAGTAGCTGATAGTCCGGGCGGTGGTGGTAAACTGACCTGACAGTTGCCAGCTACTTACCCCCTTGGGTACACTTACTGTTCGGGGTGCAGCAGGAGCAGAGAGCAACAAACTACAGTCCTTGGGCCAAATCTGGCCTGCTACCTGTTTTTGAAAATAAAGTTTTATTGGAAAAACAGCCATGTTCATTTCTTCATTTATTTATATTTTATCTATGGCTGCTTTCATGCTGTATGGCAGAGTTGGGTAATTGTGACAGAGAATGTGTGACTATAAAGCCTACGTTAGTTGCTCTCTGGCCCTTTATAGAAAAGTTGTTCACCTATATGCTAGAAGAATCTGGGCGTGACTCCTGGGGACAGAATGAACTTTTAAAATACAGCTTTGACACTTCAATGGGCTTGGCATGCCTAATCCTGAAGCATAAATATTGATTGGACAAAAATAAATAAATAAAAATCTTTTATTGGTTTAAAATACTTGTAAAATTAAAGTACATTACAAAAATAGTGCAAAAGACAGTGATAAATGGAATTAAAGTGTAAAATACTATTCTTACTGGAGAAATGGTAAATGTGATCCATTTGATTAGATCAACATGTCAAAAATGGATGTTCTGCAGTCCAAGATAACTACCATAATAATGGTATGAGTATGTCTAGCTATCTAGTTGTTAGAGGGAAAAAATAATGAAATGTTGGTTAATTCAAAAAAAAAGAAAGAAAAAGAAATATCAAATAAAGAGAAAATAGATAGTAGTTATAAATCTATATCAGTCATTAAATTAAATGTAATTAAATCAAATATCCTGTTTGAAAGACTAACATGGTCATACTAAATAAAAAATAAAACCCCAACAAAACCCCAAATTGTGCTGTTTATATGTGACATCTTCGGTAAATGGGCACAGATACTACTTGGAATGTGAGTGAAGTAATACTTAGTATTTAGAGGGAAAAGTAATTAAACAAATGTTAAGCCATCAAGTAAAAAAAACTTGTTATTTTTAATTGTAAAAATATTTACCCTCTCCCAACCAACTGGAAACAAGTAGTAGGTTAGATGGTTTTACCAGTGACATTTATCAAAATGTGGGTATGACACACACACACAGAGTTAAGAAAGAAAGCATGTTAGGTAACTTATCTGATGGAACTAGTTAATTTTGAAACCCAAACTAGACAATGAGAGTATAAAAAGTATAGAGCCAGCTTCACTTATGATAACAGATGTACAAATGTTAAATAAAATTCAGATCTAGTAATGTATAAATAAAAATACTTCAAAAAATAAAAAAGACCAAGTAGAAGTTATCTGAAAACTGCAGGGATGTTTTAGGATTAGAAAATAAATTAATGTATTTCAACATATCAGTACATGTTTTGTAGTTGTTTCTGTAGAGGCAGAGACAGCATTTGATTAAAATTTATCAATCATTAATGGTTGAGAAAAGCAACATGGCTTAGCAAACTTGAAACAAAAGGGAGCTGCCTTACCTTAATAAAGACTATGTGTCTAAAGCCAGTAGCAAACATTATAGTTTAAGGTGAATCTGTAGAAGCATCTCAGTGAAAGTCAGACCATGTAAGGATACATGCTGTAATTCCATCTATTCAATGTTGCACGAGAAATATCAGCTAATACAAGAAGACAGGGAAAGAATAGGAGGTGTAAAAATCAGGAATAGGCAAACTTTCCCCTAGGACTCAACTTTCTGTTCTCCTAGCTCATCATCTTCCTTATGCTTCTTAAAAGTTATGTTTTAATATCTTCTCTCACAATTTTTTTAGTTTGATAATTAGGAGAATGGCTATGCTGTGAATTTAGGAGGGGGATCTCATTTCAAGGAAGATGATGCATTAGATTGTTGTCTCATTGCTGTAAGACCTGTCTTCACAAAAATAATGTTCAGTAACTCTTGGGACCTGTCTGGAATTGTAATAGCATTTTGTGTTTGTCTCTATTGACCAATAAAATTGACTTCTCTTCTTCCTTAGAGTGTCTTTAAACTTTCAGGAGTGTCATAGGGTCCCAGGTTTGTCAAGTATATCTTGTGCAGCAGTATGTGCTGTCACTTGCACGAATGTTTGGGCATTTTTTTAAATACCATTTAGGAGTGGGAATTGTTCTATCCTTTTTTTCTTTTTTCTTTTTTTACCCCCAACAAGATCAAATTAAGTTAATTTGATTTCTCTCTATACTTTTAGTTTCAAATAATTTGTTTGAGCTTTCCATGTTTAAGAGGTTACACTAACTTTGGCTCGCTTTCTGTGTTTGTTTTTGATGTATTTAAATAGTTTCTTCTTGATGATTTTGGATTACCCTAGATGATGTGTCTTGAATTATTTATTGATAATAATTTTTAGTTTGTATTTTGGCACAGCACAATATCTCTATTTTCCCCTTCTTTTTGTTGAAAATATACATCAGGGGTGTCAACCTCATTTTCACCAGGGGCCACATCAGCCTCGTGGTTGCCTGCAAAGGGCAGAAATAATTTTAGGACTGTATAGATGTAACTACTCCTTACCTGCTAAGGAGTTGAAATTACGTTCGGCCCTTTGAAGGCAACCACGAGGCTGCTGTGGCTGCCAGTGAAAATGTGGTTGACACCCGTGATTTTACACACACACACATTTCTAGTGATTGAAAAGATTCTTTGGCCTTCTGCACACAATAATCTATGTAACTTTATACATGATAATTTAATCTCAGTGTTAGAGAATAGAAAGTTCACCTGTTTCTGAATCAGAGATGGCCTTACATGTGGGCACAGTTAGTAATTTTACAGTGTTATTTCAGGAGTGCTTAAATAGCACAGAGAAGAGGGAGTTGTGAGGATACAAGGCATCTATGAAAGGAAAAGAAAAGAAAAGAGATGGGAGTTTGTAAAGACTAACTTCCTAGGTTCCAGAATTTTGTCAGCAGTGTTTTACTTACTTATGGAGAGGATTTGGGCAACATTTCAGTTGCATTTTGGTTTGAGATGGTAGCATCACTGTGTTAGATCCAAAATCCTTTCATGGTATAAACAAATTGCATTTATCTTTGTTTTCTACAAAAACACAGTTAAAAATAGTAAAGTAAAAACAAGAATACACAGCTTTTTCCATGCAGAAAATTCCTCCCTTATTAAATTATATATCTTCTTAATGAAGGATCTTGAAAAGCGATAATATATAATAGTCTTTCCTTTTAGGAGGGACTCAGATTGTTAAAAGAAAGCACTATTGGCTGGGTTTAAGAAAGAAGACTTTATTATTTTGTGAGAAGAAATTCAGGGTCCCTTGGAATGGCTACCGCATATAAACTGAAATTAACACTTGTAGTTTTCTCAGTTTCTGAATTATACCATAAGCGTGGACCAAAGCCCTAGCTACTGAGGACCTGAGAATTGGGGCTCAGAAAGTGGATGACCTTAGGTGACAGACAGTCTTGGGAAAGCACTAATTTCGAGAGACTGGAAGGTACCTTTCTGGGTAGGCGGTGTATCTTGGAGGCTCAGTGGTAAAGAGAAAGAAAGAAGCAGCTGAAGTTGCATTCAAAGGAAATAAGGTAAATGGAAAAAGAAAAAAAGACAAATTCTGTTCCCAACACCATAACAAAAAGTACCGTATACTGAAGAAACTACACTCCAGTGTAGTCACAGAGGAGGGCACTCTTGAACTGGGAAACCTAGTAAGTCCACTTATCTCCCTTCCTCTTCCCATAGCAAGAGCTGTTGCTGGCCCTGAAAAAAAATTATAAACTATCTTTAATAGAAAAAAGAAGGAAGTATCTGTACAGTTACTAGAGAGAGAACATGAAAGGAAAAATAAAAAGAAAGAAAAGAAAAACCACAAAACAGGAAAATGGAAACACAGCACTCAAACGTGAATAACTGATATTAAACACATAGTTACATTCTGAAGTGACCCCATGTACGATGAAATGAGACCCTTCAGTGCTCACAATTGAAATGGACAAACAGGAAGACGTATGAAACAGGAGCTGACTGAACTCTAGAAAGAAACTGATGGAAAAGTACCACAAATCATTTCAGAAATGAAATCTAAATTACAAGGTACCCAAGGGATGACAGATATTACCAAAAGTTTAGTAAAAGACATGAAAAATAGAAATGAAAAAGAATGAAGAAAATGAAACTTGAAATAAGAGAGATAAAAGGATTAGGGAAGGTGATAGAAAAAATGCAATATATTCAGTTCCAGAACTTGAATTAGAACAAATGAAAAATGAACAGAAACAATATTTCAAATTACAATGAAAAAACTTAGGAAATAAAAAGGGATCTGAATTTCCATATTGAAAGGACTCTTATGTGTCTGGGAGAACTGATCTAGAACAACTAACATTTAGCTGTACCTTAGTACTAGACCTTACAATACAAGAAAAAAAAGACCACTTGAGTCTCCAAGCCAAAAAAAAAAAAAAATAATAATTAAAAAATTTTAAAATGAATTAAAAATGAAAATAATTAAAATGGAAAGAAAATTACCTTGACATCACACTTCTAGTAACATATAAAGCAATAAAATGATACACAAACATTTTCAAGAAATTAAAAATGAGTAATAATTTTAATTTATTGTGAAACATTGAGTAAGTAAAAAGAAAACTCTTACATCTGTATAGATACCCAAGATTATTTGTGAATTGCACTTTGTATGACTTTTTAAAAATGTCCGGTTATTAAATTTTCAAGCCTGTTTTTGTTTGGTGCATGCTGAAGTGTTTAGATGTGAATTGTCATATCTGCAACAACAAAATAAAGAAAATATAGAAACATGTTTGGAATTTTCCATAACAGCTACTTGGCATTTAAAAAATGTCACTCAAATTGCTAGATTTCTATTTATTTAATCCTTTATATTTATTGACTGGGAGACATTTTGTGATGAAAAAGTACTCCATCTTAATACATGTTACTTTAGATTTTTGTAATAAACAACAAAGAGTGTCTTTTTCATACTTCTGTACACTGTTAGAATTACTTTAATGATTCAAGCTTGACTTTTTTAGCAGATATTTATTGAAGCTGCTGGTGCCTTAACAGGGAGCAAGACACTGGCACCAAACTGTACTGACTAGTCATTCATTGTATTCCTCCCCACCACAGACACGCAGTAAAAAAGAAACACACACAAGTATGTCAGTTTCATTCATACACACATACGCACGCACGCACGCACGCATGCACGCACGCACGCACGTGTACCCTGACTGGGGATTGAACCTGCAACCTTTTGTGTATGGGATAATGCTCCAACCAATAGAGCCACCTGGCCAGGCCTCAGGGTTTCAATTTTTATTAAGTTACTAAGTTGTGTAATTTACAGAGAAAAGAGGTAAAAGGAACTTTAAATATGTTTAGGTCTTATTGTTTTGACATGTGATGTTTGTTTACTATTTTGAAAAGGATCAATAAGTTTTTAAAAATTTCAGATTCTCTTCATTTGGGGAGATTTTACTTTTATTCCTATTCTGCACTTTACTATTGTATGCTGTATTAGCCAACTCTGCACTTTGCAATTTTATATGTATTATGCCAACTTTGCATCTTACTGTAAATATAGATATTAAAGAAAATATTTCCATATAAAATAACCTCTCGGGAAATTATTGTTTATTTTATTCATATATTCTGCAAACATTTATTGAATTTTTATTATATGGTAAACACTGGATATACAAAGAAGAATAAGACGTGATTTTTGTTTTTAAGGAGGTAAAAAATGTGCCTAGATGGGTCTAAATAAATTATTATATTTGAAAGATGGGTAAATACAGAAGGAATTGATGGTTAGTCCAGACAGGAAACAGAATGGAGAAAATCAGAGTCAAGGAGCTGCAAGGCTCATTGGTGGGGGGGCCGGCAGGAGTTGGAAGTGGGTGAAACAGTGGACTGGTACATAGAGAAGGAGGAGCTAGTGATGAGGCTGGAACATGGGTGGAACACAGGTTTCGAAGACTGTACTATAATAAAAAGCACACCATATGGTAAGAGAGGTCTTAGACATTTTTAAGTCTTTGAGTGAAAGATAAGGACCTGAGAATATTAGGTAATGTTAGTTAATCTTATTTACATGTTATTAAATGCAATCTGAATGCATTTATAACTATATCCTTTTAAAATTCCCATTAGGTGTTGCTTCATAGATTATTAATAAATACTGATTATTTCAAAAACATCAGGTATATATTTCAATATGTTTTATATCTGCCATATTTAAATATTTGCCATATTTAAAATAGTATTTACCCAAATGCTTTGTGTTTTTTTTTTTAATTCCTTTTTTCCAGCTCTAAGGAAGACTGGATGGATGATGAGAAACTGATGGAACCCCTGAAATATGCTGAACAGCTTCCTGTAGCTCAGATAATACACCAGGTTTGCTTTCCAGTTTATTCTTTTGAAAGAAACAAGATTTTTAATCCCTGAAAAATAATTGCTTTTGTTAGGTTTTTCAGAATCATTGTGCTGTAGCTGAAAGGCATTCCAGGCCATCTATCCCTGTTTAGACTTCACCTGTTACATTGGAAGTCTCATTCAGGCACAGTATTAAAAGGCTACTTGCTGTGCATCAGTAGGATTTTTACTTATATAAAACACAGAGTAAAATCAGAATGATCTTTTGTGTATTACTTAATAACAAGACTTAATTTCAGAATACTTTCATTTGAACCATTTATATAATACTTGTTACTGACAAGGAAAAAGACCTGAAAAAATGTAATTTGGAATAATTTTTTTGACTAGCTAAAATAAGAAAACAGTATTTCCCTACTTCTTCCACCCTACCCCATTATCAGCTCTTGTGAAGTGTAATTTTGTGTCACGTGGGCAGTTTTTTCATTTCCAGTTATAATGACTCTACATCCCTTCTACATAACTGTAGTCTTAGAGAGAAGGCAGTGTGGTAAGTATTTAAACATATTTTGTACTGTGATTTTGACAGCACATAAAGTCTGCCCAGCTGGGCGAGAATCTAAGAATTGTAAGTGGGTTTTGACAAGAGTCTGGCCTTTAGACATGTCGGAATTTTCAGAATCTGTAGATTATAGGAAATATTAAAAGTCCTTGGAGGTCAGAATTTCTCAGAATTTTAGTGAAAGTTATTATTATGAGTCCTCCTATATGTCTTTGTTAATCACAAGAATTTTTATTTAGCTGATATGAATAGATGTGCCTGTTTAAACTTCTAAAAGACACAGGCTTTTACTTTAAAATGTTGGCCATGTCGATCTTTTCAGTGATGTTAAAATTCAATTTTGAAATTCTGTGAGAAATCACAAAAAAAATGGTGAGAAATTTGCCCCTTTGGGAAGCCTATCTGTACCTGTTAATCTGGTCCCACTTATATGTCAGGGATTCCCTAGTGTTGTCAGAGCTTAAATGACCTAACAGCCTGCAAATGTCACATTTTAAATTCTGTCTTCATGCCTGACTCTCGGCATAAATGAATTAAACAGCAGAGCAGGCAGCAAGTCAATATGTTCTTAACAGTAAGAGTGAGCAATGAAACAGTTTGTGGTTTGTTCAGAATAGGTAAATAGATTCTGCCCAGAACAGTTCACCAAGAATAAAATCGGAAAGAGAAAACAAGAATTAACCTTTAAGATGGTTGACCAGAGGAAATGTCAGTCATATTTTGTAGCAAGAATGATCCAATATATTTTGGATTATGTAACAACTGCATTTTGGTATTATACACTGTATGAATTCAAAGACGAAAATTTTTGACCCTTGTAAAAAGTTTTATATTTTTAGCAGTATAAAAAGGTGTATTAATTTAAGCACTGAATTATGAACATTCTAATTATCATTCTGTTGTACTTGAATTTATAAAATTTTAATTTTTTAAGAAAGTTATGTGATACAGATTCATTTTGTTTTTATTGAATAAAATTCTGTTCTCAAGTGGTAATCAGGAAAGGTCAGTGTTACCCAGACTTACCTGTCCCTCTTGTTGCTCCCCTTCACCGACAGCACTGCAACTCCCGGACCGGTGCAGTGCTGTCCGTCCAAGTGGTCTTTAAGAAACATGGGTTATGTTGCTGGAAGTCCATTTATAAGTGGGTTATTTGACAGCAAATTTTCCCTGTAAATGCACGTGATAATTAGGTTCAGCCCATCCCACAAAACCTTTTTGATCTGTGATATAGCTAAAGTATAGTATTGTTATAGTATATATGTAAGCTCCACCTGTAATTACTTTTATACTGTAAGTAACTATTTTTCCTCTAATCTTGACACATGCTTTATCTGTGCCTATTTTGGAGCAAGTATGATTTCTATTTGAAATGATGTTATTTATTTATGTCTTATATCTCCTATTTGATTGTCTTTCTGGATATTCTTGTTTTCTTGATATTCCTTTCAGCATCTTGCCTGGTATGTGTGTATCTGAATGGCTGGATCTGTGTTTTTAATGGTACACTGAGAGTCGAGAGCACTTTTTGGTACTAACCCAGATGTCAGAACTGAGGGCCTTTCTCTGGTAGCAGTTTAGAAGCTTCAGAAAAGGCGGAGCAGGGACAGGAGCTGTAACATGAAGAGCAACTGGAGAGACAGGAGAGAGAGGAACGGGTCTCAGTTGGTTGAGTCATTTCTTGTGTATATTATTCAAACTGCATTTTATTATCAGGAGTTAGACAAGATTCTTTTCATTACTTTTTTTTTTTCCACACTGCCAAATTATTTACCATTTTTTAGGTATCCTAGCAAATATGATTTTATATCTAGGAAACCTAGGAGACTCAGGTTATAAACAGTAGAATTAAGAGAATCTGCGAGATAGCCATATATAAGTAAAATTCATAGCTTTTCTGTATTTTTGACCCTTGTAAAAAGTTTTATATTTTTAGCAGTATAAAAAGGTGTATTAATTTAAGCACTGAATTATGAACATTCTAATTATCATTCTGTTGTACTTGAATTTATAAAATTTTAAATAAGCATACAGAATGGAAAATTAGAAAAATTTTCTTCAGAACAATGAAGAGAACTATAAAATACTTACAGTAAATTTGACAAATATACCATAGGACTTATACAAGAGGGGGACCCAAAAGAACCCTGGAATTATCTTCTGGAGGGTGGACCCTTTGTAGTACTGGCTTCCTCTGCTAGATGAGTGTATTAGGAACCCATCTGTATCAGGTACCACCTGGTGTTGTTGTGAGAGGCTGTGTTTGGCTTCATTGACATTTGTTTTGAAGACTCTTTCAAGGCATTTGCCCATTTCATGTCAGGTAATTTATAGCGCACCTGCCCATGCCTTGTTGAGTGTTCAGTGGTTTTTGATCAAAAACAGCATGACCCCCGCGCTACCCTTCCTATTTACCTGATCTCACCCCAGCAACCTTTTTTAATTTCCCTGGATGAAAAAAGTCCTCAAAGGCAAACATTTTGCTGATGTGGAAAAGGTGAAACGAAAAACAAAAAAATGGCAGAAGCACGAAACTAAGACATCAAAATCGAGGAGTTCAGAAACTGTTTTGAGCAGTGGGAAAAAGGTCTCAATAGGTGAATTGCATCAACTGAAGAGTTCTTTAAGGGTGACTAAAGTCTAAAGATATAAGAATAAATACACAATTTTTTATAAATAATTGGATTTTCCCTTTGTGTGAGAACCATGGAAGCATACCATGTTTCATAAACAGAAAGATATACCAAATTATTTGATGGTATGGGGAACTTAATATGATAAAAATATGATTTCTCCCACATTAGCAATTCTAATTAGAATGGAAGCAATGTTTTTTTTTTTTAATGTTAGGGGAAAAAAATGACCACATAGTTTATGTGGAAGAACTAATATCCAATAATAGCCAAAGGAAGAATATGAAAGAGAGATACACCTGCCTTACCAGATGTCAGAACACAAACACTGTCAGGTAACAGTAGAGAAGAGGACCTCAAATTTTCTTTATTGTAATTCACTGTAAGTACATTTTACGCACATAACAACGCTTGATATATACATATATATATTTGTATGTGTGTATTTAAAAATAGGAATGTTTTGTGAAATATATACCCTCATTACATATGATGTACACTATTATTTTTCTATTTCCTATTTTTAAAAATACCAAATAAAGCCTACAAAATTGATTTCAAAAAGCAACAAATAATCCTCATAGGTGGCTTACAGGACACTAGAATAGAGAATCTAGAGGACAAAAGTCATTATATTTGACCATTTAAAAGTATGATTAAGATGGTATTTCAGTAGGAAAAGGGTTAAACCCAGTTCGTACTATATATGAAGTAAATTTTGTATAGATTAAAGACTTAAAATAAAAATTTTAGAAGAAAATTTAGGTAACTGCATTTATAATCTGTAAGTACAGAAAAACTTAACACAAAAACCAAGAAGATGTGTTTAGCTCTATAAAAATGTAATATTTTATCTGATATAAGGTATAACATTAGAATTAAGACAAAATGTTTACAAAGAAGGCAACAGTAAATTGGTGGCTACCTAAAATATAGAGAGAACCCCTGGAAGTTTATAAAGGCCAACAAAACAACTTAGTAGAAATAAAAGATGAAGAAAGCAGTTTAGAAAAAACAAACTAAATGACCAGTGAAAGAAAGAAAAGAGCCTCAATCTCAGTAAGGAAGTGCCCATTACAAATTCGGTAATGTTATTTATGTCCATTGAATTGGCAAAAGTTAAAATTATGCTTTGTAAAAACAGTTTGACATTTCGTCAACAGGTAAAACCTAGTTTTCTTATGACCCAATGATTCCAGTTAGATAATAAAAAACATGCATCCACACAGACACCTGTACATGAATGATCATAGCAACATTATTCATAAGAACCAGTCGTTGGAAACAACCCAAAAGTCTCTCAACTAATGAATGGATAGATAAAATATAAAAATATAGTATATCCATATAGTGGACTCCTATTTGGTAATAAAAAGAAGTGAAGTACTGATACTTGCTACAACATGGATGAACCCTGAAAACAGTATGTTAAATCAAAGAAGCTAGTCACAAAAGACCACATATTATATAGTTCCACTTATATGAAATGTCCAACATAGACAAAACTGTAGACACAAAAATAGATTAGTGGTTGCCTGGGACTTAGATGAATGGGGGAATGCCACTGACTTCTAAGTGGGCACGGGGTGTCTGTCTTTTGGAGTGATGAAAATGTTCTAAAACTAGACAGTGGTGATCATTGCATAGCTCTCAGAATATAGTCCAACCATTCAATTGTACATTTAAAGGGTGAGTTTTATGGTATGTGAATTATTGATATATCTCCATAAAGATTTTTTTTAAGTTAAAGTCATCCATTTCTGGCAGAGATGCTAGGAAGAAGGTACTTGTGTACCTGATTGGTAGATACCTGAATTACTTTTACTGTGTTAGAAGCCATCTCCCAACATCTCTTCATTATTTAATATACACATATCCTTCAGGCCAGTGGTCCCATTTATGAGTATCTAGTATGTACTCTAATATATAAATAAAAGAATTAATATATGAGAATCTTAGTACAGTGATATTATGAAGAAAACACTTGGTCTCTAAGAGGACTTTATAAATTTGACCCCATAGGCAAGGGGAGTAAAAGCAAAAATAAATAAATGGGACTATATCAAACTTTAAAGTTCCTGCACAGCAAAAGAAACCATCAACAAAACAAGAAGATGACTAAGCAGATTGGAGAAGATACTTGCACACAATATTTCTGATAAGGGCTTATATCCAGTATACATAGAGAACTTACATAACTCAACAGCAACAAAAAAATCCAGTGTAAAAATGGGCAGAGGACTTGAATAAATAACTTTCCCAAGAAGATATAAAAATAGCCAACAGATATGTGAAAAGATGCTGAACTTGTCTAGCTGTAAGGGAAAAGTAAATCAAAACTACAAGATACCACCTCACACCTGTTAGAGTGGATATTATCAACAAGACAAGTAATAACAAGTGTGGGAGAGGTTGTGGAGAAAAAGGAACCCTCATTCACTGCTGCTGGGAATGTAAACTGGTACAGCTACTATGGAAAACGGTATGGAGGTTCCTCAAAAAATTAAGAATAGTTACCATGTGACCCTGCAATCCCTCTTCTGGGTGTCTACCTGAAAAATTTTAAAACATTTATTTGTAAAGATATATGTATGTACCCCTACGTTCATTGCAGCATTATTCATGGTAGCCAAGACATGGAAACAAACGAAGTGTCCTTCTATGGGTGATTGGATAAAGAAGATGTGCTATATACATACAGTAGAATACTAATCAGCCATAAGAAAAGTTGGTACTGCTATTGGTGATGACATAGATTGATCTTGAGAGTATGTGTATCATGCTGAATGAAATAATTTAGATGGAAAAGGACAAGAGTCATAGGATTTCATTCATATATTGGATATAAAACAGAAAGCAACATGAATGAACAAAACAAATAACCAGAAAACGTTTTGTCCCAGACAACAGCATGGTGGTGAACAGAGGAAAGGAGGGTGCAGTGAGCTTGAAGAGGGCGAAGGGGATCAAATATATGGTGATGGAAGGAGACCAAACTTTGGGTGATAAGCACATGATGCAGTATGCATACTATGTATTGTAATACTGCACGGTTGAAACTTATATCATTTTATTAATGAATGTCACCCCAGTAAGTTTAATAAAAATAAAAATATAAAAAAAAACAAGAATGTTATCATACTTCTCAACAGCAGCACTTAATAAAACAGTGAAGCGATATCTTTAAAATTATGTGAGAAAATAATTTCCAATTTAGGATTTTATTCACTGCTAAATTATCCTTAAAATATGATGCAGGAGAGAGTGAAGTCTCAAATATTTTTTTCCCGTTCATCCTTTCTTAAGAAATTTCTGGAGGTATGGTTTATTGAATGAAAAACCAAAAACATGACAGTATATCATCCAGGATACAAGAGATTGATCCATCAAGGTGAGATGCTAGTGAAGTTTCCAGACTGATGGTGAAGGGAAGTCTTGGTTGGGGTGATAGTTGTATAGCAGCTTAAAGAGTAAAGACTCTAATATCTCAATAAACCTTCCCTTGGGTAGGGGGGGAAACCCTTGTATGCTTTAAACAGTTTCATCTTACTCCTTGACAGAGGTATACTGTCCACTTTTTTTCACTGTTCTTATTCGTATTCCAAACTTTCTCTGGATCTCCCTGTTTCAATTATAAGGCTTCTTGCAAATCTTTGAGTATTTTATACAATTAGTAGATTGCAACATCTTTTTAATGTACCTCTGCATGTTGTACATAATGATGATACAGTGTAAGCTTACTGTTCTCTTTCGTTAAGACAAGCTGCTCACAAAATTACTGTTAGAGCTATGTATCCATTAAAAATTTAGTGTACTGGAGAGGGTCCCATCGGGCGCTGGCTTAAAACATAGAAGGCTATTTTGTAAAATGCTTTGTTATATCTCTTTAATCCTAGAGATCTTTTTTTTCTCCAGTATAACTGTTACATATAATTTCCTGATATATCCATTGTTTTTTTCTTTGGGGATATTGTTGGTATTTGGGTGGGACAGATCTTTCGTTGCATAAGACGGGAAGACTGGTTGGTGTATTAGAGGATGTTTGGCAGCCGTGGTCCTTCCAAACACTGGTTGCCAGTGGCCCTGCTCAGTCATTGTGATACCAGTGCCTCACCTTTTCTGACCTCCTCGCCTCCCATGGAGGGCTGTACTACCTTATGTTAAGGATCATTGTAGGTAATTGTTTGCAGTGTGTGCCGACAGGACCTTTTATTTGTATAGTCTAGGCTCTTAATTGTGACATTTAAAAATAAGTATACAGATGTTCTTCAACTTACAGTGGTGTTACATCCTGATAAACCCATTGTAAGCTAAAAATATCATTAAGTTGAAGGTGCACTTAATACACCTAACCCACCATATACATCATAGCTTAGCCTCACCTACCATAAACATGCTAAGAATGCTTACATTAGTCTGTGTTTGGGCAAAATCATCTTACTGCCACTGCCCAGCATCACGAGAGAGTATTATACCACATATTGCTAGTCTGGGAAAAGATCAAAATTCAGATTTGTGTACTTTCTCCTGCATGCTTATCGCTTTTGCCCCATTGTAAAGTGGAAAAAGTATAAGTTATGCTATCATAAGTTGAGGACCCTCTGTAATTGAGAATCTGTCCTCACTTTCCTACATTCTGAGATGTTTTGGGCACCGCAATTCCAGCTGTGCACATGGATTTGGGTAATTTTTCATGTCTGTCCTTGTTTATGGTAACTCTGTATATTGTTTCACTGTAGATATTTTGGCATTTTAAGGTTTTTCTGTTGCAAGTAAGGCCTGCCTCATTATACCTAAATGTTGACTGAGATGTCTATCAAGTAAAGAATCTGATATCTTTTAAAAAATTTGCCTATTGAATTATTGATATTTGGAAACTCACCAAAATGTTGCTAAACCCTTTTGATGAGTTTCCAGATATTAATAATATTACTCCCCTGCCTAGGGGCTAAGACTGCTTTAAAATGTCAGAGAACTTTTCCTAATAGTGGCATCTTTAAAACTGAGGTCTAGTGAAAAATAATATTGGTATTTATTTATTTTCAAATTATAAGGCAAGTAATTGAACTACCTAGAGGCCATATGCTTTTCTTTTAATATCAGCTGGGATATGGCTTTAAATTTCTACAAATTAATCTCAGCTATCACATTATAACTTCTACCTGTCACTTCCAAAAATCTCACTTTTGAAGTAATACATGAAACTGGGAGTGTGTTTGAAAATAGCGATCAGTATTTCATTACCCTTTGTAAGTTTGCAAAATTCGTCCATCTATGAATTTGTCATGATAGTTTTTGTATTTTCAGTTTCTGTATTAGAAGTGAAAGTTATGATCCTTACTAGTCATTAAGTATTCTAAAATAAAAACAGATAGTAGTTTTCACCAAAGTTTTAAAGGTTTAGAAGTTGAGAATAGTTGATGTTTCTCACAGAGGCCCTTAAGATGGACATGTGCATAAATTGCAGATATGAATGTAAATTAATGCAACCTTTCTTAAAAGTAATTTGTATTTATACATAATACTAGTAATTCTTCCTCCAGGACTTTATTCAAAAGAAGGGATTAGATCAGGACAGAAAGATTTACATTTCAAAATGTCATGATAGCATTTCTTGGGAAACAGCATAATGTAAAACAGTGTAATGGAATTGAGTCCAGCCTCTGCAATTTAATGACTGTCTGGCTTTGGGCACGTCTCTTAGTCTTTCTTTCTTTCTCGAGTCCTGTATGGAAATGTGATGATAACAACAGTGCAGACAGCGACAGCTTCATGTGGGTTAAATGCTGCTGGATATATCTTGTTAGGTCCTTCTCCAGTTTTCCATAGCAGGTGTTCCAAATATTTGCCACAGTTTTTATGGTTCTTCACTTCTATTCCTTTTAATGCTTAGCTGGTGACTTAGCCCCCTAAGTCTGGAGAAATTTGAGGTCATTAGACAAAAACCCCTTTAATACACTTTGAATGCACCTTCAAACTTATTTGCATCTTTATGAGTCTTTATATTTTCTGTTCATCTGAAAGGAAGAAGGGTGTGAATTGTATCAGGTCACTGTGCTTACAGTCGGGACATCGGTTACGCTTTTCTCTTTTACATTCTCCACTGCTGACTTAGGGTTTTTAGCCCTTAAAAAAGTCTTCCGCCATTCCACTTTCCCTTTCCTTTCCAGCTTCACTTTCTCCTTTTTTCTCTTATTGATGTTTTAAAAATAAACTAGTTCAGCACCAGAAAAACAAATAAGCCAATTAAACGAGTAAAGAACTTAGTAGACATTTCTCCGAAAAGGATATACAGATAGCCAATATGCACATGAAGAGATACTCAACATTGCTAATCAATAGGGAGATGCAGATCAGAATCACAATGAGATACCTCTTCACATCCATTAGGATGGCTGTTAACCGAAACAACAACAAAAACAGGAAATCCTGAGTGCTTCTGAGGATGTGGAGGAATTGGAACCCTTGTGTATAGGTTCTGCTGATGGAAATGTAAGTTGATACAGCCACTATGGAAAACTGTATGGTGGTTCCTCAAAAAACTACACCTGAATCACTATTGATCTAGCAGTTCCACTTCTGAGTACATACCCAAAAGAATTAAAAGCAGGGATTCAAACAGATATTTGTACCCCAGTGTTTACAGCAGCATTATTCACAATAACCAAAAAGTAGAAATAATCCAAATGTCCATGAATGAATACATGGATAAACAGAATGTGGCATATACAGTCAGTGGAATATTATTCAGCCTTAAAAAGGAAGGGCATGCTAATATGTGCTTGAACCTTAAAGACTGTTATGCTAAGTGAAGTAAGCCAGACACCAAAGTACAAAAATTGTACGATTCCACCGGAAATAGTCCAGTTCACAGACATGGCAAATGGCATGGTGATTGTCAGGAGCTGAGGGAAGAGAGTCTGGGAGTCACTGTTTAGTGGGGACAGAGTTTCATTGTGGGATGAAGAAGAAGTTCTGGAGATGGTGGTGGTGATGGTTGCACAACGGTGTAAATATACTTGAAGACACTGACCTGTACACAGACATGATGACTATGGTCAATTTTATGTTATGTATATTTTACCACAATAAAAAAGTAAACTAGCTCTCTTCATCTCTTCCCTCGCCTTTTTTTTTTACCCTGATCTACTTTATTGTAGTTTTTATCCCAATAACTGCTCTCTGTCTGACCTTGTAATGTTTACTGAAATTTCTCAATTTTCATATCTCCCCAATCTTAGACTTCTTTGAGGTATTGCACTCTGACCTAGGTGTTTTTTTGTTTTGTTTTGTTGTTTCTCTTGGACCATCACCATATATTGCTTTTACTCCTATCTCTCTTATTTCTTCCTCTGAAAAACTTGCTGATCTCCTCCTAAGCCTATCTTTAGGATTCTGTGTCTTTTACAAATTCCTACTGAGCACGTACTTCCTACTGTTGAAACTACCATAATAGTTCTAAGTTGTCACTTAGATGCTAGTGATCCCCAAATATTCTCATCACCTTCTTGGGTTGCAGAACAACCTTGACTTGCCTGTAAGACAGCTCCACCTGATCTTAAGCACATTGTCTAAAGCAGAATTTAACCCTTTACTAAATGGTTCCTCTATCATGTTTTATATCTTAATGCCACTATATCCTTAGTAATATTCATTCAGATTCTTGGGCTTTTTTTCTTTCTCTGTCTCTCCTCCCTCCTTCTTTACTTTTCTCCCTTCCTCCATAACACCTTCATTCTCTTCATCCCTTCCTCTCCCTCTCCTAATGTTTATATATAATTGGTTTTAATTCCTTCTTATTCTAGTTCTTAAATGTATCAAAATTCATCTACTACTTTTCTTATTAGTTGTGTACCTATAAACACCATATTTTACAGTTAATCATAATCATCATCATCATAAATAATTAGTACCATTGAAAAAGTTGTCACTCATTTTTATGCATGGGTAAACCAAAGTTTAGAATAGTTTAAATAATTTGCCTAAGATCTTCTGTTTTGTAAGTGGCAAAGCCAGAATTTGGATATAGGTCTGAATTCAAAGCCTTTCCTTTAACTACTGTGCTGTAGTTCCTTCTGTGAATATTGTAAAATTTTTATGAAGGAACTGGTACCCAGCAAATTTGATGAATGAGGTGTCGACAGATGTAATGCATGTTATGGTTAATTGAAACCATATTTTGGAAGAACTAAATATCAACAGAACTAGCTCAATATTCAGCACATGAGTATCCATTTGTTTAGAATCTGTCCTAAAGAGAATCGCCCTCTTTACAATTCTATTCTTTCCTTCTTCACCCCAGTCGTCCTTGGCTTGGTATGGCTTGAGACAAGTTAGAGATCTAAAGGGATATGGGTACAAAAATGGATAGAAGAGGATGCTAAAGGCTAGCTGTGCTTATTTAAAAATTTACCAGTAGTTGGCTCATTTGAATCAAGAGTAAAGTTTCTTCTGTCTGGGATCCTTATTTAGTTCTGATAGTTCAGCAACATTAGGGAATGATAGGCTTTTGTGATCTATTCTGATAATCTAACAGCATCACATGATTTCAGAGATATATTTACTCATTTCTATAAAACTGTGGTGATAAATACCACATTTGGAATATAATTCATTCACTATTTGCCTGTACTACTTCTTGTTCTTCACCACTGAGGGCAGCTAGATAGTGATTTGTATAAAGTTGTAAGAAAAATGAGTGTTAAAGAGCCCTGATCTCTAATTCTTATGAGTGGACCTTGAATACTTGGGAATTAGCTACACATGACTAAAGTAAATAATCAGTAATTAAAAACAACTAGACAAGTGCACATTTCTTTCACAAGTCAAGTATTTCAGAGTTCATCACATTTAGAAAGAAAACATCCCTATTGAATATTAGACATTTGACCCTTTGTGTTGCTTTGAAGATTAAGATCTTGGTAATAATTAATTTTATTCTCTTTGCATTACAGCTTTATCATCTTAGTTACTAGGACAAAAGGCTTTCAGAAAAGTTTTTGGTACATCATTGAAAACTCATTATAAAATTGTTCTTTTTAAAATATATTTTATATAAATAGTAAAGACTGGTTAATATCATTTATAATGTATTTTCATGTTATTAACAGATATCTTCATATAATCATCATGGCAGTTCTAAATTAAATTTTGGTCTTTTAAAATTCAATGTAATTTTGTAAATGTGTCCAGTGTAAATGATGTTTTCATTTTCTGTGTTCTATTTTATCAAAATGTATCACATAGCTTCTGGTATATTCTTAGATTTTCTAACTATATTTGTCCTAAGATTTAAGTTTAGACCATAATATTAGGAGCAGAAGTGTGCTTTGGTGGAGGATTGTTGGTGTTTGAATAAATGTTGACTTTCTGGGGGTTGAGGCAAACAGTCCTGGAAGTGATGGTCCTTTCTCCAGCTCCTGGAAAGGGAAAAGTGATGTGTTCCTTGGCTAGTTTCCTAGCTGGATATTTCTACCTGCCTTTAAGATAGAGAATCTATAAAAGGAAGGAAAAGTTCATTATACAGTGAAGGTAGTAGAACCAGACAACTCACGCTCAGTGCATCCCATGCTTCTAGTAGGAAGGTTTTAATTTATAGTGCAATGCAGTAAGTTACCATATTAGTTAAAGGAAAAAGTTTCCGGCCAAGATGGAGGTGTAGGTGGACACACTGTGCCTCCTCTCACGACCAAAATTAAGGACAACAGAGATTTAGAAACAAGAAAACAACCAGAACTGATAGAAAATTGAACTGTACGGAAGTCCAACAACCATTCATCCAGACTGGTAAGAGGGGTGGAGTCATGGCAGGAAAAAGTGGAAGTACGGACCCGGGCACACAGGCACCAGCGGCTGGCAGACCCCAGGTGCACAGGTGGCAGCTAGTGGACCCTGGGCACAGGGTGGCAACTGTGCAGACCCAGTGAGGCTGAGCAAGGCAGCTGGCTGACCAGGTGGTCCCACATTTGCGTGCAGATAATCCAGGCGAAGGGGAAGCAGTGGAAGGGACTAGAATCCGAGAGAGAGCAGAGCAGGTGTCATTGTTCCTTCTTGGACCCCGCCCCCACATACAGAGTCACTACGCAGCAACTGAGCTGCCCCACCCTGGGGAACATCTAAGGCTCCGACCCTCACTATGTAACAGCCACGACCTGACCAAAAAAAATAATAATAATAACAAAAATGGTTCAAACAGGAGAACAAATCAAAACCTCAGAGCCAATTCATCTAAGCGACAAAGAGGTAGCCAACCTATCAGATGCACAGTTCAAAGACCTGGTGATCAGGATGCTCATAGAATTGGTTGATTTTGCTCACAAATTAGATGAACAAATGAAGGCTACAATAAGTGAAATGAAGGAAAATGCACAGGGAACCAATAGAGATGGGAGGAAAACTGGGACTCAAATCAATGGAGTGAATGAGAAGGAAGAAACAAACAACCAAACAGAAAACAAGGAAGAAACAAGAATTCAAAAAAATGAGGAGAGGCTTAGGAACCTCTGGGACATCATTAAACGTCCCAACATCCGAATTATAGGGGTCCCAGAAGGGGAAGAAGAAGAGCAACAAGTGGAAAACTTATTTGAACAAATAATAAAGGAGAACTTCCCCAATCTGGCAAAGGAAATAGACTTTCAGGAAGTCCAGGAAGCTCAGAGAGTCCCAAAGAAGTTGGACCCAAGGAGGAACACACCAAGACACGTTACATTAGCCAAGATGAAAATTAAAGAGAGAATTCTAGAAGCAGCAAGGGATAAGGGGACAGTCACTTACAAAGGAGTTCCCATCAGACTGTCAGCTGATTTCTCAAAAGAGATCTTCCAGGCAAGAAGGGGCTGGAAAGAAGTATTCCAAGTCTTGAAAGGCAAGGACCTACATCCAAGATTGCTCTATCCAGCAGAGCTTTCATTTAGAATGGAAGGGCAGAAAAAGTGCTTCTCAGATAAGGTCAAGTTCAAGGAGCTCATCATCACCAAGCCCTTATTATATGAAATGTCAAAGGGACTTACCTAAGAAAAAGAAGATAAAAAATATGACAGTAAAAAGACAGCAAACTCACAGATATTAACAACCACACCTAAAACAAAAGCAAACTAAGCAAACAGCTAGAACAGGAACAGAAAAACAGAAATGGAGATCACATGGAGGGTTAGCAACAGGGGAGTGGGAGAAGGAGAGAGGGGGAAAAGGTACAGAGAATAAGTAGCATAGACGGTAGGTAGAAAATAGGGGGAGGGCAAGAAGAATAGTGTGGGAAATGTAGAAGCTAAAGAACTTATGACACATGGACATGAACTAAAGGGAATGCGGGTGGGAGGGGGTGTGCAGGGTAGAGGGGAATAAAGAGGGGAAACTAGGACCACTGTAATAGCATAATCAATAAAATATATTAAAAAGGAAAGAAGGGGGGAAAGGGAAAAAATGGAAAAAGGTGAAGAGAATACATTTTAGTTTTTATCAATTGGCTGTTATTGTTGTATGCCTATCCTAATAAACTTGACAGCAGTTAAATCCAGAGATTCACCAAAAGCACTTTTAGAAGTACCATGGGAGAAAAAAAGAAAATGAATCCTAAGCAGATCCGTTCTCATACAGATCAAGGAACTGGCTGTTTAGATATAGACATATTAAAATACAGTACCTTCAGCTTCATGCTGTATACTTGGCAGTAGTTACATACTGACTAACAACAGATCGAAACAGTGCAACTAAGTTATTTAATCTGTCATCTAAATTGAGCTGAAATCACCTTAATGTGCTTCCCAATAAGAATTGAGATTGTCATTTACTTTAAAACTGGCATATGCATGCCAAAAGGCCATATTTTATAATAAAGGAATCTGTATCTTTAGTAACAGGTTTTTAACATTCAGAATTAATTTTTATTTTACAGACCATGTTTGGTAGGGTTAGTCCAGTATATTTCAAGTATAATTTCTAATGACTTTTACATAGGCACTGATTTCTTTTAAAGATCATTTTTACTTTGATATACATTCAGATATATTTATCAGTCTCTAATCAAGGAATTTAATTGTTGATTTTGTTTGTGTATCTTTATAGTTTACCAGTTCTATCTCCAAGGTTATTAATACTTTGTGAAAACAGAATAATATCCATGTTACCTAATTTTGATTAAGAGACTTCTAGTTTAAAATGTGTCAATAGACATCTTAACCTTGTGGAATAAACATATTTACTTTTAGGTAGTGTTATTAAATCTATTAGATTGCTAGAGAGAGATGTAGTAAGTATGAATGGAAATGTTAGACTAATTAATTTATTTTCTGCTAAATAGCTCTGTCTACTGTACCTAAAATTATTAAAATTTATGATAGAATAGATTTAACTGACATTTTAACAATATTTAAGAGTTTCAGGCTTCTTACTTTACTTTTTTCTTAGCACATCTCATTTGGCTGTTTCTGCCAAAAATAAAATAAAATATTAATTGTAATAGACTGTAAACCTTAGCCTGCTGTCTTCAGCTAGTATAGAAGTAGAAAACGGCCGTTTCAGAGTGCTGTCACCGATTAAACCATGTAGAGGACCTGTATCCACGGGAAAGCTTGTTCGTTACAAGTAGAGTATGGGATAAGTAATTATAAGATTTGTTTTTGTGCAAATATGTTAAATGTTTTATAATGACTACCATGACTAAAAGAGACTTGTTTGTTTGAAATATTTTGTCAAACTTTAGGTAATTTATTTTAAAAGAAGTTTAGTTTGTAATCGTTTTAGGTACAAGCAAATGGTGCTCTCCCTAAAATTATTTTGACCGAAATTAACTTGTGTGTCTGAAGAATGACTTCAGTTGAGCACAGAGCGAGGCTTCGTTTGTTCTTCAGACTATGTATTTCAGAGGAGAAAATTCAGTCTTCAGACTTCAGCACTTCAAAGCATTGTGATGACTCAGGAGGCCCACAGTAAAGCAGCTATAAAAACTCAACCTAAAAGCAAGGAGTTGGAATTTAACTTATTCTTAAACTGGAAAGTAAAAGTTTACAACAGTAATTCTTTAAATCTTTTTCTTTATTTACCTGTTTAGAAATCGTTGTACAACTGGAGACAAGAATACTAATTATTCGTGTATTAGTGGGGCTTTTTTTTTTTTTTTTGTTCTTTTGGTATGACATGAAATACCTTTTAAATGTATTTTTTGGATTTTTAAGTGGATTAAGTTGTGATAATTAAATAGTTGACATTTTTCATATCAGATTGAGAAAATTTGCCTATGGCTTGAAGTCATAAAATGTAAACATATACTGATTTCTCACTGCTTCTATAGAATCATACTATCTCAATGTTAGAAGGTCTTTCTAGACTTAAAAAATCCATCGAATCCCTATATCTCTTACATTGCATCCCACCAAATGGTTGTTCAGTAAAGGATAACTGATAGACAAGTCATACCTCTTAAAGCAGTTCATTCTTTGAACTGCTAATTGGAAAATTTTGTCTAACTGAAAAAAATATATCATATTTTCTACCCATTAATTTTAGTTCTAGCACTGAAGGCTACGTAAAACAAGTCCAATCCTGGTTCTGTCTACTAATCATCAAAATTTGAAAAGCTATTGCTTTTCTCCTCAGTTATCCAAGATTCTATCTCTAGGAAGACATTATGATCTAGTGCAAAAACTGTGGTCTTTGGAATGAGTCAGGACTAGGTTCAAACATAGGCCTGCTGATTAATGGCCTTGTTACCTAGGACAATTTACTTACCTCTTATGGTCTAGTTCTTCGTATATAAAAGAGGGTTAATAAAAACCTAATGAAGAATTTTTCCAAGATAATGTAATATACAGAACACCAGGCATATTCCAATACTCAACAAATTTTGGCTTTTGACAAATGTTCACTCTTCTTTTTCTTCTCCTCCTTTTACCACTATCCCCATCCCCATATTTAGGAGAATGTATTTCAGAGCACAATTTATTATTGGGGCAGAGAATGAGTTGAACCAGGGGTGTCAAACTCATTTGCACCAGGGGCCACGCCAGCCTTGTGGTTGCCTTCAAAGGGCCGAATGTAATTTAGGACTGTATTAGTGTAACTACTCCTTTAACAGGTTAGCGAGAGCTCAGCGCTGCTGCCGGGTAGAAACAAGGTGCTGGGCCAGATAAAACAAGGTGGAGGGCCGGATTTGTTTGTCACCTGTGAGTTAAAGTAAGGAAACAACAGGATTCACTGACTAATGGGAGGAGAGAATAAATCAACACTTACACCTTTCCCTATAACCATTAATTTTGATTGCGTGACTAATACACTGTTCCATGCAGCTGATTGGTAAAATTGGGTATACATGTCGAAAATTTTATTTAACAAGAATCCAACTAGTGTGGTATATTTGAATAATCAGAAGTTTTGGGAGTGTGCATTTGTTTCATTCTGTTTCTGTCAAAGATACAAATGGCAAACAAACAAGCTGATGAAAGGAATCTATGCACTAAATACCCAATTTCTTTTTAAAAAATTGTACCTGTTTGTTTATTTTGAAAAATTTGCATTTTTTCAATCACAGTTTATATTCAACACTATTTTGTGTATTTAGGTGTATAGCACAGCAGCCAGACAATCATATGCTTTACACAGTGATTCACTTGATATTTCAAGTACCCACCTGGCACCGTACATGGTTATTACAACATTATAAGCCATACTCCCCATGCTGTACTCCACATCCTTGTGACTGTTGTATAGCTACCAGTGAGCACTTATTCATTCCTTCATCTTTTTCACTGGCCGGCCCAACATCCCCACCCGTTTGGCAACCATCCGTCCTTTCTCTGTATCTGTGAGTCTGTTTCTATTTTGCATGTTCATTTATTTGGTTCTTTAGATTCCATATACCCAGTTTTGTTTATATTTCATATTCCCACTATACAGTTTAAATTTATACTCATATTTGTAGCCACAGGATTTTACATTTGCTTAACTCTGAGTTTTCCTTAGTATGTTCACCTGCAGGACTGGTTCTAGAGGATATTAATAGTTAATAAGTTAAAAAATGCTTTATAGTATGTTAGTGAAATGCTTAAATACAAATTATATATGTTTCTTTACTGTAGGACTTGTGATTGTCTTTAATAAGCTGATAAGGTGCTGTGAAGTTATTAGAGGTTTAATACACCATTTTATCTTCTTTTGAGTACATGCTTTATGTATTATATATACGTACGTGTGTGTGTGTGTGTGTGTGTGTGTGTGTGTGTGTGTGTGTAATTTGTCAATATAGACAGGCTGAAATAAAATCACTGTCTGGTTAGGGGAGAAAAATCTTCCTTCTACTCTCTTAGCTTCAGTGGTTGGGCCTGAGAATTAAACTGACATGAGACAGATTAATAGGTGAAAAACATACACATTTTATTTAATATTTTTATGTGTACATAGGTGTCTTCATAAGGAAAATGAAAACTCAAAGAAGCAGTTAGTACTGAGAGCTTATGTACTTTAATAAAGAAACAGTAAGTTTGTGGAGAAACGATAAGACAATGGGAGGAGACAAGGGCTAGGGGCAGTCAGTTGTGGGAAATGAGTAGGAAATAAGTGGGGAAAATAATGGAAGATGAGGGTTATTTCAGTAAATTGGTTTGCATAGGTTCATTTTGGTGTTGACTTCCAGACTCTGATGATAAGAATGTTCTTCTCTTCCTGGTGCAGCAAAGGCACCTTTCTCACAGGAAATTTTATGATCTATTTTTAGGTAGAAAGGTAGAAGTGAAGGAACCCTTCTTGCATATGCTGTTTCTCAAGCACCTTCAGTTCAAAATAATCAATGGCATTTTGGGAGTGGCATATTCTGAACCCATTCAACAGCAATTCTTAAGAGTGTGGGTTGGCAAACAATGGCCAGTGGATCAAACCCAGCTTGCCACCTGCTTTTGTAAATTGAGTCTTATCTGAACACAGCCAAGTCCATTTGTTTGCAAACTGTTTGTGGCTAATTAAGTACTTGCCAGGCAGAGTTGAGTACTTGCTATAGAGATTGTATGGCCTGCAAAGCACAAATATTTACTATCAGGCTTTTTGCAGAGAAAGGAAAAAAGACCCCTGCTCTAATACCTTTAAATAATTTCTTCATCATCATAACCATCAATATTTATGAATGTTGCTGATTTATAAAATTTACATGTACCTTAATTTTACTTAAGAATTTGTCTACTTTTCTGTGCAAATGTAAATGAGAATGGTCTTTTTTATGACCTACAAGTATAAATACAAAAGAAACTGTATACATTTTTACTTTACAAGAAAGAATAACCATATTCATGCTAAAATGGCTTGAACATAGCAGACATTCAGGAAATATTTGCTGGATTTAGTATTGATGAAAAATCTAAAAAAAGTTAATAATACAGCACACAGGGATTTTTCTAGATTTAAAATGAAACAGCATTTCTGAATTTTGAAAACACCTGTCAACCTATTAGGAAAACATATTTTAAGTATGTCTTTCATGTGTAGAAAATAGATATATACACATTGAAAATGCAGAAAATGATGAGATAGTATCTTTATATCTGTTATTATGCACTTAAAATATCTTTTGCTACACGGATTACAAGAAAAGGTAAATCACAGTAGTTTTTAAGGTTGCCATTTATGTGTAGACATAAAAATTAAAGCATGTGTATGGAGGTATTTCTTGCTTTAGATTATCGAATTTGCATATGATTACAAAGACCTCTGCATGCCAGTCAGTTGTGCCTGTCTGTGGGTGCCAGTGTAGAGTGGAGACGGGGGCAATGAAAGATGCGTTCGTGAATGCTGCATTTGCTCCTTTCCTGTAATAGGTAGGAGAACCAGCATCTCTGAGTGCAGCACCTTCTCTGCTGCTACACCAAACCTGTCTTCCCCAGTTACACCCACAAATCATAACACCACCTGTACCCCATATGTGCTTATTGGTCTTGTGCATATTTTAGTTGTCCCACAGTATCTGTGAGGGGGTTTCCTGGGGGAGGAGAGGGCTGGGCGCATACCCACTGAGGAATTGTACAGTTTAGTAGTATTATATAGTGGTTAAGAGCACTGACTTGGAAATCAAAATAAACCTTGTTCCAATCCTAGCAAAATCACTTAGTCAGTTTTCTAATATTTAAAATAAGATAGTAATAATTATGTCACAATGCTGTATATAGATAATGTATATGAAGTTCTTACCGTTGGGTGGAGTTTTCGTTTGGCACTCCATGAATGATAATCATGATTATGGGCAGCAGTAGTAGTTTTTGTAACAATTGTTAATATTCTTCATCTGTAAAACAGGGTAGTAATAATTGCTACCTTAAAGGCAATGAGCTAGTACATTTGAAATTCTCAAAATAAATAATGTATGGCATGTGATAAATATTTAGAAAATATTAGGCATTGTTATCTGCAGTTTCTGCTTGACTCTTGGGTTCTTCCTTACACATTTTTATCAGTTTTCACCTTCTGACTGGAAATCCCTTCCCCCTTTCTAGACTCACTCTCTCTTCCTTTCCAAATCTATATTAGGAATGTGGATATATTTGTAGATTCTCCAGAAGTATGTCTTTTTTACTTTCTGGATTAAACTTGCTAGGCATAAATTGTCAAATTTATTGCCATAAAGTTAATTTTTATCCTTTTATTATCTTTTGAATGTATAATTTATAGTGATTTTCCTTTCATTTTCTCTTCTTTATTAAAAAATTAATATTCAACTTGAAAACAAGAGGTTTTTGGTTATTGATATTTTTCTCCTTTTTTTCTTTTTCCTTTTATTTTACTCTTTTTTCTTTTTTTCTGATTACCTTGGGTTTCATTTACTCTTCTTTTTCTAGTTTTTTCAGGTGGAATTTTATTTAGATCACTGATTTTAGAAATGTCTTTTCCAATACAAACATTTAAAGATGTTCATATTACTGCAAGTATGTCTTATGTGCATCCACACATTTTGGAATTTATTTTCATTTTTATTCGATTCAAAATATTTTCCAATTTTCTATATGATTTCTTCTTGGGTGATTTAGAAAAGTATTGCTTAATTCCTACGTATTTGGGGAATTTTCCAAGTACCTTTCCTGTTACTGATTTCTAGTTTTGCTCCACAGTATGGAATATTCTATGTGATTTTTGGTCCTAAATTCATTGAGACTTGTGTTACAGACCACAGTCTGGTCTGTTACTGTGGTGCACTTGCAGAGGATTTGTATGCTGTTGCTACTGGGCAGAATGAAGTAAATATCAGCTATAGCAGATCAGTTAATGTTCAGATTTTGTATATTTTTACTGACTTTTTCACCAATTGAATTTGAGATTTGCTGAAATATACAATTATCAATTTTCGGTTCTGTCGGTCTTTGTGTATTTAAAGCTCTGTTTGAGTAATAAATACAAATCTAGAATATGTCTTTTTGATGAGTCAGTCTCTTTGTCACTATTAAGCTCCTTTTTAAGTCTATAATATTCCTTGTTCTAAAGTTTACTTTATTCTGAAATGAATAAAGCCTACCCTGTTCTTTTTTCAATGGAGGTGTGTCTTTTTCCATTTGCTTGCTTTTAATTCATCTGTGTCTTAAATTTCAAATAGGTTTCTTATAAGTAGAATATCACTGAGTTTTATGTTTTTATTCAGGCTGACAATCTCTGCCTTTTAAGTGGGGTGTTAAAATCCTTTCACTTAATGTAATTATCAGTATTTAAATAAATTTAAATGTTTGGTTTTAAATCTACCATATTGCTGTTTGTTTTCTATTTGCTCCATCTGTTTTTAGTTTGCTTTCTTTTTCTGCCTTTTGCATTGAATGTTTTGTATTATCTCATTTTGTCTCCACTTTTGGTTTATTAGTGAATCCCTTTGTTGCTGTTGTTGCTCTAGGATGTATCATAAGCATCTTTAAATAGCCTACTTTGAATAATACTATATTTTTCCTGTATAACACAAGAACTTTAGAATGACATAGTCCTCATTCTCTCTTCTATCCTTAGTGCAATTGTTGTTGTATGTTTTATTCTATGTAAGTTACAAACCTCACAATACATTATCATTTTTGCTTCAAACAATTACCTTGTAAAGAAATTTTTAAGTGAGAAATATTTTTATATTTACCTACATATTGACCATTTTTCTCTCCTCATTTATATGTGTAAGTCTGCATTTCATCTGGTATAATTTTCCTTCTCACTGAAGAACTTAAATTTCTTGTAGTGTAGGTCTGCTGCAGGTATACCTTGTACAGTAGGTTTTTTGTACACTACCTTGTAGTGTAGGTCTGCTGTAGTCCTTTTCTGTTGAATTCTTGAAGTTTTTGTGTTACTGAAAGAGGTTTTTATTTCGCCTTCATCCTTGAAAAGATTTTTTTTGTACTTGGTACATTTTCCCTAGAATTCTAGTTAACAGTGGTTTTCTTTCAGTACTGGGAAAATAGAGACAACTGTGTGAACAACAAAAAATGTGAAAAAAAAAAGATGGCTTCATTGTCTTCTGACCTCCGTGGTTTCAGACAGTTAATCTTTTAGTCGTTCTTATCTTTGTTTCTCTGTAAAGGGGTCTACATGTTCTTAAAGGGCCAGATAGTAAATATTTTTGGCTTGTGGGTCATGTGGTCTTTGTTGCAACTACTCATCTTCGGTGTTGTGTGAAAGCAGCAATAGAGAGTACCTAAATGAACAGTTCATGTTACCCATTGACCAGCTGTGTCCTGGTGAAACTTTGCTTGTAAAATCGTGCAGCTGGCTCCCATGCTGTAGTTGCTGAACAGTGGTCTGTGAGAACAAATCTGTTATCTGAATGCTTTTAAGATGTTATTTTTATCATTGTTTTACAGCATTTTGATATGATGTTCCCTTTGTGTGGTTTTCTCTGTTTCTTAATGCTTTTTAAGCTTTGTAGATTTGGTGGTTTATAATTTTTATAAAATATGGGGAAATTTTAGTCATTACTTGTTTTAGATATTTTTCTCCCTCCCCACTTGGGACTCCAGTTGCACAGTGTGGTTAGTATTGTGCCACAGCTCACTTGGGCTCCGTTTATTCTTTTCCCTGCCCTTTTTCTTTCTGTGCTTCATTTTGAGTAATTTCTTTTGCTATCTTACAAGTTCTTTGCCATTTCTTCTGTGGCATCTGATCTACTATCAAGTCCATCCAATATATTTTTTCATTTTATATATCATATCTTTTATTTCTAGAAGTCCTATATGAGACGTATTTATATACTCTGTTCCTCTCTTCATATGCTCATGTTTTCCTTTACATCAGTGTATAATAGCTATCTTAAGGGCTCTGACGACTAAATCCATCATCTTTTTAATTTATGGGTCAGTTTCAATTGATTGATTTTTCTCCTATTGGTCATATTTTCCTTCTATCTATGCCTGTTTCTTTTTTCGATTGGCTGCTAGATTTTGTATTTTTGTTTCATTCATGTACCAATTGTATTGTGTTCCCAAATCAGTTTAATCTCTTTAGGATTGCTTTTAGGTTGTTTTAGGCAGACCCAGGATAGATTATTTATTTATTTAGTGTTTTTTAAAAAATATATTTTATTGATTATGATATTACAGTTGTCCCATTTCCCCTCTTCATTCCCCTCCACCATGCACACCTCCTCCCACCCACATCCCCCCCTTTAGTTCGTGTCCATGTGTCATAAGTTCTTTAGCTTCTACATTTCCCACACTATTCTTGCCCTCTCCCTGTCTATTTTCTACCTACTGTCTATGCTACTTATTCTCTGTACCTTTTCCCCCTCTCTCCTTCTCCCACTCCCCTGTTACTAACCCTCCATATGATCTCCATTTCTGTGGTTCTGTTCCTGTTCTAGTTGTTTGCTTAGTTTGCTTTTGTTTTAGGTATGGTTGTTAATATCTGTGAGTTTGCTGTCTTTTTACTGTCATATTTTTTATCTTTCTCTTAGATAAGTCCCTTTAACATTTCATATAATAAGGGCTTGGTGATGATGAACTGCTTTAACTTGACCTTATCTGAGAAGCACTTTATCTGCCCTTCCATTCTAAATGAAAGCTTTGCTGGATAGAGCAATCTTGGATGTATGTAGGTCCTTGCCTTTCAAGACTTGGAATGCGTCTTTCCAGCCCCTTCTTGCCTGGAAGGTCTCTTTTGAGAAATCAGCTGACAGTCTGATGGGAACTCCTTTGTAGGTGACTGTCCTCTTATCCCTTGCTGCTTCTAGAATTCTCTCTTTAATTTTAATCTTGGGTAATGTAATGTGCCTTGGTGTGTTCCTCCTTGGGTCCAACTTCTTTGGGACTCTCTGAGCTTCCTGGACGTCCTGGTAGTCTATTTCCTTTGCCAGATTAGGGAAGTTCTCCTTTATTATTTGTTCAAATAAGTTTTCCACTTGTTGCTCTTCCTCTTCCCTTTCTGGTACCCCTAATAATTCAGATGTTGGAACATTTAAAGATGTCCTGAAGGTTCCTAAGCCTCTCCTCATTTTTTGAATTCTTGTTTCTTCCTTGTTTTCTGTTTGGTAGTTTCTTTCTTTCTTCTGGTCCACACCGTTGATTTGAGTCCCAGTTTTCTTCCCATCTCTATTGGTTCCCCATGCATTTTTCTTCATTTCACTTATTGTAGCCTTCATTTGTTCATCTAATTTGTGACCAAAATCAACCAATTCTGTGAGCATTTTGATGACCAGTGCTTTGAACTATGCATCTGATAGATTGGCTATCTCTTGGTCACTTAAAAGTATTGGCTCTGGTGGTTTGATTTGTTCTTTCATTTGAGCCATTGTTTTTTTCCTTTTTTGGTCTGGTTGCGCCTGTTACATATGAGGGGCGGAGCCTTAGGTGTTCACCAGTGTGGGGCAACCCAATTGCAGAGTTATGATACTGTATGTGGGGGCGGGGTCAGGGAGGGAACAGTGTGAGGCTGGGAGTCCCTCCCAGCACTTCAACCCCCACAAGTGTTTTCAATCGGTGCTTTTAGGCTTTATTTCCCGGCGCTGGGGCCCTGGGTTGCGCAGTTGTCTCGCTGCCTGTTTGCACCTGGTTTATCTGCGTGTGAATGTGTGACTGTGGTCAGCCACCTTGTGTGCCTTGCTGGGTCTGCTTGTTGCCTCTCTGCGCCCGGTAATCGCCGCCTGTCCACCTGGGGTGTGCCAACTGCTGCCTGCGCATCCGGGACCACTACCCACTGCTTTTTCCTGCCCCGATCCCTCTCTGCTGGCCGCCGACTCTGCCCCCACCCCTCTTACCGATCTGGGTGAATGGTTGTTGGGCTTCCATACAATTCAGTTTTCTATTTGTTCTGGTTGTTTTTTTGGTTCTAAATTTTCTTAATTTTGGTTGTGAGAGGAGGCACAGCGTGTCCACCTATGCCTCCATCTTGGCTGGAAGTCTTGTTTTGTTTTTTGAGAAAGCCCTACTGCCTCTGGTTTGTTGTGACTGAGCCTCACTATAAACTGTAACCTGTTGCTCTGCCAGTTATGAATGCTGGGAGTTGTTTGGCCTGTTGCTTTTGGTGTTTTGTTTCATGGTCCTCTTCTAGCTTCTTGTTATACATACATGAATTAGAACTTTGCCAAAAATTCAGGGACACCCTGTGCAGATCTCTAAAGCTCTGTCTCTGCGTACCTTCCTCCTCTCCCGTAGTCCTATCCTGCAAATGCTAGCCACCCAAACCTTCCGGAATTCTAATCTGTGTCTCCTTGACTCAGTAAGACTGTTCTGCCCTGTCTAGGTCTCGCTCATTGTACTTGAAGTTTGGAAACTGCCCCCAGGCAATAAGTTTGGGCAATTGAAGGACTTATTTCATCTTATTTGTTTCTGTTCCTTTAAGGACCAGAAAACCGCAGCAAATTGTCCAAAATCTGAAAAACATTGTTTCTTACCTTTCGTATGATTTTCTAGTTGTTCAGAATGGGCAGATAATTTCTGTAGTATTTAATTATTTTTAATTCCTCACTTGAGGATATGTTTATTGATTAGAGAGAGAGAGAGAGAGAGAGAGAGAGAATCATAGCCTCCCATATGTGTCCTGACCAGGGACTGAACCTGCAACCTAGGTCTGTACCCTGACCAGGAATTGAACCCGCAACCTTTTGATGCATGGAATGGTGCTCCAATCACCTGAGACCCCCTGACCAGAATGATTGTTGTTGTTTTTAATCCTACATGGGCAGAAGTAGAACTCTGATTACCTCCTTACATACACAGAGAGATACTATTTATAAATGAAGCTTTACCATTTATTAGTGGGAACGGTGGGTTATTATATCTTTTAGTTAAGAATTAAGAAATAGATTCATTTAGTTCAAGCTTCAAATTGTTTTATACATTTTTTAAAGAAATATTTTTTTAACTTCTCACTGGGATTCTTCAAATAGATTGCATTATTTGATGAGTGAAATTTTTTTTCTTAAGTCATAAAACCAGGAATATGAACTAGTAAATTAGTATTTAATGTTTGTATTAGAATATTTTATATTTCTTATTTTCAAGAGGAAAATAATATATAAGAAGTTGATTGCTCTGTTCAAAGCTTGTGACCTTGATAAGGTGTAGAAATGATATCACAAATAGATGAAATTGTAGTAGAATCACACTCATGAATTAACTGTAGCCTAAGATATAAGCTAAGTATCATTGGTGCCCAGAGAAGAAGAGATTAATTCCTCCCAAGGTATGAGAATAGTCTTCACCTGGAGGTGAGATCTGGAAGAATGGGAGGAATTAGACTGGACTATTTTATTCTGTTTACTTTTTAAAAATATATGTAGTTAATATCTTAATTAGTTGTTATCCCCAAGGAATTCAGGGAATAATTATCACATGTAATGAATAGTTTCATTTCAAGTTTTGTTTTCTATTGCTGTGTAACAAAACAATTTAGTGATTTAAAAGCATTTATTATCTCACAGTTTTCATGGTTTGGGAGTCTGGATGCAGCTTGGTGTAGTCTTATGCTTAAGGTCCAACAGAGTTTCTACTAGGTGTCAACCAGGTTGCTGTCTCATCCTTAGCACAGGGTCCTCTTGCAAGCTTTCTGGTTATGGGCAGAAATCAGTTTCTCATGTAGTGGAACTGACAGGCTCTCAGCTCCTAGAGGCAGCTTGCCATTCCTTCCCGTGGTTCATAGCAGCAGAGCATCTTCCTGCTTCTAGGTATCTGTCTCTCTGACTTCTGTCTCTGATATCTAGAGTCTCTTTAAAGGGCTCACCTTATTATGTCAGCTCCTCCCCCCAGATAATCTCCCTTTTGATTAACTAAGTCAACTGATTGTAGGGACCTTCATTACATCTTCGGAATCCCTTTATCTTTGCAATATAATGTAACTTAATCACAGGAGTGATACCCCATCATATTCACAGGTTCTATCTATACTCACAGGGAAGGGATTTTATAGGATGTATGGACATCTTGAGAGGACATCTGGAAGGGCTCTTTTAGAATTCTACTGACCCTACTTTGATCTATATTATTACTATAATTTGAAGAAGACAAGTACCATATTATTTCACTTATATGTAGAATCTAATGAACAAAATAAATTAACAAACACAATAGAAACAGACTCGTAGATACAGGGAACAGACTGACAGCTGTCAGGGGAAGAGGGTTTCAGACTGGGTAAAAAAGGAGAAGGGATTAAGCAAAGAAAAAAACCTCATAGGCACAGACAACAGTATGGTGATTACCAGAGGGAAAGGGGGTGGGTGGGGATAGAAGAAGGTGAAGACAGATGAACTGTGATGGAAGGAGATTTAACTTGGAATGGTGAACACACAATACAATATATAGATAATATATTATAGAATTGTACACCCGAAACCTGTTTAATTTTACTAATGAATATCAACCCAATAAATTGAATAAAAACAATTTAAAGAGCACAGACTTTATAGAGAGCATGTAGACTAAATATACTATCATACTACCACTGATTAAACTGTTAAAAACAGCTATTTTCTAAAGTAATCATCATTGAAACCTTAGTAGATTTTTTTTTCTTAAAATATAGTTTAACTGAACTGATATGCCCATTATATCTTAAGAATCCCATTGAAACCTTGGAAATTTTTCATTTACTTGCCAATAAACATATACAATTATAAAAATTCTAGCTTTCTCTTTTAAATAATTTTGGTACTTAGATCTGTGCTGTTCACTGTTGTACAGTTCTGTGATAGTGTTGTCCTAGCAACATGAAAGGGGAGGCTGAGCACTGTTCACAAGTAGCAGTGCAGTGTTGCTTAGCTACCTATCTTTTTCATATGACATACTAGGCATTTAAATACTATGTAGCCCTTAAGCTTTTAAGTGTTTGCTCATGACACATTGCAGTGTTTAAGTATGCTTTTCACCTTTGTATTATAGCTGTTACTGTGAAAGGTTAAAAAAATAAAAGTGTATTTAACAGCAGTCAGTAGAGTACCTTAACTACACGAAGTCATTTTATGAGAAGCTCTAATATGGACACAAATTTAAAATATAAGCTATAATTAAATATGAACTTACCTCAAATTCAACTGTAGTACAAAATGCAGTAATAATTATACAAATTTGTCATTGAATTATAGGTAAAATCATTTTAGAATGTCTAAAATATTAACCGTAGTTTTAAAAATAGCAATATTGTTATACTCCAAGAACATCATTAAATATATACTGAAAAGCACTTTAGTATATTATGTTGCTGTCATGCTGTTTATTACCTTTTCTTACAGTAAGATGTCAAGTACTAAACAGTACTATTGCTATACCTCTCCTAATTTTGAAAAAGTGAATATATGAAGATTTTTCTAGGTGGACTCTTTTAATACAAGTTTTTCCTGTAAATTCCCCTCCCTCCCCAAATAAAGACATACATATCTACTGTAGAAAACATTTTCAAACATACAGATACATATAGAGAGAAGAGATTAAAACTACCTTTAATCCTATTTCCCCCAGAGAAATACTATTAGACTTTAGTATATTTTCTTCTTTTGAATAATTTATAGAAATAAAGATCAGCTTTGGCCAGCATGGCTCAGTTGGTTGGAACGTTGTTCTGTAACTGAAAGGTTGCAGGTTCGATTCCCGGTCAGGGTGCATACCTTGGTTGCGGGTTTGATCCCTAGTCAGGATGGTAAAATCCCAGTCCAGGTGTGTATGAGAGGCAACTGATAGATGCTTTTCTCTTGTATCAATATTTCTCTCTCTCTCCTCTCTCTCTAAAAAAAGCAATGAAAAAAAAATGCCTTAGGATGAGGTTAAAGAAAAAAAGATCATATTTTAATACTGTTTACATCTTGCTTTTATTTTCTAATTATTACAGAGTATTTTCCCAAATCATTAAAATTGTTTGAAAACATTTTTATGACTAATTATGTGGATGTACAATATTTCTCATTGTTTATATAATTTCCTGCTTTTTTTTATTATCTACTTAACATGGAAGAAAACCTTTGTGTGTAATCTTTGTTACCATTTCTGAGTTTCTTAATATAGATTCAGCTAGGAGTACAACAGATCCCTGAAATAAAAACGTAACAGTGAGAACACTTTAAAGACCTCTGAACATGGTAATAGATTACTTTTCTGAAAAGTGGACCAACCTTATTAACATTTACTAGTTTAATTTTAAGAGGAAGAAATAATTAATATATCATTTTAATTTGTTTTAAAGATCAAGAAAATTAAATTTTTCCTAATGTAGTTAGACAATTGCAATTATTCCTTTCTGAAAAATTTCATTTTCCTGTCCAATTTATTGACAGGAAATATTTTGTCTTACTAATTTTGGGGATATCTTAACGTACTGAATTCATCTTCTTTTCTGTCTTATTATCCCATTTATTTGCCTTTTAATCTGATTTCTATACTTGCAAAATACAGATTTTTCAAAGAGTTTTTATTAAAAAATCTCTACCTTTTCCTTCCTATGTTTCATTCATTGTCTTTAATTTTACAAGGTCCTTTCCTGTGCAGATTCTCCTACATTTTATATCTTTTTACCCCATTCACTTGTGGTCGATCGCTGGCTCAGCTCTCAGAGGCGTCTCATTGTGTCAAATCCCAACACACAGCTGGACCTTCACGGAATGACTCTGCCTGGCCTGATGCTTGCTACCCCTGAACTTGCCACTGCTTTCAATGGGGTTTCCCAAGCACCAGGGTCCTGTGGCTTCCACAGTAAGCCAAGCAGATGCAAACCTCTGCCCTCTTTTTTTATCACCTTCCTCCACCAGCAAGTCTGGGACATCACACTTTCCCCATGCCTGGCTTTTCTCCTCACCCTGCCTCTGCTCCATGTGCCACTGCCTAGGTGCCATCCCCTCCCCTCCACCAACCCAGTCGAACTGGCCAGAAATTCCAGAGTGATGTTCATAATGTTAATAGTGGGTATTCTTATCACAAAAAATTAAATCATGGTTAAGGAAGAATGATGGCTAACTTCTATTAAAGATAAAATCACAATTGAAAACAAATAATTTTTAATGATCCTAGATTAGATTAATTGCTTTGCAAATTTTCCATGGGTGAGGTGCATCAAGATCCTGGGAGATGTTCATTTCTCCAGAAGCGGGCAACATCTCTTTAGCATTAATTGCTAACTAACGTCAGATGGAGAGGAGCTGGACCTCAGATCTAGATTGCAGGGATGGAGGGATGCTAGGGGAGTTAGTGTCTGGATTCCCCCACTTCATTTCCTTGAGAGCAGTTCCTGGCGTGGTGACAAGTGGAGTCAGTCTGCTACAAGGAAGACTAGAACAGAGAGCTGGAAGTGAGCCTTGCTGCAGTTCCCTCAGAGTGAGGGCCGTGGGTGGCCAAGGACATTTTTGAAGTTTACTTCCAGGAGACAACGTAGCCGTATTTTTCCTGGACAGCTTTATCAGAGGCTGTCTGTAAATCCTGTTCAGATGCAACAAGTGGTTGTTGAAGTTCTTACTTTGTGAAATTTAGCTTGGATGATTTAATGGGGATAGCTTTCTCATTCTAGGAGGGTCAGAGGGGATTATCTTGACAGACCTCCCCCACCTGAACAAAGTTCATGGTGGACAAGGAGTCGAGTAGCTGCCCTTCACTCTGTTCTTATTTATACCATTGGTGCAGAAACCTGAATCTACAAGTATGTAGATGGGAACTTAATTTTATGAAAATCACATTTCAGGGTTTTTCCTTCCACATTGTCACCTCAGTGCATATATTCCATAGCTTTCATGCATAACAGATCACTTCAAAACTTAGTGACTCTGAACATCAATCGTTTATTTAGCTCAGAATTCTACAGGTTGGCAGTTTAGTCTGAATTCTGGGCAGTTCTATTCCCAGCGCATGAGAACATGTTCTGACCTCATGAGTCCTGTGGTCAGCCCTAGGTTGATTAAGTGGCTCTACTTCTTGGAGTTGGCTTGTTGTTGGCTGGGGGACCTGACCAGATGTCACATGGCATCTTTTCTTCCAGAAGCCTTGCTTAGATTTTTTTGTGGTGGTGGTAGCAGAGGTCTGAGGGATAGAGCTGAAGGAAGCCAAGCCTCTTGAAGCTAGATTTGGAATTAGAACACTGTTGCTTGTGTATGTTCTGTTGGCCAAAAGAAATCACAAGGCCAACTGATTCAAGGAGTAAGAATATAGATTCCACCTCTTGATGAGAGCTGCTATAAAGCAGTGCATTGTAAAAGGGCATGGATACAGGGATGTATCGAGAATCGGGGTCATTTTTTGCTCTCAGTCTGACAATTAGGTGAATGAAGGACTCAAAGATGTGCTTAGGACACTTATCTTTTTCGTCAGTGTAGATTTTGATTTTGCTATTATAAAAATTGTATCACCCAACTCCCTTTTTATCTAGTCTGTTGTCCTTGTATCGGTATTATTTTTATCTTTATACTCTTCAATTTTTTTTTTTGGTTCCTTATGTATCTTTATTCAAGCCCATGCCAAATAAAGTTTTTCTGAAATTATCTTTTACTTCCTTATTAAATCTTATTGAGAGATATGTTCCCTGCATCTTCACAATACTTCTTTCTCATGTGTGGCAATATTTTTACTCATGAATTTTATCTTGTTTTTTCCTTTTTGTTAGAACACTGTTGGTGTTTGCCAGCAGAGCATGTGGGTGCTTCTCACTGTCTACTTAGATCCAAACAGCCTTCTCAGATCTGCATCTGAAGAACGGGCGGCTGGTTACACGTTTCCCAGTGACTGGCAGGCAGACATTGAATGTGGTCTGGCTAAACTGAACTAGGGTCATCTCCTGCCATACTACATGTACCTGACTTGGGGGCACTTTAAAAAGATGCAGTGTATGAAAAAACCACATTTCTTAATGTATACTACTAAAAGAATTGTTTCCTGTATTTTGCCTTCTCTGCAGATGATCTTACATGGATATCGAAGCTTTTAAGATGCAGTGAGCCCATACTAGTACCTGAGTACCTTCTGGCATGATCTTTAAACTGCAGGGAGAAAAAGGAGGGGGCTGATAGAACTGTTGTGTCTCACAGAGCAAAGCAGTACTTTGCCTCTTGTGTACTCATCATAAAACTGGGCCAGCATTAATTTGTTTCTAGACTGGGTTTCTAGGACGTACAGATAATGAAAGTGTCTGAGGTTTCTCATTGGAGGTTAAATTAATTTTTTTGTGCCACTTTATTTTCTGATGTCCTTTTCTGGGCCTTTGTATTTTCCAGAGAAGATGGAAGAGGCAGCACTAGGAATTATGCTTAGATGCCGTGTTAGGCCAAGAGTCCAAACAGTAATTAATAAATGATTCATTTTTCATGTTTTGTTCATCAAAATACTCAATTTTATAATCGAGATACAATAAAAAGCAACTGCACACAGTTTTAGACTAGATCGGGCACCTTCAGGGTGGTATGGCTGTAGGCGACAGTTTTAAAAGGCTGAGATTTGTTGCTTTTGTTAGCTTGTTCAAGTTATAATGTGAATAAATACACCATTTCATTATAATTTTGAAGCAATTACATATGTTTCTTAGTCCTCCATTATTACTTTCAAAAGTCTGCTGGTAGGATACCACAGCTCTAGCACTTTGCTCTTCTGCCCGCTCCTGTCCTGGGGGTCTTTGGGGTGAGTGTGAGACACTTTTTGTTGAAGGGCCAGGAAGCGGTGCCTCCAGAGTTCTCCGAGCCAGTCTTTGGAATAACAGATCAAAATAGCTGCCCAGGCCAGTCTTTGGGGATGGTTACATCCAAAGAAGCCTTAGTTATCTTGTCTCTGGCTACTCAATTTAAGATCAAATAGTAAAATTACAATATAAAAATATTCATCTCATTGACAAGTAACTGAGTTTTTATAGCTGCAAAAATAAGATTCCTTTTTATTATTTACATAAATAATTTGTGTTATTTAAGTAATCTGTAATGAATCACAGAACTTCAATGTTGCTCACCTTCTTTATTTTTAACATGACTTGCTTTAAACACCCCCTGAAAGTCACAGTGATTAGTTAGGGCTGAGTGAAGAGCCTGGTGAGGCCCTGGTCATGTAAGGGAAAGCCGCTCTAAGACGTGGACTCAGCTAAGGGATTTATGAACCTTTCTTGGATCTAGTTTACATGATGACTGTAGCAAAGGTCATATTATAGTTTCTCTTCACGCTAGTCTAAAATATGATTCTCATCATGACTGTCCTTACAGTCTTAGCTAGTAATTCAGGAAGTAGAACGCATAAAGAGATCACAGTTACAGACCTCCAGTTTCAGGGCCGTAGTGTGACTGCTGAAGGGACAGCTAAAGGGGGAGAACTGGTTTGCTGTTCCTTCCTGGGCAAGGAAACATACGAGATACTTGGCTGAGTGTCAAGGCGTCGGAAATGGAGAATGGCATGTAAAATGGACTCAGCCAGAATTCGACCCCTGGAAGCCTGCAGAGAGATAAGCAGTAAAGGTAACTAATAGTAAATAGTAAAAGAAGGAGCTACAGATTCAAAGAAAAGAGTATATCAGCTGGGAAAATCTGGAGGAGTTGGCATTTGAGTTAGTTTTCAACAGGCATGGTGGAGCTGGAAACATCCTGCCTCAGGGAGTAATGTGACCAAAGGCACTGGCCCCAAACAGGTACTTGTTGAATGCCAGGATAAATGGAATTGGTAGCTTTCGTGTTTCTACTGGTTTACTCAGAGTGCTGTATAAACGTCTCCTGTATGAGTGTGCCGGCCACCGTGCAGGGGGGTGCTGGGAATGTAACAAGATGCCCTTCATAGAGCTAGTCTGATAGGAAGAGCAGATAAAGCCAACAAACTAATGGCCATAAAAATTCAGAGTGAGGGCTGTTCAGCTAGTGAGTAACTCATTTGAAGAGGGACGGTTGGATAGGGCAGGCCCTTTGAGGGAACAGAATCTGCTGTGAAACTGGTGTTTGTAAGAGCCACTTTGAGCTGTTTACCCTGTTTGAGGTCTTTACCGTTGTTGCTTTCCCAAGACATTTAATGTAGCTAAATTACTCCCTTGAAACACAACTTATTTCTACTTTCCATCAATGTCAGCTTTACCCTTTGTTGAATTATTTACCCCTTGTTAAATTTACTTTGTCATCCTTGTTTTGCAGAAACCGAAGCCGAGAGACTGGCACCCTCCTGGGGGTTTTATCCTGGGGTTGTGGGCACTCATTATCATGGTTTTCTTCAAAACTTACGGGATCAAGCACATGAAGTTCATTTTCTAGATGTGGCGATGTACAAGGAAAACTGCATGGAAGACTGCATACAACCTTGGATAAAAATTTATGTCCTATCTTTTTAAAAATATATTGCTCTTGTGTGAATTGGCAAAGAGTATAAGGAAACTGTAAGTTTGGTGAACTATTATTTTTTAACTTAAAGAAAAATAATTATTAATGCAAGTGCTAAATGGCAGTAAATATATTTCTGTTTTTTCTTTGGTGTATTATTAAAAAGATGGTACAAAGAGATCAGAATATAGTCATTGACTCTTTTTGAAAATAAGAACTTCCCACTTACCCCTTTTCATTTGGAAAAGGGAAAAAAATGTGAAGATGTTAAGTTCTCACCATCAGCAGAGGCAACTTCTGATAGTGTTTTTGTGTATGTTCTCCCAACTCCTGATAGTATTTTTGTGTATGTTCTCCCAGTCTGTTTTTCTGTGTACTTATTTTCTTTCTAAAATAGAGGTTATATAAAACATACCATTTTGTAACCTCACTTTTCATTTCACAGCAAGTTGTAAAATGAACTTCGATTATTTCCTCTCCTTGGATTGTTCTTCAGGGGCAAGTCGGGAAAGGCTGCAGAGTACCTCTTTTACGAATGTACTATAATTTGTTTACGTGTTCTTTTGTTGGACCACTTATTTACCTTGTTCCCCAGATTTTCCTTTCCTTCATTATTTACTGTGTGAATATTTTACTGTCAGTCACTAATGGAATTCTGTAGCTTTAAGTATAAGTGTGAAAAATTAGCTTATCTATGGTACTGACAGTCTTTAGGACCTTATTTGTTGTCAGTTTATCTGGAAGACTTAAGACTTTTGCGAGTTTCACATATTGACTGCTCAAGAGAAACACACCCTATTATTTTATATTTCTAAGCATTCATTCATTCTCTGATCCTCCGGAATTGATCACTTTTGCTTTAGTTTCCATAGTCAAAGAGACATTTTTTAAATTCTGTTTAGGGTAAACTTTGCCCTCTGCTGGATCCATAGTTTTCTGGTTTTTTTTCTTTTTTTTTCTTTTTTCAAATTAATTAATTTATTTTTAGAGAGAGGGGAGGGAAGGAGAAAGAGAGGGAGAGAAACATCAATGTGTGGTTGCCTCTGACATGCCCCCTACTGAGGACCTGTCCTGCAACCCAGGCATGTGTCCTGACTGGGAATTGAACCAGCAACCCTTTAGTTCCCAGGCCAGTGCTCAATCCACTGAGCCACACCAGCCAGGGTGGATCCACAGTTTTCCTGAGACAGTCCCCTAAAGTGGATGGACTGGATGGACAATGTATGCTTTTTACAGCTGACTGATGTATCACATAAGGCAGTCAGTAAGCCTCTTCCTGGTCTCTGACAACATGCAAGGGCTCGTTTTCACTTCCCAGCCATCTTTGTACTCTCTTATAACTGGAAATAGTGTTCAGAGTGTGCTATCAGCTGCAGATACTGTTTCTTCACAGAGAAGGGGGAAACCCTTGAAATTTGCATATTTATGCCCCAAGGGATACCTTTTTGGATTTTGTTTTATCTAAGGACTTAGGTGTAAATCTTTATTTGTTGCAAGGCCTGTTGTATAATTGTAGGTAACATTAAGAAGACAAATCTTCCTCTACAATAAAGTATCCTAAAATTAATATTCCTTAGGATTTGTTTTCCTGTTAGCATTTAATTATATGTAACATGGTCATACTTTCTACAAGCAGAGGCTTAACTGTGTCATCTCCCAGGTTAGAACAAATGATATTGAGTCTTTCTGCCAGCTCTGAATCTTCATTTTAATTGAACTTTGGTACACTAAGATAGATGAAGGAAAATTTTTTACCTGCTTATATGGAAAAGGATCCTTCTGTACATAAACAAAAAGAGACTTAAAGTCTAATAGCTGCATTACAGTAATGCTAAGAGACAAAAAGGTTAACCGTCTCACCATCCAGACACACAAGGTCACAAACACTGTGCTGGGGCGGAGCTACGTAGAGGGGTAAAGGAAATATGACTGTTCTGGCACCACAGTAACTCAATTTGAAAATAATGAAACATGCCCCGGTGGTAAAGATGGCTGGCATACTGCAGTCTTTACCACCGGGTAAAAGCGGTTCCTCTCCCGAGGTTGTACAAGGTGCCCTTTCTAGTTAAAACCAAACCGGGAAAAGTTCTGGATATAATACACAGGATTAATTTTGCCCAGGTGGAGTTTCAGAGGATGGGTCTGTCTCTTTCTGGTTCATTGTTGAACTCAGAATATAAAGTAACATGTTCAATGTTTAGCTCATAACCATAATCTTTTTACATAAAGTATATTCTGCCTTCAATAATGAGTACATCCTCTGCATATAGTAAGTGGGCAATATTCTAAGTACAATTAAATGGCTTAGACTTTAAATGATAACATAAAAGCACATCCTTAAATATATTCTACTTGAGTCATGAGGAGCCGAACAACCAAAAGGTCTTCTTTTCGTCTCTTTGCTGTGAGGACCAGGTGAATTATGTGATGACTTAACCCCTCTGGTGACTGTAAATATATGGTGGTGTTATTTTTCCTGTTTTCGCTCAGGAAGGTACGAAGGGGGAAGGCATTTGCACCAGTGCCCCCTTCCTGTTGCACTGGTTACCTTTCTGAGCTGCTCGGTGTGATTCTTGTCCCTTCAGTGGTCTTTCCCCTCCCTTTGGTATCCTCCAGGGAGAAAAGGAATATAGAAAAATGGGTCCCAGCAGACATGTCCTGACCTTTGTGGGGAGGGACAGGGTGTATTGATGCCATCCTTCAAAGACAGCAAGCATGAGTGAAAGAAACCAAATGATGTGGATTTTAAAATTTTGAAAGACATTCATTTGCAGTTTATGAAAGGCAAATGTAGTTTGGATGCAAAGCTGATTAAATTGGATCAAGGAAAATTTGAATTAAGTTCATAAAATAATGCATGCATTTATGGTTTCAATTTTTATATATCCTCAGCTAGTTGAAAATGATGATTCCCACAACAAGCATAACTCAGCTTGTTTCTGCTTACTGAGAATTTCCTACTGTGGTATATGTGGGTAGCATTCCTTCCATTATGTATGTTGTATAGCAGTTACAGTAACTGTGGGAATCATAATTTGAATTTTTGACTCATGTGTTTCTGGAATCTTTACAACAAATGTTGCATTAACATAGAACTTTTTTCATTGATTTTTACCAAAATTAAATCCATCTGTAACAGATACTGTTTTAAGTTGTGAAAGAAATATTTTATAAACATAGCACAAGGTATGGCTAAAATGAGATCAGTTACCACTTTTGCTGTATGGAATCAGCCTCATTGCCACGTCTCCCGCCCTAGGGCATTTATCCCAAAGAAAGTGCCTCTTGTATCTTGTCTGTTGCCGCCTGCCCTACCTGCACCTGTACCTGCTGCGTAAATGTAAGGGTGTTTCAGTTCATGGACAGTATACGTTGGGAGTAACCGGTCTTATTTTTTTCTTTCGGTGCAAAATTGTTACTGTTTTGGAAATATGTTATGAAATATTTGGCTTCATTTAACTGTGTAGACTCTTGAGTAATGAGATTGAATAGATGAAGGTGTGACTAAGACACCAGTTATTAAACATTCATTTATTTCAAACATGGCAAGGTGGTCACTGTCATTCTGTCATTGGGTTGCCTGCAGCCCCAGCGACTTCAGAGGACTTTCAGATTTGCCCGAGGAATACCCAGTCATGGGTCCTACTGGGGGGTGCCGGAGGGGGGTGTACAGTATGACGATTTTCTGTAGTGATAGCAGTGCTCTAACTGCCAAATCCGATGGAATTTTTCTGCCTGTATTTTACCTGTCTCTCCTTCACATGTAACACTGGTTACTCCTGCTTGTAGAACGCTTCCTCCTCTGCCCTTGTGGCACTGCTCTGGCCCTGCTGTTCTCCCTTAGACTCTCCGTTCAGTTTTCTCCAAGTGCTTCTGTGACAGCCACTTCAGGTGTTCCACACAGTCCTGTCCTCAACTCTTCAAATTCCACGCTGTCCCTGAATGTCTCCTCCTCACCCGTGGTTTCCCCTATTACCTCTACATCATTTGCAGCCACACTTCTGTATCTTAGCAGCTCTCTTGAGTTCCAGAAGGTGCCCCTTTGTGCTTGAAAGCCCCACAGAACTCTCAAACTCAGCGTACCCCAAGCTGAACTTACCATCTTTCCTTTTCACCTCATTAACCAGCTCTTCCTTCTCTATTTTCTTTTTCTTATTTTATATTCTGAATCCTCTATGAATGGGCACACACTATGCAGATATCTGCGCCACACGTAAATGCTCACCATGGTATTCTGCAGATGAAGCCCTTAGTAATCAGGTGGGCAAAATGATACAGTCTGTGGATGTCAGTTAGCTTCTTTCCCAGCCATCCCAGTGCTTGCTCAATGCATCCTTGACAGCAGTGGTTATAGTGGCAAGGATGAAGTCTATGTGTGGGCTCAACAAGGTGGGTTTCTTCTTAACAAGGCTGATCTGGCTAATGCCACTGCTGAGTGCCTAGTTTAGCAGCAACAGAGACCTACATTAAAACTCAGCCGCTAACTGGGTTGGCGCCTCCTTTCCCCAGGGGCCCAGTCCACTGACTGGTAGTAGATTGATTACATTGACCATCACAGATAGAATGGGCAGAAGTGTGTCTGCACTGAATGAAATACACACATTCTGGGTATGGATCTGTACTCCCTGCTCTTTAAACTTCTGCCAGCATCACCCTCTATGGGCTTGCAGAAATACTTATCCATTATCTTGGCATCCTGCAAAGTATTGAGTCTGATCAAGGAACTCATTTCACAGCAAGGCAAGTGCAGCAATGAGGTTATGCCCATGGAATCAATCAAATGTATCACCCCCTATCTGGAACTGGCTAGCCTAATTCCACATGGAATGGCTTACTGAAGACTCAGATATGCCCCTGGCTGGGAGACAATATTCCGAAAGGAGGGAGTCCTCTTTCAGGAGGTGCGGTATAGGCTTCGTGGGGTGTTTTCCCCCCAGAGGACCATAACCACTGTGAGCCACAACCGCCTTAGAGTGTGACCAGGTCGCTTACCAGACTAAAATTCCTCCTACCCAGTAACTGTGGCATTCATAAACTACCATGTCTATAGATTCGCCATGTCACTAAAGCCTAAAAGTAAAAAGGATCCTTTGGAAATTCTAGAGTTGCAAACTAGCCTCAGGTTAAAGACAAACAACTATAATAAGGCTGCTAGTAGGCAAGGGAAAGGGGCTGGCCTCACCAGAGCCTGGGAAGATCGAGCAGGATGGTATAGGCTCAGAACCAGAGACCATTACCTGGTGTTATTCCTCACTCCCATCCCCCACCCCCCGAACTGCTTCCCCAGCCAGAATGCGTAGATCTGGGGACAAGGAGTAGAAGCCGATGTGGCTCCTCTCATCGTTACATCTAATAATTTATTCACAGAATCTTTGCTTTCTGTCTTGGCACCTTTGAGCTTTCCTAGTGCAGAGAGGAATGATTTCCTCAGGGAACACAACAGTGGTTCCATTGACTATGAAGAGAAAATTGCCACATGGCTATTAGGGCTCTTTATATCACTGAACCAACATTAGGAATTGTTGTACTTGCTGGAGAGATTGATCCCAGTTACCAAAGGGAAACTGAGTAGCCGTTGCACGTCAAAGGCAAGGAGGACTGGGTAGCAAGGGGATTCCCTAAGGTGCCCCTTCCTAGTTCCATGACCATAGCAAAGGTTAACAGGAAATTGTAACAATCCAAAATAAGCAGGGTAATAGAAGACTGAGTTTTCGTAATGAAGGTTTAGCACCCTTTATCTGAGAGCATCAGATAAAGCTCTCAGCTTCTGCCCGAGAGCAAGGGGAATACACAAGAGGTAGAGAGAGGTAGGAAGGCGTGGATGACCATCTCTATGGCTCATGGCCAGCTACTGAAATGAGTTGGCTTCACGTATTCTCCTGGCCTGTTACATGCTTATCTGTGTATGCTGGTTCTCTTTTTCTCATTTTTATTTGATGCCAGTTGGTGGTGCTTAAGCTTACAATATAGTCTTTATGTACGAAAAAATTCCATGGGACTCTGATGGAACTGGAGAGTAATTATCATAGCTAGCATACCGTTAAAAGTTGGGACTATGCATCTTATTTCAATGAAGGATGAGAATTTCTTCACTTGTAAGGTGAATGGCAGCCTCACGTTTGATGAAAACAGGGTCGAGTCATTATTGTTCAGGGCTCAGCGTGTGTAGAAGAGGGTATGTGGAAGCTGAGAGACAAAGGGCTGCACTGTTTCCATGGTCAGTTCATTGTCTTAGCTCCCACTGCACTCATTACTGATCTGTGATAATAGAGCTGAACTCTTTTAAGAACTTCTCCTTTACAGTGAACATGATGCTAAGCTTTGTCCATAGAGGGTCTGGGGGAGCTGGTGGGAAGAAGGAGCTTTTCTTCCTATTTCCGGTGTGCTCCTCCCATAGGTCTCCTGCAGAGAGAGAGAGAGAGAGAGAGAGAGAGAGAGAGAGAGAGAGAGAGAGAGAGAGAGAGAGAGTGTGTGTGTGTGTGTGTGTGTGTGTGTCTGCAGCGCCTAGTACCTGGCAGCCCCTTTCTGTGGGCAGCTTTGTAGCAGAGAGTTGCCCCCAAACCACTCCTCACACATGGATGCCCCAGGCAGCCTGCTTGCAGCAGCTTTGCAGTGAACCACACATGGAGGGTGCCTTCCCCCAGCACCCCTCCTTGGGCGTGTCTATTCTGGAATGCTGGGTGCAGTGCACCTCCCCCCAAACAAGTTTTCCTACACCCTTTCAGGTGCTTTGCCATGGATTCTGAGGTGTGGCTTCCCTCTGAACATAGCAACCCTAGCACTTCAGAAAGTGGCTTTCTAGAAAATTCCACCAAGCCAACACCTCAGTGAACTTTTCTGCTGTCAGCGAGCCCTGTCACACTCTGCAACAATGTCTGAAAACATCTCAGCCCTGGGAGGAGTGGCTTCTTCCAAGGGTCCTCTGTCCTGGCCCGAGGGGTGGTGGCTGCTCCTGAGCCCTACCGATCCTCTGTGCTTTGGAGTTCTCTATCTTACTAGCAAATTCTCCCTTCTTTTAATTCCTTGGTCAAATTACTAAGTGATTTCTGTCTCCTGACTGGACTTTCATGATACACCTTCTCACAGAGACAAGATAGTAGTAAATGGTAAGATTCTTGTCCGCAGGCATTTACATCGTTCAGGTCAGGCCTCTGGGTTCAGGGGAATGCCCTCCTCGCTACCAGAGAGAAGGACAAAGGTTTGGGGCCCTTCTCACCGTCTTCCCCTAACTGAAGCCTTCCTGGGGAGACTCCCACCTAAGGGTAGGGCATGGAGGGAATACCCTGACAGTGGTGCCAACACTAGCCCTGGGGGATACACACATCTGGATGCCATCCGTCAAGGGTCCTGATGACTCTTTTAAAAACCCTGGATTCTTCTGGCTTCAGGCAGCTTTCCTTGTTCCTTGTAATGAGTGTAAGGACCCGGAAAGATTCAGTCAACGAGATTGCTTGTAACCCTGCCAAGAACGGATGTGGAGCCAAAGAAAAAACAAACATGTTAGAGGCAGACTGGAAATGTGCTTGTTTGGTTAGTTACAGAAGTGTGTGCAGGTTAAGAAGGCTGAATGGTACGGAGGTTAAGAACCTGAGCTCTGCGTATCTGTTGCTTGTCAGCTTGATAAATGCAGGTTATGCAAGAAAGAGAATAATTAAAATTACAAATAAGAAAACACACTTTTAAACCATTAAAACTAAAAGAATGAAAGTAATACATGAAACATTAAAAAACAAAACCAGAAGTTCAGAAATTATAAAGCATAACTAGGGAAAATGAGATAAAAGAGAGAATTTTAGGTGAACGTCGAGCCTCCCTCTCCAAAGGCCCCTGAGACTGCAGGGCCTTCAGTGCAATGCCTTGTAGGGCTGGGCAGGGAAACAGGCGCAAAGACCCTGGCGCCGGCCCGGCCCAGCCCTGCCTCGGCCGCAGCTCTGTGAGCAGTCCTGTGGATGGCTCCTTCACCGCCTGCCTAGAAGCCCAGCAGTCATTCTACAGATATCTTTGCCTGCCTGCACAGCTCTCGGTGCTGAGGTGATTATGGACCCTGTTCCTTCTCTTTACGTTGCTGGCTGCAGCTCAGACAATCATACTGTTTTGTAATATTTCTGGCATCAGAAAGCAACTCAGAGGTTTTCAGTCTTTCTGACTACCACCTACGGTAAGAAATGCATTTCATAGTGTCAGTACGTACGTATGTGCATAGCTGTATGAGTAAGCAAGAAGTTTTACAAAATAAGCACCCTCAGGCTCATATACTGTTTCTATTCTTTTGTATCCTGTATAATAGAATTGTCTCAGGTGGGAGCTGGATCAATGGTTTTCAAAAATACTTCACTTCCATCTGTACTAAGGAGTACATTTTACACTGTGACCTAATGCATATGTATGTTTATGTACCTATATAATTAAAAGTTTTATAAAATACTGACTCATATAACGTTCTCTTCTATTGTATTATAATGTTGTTGATCGGTTCTGGGTAAATCTGGCTCCATGTGCATCTCTCAACTTCCTACCAAGCAGGCACAATGAGAGCGTGGAGACCTGCAGCCAAGAAAGATGTCCAACAGGGAGGTAGAATTACTACAAACATTCTTGTAACGACAATGCACTTTACTGCTCCCTGGTGCGGAGCTTCTCCGTACATTGTCTCCTCATTCCTCCGATATTTGTCAAGTCTGAATAGCTCTGTGTGAATGACACAGCCTCTGTCGGTAAGGTGCTCACAGCAAGCGCTGGGGGGCCAGAGCCCGCTGAAGAGAGCCCAGGAGAGCTTCCGGAGGTGTTATTGGACTGAGAGTATTGGTGGAATACAAGTGTTTTCAAAATGACAGGCAATCCAAGCCAAATATGCTTAGGTAAAAAGTAGTGTAGTGTATTTACAGAGCTAAATGGTCAGAAGAGGTTTGTCTTCAGGCTCAGCTTGAGCTAGCACTCAGCAGCATCCTGACCTCTCTCTCACATCTTCTTCCTTGGGCTCCATTCCCAAGGTGGTGCTCCTTGTGTTAACAAATGCGACTTTGGCCCTCTCAAATTCCAAAGCACCATGATGGGGAGGAGGAGGGTTTGTATCCCTGCACGGGGACATGTTTCCATCCCTGAACCAATTATTGTGTGTGGAGGGGGTGGTGGAGTTGAGGAACAGGATATTCGGCAGGTTTAAGACGGTCAGGGCCTAGTCTTGGAGCTGTGCATAGAGCTAAGCCCCCATAAACCCCGTAGTTTAGGGCCACAAGAATGGAAGGGATGGTTTTTCAAAGAAAATGTAGGAAACTTTGGCTAAGAGGCGGGAAAATGGAAGCCAGACTGCCAGTGGCAGGTGTTTACTCCACCGAGTTTTGAAGGCTGTGTGGCGAGAGAGAAAAGAATTGTGGTGGGAAGGCTTGTCATGACATGGGGACACATGACAACTCGTGCCAGGAGTGGCCTGAGTGAATCCTGGAGTCACCATAAGCCCCCTGATGTAGCCAGAGCTTCAGGTCATAGGGAGGTGCTGTGAGAGGTGGTACTAGAACTGCTAAGGGGGACCGAGGGTCTGAATCCAGGCCACGGGACGAGGACTGACTGCAGCAGCTAGTCAGAATTCAGAGGAAGGTTCTGAGCAAAATCAGTACAACTGACACTTGAACATGGGTTTGAACTATATAGGTACACTAATAAGTAGATATCTTTTCAATAAATACAGGAAATATTTGCTCTTAACAGAAGGGAAAGAGTTTGTCGGTAAGGCTTCCTGTCAACAGTAGGCTATTAATAAAGTTTTGGGGGAGAATCAAAAGGTGTATATAGATTTTCAACTGCATGGGAAGTTGGTACCCCTAGTCCCTGCATTGTTTAAGGGTCGGCTATATTTTATGAGACTTATTTTGCTCTGGGGACTGAGTGAATCAGAGAAAGGCCATCCTGGAAGGCCGTGGTAGTTCAGGCAACAGTGCCTAACAGGGAGAGAGGAGAAGATCCGATGCAAAAGCTCCAGGCCCCTTCATCTCACAGCCCTGTGAATGAACTCTCAGTTCTGCTGACTTACACAAAGGAGGACTGATCCTTTAATATTTCATTGGTTACCAGCAAAGATCAAGTAATTCCTGAAAGCTTTACTTTCAAAAGGGAAGAAACTACCTGATTGGAAAAAAAAAAAACAAAAAAAAACCCCAACAATTATTATGTAACTTGTTATACAAGTCTGTTTCATCAAATGGCTAAATTACTTTGCAATAAATGAGATGGAATAGAGAGATTTCTACCTCACCAGGCAGGCCACCCTGGAGCACTCTGGTCACAATTCCTCTCCTCCTCATCCCGTAGAGCTTCTGGGTTCAGCGGTCCTGTGTCAGCATTACATCTGCATCTTTATCAACCACTAGATTATGAGTCAAGGACAGGAACCTCTTCATGTGGACTGAAATAATTTTTCTTTCTTTCTTTCTCTTTCCCAAGCACTTCTATGTGGTTTCAAGCATCATGATAGATCTTGGATATATAGGGTGAATTCCAACTAGACCTGAACCCAAGGAGCCCCAGTCCATTGTGGGAAGTGAGACATTTAACAAATGCTGGGAGAGACATCGAAACAGAACACAGTGTGAGCAGAGATCAGGTCCAGTGGTGAGATCAGGAAACTCTCCATCAGCTGCAACATACATCTTAAAAGACTTGGCGCCAGAGAAAGTGGGCAGGAGAAAGGAAAGACATTGAGTGGGAAGCACTTATTGGGCTGGGGGATGTTTTAACTTGAAAAATATAAAAGAATAATTAAAAGCATAGAAGATAAATTATTAAGATCTATTATATATTTAATATCAGTCCAAAAAGGAGTGGGGTAGAGAGAATGTAGGAGAGGCAATAGGTGAAAAGATAATGGCTAATAATTTTCTAGTATTAATAAAAGCTGTCAATCTATAGATGTAGGAAGTAACTTGCTTAGCTAGCAAAATAAGAAAATTCATGTCTAAACATATTGTGGTGTAACTTCAGAACTCTATTAACAGAAATGAGATTGATAAGCAGCAGAGGACAGAGTAATAATAGTGAATGACAAAGCTTCGCAGCAGCAACATAAATCAGGAGACAGTGGAATAATATCTTCAAAGAGGTGAGAGAAAAATCACTATTAACATAGAACTTTGTGTCTAGAGAAGCAAGGATGAAATAAAAATCTTTTTAGGCATACATATCTGATTTTTCCCCCTATGAATAAATCTTCACCAATGGAAATTGTAAAGGATTTAGGGGAAAAAAAACCCCTCATATAAAGCTACTAATATGCCAAAAAGAACATGGAGCATAGAAATAAGTGAACCAAGTATAAATGTAGATGAATTTATGTTTTTAGTTTTTATAAATTTAAACTATATATTATATAAAATAAAAATTTCTTAAGTTATATATATGATACAATTGAATTTTGAGTGACCACTAAGAGAAAGAGTGTATAGCTTCCAAACTAATAGTAAAAAAGTAGAATAACAGTAATAGTAATAAAAATAATATCAGTTGAAACAAAAAGCAATAAAGAAAAGAAAAACTTAAAAGAAGAAGGAGTGGAAATTGCAAAGTAAGATTATATTAACAAGTCTAGATATATCATTGATCCCCCCAAATTGGAAATAAACTTAACTCTCTAATAAAAAAGATTGTCAAATTTGAGAAAGAAAAAATGTTTTGTTGTTTTTGAGAAGGGCCTAAACTATAAGGACCTGAAAGATTGAAAGTAAAAACGTAAAAGAAAATATATTCCAATAAAATAGTAACCAAAAGAATACTGGCAGAAAAATACAGACTTTAAGGAAATAGCAGTGGGATAAAAGTGGTTAATACCAAATGATAAAAACTAATGTACCAGGATGATAAAAACAATTATAAACTTGTATGTTCCTCAAAATTTGTAGACTTATGGAAGGAAATGTAGTATCATATTGGACAATTTCCAAATGCTTCACTGTTGTTGTTTGACCAAGCAGACTAAAAAATCAGTTATTGTTGTTTATATGAGAAATAATTTAAATGACAAGACAAAAAAATTGAAATTAAAAAGATGCAAGAGATATAAACATTAATAAAATAAAAACAAATGTAGCTATACTAATATTAGGCAAATAATAGACTTTAAGGATAAGGTATTACTAAAGACAATAAGTGATATTCCATAATGACACTTCAATAGGAATATACAACAACCCTAAATACCTATGTACCTAATGACAAATTTTGAAAATACAATGCAAATTTTCTTGACTAAAAGAAGAAATAGACAAATTTTCAATAATAGTTATAGATTTCAATACACCCCTCTCAGTAATTGATAGAACAAGCATACAAAAAAGAAAATTAGTTAAGTATAGAAAAGATTTGGGCTACCCTAATAATGAACTTGACTTACTTGATTTAAAGAATACTTTGCACAACCATGGCAAAATACGTATATTTTTTCAAGTATACATGGAACATTCATCAAAATAAACAACATTCTGGACCATAAAACACATCTCAATAAATCTCAAAACAAGTTGAAATTATACAGAGTATGATCTTTGATTAAAATGGAACAGTTTAAGAAAATTTCTATTTGGAAATCAAGCAACACACATAAATAATTCATGCATTAATGAAAAAACACATTGGAAATTAGAAAATGTTTCTAACTGAAAGATAATGAAGATTCAACGTATTTAAAACTTGTAGGATGCTTCTAAAGCAGAATTTAGAGAAAAATTTATAGCTCTAAATCCATATTACACAAGACAAGAAGAACGGTTGAAGGTTAGACAACAATCTAAACTTCTACTTCAAGAAACTAGAACAAGCAGAGTAAATTCAACCTAAGAGAGGAGAAGGAAAAAAATCACACACAAAAAATTAAGGACATATTAAGCAAATATGCAATAAAGACAAGAAACCTCTGGAAAATTATAATGAGAAAAAAAGATATACTAGATATCCCAGAGAATTAAAAGGAGAATATTATGAAAGCCTTTATTCAATTTAGATAAAATGGACAAATTTACTAAAAAACACAATTTACCAAAATTGACCCAAGAGAAAATAGAAAATCTCAATAGCTTTAAAAGTATTAAAGATATTTAAGCTATAATTTAAAAAATCTCTTTAGCTCTCGCTGGAGTGCCTCAGTGGATTGAGCGCTGTACTGCAAAGCAAAGGGTCCTTGGTTTGATTCCCAGTCAGGGCACATGCCTGGGTTGTGGGCCAGGTCCCCAGTAGCGGGTGTGTGAGAGGCAACCACATATTCATGTTTCTCTCCCTCTCTTTCTCCCTCCCTTCCCCCTCTCTAAAAATAAATAATAAAATCTTACAAAAGAAGATATCAAATAGCCAATAAGCAATAGGAAGATACTTGACATCATTATTCATCAAGGCTATATAAATCCAAACCCATAATGATTTACAACTACATAGACAGCAAAAGGGTTAAATTTATAAGGACTGACACTACCAAGAGTTGGTAAGTATGTGAAGCACCTGGGCTCAGAAAACGGTTTGGCAGTATCTAGCAAGGCCAAGCACAGGTGAATGCTGTGAGTCAGCAGTTCTCCTCCTTGCCATCTACCCGATGGAAATGAGCATGATGTCCACTGAAATACACATTCCACAATGTTCATAACAGATGTATTCATAACAGCCTTAAACTGGAAACAATAAAAAAGACCACCACCTTTATAATTGGTAATTCAAATGAAAAGTGATATTATGGAGCAACAAAAAAAGGAACTGCTGTATGCATTGACAGTGATGAATCATACAAACATAATTTTGACTCAAAGGAACTAGTCACAAAAAAGTACATACCATATAATTCTATTCGCATGAAATTTAAAAACAGGCAAAGAAAATCCACATTGATGGAGGTCAATGGTTACTGTTGAACTAAAGAGAGCATGAGTGAGCCTTTCAGGGTGCTGGGAATGTACTATGTTGTAATCTTGGTAGTGGTTACATGGGTGTATAGATATAGCATATTTCATATACAAAAAAGTCCAGCCATTGTTAATATATCAAAGAATGGTTTGCACAACATCAACGTAATCTGGCAGCCAGTAGAGTGGACTGGAATGCACATGCGTGAATAGTGACGACTTCACTGTACTAGTCAGTGGGGGTGGTAGATACCTTTGAGTGAGCATGTGTAGTGTGTGACTGTTGCATTCAAAATGACTGAGTGAGTAGAGCAACAAATCTGCATCAGATTTTGAGTTAAGCTTGAACATTCCTCTATGGAAGCTATTCAGATGGTTCAGAAGGCTACAGATATGGGCAACTGGTGATTGGCAGCTTCATCATGACAGTGGACCCACTCATGCATCACACTTGTGCAGAGTTTTTTAGTGAAACATCAAATCACTCGGGTGACTCAGCCTCCCTATACACAAAATTTGGTGCCCTGCAACTTCTGGTTTTTCCTAAAACTAAAGTCATCTTTGAAAGGGAAGAGATTTCAGACCATCAATAAGATTCAGGAAAATATGATGAGGCAGCTGATGGTGATTGGGAGACCTGTGTGAGGTCCCAAGGTGCCTACTTTGAAGGGGACTGAAGCATCATTGTCCTATGTACAATGTTTCTTGCATCTTGTATCTTCTTCAATAAATGTCTCTACTTTTCATATTAGATGGCAGGATACCTTTTTTATAGACCTTGTATTACGAATTCTTGAAAAGAAAAAAGTGAAGTAACGAGCAGAAAAGTGGACAAAGATGAATAGTCATCTCACAGATGAGGTAATTCTAACGGAGAAGAAAACATGCTAAACTTCACAAGGAGTCAGGGAAACACAATGAGATAGAATTTACATGTATCAGATGGGCAAAATTTGCAGTCTGAAAATACCAAGCCAAGTGTTAGCAAACATAGACAACTGAAGGAATATAAAGTGTCCAGCCACTCTGGAAAACAGTCTGGTAATATCATGCACATGTGAATATTTTTTCTCAATAACCCAGCAATTTTATTCCCTGGCATATACTCTGTATAAAAATTCTTGTACACGTGCAGTAAAAACTTTCCAAGAATGTTCATAGAAGCATCGTACATGTTAGCAACACACTGAAAACCTTAACGTTCACTGAAAGAAGAATGGATGGAAATAAAATGACATTTACACAATGGCATTGTGCAATAGTGAACATAAACTAGAGTCACCTGCAAAAGAAATGAATAAATCTTCAGAAAAGGGAAGTATTAAAAGACTAAACACAATGTCATAACAATCTTATAATGTTTGTTAAAATGCAGAACTAAACAATAGATTATTTATTGATATATCTGGATATAACAAACTATTTAAAAGCAAGAGAAAAGTAAATAGAAAATCCAGGACAATAGAAGGAACACTCGAGTAGCTTCAGGGCTAGTGGTAATATTCTCCTTATGTTTGCTTCATAAGTTACTTATTTGTCACTTATTATTTGCTGTGTATCAGGTATTACATATAGTGTAAATATTATTCGATAGAACATGATGAATACTCTGATAGAAATTGCTACCTGTAGGGTTGAACTTCTGCCAGGAAATGCACGGTGACTGAGGGCAGACTTTGGAGCTAGACCCTGTGGCTTCTAACCTGACTTTCCCACTCACCAGTTGCCTGACCTTGGGAAAGTGACCCATGCTTCAGTTTTCCTATCTGTAAAAGGGGAACAATAAAAGAATCTATGTATTTATTGGGACAATCGTGAAGATTAAATGCATTTCTGTATGTAAAGTACTTAGAATAGGGCCTGGTGTGTGGCAGGCCACGTGTCTGCTGTCTTGTTCATCACCTTTAGGGGCCAGATACTCAAACTCCTTTAGTCTCAGTGTACTTATCTGCCCAATAATAGAATTGCTGTGAAACAATATATGCAAAGCAAATAATATTGTGCAAAGCATCCAGCAGATATTCAGTAGCTAAAATATAATTGGAAGATTTTGATTCAATCTCATGGATTTTCTCGACTTGGTTTTGAAATTAAAGAGCTAGTCATGTGGTATAGAACTAAAGATGCTAACCCTTGAGATAATTTACGTAGTGAGCAAATATATTCTTTTAATGTGCAGTTAGACATGGCATATACTAGATTTTCCTGAACTTCCCTGTTCAGATTCTGTTTGAAATCTTGTTCTGTTGTCTTTTTAAATATTTTATGAAATAATATTATGTGATTATAATAAAAATTTTGAAAATATGGGAAACTCTAATCCTATTCATTCAGAAATACACACTTTTCTCATTTTAATGTTGTGTCTTCTAGCACTTTTCCTACACTTTACAAAATGAAATCAGCATTACACAAGTACATGGAAGAGTAGACAAAGAAAGAAATTCCATGCTTAAGAGAGTAATGATTACAGTCCTTGTCAAGGCAGCCATTGGCTGATAACCCACCTGTACTGATTTCTGCCATCTTCCCCTCACATGTGAGGTCACCGGACAACCTGGAGGTCACTGGACACCAGGTGCTGACCAGGTGGTGACTCAGGAGCCTGGGATCCACCCATGAGTTCTTTCCCCTCACATTCTGGCAGAAATGAAACTATTTTGGGTCTGTTTCATAGAAACACAGGGTTTTGTTTTTTGGTTTCATTTTATGTTTAAGATAAATGTATATTAATTTTTATAGACTTTCAGTAACCACCAGTCGGATCCCCAACAGCTTTTGGAAACTGTCAAGTTCAAGGAAAGCTCCAAATCATCTCACCTCACTTTAGCTTCCCTTTTCTGGTTGAACCACAGAACTCAGAGCCCAAGCTGCCGTTATACCCTTCTGCTTATGGTATAGCATTTATGAGTATTAAATTTAATTTGTGCCACTAACAGTGAGGACACAAAGCTTACTGAACTGCACTTCATTTGTGTGTTCAGTACAGCCAGCATTAGCAAACTGAATGACTTTGGCAACATTATCCTACACAAACCCAGGTCAGCTCTGCTGATTAAAAACATTGTAAGTTTAAGGACTGACCTTATAAACACCCACTTAAAATTTAAATATTTCACCACCATTAGGTCTCCTGTACCTCTTACATGGAAGAATAAATATCAATTACCAAACCAACAGGTCAGCATTAGGAGGTTATCATCAAAAACACATTTATTAAGTGCCTATTGTGTGCAAGGCACTGAACTAGGCATGAGGCTACAAAGATAAAAGAGAAACAGTCCCTGCTCTCAGAGAGCTTACAATCTAATTAGGGTAACAGGACACACACATAAGAAGACAAAGGAGAACCCAAGGGCACACATAACATTAGGGCACTGAGTAGAAACAGACAGGAGTTTAGCTTTTTTTTTTTTTTCTTTATTTTTATGGTGGCTCAATACCCTGAGTCAATGGGGATGAGTGAACTAGAATAGAGGGGTTACTCCTGTTCATTTGTGAGCGTTGTGGACATTCTCCATCTTTCCATTCCAAATTCTCTTCTGGTATGTGCTAGAATGTAGGCAATGGGCTCACTTTTCACTCCAAGGCTTTAGTATTTTAGTTCTCTTTGAGGTTGCCTTTGATAGGTGACTTACTATCCTGGTTTGGCCAGGACTATCCCAGTTTTAGCACCAAAAATCTGTGTCTTAGAAATCCTCCCCTCCACTCTTCCCCTGGCTCTGGGGAAAACAGTGTGGCACTTCTAAAGTACCTTGTCCTGCAGCCAGATGTAGTCCTCTCATTTAGCATGGTTATATCTCTGGCAGATCCCATCCCCCAATCTGTTCCCCAGATAGGTCTCTAGTTGAAAAAACTACAAGGGAGATCTTAACAGCCCCCAATGACTGTTGGTTTAAGAACACATGGTAGACAGAAGAAGACAATCAGGAGAGAATGAAAACAACAAGATGAGATGAGGTTCAAGAGAGAAGCAGTGAGCGTGGAAGAAGTGATGATGCAGGTGTGTTAACATCACCTCCTAACAGTGAAGAGAGGGAGAATGGGAACCTAAACCCTTCTCTTAGAGTAGGTTCATTGGACAATTTGAATAATCACCCCCCTGTGGAATGCAGAGTATATTTCTGAAACAAGGTCACGCCTACAAGGCAAATATTTGGGTCTATTATAAATAGGTACATAAGCATTCATATAACACTGTCTTAATCCTAACGGAATCTCAGCTTTTCCTTCTACTTTTACCTAGCATTCAGTTAGCATCTAAATCAATATTTTAAATCTTTGAGGAGGGTTTTGATACCAAAATGAGGTTATAGACTTCCATTTAAGTGTAATTCAAACAGACCAGTAATGGAGAGAAATTGCAAAAACAAAGGTAATCTGTCTTGAGTGGTGTTGTTTGGGATCTGATGCACAGTATCTGGTAGCAACCTAAGGATTCCAAGAGACCACACACAAATTTCCCTTCTAGGTTCAGTACTTTGTGTTTTACTTTCATTTATTTTTTGAAGAAAAGCTCTAACTCTGAAACCTTAGAAAGTTCCTGAATCATCTTGATTTTACATCTAGCCCTTCGGAGCACACACCAGGGTCAGGGAGGCACAGGGACTTAGTCACCAGACACCCATTAACCTGAGTGAAAATCACACAGCAAAATCCCCATGTAGCACGCTGAATATTTACCTCCTAATGTTCTTTTAACGTACGCCTCCTTGGGTGAATATTTACTATAGAATATTAAATGGGAGATTCCTCCTTTCATGGGCCATTTGAAGTGATCGATTTTGTTTGTGAATTCCCGTATCTGTGCCCATAATGGCTATCTATTGTAATGGTCTCTGCCAAATGTTGTTGCATTGAAACACCAGACACCAGGGATCGTCCAGTTGTGGCTTTGTATTACTGCAGTCTTAAAGCTAAGAGGAAGCTCAGCACACAGCTGAGGTGAGAAGAAAAAGGTATGTAGCACGATGAGTATGACTTAGGCATCAAACACAGTCAGGTACTGAAGTCACTGAGGTCTGTAAACATGGTTTTATAGTCACCGTTTATATGTTTAGTGGTGTTGAATGGTGTAAAGACAGATAGTTACAAAATAGTGGCAATATCAGAATTCAATTGCCCACATCCAGGTCCATCAGCACAATCTATGAGAATTCCAGGCATTTTCTTTAAATGCTGTAATAAAACCACTGCCTAAGTGATAGTTTCTTACATTTATTTATACCATGTTTAAAAAATATAAACTCACATACTCACATGTCCTAGCTACATATATATTTAAAATATTTCCCAGTGAAGCCAGAAATTTCAGAATTTGGTTGCCTTTCACTCTTTCGAGTGTTCAACAAGGAGGAGTTACAAAAAAAAGATGAAGCTATCATAAGCTCTTTAAAAAACAAAACAACCAATCCTAAAACTTGAAGATAATACAGACATTTAAGATTATTATTAGATTAAGAATATAACTACCTCTTTGCATTTCTCAGGGATGCCTTCCAACTCTCCACAAAAATAAAAGTAGTTAAAGGATCTACTTACATCTGTACAACATAATCTCTTCAAGTGATGGTGAGGGTGGCCTGTAAGTCAATTATCTAAAATTTATCCACTTTTCATATGTTGATAAAGTACTGTGTGTTCAGTCCGTGCTGCAGAAGAGATTGTACTGGAGTAAAATTATCTTAACAAACTATGAGAAAATTTATAGGACACATTCCAATGTATTTTGAATAGACATTTCAGTTGTACTGGCTTTTAATAGCTCAAGCCACACCACGATCATACCCACTTCACTTTGCATTGCAAATCTCTAGACTCTGTGTCTCAATAACAATTCTCCACATAATTAATAGTACCAGTGAGTGCAAGGACAGAGAATCTTAGTACTAATTAAGGAAAGGGGAAGGAATTGGTAATGTGAGACTTCTTTAATCACAAGCCAGGTCATGTTTTGAAAAACAATGTCAATCTTCATAATAATATTTGCGGATGCCTTCAAATTTGGCATTAGAGAAACTGATGCCTCCTAAGTCATGGGTAAAGAAAACACTGCTATATTTTTTTAAAGACTATTTTTGAACAATATTACTTGTTTAAATAAAAATCTTTTGCACCAACTGATCTTGGTTCTGAATAAAATGAGTCCTTCATACTGCTCTACACCAGGGAATGAAGAATAGTGAATATAAGATAAGATTTGCAGTGAGCGAATCTAAATAGTTCATAGGATAAATGAGTGGTATGACAGGAAATCTCCTTGTAGTCTCTTCTCCTGACAGACTCACAGCAGTGCAGTCCCTTGCTCTTGCAGCCAGGCAACAGCATGGAAGTTTCTCTCTCTTCCTCTCCCTCTCTTTCCCCCCTTCCCTCTCCATCTTTTGAAAAGCAGGGAACAGATTTTAGTTAATATGGGCCAGGGAGAAAGTATGCTTTTAACCACGAGAGGGACCTAGGTAGTAAGGAAATATAAAAGGCCCTGTAAAGAAAGTTCCTTGTTGGGAACCACCCTGCCTGGTTTAGAAGCTATCATCCCCGATGGCTAAGGCTGAGTAAAAGACCTTGGGACCATAAGCCACTAAGGAGACAAAGCTTATCTTCCCGGCTGGGGCGCCACCTCTGCCCCCTTTACTTCACTCTGCTTGGCCCTGGGCAGATGACTGGTTAGCCAATGATGGGTAAAATTCCTCAAGGGAGGGAAAACCTAAGACAGGCATAGTCGTGAAGGGGCCATCAGAGAAGGACTTGGGGGACTATAGAAAAAGGGGGTGATGGACCCTCACCCTTCGGCTTTGACATAGCCTGAGTCCTCATTCTGTCTGTAAGAAGTCTAATTGCTTGGCTGCCTTACTTCCCCTGCCTGACTTAAGCCTGAAACAATGCTGGAGGGTGGTGCAGCCCTGGGCAGGAATGGGTGGTTCCCCAGAGTGATCAGCTACCTAAGAAGGGATGCATAAAATCCTGTGAAACCTGCTTTGCTAAGAATGCCCTCAATTTTCTGTTAAGGGTCCAAGCATAAAATGAGTTTGTTTCCCAAAGCTTTATTCCCCTTTGGCTATCTGACCCTGACTGAGAATAAGCCCTCATAATTCTTTGAATGTTATCTATTGTTAGATCATTACTGCCTGACAATGACTGATGAGCTTTACCTGTATTCTTGTGCAAATTGAACCCAATAAAAGCCCATTGAGGAACACTTTTGAGGCCCCTCTCTTCTGAAAGATTGGCCACCTTTCCTCCCCAACAAATCATGTCTTGGTAGAATTATTATCATCTGCGACAGCTGGGGGTACTCTGCTGGACAAAGCTCCCCCACAGTTCCTACTAGAGCCTGGCTGGCATAGCTCAGTGGATTGAGCGCTGACCTTCGAACCAAAGGGTTGCCAGTTCGATTCCCAGTCAGGGTACATGCCTGGGTTGCCGACCAGGTCGCCAGTAGGGGGTGCAAAAGAGGTAACCACACATTAATGTTTCTTTACCTCTCTTTCTACTTCCCTTTCCCTCTCTCTAAAAACAAAATAAAAAAATTAGAAAGCTCCTGCTATTGTGGGACCTCCGTTATTCCCCTCAAATGGGTCAATAAGATTTTCTCAAAGAAATTTAGGTTTGAAATGAAATAAGAGGTCATCTACTATAGTGACATCATTCTGCCAAAGAGAAAACTAGTGCTTCAGTGAAGTGACCTACATCAATTATTAATAAAGAAAACTATCTTTAAATTTTTCTCCTTAGTATTTTTTTTGTATGTGTTAATGACACAGTATTTGGTTTTTAATTTTCTCATTTGGAGCATTTTTGCATCTTGGAAAATGTTACAGCTATTCTTGAGGCCTAAGGGTTCAGAAGAAGCAAGCCCATATTTCCAAGCCCAATTCCAACTACATGCTACCAGCGAGCATCGAAAGCCCAGTGACTCATCCCCTGCCCCCCGATTCCAGGCCCGTTCTGACCAGCATTCAGGATTCAAGAGTGAGGATAAGTTACCTAAATAAAGATAAGGATAAATGACCACATAACAATCTATAAAAATACTGGCCTAGAGTACACTACAAAACTCTCAATAAATAAATACGGGCATTTGCTTTATGAAAGTCAGCGGAGATGTGCTCTTCAGAAACCATGTCCACACTTTCAGGCTGCTTTTTACAAATCACACACACAGGGTCCAGCGGATGACAAAGGTTATAGGTCAGGTCAGGATACAACTCGATAGAAAACGTCTTTTGACGTGGCATTTCTAGAAAGGAATGCAACTAATAAATACTGTTGAGTTGCTCGTGTTTCAGTTTTGAAGGCAACACTTGAAGAGATCCAAAAGGTCTTTATCCATGGCAGCATCACTGAAATATGTTCTCCGCTTTTGAGAGGGAGAACACTCGTTAGGATGTATTAATTCTGGAATTTTCCTGTAAGCCAACTGCACCACTTTGCAGTCACGTCTCGTGGGCATCTGTACGTAGTACTTATTGAGGAGTGAAGCTATTTCCTGCCAGTTCTGCTCCTCTGTCGTGTATCGAGGCTCAGGAAGTTCGGCAGTTTGGTGTCCAATGCAGTGGGGTGCTTAGGATTTCAGTCTGGCACACTCATTCCTTAGAACACAGGTTTATTCTCAGGATGGTTTATAGCAAGTGATTCTGGTTTCCAGTCTGGTTGAAAAAAGTGAATATTGAATGTCCGTGCCCAGTTCTTAAAGACTCGTTTCTCTGTGATGAAGCGGTGATGACTGCCCTTCCGCCCTCGCTCGTGGGAGAGGTACATTGTACATTCATCTGGTCCAAAAGGTTCGTAATAGTGATAAGGGACTGAAGGGTGATTGGGATCCCTGGAGGGGAAAAATAAAACGAGTGATTAAAGAAAAAAAAAGATTCCTTTGACCGATTGAGTTCAGATGTTATCTTTAATAAACTGATAAGCGAATCCTATTTTGAGGTTAAATAAACTGCAACAATGTTTTTTCGGATGTTTAAGCAAGTGGAGAGATTTTGAGGCTATGAAATAAAAGCACTAACCATCATTAACAAACAAAAAGATTCAAAGTGTGCTGTGGGATGTTCAGGCTTTTGGGATTCAAAAACTGTATATTATAAAGAGCCAACTAGAGTTCTTATTTCTATTCTTGCAACCATAGAATCTGATTACTATAAGAAACTAGAAATATTTGTAGAGCAAAACCAGATCATTCCCCTTCCCCATTCCAAGTCCCAAATCGTCAAGAGACTTGCAATTATACTAAGAATATGGCCTTGTAGGACGTTACATGATCTGACTCCTTTCCAGAGCCTTCTCCTAACCCACCCAGCCTCGTCCCCTATGCTCCAGCCATACTGGCTTTTCTGTCATCAACCCTCCCGAGCTTGTCCCTACCTTGAGGCCTCTGTACTTGAGGGCAGCCACCTGGCTAGAACATTCTCTCACCACTTCACTCCTCTCGCCTTAGGGATCATTCAAATGTATTCTTCTCAGAGAGGCTTCACCTGACACACATCCCCTTCATTCCTTCTCACTTGGATTTATTTTCTCTACAGCATCGATCACTGCCTGAAATTGCTGTTGGTGTTTTCCTTGCTTATTGTCTGTTCATGAGGGCAGGCCTTGTGTCTTGTTCTTAGTAGGTGCTCAATAAATACCTTTTTGAATTTCTGTTGTTGGAAGAAATTTATATGGAGTTAGCAGCCACACAACAAGCCTCTAAAGACAATGTCTCCTCCAGGTATGGAGCATGGAGGATCTTACTTGATTCCACGGGAGAGAAAGGAGACAGCAGGCACGGTGTGACCATTTTCCTCCTATTGTCTACCATGGACTCAAATCTAGAGTCTTTAAATCCAGAAATTCCAAATCTTCAGTCCCTCTTGTATAGCCTGGCAGTCTCAATATTTTCATGTCTCTGTATCCTGTCTCTGCTTCACACAAGAAATACTGGCTCATTTCTTGAAGGCAGTGTGTGCTCTTGTTGTAGGGTCACTAAAATATCTAACGTCTCTAAAACCCAAAGAGCTTGGTCTCAGATTGGCTTTCATTCTAGGCCAGTCCCCTCCACCTCTTCTGTCTTGATGTCTAGATGGTAAGATTACGATGTCCCAGTAGATACACCCACTAACCAGTCTTGTGGCAGAGGCTAATGCTCTTCTTCATCTCTTCTTAGCTCTTTTCTTAAAAGGGCCAGGTGTCCCAGCAAACCACCTGCGAGCACCTAAAGTCCTGGGGCCACCCCTCTGGTCAGTAAGGCTCTACTGTAAGCACAGTAACTTGGTTTTGCAAAGATGCTCAGCCCACTAAACACCTATTTGTTTTCTTCAAGGGAGATCAATAAACAAATGGCTTTTAGAGTAGCAAATTTACAGGGGTCAGGGATCGAAGTCTTTTATCAAGAGAGGTGTTGAGTTTGTGGCTCCGACAACAATAAACCTCTGAGCTGCCTCTCTTCTGAGGTTAAAGTTCTTCCAGGAAGAGAGATTTATTTTTGTTATGCAGCATTTAAACCTTCCTCATCCTGGGTGGGATGCTATGCTGAAGTAATACTTTGGACCTCTATTATGCTGGTCTCGAAAGTAGCTCCACGTTCTGTAGGGAAACATCAGCCACAGTTCTGTCCAGTTATTACAGACATCACTTATTTACTCATCCTAAATATTGGAGCCCCCTTAAAATTTTAACAGAAGGTGTTTTCAGTACAGAAAGTGCATGTCAGGAAAAACTGAAGTTGGGACTACCGCTATGAAGAAAAAATAAAAATAAAAAGACGTAGAATCTTCTGAAACAAATCTCCCAAAATTCACGTGGTATAATTTGGGGAGCCATGCCAAATTCAAGCTGCCATGGTATACTTGGGGTTAAGCTTTTATTCCAGTACAAGTCAGGTTTTAAATCTGATTCATCTAAGTTTTGGACATATTCTTGGCATCAATCTAAGGAAACAATTAGGTTTCTAAAAATAATCATGAAATTGATTTGGCACCTAGGAATAGAGGGAGACTGAAAACCAGCCGAAGGCTGCTATAGGATCAATTTCCTTATTCAGGATGACCATCTCTTTGGATGAAACCTCATCTGGCTCTATATTGATCACCTGAAGAGAGAATCAAATTTACATATTTGGTAAATTTAAGTCTTGATTTCAATGGTGTCCAAGTAAGTAGGGGTTGTCTGCATCCTTTAAAACTCTGTCAGAGGTGTGCTTCATGGGGCTGAGAAGGGAGAGCCCAAGCAACAGCAGGAAAGCCCTGCAGGTGGGGGCCTGCCCCAGGTGTAACCCACCGTTCCATTAGGAAAGCCCTTCGCATTTTAAGGTCACAATTCCTGCGTCCTTTCCTCAAACCCGACTTTCTAAAGGCTGCTGTGGTTTTTCCTTCCTTCCCCTGATCCTAGTGAAAACAACAATAAATATCAGCAGAGTTTCCGAATCAGGAAGCAACTGTTACAAGGGGAGGATTCTGGTACCACGTGCCTGTGCTGGGCCCCTGGGCTGCAGGGGGAAGGTGTGAGGGCAGCGCTGGTGTGATAGCCACGGAGCCCGTTACCCGGGTGGCCGCGGATGGGCACTCGCGCCGCACTCCAAGGGCCAGTGTGGGAACAAGTCCCGCAGAATGATGAGGGGAAGGATATTTTTTCTTTATGAAGGAAGGTGGGGAGAGTGAGAGAACTAACATTTAGCATGCAGGGAGCTTTGAAGAAATACCGCAGTCTGTGTTCCACCTCCCCAGATTCGGGTTTAATTGATTTGGAGAAGGTCCCAGGCATGGGTATTTTAAAAAGGGCCTTAGGTTTTAGTATCAAAATAAATAATGGCAGTATTGGATTAAAAAAACCCCATAAAATAAAATAAATATCCATGAGTCCATGTGGCCTCAATAAACAACTGAATAATTAAATAAATGAAGGAAATGAAACAGCATTTTCTTAGAGAAGAATTCCAATTAATAAATCTAGAAAGAATGAGGGAATAGCCCTGGCTGATGTGGCTCAGTGGACTGAGCACCGAACTGTGAACCAAAGTGTCGCCAGTTTGATTCCCAATCAGGGCACATGCCTGGATTTTGGGCCTGGGTCCCCAGTAGGGAGTACGTGAGAGGCAACCACACATTGATGTTTCTCTCCCTGTCTTTCTCCCTCCCTTCCCCTTTCTCTAAAAATAAATAAATAAAATCTTTAAAAAAAGAGAATGAAGGAATAGAAATCACCATTAGAACAGAATAGTAAAGTTTGCACGCAAGATGCACCGATAAACAGAACATTAGTGGGGACATAGGTAGGAGAAATAGGTTATTTGCATAGAGCATCTTCCCCCAAGATGCTTATAAATGACAAAGGGAAAAATGGTAACTTTACAATGAACAAACCTAGCAGACACACCACCTCAGCCAAGGGATAAAGGTTAACAGGGCCGGTAATGAGACATTTTGATATCATGTAACTCTTGATATGAGATGCTGTGAAGTGCTTATCGCCTCTGTGATATCCCTCCCAGTAACCTGTAACCTCAACCTAAAGACATCGGCCACAAAACTGATGAGATCTGAATAAAGTCTGTAGTTTAGTTAAGAGTATTGCACTGGTGTTAATTTCTTAGTTTTGATAATTGGACCATAATTATGCAAAATATTAACATCAGGGGAAGCTGGGTGAAGAGTATACCAGAGCTCTGTGTATTGTTTTACAACTTTTTCAGTAAGTCTAAAACTATATCAAAACAAAAATTTTAAAAAATGTAACAACATTAAAAAGCTCCTTAGGGGCTTCTAATATGCAGCCAGGTTTGAGATGGCTGATATAGTTAAATACCTGCTGAATCTTGGTTCTTAACCTGCATTATCATCTTTACTTCTCCACTGGTCTCAGGTAAGTATTGCTGCTCCATTTGATAGACGAGCATCTGGTACCCAGGCCGAGTCCCGTGCCTGGCTTTAAGCCCATAGCCTCACCCATGGCTCATCCAAGAGGCTAGATTTGACTCTTTTAGCCCAAAACCCAGTACTCAGCACTCTTCATAGACTAACTTATCTAATCCTCACAAAGGCCCAGTGAGAAAGCTACTGTCATTACTGCTGTTTTACAAATGTGAAAACTGATGCAACAGAGATCTTGAAGAAGTTTCAGAACTCAATTCTGGACCAAAGCTGTCCTCTAAAGGGTGAAGCTTTGTGTCTCGGAAAAGCTCCTGTCCGGCCAGGTGGGTTTCTGTACTAATGGCACCGCAGGTTCCCAGTGGGGTTGGCAGCACATTGTAGGGGATAACTTTGTCCTTGCTGCATTTTCCCAAGCACTTATCTATAGAGGTGCCCTCTGCTTGGTGCAGCTGGTCAGGGTGCGAAGCAGAGGCCTCATGCTCATTCACAATCCTGCCCACCAGCGTTTATGGCAGCAGGAGTTTGTCATGCCTCATGCCGGAAGCTGTGCAATTGGTAAGAAACCTCATAACATTAACAAGCAAGGGGCAGGGGTAGTTCCATTTCCTGGTATCATCTAGGTTAACCCTGCTCTTGGGTTTGCAGCTGAATTATCTATAAAGAAAGAATGGTGCCTTAGCTTCTTTCTCGAAACACACTTCTATTCTTGGCGTGATACTTGGCATAGAGCAGATAGTCAGGAAATGTTTGAGGAAGGGAGTGAAATCAATAGCTGTCAGGTGTCTACGTTGCTCTGAAGTTGGCTTGCACGGGAGGCCTTTGGGAACACTAGGCAGCGTCAGAAGAAAATGTTCCCACAACAAGCCTTCCAAAATATCTGCCTCAGGCTGATGAGACCCACTGAGCCACCTTATTCTGCCACCTGATTTCTTGTCTTTGGAGCCTCTTTGGAAGGTAAACTGCTGCACACCTTGGAAGCTGGTGGAATAATAGTTGTGTATTTGGGGCACACTGAGCACCAAGAGACTGCAGCTGTTTACCTGTCATGGGGCAAAAGCCAAAGTAGTCACCTGAACTCACTCCGGACAGCACTCCAGGTGGTGCCATAACGTCTTATAATATATCAGTGGTACCCACAGGAGAGAGAAGCAAGGTAATGAAAACACCCAATGACTGGTCAGAGTTGGTTGAATTACAGCAAAGAAAGAAGAAACAACGCACATCTAGGAAGCAATATAATGGTACACGTAAAGGCTACTTCATCAAATGTGAACCACATGGGCACTTTACCACCCCACATCCTCTGTGAGCTCAGATTCCGCACGGTATGCCGTTGCCCTGTAGGAACTTCATCTGTTATACCGGCAGATTTATTCATATTCACTAGCCAATAATTCCAGCAGGATCAACTCTCTGATATTCATGATACCTTTGAGATGTCCTTCACATTATGGATGAGATATTAATTTAGTTCCATGACAGTGATCTCTCTGAGTCATTACTCCTCTAATTAATAGTGAAGAAATAATGGGTAACTGAGAGTTGTAAACTTGGTAATGTGTTAAGTATGACCAGAAATAAGATTATTAGATAGAATTTAAATGCTTAGCCCATTATTACTGCCAATAATTTACAATGGAAAATGAGATTAAAAATATTTAACGAGACTTAGTTTGGAAAGCAAGGATAACAGATCTTTTCACTGCAATTTATAGTCCACCTAGAGAGAATGGATTTGGCTTCCTGTATGGACATAGCATGATTTAAGGGTCTACTGTCCACACAATCATATATTTTGATGCTGTCAAAGATGCAGCAGGGGATTAATTTACTCCCGCTTTCTGAACACTGATGAGCCTGGAGTCTGCTGATGAAGGCAGGTGGAGATCACCGCCTGATGCCTGAGACCTCCAGGAGGACCAGTGTTGGCCCTGCATGGGGATGAAACAGGTGGCCGCCAGTGGCTTCTGAGGACCCTCAAAATCTGAATTGGCCATTTTCGATTACACTTTTTATTCACCTGACGCTTTTAGTTTGAGATAAGTTTAGAATCAGTCTCTTCAACATCGCCAAGGAAACAAGGAAAGGGAGGTTTTAAATTTATTTATTAAGCCAATCCATTTTAAATGCATAGCATGTGCAGGCACAATGACAAGTGCTAAAGATACAAACGTGGAAACAACGCCTCCTCTTCAGGAGCCTATGGGCAAATGAAGGAGTTGAAAAGTCGACCAACGAGGTGGGGCAGGTGAAGGAGCAGAGGGCTGGGTGAGTGCACAGGTGGGGTCTGACTCAGACGGGAGGTCAGAGGAAAGAGAAGGAGGACTTGCTGCTGCATCTGAAACAGTGAAGTTAGGAGCTTTGGCTCTTGAATCCTGCAGACCTGGATTGAAATCCTAGCTCTGCCCCTCTCTTCGCTCCAGGCTTGGCCAGCTGTTTCATGGCTTCAAGCTTCCTATGTACAATGATGATAATAATAAAGTTTACCTCGTGGGATTATCATAAAGGTTCAGCAAATGGCACAGGTATTTGTACTAAGCGTGGGGCCGGCATGTGGTACATGAAGAAAAAAACATCAGCCACTTATATTCTTACTGAAGAGCCAGTAGGAACCATGAAATGAAGAAGGGAGGGATGGATATTGCAAGCTAAGGGCAAAGGGACCAGCATTAGCAGGGCGAGCTCTATTATCAGTTTTTCAGCAGGGCTGAAATACGTCTGTGTAAATGGAGAAGATGAGACTACAGTGAATGCAGAAGCCAGGCCCTTGGAGGACTTGTGTCTGAGCTAGGGAGTGTGAATTTGTTCTCAAAGCTTTGGGGATGACAGAGGGGTTTAAGTGACAGAGTCAGATTTATGACACTGAGGTGACTGAAGGCAAAGACCCTTGGTCATTCATCCAAAATTACATCCCCAGTGCCTCAAAGAAGTTAGTTGAATAAATGAAAGTCTGTTTGTCTTTGATTAATTTAGTAAATGACTTCTTTTGAGGGTTCTCATTGTACCTGAAGTTCCAAAAAGGTTCATTTACCAAACATAAACAGTTGGCTTTCATTTTGCTTGCTGAAATCTGGCCCCATGTGGCTAATTCTTCTCTCCCATAAGGAACTGGGCATGTGAAGGAATCAACTGAATGGGTAGGTACACAGTGAGCTGCCCGTGATACCCTGCGAGCAGCCAGAGGCCACATGAGGCCTATTCTTAAGAGTGAAGAGACACAGGACCCAACTCACACTAGAGGCCATGTTCGTCTTTCCCTTTCCAGCAACCAGTTCCACATCACTGATCAGTGCTCTCAGGGCATCTCCTTCAAATGTGCTAAAGGTTACCCACACTTGCAGCTTAGCGAGTCCCTTCACCTGGTAAATTTATGCATGCTTAACTCACACCAAGGCTGTGCCAAGCTCTCCTCACCTGTTACTTCCTGGAACGGTTATAGAAACCCTTGAGGTAAGTACTGTTGTCATCACCGTCTTACAGATATGGAAGCTCAGGTTTCTGAGATAGTCATTAAATAACTTGCCTAAAGTCACTGAGACTCAGTGAGGTCAAATCACTTTCTCAAGGTCAACAACTTCTGAGAGGCAGAAGTGGTTATTTTCACCCACATCAGCACCCTCTCACTACGGCACTACAGAGAGAGTAGAGGACAGGACCATTCATTCACTTAATGTTCATGGAGCATTGGCTATAGGCCTGGGTGGTAAGCATCTCCTGTCCTTGCACTAGGGCTTCAGCAGTGAACTGAACACACAAAATCTCTGCCCACGGGGAGTTTACATTCTGGCGAACTCAACTTGCTTGAGCTTTTCCAAAGGCTTTGTTCTCCCCAGACCTTCCCTTACCACTTCTGGTCCTGTTAATACCTTACCTCCTGAAGTCCTAGAGCTCATGACATGTGTACCCTGCATGACACACGGCCTCTTACATAAATAAGACATGGCCCCCAGCACTTGGGTGCTAGGCATCCCTGCCCACTCCTCTGTTGCTGGAGAGCACCCAGGCTGAGCAGCTAGGAGTAGCAGGGGGAAAAAAGCTGGGTCAGAAATGGTCAGAGCAGGAGGGGAATTGACTTGCATATCACTTTTTCATTCTTGGTTGCAGATACTGTTTGCAAGAGTCATTTGACTCTAGGAGGCTTTGCCGTGTGCATTGGTTTTTGGTGTGGGGAAGGCTTACTGTGAGCCTCTGCTACACAAGAGCACTGTCCTCTTCTTTGAACTTCCCCAAGTTCTCGATACCTTTCAGGGTAAATCTCAAGTATTTAGGATAATAATAGTTATAATAGTAATTTCATATATCTACGATATAATATTAATGTATTAAAGTAATAATAACAATCTTTCCTCAGCACTAGTTGTGTGTTGGGCACTATATCAGATGCTCTAATTTCATGATCTCATTAATCTTCACTGTGACCTGCTTGCTCTCATCATTTTCCTATCACCATTTTGCAGATGAGGAAAGCAAGGCTCAAGGTCACCCAGTTAGGAATTGGGTGCCCGGTGGTTCAACCAGCATGTTCTGGAGTGAAGATGAAGGAAACTCGAGCATCAGCTTGTGCTGCTCTTGGTCCTTCTTCTCACCCTTCGTGAACAGGATTTATGACAGAGCAGGCTGCTCTTTCCAGCCTGACCCTCTCCTCCGGGCGACACCCCACACATTTCTCCACTTTCTCTGATAGGACACTGGGCAGAGGGATTTTTTTGAAGAGTTCTTGCTGAAAGCATCTTGTGAGAACAACTATCGAACCTTTGGGATGGTGGCTGAGGAACAGAAGCCCAGAACTGGTGACAACAGAGTCTGCATTGGCAGTGTCCTGACTTCTTGGTTAGCACCGTTCCATAGACCGTTCCCATCTACGTACAGGGCTTGATGAGCTAACACTGAGCAAGAGAAATGACAGGTTAACTGGCCTTTCACTTGTTTTCCATAATAAATGGAATATTTCCTTAGTCATTAACATTTCAATTTATTCATGCACTTCCTGGTATCCTAATGGCAATATTACAGAATTATACCTGCTGTATAACCATCAATTTTGACAGCTCTTTGCATGCCCATAAGTGCCTCTCCCACTGTCTTTGTTGGCCTGTTGATTTGAGGAGGCAGTTTGCTTTCTTACACCACCTACTTTTTGCACCTAGATTGTTAAACAAGGAAACAAGGCTAGTGAATTGGGTGATAAGGAGCTAGGTGAGAATCCAAGCTAACTCTTGCCATGTACTAGGCCCTATTCCAAGCACTTTACATGTATTAACTTGTTTAATCCACCTACAACCCTATGAGGTAGAGTCTATTATTATCATCATCTCCACCTATAATAATGAGGAAGCCGAGACACTGAGAGACTGAGTAATGTGCTCAAGGTCACGCTAGGTTAGTAAGAGGCTGGGCTGGGTTTGGAACCTGTGCAGTCTTGCTCCAGACTCTACACCCTTCCTTACTACCTTGTGTCCTCCAGGGGACGGGTGCACCCGGGCACATAATAAAGGCCTGCTTTGTCCACACATTGCCTCCTCTTCTGTGACCTGCTCTTACATAAACTACTGCTGCTGCTGTTGGGTTTTGGGGAGAAAAGTGGCCAACTGGAAACAGCATGATTAAATACCCCATTTCTCATCCTTGTGTCAAACCTCCACATTGTAGATTTTGCGTAAAGGCTCTTGGCTTTTGAGAAAGCGTTAGGTTTAAAACACATGAGGCATGTATACATTTCACTGAACAATTTTAAAGCACCCCTCACCCCAGGGTTTACCATTTGAAGATCAGGACTGAGGCGATGTGCCAACATCAGGCATTCCTGAAAACTAGGGCACTTTCTGAATTTATAGGCACCACAACTTTAAATTACAGATGAGTTTTCAATTGAGCTCCTGCAAATCAGTTCATGTGTTAGGACACATATGCTACTTGGGCACATGCCAGGAGGTAACTTAAGGTAGCAACAGAGATGTGTGTATGTTTCCTTTAAAGTGATTTGTCAAAATAATTATGCCTGTGCTTCGGCCTTAGAAGCACAAACTGAAGCTACTTGGTGGTAAGGGAAAGAGGCTCAAAGGGGTATTTTAATTTTAGAAAACAGGCATTACCATAAAAACCTCTCCTCTTTAATTCATTAAAAATTACCACATTCCTTTCAAATGAGAATAAAGCAAATATTTCTTAATGCTTGTTCATCTTGAATATTATGCCAATTATTGCATTACTTTTGGTTGATAGATATTCAGAGGATAAATGAAGCCCACAAGATGGATTAAATCTCCAGTAGTACAAACAAAAGCTTTCAATATTTTATATCGCATAATTAAATGCTGTTTGTTATTTCTAGAACCAGAACTTGGGACATGTTAATTAATTGCTTCAAGAAGACAGACGTGTTTTGTGGCTGAGATTTGGAACTAGATATTTACAAACCCTGCACAGCACTGCTGGGGAGTTTCACCTGCAGAATAAACCCTACCTGCAGAAGTCTGGGGGCACCATGCCGTACACATTGATCCTGTCACACAGCTCCAGCGCGATCGTCATTGTGAACCAGCCAGTGCTGAGCCAAGTGTTGGAGATCTTCCTGGAAGGAACAACAGTTGAGTCTGAAAGCTGGTGAAATAATCATCATACCCACTACCATCTCAAACGCTTTCTGGAGCAAGGCTGGCTATAAACACACACATACTCTCTTTCTCCATTTGATAAAAGCTGGAACTTTACCAGAGAGATACCTCTACCAACACCATCACGTTCCAGGGTACAATGATAAACGCTATTGATGGGCCACCATGGTGGACTTGTGATGTTCCAGTGTTCAAGTGCATATCACCACAACTCAATGTCCTGTAAGAGGAGGACCCCCTTGTGTCAACCCCTTATTAACTTGACTAACTAGAAATATTCCTTGTTCCCCAAGCAGGGTGGATAATATGATTTAAAAAGTGTCTGACTATAAATTGATTGATCTATCAAACAATCTAGTTGAAACTGGCCTTCAACTAGACTAATACCAACAACTTGACTGAATGCCTTTCTTTAGGAGTACAGTAAGTCCTCATTTGACATCAACAATAGGTTCTTGGAAATTGCCACTTTAAGCAAAATGACTTAGGATGAAACCAGTTTTACTATAGGCTAATTGATATAAACAAGAATTAAAGTCCTTTGGAATATTTCTGGAACAAAAACATCACCAGACATCTAAACAAAGACCCAAAGCACTTTTAATACTGAACACTGAAATAAGTGTGAACTATACTATACATTTTAGAAAGATTAATAAAAAAGTAGATGACTGTATTCCAACCTGTTTATTCCAGTTCAAGGTCATGGGTGGCCAGAGCCTGTTCCAGCAGCTCAGAGCACAAGGCAAGACCGCAGCCTGGACAGGAACAGGATGCCCTGCCATTGCAGGGCACACTCACACTCACACTCACGCTCACTCAGACTGGGACAACGCAGACACATCAGTTCACCTCATGTGAACACCTTTGGGATGTGGGAGGAAACCAGAGTACCTGAAGAAAACCCACAAGAACATGGGAAAAACATGCAAACTCCACATACACAGTGACCCTAGCTGGGAATCAATTTTTCCCCCCTTCAACATTATGACAAAGCATGTTGAACAAAACAACATTATTTGAGGACCTGCTGTACTTTCATTTGAGAGGGGCTAATGACCAGAGGAAAAAGGACCAAAGGAATGCTTATGTTTAAACAAGCATTTATTTTATTTTACTTCAGAACCCTCAGAGCCCTCTGAAAATCTTTATTAGAAGACCAAAAGTTGACAAAATTTAAGGAGTGAATCTATGCATCCCACATCTATTCATTCGCCCACTCAAACTTCAGTATTGAGCTCCGACCACAGGCCAAGCCTGAGGATGACTGTGGAGACACAACATCAAGGTCTAATTTGACCCTGTGAGAAACTTGGTTCACCATACTATGCCACCGTGCATAATTCAGTTCTTTGGGGTTACACTTTCACTTTTTTTCCAAGTGCTTATAGCATGCCTCATTAGCCAGGTGGAAACACCTGTCCCCAAGGTCAGCCTGCCTGACTTTGCCCAGCCGTAGCACCACGTGTGATGCGGAAAAAGGTACCGCAGAAAGGCCTTCTCCTGGCACCGTGTGGCACCCCTCTTTGAGAAGAAAGACTTTTTGTTAAGCAGATTGTGTTATTTCCATTTCACATAAGGAACAAAAAAGGGGGTGCATTTTAAGAAGTTCTTATCAAATACCTGACAGGAATGACTGATTTAGTCATTCCTGAGCTTGCAGCTTCAACTTTCTAGTGCTCAGTCCTCGGACTCCTTTCTGCTCTCCATCCCGTTGTATCGTGGCCCATTACTGGGCCAGGAGATGACTTCAAAGCTCCGAAAGATGACACATCATGGGTTTATAATCTTACCAGTTTCTATCGCTAACTCGCTGAATGACCTGCAGTGGGTTATATTGCTGGTTTTGGGGCCCTAATTTCCCACCTGTAAAGCATGCATAGGAAGCTTCACCTCCCAGGGCTCTTTGAAGAACAGAGGAGAGAACACCATAAAAAGTATCTAGTCTGGCATTGAGATTCCCTTTTCCTCTCTTAGCTGCTAAGTTGGAGCAAATGAACTAAATAATTGTCATTCCTCTCAGGGCTTTGTAGCACCCACAAAGAAACTGCTACTTGCTCTTTTGTAGGAGCCATCATCAGTAGTCAAGGAAGTAATCACAAAATTCTGGAGCCTCCAGCCTATGTAGGTATAAACAATCCCAATTCTTCTCACCATGGAGATTATATATATTTATATATATATATGAAATGAATATATTCATAAGACCTTTGGGAATGAGGAGGTGGGAGGGAGCAGAAATGACTGGGAAGTGGGGAAGCAAGGAAATGCAGTGCCTCAAATTAGAGCTTGTCTTCACCTATGTGGCCGTGACCATGTGTTGGCCTGTTGTCTAGACTCAGAAAGGGTGAGTGAGTAACTGGGAGGATGTGGAGCCCAGACCTGGCAATCACACCTGTGTCCCCATGCTTTTCGAGCTGTTGGGAACACCAGGAGGGCCTATCCCAGGGGTGAAAATTCCCCCAGAACTGTGGCTTTCCTGTGTGTGACATAGCAGAGATCACAGGACACCACCTGACACGCTGGAGGATGTGGCTCTACAGAAAAAGGTTTCATGGGTAAAAGTGGGAAGAATACCAAGTGGAGCACTGAAGAAACTACAGTGAAGAGTTCTTCGAACTGCCACTTAAAATTCCCTAGACTTTCTAAATAATAACCTTGTGGGATACCATAGAAATGCTATAGAAATGCAACTGCTTTGTGCTGTCTTTCTTAAAAAGATTCGAACTCTTTTTCCAACAAAGGAATAGCTACTGTTTTTATACTTAATCAGCTGTAATGAAGGAATATGAAGAGCTGTCATGTGCTTATTAGGGAAAATTATCAGATATTCTTTTATATGATGAAGTAACACACTGAGCAGATAATTCTATAGTGCATACTAAATTACAATTAAAGGCCTTTCTGCTCCACCAGAATCTCATTTATAATCTCTATGGAAATATTCTTCCTGCAGTTATTTCATTTATGCTTCCTTTATCTAATTACTATAATATTGGTTCTGAATCATATTTTCCTAATGTACCCTTATTCAATTATAAAGTTATTTTCAAGTACAGTTACTTTCTAATGTTAAAGAACACCACTTGGCCATCTATGCCATTTGTCATGCTTCTTAATTGCAGATTGTTCCTGAGTCATTTGTTTCTCCACTTTTAAGTAGGGTGAAACCTCTATAAATCAAAATCTGTTGAATTATTCTCCTTTTCAAAATATTAGCCTGGAACGAATGCCCTGATCATGTGATGTAAAATTAGGTGTGCTATTTGTGTATCTTTAATACATGCTATGGTTTTGCTGGGTTTCAAGGAAAGCATGCAGAGAAGAAATACTGTAGGACCCTAAATGTTTTATGTTTTAATTTACAGTTGTAGTTCTGTTCTAAAGGGCTGTTTCAGACTTGATTCTTTGAGCTTGGTGTAGGTTGCAAGTTAAGAATACATGATAATACTGAATCAATGCAATATTATCTTCTTTAAGATCATTTCCTAAACCTAAGAGGTTCACTGATTGTAGAGGTCACCATGTACTTCGGCACCCATAGTCCACAAACGAGATTCCCCTGAGCAGGGACTAAGTGGACCCTCATGTGTGGATGTCTGCACCTGAGGGGCCCACTAGCCATCTGCAAAGATTTGGTTTCCTCCAAATCTTCCGACTGGGCTCACCAGGGAGACAGGGCTATTGAAGAAAAGGTTTCCACTGGTCAGGTGTTAATAAATTTAGTGAGGGAGACATGTCTTGATGTGAGATTGTTTCATAAGGATCTAAGGGAACAAGGGTGGAATGACTAGCCTCCAAATTTCCAACTGAAAATAATTTGTTAAGAAGATTCAGAGCAATGGCTAACTATCTGAAACAGCAAAACCACAGTGGTGTTTCAGGAATACTTAAACTGAGCAAACAGCCATTACACTAAAAAGGAGAAGCGTTTTTCATTAAAAAATTTCTACGTATTTAGAGTTTTCCAACCAGCCAAAAATTAAACTATAAATAACTCCCCTCATTCTTCTTCCCTTATAGGATGCTCTCTTGGTTAAATAACTCATTCAAATGAGTGATAGTCTCTCTTACTTGTGGTTTTTTCAAGGGCAATAAATGACCGGGTTTCATGCAGCTCGCAGTGATGACCAGGATCCCCTATGTGGGCTGACCAGAGAAGGCGGCCGGCGGCCAGCAGCCAGCTCCCCCTCCCCTCTGTCCACCTGATGCCATGCCCACTGCTGCCTGGACCAGCTCTCAGTGGTCATGAGGTTACCAGGATTAAAAGAGAAAGCTCTTCCAAGCAAAAAATTTGGGAACATTAGCTTTTGGTCTTTCATTAAGACTCCGTTTTCCAGTAATGAGCTGCTTAAACTAGACAAATCATGGATTCAGTGCTCTATAACCTTTGTTTTATTTATCATATCTCTTTAATTTCAAGATATAAAATTGACTCTGAAATAGTTTTAAAGGAGAGCGTAAATTACACATTAAATGTACATTAATTATAAAAGTACATGTTTGGAATTAAGAAAACAAGGGAATTTAATTATTAGACCAGTCCTATGAGGCCTAGTCCTTATGCCCTTTTCACATGTGAGGTCACTGAAGAATTGGTAGCATGTCCCAGGCCACACAGCTCGTGAGGGGTAGGGTCAGAATTGTAACCAAGAGCTGTGTATTTGGAATTTGCTGCTCTCCTCCTTTTGATACATAGGTGTCTTTTTTTTTTTTTTTTTAAACCTGGATTTGGCCAGCCCATGAGCCATGTCTGCCTCATCTCAGGCCACTTGCCTCTACCCCATTTCCTGCCCCTCTTTGCCCTGTAGCTTTAGGGGACTTTTCTCTAACCCATTGCACATTCTCCCACCTCTGATCCCCATAAGGAGGTTTCTGTCTCCCCTTCTAAGGTTCTTTTCCTGGATAAAAACTTGTTGGCCTAGGTCTCAGCTTAAATACACCTTTTTGAGAAAGCCTTTCCCTCATTGCCCCATCTCCTACACTGACAGTAAGAAATACATGTTATGATTGAGCATATATTCATGCATGTGTATATATACATATGGTTTTCGTTACATTTTATTTATTTAAAGATTTTATTTATTTATTTTAGAGAGAAGGGAAGGGAGGGGGAAAGAGAAGAAAAGAAACACCAATATGCAAGAGAAACATCAATTGGATTGCCTCTTGCACACCCCCAGCCAGGGACCGGGCCCACAGCCCATGTGCCCTGACCAGGAATTGAACCAGCGACCTTTCGGTTCACAGGATGACACCCAGCCCACTGAGCCATACCAGCCATGGCCCACTGAAAGTGTGTATTCGGTGTTTTTAGTATAGTCACAAGATTGTGCAATCATCACCACTATCTAATCCTAGAACATTTCTATCCCCTCCAAAAGAATCTTCTACGTCTGTATACTTGTATGTATAAAACCAAAACAAACATTATTTAATGAAGTAATACTTTGCCTTACTTACTATGGGTGATGAATGCTGATAGTGCTTGTTTTATGTCATTCTATTCCATTTCTTTCCGTTACATTAAAAAATACCTTGCAGTGACTCAGTGCATTACTTCATGGCTCATGATCAAGCTGTAACTGGCAGTTTGGAAAGTTGTTCCCTAGAGTATGGCCGGTCTCCCTGTCCTGCATGTCATAGCACCATTTTCTTGTCTTTGCTCACGCTCAGCACACTGGCCACTGCTCGGTGTGTGTTTGCCTGCCCTGTAAGCTTTACATTACAGGGAGGCATGCTCTAGTCTTGGTTTTACTGTATCCCTGGTGCCTGGTACAGTGAAGTAATAGATACTCAATAAACATTGGTTGACTGAATAAATGTTTGCCTTTGAAAAGGAAAAATACACCCATATACTTCTTTTGGGGAGCATTCACACAAGGCAAAGGAAATGCAATAAAGCTATTATATTGCACTTGTTACCAGTGTAAACCAGCAGCTTTGTGGCCTCTTCCTCCAAAGTGGGGATTTGGCCCTGGATTATCCAATATAATGGTCTCCTTTCTTCGCTTCAGTTTGCCTTATAAATTCAGCTTGAGCAGCCCAGTTCCCAGGAGGAACCTACAGGTGAGCTCTGTCAAAGGCATGAGAAGTGGGACCACCACAAAAACCCTTAGCAAAAACTTTGCTTTTGGTGAAATCAGCCAGCAGCAACATTTCCTCCCCCTCCCCTGTTCCCCCGCAGGACCCCAGGCCTCATGCCTCTGTACCTGTCTTTGCCGGTCTCCCGCTTGAAGAGCTCATCGAACTGCAGCATCTTGTGGCGTGTGATCATGAAGGCCTTCAGCCGGGGCAGCACCTGGCTCAGGAGCTGCAGGTTGTTGTACACTTGGCCCTTGCCGTCGCGCCGCATGTAGCTGCTGGGGCCCCAGAAGATGAACACGGTGCCCTGGCTCACGTTGAGCAGGTCGTGGCGGTTGCGGAGAATCCTCTGGATGCTGGAGTGTGCAATGACCCTCAGGCTGGTGCGATTGCCCACGTCGCGCCCGTAGCCGCGAGTGGGGGCGTCATTCATGCGGATGACACACTCCGTCTGGTCGATCTGGGGGCCTTGCCGGCTGCGCAGCAGATGTCCCGAGCTTGTCACCAGGGCACAGTCCCTGCAGTGCATTTTCAGGGGCTGAAAGGCAGGGGGAGAACACCATCAGTGGCAACCCTCCATCGGCACCAGGGGGCCACTTTCTTGCTCCAGAAGGCTGCCTTTCTCTCATCTCCCTATCCTGCGGGAATATATTCCTTCTGCTACCTCCTCGTTAACATTCTCATGCTTACCACTTTCTTCTAAATTGAGGAGAGAGCATTGGGTAAGAGGGAGAGAGAGCTAGCATTGACCTGCCAGACACTGGGCTCCACGCCTTGTTGATATTGGATAACTGAACCATCACATCAACCCGGAAAGGTTGCTGGTACAGCCATTTTACAGGCAAGGATACTCAGAGATGTTAAGAAATTTGCCCAAGAATGCAGAACTAGCAAGTAACCCAGATCTTTCTGAATCCAAAGTTACCCCCAAATCGAAGAAAAGACTGCACCACAAATTGCTGTGGCCTTAGCTCTGATGCTCTTAATTCACCTTATTGAAAGTTAAATGCTTATCAATATTCTTGGATGCTGTACAAATACGTTTATCCCAAATAAACATCGTCTAAGAATCACATGGGAAAAGACATGCAGATGTAATCCCCCGGATGCTGTAATTTTGAAATGACAATTAGGCAGCTTCTCCAGTTTTAAGAGGAGAGGGAGAGAAATTGGATTGATCTGTCTGTAAAAAGTGTAGAAAGCCTGGAGCTAGGGGCCACAGGCCTCATCCAGGGAGCACATGCGCACCCCACGGACACCCAGGTGTGCGGTGCCCGCCAGGGACAGCTGCAGTGACAGTGCTTATTTCAACACCCTGAACCAATGATTTGCTTTCCAGACACCTGCATGCTAGCAAATGAAACATTCCCCTGTTCATGTCTAATGAGAAACATCTCTTACTTGCTGTTTGAAGATAATGTAATTAAGACCTGAGGCCAAGGCCAGCAAGTGCACAAGAAAATGACAGTCAAGAATGCTCTAAAGGGAAGTTCCCTTGTTAGATTTTCCCCAAACCTCTGCCCTTCCTTCCCACTAACTTTGAACAGGACATACTGGCTCCCTGTGTAGTCTCAGGAAACCGGGTCCCATGTACTCAGTCTTACATTTACCCTGGGAGTTTCCTGAGCCGTAGCTCTCTGTCTGCAGAACCACACTGTGCACCTGACGACAGCCACCTCCCTGCATAGTGGCCCAGAGGGGCTCACAGGATGGGCCCAGCCTTGTCTTTACTGCCTGCTACCCATGACCTTGGCAAGCCACTAATCTCCACAAGTCTCAGTTCTTTTCATCTTTAACTAAGATAATTAATGGCCCCTCTTTTACCTTGATAACATTAAAATATAGTATAATTGAGGCATTTGAAATTGCTACTATTTGACCTGCAAAAATACAAAGGGTTGAATCTTACCATAGGACCAGGCACAGTAATCACAGCAATAAATGATAGCTGTTATTGGGATGACTGGCCCAAGTGGAGTGCATCGTAGGTACTCACTACATCAGTACTGGTCACTTTGGTTTGGTAATTGACACACAGGCTTATGAAATGGAGATTCTACCATTGCACACTCATCATTCATTTGGCATCTGATTGTTCTTAGGTGGCAAGAACATGCTGGGCAGTAAGAATGCAAATGGAATAGAAAACAGAATCCCTCCAAGTGCATACCGTAGTGAGGGCAAGTGGGTCAGTAAAGGCATGCAATATAGTGTAACAGGATGAGGAGGAGGCTGTGTAGAGCACACTGAGGCTTGGGCACAAAAGAAAGAGTGGTTGTTTTGGCTAATTTTTTTTTATGTTTTCTATATGCCAGGTACTGTTCTGAGCTTCTTCTATAAGTACACTAATTCTTCAGATAACACTGCAAGAAAGAGAGTTTTTTTTTGCTAATGAGAATATTGAGGGATAGAAAAGTGAAGACTATACAGTTAGGAAGTGGCAGAGCTGGGTTGTGAACCAGGATATTTGTCTTCAGGGTCCATGGTGTTCACTACTGTGGATTTCAGTGCAGTGGAATAAATAGAATAATACCATGGGATGTATCATTGTCTACCTCCTTTTCTCCCTCCCAGATACGCAGTGAAGCTATTTCCCCATCAGCAGTGTTGCCATTGCTCTTAGGGCACTGGGCTGGGTGGATGCAGCAAAGTGGCGAGGGTCTTCTTTCTAACCCCTCCATTCCTCAGAAGCCCATTCACAGTAGACTCATCCAATGAGAGCCTTAAGTTAATGACAGTGACATGTGGTTAAGACCAAACCTTCCCTTTGAAGAAAAGCCACAATACAGATACCCAGAAAGTGGCCCTTGTTCTCCCCCAAACTGCTGGGACCAGGACTTGGGAGCCCTTCTGAATTTCCTGGATGAACTGCAGGGGTTGAAGGACAATTTTATCAACCAAAGGAAAAGGAAATACTTAATTTTCCTTTTCTCTGTTTTGCCTGCACATCCCGTACATGTAGGTTGAAGAAAAGTTCAACAATGTATTCAATGATAGAGTTCCTGTATCGTGTCAGGCATTGAACTATTGAACTTGGTGATGTAAATAGCAAAACAGATAAGAGACCCTGCCCTTCTTCTCAAGAAGCATGCACTCTAAGGCCAGGGTGCCCCCAGACAAAAAAATGCAGGACTGTGTGTTAAGTGCTATGTTGTGATTAGGCACAAGAGCCCATGAGACTAAAAATGAAGGGCTATGTGAGCCTGTTTAGTGGGAAGAAAGCCAGGAAAGGACTACATGATGGAAACAAACAGCTGGCATAGTGGGTTTTCTTTTTCTGTTTTTAAAGCATATGATTTTTATTGAGTTTATTGGCATAACATTTGTTAACAAATCCATACAGGTTTCAAGTGTACAACTCAGTAAAACATCATCTGCATACCACATCATGTGCCCATTGACCAAAGTCAAGTCTCTATCCTTCCCCATTTATACCCCCTTTGCCTTCTTCCACTTCCCCCCACACCCCTTCCCCACTGGAACTATATAGTTTTCTGTGTCTCTGTTATCTATCTATTATCTATCCATCTATCTCTCTATCATCTCTCTATCTCTCTATCTAATCAGTTCACCTTTTCGTACCCAGCCCCTACCACTTTTCTTTTAGCAGCTCTGTTTTCTGTATCTATGAATCTGTTTCTATTTTGTTTGTTAGTTTATTTTGTTCATTGGATTCCACATATAAATGAAATCATATGATACTTGTCTTTCTCTGACTGGCTTATTTCACTTAGCATAAGCTCTCCAGGTCCATCCATGCCATCCCAAAAGGTAAGATTTCCTTCTTTTTAAGGCTGCATAGTATTCCATTGTGTAAATGCACTGCAGTTTTTTTTTATCCACTCATCTACTGATGAACACTTGGGCTACTTCCAAATCTTGGCTATTGTAAATAATGCTGCAATGACATATGGGTGCATATATTCTTTTGAATTAGTGTTTCAGGTTCCTTCAGATATATTCCCAGAAGTGGAATAGCTAGGTCAAAAGGCAGTTCCATTTTTAATTTTTTGAGTTATCTCCATACTGCTTTCCACAGTGGCTGCACCAACCTGCATTCCCCCCAACAGTGCCTGACGGTTCCCTTTTCTCCACATCCTCAACAGCACTTGTTGATTTATTTAAGATGGGCATTCTGATGGGTGTAAGGTGATATCTCATTGTGGTTTTAATTTGTATCTCTCTGATGATGAGTGAGACTGAGCATCTTTTTATCATCTATTGGCCATCTGTATGTCCTCTTTGGAAAAGTGTCTATTCAGATCCTTTGTTCATTTTTTAATTGGATTGTTTTTCTTGCTATTGAGATGTATAAGTTCTTTATATATTTTAGATATTAACCACTTATCAAATTTATCACTGGCAAATATGTTTTCCCATTCAGTGAGTTGCTTGTTGTTTTGTTGATGGTTTCTTTGCTGTGCAAAAGCTTTATATTTTGATACAGTCCCATTTGTTTATTTTTCCCTTTTTGAGTTTATTCTTGTGTATGGTGTAAGTTGGTGGTCCAGTTTCATTTTTTTTTGTATGTATCTGTCTAATTTTCCCAACACCATTTATTGAATAGACTGTCTTTATCACATTATATGCTTTTGCCTCCTTTGTCAAATGTTAATTGACCATAAAGGCACTGGTTTATTTTTGGGCTCTCTACTTCATCTATTCCATTGAGCCAAATGTCTGTCTACATATGGTAACGTGATACCTCCAACTTGGTTCTTCTTTCTCAAGATAGCTGAAGCCGTTCTGGGCCTTTTATAGTGCCATATAAATTTTTGGAATATTTGTTCTACATCAGTGTGATATGCTATTGGTATTTTAATAGGATTTGCATTGAACCTATAGACTGCTTTCCGTAGTATGGCCATTTTAATGATGCTAATTTCCCTTTCCAATAGTTCATTATTGGTGTATAAAAATGCTACAAATTTCTGTTATTAATTTTGTATCCTGCTGATTTACTAAATTCATTATCAGTTCTAGTAATTTTTTTGGTGAAATTTTTAAGGTTTTCTATATACAGTATCATGTCGTTTGTGAATAATGATGGTTTTATTTCTTTCTTTTCAATTTGGATGCTTATTGTTTTTTCTCTTTGTCTGATTGCTTTGGCTAGAACTTTCAGTACTATGTTGAATAAGAGTGATGAAAGCAGACATCCATGTATGTTCCTGTTCTTAAGGGAACACTCAGTTTTTGTCTATTGAGTATGATGTTTGCTGTGGCTTTGTCATATATGACCTTTATTATGTTGAGGTATGATCCTTCTATTCCCACTTTGCTGAGAGCTTTTATCATAAATCAGTGCTGGACTTTATCAAATGCTTTTTTTGGTATCTGCGGATATGATCATGTGATTTTTATCATTTATTTTGTTTATGTGACATATCACATTTATTAAATTGCGAATAGTGTACCAACCTTGTATCCCTGGAATTAATCCCATTTGATCATGTTGTATGATCTTTTTAATGTATTTCTGGATCTGGTTTGCTAATATTTTGTTGAAGATTTTAGCATCTATGTTCATCAGGGATATCAGCCTACAATTTTCTTTTTTTGTAGTGTGTTTATCTGGTTTTGGACTTAGGGTAACATCAGCCTTGTAAAATGAGCTTGGGAGTTTTCCCTCCTCTTGAATTTTTTGGAATAGTTTGAGAATAACAGTTATTAGTTCTTTGAATTTTTGGTAAAATTCACCTGTGAAGCCATCCTTTCTGAGACTTTTGTTTATTGGAATGTTTTTGATTACTGCTTTGATTTCATTAGTTGTAATTGTTCTATTCAGATCTTCTGATTCTTTCTGATTCAGTGTTGGAAGATTGTATGTTTCTAGTAACTTATTGATTTTAGCCAGATTGTCCAGTTTGTTGGCATATAGTTGTTCATAGTATTTTCTTACAACCTTTTATATTTCTGTGGTATCATTTGTTACTTCTCTTTCATTTCTGATTTATTTATTTGGGCCCTCTCTCTCTCTCTCTTTTTTTTTCCTTGATGAGTCTGATTAAAGGTTTGTTAATCTGGTTGATCTTTTCAAAGAATCAGCTCTTAATTTCATTGATCTCTTGTATCTTTTTTTTAGTCTCTATGTCATTTATTTCTGTTCTAATCTTTATTATTTCCTTGTTTCTACTTACTCTGGGCTTTGTTGTTCTTTTTCTAGTTCTTTTAGATGCAGGGTTAGATGGTTTATTTGAGATTTTTCCTGTTTGTTGAGGTAGGCTGGAATGCTGTGAATATTCCACTCAGGACTGCTTTTGTTTTGACTGATTTTGGTTTGGTGTGTGCTCATTTTTGTTTGTCTCCAGGTAACTTTGTTTTTATAAAGATTTTATTTATTTATTTTAGAGAGAGGGGAAGGGAGGGAGAAAGAGAGACATAAACATCAATGTGTGGTTGCCTCTCATGTGGCCCCCACTGGGGTCCTGGCCCACAACCCAGGCATGTGCCCTGACTGGGAATCTAACTGGGGACCCTTTGGTTTGCCCACTGGGGATTGAGCCCGAGCTCAATCCACTGAGCTACACCAGCCAGGGCTGTCTCCAGCTAACTTTTGATTTGTTCCTTGGATCTGTTGTTAACCCATTAATTGTTTAATAACATGTTATTTAGCCTCCATACGTTTGAGTGGTTTTTTTTTTTAGGGTTTTTTTTTAATGTAATGATTCCAGTTTCATATCATTGTGGTCAGAGAAGATGCTTGATATAAATCAATCTTCTTGAATTTATTGAGGCCTATGTGTGTCCTAGCATGTGGTCTATCTTAGAGGATGTTCCATATGCACTTGAAAAGAATGTATATTCTGCTGCTTTTGGACAAAATGTTCTATAAACATTGATTAAATCCAACCAGTTTAGTGTGTCATTTAAGGTCACTGCTGCCTTGTTGATTTTTTTTTTTTTTTGTTGTTGTTGTTGTTGTCTGGAGGATCTATCCGTAACATCAATGGGATGTTTAAATCCCCAATCATGACTGCATTGCTTTCAATCTCTCCCTCAATGTCCACCAGGATTTTCTTTGCAGTTTTAGGTATTTCTATGTTGGGTGCATATATGTTTACAAAGGTTATACTCTCTTGTTGGATCGATCCCTTGCATATCATTTAATGGTTTGGGTTTTTTATTTTTATTTTTATTTTTTTGTCTCTTGTTATGGCTTTTGGTTAAGTCTATTTTGTCTGATGAAAGTATTGCTACCTTTACTTTTTTTCCACTTTCATTATAACGGAGTATTTTTTTATCTTTTCACTTTTAGTCTGTGTGTATCTTTTGTTCTGAGGTGGGTGTCTGGTAGACTATATATTTATGGGTCATGTTTTCTTATCCATTTAGGTACTCTATATCTTTTGATTAGAGCATTTAATCTGTTCCTATTTAAAGTTGTTATTGATAGGTACTTATTTATAAGGCACCTTCTGGCACCTCTATGATACAGATGTTGTCATGCTTGATGTTGTCCCAGAGGTCCCCTAGATGTTCCTTATTATTAAAAATTCTCTTTTGTTTTTGTTGCTCTGCTTAGTTGCTTACTGTTAGCTTGTCCTATAAATCACTGATTCGATCCTCAGTTTCATCTAACCTGCTGCAGATTTGTTCTCGTGTGTTCTTATTTCAGATATCATATTCTTCATTTCTGACTGGTTATTTTTTAATGGTTTCTATGATTCTTTTAATGCTTACTATCTCTTTGTTTAAGTTCTCAGTGAAATCATTCATCTGAGTGAAAACCTTCCCCTAAGGTCCTTAAGCATCCATATAACTATTATTTTAAACTTTGCATCTTGCATCTTGGTTGCTTCCTTTTTGGGGGGATTCTTTTCGGGGGGATTTCTCTTCTTCTTTCATTTGGTGCAAGACCCATAAAGGAAGTAACTTCTTTTATTTGTTTTTGCCTCCTCCTTTTGTCTGCCTTTTTTGTTTAAAGATTTTATTTATTTATTTATTTATTTATTTATTGAGAGGGAAAGGAGGGAGAAAGAGACAGAGAGAAACATTGATGTGAGAGAGAAACACTGATCAGTTGCTTCTCATATGCACCCTAACCGAGGACCAAACCTACAACCCAAGCATGTGCCCTGATGGGAAATTGAGCTGGCAACCTTTTGTTCTGCAGGATGATGCCCAACCAACTGAGCCATACCAGTCAGTGCTTGTCTGCATTTTTATGTTTGATTCTGTGTGTTAGGTAGATCTGCTATGACTCCCAAGCTTAGTATGCGGGCTTTGTGATATAGGTGTCTTATAGGTCTCAGTGGCCCAATCTTCTAGATCACCTGAGTTAGGAGCTCCAGCAATGTTTCTTGTGTGGGTTATGTGGCACCTCCTGGTGTAGTTGAGTCTTGAGTGCTGTCAGCCCATTTGTGGGTAGAGTTAACCCTCAGGCTGGCTGACTATAAAGATGGACCTTGTTCACTGTGCATGAATTGCTGTTCAGGAGCTTCACCCTGAGGTGGAGTTGTTTCCATCAGGGTATGGTGCTTTGTTGGAGGCCCCATTTGGCTGTGCTGTTTGTGTGGCTAGCTGGGTCAAGCTCTGGTGAGGTTTGAAGCCCACCTCTGGTTGTGTTGGTTCTGCACCCACTTGGAGGGGGTTCTAGTGCCAGTCAGTGTCAGAGGTTTTGTGTAACCATCCTTAGGCTACCTGTCTGGAGCTACCACACTATTCACTGATTGTGGCTGTGTCTGTTGAGCCTTGGTGTGTGTGGGAGTGCCCAAGATGTGTACAAGGGTTGGCTTCCTGCAGCTCTGACTTGGGAGCCGATCAATAAAAGGTTGAAGGCTCTCTGCTGTTGGCATCTACCTGTTGGCTATCCCTTGAGGTTGCCTGGACTTCCCCAAGAGCTTTTTGAAGAAAGACCATAGCCTGGACCCAAGCTGGCTGTGCCCCACTGCCTCTTCCACACAGTGCAAGCTTGCTAGGGTGAGGTGACTGGTTCGGGAGGATAAGGCTACTTGGGAGCAGTGTGGTAAGGCACTCAATGGGGAGAATGTGGCCTCTACTCCAGAGCTGTTTCACTCAGTTTCTGCTAGTTTCCAACTCTAGCTCTCTGAAGAGGGGTACACCATTGGTCCAGGCTGGGTATAGCCAGCTGTCCTCACTGCAGGAGCAAGCTCATCAGGGCGGGGCCACCAGGACTTGGGAAAACAGAACAAGATAGTTTTCCATTGGGGGTGGTGCTGGCCGAGCTTGCAGAAGGAGAGTGAGCTCTAAGCCTTGCCTTAACTGCATAGTCATGCCTGCTTGAGCCCCAGACAGGAGCCTCTGAGAGATGTGCACCCAGCTCTTAGTGGCCCTTCTTTCCCCCAAGAAATTGAGCTCAGTAGGGTAGGGCCACTGGGACTTGGAAAGATAGAACAAAACAGTCTCCCATTGGGAGTGATTCGGGCTGAGCCTGCAGGTTGGAGGAAGACTGGCCCCCATTCCGAAGCTTCACAGCTCAATGTCTGTCTGTGTCTGCTTACGGTTCTCTCCATAGAAAGGGTGTACCAAATATCCCTATTGTGTGTAGCCAATAGTCTTTTCTGCCTCACTCAAGCTTGGCAGGGTTGTGTTACCATTATTTGGAAGACTGGATTAGTGCACTATCCAGGCTAGTGCTGTAGGAATAGGAGTGCTGGACTCTGGGAAGATGGTTCCTGAGGGGCAGTGTGGGATATTGACTCAGGATAGGGATGTTGGTAACTGACTCTTCAGATCTCTCCTTAGGACCATGACACCCAGATCTTCTTTTTGTGACTTCCGTATGCTCTGAGTCACCTTCCCTCTACTGGAACCTTGAGTAAGCGCCTGAGAGCAAGATCCTGTGTGTTAGCCCTTTAAGAGAGCACCTGGGTTTCTAGCAGACTCCCTCTTCTAGGCAAACTGAATCCTGCTGATTTTCACTATCTGATGTTATGCAGGCTCTGCTCCACTTCCCAGCTCTGGTGCTCTAGGTGGGGGATCTGAGCATGGGGTTGAGACTCCGTGCTCCTCAAGGGAGATTTTTATAGCCAAGATATCCTTCCAGCTTCCAGCCACCAGGCGTGGGTGCAGAGCCCAGCCTTCCCGCACAGATGAGATAATTTTTAAAAAGAGGGAGTGCTCAATAGTGTCATAAAACATGATAGGACAAGTGAAGCCAGACTTGAAAAGTGTTCTTTGGATTTGGTGACCTTGGTCAAACTAGTCAGTTGAACAGAGGTGATAGAGGCTGAAACCCAGCTGCAGAAGGCTGATGGAGGTTTGGTGGCGGAGCAAGGAAGATCCCCGTGACAGATTTTGACACAAACCAACTGAACCGGTTTGTTAGGAATTGTTTGCATTTTAGCATGGAAAGTCCAGCATCCCAAGAAAACTCTACTCATGGAGAAGCCCACTAAAAAGTTCCTACAAAGATGACAAAGGCATCTGCAAATAGCAGGTTACTCAGTGATGACTAGGGTCAGGAGACCTAAGGCCTAAAGCAGACTCTATCACAAATCAGGTACGTTGACCTTCTTACCAGTAAAGCAAAAAGAAGATCAACTAGATACTTGTGGCCAAATGACATTCAATTCAATTCATTCATAAGACATTTCCCTATCACTTAACCCCTGAGGTACTATGTAACTAAGTACATTTGCTTAATAAGGTCCGTTTGTAAGATTTCATTCCACTAGACCCTAAGACCATTGGGACATGCTTTTTCTCATCAGACTTATCTACAATTATCACTCTGAATTTTCCAGTTTGATGTATCTCAAGGCATTGTGCTAATTTTTACAGAGGAAAACAATCTGAAGACAGTTTCCAGTATCTCTTTCTCCCGTAATTATTCTGCTGAAATTCTCAGAGCACAGGCTGGTAGACAAATAAATCCTTTTTACTTTTACTTTTACTTTACGTGTCACCTTATGGAGATTCCAATGATTTCTCTGGCTTTCTTTATTGTATGCTCACGTGAGCTCAGCTGAGGATGCTTTCAGGGAAGGCTCCTGGCTGTGCCATATGGACCCTCTGTGATGAGTGGGCATCGCTCAAACGCAGTGGGGTCCACCTAGTCCCAGAAAGCTTTACCTCATAGCCCCTGCCCATCTGCCTTAGCTCTGAGGTATTGATTACCTTGGCAGCAATAGCCACTCTTTGAGTTGGGCAGACACACTAAACAATGCAAAAAAAATGGAGTCTGAATTACACGTTAAGTGTCTTCTGGTAAGTGGTGCCAATAAAATGACAATAGCTGTTCTAAACATATTGTTATGCTTCCCGCAGCTGACAAGGGCATGTGCCAAAGGCCGAATCACTTACAAAGGAGGAAATGAAGTCTGTTTTTCTTTGTGTGTTTGGAGGGACTAATGATGTCTTGGGAGGCAGAATGATTACAAATTGTACAAACTGTGTGACCGTTTCTTGGGATGTGATAGTCTTTTGAGAAAGCCATGATCCTCCTCATCTCAGTACTATTACAATCTTTAGTGTCTTAATGATATGGGTGGAAATACCCCTGCCCTGATGGGTTAAGATTCCTTGTAGTATTTGCATGTTCTTCCTTTGAGCATTCAGATGCTGAGTTGAATTGCTCAGCACCATGCAGGAAGGTGAACTTTGGGTTCCTCGAGGCAGCCTGGGGGACAAAACTCCAACCAGCAGAGGTGGCTCCCAGTGAACTCACTGCCCAGCAAGGCCTTCTCTCTGACTTCTTCCTCACAGTATTCAGCCTCCCTGATTTTGCAGATACTTTCCTGAAAGCCCCATTTGGTGAGGTGTTCCATCCTTTGCTAGGAAACATAGGCGGCCATATTAGGTCACTCCAATTTTGGTAATCTCTCTTGCTCCCTGACCCATGAAGAATATTCAGTTAGTTTTGAATAGATGGATGGATCGATAAATGAGTGAGTGAAACCCAACCTCCTGCCTGCTCTGCCCTCTGAGTAAACCTACCTCCTGAGACAGCAAAAGAAGGTATAATGTGGGGCCCTAACCAATAACTTGCCCACAGACCCCAGCCCTTTATATTAATGCCAAGGAGAGAAGAAACCTCTGTCTGCAGAGAAGGAGGCTCCCGCCATTTGCCTCAGGGCAGCCACTGGGCCCAGGGAGCCATAATGGCCAGAGCCCAGGGAACTGCTGGAATGAATGGCTGGCTGGGAAAATGGCCCAGGACACAGTAAGGGCCATTAAGCCCAGCCAGTTATTAATCCCCAGTAAGAGCCTGATGCCAAGGTCATTAGAGCTGTTGTGAGGTGAAAAATGCCCAGGAAAATCTACAGCACACAGAGGAGTTACCCGCTCTCCAGGCCACTGATTCTCAGAGCTGCAGGCTAGGCCCCAGGTGTGTGAGGTACAGGAGCCTGTGGGGGGCAGGCGGACTGGCTCTCCAGAGGGAGCTCACCCACAGACGCGCACACACGGGCAAACACAAAGCTTAACATTTTATTTTCGCTGTCACTTTTGGTTTATGATAATGTGCAAGCATTAGTACCTAGGACAGTCTGTGTAACTTAGTAGGGGCTTTAGAACGTTTTAAAAGGTGTGAATGAGTCTCTTCTTCCACCACCCCATTCCCACCCACCAATCCGCCCCCACAAAAATTCAGGGAATAGGGAAGCATGACGGCTTTCATCACAACTTATTCCTTTGGGCTGTGGTGACAGGAGCAATCCCTGCTTGACAAAGCACGCTTGGGGAATCAAGGTCTGATTTCTGTCACAGCCCAGAGAGCAAGAGCAGAAGGAATTCTCCTCGTGACCTAGCTGATGCCTCCGGAGCTTTTCTTAAGAGAACAGAACAGGCCAAGTCAAATTAAACTTGACACTTAAAATACCCAGTGATGTCCTTGCAAACATTTGTAGCATGGCAATCTTGGGCTTCACTTTTCAAAATTCTGATTTATTTGGCAGAGGGAAAGGTACCTCAGAGCATAATGTCCATTAGTTCAGTAATGAGACCAGTCTTGCTCTGAGAGCTGCCTATCGGTCTGGAGCAAACATAAGATATATTAAATGGCTTTAGGTGTTTCAAGAATCTCTGTCCTTTCTAATCTGATGTTTTCCTGTAATTACTGGGCTTTTGTTAACTGTCAATCTCAGTTTAGCCTGACACTGGCTATAAGCAACTCTGATTATTTAATGTGATTCCCTAGAAAAAAATGTTACCCTTCTAAGCTGCTCCTTTCACTCTTATTCAATGACAAGCCCACCCACCAGCCTTCACTGCCAAGAAGTCCTCCTCTCTCCATGCAATGCCACCTGCCATGATTTCTGTCTATGGGCTGGCTAAGGACAAAAGTGCTCCCTGAGCAGGGGGCAGTCCTGAGCAGTGTTTAAAATACAGCCTTTGGAATCACTGGCTTTGAACTTGCTTCTTCTACCCCATACATGGATAATTTGGGGCCAAGTGGCTTCATTTTTCTGAGCCCCAGTGTTTTCATCTGTAATCTGAATTTCCCAAAGCCAACCTCAAAGGGAAGTTTTGCCATTTCAATTAATGGTGTACCTTCCACCCAGTTGCTCAAGACAAATTCAAGGATCATTCTCGATACCTCCCTTTCTCTAGCCCTTACAGGTCATCCGATTTTTTTGGCTCTACCCTCCTATGTATGTCCCAAGTCTTACCACTTCTCAACATCCCTGCTGCCACCACTCTCATCTAAGCCACCAGAATCTCTCTTCAGCTCTTGCTGCAAACTCTCGAATTTGCTTCCCTCATTCTCTTCTTTCCTTCTCCATGGAGCTTCTGGGTGTCCTTTAATATATAAGTCAGATCATGTCACTCACCTGCTTAAGTCCTCCAGTGGCTTCCTATTGCACTGGAAATGAGGAACCAGACTCTACGTCAAACTCTTTACCCTGGTCCTCAAGGTCTGCAGTTTCCATCCTGTCAATCTCTCCAGCATCACCTTGTGCAGAGCTGTCTGCTGTCCGCTGTCCGATGTGATTTATGTTAGCTGTTTCCCACCCAGGCCACTCATCTCCTGATTTTTGCATAATTGCTCCTTCACGCTCCTCAGGTATTACCTTCAGTTTACCACACAGGCCTCCTCTGACCTTTTACCCCACACTGCCCTCCTTTTCTATCTCCTGTCACTTTATCCATTATCCAGATTTATGTTTTAAACTCATGTATCTCTATTTAAATAATCTTAACAATGGCTTGTGTGTTTACATGTTTGTCTTTCTTGTTTACTAGAATAGAGGCTCCATGAAAGGAGGGCCTTTGTCGAATTCACACTGCATCTCCCGCTCCAAGAACAGTGCCTAGCACAAAGAAGGAGTTCAACAGATATTTTTGAATAAATGAATGAATGGAAAGGCATATAGAACTTACCGCAGTGCTTGGCACATACAGGGGTGAAAGATATGTTCATTGTATTTAAGTATCACCGTTCTGCTGGTAACCAGCTTCGGATCATTTCTGTGCGGGTAACTAGGTTGGTATTTCCTACAGGAATCTTGGGCACATGTACCACCTTCAGCACTAGGTGACTTTCAAAGAGAGGCCTAGGAAATCCCATGTTTTCTTTTTATTTATTTAATTGCATTCTATTTTCCAAAGGTTTTTTAATAATTTTATTGATATATAATTTACATTCCATAAAATTCACCCATTTTAAATGTAAATTCAATCACTCTAAGTATATTCACAGAATTGTGTAGCCATCACCACAATCTAATTTTAGAACATTTCTCTTATCCTGAAAAGAAACCTCCTGTCCCTATAGAGTCACTCTCCCTTCCCATGCCCAGCCCTTGATGACAACTGATACTCTTTTTGTCTCTACAGATTGGCCTTTTCTGGACATTTTGCGTAAATGGAATCATACAGCCTTTTGGGTCTGCCTTCTTCACTTAGCATAATGATTTTAAGGTTTATCTATGTTGTAGCATCTATCAGCACTTGGTTCTGTTTTACTGCTACAATATCCCATTGAATGGATATATCTCATTTTGTTTATCCACTCACCAGTTAATGGATATTTAGGTTGTTTCCATTTTTTGGTTACTATGAATAAAGGCATTATGAACACTCTGATACAAAGCTTTATGTGGACATGCGCTTTCATTTCCCTTGGGTAGACACCTAGAAGTGGAATTATCGGAATTATTGGGTCATTTGACTTTATGTTTAACATTTTGAGAAATTGCCAAACTGCTTCCAAAGTGGCTACACCATTTTACACTCCCACCTGCAATATATAAGGGTTCCAATTTCTTTACATCCTTGTCAACACTAATTATTGTCTCTATTTGAGTATAACCATTCTAAAGGGTGAAAAGAAGTATCTCATTGTGTCTTCGATTTGCAGTTTCCTAATGACTAGTTGTGTTGAGAATCTTTTCATGGGCTTATCTATGCCATTAGTTTTTGGGTTTCTAATTTCATCTATTATCATTCCACCTCTGCCCTAAATAAATCACAGCAAGGGTAGGTAATTCTTTCGAGCTTTGGGTCAGCATTCTGTTGATCTGCTGGTGACTTGTATGTGCAGAATCCACTAGCTGGACGGGGGGTCTGCGGTCTAGGGAGCATAGAGAGGAGGAGGAGCCATTTAATGAACACCCTTAAGTCAAGAGAGGTACATCTTGAGTAAAATAAAATGAGCAATGGCTGGGTCATATTTTATATTTAAATCAGATTCTGATTTAATATATAATCCAGCAATCTGCCTTATGTATGTGTGTGTGTGTGTGTGTGTATGTATGAAGGAAACAAAATCAGTATTTTGGAGAGGTACTGATTTTGCTTCCGTGTTCATTGCAACATTTCCCACAGTAGCCAAGATACAGAAACGAACTAAGTGTTCATTTATGGATGAATGGCTAAAAAAATGTGCCACATGTATGCAATTAAATAGCACCCAGACACAAACATGAGGGCATCTGCAATTTAAGACAACCTAGATAAACCTGGAGGATGTTATGCCAAGTGGAAGTAAGCCAGCTAGAGAAAGGCAAATACTATGTGATCTCACTTAAAAAAATCTAAAAAAAAAATCTTAAAAAAAAAAAAAAAAAACCTCAGCTCATAGAAAGAGAGTATAACGGTGGTTTCCAGGGTTGGAAGTGAGGGAAAAGGGCCGATGTTGGTCAGAGGATACATACACACAGTCACTTACAAAATCACTAAGTTCTGGGGATCTAATGTACAGCATGGAAACTTGAAAAGAGAATCGATCTTAAGTATTCTCACCACACACACAGTAATAATGTGAAGCAATAAATGTGTTAATTAACTCGACTGTGGTAATCACTTCACAATGTGTATGTATATCAAATCATCATATTATACACTTTAAATATATGCAACTTTATTTGTCAATTATACCTCAATAAAGCTGGGAAACATAAACAGATTTTGATATCTCAAATTAGAAAATTCACTTTACCTAGTTTATTACATTAAAATGAGTTTCATGGAATTATAGAACAGCATTACCAGCAGAAATCTTAGAGATTTCCTCTTCCAATAATTCTAAGAGTATGTTTCTCAGGCCAGCGGGAACAAGAAAGTCTAGGAATATGCTGGAAATGCAAATCCTCAGGCTCCGCCCTAGAGCTTCTGAATCCAATGTTCGGAGGCCGGACCCAGCAACCTGTGTTGTAACAAGTCCTCTGGGTGATTCTGATGTGCCCTGCACATTGAGAAACCCTAAACCAGACCAGTCCCCTTGTTTTTCAAAAGAAGAAGCTGAAACTCAGGAGGTTATATGATTTGCTCAAGGTCACATGCTAAGGGCAGCACCTGGAATAAACCCCAGGTTTCTTCACTCCCAAATCCCTGGGAAAATCCATCTATGTCCATGGACTGTTCAAAGTCACTGGGGACTCCCCAAAGAGGAACCATGAGGTAATAGTGCCCTTAAGATGGAACCTACAAATGGAAGTGGTATGGTGGAAACAGACAAATAAGAAGGAACCTCCCCTGACATGCCACACTCAGCATAAGGGTATTTGGAATAGCCATACATCATCTAAAGCCCCTGTGACAGGGAAGATGCTGAATGACTCTGTGCATGGCTGGGGGCTGTTCTTGCCCCAGAGGTGGGGCCACTGCAGCTTCTCTCCAGCCAGCAAAACCCCTCACAGGTGTGGCTAGTCAGTATCCTCCTGCCTGTTGTGGGTTAACTTGTGTTCTCTCTTCAAAAGGTATGTCAAAGTCCAAAACTCCAGCTCCTACGATTGTGAGCTTATTCGGAGAAAAGGTTTTTGCAGATGTAATTAAGATGTAAAGTCAGGATGAGGTCATACTGGATCAGCATGGGTCATAAATCCAATCGCCGTTGTCCTTTTAAGAAGAGACTCAGAGCTACAGTGACACTCAGGGAGAACAGCATGGGTGATGGAGGCGGAGACTGGAGCGATGCACCTGCTGGCCAAGGAACACCGCGGACCGAAGCGGCCAACAGAAGCTGAAAGATGTGAGGTAGAATTCTTTAAGGAAGAATGTTTAAGGAAGATGTCCCCGCCAAAACCTCAATTTCAGATTTCTAGCCTCTGGAATGGAAGGAGAATAAATTTTTGTTGTTTTAAGACACCGAGTTTGAGGTCATTTGTTTTGGCGGCTCTGAGGAATGAATACACTATCACCCACCCTCCCACCAGCGTCCCCACCCACCGGTGCCGCTTCCTGGTCTCTCAGCTTTCACCCTCATGGTTCATTCTTTGCGCAGCTGCCACACTGAGATTTTCAAGCATAGAGAATGCCATTTCCCTACCCTGTTTGAAGAATAAAATCCAAATTCTTCACCTGGTGGGAGTCTTACCTGTTTCAACTCTCTCTACTCTCCGATCTCCAGCCCCATTGACCACCAGTCTCCTTTCTGCTCCTGGGAGAGGCTGGGTGCTCTTTTTTTTTTTTTTTTTGTCTCTGGTCTTTGCTTCCCCAGTTATTGACTTCTCATCCCTCAGGTCTTAGACTAAAGACTTCTCCTCCTGGAGGCTCTCCCTGACTGCCCTAATTGAAATGGGCATTTGTCACTTATTATATGACAAAGATACTAACCATTAATAACACCGACAAAATGTCCAATTCCTGTGCCAGGCACTGTTCTAAGCGCAACACAGACATCATGTAACTTAGTCCTGAAAACAGCTTTGAGAGGCAGGTTCTACCATTTTCCTTACTTTATCAGATGAGGAAGTAGAGGCACAAATTAATCACCTGCCATGATCCTGTTTATTTTCTGTATATCGTAATCTCTAATGATTTACATTATTATTTTAATTTTTGATTCTCAGCTGAGGATATATTGGTTGATTTTGGAAAGAGAGGAAGTAGGAGAGAGAGAGAGACATCAATGTGAGAGAAAATCATCAATTGATTTTTTTCTGCGTGCACCCTACTGGGGATCAAACCTGAAACCCTTTGGTGTATGAGATGATGTTCCAACCAACCCGGCTGTGGCCATTTTTTATTTGTTGTCTGTCCCCACCACTAGAACATGAGTGCTATGGGGGCAGGGATCACGACATATGCACGGCATAGAGCCGGTGCTCAAGAGATAAAGAAATCTCTTACCACTCACTACTTTCTGGGCAAGCAGTAGGTGATTTTTCTCTGTCCTAAACAAGCATGGATGAGTTGTCAGTGAGGCAAACCTGCTTCCAGAGCCTGCCTCTTCTCTGCAGTGCTAGTGCGATGGTTGATGTTACACTCTGGCTCACCTCACAGCCTTTCAAATAATTCCCTGATGTGATTTCCTTCAAAGGTCACTCATGTGCAATTACCTCCTCTAGGAGGAGATTGGATATAAAGGCCCCCTGTGCTCATTAAAACAAACAAAAAGATGCATTTTCATTAGAGTAAGGTGATATTTAATGCTGCCAGACAGGCCTAATTCCACAGAACTGGCTTCTTTGGCTTCTGCTACATTTGAAAGGGCTCTAAAATAAATACAGCATGGCCCAAATCTGGGAAGATAACTGAAAATTGATGGTCAAAGGCAAAAGAATTATAAGAATTTGTAAGTTTCACATATGGCTGAATTAACTGGGAGGGGCAGGGAGGTGAGGAAGCTAATGTTTCAGTTGACCAAATGAGAAGAAATGTAACTGAATAGAACATCACATGTGTAGTGTTAAAGTGGAAAAAGCACTGTTTTGGTTGTCAGACTTGGGGTGAAATCTCAGTTCAGTCATTTATTGGTTGGTACTTTCCTCTTCAAACTCAATTTTCTCACCTGTAAAATGGCCATGGTAGACACTTAGCAAGAAGTAACTATTATGACTATTGTAGTTTAATTATTGCAGATACTACAAGAACCCTGCTGAATAAAGTGTTTTCCCCTCTCCCTTCATGTCCAATCACTCACTGAGCCTGCTAACTCAACCTCCTCTATCTCTGTTGAATTCGATCATTATTATCCATCTGCACATTTTTCTCCCCGACCCACCTCTGGTTCAACCTGACATTTTCACCCAGTCACTGTCACGCCTCATAGCCCGTCCTCTCACATCTACCTGTATCTATTCTCCATACCAGGTAGAATGGTCTCTGTAAAATGTACATCTAATTAGGAAATGCTTTTGCTTAGTATCCCTAAATGGTGTCCTGTTGCTTTGAGAAAGAGGTCTTTCCAGTGGCTTACCAGGTCCCGATACAGTGCCAAGTCCCTCTGCACAGTCACCCTGTTTCGGCTCTCTACGCTCCAGTCCCACTGACTGTGTGACTCCAAGAGGCACTATTCGTAAGGCTTTGCCTCGGAGCCTTTCCCATGCTTTTCTTGGAACCCGAGTTTCCTCAGTTGCAAACCAGAACAAATACATTTACTTTACAGAGTTATTTTGTGAGATAGGAATAACATTCAAAGTTTCCCTTCCCTTTTTCCTCTCTCCATCTATAACTTTTGTAACTCCTCCATTGCTCACTCAAAGTATCATTTCCTCAGTGACCCTTCCCTAACCTTCCCCCCAAGTCTAGCTCAGCATCCTGTTTCTTCCTTTATCATTTTCATCCCATCTGCAATTATTGATTCATTGTCTCTTTTCTCCACACAACGGCAAGATCCCCCTTTAAGAATTGGGTTCATGTCTCTAAGGCGTCACCAAACACAGCTCACCAAAATATCCCAAAAGTCTAATACACAGGTGTTTGCTAAATATTTGCTGCAGAAGTAACTAAATTGGTTCATGCAGGTGAGGGCCATTCCAGAACCACAATCTCTCCTAGGCTTTCTGTTCAGGTTTCCATTTCCATTTGACATGCTCAAGAGTAGACCAAGAGACAAACTCATTCAAAACAGAATATTTAATTTGGGGCAAATACTCATTTTTCTCACAGAAGACTGAGAAGTACAAACTAAACTGATTACACTGAATCCTTATTTTCATTCACTTTATAATCTAAGCATAAAAACGTTTCCCAAATGAGTCGTTATCTGAGGTTCTGGACACTGACTACTGCCAAGTAGTAAATAACCAGATTGCGTCAGTGTTGACGCTTTGGTTCAAGCTGATGGTTTGTTTACTGAACTGCCTACTTTAGGAGCTCTGAGAGCAAAAGACCGGTCATCAGCAGCCTGGATAACAACTCAGCACTCCAGCTCGAAACACATGAGTAAACAAGATCATAATTTTTCACTTTGCCAAGCTCAGTAAACATGATAGTAATGAGCGACTGGTGAGGCAGCCATTAGCTAAATAAATAATACACAAAGCTTGAACCGAATTATCAGTGCCGGCTCAGTCTGCTCATTGGCTGACCATTGGTGGACATGAGCCATGATGTGCAGACTGGGGAGGTACTTTGCCACCTGCTTCAGTTTGCCAAACATGATCTCTCCTCTGGGCCACAGAATGACTTACTCTGCATTAGTGAAAAATTAGCTTTTTTTCTTCTTTTTCTGTTTTATTTTCTTCACACATAGTTATTATCTACTGTCTTTGTAATGGAACCTCTTGGGTAGCCTGCCCAATACACAACTACCTTTACTTCTCTTGCTCTACCCAGACTCAGAGAAGCGTTCTAAAATGCAGGGAAGCTGATTCCTAGCCAGATGAGACAGGCGTCCCAGCTCCTTCAAGAAAACTGGGAGTGGATGGAAGCAGAAAGGATTGATAACTTCAGGGTTTAGAAAGTTTCTTTTTCTTTTTTCTTTTTTTTAAAAACTGGGAAGATTTTTACCCAGTCTTCTTTTTCTCTTGGCACTCCTCTGTTGGCTTCACTCATCTATATTAGATTTATTTCTTTAGATCATGCTCAACCATGTTAATTAGTTCATATTCCTTGGAGACTCTCAGGAATCCTGACCATGGCTTCACTCCCCCACTACACGGAGATGTCTCCCGTATTTGGGCTCTTCCTCCATCCATTGATTGGTTTTTACTTCTGCAGTTCTGTGGGTTGTTTGCATTTCTATCGAGGGTGCCCATAAAAACCAGGTTTCTTAAGTGCCAAAATGAAAATAATACTGGCTACCAATTTTTACAGAGAAATGTGTTTTTTATCATCATCATCACCATCATCTTAGTTAACTCTAAAGTAAACCAGTAAGGGCTGTATTACAGGGTTGGTTCATATTTGAGGAAACAGAGGTTGCATGTTAAATTGCTCAAGGTCATCAAGTTTCTAAGACACAGCCTGTGTTGACACCTAAGTTCATCCCTCTCCCAAGTGTGTGCATGCTCTTTTGCCGTAACAGGCAAAACAGAGTTGAAGAGGAAGGATTGCAAATTAAAGATGAATAGAGAGTCAAAAATAAAAAAGAAAGCCTACAGAAGGGAGGGACCAGGAGAAAAAAATGGCAGGAAGACATAGAAATATTAGAAAACAAAAATTAGAGGCATTGAGATGACACAGTGACTATAAAAATTCTTAGGAGACCAGAAAAGATCAAGAGGAAATTTTGCAGAACAGCCTAGCATTCTGGAGGCATTCAGTGCAGGAACAAACATTTCCACACTAACGAAAAGCCATCGGTATACAACACACTGCATTATAATAAGTGACATTCATAATCGGGATCCTAAGTCCTCAAGAAAAGCTTAAATTAAGTTAAGCTTTGTTCACTTAGGTAAGGAAGTATAAAATCAATTTGGAACCTTCAAAAATAATTTAGACAAATACGAATTTGTGCTAAAATGGACTGTGCTTTTATGTTATTTTAAGCCTCATTTGCTCCTCAAATTCATTCCTTAACCATGCTTCAAAATGAGGTGCTAGACTATATTGAAAAGTTATTGCTGAAAGGTAAATAAGCTTTTCTTTCCTCACTCAGGTGTTAGTAGACTTTCCACCCCAATTCATGCTTCCCTTCCATAGTACAGACTGCTGAATCAGGGACTGCCTTCCTCAACCCCAGTCCTCCAGGGGGAGCCATGTGCTTCCCAATGCAACAGATGCCATTGGAGAGTTTAAGAAACAGGTGCCTTCTCCACTCTCTTTCCCCTCTGGAGGCCTTGATATACATGGTACAGTGAACTTGGAGGCCATGTGTCAAAGACAGCAGAGCCAAAGAATGGAAGGAGACCAAGTCCCTGGACCATTGCTTGGGTGAGAGCTATTAGGGATTATCACTTTTCAACAATGTGCACAAGAACAATTATACATATTTGGGATCTGTTTATGAAGCAGGCAGTACAACTGTAATGATTATACCAGGAAACTTCCCTTTTTGTCCTCTAATTTTACTAAGTGGCTGGAGTGCAGGAACTGTGTTTTCTTTCTAAAGCACAGTTCTGGTCACATCAGTCCTGCTCAAAGATCTTTTGTAATAAATACCCTATGACCTATGGAGGAAAGTCTACTAAAGAGTGACCCTTCGTATCTTATTGTTTACTGATACTTGTGTCCCATAAAGTGGCTTAAATACAGAAGATGTATTTGTTGGTTGAGTGAATTAATCTACGAACTTCCAAAGCTGAAGGAACTGGGTTTCATTATTCCTATTACTCATGATTTTCTCAGAGGACTACACTGTTCCCCTCCAGCTTGAATTCTAATCACAAGATGACAAGGCTGTGGTTATTTCTCTGACTTCCAATAAAATTGCCTGCCCTGCTAGTGGGGGACCTAATTTATTAGAAAGTTTGTTTCAGCTTTGAAGTCATGAGACTTAGTGAATGGCTCTGGTTAGGTTGAGCAGAAGTGACACTTTTGTCTTTTGTGCTTATTCCTAGACATGCCTGAGGTGTCTGAGATACCCAGGATTTGTCTTGAGAGGCTATGGGAGGGTTAAATAATTCGAGGCTAGAAGGACTAAGTAGACTTGAAAGCTGACAGTGCAGGAGACCAGGGCAGGGGTCACGGAAGGAAGGCATGGTAAATCCAGAGGCTGACAGACGGTATTCCCCACTGGTCTGGCCTGACTCATTTTCAGCTGCACTCGTGGCTGATGTGATGTTTGTTTCAAAAACCAGACTTTCTTAGGAGGGATGCCAGGACTGTAAATCAGTCCTCAAATGCAGGAGGACCTGCCTATCTAGAATATTATTGGTGTTTAAAAGTATTAAACAGTGAAACTCCCGTGCTCTCTAAGGTATTCCACTTCCTAATGGACTTTTCCTGTTGGATGGCACACAGCACCTTTACCCTCAACACACCTGGAGTTGAAGTCATCATCAGTCTGCCCCGTCTGCCACTCTTCCTCTCATGGGTGAAGCCTCCATCCCACCCAGCTGCCAAAGCCCAGAGCCTGGGAGTCGAACTTAAGCTCTCCCTTTTCTTCTCTACCTCAAACAAAGAAACATGGTTTTCTTGCCCTTCATCCTCAGTTGCCCTCAACTCTGTCCACTTCTCGCCATTCCTACTCTGAACACCCCAGTTCTGCTCTCTATCACCTCTCATCTGAATTACTGTAAATGGCCACTATTTACAACTGTGGTTTATTTGTCAGGGTCCCTTGCTAGACTAGAAATGCCTGGAGGATGATGTCTTATCCACGGAGCTTAGCTCAGTATCTGACACTCAATAAATGCTGACTAAATGATCTCTCGAGCTCACACTTCCAGCCATTGGAAGAGGACAATGAGAAACTAAAGTAGACCTATACCCTTGCTCCCAAGTGTAGGTCCTCTGAGACTGGGTCATAAACCTGCATCCAAGTAGAAAGAAACCTAAACACATTTCAATTCATCTTCACTATAAAGGACAACATCTATTTTTATTGTAAGTAGTTATCAGTCGGGAAATATCTTTTAGGATTAATTATGATACAGAACTGTGAAAGGACCTGTCGGCACGGTGCAGCTGGCATCCCGCTGCTCTCCTCTGTCACAACCCGCACGGCTTTCTCTCCTTGGAGTGCGAGTGCAGGCACTCTTTGTCAGCACTGTGCCTCCCCGCTTCCTTCCGTCACCTGTGAGAACAGTCACACAGGAGCAGGGGTATTGGGCAGCTAATGACAGAAACCACTGTGCCCCTCCTGGGACCTCTGCTTGCTTTGTCTTGATCGGTTTAGGGGTGGTCTGTAGGGGGAGGTCCAGACTGCAAGAATGTGTTCTGCACCATCTCATTCATTCATTTGTTCAAAATCAATTTCTTAGTAGTTTACTGTGTTCCAGGTACTGTTCTGCATGATAAGGTTACAAGAGGAGCTAACAAGACAGAATTGCTGCCATCATGGGGGCTACACACTAACTGAGAACATGGGCAGTAAACTGATAAGTAAATAAAGCATGTGCAGAGGTCGACACCGGCTGTCCCCTCTCTGCTGACTTTGAAGAGGACTGGCTGCTATGTTGCTCCTTGGCACAGGAACCAGGGCTGTGTTCCCCTCGCCCTGGAGAGTCACTGAGGTTAGCCTTCAGAACCTCTCTCAATGACACCTCCACAAGCCGGTGCCAAGGCTGGAATTAGGCCTCTGAGATGACTCAGTCCCAGCTCCACGTACAGGCAGCCCAGCCAGGCTGCATGTGTGTGCCTTTTATAAAGCAGTTTTAAATGCAATCGGCCATGCTGTGCCCTTATACAGAGACGGCAGGACTGGCAAGGAGGAGGAGGAAATTAACACCGGAGGAGCGGAGGCCGATCCAAAGTGCCCACGGGGTCTGAGCATGAGGGTCTCTCCCATGGCTAGGAGGCCAGGAGTCCCTTTTTAAATCACACTTCCCAGGATGCTTTTCCCCACAAAATTGGCAGCAAACAAGCCAAAGGTGGCATGACATTTACATGAAAGAAAGAGCAGCCCTGGGAGGTGATGGAGCTTACTCAAGGTCACACAGTGCCTCAGTGCCAACAAGGGACTAAAATTCTGGTTAAAACCCAGGCCCAGTCCCCTTCCCATGATGCAATGCTGCATCTTCACAGAAAATCTGAGGGGTAATAATATTCTTTCCTGACAATAGTTTGGACAAGTGCTGGCCTCCCTAAGGAAATAAGCTCTGTGAGAGGACAATGAACTCATCACGAGTATTTACAGGGAGGGGCAGGTATTTACAGGGAGGGGCGTTAGGCCTTCGGGCCATGTGGTTTTGGCGGGTGGGGGCTCTGCATCAGAAAGGAGGAGACTGCCTGTGGGGGGAGGGGCAGCATTAGGGAGGGAGGTCTGGAGTAGGGCTGGTGACTTTGACACAAGGGGTAGAGCTGTGAACTGGTTGTCCTCTTTTAACTCTCTTTTTTTCCTCCCAACATCTCCGTATGACCCACACATTTCACACCCTACTAGGTAATCAGCGCATCATGGCTGCCTGCTTCCTGGCCAAGCAAGGATCTCACTGTGGCTACAGAAGCACCCCATGCTCGACACCTTTCTTAACCACATTGCCTGATCAAAATTCCATCTACTCCATGACTATTTTTTCCCAAGACTATTCCAGGTACCCAGAGAAAACTGACTCTCATCACGTAAATTGTGTCCAGGTGTGGCAATGGTTTGTTATGTCTTTAATTTCTTGATCTAAAGGAGTGACTGTGTCATGTGAAATTGCCTACACTTTAGTGTCCTTTGAGTGGGACAAGGGCAGGTGTGTGTGCTTGTGTGGTGTGTGTAAATAAGAGAGACGGAGAGAGAGAGGGAGAGAGGGTGGAAAGTGGAGGGGAAGGGGGGGAGAGAGAGAGAAAGAGAAAGAAAGAGAGAGAGAGACTGTTTCAGAATTGATGGAATTTTTCCAGCACACTTTAATGCCTACGATGTTTATGCCTAGGACAAATGGAATCTGCAGAGAAAATGGGACCAAAGGTAGATACAGAAGAAGTTAGGAGGGGCAGAGGCTGAGGGCCTGGGAGATGACCTGGCCAGGATTTGGGTAGCAGAGAAAGGTGGGTCACAGCAGATGGAATCAGGGGACATGAAGCTTCTCTGACTCCCTGCACTGGGCAGCAGGGGATCTGATGCTTTGTGGACAGTGATGGTCCTTGTTTGCTTTATCACTTCAAGCTTGGAGGCTGCTGAACAGCTGTCTGTGTGGTGTATCCTTCTGTTTGCTAGGACTGTAGACTTTTTAGACAAAGATCATATCCTGGCCTGGCTTCCTCAGGCAGGTCCACTGCCCATTTTTTCTTTGCAGAGAGTTTTCTGCCTCATCTGTCAAAGTCTTTTCTGAAATCCAAGGATCTGGCTAAGGCACTGAGACCTTCATTGGCCTTTCAGAGGCGAAATGCTCTCCCAGTCCACACTGATGCACCTGCCATTTGAGACCCCGAGGCCAGCTGAGGGCACAGTCTTGTCAGCTGGCCCCTGGGAGGACATCACTTTCTGTCCTTGACCTACCATGCATCCCACAATGTTCGTAAGGAAGTGAGGCTCTGACAGCTTGGGAGCATCAGCATAAATCAATTTATTTATCCATTCAACAAGTATTTCTTGAGTGTCAGCTCTTGCCAGGGACCATGTTCGGTACTGGGAATTCAATGAAAAGTGAAACAGTCACTGTTTCTGCCTTTATGAAACACGGTTTAGTTGGGATGACATATGCTAATCTAATAATTGCACAAATACATAATTACAAACTGTAATAAATGCTAGGAAGGAAAAACACAGGAGAATATTTCTGGTGGAGAGCTGGTCCAGTCTGGTGTGCGGTGTCAGAATCATGATGTGCTCCTGGCTTCTGAGAAGCCCCTGAGCTTTCAAGCCCCCATGAGCCAAGGGGCCCTCTCCCCCATGGCCTTGCGCTGGGCTGCAGCTTGTTGCCTGGGCTATCTTGGAACGGTCGCCCTGGCAGTGACCCCTACCTGAATGGGCTACACTCAGCCAGCATTACTAGCACAGGACAGCAGCCTATGGCACCCAAATCACTCCCCCTTTTGTAAACTGTTCTACCTGCTTTGTAGCTCAGGTTCTTCTAGTTGTTTCTGCAATGGCCCAGTTCCGCCCCAATCGCATGCTCAGCCGCCTACTTCTCTGCCTATGTTGTGTAAACACAGCACAACAAAGTGCAGCAGGTAGAGAAAAGAAATGCCAACCCTCCATTCTAACTTTTCAGGCTCCTGCCTCCTTCCCTGCTGTGATTTCTGAGCCTGCCCCAGATTTCAGGTATGGTTTCGTGGAGTTTCCTCCCAGATCTATGTTATCCCACGATTCAGAGTGCCTCTGGATTCCATTACTGAACGCTGCTATGTCAACACAAACCTCTGGTTCCTTTCCGTGCCTCTTAGGGCCAGAAGGGCTTAAATGGCGTTTGTCAGGGCATAGTTCCTGTGTGATTCTGATGGCCCTTGACAAGGATTGCCTGATCAAACTCTAGCTGGCTCCTCTGAGCCTTCTTCTCTACTGGGCCTGTGAACCTTGAGCAAACACTAACACAGCCCAGGGCTGTGTTCCTAGGATGACCCTATTTCCCCTTAAAGTGCCTGCCTGAGAAACCTCAAGGTTTTCCTGTTTGTTCCAGCCAACACCTGAGGGCCCCTGTCTCCCGGTCTTCGTGGGAAGACTTTGGAAAATGCTAGTTAACAAGCACAGACGGGTTTCCCACGGACCAACCTGCACTTCCATATTTTTGTAATTGTCCAGTTCCCTGATGCTGCTGAGCCCTGCTCATTCCCCTCCCTCATACTCTCTTTAAAACCCCCAGTCACCTCTGTACAAATTGAACTTGAGTTCAGTTCACATTGGACTCTTTTCCTTATGGTTTCCCTATAGAATCTGTATATTACTGATACAAATCCATCCTTATCATTTTAACTAGTGTCCAACTCTGTTTATCTTTCACACTCTGAAAGGTAGACCAACCTACTGTTGCTTTGCTCAGAGCTATACCTAGAAATGAGCAAAGTACTTTTAGTTACTCAGGAAAATGAGTTCCTGTTATATGCAGAAAAAACTTCTAATGTATTCATTTGCTGAGCCCGCTATAACAAAATACCACAGAGTGGGCAGCTTAAAAACAGAAATTTATTTTCTCTCAGTTCTGGAGGCTGGAAGTCCAAGAGCGAGGTGTCAGCAGGTTTGGTTTCTCCCGAGGCCTCTCCCCTTGCTTTGCAGATGTCTGCCTTCTCAGTGTCCCCCCATGTTGTCTCTTGTCCTGTGTTCTCTGTGTCTTAATCTCTTTTTATAAGGACATCATTCGTATTGAATTATGGCCACCCTGAAGACCTGTTTTTAACTTAATTACCTTTTAAAGGCTCTATCTGCAAGTAAAATTATATTCTGAGGTAATGATGAGTAAGACTTCAACATACATCATTTGGCAGAACACAATTCAACCTACAATTCCTAGTTTCCCAAGAAATAATTATTCAGAAAAGAATACAGATGTTAGAGAAAGAAAAGCAGAAGGGTTTTGAGATATTATTCTTTCTAAAAGGGCCAATCCTGGGGATTGTCCTACATTCAGATGTGAGAACAAGACTGGGAGTGAAATTTAACTACACCGAAGAACTAAGTTTTTATATATTCATTTTCTTCAATACATATAACTGGGTCTGAATTTTTAAGTTAAAATACCAATCAAGCCCAATTTTCATAACTATTCATTTTACTGGTGCACTGTGTGAACATACTGGGGTAGAAGAGACAGACGCCTCCTTCTCTGAGTTTCATGTAAGCTCATTGACAAATCATACATCTAGCTCATGTTGCTCAAAAGCTTTGAGTCTGATAAGTGCCTTTCTTTTCGGGATGCAAGCATTCATTTGAAGAACACACTGGGTCCAACACAGTTGCAAGAAAACACTGTATTGCATCGGCTGCTTTCACTTACATAGTTTGGGGGTACAAACTTCATATGAGGAATCAAAACTATTCAGAAAACACTTTCTTGGGTCTGGAAAAATAAAATGTCAACCCAGCCACGTGTCAAATGGCAAAGGTAATATGCTGTGTCTGTAAATTCCTTGGGAGCTCAGTTTCCCTAGGAAAGGTGCATTTATATTATGAAGCAAGGCTTCTGTTTCAGTGAGGTGTTTGCAACCACATTAATTTTCTGTTTTCATGGAATAGATTGTAAGTGAAAGCTTTCATTAGAGTAATTAAAATATCACTCTTCTTAGAAGGGAGAAATGATGTATGCTGGCCTTGTGGGAACCGGCCATGTCCCAACCAGCACTGATCTAAAAATTTAGACCCAGTATCTGATTGGCTGGAAACAAATTTTAAAGGACAAATAGGAGCACAGCACAGATTGCTGAATGGCTTGACAGCATCTGTATATGAAAGGCATTTCTGTTCTTATTAGAGAGTCTGATTACACGGTTCTCAAATTTCCCCTTAAGCTTCCTGAGATGAGCGTGAGGTGCAACCTTGTAAATTGTCAGGCCATATAAAGCGCAGATTTAAAGAGTGGTTTGCACTGAGCATCCTATAAAATGTGTCCCATGAGGAAGATTAGTATCAATCACAGGCTTATTGGAGAGGGAGATTGAAGCCAATGATAACCTAGCGCTATCAACTAGAGTAATGGTCTAAGAGGAAAAAGCAATCAGAGAGGAGAAAGGAATATCCCAAAAGAAAGACAGAAGTAGAAAATCAGAGTGCAATGTATCACATTGACGAACAGGAGTTGTTATCCAAGACAAAGGCTCATGTGAACAATGCATGTTCTCAAACAATGGGTATTGCCTACTGCTGGGCTTATGGAGAGTGTGAGGGGACTTACACATCACAGCCTGACTGTGGGCACAGCAGCCCCAAAATGTGATGAAGCCATTGCCACTCAAGAGTCGTGCTTATCCTCCTGGAGAATCATTTGCTAATTTCAGAGGCTTCTAAAAGAGGAACTGTCATCCTCCTTTCATAGATAACTTTATCTGGGAAAAGAAAAAAAGCAACCTTCTCCAGCCCTAGCCAATTTGGTTTGTTGAATTCTGGTAACTTATTTCGGTTGTTTTTCCTTCAGATGTGAGTGGGTAAAAGGGGATGGAGGAAAGGTATAATAACTGCTTTTTAAAAAGGTGGCTGGTCTGACTATTTTTTTAAAAGACTGATTTGAAGTTCTTTTCATTTCTCAGAATTCTTTGACACTCCTATTAAGGGGTGCAGTCCGATTGCCCTAACTACGAGCTGCCCTTACTGCCTCCCCTCTGATGAATGGAACACATCCGCTCTGATGATGGAAAGGATCCCTGAGTGACTCCAGAGGCTGTATCAGAAATGGTGGGATGGCTTCTACTTGACTCTGTACTGGGATGCTCGACCCTGGAACTCAGTGGCCATGCTGTGAGGAAGTCCAGGTAACATGAAGAAGCCATTTGTAGGTGTTCTGCCTGACAACACCTCCTGAGGTCCCAGCTAACAGCTAGCATTGGCCACAATAGATGTGACAGAGCCTTTAATGATTCTAGCCACAGACTCTGACTCCAACAGTATGAATCCTATGATGGCTTCAGTGGAGATCTGTCCAACTGGGTCTAATCAGTCCTCAGAACTGAGAGATGATGATGATGATGATGATGATGATGATGATGATAAATGTGTCTTGTGGTTTTACACTAAGTTTGGGGTAGTTTGTTACTGACACATTCAGTGAGAGGCATGGGATCAACCCAGTGCCGCCTCTCCACCGAAGTGTAGAACTATGATGAGAAAGAAGTTGGAAATTCTTCGGGACTGCCTCATGAGTGCAACACCACAGCCTTCAAACCACACTCCGTGCACTTCAAAATACCAATTAAACGCAAGAATTCCCTCCCTGGCACACTTGTCATCTTTACATGGATCATAAGGATTATACCACATTGAAAAAACCATCCCCAAGTTACCTTTCAAAGTTATTCCTGAAGCCTTTTATTCAGTGTTATTAGTACAATTAGTTTTCTTTATCAGCAAAATAACGCAGATACTTGTCTCAATTCTTGCAATGTTTTGACAGTATAAATGCAAACTGAGAGGTGTTCATGTCGAATATGGTCCGGGTCTTTTTCCTAGACTGCTGTGTTCACGCCACAGCCTGATGTTGGTGCTCTGATTCCCAGACCGTTTTCATTTTCAGGCCAGTGTAAAGTCTAAGACAGGAATCTGGAGGAGGGAAATGAAACATGAGACACTCCTACATCCCCATAATTATGAGAAGAATGGAAATTTTTATATGTGACAAGCACATTATTTAAAAACATGTGCTGCCCTGACTGGTGTAGCTCAGTGGATTGAGCATAGGCTGTGAACCAAATGGTCGCTGGTTCGATTCCCAGTCAGGGCACATGCCTGGGTTGTGGGCCAGGTCCCTAGTAGGGAGCGCGTGAGAGACAACTGCACATTGATATTTCTCTCCTTCTTTCTCCTTCCCCTCCCCTCTCTCTAAAGATAAATAAATAAATAAAATCTTAAAAAAACAAAAATATGTGTCAAAGCTGCAGGCACATCCAAAGTGGGTTTTCTAGCAAAAGGAACTAACCTCCTAAATATTACAATTGCACCTGGGCAAGAACTTTCAGCAACCCTTCTGCTCCTCGGCTCACTGTGAACAAAGGACTCGGAGTGACCCTGGCTAATTATAAAGAGCACAGAAGCCCTTCCAGGCCAGGCTTTAGGATTAACATGGAGCGGAGAATGGAGATGGTGCTTTGGACAATGTGGGAATCTTCTACCTCTAGTTCTCTGCTACCCTTTAGCCACGAAGATGCAGCTACCAAGTGAGAACTCATGGGGGTGTGAGCACCATGTGCTGCAGTAAGATGAGCACAGCAGCCAACGCAGACCTGGCCAGGCCGGTCCTCACAGCACTGAAAGGCTTTCTCCTGGCCCACGTCACCTGTGCTCTGGGGCCCTTTGGTGTTGATGACATAGAATGCTGCCACTGCGGCTTCACTCAGCTGGCAGAGAGAGGACCTCTTTCTCCTTTCACACCTAACCGTGTAGAGAAAGGATGTATTTTTCACTGTTCCATGCCATTGAGCTGTGGGGAATATTTTAATACTTCTGCCTCTAACAAATCACGTTTGGGAAGATCCAGGTATATTCTCTCCCTGTTCTGTCATTCAGAGGATGTCATTGCTTTATCCTGGAATAGTTTAAGCAGAGATGACATTTTTTCCTTCCCAGAAGCTCAAGGGATTTGATGTGGTTTCACGTTCTCCTGGGGCTTCAAGGAATCAATTGTTCAGTCGACAGGGCCAAGGGGCTGGCTAGAGGCCCCTGAGTTCTCCTGTAGCCCCTGTCTCTAGCTCCCTGGGGAAATGCCATATTCATCTGTTACGTGATTTCCTTGTTTTCCTGCTTTTCTTATCTCATAGTGACCTTTTCCCATAATATCAAAAGTTCCCAGGTGGAAACGTTCAATACTATACAGTAAACAATCACTTTCCCTCCTAGTAAACATGGGTACAAACCAGGATTGCACCATTTCAAAACCAGAAACTTTCTAATTTAAAAATATAAATGAAGCCCTGGCTGGCGTAGCTCAGAGGATTGAGTGCAGGCCTGCGAACCAAAGGATCGAGGTTCGATTCCCAGTCAGGACACATGCCTGGGTTGCAGGCCAGTTCCCGGCATAGGACATACAAGAGGCAACCATACATTGATATTTCTCTCCCTCTCCCTCTCTCCTACCCTTCCCCTCTAAAGATAAATAAATTAAAAAAATCTTAAAAAATAAGAATAAATAAATAAAAGCTTAAAAAATAAAAAATAATAAAAATATAAATGAAACACACAAAACCCAGAATTTTTGTTTTTCTTGGAAACGTAGAGAACCTGGGTCACCGGCCCCTCATTTCCCTGCGATCCCAGTCCCGTGGAGCTAGTGCGTGCAGAGGGCATTTGCCACGTGCCCTCGGCGCTCACCGGGCCAGCCTTGCACATTCATTGCTCTGGCCTGGCCCCTGAAGGCATCTGTCTCTGCACCCCTAATGCCACACCAGCTGGATAGGGGGTATCCTATCTGTACTTACTCCAGTGGACAGAGACTAACACTCTCTGTCATTTTCATATCTTGTGGAAACATCCTTGGTTGTATACTTCATTGACATTCTGAGGCTGAAGGAAACAGAAATTGGCGTCGTGTACTTAAAGAAAGGCTCTCACCCCAAGTATTCCAGGTTGACTGCTCAGGAGGCAGTGGAGGGGTTCTTGTTCCCACATTCTTTACGCCCTTTTCTGGTTCCACAGCTTGAATTAGGTTTGCCGCCCTCAAGCTCACCAACATCATTGCGAATTCTCCTTCCTTTTAAATCGTTCATGTCAGTCAGAACTAAGAGGTCTTAATACTGAGGCTTACCACATTGTTTTGAAATAATTGTGACTACATTATGTTCCCTCAATTAAAAAAGGAACATTTGAGAATTTGTTGGAAATCCTAATTTTTGTGCAATATCCTAAACCCCTTTTGTGGATGGAAGACAGTTTAAAGACTTGAGAATGGTGATGTTTTCTTCAAAATGAGACATTTGATAAAGAAAATAATATAATTTTAAAAAGTGTGCATCCCAGTGAGGTTTGTTTTGTTTTGGTTTTGTTTCATTTTGAGTGAAAAGACGGGCATACAAAGAAGTCAAGGCAGTATTAAATACCACCGTGAACGCAGCTGGGCCGGGAAGCCTGGCCTCAGCTCTTACTTAGCTCCTTCTCCGACCAGCAGCAAGTTGCCCTGATCAACTCACTTAGCTCACAGTCTTTTTCTGGGGGTGGGGGGCTGTTTGTGTGAGTAATCACTACTGCGTACTTTGAAGCAGAAACATTACTTCTGCTGTAGCCACTCTAACAGGTTCTTGATGATGACCAGAGGTCCTTCCTCCTGGAGGGGAGGAGGAGGAGGTAGAAGAGGAGGAAGAGGAAGAAGAGGAGGAGAAGCCTGGCTCTACACAAGCAGCCACTTTCAGGCTTACAAGCTTCTCCATGAATAAGGAGGCCTTTCCAGTCCACCTCTTCCTCTTTCCACTTTGTATTCTAAACTCCAACCACCTGCCTGTTAAGTTCGGTCTTGCCTCTGGGGCTTTGCATAAGCTGTTCCCTCTGCCCCAAAAGTCCTTTCAGCCTGTTTCACTCACTCCTGCTTGTCCTTGAGGCCATAAGCCACTTTCCTAGGGAAGACTTTGCTAGACCACCCCAAAGATGGAAGTTTAGCGCTCGTCTTCCACCCTCCCAAAGCGCCCACTGTCCCACAACGTCCATAACGCCCACAACATCGAACTGCATTGCTTGCTTGCTGGTCTGTCTCCCTCCCTAGACGGTGAGCTCCTGCACGGTACAAATGGGAAGCACATTGCTCAGCTCGAGTTCCCAGTAAATTTTTGTTGAGTAAAGAAGGAAATAAACGATGTGTACATGTATGAGAAAACTGGTAAATTGAAACCAGCCAATTAAGGAAATAAGGTTCAAGGGAAAAAATATCTTGCACTGAAGATCTTGAATCAAAACCCAGCATCGTCATGAAATAGCTGTGCCACGTTAGGGAGGTCACTCAAATTTCTACACTTTCATTTTGATATGCGATAAAATTTAAAGATTTAAGAACTCCACTCTTTATTTCCTTATAATTAATTGTGAAGAAAATGTGATAATTTTTGTACATGGCCATGTTTCTCAGAAAATTCCACTCTGGCTGTTTCCTGGTGTCTGAGGTCTGGACTCCGAAGGCCTTGTCTGCCTAAGGGTCCGTCAGGCCCCAGGGTATAAAGAAGGAGGTGCGTAGGTTTGGGGGCACAGTGGGGATGAGGAAGCATGTATATAAATTGGAGTCTCTGGGATCTTTGCTTCCTCTAAGACCCACTGGCCTACCCTGTAGGTCTGTACCAACCTGGGCCAGCAGTGGATTTTAGAGGCTGCCAGTCAACTTATCAAGAACACATTCCATTTTACAACATCCTGCAAGAGGGCAGTGGTTAAAGTTGCAAAATTCATCACTTAGATCTTTCCAAGCCTTTTTGGGGGGGAGTGGGGAATCTACCTCCCCACATCCTATATTCATAACTCGCAGAAAAGCTACACTAAATCTGCCATTGCCTCCCACTAATTGCCTGTAAATCACCCATGTGTGAAGTTCCACATGCCTATCCACAGGCATAAAGTTGGAGGGCCCTACACATTCAGAGGCCCTGATGGGGAATCCTGTCATTTGGCTGATGGAATGGTAATAGATGTGGAAGTAAGTGATGCATAATGGATCATGGGATTTAAAAACCAACTTTCATATCCGAGCTGCTTGACAAGGTTAGGGGATTATGTGGCTGCAGCCGCATCAATTATGAAATAGAAAATACTCTTGCCTCCCCTTGCATCTCTGAAGGTGGTAAACATTTTATATTGGCTCTCTCTGCAAGAACAAAATACTTGCTTTTCATTGATCAGTCTGGGGTCTAAGTAAGTGGAAAAGATAGGGAAAGCAGGTCCCAAGAATGATGGGCAATGATCCTTTACTTATGACTTTATCCACAATTTGGCTTGACAATTGATGGGAAATGAAGTGTGATCAATTTCAGCTGACTGTACATTGTTTCCCATTGACTGACCTGCCAAATCGTTGATTGAATAATTAGTTAAAGTTCAGTCTGAGCAGCCATTTTGCACAGTCTTCTCCAAGACAAGTCCTAATGGCATCCCAGGAAGGCCAGCCTGCTGCTGTGAGATGGGACATTAATTGTTTATCTTTTCATTTAAGGTGGTGACCCACCACGTTGATGTAAATAATTGTAAGAGTCCCTAAAGGCTGAATGGCAGCTGGGAGTACGGCTGTGAGTCAAGTCACTTATTGAAATACAATGTAGCATTAGAATTTAGGGAAGGCTTCTCACGGAGGAAGACGCATCTAAATGCAAATAGAAGCCCAGGAGAAAACAAGTCACAACTCATCCCTTTTTAAAAGAAGATGCTGCTCAGTGATTGATTAAGGCTAGCAGCTGCGGTCGGTGAGAGAGTTCCTGGGAAGTGCAATGACGAAAAAAAGACGTAAAGAACTACACCCACCCCCGTACCCCAGGACCAAAAGTCACCTAGCCCTGTGCCTGGAACATAGTGACTTTTTAAAAAATATTTGCTCCTTTCCAACTTGGTAATTCTAATTTCACCAAAGGGACATCTGTTGTCCAGGTGGTATTAATATAAAATTATGCGCAGAATCCCAGATGAGGGTCTAGAATCAGGGATTCAGACTTCATATTGAAACATAGACCCTGGCTTGGGGTTCTTGAAGCTCTACAACAAAGAGTACACAGGAGTTGGGTGACCAGCTGGCTGGTTCCTGCTGTTCATGATGCACCTGCAGGATTGTGGGGCCGAGTTTGCCTTATGTACTCCTGTGCACACACAGCTCCCCCTGCCTGAGTGCTCCCCACATCAGCCTGCACAGCTGCAAATCTTTCATGACATAATGCAAGACCTCCTTTAGGGGGCTTTCTTGGACTTGACTTTCTTACCCCTAAGAGGTGTTAAGTGCCCTGCCTCATGGATACTATAATAACTCTCACATATGTCTATGGAAGCACCCCATAAATTGGTGCTGGTTTTCTTGTCTGTCTTCACCACTCAACTGTCAGATTCCTGGGGAAAAGGACTATTTTTTCTTATTTCTATATCCGCTTCCACTGCATCCCTTTCTGTGTTCTCTACAGTCCTGCCTGGTTCATCAAAAGCACTCGATAAATGTTTATGGATGAATAAATTAATCCTAAAATGTATTGGAAACCTCTCCTGATTTACCCATAATCATCTGGAACCTTAGCTAAAAGCATCTAGACCCGCTTGTTACAAAAGCCCATCCACTGGCTCACAATGGCCAAGGGCTCCCTAACCAGGAGGAAGTCCATTCAGATCAATTAAGACTCGTCCTTCTAGCCTCTTCTCAGCACAGAAAGGTTTCCCTAAAAACATAAAACCTAATAAGACTTTTAATTAGAAATTTAAGTTATTGTATTGTGTTTGGTGCCCCTTCTTCTATTGTCCCTAGTTTTCACTGGCATTCAGAAGCAGGACTTCCTGCTGTTGCCAGGTTGGGTCACGCCCAGGAGCTACTTCTTGTCGCTGCTTTTCCACTCTCATTTCCAGAGTAGGTGCTGATCTGGAGCTCCAGCGCCTTCCGTACCATCTTAACAGCTGGTTGGTGAGATTCTGGAAAGTCTGTATTTCTATAGGTTTGGATATTAATCAACTAAGTATGCTCCTGGCCACAAACAGATGGCCTTAGCTTATCTCAGGCTCCAAACACTCCTAACAATTGCTTCTGCAGAGAAACCATCTTTCCTACCCTTCCCACAGACTTCTACATCTCTCTACTGCATAGTGATGCTGTTCTCTCCCATCAGATCTCCAAAAGTTCCCCGTCACTTGGATCAGTGACGTGGGGTAGTTAGTTAAAAGTCTCAGGCACCAGGGTCACCAGGTCTGTGGTGAATTTCTGCTCCACCACTCACCAGCTATGGTATCTTGGGCAAATCACTTAGCTTCTCTCATCTGTAAAATGATGATAATAATAACATTTCTTTCAAAAATTAAATGTGAGGATTAATGGTGATAATGTGCATAGAGCACTTGGAACAATATTGTATGTATGATAAATAGTTTTTATATACACGGTATGTTATCTTTATTGCTATGTTACAAACTGAAATTACAGTATAGAGTTGCTATGTACAAAATAATTGTTATATACTACATATACAAAATATAAAAATAACATTATTTATATATGAAATGAAGTAGTATTACATATAAAATAAAAATTAAACAAGTTCAGGTAGTCTGAGGTACAACTATATGAACTACTGGTGAGGGTGCACTCTCAGAGACAGCTGTTCTCAGCCCTTTAGAATCATTTTGGGTATTTTCTAAGAAGCAAAAATGACTGGGCCACGTTCCTGGGAAGTAATGGTTAATGTCTCATGGTTTTCTCCCCCTGACATCTCCAGGAGGTGACATGGTGCTTCTTCCACCAGGAACACTTCTCATCCCTAAGTCCCCCCTCCAGTTTGAATGTGTGGGTGACTTTGTACAGGCCAGAGGGACCAAGACACATAAAATAAAAATGTTTCTCTGTCTCTTAATTCTGACTGGGGCGTCAATGCTTTCCACAGTAAAAGCTCTCACTGTTCTTGTCATCACAGTCCCTGCTGAGTGCCACCCCTAAGTCACTGTTCCAGCCATGTACAACCTTGGACAAAAGCTGGAGCTTATTCCCAGCAAGTAGTCACCTACTGTCAGACAGTGCTAGGCTGTGCTGTCCCCTGCTTTAAAGAGACCAATAACAGTAGCCTCAACTTCAAGGAAAATGATCAAAGGTTCTTATTTGCAATGAAATGTTAGGGGCTGGAAAAAACTTTCTAGCTCTTTAGGGTCCTCAGCATCTTAATATCATGTACATTTCTTTGAGAAGAGAGAAGCCGCTCAAGTTTCTTTTCAAACCTCACTTTCAAAAGAACTGATGGATTGAATTAGTTTGTCCACAGGTTGCAGTTGCTTTTAGAAATAGTCTAAGAATCTCCACTTCCCAAACTAATAAGAGCATGATCTTCGACATATGTAAGGAGAGGAGCAGCAGGGGCTCAATCCAGCATGCCCAGCTGTCCTGGAGCAGCAGGTTCAGGTGACGGTTGCACACTGGCTTCCGAGACTTGAGTCCACAGCTCACACACATTTAGATGAGTTGTGCCTCAGGCAGAGGGAGAGTCCTCCAAGGAGGAAGGACAACATGGCCCAGAGCAGAGCTGCCAAGAACCACTTGTTTGAGGCGGTAAGCCCAACGGTTTCAGTTGCGTCTGGCAACGTTTTTATCTTACGTCAGAGACCGTCTCTCTAATTGGTGCTGAATGAACATTTATCGAGCACTGGTTGTGCCTCAGGCCCTGTGCTTGTGCCTGGATGAGACGGACACAGTGAAGCCTGGGTCCGTAGTGCTGTCACTTCATGGAGGGTCACTGATAAAAATGACCCAGGACTTTGCTTCAAGGTCTCGGAGCAAACCTCATGATGCTGTCACTGTGGCTGTTGCTATCAGGCTGACAGCCCCTTCAATTCCATTTTTCTATCTCCAGTCTAGAAATTAGAAAGAAAAGCACATGGGAAGGGATCAAGGTCACCCTATTTAAAAAAAAAAGGCAGTATTTTAGTATTTTCCATAAAAGAGGAAATTGACAATTTGTCCTAAGAAAATATTCTATGACTAGTAAGAAACTGGAAGACACCTCAATTTCCACAGTGATAGAATTATGATTTCCTCAGGGGGGTAAAAGATCACCCTATAACAAGGTAAAGGGAAAAAAGGAGGGGAGAAATACAGCCCCAGAGAGAAATAAATCTAGGCAGGCTGATTAGCGTCCTCCTGTCACAGGGAGAAGGCAAGGAGGTGGTATTTTCCCACACTGCAATACCCTTACCGTGGCTCACAGAACTCGGCTGAAAAGTTTGCCTTTAACCTTCACTTATACCCTTTCTGGATTCCTCTCCTGCCCCTAATTGCTTTATATCCCTGCTCTCCTAGCACCAGACATGCAATCCTCCTGGCTACCCAGAAGTAGCATCTGACCCTCTCCTTAGTGTCTCCTGTTTATGGTGAAGTTGGATTGTTCCAGATAATGTGAGTAGCATGGTTTCCGTACCCATAATCCAAACTCCTATTCCCATCCATCAAAGTCGACTCCCAACCAAACTCCCACTGGGTCCAGCTGCTACTTTCAGCTGAGTCCAAACTGGAAAACATGAGATTGAATAAATCTACATTTTGGTAGTGGGCTCTTCTAGAAAGTCTTGTGGAAACTTCTAGGGGACATTTGGGGGGAAGGGAGTTTCTTTCCAGCAACACTAAAATTATTCCAGGCAAGGTGCTAGTATTTGAAGTGCTGGTTTTGTTGTTGTTACAGAAAGACTGATTGGCTGTTGTCTCTGCAACAACTTCAAGTCAAGGAAAAATAGCTCCAACAGTGGGCAACCACCCAAATAAGAGTCCTTGACTGACCTTGGATAAACAGCAAAATTTAGTTTCATAACTGTCTTTATCTGAGTTTGAATGGTGCTGAGAGGGCTCATAGAGCACCTCTGGCACCATGAGCCAGGCCAAAGGCACCTCTTTATGGTGAAAAAACTGTAGCTTATAATGGTATTTATGAAGATAACAACCTTTAGCTAATATTTTTATCAAGTGCCTACTACAGGTAGTGTGCTAAGATCTCTACATGCATTCCCTTAATACCTCCAAATTTCCTGAGGTAGGCAGTATTATCATCCCATGTAATAGATAAACTAACTGAGATCAGAGAGGTTAAGTAGTTTGCCCAAGGTCAAAGCTGATAACTGACAACAGCTGTCTGACTCTAAAGTGCACGCTTTGAGATCTCCCAGTGCAGCCTTCTAGTTCTCTCCACTGTGACGTCCGATTACACAGAAACGTGAAGCTTGTCTGCCACCCAGAGAAAGCCCTTGTTCAGGTAGTGAGTTTTAGTTGGCAAAGGTGCTTCGTTCTCAGTGTCTCCACATCTCTGAACCACTGACTGGGCATTGAGCTGATTTCATCTCCAGGTGCTGAAAGGCTGCCAGACACTTTTAGTCTGTAAAAGTCATCCTTTCCAAAGGTTGACTTTTACGAAGTAATGCTAGTTTAAAAACACAGAATTCCACTCTACTCCCAGAGGACTACACACACACACACACACACACACACACACACACACACACACACAAAGACATGTCTAAAGAAAATGCGTGCCCCAGATGTCCATCAGCATTCAGCTGTATGTGACTCTGCAGCACCCTTTGAGCTGTGAAGATCGGCTTCTCTCCCTCAAGCAGCCGTGAGGCCCAGAGTTTTAGCTGTAAAACCTTGCAGAAAACATAAAGGAGGTGAGAAACAAATTCATCTGTCTTGGATAAAGATTACAAGTTAAAAGTCAATTTTCATGTCCTTATAGAGCTTTACATCTGCTTTTTGGCATTCAAATATCTGGAACTTCTACTTAAATAAACTTATTCTATATTGGAATATTCATAAAAGCACAAAGGGGTGGAGAATGGGAAATGAAGAATATTCACCAGGGTTAAAAAAAAACAAAAAACAAAAAACAAGCAACTACTTGGATACGAGTGGGGAATCCAAGCACATTTATTCTCCTTCCCCAAACTTTTCCACATGCAGACCTGCACTATTTTGTTGATGGCTTTGTCCCCAAGGCCTAGAAGAGTTCCAGACACAAGCAGATGCACAGTAAGGATTTGTTAAATGAATGAATGAGCACGCAAATGGAGCACATATTAGAGCAGCTGGGACACGTAGTTCTTGAGGCCCATGTGCGACTTCAGAGGCTCTTGTGTTTCACTCACTGATTTACGATGGCAGGAGAAGGTTTCGATAACCCAGCGACCATCAGAAAATTGAATTAAGCAGGTGAGCTGTGAGAGTGTGATAATAATAATGGTCCCAGCTCTGCTTCTGCTTCTTGATATCCACACTCCCTGGTAGTGGCCGCCACAGGGACTCCTGTTTGCAGCTATTAATTATTGAGGTGGTTCATTTTCCAGTGACATGTAATGAATAAAAAAGTGTTTCCCAAATTACCTGATCAAATAACCCGCAGTGTTGGTTAAAAATTATAAATTCCTACATTATTGTGGTTCCTCAAAAATTAAACATAGAATTACAATACGATATAGTAACTCCACTTCCAGATATAGACCCAAAAGAATTGAAAGCAGAGCCTTAAACAGATATTTGTACCCCAATGTTCTCAGCATTATTCTCAATAGCCAGAATGTGGAAACAACCAGATGTCTATTGACTGATGCGTGTGTATATCTATCTATCTATCTATCTATCTATCTATCTATCTATCTATCTATCATCTATCTATCTATCTATCTATCTATCATCTATCTATCTACACATACATACAATGGAACATAATCTGCCTCAAAAAGGAATAAAAATCATATACGATACAACATGAATGAATCTTGAAAACATGCTAAGTGAAACAATCCAGATACAAAAGGATGCATGTTATATGCTTACATGATTTCATGTAGAGGAGGTACCTAGAATGATGAAATCCCTGGAGACAGAAAGTAGGACAGTGGTCACTGCTCTGGAGGGGGCGCGAAGAGCTATCACTGAGGGGCACACGGCTTCAGAAAGTTCTGTGTGGATAGTCGAGCTGGCTGCACCACGGTGTGAGTGAACTCAGTGCTAAAGAGTTGTACACGACAAAGTGATTAAAATGAAAACATTTATGTTATGTAATTTTGCCACTACACAGAAAGAATCCCCTACAAATGCCGGAACCACCCCTCAGACCTACTTCGTCACTGTCTCGGGGGCAGCAGCAGGGTTTGAACCACACAATCCCATCTCCCCAGTTGTTTCCCTGTGCAATTCAAAAGAACAAACGTACACACCAGATCAGGGTTAAAGTAAGTTTCTTTCTCTTTATGAACCAGGACAATCTCTGGAAAAGTCACAAGATGTTGGTTTTGTTTGAAGGATTAAGCTCAGTGTCTAAATCTCTTATTATGGAAAAGCACCGGATTTCAGATAAAACACATGAGAAATCCTTTACTAGCCTAGGGTCCAATGCTAGTAAAGCTGCCTGTCTTCCATTTGTTTAGGCATCAAGGGGAAATACCACACCGAATCCAAAAGGTAATTGTAACCTTTTTATTTTCCTACTATATTGGAACAAGAATAAATTGAATCACTCTCTGCAAAGAGCCAGCTGTGTGAGTTTACTTCCCTTTCACAGTCACTAGATCTAAGTAATAATGAAAAAAATCTTTCATGAGAATGATTCTAAAATAATTTTCATTCCAGATATGAAAACACTGCTACACTTCTATAAGAGACTAAGTGTTATTTATGCAAGAAAGAACTTTCAAACAGTATCCTCAGGTAGGTAATTCACATGACAGAAACTATTCCATATTCTGTGGTGTATAATTACAAAAGAGAGTTTCATCTTCAAACATTTCACACATATTAGTCACAGAACTTTTAATGCCTCTGGATTTTTGATGGATTGCTCAATGATGGTTCAAAGTCTCTGGAGAATTTTAAAACTCTAAACTTTAAAAATTTAAGTTTACCTAATAGTGAGAAAAAAAACAATATGCAAGTGATATGTAAAGAAAACTAGCTTTTCTTTTCCTGTGAATAATGCCATTCATTCTGTTCAGCACAGAACACAATTCATCTCCTTGTTCAGAGTCCTTGCAGATCATCATTGGATCTGAAATAAGACTACGCTTTGTTTGATTATAATATGCAATTGTCCTAAATATTTTTCCTTGAAAATATTATTTACAGAGTGTTTCAGGTAAAACACAAAGGAGATCCCTTATAATACCTATGCTAGGTTCAACCCAAAATTGTTAGTTTCAAATGTAACATGTATTATAGGTATCTAATTCTATTTCTTTAGTACAAAACAAAAGATAGGATCTTGATATGATACCCATCAGAGTATTCAATGAGTGGTAATTTAGTCGTCTGGATCCTATTTAAGGTATCACCTAATAAGTCCTAGAAAAGCTTCAATCCATATGGCAGGATTTTCTCTATTAAAACACTGATTGGTTGGAAACTTTCTTTACAAAATTTTCAGGTCATCTTGAGCCCAAGCCACCTAATCTGTTGCTACCATGCTCCATGCTTCATGCAAAACTAGTCCCTCTAGATGCATTGCAACCTGGTCGTGTTCCTTCATGTCCTGAACCTCTGTTCACAACTATCTCCTCCTGAGTATTCTTCTACCCTTTCTTGAAACAGGGAATTATTACCTGCACAAAACCATATGCACTGTGTGTATCTCCTACATGTGAGAACTAACCCTTTAACACTTAATTTATTCCCAAGTTCCTATTTATTTACAGGTTTCTTTTTCTTGTTGTTTCAAATTCATCCATTGTGAAACAAACAAAAAAATAGCTTTGGTTTGTAATTTGCACTTCTTTGCAGGACCGCACCTTTCCCCACTCTGCTTTATCTGCGAATGTGACAGCCCGTCAACCTGGGGCTCAGGTGACATTCCTGAAACTGACCCTTTGGGAACCCTTCTTGTTAAAATATAACACATCCTGGTACGAAGCCTGGAAGATTCCTCTCATGCATTAAAATGCCATTTTCTTTCCCGTCATCTCTGACGATCTCACTGCTGGAATGTTGGAATATGATTTCCACCTCACGCCTTGGCAGGATCTTTTCTCACTTGGGATTCTATGGAGACACTAACACTGGAAAAATATTAAAAAATTTTAAAATGCACTTTCTGTCTATATTTTTCAGAGCAATTTCCTGACAATCTTACCCTGGTTCCAACTGTACATGGTGAAAGAAGTTCCACAGTCAATTTTATAAATTTAAGCCTTTTGGCCTCAACTTTGCAAATATGTACTATCATGAGGATTCCAAACGCATCTGCAGATGATCAAAATCTTCAAACCTGAAGCAACAGTCGTCCATATCCGTGCGCCACTGAGCCCTGCTTTTCCTTCCATGTCACTGAGTATTATTGTAACTGTGGGCAGGGTAGGATTTCAACCACCAAAAAATCCAACAATATAAGTTGGAGATTTGTACGTTCATTAGATCACGATTTTTTTGAAGGCAAGGGCTGCCACCTGAAAGCTGTGTGCAATGCCTGGTGCTGAGCAGACACAAACACCTGTGCCCAGTGAGGGATAAGCCATAATCACTGTCTACACACTCTGATACAAAGGAGTCCCATAGTGTAGGAGAGGCTACCTGGTATGGAGAACACCCATTGGCTTCACTCGGGCATAAAAGAGAAGCCTGGTTCTGACAGGAGTTAGCTGCGCAACTGTGTGCAAGTTGCTTCGCCTCTCCAATTCTCAGTCTCATCTGTGGATGGGGTGGGGGTCGGCATGTCTGTCACCTTTATAACAAGGACATGTTTGTGGAAGCTCTTTGTAAATGATAAAGGTGCCTACAGCTCTGCAACATGATTGGACCACGTTTACTAAGAGCAGAACTTTCAGCCAGTGGAACCTAGCGGTCTCGCTCTTCTATTCATTCATTCATTTAATACATACCTACTCTGCTCTTGCCGGGCCCACTGCTATTTGCTGAGAATGAAATGGTGAACCAAAAGAGACAAGGACCCTTCCCTTGTGGAGTCCACAGGCTCACTGATAACACAGACCTATATTTAATAAACACACATATAAATATCAAATAGAGATGGTGGCAAGCACTATATATAGGAATTTAGAGAGACAGCATAGAACAGAAGTGGGGAGCAGAAAAAATTAGTAATTTGAAATGTGCAGGTAGTTTGGCCGTCAGTAAGAATGTGGCCCGATTAAGTCTGGGGAAGTGTCTCTGAATCTACTGTTGCCTTACTTCATTCCAGTTTCCCTGACTCTCAGTGTTGTGTTCAATTAAATACAATTCCTAGTATTTAAAGGTATTAGGTTTTATGTAACAAGACCTAAATGCAAACTGACTTCTTAATCTGGGGTTCAATCGAGGAGACTGTGATCCATACCAATGGCAGGTGACTTACAAATTGGTGGGTAATTCTGACTACGTATATTTTTCCCCAAGGCTGTTTTCAGAACGAACCTCAGTTATGAGGTGCACTAAAGAGTTTGAGGTTTGAGCAGGGGTAGACAGGAAATGAGTCTTCTTAGGCCTCTGGTCTAGTTTACAGGGGCCAAGAACACTTTTCTAATAATCTCTTCAAGAGTTTGGGCTGTAAAATTAGCAAAAAATAAAGTGGGACTTTCCTACTTTGGGCTGATGATTGTCCTGTGAGTGTTTTCCCTCTTGACATTGCTGTGGTCTGGGGCACAGTGAGGCTAGATTCCTGAATCCTCTCCCATGGGTGGCCCATAAGTAGCATCTCAGTGTCACCCTAATCTCTAAAATTTAGTGTACGAGTAACCCAACATGGAGGTTCTGAGAGAGTGCTCACGGTTTCTCACACCTGTCATTCACATTCTTTTTCTCTTTCATGAAAATGAGGCTTCAGTGGAGGTGTACAGCTCCTTCCCTAGGAGGCACAATGCAAATGGCCCTGAGCAACTTTGGGAAACCTGACCCCAGGTCATGTCATCCTGAATTCAGGAGTGAATGGTTTAGTCACAGAGAAATCCTCACCTTACAGAGTAAAACAAAGTCATTTTGGAAAGAGAGCCAATGACCAAATTAATTCTTTTATGGAGCTGTCTGATTTGATTAAGTTGTTGTGGTACATTTTAAAACTCATTAACAAGAGCTATCAAGCCATTTTGTAAGTGATTTTTTTCTCCTGTTTTTACATTTCCTGTCCTAGAAGGCTTTGGTGTCAATCAAAATAGATGACAATGCTAAATTGCTGGCTTTATAACATAATTCAACAGTGGGTGAATTCATCTGTCTCTGTGAAATATTACCTTGCAAGTGTGACTGATTTGTCTGTTGCCTTCTCTGATAAGAAAAATGTATTTATAATGACATTGAGGTTGCATGTATATTTTATAGTGTATATTATTTTTATAACAAGTTTGTTTAATGTTAAAGAAGTTCCCTTCAATATTTGGCAAAAAGGGGAAACCTTTAAAAACAAGTTCTTTCTCTCCTTTCAGCCAATGCTTCCTCAGATTCCATGTCAGGAAGCTACAGTGGAGAGAAATTCACAACTGAGGAAAGAAGGAATATGGCTTTCCTGGGGGAGCTGACTGAAAGAAAGGGAGACAGTTGGGTAAATCCACACAAAGGAGATGAACAAGGAGCATGTTCCAGAGCTGAAAGCTGAACATAACTCAGTAGAGAACGAACGGCTTAGATACAAGGTATAGAGCCTGGCAAAGTCAGGCTTGGCAAATTTCTCCAACAATAACCATTTCCTTAAGCAGAAATCTCAGAGATTTGCCATTATAGGGAAAGTTATTATTTCGAGTAATACAAGGAAATTATAAATAGTAATTAAATTATCATGTGTCCAAACGATAGTGCAGCAATGTTCCTTATTTATCTCAAAATTCATTAGAGAAAGCTTCAGTGAAACATGAGACATGGTACTGTTTAATGAGTACTAAGGATGCTCAATCAATTAAGTTAATAAAATGTTCATTAATTTAATAAACATTGATTCAGCCCTTGCTATTCTCCAAATTTTGCACAAAGGAAAACTGCAATCTACCCAGACCTTTGAGGCTTTAGAAGTAGCTGAGTAAACATAAATGTAAAAATGTAATTACTGTGCAGTGCTGACAGACAGAGGAAGGAGCAACTAAAAGGAGAGAGTTCACAAAGGCATCAAGGCAGGGGTGATACTGAGGTGTTTCTTAAGGTATGAGGAGGAATTACCCAGAAAGGAGATGGGTGCATGGCACACAGGAAACCTTTTAGAGGACTGCAAAAGCTGAGGTTCCGAGTTTCAAGTCAGTGGATGGGTAAGGAGGGAAAGAGGAGGCTAGAAAAGCACACTGATTTCCATGCTAAGGATTTGGGACTCTATCCTATGAACAAGTGGCAGCAAATTGTTGGGTAGCCCAGGGGTCATTGAGTAACTAGGGAGCACACGCCTTGCCTAAAAACACACAAATTCAAATGTAAAGTACACAGTTGGACAAATACCCAGGAACCATTTGTGGGCCCAGCAAACAAGGGAAAGCTTAGTGGCAGTCTTTCTTTTATTATTTAAGAAAGAGGGTAATGGCAGCAGAATCATACTTTGGAAAGGTAATTGCCTCTAGTGAAGGGAAAGGATTGGCAGTGGGGAACATTTGGAGGCCTGAGGAACTTTCAGGAGGCTATTCAATTCTCTAGCAAAAGGATAATCAGGATCTATGTGACGGCAGTAGCAGCAGAGATGGAGATGGAGAGAGAGTTAGAAGGCAAAGTTGGAAGGCTCACAGTCATTCATTTATTTAAGAAGTATTCATTTCAATGCCAGGCACTTGGGATACAGTATGAGGATGGAAAGACATGAGTTATATGTCTTCACTATAGACATATGACCATCTGGGTGTGGAAAGCAAAGGAGCAGGTATTGAAGATTATTTTTGAGATGTGCTTTTGGGAAATTAACCCCTATATAGACTACAGAAATATCTGATTTCTTCCTCATTATAGGAAGCACTGATGGAAGCCTTTGAGTATTTCCTTATTTCTCTAACAAAAGGAATTCCTTCCATAATTTGTCTCTTTGTTAGAAAATAAAAATTAAGGAGGCCATGAAATGTTGGGTAAGTCTGAAAATTCAGAAACAGGCACAAGTGTGTGCTGGGGGAGGGGCCTAAGATAATGAGTTAGGTTTTCAGCATGTAAATTTAAAATGCTTGTAAAGCCCCCAAGTGAGCATGTCCAGCAGGCAGCTAGCTCTATGAGCTGGGAGCTCAGGAGAAGAGCTGAGGTGGAGAGGTAGATCGGAGTGTCGTCAGAGAAGGTGTGGAAGCAACATCAAAGAATGGAACGAACCTGCTCAAGAGAAAGAGTAAAACTAGCAGAGAAGAAGGCTGAGGTAGAAACTCAGGGATTAAAATTAGGCTGGGAAGAAAAGAAGTGTTTATGGAAAATGAATGGGAAACAGTGAGTGGTTCAGGGTGAAATTGCGATAAAAACTCAGTGAGTTTCAGATAATGCTTAGTGGGTGTGCGTTTAAACAATTCTGTGCTTTAGCTTGTAAATCTAGATATTTGTTCATTTGCACAAAATGATGCATATGTATTAAGCTCTAAAATGCACCTTTTAATTGACATGTAGTCTGAGGTGTACATTATTTTCAGAATAATCTTGTATTTTCTTTTTGTAAGCCGAGAATCTTTGCAACATGTTTGCTATGTAATGAAGTCCCTTTGAATTTTGTTTAGTCAATTGGTGTATCCATAGAGGACTGCTGATCTTGTGTCTGCTCCTCCAGGTCCACTCTCTGCTCTCCTCCCCTCTGCTCTCGGTGGCTGATCATTATAAACTGATCAATGGGCTGATTTTGCCATCTGGCCTTTAATTGGGTTTGGCCAATGAGAGGCTCTGTAGGAACTGGATAGTGAGAGGAAGGAAGCTGGGATTTTTATGCTCCATATGCAGTCTACACCCCTCTATTGAGGGCCAGAGTTCTTCCAGGAAGCCCTCTCTACACAATACCATCTATGGGTTCCTGAATCACCCCCATTCTTGGCCCTGTCATGCCTAGAGAAGGTCCAAGGCTTCCTGCCATTCGCAGACCCCAAGATGCTACTCTACTGCTTGATTACTTTCCTCAGTCCTTGGTCAAGGGTTCATAGTCCCACAGAGTTACTCAGTAGTTCCTTTATTAAATTCTCAAATTATCCAGTTTAGCGTGCTCTCTGGTTTGCTGCCAGGAACAGGCCAGTTCATAAAACAATTTGTCAATTGTCTCTGATCCCCTTTTCCATTGGCTCCTAGTATAAACCAGGAGTGTATCTGAGAAGATTAGGCAGGTGAGGAAGCAGGAATAAATCTGAGAAGGCACAGGTTGCCTAACTTTTAGAGTCTGGCTATTTGCACAGAGCCTTGGAACTAGTACCAAGATTATTCCTTTGGGGCATTTCTACTCAGCCATTTTGAAATGAGCAACAGAGACAGCAGAATGCTGATAAGGTCCTCATGTCACCCCGGCAGAATGGACAGGCTGGGACACATGCAGCCTCATGTGTCTGGATTTTCAGGTAACTGCTATTTGAGCTCATGCTCAGAACTGTCATTTCTGTGAAGTTTCATAAATCAGGTTGCCATACGATAAACAATGCCTACAGTTGCATAGATGTTCTTGTACTATTTTTGGCTATTATACAAAGAAGCTAAGGTGGTAGAAGAAAGAATCTGCAAGTATATAAAAGAATATTATTCTGGTAGGGATGGGGTAGAAACTCTCAGCCCATATGTATGGCTGTATAATGCAGCCTTACACTTTCTCTATCTGGAAACTACGCTAAAGCAACTGAAGAATGGAAAAGTAAAAACACAGACTCAGTTTTTATTAAAACTTCAAGACAGATTTTACTACATTTTTAATAGTTTCTAAAAACAACTGAGCTCTCCCAAAAGGAAGTAGAGATACTGAGGGAAAAATCTTATGATTTCAGTGGTAGGAGCCCAGCCTTGACAGATCTCAGGAAACGCCACAAAAAGTCACTTCTGGAAAGGGCAAGGTGTGCCTTGAGAGGCAGAATCTGGCCTGTTTGCTGGCAAAAGTGTGTACAGAGACAGGTCACTTTCCACCCCCAATGGAACTATGGGGAGTTTAATGAAAAAGAGGAAGCAAGGCCAAATGAAGATTCAGACGGAGGGGGCACATTTTTAGAAGGTGTTGTATCTTTGTGGAAGCTCTGAAAAGAAGGGAATCTTTGCATTGTGAAGCTGTGCTAGACGGGAATGCTAACCTGGCTCTGCCTCAAGAGACCTCTTAATAAAATGCCTGGTCTAGAAAAACAAAACGATCATTTAATGATGAACAATAAAAAAAGAAACAATCACATCATTAATACGAAGGTACTCTAAGACAAAAACAAAAAGGAGCAAAGTTTTTGAACAAAGTACATCCTTTTATAAAATATTACCAGGATAAAATTTTGAATGAATGTTTTGCTATGAATTTGAAAAAAAATCCAAAGATTACCTGATTGAAAGAAGATAATAATACAGAAATGGAAGAATTCAAGGAAAATATGGTAGACTAGTAATAGGAAATAAGATACAAACTGGCAGAACTTAGGAAAGTTGTAGAAGAAAAAAATAGAAAGCTTAAAGAAATTAAAGCAAAAACAGAGCACAAGAGTGAAGAGATACTATGGAAAGCACAGTGGACTCATGGAGGATGAGTAAGTTAATGCAACGGAAGAGAAATAAACAAAGACCCAGACTGACCAATGAGACATAACCCAGTAAAGTGATTGGGCTTAAAATAATCTTTTGGGCAGACAAATGAAAAGATCAAGCCAATTTTGTACAAAGAAAAAAAATCAAGGTAGCCTCATATTTCTTACAACACTGAATATCAGGTACAACATCTACAAGATTCTCAAGGGAAGAAAGTTTAAGATTAGGGTTGTATGTACATTCAAACTCTTCAAGTACAAAAGCTACAAACCATAACTTTAAGATGAGACAGCTAGAGAAATATTATTTTGCTGATCCCTTTTTTTGAATATATATATATAACATTTTCTTTATCCATTCACTCACCCATGGACACAGGATGATTCTATGTCTTGGCCATTGTAAATAATGCTGCAATAAACATGGAATGCAGATATCTCTTCGAGATACTGATTTCATTACTTTTGGAAATATACCTAGAAGTGGGATTGCTGGTAATTCTATTCATAATTTTTTGAGGAACGTCCATACTGTTTTCTACAGTGGCCATACCAATTTACATCCCCACTAACAGCGTACAAGGGTTCCCTTTTCACCAACACGTGTTACCTTTTATCTTTGATAATAGCCATTCTAACAGGTATGAGGTGATATCTTATTGTAGTTTTAATTTGCATTTCCCTGGTGATTAATGATGTTGAACATCTTTTCACACACCTATCAGCCATTTGTATATTTTCTTTTAAAAAATGTCTATTTAGGTCTTTTGCCCAATTTTTAATGGATTATTTTTTGTTGTTGTTGTTGTTTTTGCTATTGAATTATTTGAGTTCCACATCTACTTTGAAAATCAACCCCTTATCAGATGTATGGTTTACAAATATTTTCTCTCATTCTTTAGGTTGTTTTTTTCACTCTGTTGGTTGTTTTATTAGCCATTCAGAAGATGTTTAGTTTGATGGAATCACATTTATCTATTTCTGGTTTTGTTGTCTGTATTTTTGGGGTCATATCCAAAAAATAACTGCTCAGATGAATATCAAGAAGATTTTTTCCTATGTTTTCTTCTAGTCATTTTATAATTTGTGGTCTTACACTTAATCCTTTAAAGAATAGTGATAAATAAAGAATAATATCACTATTAAATAGTGATAAAGTACAGTGCTATTAACACTTCCAGAACTTAGACAAAGAAAAAATCTCCAATTTATTTTTATGAAATCAACATACCAAATGTTGGAAAAGAAAAACACGGAAAAATTACAGACTTCTCACTTCTGAATAGTGATGTAAAAATCTTAAATAAATGATTAGCAATTAATTAAAAAGAAAACCTTTTCATAATCTAATATAGACATATGAAAACACTACTTGAAATATAAATAGAAAGTTCCATAAATTACTATAAAGCATATTCCTATGCAAATACTACCTAGGTCAACTCGAACATCACCAGCACCTTCGGAGCCCTTCGGGTAACTTTGTCCAATTATCCCTCTCTTCTTTAGAGGTAACTATTATCCCTACTTTTATGATAATAATTCATTTTTATTTATATGTTTATCACCTAAGTGTGCATTTCTAAACACTATAGTTTAGTTTTGCCCATGTTTGAACATTATATAAATAAAATCATGCAATATATTCTTTTGTGTCTGGCTCTTTTGAGGGATGAGGAACACAATATTATGTCTGTGAGATTTATTCACCTTGCACATAGTTTTGTGATGTTTAACTTTCATTTCTATGTATTTCATTCATGAAAGTACCCCAATTTGTCTATTATTCTGTTAACAAACTTGTACACTATTTCCAATTTTTGAATGTGATAAATAATGTTGCTCTAAACTTTCTTGCCCTGCAGAATAAAAAAATCATGATGACCAAGTGAAATTTATCTGAGGAATGCAAAGTTGGTTCAATACTGAGAAGTATATAGATCTAATTATCATTTTAATGAGTCAAAAGGGAAGATAATATGAAAATCTCCATAGATTCAGAAAAAATATTTGAGAGATACATTCTTGATAAACACTCAACAAAACAGTAATCAATGGTTAGTTGGTTAGCAGAAGATAATGTATCTATTTCTGTCCCAAAGTCAATGCCATTTTTAATAAACACTGGAAATATCCTCATAAGTGAAGGACAGCAAGTATTAACATTATCATTTAATGGTGTACAGACTTACAATCCCATAAAATTATAATGAGAAAAAATGAGAGGTATAAAATTGGAAAGGAGAAGAAATAATAAGATTTTATATTTTAAAACCTATACTAGCAATAAAGAAATGCAGTAATATATCAGCTTATAAAACTAATACACAGAAATCAATAGCCTTCACATAAGACTCCATTTATAACAGCAACAAAACTAATAAAATACCTATAAAGAAATTTACCAAGAAAATGTGCAGACTTCTATTAGGGGAAAAAAACCTCTAAAACAGGCATAAAGAATGTAAAATAAGACTTCAACAAATGAAAAAGCTTACTACATGCCTTTTAAAAAAACAAACAAAACAACTCATAAAATCAAAATCGTAAAAATGTTAATCTTTCCTAATTTATAAATTTACTAAAAACACCAACATGTTTTTCCCTGTAATCAGATAAACTGATTTTTAATTTTATAAACTAGAACTATCAAAAAACGAATAAGACAGGGGAACTAGCCTTTTTGGAAATTAAAATGTCGCAGGCTCTAGCAGGGTACTCAGCTGGTTAGAGCGTGGTTGGGATGCGCCAAGGTTGCGGGTTCCATCTCCTGTCAGGGCACGCGTGCAAGGAGCAGCTAATGAGTGCATGGGTAGATGGAGCGACAAGTCTCTCTCTCTCTCACATTACTAAATACAACTTTTGAAAAAGAAATTAAAATATTGTAGAAAGTTTCAGTAGTTAAAGCAGTCTGGTTCTGTTGCATAAAAAGGCAAATGAATAAATCCAATCAGCACAACAAAACACTACAGGAAGTTACAGCCCAGTCTCACTCCTGAGCATAGCTGTAAAAATCCTGAATAAAATATTAATAAACTTAATCTAGTAAGACACGCACACACCTGCCTCTAATCATCAAATGGGGTTTATTTAGGAATAAAAGTTTGGCTAAACATTTCAAAGATTAATTAATATGCTTTACCTTACTAGCAGCATAAAAAAGAAAAATTAATGTTATGTTCGTCTCAGTAGGTCAACATTCATCCATGTTCCAAACACTTAGCAAATTAGATATAGGAAAGAATGTATTTAACCTGATAAATGCTATCATAGAAACAAAACAAAACGACGATGTTCAACAAACCTCTTACCTAATAATAATTTGCTGAAACCTTTCTGAAATTGAAATGAGACAAGAGTGGCTGCTATTACCATTTTAATTCGACACTGTATTGGAAATCCTAACCAGTGCACTAAAGAAAAAACAAGAAATAAAAGGAGTTTTTTGTGATGTGGGTTATGGACTTATGGAGTAACCATTTCCTAAAGTATATAAATGTCTAATCACTATGCTTTACATCTGAAACTAATATAATATTGTATAATAAAAAAATTTAAAGTAGTTTTGGAAGGACACAAAATTTTCATTGTTTATGGATGATATGATTTTGTACTCAGCAAATCCAAAAGAATTCAGAGATTAATTCTTAGAATGAAAATGAATAGATTTTACCTAAACACAACACATGATTTTCAAAGATAGTGTGGAGTGAAAGCCATACTCAAAGGAAAACTTATTGTTACTCCATTTATATAATGTTCAATACACTGACAAAATTAAATTATTCAATTTAGTGACATAAACATAGGTAATTACATTATAAATAAAAACAAGGACACAATACGGTAAGTCAGAAAAGCTACCTCTGAGGGGGGAACTTCTGGGTCATGGGAGAGAAAGCCATGTGATATGAGGTTAGAGCGGGGCCAAATTAAGTGTTTTGGCCTTGGCTGGTGTGGCTCAGTGGATTGAATGCCAGCCTGTGAACCAAAGGGTCACCAGTTTGATTCCCAGTCTAGGGTGCATGCCTGGGTTGCTGGCCAGGTCCCCAGTAGGGGGCGCAACAGAGGCAACTACACATTGATGTTTCTCTCCTTTTTCTCCCTCCCTTCCCCTCTCTAAAAATAAATAAATAAAATCTTTTAAAAAAGAATTATGGGTTTTGTCTTAATGGCGATGGATTTACTCAACAGTTCTGTGCTTGAAAATACTATTAAACTGGCATTTTTCAAGAGGACAACTAAACATTTGTGGGTTTTGAGAGAACAGAATTAGCAGAAAACGAAACCAGTTAGGAGGTGACTGCTGTAGTTCAGCTAAGTAATGTTAGTGGCTTGGATTATGGGATTGTATCCATTTTCTATTGCTGCTATAACAAATTACCACAAACTGGGGAGTGTAATACAACACGATTTATTTTACATTTTGTAGGCCAGAAGTCTGACACAGGTATCGCTGGGCTAATGTTGAGGAGTTAGCAGAGTGCTGTGTTCCCTTTTGGATACTACAAAAAAGAATCCATTTCCCTGACTTTTCCAGCTTCTAGAAACTATATACCTTCTTTGGATCATGCTCCCTGAAACCCATCTTCAGAAATAGCAATGTTGCATCTCTCTCACCCCTCATAGTCACATCTGCCTTTGACTCTGACTTCAGCTGGGAAATATTGTCCTCTTTTAATAATGCATTTGATTAGATTGGGTTCATCTGGATAACACAGGATACTTGCCCCATCTGAAGGTCTCTAATCTTAATCACATCTGCAAAGTCCCTTTAGGTGAGGAATTCTAAGGCAACATATTCACAAATTCTGGAGAGTAGGGTAGCTATTAGGACCTATTAGGACACCATCACGGGCTTTTTTTTTTTTTTTATCCTCACCTAAGGACATGCTTATTGATTTCATAGACAGGGGAAGGGAGGAAGAGAGAGAGGGAGAGAAGCATCAATGTGTGAAAGAAGCAGAAGGATTGATGCTTCTTTCAGGCAAGAAGCATCAATCCAGGCAATCAGTTGCCTCTTGTATGCACCTGACAGGGAATGAACCCACAACCCAGGAATGTGCCCTGACTGGGAATCAAATCCATGACCTTTCATTTTATGGGATGACACTCCAACCAACTGAGTCACATGAGCCAGGGCTTTGTGGGCTTTTATTCTGCCTATCACAGAGGTGAATGAGAAAATGGAGAGAAAAGGACATACAGGACTCATCTGCCTTTGAGAAGCAGTCTCAGTGCTTCTGGTAGCCTCTGCATAGCCACTAAATGAGATTCCCAACCCACTCTTCTACATGCTGATCATCTAACCCAGGCCATCAATAATTAAGACAGCCCACTCTTCAATTCACCTGTCCTGAGTTTGTTCTTTAGTCCCCATCTTGCTTAGTCTTATTATCTTTTCTCAAGGTCAAAAACATAGGCAGAATTGTATCTGCTCTAGTAGAAATGGTTGTAAATGCACAACAATCAATTAACCAGAGCACTCACTGTGTGATCTTAGCCTATTATTAATCAAGCATTGGCTGGTCATGTTCAATTTGATTTATCTTCCAGCTGGAAAAAAGTACTTGGCTACTTGAGTCTTTAGCCACATTCTTTAATGTGATAAGTAATTAGATGAGTCTAGCTAATGGGCAATATTGCTCTACTATCTTAGTCTTCACCTTAGTGCCTCCCTTACTCTATTTGTTCCCAGTCATCCTACCAACTCCCTTCTCTATTCTCACCAGATCTTCTAAAAATGTTCCTAATAATCCTATGCACACATTTTCCACAAGATAGAAAAACTATGTTTCAAGAACTATATTTGGAGAGGCCAATTCCATCTATATAACCATGTGAAGCATAACATGAACAACTCCATAAAAAGTCAATGTTCAGCTATTCTCTACAAAGCTCTTGGTAAACAGTAAGAGATTATAAATATCCCTTCACTTTTTGAGTCAACAGAATGCACTAATGAGTGAAAAACAACAGCCATACTTCTGTTTCTTTTAGACTAAGAAAAAAAGAGGCTGATTAAAATTCGGTGTTAATATAATATGTAGCATTTGGGTTTAAAAGATCAAACTAACAACATTTCTGTGTTATACTCTTTATTTTTTATACTTTCCTTAAAACAAATGTGCATGCAGGCATGTGTGTGTGAGAAAGAGAGAGAAAAAATTTATTTACAGATATAAGAATACTTCATCCTTAAATTTCAATTTCAATACTCAACTTTACCATATGCCTGTAGGTGCTTTAGTTGCTAGTGATAAAAAAAAAAAAAACACTTCATAAATTTGTTTAGAATTTCCTGGACCTGCATTGCACAAACAGGTCTTTGTTAAAATGAAAGTAGGAGACAACAGCTCCTATATCAGCGATTGAGCTTTGGATCTATAACTGCATCTCAAGCCCTCTTGACTTTCCGCTATAAGTCTAAATTTTCTGTGAGCTGCTTGACATTTCATCAGGGGTCATCCAAGCTGCCCTTCCCAGGGTCTTCACTGTGTCTTTAAACTCCTTTCGACAGTGATGTGACTGGAAATGAACAGTGTGCTTTCAGACAGAACCAGCAAGTAGCTCTGAATTTTTTTTATCCCGTTTCTTCAACCTTCTTCCTCAACTTTCCCTCTTTGTTATTCCATCTGTTTCTTAGGCTATGTATGTGTTTGTTTCAGCATCATTTTCAGAGATTATAATGATATTTTTTAATTGGCTGACTGTTTATCTGATTAAATGGTTGTTCAATACTGTATTTGTTTCATTTTGGACAGTAAGACTGCACCATTTGCTTTACATTAATCAATTCACTCATGCATCCAGCAAAAATTTTATTCAGCACTTCACATGCATCAGATTTATTCTAGGCACATGAGCTTCAATGGTGGCAAGAATCAAATCTGTTCCTGTGTTTATGGAGGTTATCATCTGGAGGAGGAGAAATTGTTAGTGAAATGACCTTGCAGAAAATGTACAATTACAATTACTCTGGAAGTACAAGCTACTGTGAAAATGTGTGATGGGACATTCAAGGAAGACTTTTCTGAAGAAGTAATATTTGGCCTGAGATCTGAAAGATGTACAAGTATTGACTAAGGGAAGGGACATGACAGGTACATTCAAGGGAACAGGCACAGCCTGGGAGAGGGAACAGACTGAAATGAGGCCAATGAGGTTGGTGCACAGAGAGCAAGGAATTTGGAATGACAGATCATGCTGTGGAAGCAGGCATGGGGCAGACAATGTATGATCTTAAGAGCCCAATGAACTTGTTTTTTATTCAAAAACAAGAAAAGCTAACGAAGGGCTTATTCAAGGGAAGATGACATCATTCAATTTTCTCTTTCTTTTGTTCTTTTTTTCTCTTTCTTTCTTTCTTTCTTTCTTTCTTTCTTTCTTTCTTTCTCCTTCTTTCCTTTCTATTTATTTATTTATACCCCAGGGATATGTGTGTACTATGAATAACAATTGTAAACAGGAAACAGAACTTTAAGAAGGTCTAATGACCTTCTGAATTTTCAGTGCAGAGATTCTTAATTGAATTCATAATTTTGTCCCTCCAAAAGTGCTTCATGGGCATAACCCAGGCAGCTGCTTGAGTGGCTGTTGTTGGATACACGCATATAACATATACTTAAAAGAACAGAATTGATGGCCCTCCTTTCACTACTTCTTGAGCAAAATGAAGAGGGCTTTGCATGTTACAGAGTCAGCCTCAGAGATGTTGCTTAGCACACAAGTGCTCCTGTACTCATTTCTGTTTAGGTGCCTTTCTTTTAAGTCTCCAAAGAAAAAAGAAGCTGCTTTTGATGTAACACCTCTTATGATCTCAAGGTAGAGTCTTTCAAAGGTGACAGGATAGTCTCTGAGAACTACTTTGGGCAAGGCTACAGCAGGGCCCCTGGGAGAGGAGGAAGTTGTAGTCGCTTATGAGAAGATTAGGTCTTAATGAAGAATTGACGACCTAAACCAGTGATGAAGAATGTGACAACCCATAAAGCTGAGAAATCTGATAAGATGCCAACTTTGAAGAGCAGTCAGTCCTAAAAAAAACTCAGCAGAATTGAGAGCCTTAAGTGCCAAGAGGCTGGGACTCAACTTTTGTAAGAAATGTAAAAGCAAGCCCACCCCACCCCTGCCTACTTTCTGCTTCAAAAAGCATCGACCACATTTGGACAAGACCCTTGCTTGCCCCTCATTTCTCTAAGCATCTGTCCATTTCTAAGCAAACTAGGCCATGGTTCCTTATGTTCTACTGTGCCTGTCGACCAGAACAGAAGGGGTAGATGAACAAGCCAAAAAGCAAGGGATACTTACAGAATTAAAGAGTTAAATATAAGAAAAAAACCACAAGAAAGAGAAAATATAAATATTATTATGCTGCCACTGCAGATTTAAAAATGCACAATATATAATTGTATTTATATTAAAACACTAAGAAAATGTGCAGGCTTTAAGTTTCTAGACATTAACTAGATTAGGATCTCTCCACATGTATCTTCCAAAACCTCTATAGAGATCCACAAGGTGAGCAAATAAAACCACCTACAGCTACTGACTGCAGTATAACTAGGAGACAGAGAATGCCGCAAATCGCAAATTACACAGAGGAAAGAAAATGCAAATCTGGAACCTGCAGAGCCACCTCTAAGGCCCCTGCTAGAGCTGAGAGTCAGGTGGAGAAAGCTTGGAAAGAGGAGAGGCAGCAGGGTCCAGAAGTGGCAGAGCACAGATAGAATCATTCCCAGTAAAAAGAATGCTCTAAGCAGATGAACACTGACAAAAAGGTCTTTAATCTGCTGGACCAGAACGCCACTACTGGGTAAACTACAGGGGAAGGTTTGAAAGTGCACAGGTCCAGAGATGCAAGTCTTAGAAAGGTGTTTTTTTGTTTGTTTGTTTTTTTTTTTTTGGAAGAGAAGTGTCCTTGGAGCCTAGGTAGTGGAGCAGAAAGAGGAATAGAGTTTGTGAGATTTTGGTTCATCAGAAAAGTAAAAGCTCCCCCAGCAAAAAAATAAAAGATGCCATCTGGTTTAAAGACAGTACACTTCACTAAATTTGCAGAAGACAGGGCTCTTGAACTAAGAAACCCAGTGAGCCTCTCCAAGACCTGCCACTGTCTACACAGAATCACCTGTTATTGTGGGTCTAGGAAAATACAAACTAATTCCACATTAAAACAGCAGATAACATCCCCACAGAGTTACTATAATACCTTGGAAAATGAGAATCAAAATATTTTAGTGAGTGAAAAGTCTTCCCTCCAAAAAACTACAAAGCAGAAGAAAACTGTAACACAACTCCTAAACTGAATTGTGTTAATAAAAGAAGCACTGACATATATTTAAAAAAAATCTGAGTGAAATAGGTGAAGGGAGTTAAAAGTACATACTTCCAGCTATAAAATAGGTTTTGGGGGTATAATATACAGCATGATGACTATTGTTTATAGTACTATTGTTAATAATACTGTATTATATATTTGAAAGTTGCTAAGAGCATAGATCTTAAAAGTTTTGATCATGAGAAAAAATTTCATAATAATGAGTGTTCATGGATGTTAACCAGACTGATTCTAATAGTTTAGCTGTATATGTGTGTACATATATATGTATATATATATAATTATTATGCTGTGTACCTGAAACCATGATTCATGTAAATTCTATCTAAATGAGAAAAATAATAAAGCACATCAGCCAAGAGGCAAAAGTGCTCAGGTGCCTCCACAGCCCCTGCCCTAGCGGCCAACAGTGGGGCTGGTTGCTTAGTAAGTCAGGAGAGACTTAGTAGAAAAACAGAAAAAAAAAAAAAAAAAGATCTAAAACTGACTGCAGTGAATTATTCTGATGAAAATACAGAAGCTCAAGTGGGAAACCAAAGGACATTAACAAGTTTGGATGCTTATTTAACGTAGATTTATGGACTTCATGACAAAAAACATTGATTAATAATAACTCACTCCCAAATAAAACCTGATGTGTATAATAGTTGAAAATAAAATTAGCAAACACTCATCTGATTGGCCCAGGTTTCAGGACTCCAGCTCCCTGAATACCTTTTCATAATTTAGTCCATGTTACAAAAGGGTACAATGACTGGGAGTATGGTAGAAATGTTATTAAAAATATAAATATATATCACATTTGACCTAATGATTAGAACATTAATTGCTAAATTTATCTGCTTCTCTATTAAACATATTAAACAAGTGCCTGCCTGACACATAAGATGGTCACAGATTCTTAGAGTTGGAGAGGGCCCTTAAAGTACATCCAATTCAGCTTCACAGGCAAAGAGGGTGCTATGATGTGCAACCTAAGTGACAGGTGGTCAGGCCCTCAGATGAGGTCTCCACGTGTGCCACAGTGATCTTCCCTAAATCCGTAATGAAAAAATACAACTTAGCAACCTCCGTGTGCTGGAAACTGTGCTGGTTTTCTGTTTGTTTGTTTGTTTGCTTGTTTGAATCATAGCACTTGCTTCTTTCCCTTCCTTTATGCCATCATCACAGTTGTAATGCCATTTTACTTATGTGCTCATTTGGTCACTGTCTAGCTCTCCACCAGACCACATACATTCTTTGAGGATCAAATTCATGATGACTTTGCTCATGCTGTATCTCCAACCCCTCTACAGCCTGGAACTCATCGAGTGTTTGTTAATGAATAACCACCATGGAAAACTAAAGGTCAGTGGGTATTTCCTCAAAGCCTGTAAATGTCAGACCCAAAACTCAGACCCAGCCTTATTTGGCCACAGAAGCCATGATTGTTCTACCAAGCTTCCCGGTCACCCAATTAGTTTGAAGGAAACCGATTAATTAAGAAATTTCAAATTAATAGCATGAGTTATATTCAATTCCTACTCTCTCTCCCCAAAGCTTAATAAAGTATAAGCTTCAAACTTGAGTTTTAACTTTCTATAAGATGGTACCAAGGCTGCCTCTGGGTCTGATGCTTTTACAATGTTTTACGTATAAACGTTTCAGTGTTCACACACACTTAATGTCCTTAATCATACCTGTGATTGCCTTTCCCCCCTAATCAAAACCTCACAGCAGAGTTTAAACCAAGCAGTGTGCTGAAGCTAACCTGTACGGGCATCCAGAACTGATGGTTAAATTTTCAGGGAGTTAGTGAGTTGGATATTAAGCATAGCCATTATTTAAAAAAATTAAACTTACAATGAGATAAATTATATCAGAAACAAAGGAAATTTCAATAGAAAAAAGATCATCTTTTTAACAAATGGAGCTGGAAAAATTAGACATCCATGGGCCAAAAAGTGAACCTTGACTTAATACCTCACATCATATAAAAAATTAACTCCAAAAGGATCATGGATTTAAATGTAAAACTTTAAAACTTTCATGAGAAAATTTAGTAGAAAATCTTCAAGATTCAAATGTATGTGAGATGTTCTTAGACACGATACTAAGGCCAAGATCCATAACAGGAGACATTAAGACACTAATGATACATTAAATTTCATCAAAATTTAAAATTTTTGTGCTTCCAGAATCTTTTAAGAGGATGAAAAGATAAGTTACAGACTGGGAGAAAAAAACTTGCAAACCATGTATCTCACAAGATTCTTACATCTAGAAAATGTAAAGAACTCTCAAATTCGACAGCAAAGAAAAAAACAACCCGTTAGTAAATGGGAAGAAAACTGTAAAGAGGTGATGCAGGTGACAAATGAGCCCATGAAAATCCGTCTACCATCATGGCCCATTAAGTAATGCAAATTAAAATCACAGTGAGCTTATCAGTACTCGAATATTAATATAGCTAAAAAAAAAATGGTAACCAAATTAAACGCTGGCAAGGATGCAGCGAGGCTTGATTGCTCATATAGGCTGGTGGGAAAGTAAAATTGATACAGCTACTTTGGAAAATAATTTGGAAGTTTCTTGCACTTATCACATGACCCAACATTCACAGTCTTGGACACTTATCCCAGAAAAATGAAAAATTACTTCCACACAAAAACCTGTATAGGAATGTTTGTAGCGGCTCTATCTGTAATAGCAAAAACCCGAACAATCCAAGTATCCATTAGTGAGCAAATGGTTAAACAAACTGGGATGTTCACTCAGCAGAACAGCATTCAGAAATAACAAACAGTAATACACACAACAATGTGTAAAGGCTCCAAGGAATTAGGCTTAGTGAAAAAGGCCAGTCTCGTAAGTTTACAACTGCATGCTTATAGATATTTTTAACATTCTGGACGGAGAAGAGATTAATGGTTTTCAGGGACAAGGAGGGAGTGGTGATGATATAAAGAAGAAGCACAATGGAATTCCTTTGTTGTGATGGGACTTTCCTGTGTCCTGAATGTGCTGATGGTTAGACAAGTCTGTGCACGGGATAAAACTGTACCACACACACACACACTCATACCACAGATGAGTGTATAAAAAATGGTGATAACCGATTAAAGTCTGTAGTCTATCAGGCTCCATTTTTTGTTTGTGATATTGTACTGGAATCACATAAGATGTCAGCATTGGGGGAACTGGGTAAATGGTATGTGAAACTTTGTACCAGTTTTGTAACTTTCTATATATCTATACTTATTTGAAAATAAAAAGTAAACAACATAGGAGAAACAAATTTTCAAAGCACATCACCATCTGACTGTTTTATCACGTTTTACTACTAATCATGCATGGCATGGGTTATTTACATTGCCTATACATAGGATACATTAGGCTGCTCAGGCTGCTATAGCAATCTACCGTAGACTGAGTGCCTTACACAGCAGATGTTTATTTCTTGCAGCTCTGGACTCTGGGAAGTCCAAGGTCAAGATGCTGGGCACATTTGGTTTCTAATGAGGACTCTTTCTGATTTGTAGATAACAGAGCCTTCTAGCTGTGGCTGTGTCATCACACGACGGGAAGAGAGTGAGCTCTGGTCTGGCTTCCTCTTCTTCTGAGGACACTATTGGCCTCGAAGGGCCCTGGCGTCAAGGACTATCTGAACCTAATTACCTCCCAAATGCCTCACCTCCAAATACCATCACACTGGGGTTTGGGGTTTTAAGGTACGTACGAACTTTAGGAGGACCTAACGATTCAGTCCGTACCAGTGGAGACATTATATAAGGTCTCCTCCGGTGCCTCTCTTCCCTACTCCGCATTCGGTGGTACCTCACCAGTAGCAGGAAACCAGCCATACAGGAGTATTTAAATCCCAGAAATAAGCAAACTCTACAGATATAATTTGTCTTTTTATGCTACTGTTAAGAAAATGGTAATATTTTAGATTAAACTTACAAGTGTGTCGTATTTGTAGCCATTACATCATGAATAGCATAGAATTGAAATTATAGTCTTTTATTATTTAAAATTATTTTTTGAGTCTTTTGAGCAAAGAAGTCATTTACGTTATTGAAGAGTAAGTCAAGTTCCAACATAGGTCTTTTGTGTTTCACTTTCATCTTACTCATTAAATAACCAGAAATATCAACCACATTCGTGTTAGAATTACACTCATTCATTAATTGTAACCACAGGTTGGCTAAAGGCAAGAATTTTGCAAAAAACTAATGAAAGAATTCTGTGCAAACTGATGGGCTATATGAATTTTACAACAGAGAGTGTTGTATATTTTATCACTGTAAATTGTGTGCTACCTTTATTTTAGTAAAATTCAAAATAAACTTGAGCATGTCTAAGTGCATATTTTAAAAGAGTGTGTGCGAGTGTTTAAACAACTAGCACAGGTTAAAACCCAATCTCCTCTTTCTGTTCTCTGGTGGAGACAATTCACCACTCCTCTCTAAAGTGGACATGCAGGTTATCATGTTGTATCAGGCTTTTACCTTTTGCAGATATTCTGTTTCTGGGAGACTGATTTGACCCATAATATGTTCAGGCTTGTGGATCCACAGAATCAGCGACCTCAATGACCTATTACAACTGCAAAGCCTGTTGACTTTCCAGGAAAATGCTCTAGTTTCTCCCATGAAGAGAAGTTCACAGTGTTCTCGGTCAGTTCCACTTTGCTTTCAGTTTAGACACCAAGTTGACAAGTTTTCTAATGCTTTTCCCATTTCTTTTGGTATAACAAAATCAGAAAGTAAGACTTTTTTCTGTAGCACCTGGTTAATGAGATTAGTCACATTGGGTGTTTATTTACCAAACAGGGAGTTTTACACTCACTGTTCCTCTCCTGTGGGCACGTATTGGTCAGAGACCAAACTTCCCGACTGGCCCCCTTGTTTCCAGGCTTGGTTAGAGATTTTTGGGCTCTATGTTTCTGTTTGTTCTGGAATGCCTTTCACTCCAATTCCAGTGCTCAGCACCTACCCTTCTGTTGAGGTTCAGTTCAGCTACCTCCTCCTTTGTCTTTCTTCCCTTAAAACACTCGATACTGAAAAAATACACCCTTTTCTTTGAATTCCCTTGGAATATAGCTAAATCTTTCTTCTGACACCAGTTCTATTTCTTCCTTATAAAACTGTTACAAATGTCTGTGGCTTATTTCAGGTGTTACTTTTATCCCCTTAAGGGCACAGTTCTTTCTTAATTTATCTCTCAGTTCTACCACGACGACTAGCTTAACACCTGTACACGGTAAAGCCTTAAAAAAGTTGGTTCATTGGAACGAGTGGGTTATATGTCACCAAATGAATGATAGTTCATCTCTCTAAGCCCCAGTTTTCTTACTTATAAATTGAGAATAATAAAGAGATTGTATTTTATAGAGTTAGAAATAGAGCTAAGGTATATAAAATGATTAGCACAGTATCTGGCTAACATTGCTGTTCAATAAATGGTATGTGCATAAGAAATATATATGTATAATATAAATATGTGGCATATATAACTACCATGATTGGTACTACATTATCATGTTATTGTTCCTAATACCACATTCAAGTTTCAGTGCGTGTGTCTATGAATTCTCTAGCATGGTGTGGTGTGAGACCGTGCGTGGGCCTGTGAGTCAGGGGTCTGAAGATAAAAGTTTTCATTTCAGTTCTGCCCACTGTTCATAATCTTGGGTTAGTCAACCTCTCTGAGCTTCAATTCCCATATCGCAAAATGTGTGTGAATATGGTGAGGAGGCTGAGCCTCTTTGAAGCTCTACAGATCTCTATTTCCACAATGATGTATGACAAGTCCCCATGGGTTGAGCTGGGCTCCTAGGGACAGGCAGTACTCTGCCTTCTATAACTTCCTCTCTCTAAAACCATGGACTCTGTCTCAGAAATCGGCTAAATACCCTTTGGCGAGGCTGTCTTGGTGATGTATTCGTGGATGCAAAGATACCAAGACGTTCCATTTTGTGACTTTATTGGCTAGAGAAGGATTATTTTCTTCTGTAGTTTGTGACCATAGTGAGCACTTGGAAGTTGTAAGGAAGAAAAACCAGAGTTCCTAGGAGATGTATCCAATGGTTTTTCTCTTGGCACATCACTGTGGGAGGGCTGCCTCTTGAGTTGATAAACCTGGTGACAGAGCTCCAACGTGTCCTCCCTGGAAACCCTGTATGACACAGGATTGGTGACCTCAGTCACAGAGGCAGGAGCCCAGATGCCCAGAAGAACAGGGTGTCACAGCTGGCAGAGGCATGTCCAAGCATTCGATTTTACACATGATGAAACTGGAGCTCAGAGGAACCGAAGGGTGCCTCCAAGGACTCTTCCAAGGTCACAGAGCTACTTAACAGAAGATCTGAGTCTAGGAAGCAGACCTCTTGGAGTCCTGGCTTGCAGCTTCACATCCACTCCAGTCCCACCCACCTCGGCAAGGATCATCTCTGAGGGCACAAGTGAGCCCAAACTGGCCCAAATAAGCAGTGTGCCAAACACTGTCCTCTCTCCTGCCCCCTTATTCTCAAATAAAGTCTGATGATAGACTATTGAGTTGGCATTGGTTTGGGGAAAAACTAATTCCAATTCCTAACTTCCATGAGAATAGCAAACATTTCATTTTTAATGGAGGTGCACACCATTCTAAATGTGATTATTTGGGAGCGGTAAGGAACTAATGCCTCAGAGGCCCCCCTGTTTGCAGCACAGACCAAGCAACATACCAGAAGGGGTGGTTACAAGGCATGGTGGTTGTTTTCCCCATAACTCGTCTGTCCACACTCAGATGGCAGCTGCTGGACTGTGGGCTCCAGAGAGGAGTGTAGACGCAGCATCAAGTGGTGCAAGGCCTGGCACTTGGAGGACATTCAAAATATTGGTAGGATGAGTCCAGAGAGTGTCACTCATGCTGATGAACACAGTGTCACAGAATAGTCAATAGAATATGAAATGGCTTCAGTAGTAGCTATTTTTAAGAACTGATGATAAAGTTGGTAATGAGTAGCTTAACCTTAATGAAGTGTAAGGTTCTTAATATGCTTTTGGAGTAAGGAATCAGACATATATTATATCATATTCACTACAATGGGAGAAGTTATGGGAGGAAGGGAAGTCGAGTGAGAAATATATTCTTACATTCTTACTTATTTTAATATATTTTTATTTCTATTTACTCTTTAATAAAATGATGTACAGCGTGACCTGGCATCTCTAACACTGAGATATGGTGCCATCCTGGAATTCTCTGCTGTTGGGGCTTGTTATAAGAGCCAGGGTTTCACTGAATCTCTCTTTCTTTCTCACTGCAAAGTTTTATTTCTTTTGAAGGACTTGGTCCTGAGGAAAGAAATCAGGGAGCAGACTCTTAAGGTGGGATGAGCTGAAGTGAGTTAGAAAGTCTCCTGTGGCAGAGACAGTGCAAACTCCACTTCATGTCCTCTTGCTGGACCCACATGTTCCCACCTCACCGTGCATTAGGTTTAATAAGGTGGCTGACTTATGACCAATAAAGTATGAGAGGAAGTGACGCGAGACACTTCCAAGCTGGCCCTTCAAAACACCTGGAGTGAACTTTACCTCTCTCTTCTCTTGACACAGCAACCTTGAAAGCTACGTGATGGAAGAGGCCATCTGATTTATTTTGGACTTTGATTTAGTGCAGAATAAACCCTTAGTGTGTTTAACAATGTACTGTTTGTTGTTGTTGTTGTTTTATTACTGAAGTAGAGCCTGTTGTACCCTGACTTTTATTCTGGTTTATCAAATCCCCATCTGAGGATGACATGGAATGGGGGATGGGCGGTGGGGGAAGCAGGATTCAGGAGAAGAGATTTCTGTAGGATTAAAGATTTTGCATTTGTCTAGAGATCCTCTCCGGCTCTCCTGTTAGAGATATAAATGTGTCGGCACAGGCTAGAGGGATTTGAGGAGAAATTATACACATGCCCACATTTTTTTCTTCTGCTTTGATGCATTTTAGAAGTCCTAGTTTTCCCTAGGACTGTTCCTTTTTTTGTTTTAATGTGTTCAAAATAATCTTTTAAGAAAAAAGATACAACTTTTAAGTGAATTAAATGCTTCAGATAGTTTTGAACACTTTTGTAGTTTTTTAATAATTGTGATCTAATGTAAACTTTTACAATTCATTATTTAAAGTTACTTATTCAGTTTAAGGAGCTGAATTTCTACTTACTTCTACATGATAGATAAAACTTTTTTAAAAAAAGCTACAAGATAGGGCTTTTAAGTCAGAATTATTTATATTGTCATCAACCTAGATATATAAAGTATATTCATCCTAATATAAAAAACAAACAAAAAAAAAACACTCCTATTCATGAACTCTGGACCTGTTTGCATTTTTGTTCTTGAAGTTAATCTGTTGCTAATAGATATATTATTGTTATGAATTTGAATTGTTGCCCATGTTGATTAGAATCATGGATGACTGAGTGAATAAAAATGTGTTTGATTTTGAATAAGTATGTTTCATAGACCTATTTTGTAAGAGGAAAGTATTCATCCAATATGTCCACATTCTAAAATTATATAATTCACATCTGGTATGATGCCAACCTATCTATTCAGTGATAGAAACACCCATTTGAAAATAGGTAAGTTATATGCACAAAAAAGTATGTGTACTTATCCTTTTATACATAGAATGCATCATTAAGTTTAGACACAAATATGGAAATCCAAAATCACTTAAAGTCCTAGGTAAATTCATTTAAAGTGTTAAAACTAAACACTTTAAACTTTTTTTCATTTACAAACCATTCTGGCTTACTCTTGCAAAAAAGCCCACAAGGCAATTTGGGTTGGAGGCATTTTCTTCTTTGACTCTTCCAAATACAGCTTTGTATTAGCATGTGTCCAATAAAGCAAGTACCACTTCCACTTGATTGTCTGAAACCATTCTTGACCCTCATTTCATTCTAGTTGGAGGTAATTACTTGCTGCTAATGCAAAGTGCTAAAGACAGCCTTAAATTCTGTTGAATTATTATGTAGACTAGGAATCAGACCTCAATTCTTCTCTTAAAACAGCACTGTAATTCTAATCTCTACTTTGTCAAATTCAAAAGTCAACTTATTTTTCAGAGTGAAAAATTCTTACAGTGAGATATTGGTCTTGGGCCTGCTGGGAGAAATGGGTGAGCTGCCTTGGGAATGAGGTCAGGAGTGAATAAATAAAAAATGGTGAAGGTGAAGTATGTTCTGTTTTTAAGAACTACTGTACAGCAGAATTGTGCAGCATGGCTTCTCTCTTTTGTCATATTTGGTGCATTGAAAGTAAAAGTTTTGTTTAGGCAATCCAACGGGCAACTCTAAAATTTAGCTACAGTGTCTGGGTAATTTTATTATATCTGAGTCTAGATGGAAACTCTGAGTAGTAGCTCATTTAAATTCAAGTCAATCATTCTGTGCACTAAGAACCCATATCTGGATTAACAGTATTTATGGTAAAATGGAACAGGGTTTCTCTTAGCCTCATTCCTGGAATCAATAAAAACAACAGCAAAGGCTATTTTTTTTCCCTGTGAATACCTAAATGACTTCACAGCCATTATTCCACTCAGAGGGAAAATTTTTCTTACATCACAGCGAGGGAGAGAGAATGCATGGCTTCTATGAAGACTGACAGTGGCAAGGATGCGAAGTTCGGTTGTCAGGAAAGCCGTCGGTTGCTGCAGGCCTGGGCAACTAGTGGGAAATTTACTAATCAGTTGTTCCTATCCCAAGGAGCTTATTGTTTTACTCTCTTTCCTTCATGAGAAAGTAAAACACAGGATCACTGTATGTTTCAGAAGGGTAAGTGAATTATCTTCCAAAAATTAAAAGATAGTAAATATAATAAAAAGAGCTTAAATATATGGGGTTGTATGTTAGTTATTTTTTCACAACGTAGAAAATTTAAGTCTACAAGTGTAGACACGTCATACTCGAGAAAATGGGAACAATGGGGGATGATTTATGGCCTTGGCTCCTCCCAGGAGGGCAGGCCCCAAGCACATTCTCTCCTGTATTTCTACTACTTTCCATTTTCTAAAATTATGCTGTTGGTCTAATCAAAACACTGCTTTGACACAGCCTTTTTAATCTTCCTTTTTTCTCCAAAAAAAAAAAAAAAAATCACCTCAGGCATCACAGATCCATTTTATTGGAAGCTGTAATCAATCTTGTACTTAAAGAACAACTCACATTAACCCCAGGCCCCCTGGACACTTTTTATCAGGTTTAGATGAGTGTGAACATCTTCGAATGGCAGCTGGGACTCAGGCCAGTAAGGAGGATTTCACAGACCCTCACCCCAAGACCACTTTACCCCGTGACTCTGGCATTGCCTGTGGCTCTTCGGGTGAGCCAGGACTGAATCCGGAGTCAGTCCTGACTTTCCCTGAGATCCACTCTGAGCCTGGCCCACACGGTCGTGCATCCCCAAGGCGATTGTCTTGAGCTCCCAGCCCTCTAATCTTTCAAAAGACTGTCAAATACTCACCTAAGTTGGCTTTACTCAATTTGCTGAGCATTAAGTATAAGGAAAACACAATTTTTCCTCAGGTGAATTCTGGGGAGAAAAGTTATAACTATAGATCCAAAACAAACGCTGGGGGAAAAAATGGTGGGAGGCAGCCAAGAATGGTTTCCGTGGAAGAGCAATGACATTAGGCGGGATGCTAAAATCCCAAACTCTACCTTGTGTTAACCTTACAGCTTGCCCTTAATCAAGGACGCTACTTTAAAAGCAATGTGCTAGCTTATTTCAACAAATTAATTCTTTTGGAAGGAGAATTCTTTAGATTGCAATGCACTCATTCATTTACTTATCAACAAATATATACTGAACACCGAGTGTATGCCAGACTGTGCCAGGCACCAGGGACACCACGGTGAGCAAATAGACAAGAATCCCTACCTTCATGTGGCTCACATTTTTGGGAGTGGGTAAGGGGTGCAAAATAAGGGGTAAGGAAAGGAGACAGAGAGAGGGCAATCTATTTTTTTTTTCAGTACCCTAAATATAGTTTTATGTTCATAACCCTCGGGCCTGTGATCAAACAATGTTTCTTTACCAAACAAAACTTGCTCTTTTTCATGCTGTGTCATAATGAATGTTACATTTCTTAGCTCCAGAACATCTGACCTGCAAACTCTCAGCTCTTGAAATAATATAATAGCTATCTATTTCTCTCTTAAAAAAGGAAAGCAGTTCCGAAGGAGTTGTTGCCAGTGTTCTCAGACAGAACCAGGGCTTGTTTACTCAGAGACTTCTGGTGCTGTGTAACAGTGAAGCACTTCTGCATCCTACCAGGATGAAAACTGTTGCCTTGGGCGGCCTTAGGGTGAGGAAGCAGCAGCAGGGACACACGGGCCTTCTGTCTTTTGATTGGTCCGCACTCAGACTCTTGTGCCCTCAGCATGTGACCACTAAATAAATTACCTGCTGGGCATGCACTGTTCTGCTGCGCCTACATGTGCAAACCCACACCCTACTTTTGTTAAAGAATGCAACATTCAGGTATCATTGTGTTCCAAAGAAATCACGTATTGTTTGAAACATGTACTAAGTGACTCTTTAGGGCAGAGATAAAAGAGTTTATGGAATTGATAATGACTCAAACTGGCCTTTTAGAGGGGTAGCTCTTCAGATTGCTCTGTATCTGTGACAAGTCCAGTGCAAATTGGCTGTCGTAGTAGATTTTGTCAAGTTCTGTCTTGACTGAGGCTGCGGAGAGGTACTCCAGATGTCTGTGGAGGTGGATGGTGAGATGGGAAGGCATATTGGCCTAACTCATCATCTTACATTCTGAGAAGCCCTGTGGATGCCCTTATAAATTCCAGGAGTTTTTTCTAGGAGTCCAGGTTGTTCTGATTTGGGCTGGGGGAGGAAGTGTCTGAGAGTGAATCAGCGAAGTTAGATCTGGAAGGAATCTCAGCGAACACCAAGCCCAGAGCTGCCAAGGCCCAGCTGTGCGGCTGTGCCGAGAGCTTCAGGAGGACAGCACCTCGTTGGCTCTGGGCATCTGAGCACTCTGTCCCCATCACAGCGTCTGGTGCACACAGAGGGCTCGACCAACGTCTCCACAAACCCAGCGAAGGCATGCACAGATGTGTGGATGTAAACAGGCTTTTCTCCAGATGCTCTCAGTGACTGATAGATGAAATATCAATTGCTCCCATTATTTTGGAGAGTAAATTGATGAGAGCAGCTTGACTGGTTTATCTATCATAATGATCTCCCAATCCTAAGAGAACATTGGGCTGTCATATGGCAGACACATGTGAATGAATGGTAAAGGAAAAATAAATGCTAACTTAGGTAAATAATAGAAATAGTTCAAAACAATTTAATAAATATTGCTTGCTAAAGTGGCTGGCACTGCAGTCCAAATTGTTCTTATACTACAGGATAGAATAAAAGCAAGTTTTGGGTGTTCTTCTTCCACATTCATATGAGGAGGAGAAAACTGGAAGCATGTGTGAGAAACCAAACAAACAAGCAATCCTTGTAGAAGTAAAGCTCCATGCAGAAGAATGTGTGAATACTTCCTCCGGAATCTTGGTCGGGCCTCTGCGTACTTCCATCTTGCTCATGCGGGCAGGACCACCCCTCCTCATATGCCTGCTCACCTCTTCACCCATGTATAACCAGTGTTCTTCAGAAGTGACTCTGAGCGACCAACACCTCTCATCTGGGGAGCCCTGCATTTGCAGTTAGCATGCGTATTACTTCCCTGGGGCTGTCGTAACAAATTACCATAAACTTGGTGGCTTAAAAAAAGAGGAGTTTGTTTTCTCACAGGCTGGAGGCTAGAAGCCTGAAATGAAGTTGTCCGCAGGGCTGAGCTCCCTCCTGACTCTAGGGAGACAACCCTTCCTTGTGTCTTCCAGCTTCTGGTGGCTCCAGGCATTCTTGGCTTGTTGTGGCATCACTCCAATCTCTGCCTCTGTCTTCACGTGGTCTTCTCTTCTCTGAGTAGGTGTCTTCTCTGTCTCTTACAAAGACACCTGTCATTGGATTTTTGGGCTTGTCCATGTAATCCAGGATGATCTCATCTCAAGGTCCTTAACTAACAAAGGTCACACTCCCAGGTTCCAGGGATGAAGAAGTGGACATATCTCTTTGGAAACCATCATTCAACCAGCCATTGCAAGTGAGGCCAGCAACCAAGTCTCTTACTTCGATTTTTAGGGTTCAAGCAGAACTCAGTGCATTACTTCACACAAAAAGCCAGTGATCACAGTGCTTATTATGTTGACGATAATGTGGACTCCTTAGCATGGGATATAAAGATAAATCCTGGTACCCTTTAGAAGGAGCTGCTAACTAACGTTCCTGAATGCTGCCTGTTACGTGTTCAGGGCAAAGAGCTGAGCACCACACTGGATATTTAAGAATGTCTGACCCATCACCCAAGTTTACAGAGTTTTCAGTCCTGACATCTGCTCACCGCAGCCATATCTTCTATGTCTTGTCTCCAGCTGCTACTTAACTGGCTCTGTGCCCCATAATGACAATTTTTATTTAATACCCACAGTTAAAATGCTAATTTTGTGAGCCTCCAAACAAAAGTTTTCAGTGAATCTAAACAAGCACAACTAAGCCGCAACCATCCAGGAAAACCAGCTATGATTGTCAATCCTACAGTTTTTGTATTTGGCAACAATTACTTTGGAATTGCTTTTACTTTTTAAAAGGCAGAAATAGATGGTTATTATATCACTTCCACAGCTAATACATCACAGGAGTTAAGAAATGTAATATTTATTATGATACAATATGAAAAAGTGGAAGTTCTGCTCAGTAAAAGACAGGTAGCAGAGAGGTGGAGTCAGAGGAGGCAAAATTGGTGCAATCCAAAGATTGTAACTACGCTTGGCGTGAAAGGAGAGGTGTTTGAAGTCTGCCACTGTGCTGTGATGGTGCTTACCAGCACTGCCATTGGATAGGAGACAAAGTGGTTAGAAGAGAGGCGGTGTGGGGTACAGCAGGCCTTTCGCAGCTGGGCCGGAAGGCCAGATTTTAGTTCCCAGTTTACCACTCACTATGTGACCTGGGCAAGTTACTTTACTTCTCTGGAGGTCATGTTTCATCATCCTGAGGGAGCCAGACTACATCATTTCTAAGGTCCTTTCTATTTTATACATGCTTCAAATGTGCTGCCCTAAAAGTGCACACTAATGTCTGTGTATCAGCTAATGTTTATTAATTATTTGATAATTAAAGAACCACACTTGTGCTCCATGATGTCAGTCTTCTTTATTTATGAAGGCTTCAGGGCCTAATAATCATAATAACACTAACAACAAATACCATTTACTGGGAACTTACTTCACACCAGCTGTCATACTAATGGTCTCACCCACTATGTGAATCCAGAAATATGTCCTCTCTAACATCTGGTCACCATGGCCACACCTTCTGTATTTTGTCTCTAACTACTACTTAAACTAGAGCTTTGCACAGTGACAATTTTTAACTTAATACTCATAATTAAAATGCTAATTTCATAAAGTGCCTCAAATACAAGTTTTGAGCAAAATTATACATGTGTAACTGAGCTGCAACAATCCAGTGAAACTGGCTGCAACTTCTAGTTATGATTTCTGATTTTTCCATGCATTTGCACATAGGTAATTATATTCATCACAACCACCCTATGAGGGAGGCACTTTGATTATTCCCATTTTACAGATGAAGAAATTGAGGCCTGGAAATGCTGATTAACTTATCCAAAACCATTCAGCTAGTAGATGGCAGTCATGACTCAAATCCTGGAGTCTTACATCCACTGGAATATAAGATCCATGAAGGTCACAACCACCTCAGTCTTGTTTGCTTCTGTCTCCCTGGTACCTAGCACCCAGCACAGTGCCTGGTGTACAACAGGAGAGCAGTAAACACTTGTGGAATAAACGAAGGTCTAATTCACATACCTCATTCTTAACCACTATGTTGTGTATATGACAAAATTAACCCTCCCAGTGATCTCATAAGTGGTAACAAGGGAGACCCCTCTAGCGAGCACAACTTCATCAATCTCCACTCCTGGAAAACCAACTGCAACTGGTTCCCATTTTGTTGACCATGAGCACAAAGGATAGTGGAACTGTGGGGTATTTTGTCAGGGATGCCAGGGTGAATAAGCCTGTTTTCCCCGGCCTTTGTTATGGAAATGACATTTCCACTGAGAGTACGTCTCGATTTTGCTTTGGAAAAGCTATCTGGCTGATTATTTGTGTGACTGACCGTCTCTTGTGGGAACTATGATCAATTTTCACCATGTTTCTGCCTTTTGACCATAAATAATGTTGTTTTGTTCTATCACACGAATTGTCTCCTTGTTAACGCATTTTCAGACCTTTCAGAAGAGAAATGAGAACGGAGATGGTATGACTGTCCCAATGGCACTCAACCTGTTAATGCTAATGCCAGGTAGGGCAATCTGTTCCATTAGAGTTGACAGAGTGTCGCTGAGACAAAATGGATGCAGCAGCTGACGCTGGAAGAGCCCAGAGCGCAGCCACATGCAGAAGACTAGTGTGCAAAGGAAGCCTCCTGGAGGAAAGATTTGCTGCAAATTGAAAACACTTAGCTCTGTGAAATCCAAGAGGGTAGATTGTTTAGTAAATATTTCATTGAGAACATTAGCTGTGGAATTTGGATGCTTACATACTGCAGATGATTAAATGTAAATAATTAAAATTAATAATGTTTGAAATGTTAAGCATAATAATAAGTCAGGCAATTTATCAGTAATGAAGACGGTCCCCTCATTCTGAATATCTGCTCACTACCTTCAGTCACAGCAGAAATGGCCCTCACAAATTCCTAGTTTTCCAGGGAGTCAACCCTTCACTCCAACTTGGCAAAAAGCACTGTCAGTGAATGTCTTCCTGTAGAAAGTACTGTGGTCCACCTATCATGTCAAAGGAATAACACAGAGCAGTTACTGGAGTGGGTGTGAAGAGGGAACAAGGGAGATTCTGTCAAGATATTGCTTTCTGACAATATCTAGCACACTTCCAGTCAGAAGGAGCTAGAAATGAAACAAAGATGAATCCACATTTGTTTAGCAAATTATGTAATGGAAATAAGCTCTCTAGAGAATTGCTCCATTTAGTCTTTTTTCTTGCTCTTGTCTCATCTTTAATCATTTCTCTTTTTCCTCTCCAGTAGCTACTTCCCTTCAGTCTAAAAATATTATGTTCAAGTGTTCCTCATTCTACAAAGAGAATTCTCTCAACACGCCTCCTTGTAAAAGCAGTGCTCCTCTCCTTCCTTCCTCATCAGACTTCTTGAAAGAAAGAAGCACATTCCCTCCCTCACCCTCCACAGCCCTCTTTCCTTGCGCAGCAGCCCAGCCCTGCCCACATCCCACTCACAAAAAGTGTTCTTACCAGAGTTACCAGTGCTAGACTGCCTGATAAATCCAATGGTCTCTCCGAACTTTTCCACAGCCTCTTATACTTTTGACTTAATTTTTCTGAAATACTCTCCTCCTTTGATTTCACCTCTAAAATTTTCTTCAGATGCTCCATCCATCTACATCTCTGATTGCCAGTTTTAGATTCTGGCCTGCCTTTAATTATAAGCTTTTCCCTAAGTTCTTTTCATCAATACACTAGGGCCTGCGAACCAAAACCCAAAGACAAGGCAGGAAACATAAATATGTGAAATGGTTAGGAGATGAGGGTATACAAGACAATAAATAGGGAGTAATGGAGCCTGTGGCAAATGGATATTAAAACACCCAAGTTCAAAAGGCATTCTAGTTGGAATACAGTCAGTTTTGATCTTGTCAGGGGCCTTGCTGAGAACAATGAATTATGAGCATAAATATTATTCACCAGGAAGGTCATAGGAGAAAAAACACATTTCTTTCTTGTGCTCCTCTGGTGACAATGGGACCGACATCAGTATCAAGTTCATATCCATGTTCATGTTGTTTTTACACTGGTTTTTCTCATCATCTTAAACCTTGCACCAACAAGTAGCAGCAGCTGATCCCTAAGTGCTCCAGCCAGCCCCATGCATTCATTCCCTCTTCCGTAAAGTCGGCATGTACTCTGTCTTGGAAGTGCCTCTTGGGTGCTTGTCTTAATTAATGCATTTTACTCTTTTCTCTTCCCTCTAAAACTCAGCAGCTTCAACTGTTCCTTATTCTACCTTCCATCAAGCTGTCAATCATTTTCTTGTTTAAGAAATTTATTGGGACTCTAACATGGTTTTTGTTACAAATTCATGGGTTTTGAGTGATCTGCCTCATTCCTATTTTCCCCACAAGTCTTTTAGTGCATGATTTTCCAAAACTTAGGTCTTTGAGAAAAACCTGTAGAGTCAAACATGAAAAACAACAACCAAAAAGAAATGACAAGCAAAAGATAAAAACCACCTGCAGGGCCAGTTTGGACCTCTGCTCTGTCTCTACTCCTGGAGTGACCCCACACCTACATACTCTAGCCCAGACCACTCTCTTTTATTTTTTTAAAAATTTTATTGTATTTTTTCCATTACCATTCAGTCCCCTTAGACCCCCCTCCCCAATCACAACACTATTATCCATGTCCATGCGTCCTTTTGGCTTTTTGCTCAATTCCTCCACCCTGGACCCTCAAGCTGCCATCTTGCTCTCCATCTATGAGTCTGTCCCCATTTTCCTTGTTAGTTCAGTTTGTTCATTAGATTCCATATATGAGTGAAATCATATGGTGTTTTTCTTTGTATGACTGGCTTATTTTGCTTAGCATAATGTTCTCCAGACCCAACCATACTATTGCAAAAGGTACAATTTTCTTCTCTTTTTTTTATAGCCAAGTAGTATTCCATTGTGTAAATACCCCATAGTTGTTTTATCCACCCCTTACTGATGGACACTTGGGGTGCTTCCATATCTTTGTGATTATAAATAACAATGCAATGAACATAGTGGTGCTTATGTTCTTTTGAATTGGTGTTTTGGGTTCCTTCGGATATATTCTCAGAAGTGGGATGGCTGGGTCAAAAGGCAGATCCATTTTTAATTTTTTGAGGTATCTCCACACTGCTTTCCACCATGGCTACACTAGTCTGCATTCCCAACAGTGCACTAGGGTTCCCTTTTCCCCATATCCTCACCAGCACTTGTTTGTTGATTTATTGATGATATCTGTTCTGAAAGGTATAAAATGATATCTTATTGTGGTTTTAATTTGCATTTCTCTGATGATTAGTGATGTTGAGCATCTTTTTTTTTTTTAATGTCTATTGGCCATCTGTATGTCTTCTTTAGAGAAGCATCTATTCAGTCTTTGGCCTTTTTTTTAAATTGGGCAGACCACTGTCTTGAGAGATAGATGATATTCAGTCATCCACAAAAGATCTCAATGTGGCATGTCTGAGGACTGTGTCCAAAAAGAGCCTCTTAAAGCTCCCTTTTCCAAACCACCAACACATGCACACACACACACAGGTCCTGCTTCCCTTCTTGTCTGTTGATTTGAATTGTGACTTCAGAGACAGTTTCGAGTCTCCACTCTTTCTTATTTTCCACCGCCAGTGAGTCACAAAGTGCTAATAATTCTTGCTCTGAAATAGCTTTTCATCTGACTATTCTGCATCCAATTCTGTTGTCACTTCCCTCATTGAAAATCTCATCTTTTACCTGAAGAAATACCCCAACCTTGAACTGTTTCTCTGACAACATCCCTTCTCTGTGCCAATGTATCTTGCATGCTGAGGTTTCAGACAGACTTGAGAGACAGCAGGGGGGATAAATGAGAGGTAAAAGTGGCTATTCTTAACCTTTCATTTTGGTCAGAATCAGCCTTACCTCTTAGGGGCAATGAGGTAGGTGAAAAAATGTTATTGGTCAGATAGAGCAGAGAAGAGCAGTCAGACCACCCTGAGAATCACCTAAATTCATTCCATCTGATGGCTATCAGTGGTGAATGAGGCTCATTTTCTGAGCATCTGCCACTCAGAAGGTGGTTGGTAGGTATTTGCAGAATGAAGGATGGTACCTCAGGAACCTGGGAATTAACTCCCTGCCACTTTCCCCCACAGCACTCTGATTTTGGATTCTGTATTAAAATCCTTCCATCATCAAAAAGAAAGGAGGAGCCATCTGCTATTCAGTCAGAAGATGTTTATTCTCCTTCCTGGGAAAATAAACACAAAATTGACTCTGAGGGATCTTCTGTTTCTTGGAGAAGCCAAGGAACTGATGACAGAGTATGGGAATGACCTTGTATACACAAAGGAACATTTTTCTCTTTTGGTTTTTTGCCTTTTCTTTTAATTGTACCTTCTGATTGTACCCAAAGGAAATTCTCTGAACCTTAATGTGTTCAAGCATTAATAAATAATGTGTTCATGCTTAATAAATAAGTTACATATTATTTGTCTACTTCTATGGTTTGTAAATCTCCAATTTAAATGGTTATGCTGAGCAAAGTTCTTTAGTTCAAATTCATTCAGTAACTTCCAATTACCTAACTGGTTAGGAATAAGCTCCTCACTTGGCATTTAGTGCTTCATAACAGGGCCCTACCTACCTGTCCACCTTCGGCCCTCAATTCACTTGCGTAAGGACTGGCTGGAGCACAGTCAGCCCTACACTGCTTTCTGAACATGTCCTGTTTATGTTCCTTTCGTGCTTTGGCTTAGGTTTCTTTCCCCTCCATCTGAAATGTCTTCAACATTGTCTTCTCCCATCACCCTTTTAGGCCCAGATTAATCCCACCTTCATGGCCTTTTTGTGAATCCCAAATTACATAGGAACTCAAACAATAATTATAGGAATAAGGTTCATTACATGGACATTCCAATACATTAATTATTATATCATTTTACTATAGTTTTTAAAATTTTTTACTTATCTGTGTTAATTTCTTGACACTGACCATGATGTCTTAATTAATTCTGCATCTCATAGGACAATCAAATGGCACCTCCAATTCTTGGACATGGTATTCCTCCTCCTTTTCCAGTTCCTTTTCTATAGAACCGATTCTATTGGATCTTTTCGGGGTCCTCTGCTGAGTTCTTCTAATTTCAGGTGTTTTTTATGTTACTTATTTCCATGGATTTAAATAATATTTGTCTACTAACAACTTCCAAATGTGCATCTTCAGTTATAGTTTTTTATTTGGACTTAAAATCCATATAGCTAAGAGCCAACTCATATCTAAGATTCAACATATACAACTGAATTTTTTAACTTCTCTAAATCCAGGAAAAGAAGAAAAAAAATTATTTTTTAAAAAGAGGAAAATAATCCCTATTTAAAAAGCGAAAGACTTTCCTAGCGGTTCTAGAATTGCACACTCCTTAAAAGGACCTTAGAATCATCCGGGTCATGTCCTCATGTGTAGGCGAAAACTCACAACCTCTGGCACAGAGTCCAGTCCATGTTCTTTCCACTACATCACCACATGACCTCTGTTACGGCCGTAAAAAATCTTTAGTATCTAAGATTCATTATCAGTAGATGAACAATTAGTGCAATTTCAAAAGAAAAGTGATTACATAATTGAAAATCTCCCAGATTTACTTCATTTGAGAAACCTCACAAATACTATTTAATTGCCTTACAGTAAACTTCTCTAAATTAAGGGTTGACCTCACGAAGGAAAGCACTCCATAGAAAGGGTTCCTTCTCCCCCAGACTCCAGCAGCACATTCACATAATGTGTCTAAGAAAGGACATCCTTCAGTGAAACTTGCCCATGAACTTCTCTCCAAGTGGAAAGGCTCGTTCACAAGAGTAAATAAAACATTATTTTTGGTATATATCTTTTCCTTACTATATTTTAAAGTACGAACAACCAAAAAAACTACAAGTTTGGTTCCTACTTCAATCACAATATAGAACTGTTGCTTCAGATAAAAGACAATGAATCAGACATTCGCTTTAAAGAGCTGTGTACCAATAAAATAAAGTGATAGACAGGGACACTCTTCACAGTACATGCAACAAAAGCACAGTATTTTAACCATACAATGAGCTTCAAATGAATGTAAAAATACTAAAGCTCCTGGAAAATAGTCGAAGACCAAGTTACAGAAGGAAATAATATGACGAGCAAACAAACATGCACATATTTTTTAACCCATATAAAGGTGTCTTTATTGCCTGTTAGTTTTCCTTTGAAAAATTAGGAGTGTTTTTTTACATCTGCAGAAGATAACCTTTCTGCTGCCCCAGAGGAATGTTCAGAGTGTAGGGGGAGTCAGACAGGAGCCTGCTCCCCGTTCTCCCCTAGACTGAAAAATGACCACTCAGAGTCTCAAATTCATTTGCTGAGAAATTGACACAGTACCTCAAAGAGTTACTGGCAGTTCTACCTGAGATATTATACACAGGGTTTGGCACAGAATCTATACTTAATAAGTGTAAGCTCATGAAAGCAGGAATTAATTTTGTTCACAGTTCTATTCTCAGGTGGCTAGAAAGTGTGTGGCCTTTTCAGGCATTTAACAATAATAATAATTCTTGAATTAAATTGCATCAAAATGACTTGAATTACCACCTTGTTACAGATCTTTTATACAAATCCCAAATGCATGGCTATAAATGTTATGGCCAAAGATCTTTAGCTTTTTACTACTACCTTTACAATTCAATTATTCGACATCTAGGCAATTTCTCCTTTACAAAAAATATTAACCAAGGGATTTAAATCATGATAACCATCTAAAACAACAACAATTTCATTCTCAAATTATTAATATTACTTCTAGTTATTTAGCCCTTCACAGTGGAATTAACGTGCTAATGTGCACACTTACATACACACATTTATTCAGTTCAGCAAGAGTATGCAATGCCACACTCACTGAACGTTGGTACAAGTGATCATTTGTGCCCAAATAATAGCTCCTGAATGGAGCTCACTGTTTTATGGGTCTTTCATGGGATTTTAGAAAAATGAATTCTGCACAAGACATGACATTAAAAATGGAAAAACCCATAATCTGATTTTCCCCCCTTTTCTGAACTTATATTAGTTTCTTTTTATTAATCTAAGAATAAAATTTCTTTGACATACTGTTGTTATTTATTATTAATTTCCCACATATTTCCAAAAAAGAACTTGAGTAGTGCTTGTTAGCATGCCATCAGTGTTTTCAGTACAGTATGACACCTGGAAGCAGCTGTAAAATTGAATACATACAGCTAGTTCAGAATAACATACTACAGAACCAATTTTTTTCTGTGACAAAGTATTTATTATATGCCCACATCTTACGTTGAAGTAGTTTCTATTACATCAACAATTAAGCGAAGTAAAATCCGACTTATGAAACAACCAATAACAGAATAAAATAATTATAGTCTAATTTGCAAATACTGTAAGAGCCTTAAAATATTACCTATGACTCAGGATACAATTGCTTCACTTCAAATTTAAAAATCATGACTGAAGACCCCACAGAGGCTTTCTAAAGGGGGCTGTCTTTCTTTCTCCTTCCTTCCTTCCTTCCTTCCTTCCTTCCTTCCTTCCTTCCTTCCTTCCTTCCTTCCTTCCTTCCTTTTCCTTCAGAATTGCTTCAGAAGAACTGACTGGCCAAGACTTTCTTTCCTTTTAGCCTGCTAATAACTACCCAAAATATGCAGTGTTCTTTGGGTTTTCACCATCTTCAGGGTTTAGCATGCAGGCCTTATTCTCAACCCAATTACCTGGATATAAAGCTGGAGCTTCGCAGCTGTCGAAAAACGCCTATACCATTTTAGAAAGGCATTGCTATCAATAACCAAAAACGGGGATTTTATCTCAGATAGCACGTGAAATTGCACTTCACTGACAAAACCATTGCAAAACCCAGGTGATAATATTGTTATAGTAATTACCATATGTCTGACCTCAAATGCAACTCCAGTTTCATTACCTTTCAGGTTTTCTAGAAGGAGATTGGAGGAAGCTGTCACAATGAGACAGGTAGTGTATCCTCTATTCAACTGCCAGTTCCCCTCTGAAAAACAAGCTTTCCATTCTAGTAAAGGAATACAATTATACATTATAACTCCATTTGCATTGAGAACAAGAGAAGCCCTGGGTTAATTACAGGTAAGGTTCTGTTTACATTCCCTGGGGCTAGCCACTGCCAGATTCCATTTCTGAGGTGAAAAAAAGCTGCTGGAGTCTGAACTAAATCCACGTTTTTTATTCCACTCTTGCAATTCTGTATGGCCAAAGGGAGCCTGTCACTCAAAGATCTTTCAAACGTAACCTCAGAAACCTCCATTTTCCAGAGTCTAAATGTAGTTAAAGTAAGTTCAGAACCCAAAGTCCAAACAAAAGGAAAGAAAGCTGATAGTTTGAGACCATCCATGTGAAGACTGGGAAAAGAGGGGGTTATGATGTATTTATTATCAGTGTTATATAATCAATTGATTTAAATGTAAGGCAGAGGAGTAATAACAGGAGAGAGCTTAAATCAATACAGTAAGAGAACTATTTATTGACAAGAGACTGAATTTCTAAAAAACTAATTTTCCCTATTTATAATGCTTCCTGGACTCTTCTTTTTTAGCTTATGGGGCTTCCCGCCCCCCCTTCCTTGGCTCAGGAAAGGATGGACTGGATGTACTATCCTCCACTGATGTCAGGGATGTATCTGTCTCTGGGCTTCCAAGTTCACAGAAAGGAGTTATTTCTCCTGATTTAGATTCAGCTTTTAAAAAATATGGTCACACAGGGTCTTGCGCCATTTACGTTCTTGCCAAGGTAACTGCACTCTGTTTAGCTGTCTGATTTAGATCTGATAATATTTTGAATTCTGTATATTCTAGATATCTAAAGCCAACCTTTTCCCAGTCATTATCTATCATCTCTATATTTCATTTTGCTCATACTTCTCACTTATCACTATCTGATGTATCTTTTTATCTTTTTAAACATGTTTAATTATTTATTTTCAGCCTCACTGTGTCTCTCTTCCCCCATCACATGTACATAAGAATGAACAAGAGTTCTTATTTGGAGCCTAGAATAGCACCAAGCACATCACAGGTATTTAATAATTATGTTAAATGAAAGTATAAACTGCTATAATAATTTCAAAAGATCTGAATATTGCCTTTGGAAGTAGCCAGTGCCAGAGTTCCATCTAGACACAACCTATTTAGATATGAAGGACCTTTTACTTACAGACCATTTCTCTGGGAGCAAAATTTTAAGATTCTACTTAAATGAAATGGAAGGCCCTGGGTGGTGTGGCGCAGTGGATTGAGCACCAGCCTGCAGGTTGAAAGGTTGCCGGTTTGATTTCTGGTCAGGGCACGTACCTGGGTTGTGGCCCAGGTCTCAATTTGGGGACTTGTGAGAGGCACCAATAGAAGGGAATCTTTCTTATTCCCTTTCCCTCTCTCTAAAAAATAAAGAAAATCTTTTTTTTAAAAAGAAGTGAAATGGAAAAAAGCATTCAAATTTTATAGTATTCGATTTTCTGAAGAAAAAAAGAAGTTACCTCTAAAGAGTTGTAATGCATGCAGTTTCCAGAGGAAACAGTCATAGGGAAAAATGAAGGATGACAGACCTCATTTTACTTAAATTGGGGAAGAAAGAGTTGGGGACTGGAAAAGTAAAGTAGCATAACTCCTTCTAGTGAGGAAGGCGAGCATGCCACCCCATTGTAAGGAGCACGTCCTATACATGGAATTCCTTATTTCAAACTGACAACCTAATTTTTACTTTTGTGATTATGCTGAAATACAAAACAAAACAAAACAAAACAAAACAAAAGCCCTCTTTGTCGGCCAAGAGGCATGAGAATAGTTCATACGAATGCAAGAAGGATGACCTTGGCAACAGCTTTAGAAACTGGGCTGCAAGGTCTTGCTCGAGTTCAGGTTCATCACTCTAATGTAGACAAACCAAAATCCCTTCACCTTCAACCCAGCACTAGTTCACTTACTCTTAGCAGATAGGAAAAGTGAAGCCATGCTAATTCCCTGACTTCCAGCCCCACACCTATGAATGTATCTCCTTCCACACATAGGCCAATTTATTTGCGTCTAGTCTGAGAGAAAGTTGTTCTCCCCCATCTAAGGCTAATTCTTCATGCTGTCCACTCCACCCTGACCCTCTTATCAATCCTAGACTTTGTTTTAACTATGATCCCCTTCCTCTTCCATATTGACAACCTGTCTTCTAGTAACTCTTCATGGCCAACAAACATAAAAGTCTCTTCCATCATTTAAGAAAAAGTCTTTCTTTGACTCAGTGTTCCCCTTCAGCTATCACCTAATTCCTCATTCTAAGTTATTTAGTGACTAATTGAAATCCAACTTCTTTCCCACCTCATTAAGGTCGGCAATCACTTCTTAATTTTTAAATCCAATTAACTTAAGTCTCATTTTACTTTTATTTTTTTGTTACTCTCTTCACTTTGAAACTCCTGGCATCTCTGACATCACTCTCTCCTAAATCACTGCTTATCTTCCTGACTTGGTTTCCCTTTGGCTGATTTTTGTTCTTTATGTCCCTTAATCATTGTTTCTTTCTTGGGCCATGTCCTTAGTCTTTTTTTACCTTCCACAGATGATGAAGTGATTTAATCCATTTCAGTAGGTCTAATTACTATCTGAAAAATCTTGATGATTTAAAAAAATCTCTCTCTGTTTCATATCTCTCTTTGGAGCCCTAGATATACGTGTCTGAAACCTCACAACTATAGGATCCTGTCAAACTAGCATGTGAAAACTGCATCATTATCTATTAACCAAAAGTCTATTATATATAAAATTTAAAATGCTGTAAAATATTGTGAAATGATAACTAATTTATTGTTAAATATCGTACACCTAAATCCCTTAGCCAGGCTTGCTAAGATGGCAGAAGCTACTAAAATGAGGAAAAGAAATGAGTTCCAATAATTACAAAGAATATATCTTGCTTTCTTCACAAAATATGCTTAGAGGTTAGAATCTGGATAGGTTAAAGTTTCAGTGCATTAGTTATCTATTGTTGAATAACAATATTATTACAAATTAGTAGCTTAAAATAATGCATTTATTGTCAGTTTCTATAGGTCAGAAGAGACAGACTTTGCTGGACCTTCTGCTTAGGGTCTTACAAGGCCACAAGCAAGCTGTTGGCAGGGCTTGTGGCCTCATCAGAGGCTTGACAAGAGAAGGATCCACTTCTAAACTCAGTCTAATTGTTGGCAGAATTCAGATGGTAAAACTGGGTTCATGTAATTGAATTAATAAAATATTATGTTGTGTTAGAGCTCATGATAGGCACCAACCAAGCCCTGAGGCTGTACAGAAGACAGGCTCAAATTCTGCTGCTAAGATGCACACAAGGGAGACAGATACTTAACAACATAGTGTGCGTATGAACAGGGAACAAAACCGTAACAGCCTGGGGAGTTATTTATTGACCCTGGGCAGGGAGTGGAAATAGGGGTGTGAGGATGGCAAGAGGCCCCATTCTCAAAAGCAAAGATGACAAACTTTGAAGTTGGGCAAGAGTAAATACACACATTTCTATAATAAGAAGCCACCTTTCTCACTTATAGCTACCCAATTATGCACTTGACATGAAAGTAGTAGGACTAGGCTCTCCCACCTGATTTAATTAGGTGCAATGCCATGGAAACCACAAGAAAAACCCTCAGTGGTTTAAAACAACTCTAAAACCTAGGCAAGGCAATGGAGCCAATGCACTGCATATATTGCAATGAAACTGGAAAATACGCCCCTACTGAATTACAGGACACTAAGAACTTCACGTGACACAGTTGATATGGCACAAATATTCACAAGTATTTCCTTTTATCAAAAGTCATACTTGCAAGAGCATAATTTTGGTGCATCACGCTGTAATGAATACAGCTATAATACATCATATCATGTTAAAAGTCAACGAAGGATGAAGGTACAAGTACAGTATTAGGACAATTCATATTAGGATAAAGCTGCTGACTTCTATTCCCTGGCCTTAGTTGCGGGGGACCCTGTCCTGGGCGCCAGATGTTGGGGGGCTCCGCCCGCAGAGCCCCATCCCTCCGTCACGGATGAAAGTAAAAACTACCAAGACATCTTCTGCTTGGGGAGGAAAGGGGTCAAACTCTCAGAGGAGAATGACCCAGAGCCCCATCCTCACTAGGCTTTTATTGGGCTCAAATACACAGGAATACAGGTATGTCAGGCGACAAGGATCAAACAATGGTTAACATTTCAAAGCAATCTGAGGGCTTAATCTGAGCCAGTGTTTGTCAGGAAGGGGGGTTGCCAGACTTTGGGAGACATGCTCATTTCCTCCTGGGACACTTATCACCTCAGGAAGAGCACTCTTAGCAAAGCAGGTTTCACAGGACTTTAGGAATTCTTTCTTATGTCCGGATCACCCACGGAGCCGTCCTGGCCAGGACAGGGCTGCACCCATCACCCCCACAGTTTCAGGCTTTAAGGCAATTAGGAAGCAGGAGACATCTCCCAGATGGAAATGAGGACTCGGGCTATGTCAGAATAGCCGTGGGGGCGAGGGTCCATCACATCCTCTTTGCTGCAACCCCCCGAGTCCTTCCATGAGGCCTCCCAAGTGGTCGCGTCTGGCTTAGGTTGCCCCTCCCATGAGGAGTCTTACCCGTCATTGACTGCCAACCAAGCTATGGGGCCAGAGATGGGTAAGGCAGAAGCAGTGCCCCTGCCAGGGAGATAAGCTTTGTCTCCTTAATAGGTCACATCCTTGTGACAGAACAGACCCAGATGAAGTGGGTCCCTTGGGCTCTTACACAGCCCACCATGGGGTGAGGGTTACAACTCCTGAAACCAGGCTGAACGGTCCACAACACTTAGTAAAGAAAAGAGAGAGAAAAACATTTGAGTAAATGGGAAACTATATTTCACTTTGTTTGGTGCAGGAAGCCCCACAACATAAATAGTTGATTAACAGCTGACTATTTGAGGTCTATCTGGGGGTCCCCCCCAGCTGTGTGCTCTCAGATTGTCCCCATCAAGCTTCATTTTCTTCTGATAAATCACACATTGAAAAGATCACCACTTTCCACTTTGAACCCCAAATTAGGCCTATAACATATGCTTAATCTTCTAGAAAGCAGCATTAATACTGGCACACAAATTATACTGGAATCACCAATAAATGATTTCAACAGATTTACTAACAACCTTTATGGATAAACTCATCAATCAAATGTAAATGCTTGAATAGTGTAATAATGCCACTTATTAGAAAAGTTTAAAAAGAATAAACACATTTTATTGTTGCTAAGAATAGCAAAATGTGATGGAAGTCACAAGGGACTCTACAATTAAGGGGAAAAAAAGACTTCATGTCCAAGTAAAACAAACAGGACAAGTGCAAAACAAATAAACAAAACACCCTGAAGCTCAATTAAAACGATGTTACTAAAATACATAAATTTAAAGTGCTTCTGTCCTCTGTTTATTTTTCCCTGGGGCTATTTTTTCTAAACACACATCTCATCTTTTTTTTAGGGTACCACAATTGGGCCTTTGCTAAATCCTTGTCCTTTCCCAAGAGTGACAAAAGAAAAATAGTCTCACTTCACGTTCAATTTCTGCTGTTAATAAAATTTTGAAGATCACAGCTACTTTATTTTTCTGTCACTTTATCACCTCACTCCTCTCCAATCCAGCACCATTTATAGTGGTGAGAAGCTGAAGCAAGAGAAATATAGCCCACAGTAAGGAAGCAGATAAACGATGGTACATTCCTAAAACGCACTTCATACTTTCATTAAATGATTTAACTAGAATTTTTATTAAGAAGGGAAATTAAAAGCAATACAATGTTAAAAATGCAAAAGCCAGATCTAAAATTATATATTAGGTGCTACAGTCTTTGGCGGCATTAAAATTTATACATAATTTAAAACATTATAAACAAGTCAAAAGACAACAAATGGGGAAAATATTTGCAATAAGTGAGGCATGTATTTATAATATAAAATAAATCTTTACAAAGCAGTTTAAAATAAGCCAAAAATCTCAATTTGAAAATGGGCAGTTTACAAAAGAAATAACATGGTCAATAAATATGTGAAAAATGTTTGCGCTATTAATGAAAAACTACTTGTAAAATGACTTATTTTTACTTAATAAATGGAGTAAGTATTTTATTTTCTCCTAGAAAACTGGGAAAATATTAATAACACTGAGAAGGATATGAGGCACCTGATACATCACTAAGAGCACACATTCTCAGAATGCTTCTTTTGGCAGTCCTAAAACAGTTATCAAAATTGACCCAATAATTACTCACCTAGAAATTTATCTTAAGGAGCCATTAAGTTAAGTGCAAGAATAGATGTGCAAACAGTTTCACTGAAGTGTTATTTTGGAGAACAGAAAACTAGAAACAATCTACATATTCATAAATAATAGATAGACTGAATAATTTTGAAAACATCCATCTACCTATCTAAAAGAATTATCTGCAGTCGTTGAAAGTTTTTCTGTATTTTCTGATATGGAAAGATCTTGCTGAAATTGAATTGAATAAAAAAAACCCCAAGTGCAGGGCATGCTACAGAGAATGACCTCTTTCATAGATTACAGTGACAGTTGTCTGTGCAGGTACAAATAGAGAGGACTGGGTATTCACTGGTAGCCTCTAGGTGATAGGGTACTTTTTTTATATTGGTTAAATTCTCTAAATAAACATGCTACTTTAATTTTACACAAAGATCATGGTGATCATCACTTGATATTAGGGTTATCTGTTTTTTTCTCTTTTAGAGCTTTTGATCCTAAGTTTTCCACTGTTACTTTGCTTTATAGTCATAACAAGAAAAGTAAAATAAAAGAACAAGAGAGAATGAAAAGAGCCACAGAATTGTCAATGCCAAATTCCCCTGATCCTACCAGGCAGCCCATTTGCTCAGTTGTCCCACAAATGGGTCTGCTGGAGTGGGAGGTGTGGAGGTGACAGTGTTCTGAGCTGGCCAGGTTCAGTAACCAGGCAGCCCATAAAAGCTGCCTGTGGCTTGGGAGTCCTGGTTTTTGTGTTGCTGGCTGATGGATTAAAATGTGTGAGTCTAAGTCCCAGCATCTATTCTAGGGAGTTGTGTCACTAGTTATCTTTTAAAATATTATTTTGCTAAAGTTGACGATAACAATATGTGCAGAGTTGCTTGACATGGCAGTTTGTATCTCCCACAGGTGCGAGCAACAGAAAAAAATGTTTACATTTATTACTGAAACTTCAGAAAAAAATATTGAATCTGGGTTTTTTACTTATACATTTGTTTTCTAAGCATATAACTAATGATGGAGTGTAGGACACATAGACCTCTTTATTACTATTCTTCTTTAGGTATAAAATATTTGGATTGGGTGACTGTCCTTTATTATGGAGGCTTTAAAAGTCCAGAATGCATTTCCATGAGAGGCTTTGTCACTTGAAATTTTAAAGCAAATGACAGGCTGCTCTAATTTTGTGTTAATGTGCACACAGTATTGACTGAAGGCAGAAAAATAGACTCTGCTCTGTTCTGTTCAGCTCTGTGACCTTCAAATATAAGTTACTCCAATAACAAAGGTAAATATGTCTTTAGCTTTGAATTGGCAAATTCAAATTGATTGCTGGAATCTTTAAGAAAACCAGGACAGCCAGAGTAACTTATTCTTTTTAGTTTCAAAAAAGTGGGAACAAAATCTAATTATTGCGCATGAGTTCATACTCGTCAGAAATGTTCAAACCCAAAAGACCATACATTTCTTAATCCTTCAGAATCTCTTGGAAGCTCTTGGTTCCCTTGGCTGAAATTGCCCTTGGTCTGAAACCCTGGATGTTTAGCTACTAGAACTGCTGACACTCCTATCATTGAACACCAGGGTAGAGTAGAGAAGAACTTTGGTATATATGTCACAGTATGTGAGGAAGCTAAAGAAACAGTTTTGAATGAGTCCTTCAGTAAAGTTGATAATGCAGAGAAAAGGAGATGTGAAAATCTTAGTAAAAGACAGTGTTAAATACTTTGGGGGCCTGGACAAGATGGCAGTGTAGGTAAATGATGGACTCACATCCTCCCACACCCACATCAACATTAAAACTCAACTACAGAGCAACCATCATTTGGAATCACCTGAAATCTAGTTGTAGGAGGTCCTACAACTAAGAGTGTAAAGATGCCACATCAAGACTGGTAAGACAAGTAGAGACCGGTCCCACACCCATGTGTGGCAGATAAATATCGGGAAGGATATCTTGGTTGTGAGGTTTCACCTGCAAAGCAAGGGGTCCCAGCCCCAGCAAGCATCCCCCGCAGCCAACGATTCCAGTGCTAGGAAGAGAAGTCCCCATAACTTCTGGTTGTAAAAACCAGTGGGGATTATGGCTGGGCAAGATGGAGGGCTTCTGGAGTCTCAGGCATCCCTCTCAAAGGGCCCACACACAGATTTACTCAATCTAACTTGCTCTGAGTTTCAGCTCTGGGCAGCAGCTCGAAAGGAATGGGAGGCATGTGGGGAGGACCTGAATTATCTTGCATACAGACAAAAGCTGTAGTGGTAGCTTCCATCCTGACAGAAGTGCTGCCCAAAGTCATTGTTCTTTTCCTGAGCCCTCCGCAGCAGGGCAGCACCATATCTGAGTCTCCATCAACCTGGCTCACACTGTTCGCCCCACCCTTGTGATTTCCTGAGAACCTCACCTTACCCAACTTGTGAGCCCACCCAAGCCATTTTCAGTGGCTTTTCCATACATATGGCCAGTCTTGGCTCATGTTTTGGACTTTCCTAAAATTTCTTAAACAAGCAGCATCTGGTCTCAGTGTGCCCTGTACCTCTCAATAAATAGCCCCAGGTTAAGCAGTAGTGGCAACCAGCCTTGGTTCACAGCTTGGCCTCTCCTGGGCACCTGCAAGCCCAACACAAATAGCAGTCATCTGCAGATTGCTTTGCAGCTCAAAGCAGGTGGCCAAAAGTCAGGTTGTGGCACACCTTGCTTGGCCTATACCTCCTGGGAGGCCCCAGACCAGTGTACTAGGTGGACAGCTTCATACCATGTAAAAGCACCACCCAACTATCTCCACAAGCAACACACTCAAGGGGCAGACTCAACAGGAACCAGAGCCTCAATGAAGTAAGTCCTGCTCCATGGAGTTGGCCCCTGCACAGCTGATGTTCCACAGTGGTTACAGCCAGTCCTTGCAGACAATCCACTTAAGGGTAAATCCCTCCCATTGATATCTCAACAGCAATCAAGCTTCAACTACAACAGGAGGGTATATACAGCCCACATGGAGGTGGGGAGAGCACTTAGACTGCCTAGCTTGGGTGAATGAGGATGTTGTGCCACTGGATCCTGCAGGACACCTAATACATAAGGCCAGTCTACCAAGTCCAAGAGATGTAGTAGCTCTACCTAATACATAGGAACAAACACAAGGAGGCTGCCAAATGAGGAGGATAAAATGTCCCAAATGAAAGAGCAGAACAAAACTCCAGAAAAAGAGCTAAACCAAATGGAGAGAAGCAATTTACTAAATGCAGAGTTCAAAACACTGGTTATAAGGATGCTTAATGAACTTAGGGGAAGAGTAGATGAACTTAGAACTTCAACAAATAAAAAGGAAACATAAAAACAAACCAGCCAAAAATGAATAATACAATAACGGAAATGAAGAAGATTTTACAAAAATCAACAGTTGAGTAGATGAAGCAGAGGATCGAATCAGAGATTTGGAAGATATGAAGGCAAAAAACATAAAACAAGAACAGAAAAAAGAAAAAAAGAGACTTCCGGCCAAGATGGAGGCGTAGGCGGACACACTGTGCCTCCTCTCACAACCAAAATTAAGGACAACAAATATTTAGAAACAAGAAAACAACCAGAACTTATAGAAAATTGAACTGTACGGAAGTCCAACAACTATTCATCCAGACCGGTAAGAGGGGCGGAGTCGCAGTAGGAAAACGTGGAGGTGCGGACCCAGGAACGCAGGTAGCGGCGGCTCGCAGTTCCCAGGTGCACGGGCAGTGGCTGGCGGTCCTGGGGCACACAGGTGGCAGCTGGCGGACCCCGGGCACAGGGGGGCAACTGTGCAGATCCAGTGAGGACGCACAAGGCAGCGGGCTGACCAGGGGGTCCCACATTCGTGCACGCAGACGGTCCACGCAGAGGGGAAGTGGCGGAAGGGACTGAATCCAGGAGAGAGCGGAGCAGGCGCCATTGTTCCCTCTCAGACCCCACCCCCACATAAGCGTCACAACCCAGCGACTGGGCTGCCCCACACTGGGGAGCGCCTGAGGCTCCACCCCTCACTACGTAACAGCACGCGCGCATGCGCAGATAATCCAGGTGCAGGGGAAGCAGCGGAAGGGACCGGAGTCCAGAAGAGAGCGGAACAGGCGCCATTCTTCCCTCTCGGACCCCGCCCCCACCAACAGCGTCACAACCCAGCGACTGGGCTGCTAAGGCTCCACCCCTCATACGTAATAGCTGCGATCAGACTAAAACCAAAACAAAACAAAACAAAAAACCCCACCAAAAATGGCTCAAACCGGAGAAAAAATGAAAACGCCGGAGTCAGTTCCTCTAAGCAGTGAAGAGATAGCCAACCTATCAGATGCACAGTTCAAAGCACTGGTCATCAAAATGCTCACAGAATTGGTTGATTTTGCTCACAAACTAGATGAAAAAATGCAGGCTACAATACGTGAAATGAAGGAAGACGCATGGGGAACTGATAGAGATGGAAGGAAAACTGGGACTCAAATCGATGGAGTGGACCAGAAGGAAGAAATTAACAACCAAACAGAAAACGAGGAAGAAACAAGAATTCAAAAAAAGGAGGAGAGGCTTAGGAACCTCCAGGACATCGTTAAACGTCCCAACATCCAAATTATAGGGGTCCCAGAAGGGGAAGAAGAGCAACAAGTAGAAAACTTATTTCAACAAATAATAAAGGAGAACTTCCCCAATATGGCAAAGGAAATAGACTATCAGGACGTCCAGGAAGCTCAGAGAGTCCCAAAGAAGTTGGACCCAAGGAGGAACACATCAAGGCACATCGTAATTACATTAGCCAAGATTAAAATGAAGCAGAGAATTCTAGAAGCAGCAAGGGATAAGGGGACAGTCACTTACAAAGGAGTTCCCATCAGACTGTCAGCTGATTTCTCAAAAGAGACCTTACAGGCAAGAAGGGGCTGGAAAGAAATATTTGAAATCTTGAAAAGCAGGGACCTACATCCAAAATTGCTCTTTCCAGCAAAGCTGTCATTTAGAATGGAAGGACAGATAAAGCGCTTCTCAGATAAGGTCAAGTTCAAGGAGTTCATCATCACCAAGCTCTTATTATATGAAATGTTAAAGGGACTTATCTAAGAAAAAGAAGATAAAAAATATGACAGTGAAAAGACAGCAAACTCACAGCTATTAAGAACCACACCTAAAACAAAAGCAAACTAAGCAAACAGCTAGAACAGGAACAGAACCACAGAAATGGAGATCATATGGAGGGTTAGCAACAGGGGCGTGGGAGGAGGGGGGGGAAGGTACAGAGAATGAGTAGCATAGATAGTGGGTAGAAAATAGACAGGGGAAGGGCAAGAATAGTATGGGAAATGTAGAAGCTAAAGAACTTATGACATATGGACATGAACTAAAGGGGTGAATGTGGGTGGGAGAGGGTGTGCAGGGTGGGGGGAATGATGGGGGAGAAATGGGACAACTGTAATAGCATAATCAATAAAATATATTTAAAAAAAAAGAATTAAAAAAATATGGGGATAGTGTAAGGAGCCTCTGGGACAACTTCAAGTGTACCAACATTCACATAAAGGGCGGCGGGTGGGCAGAAGGAGAAGAGAGAGAGGAATTGAAAACCTGTTTGAAAAAATAATGACAGAAAATTTTCTAACCTGGAGAAGGAAATAGACATATAAGACACAGAGTCCCCAACAAGATGAACCTAAAGAGGCCCACACCAAGAGGCATCATACTTAAAATGCTGAAGGTTAAAGACAAAGACAGAATCTTAAGAGCAGCAACAGAAAAGCAGTTAGTTGCCTGCAATGGAGCTCCCATAAGACTGTCAGCTGATTTCTCAACAGAAACTTTGGGGGCCAGAAGGCCTTGGAAAAATAATATTTAAAGTGATGATGCACAACCAAGATTACTCTAACCAGCAAAGCTGTCATTTAGAATTAAGGACATATAAGGAGCTTCCCAGACAAGAAAAAGGCTAAAGGAGTTAATCACCACCAAACCACTATTACATGAAATGTTAAATAGTCTTCTTTAAGAAGAAAAAAATATAAAATATGAATAATAAAATGGCAATAAATACATATCTATTAATAATTGAATCTAAAACATAAAGGAACAAGCAGAACAGAAACAGACTCATAGATACAGAGAACATTTGACAGATGCCAAGTGGGAAGAGGTTTAGGAAATGGGTGAAAATAAGTAAAGGGATTAAGAAATACAAATTGGCCATTATGCAATAATCATGGGGCTGTAAAGTATGGCATAAGAAATACAGTCAATAATATTGTTATAACTATGTATGGTTTCAGATGGGTACGGGATTCATCAGAATGACCACTCAGTAAGTTATGTAATGTCTAATCACTGGATTGTATACTGAAAACTAATGAAACATAGTATGTCAACTGGAGTGCAAACAAAAAAATTGTTTAAAGTAAAAAAAAAGTGTTGGATATTAGATCAGCTCTCTACTAACTCTTGGATAAACACTAGAATTCTTTTTTAAAAAACAATTTTATTTATTTATTTATTTTTAAAGCGAGAGGAAGGGAGGAAGAAAGAAAAGGAAAGAAACATATGTTGTGTGAGGGAATCCTTAATCAGTTGCTTCTCGCACACCCCCAGCAGGGGACCAGGCCCAGAACCCAGGCATGTGCCCTGACTGGGAATTGAACCAGTAACAGTTTGGTTTGCAGGATGGCACCCAACCCACTGAGTTACACCAGTCAGGGCAACACTAGAATTGTTTTGAAATAAACGTCTTTAATAAAAAAAAAAAATACTTTGGTATCCTCCATAAAGTCCAATAAACTGCTAGAAACAAAATTTGATTTCAAGAGTATGCACAGATACATTCATCCACTCAACAAATACTTGTTTCTCCACATCAAAGTAACTGTTGCTGAAATATCAAGATTCAAGATAGACCTGCCATTCAGATTTGAAAGAACCTCCCCAAATAGAAACTGTCATCTGGATACTTAGCCAGTGCAACATCCCTTCAATGCTCTGCCTTCCACATCTCACAGTTAGAGTTGGAGTGAAAGGACTTCAGTGGAGAGTGAAAGCAACACCTCTAAGGAGACCCTAGTTTGTAGACTTTGAAGATATAAATAATATTTCTTTTATCTGGGAGAAAAGGTCTTTAGTTCAGGCCTCAAATCATCCAAACCTAACCACCTACACAACGTCATCTACAGTTACGTGCTTACACACACATGTACATGTGCCCACTCTATTAAGACCACTCAGCTCAGCAGAAATCTCTCTCTCTTAGTCTTTGGTGCCACCGAAGTGCAGTTTCCCCCACCTGGTTCCCATGCCTATTTTGGTACCATCAGGCTGTGTTTATTTGACAGTATTTTCAATTGGACTTTCATTTGGTGCATTTGCAAAAGCCCAGGAATACAGCATACAGTATCTTTTCATTGAAATGGCACATTAATTTTTTGAAGTGCTGAGCTGATACCTTACAGTTTCTGTGAATATCTGCATGGTATTCATTAAATGTGGCAGGGACAGTCATAGCTTGTGATCGTGACTTTTCCAAACACACTGATTACATCAGTTGTTTTGCTGCGCCTCCATAAAACCTAACCTCAGTGGGCTTGGTAATGGAACTGGGTAGTCCTTTCATTCCTGTCTAGTGGACAAACACTTTCCACATGGCTGTTCCAAATCCTGTCCTATGGCTGAAGGTCTCCAATCTTGATTCACTCCTTTTCATTTTGTAGTATTATTTAATTTTTTAAAATAAACTTTGTTTTGAAGTAATTGTAGATTCCTAAGCAGTTATATGATGTAATACACAAAGACCTTGTATGCCTTTTACCCAATATCTTCCAAATTGTAACATCTTGCAAAACTGTAGTACAATATCAAAGCCAGGGTATTGACATTGATACAGTCAATGAGGAAAACACTATTCTTCACCACTAGGATCCCTCATATTGCCCTTTTACAGGCACACGGATCTCCCTACCCCTCCTCCCAATCTCTTTTCCCTGACCCCCCACCCCCGAAAGCTACTAATCTGTTCTCCATTTAAAAAAATGTTGTCATTTCAAGAATATTATACAAATGGAACCATCCAGTAGCTTACCTTTTAAAATTTACTTTTTTCCCTCAGCATAATTCCCTGTAGATTCTTTTAAGTTGTTGTATCAGTAGCTTGTTCTCCTTACTGCTGAGTAGTATTCCATGCATGGACATGCCCCAGTTCGTTTCTCGATTCAGTCACTGAAGGGCAGCTGGCTTGTCTCTGACGTATTTGGCCAGTATGAATACAGTCCTATGGACATTTCTGACAGGTTGTTGTGTGAAAAGCTGTTTCATTTCTCTGGGCTAAATTACCAAGAATGTTAGTTATTGCTGGCTGAAATAACTAGTTTTATGAGAAACTGCTAAACTTTGTGCTGCCTGTATCATTTTCACCCCTACCAGCAGTGTGTGAGTGATTCGGTTTCTCTGTATCCTTGCTAGCATTTGGTCTGTCGCTAATTTTTATTGAGTCATTTTGGTAGGTATGCAGTGATAGTTCATTGTAGTTTTAATTTGCATTTAACTAATGAATAATAACTTTGAACATTTTTTCATGTGCTTATTTGCCATATTTATATCTGCTTAAGTGTAATGTCTGTTCACACCTTTGCCCACTCCTAACTAATTAGTTTGTTTTTTTGCTTTTTACTGCAGAGTTTTGAGATACTAATCTTTTGTTAGATATGTGGTTTGTAAATATTCTTCCAAACCATATCTTATCTTTAATAGGGTGTTTCTTGAGCAAACATTTTAAATTTTGATGAAGTACAATTTATCAATTTTACAATTGATAATTTATCAATTATCAAAAAGCCAAAAAGTTCTTTTGGTTTTTTTTTTTATGTAAAATGGTTCTAGTAACACCTGCAGTCTTTAAATTCACTTGAAACAATTTTGGTAGATTGTATTATCACAGGTGTCATTTCAGTGTACATTTTAAAAAAACTCATCAAAATTGGTGAATTTTTATGTAGCCATTTTAATATTAAAGATGGAAGAAAATATGCAACAGTTTCAGCATATTATGCTTTATTTCAAAAAAGGTAAAAACACAACTGAAATGCAAAACAAGATTTGTGTAGTGTGTGGAGAAGGTGCTGTGACTCATCGAACGTGTCAAAAGTAGTTGGTGAAGTTTCATGCTGGAGATTTCTTTTTGTTTTTTGCTTTTAAAAAATATATTTTATTGATTACGCTGTTACCGTTGTCCCATTTCCTCGCTTCATTTCCCTCCACCCTGCACACCCCCTCCCACCCACATTCCCCACCTTTAGTTCATGTCCACATGTCATAAGTTCTTTAGCTTCTACATTTCCCACACTATTCTTGTCCTCCCCCTGTCTATTTTCTACCTACCATCTATGCTACTTATTCTCTGTACCTTTTCCCCCCTCTCTCCTCCTCCCACTCCCCTCTTGCTACCCCTCCATGTGCTCTCCATTTCTGTGGTTCTGTTTCTGTTCTAGCTGTTGGCTTAGTTTGCTTTTGCTTTTGTTTTAGGCGTGGTTGTTAATAACTGTGAGTTTGCTGTCATTTTACTGTTATATTTTTGACCTTCTTTTTCTTAGATAAGTTCCTTTAACATTTCATATAATAATGGCTTGGTGATGATGAACTGCTTTAACTTGACCTTATCTGGGAAGCACTTTATCTGCTCTTCCATTCTAAATGAAAGCTTTGCTGGATAGAGCAATCTTGGATGTAGGTCTTTGCCTTTCAAGACTTCAAATACTTCTTTCCAGCCCCTTCTTGCTTGTAAGGTCTCTTTTGAGAAATCAGCTGACAGTCTGATGGGAACTCCTTTGTAAGTGACTGTCTCCTTATCTCTTGCTGCTTCTAGGATTCTCTCCTTCATTTTCATCTTTGGTAATGTAATTATGATGTGCCTTGGTGTGTTCCTCCTTGGGTCCAACTTTTTTGGGACTCTCTGAGCTTCCTGGACTTTCTGGAAGTCTATTTCCTTTGCCAGATTGGGGAAGCTCTCCTTTATTATTTGTTCAAACAAGTTTTGCACTTGTTTTTCTTCTTCTTCCCCTTCTGGTACCCCTATAATTTGGATGTTGGTATGTTTAAAGAGGTCCTGGAGGTTCCCAAGCCTCTCCTCATTTTTTTGAATTCTTATTTCTTCCTTGTTTTCTGTTTGGTTGTTTCTTTCTTCCTTCTGGTCCACTCCATTGATTTGAGTCCCAGTTTTCTTCCCATCACTATTGGTTCCCTGTACATTTTCCTTTATTTCACTTAGCATAGCCTTCATTTTTTTTTATCTAATTTGTCACCAGATTCAACCAATTCTATGAGCATCCTGATCACCAGTGCTTTGAACTGTGCATCTGATAGGCTGGCTATCTCTTTGTTGCTTAGTTGTATTTTTCTCTGGAGCTTTGATCTGTTCTTCAGTTTGGGCTTTTTTTTTTTTTTTTGTCTTGTCATCCTGGTACATAGTGAGGCAGAGCCTTAGGTGTTGCCTCAGGGCATGGCAACCCAGTTGCTGGGTTGTGACATTGTATGTGGGGGAGGGGTCAGGGAGGGAGCAAGGACTCTTGCTCCGCTCTGTCTCCGATTTCAGTCCCTTCTGCTGTTTCCCCCAAGCAAATTGGGCCCTTCTGGTGCTTATTTCCATGTGGGTGGGCTTGTGTATGTTCTAGGACCCTGTGGGTCTCTCCAACTCTCCTGTGAGGCTGGGAGTCTCTTAAGGCACCTCAACCTCCATAGGTGTTTCCAATCAGTGTTTTGAGGCTTCATATCCGTGCACTGGAGCCCTGGGTTGCCAGATCTGTCTCGCTCCTCAGTTTTGCCTGGTTTATCTGCACATGAATGTGTGACTTCCCAGTCAGCCTCATGCTGGAGATTTCTCAGTGGACGATACTCCACAGTTGGGTAGACCAGCTGAAGTTGTTATTGATCAAATAGAGACATTGAGAACAATCAATTTTCTACCACATGGCAGTTAGCTGACATATTCAAAATATCAAAATCAATAGTTATTGGTGAAAATGAAAATGCATATTTTATTTTATGGAAAAAACTAAGTAGACTTTTTGGCCAACCCACTTCATTTTCTTTGGAGTGAATGTAAATGGCTTTGAGTTTTTAATTCCTATTTCCACATGTTCACGGTGAGTATATCAAAATGTAACTGATTTGTGCACATTGATCTCTTATCCGGTAACTATACTGAACTCACTTATTAATTCTAGATTTTTGTTTTTGGTAGATTCTTGGAATTTCCTATGTAGATAATCATGTCATCTGCCAATAGATACAGTTTTATTTTTTCCTTTCCAATACATATTCTTTGAAAACATTTTTTTCTTACCTTATTTCAGTGGCTGGACCTTCCAGTTCCATGCTTAAGAGGAATGGTGCCAAACATCCTTTTCTCGTTCCCCATCTTAGAGGGAAATACACAGTCTTTCCCTGTTATGTACGATGTTACTTCCAGTTTTTGTAGATTTTTATCAAGTTCCTTTCTATTCTTAGTTTGCTGAGAGTTTTGATCATCAGTGGGTGTAGAATTTGCTCAGATGCTTTTCTACGTCAATTAATATAATTATATGTCTTTTTTTAACTCGTGAGATGATAGATTATGCTGATTGATTTTTCAAATGGCGAATTAGTTTTACACATCTTAATATTCCCATTTCTGGAGTTTTTAAATTAAAAATTTAGTTTCATTAATGGTTATAGGGCTATTCAGGTTGAGGCTTGGTAGTATGTGGTCTTCAAAGGATTGCTCTATTTTTTTTGAAGTGGTAGAAATTATGAATATAAAGTTACTCATAGTATTCCATTATTGTCATTTTAATGAATGCATGATTTAAAGTGATATCCCCATTTTATTCCTGGCATTGGTAATTTACATCTTTCTTATTCATATCTTTGTCAGTCTTATTGCAGATTTATCAATTTTACTGTTTTTTGTTGTTGTTTTTTTTTGAAGAACCAGCATTTTGTTTCATTGATTTTCTCTGTTGTTCTTTTGTTTTATTTTATTTAAATTATTTTATTGTTGTTCAATTACAGTTGTCTGTATTTTCCCCCTCCCCCTCCCCCACCCCCTCCACACCCACCTCCCTCCCTTGCTTCCATCCTCCCCCTTGGTTTTGTCTATGTGTCCTTTATAGTAGTTCCTGAAAAGCCTTCTCCCCACTGTCCCCTCCCCCCTCTCCTCTGGCTATTGTTAGATTGTTCTTAATTTTAATGACTCTGGTTATATTTTGTTTGCTTTTTTTCTTTTGTTGATTATGTTCCAGCTAAAGGTGAGATCATATGGTATTTGTCCCTCACCACCTGGCTTATTTCACTTAGCATAATGCTCTCCAGTTCCATCCATGCTGTCACAAAGGGTATAAGCTCCTTCTTTCTCTCTGCCGCATAGAATTCCATTCAATTTCTCACTCTTCTTTATACTAAGATCTCTTCTAAGACAGGAAGACAAGAGCTCTTGTTCTCTCTCAATTTTCTTTCCAGTTCTTGGTGTCTCCCCTGCTCACTTCCTTTTTTAATTCCTCTGTATCAGAGGAAGGTTCCTTCTTCCTCCTTTCAAAGGTTAAGCCCCCTGTCCCCAGGTTTATTTCAGTTTTCTCCTCTGGGGCCATGCCACATTCAATAACCTTTTCTTTTCATCTTCAAACTTCTCCTCAGCCTATAAGTTTGTTCCCAACTTCATCCCACCCTTAATAGAGTCCCTCAGGCATAATTCCCACCAACCTATTGCTTCTCTTCACCATCAAACTTCTTAAGCAGTTGTTCTACATTCTCTGCCACTAGCATTTTACTTTCCATTTATTCTGGCTGCTTCCTATTCTCATGACTTGATTCAATCAGCTGTGGCCAGCACAGCAAGGTAGTGTGGGTGTAAAGCGAGGTAGCTATCATAAGGAACTTGTCAGAAGGAGCTAGGGTGGGTGTTTTTGAAGCACGCAGGGTAAACCACAATTTAAAATTGTGTATATATTTATGTTAGTTCGGGGTCCTGGCCATTTTTAATAAAGAAAATAAGTGGACTATTCACTGTTTGACATTATATTTTAAATGGTAGGTTTTTAAATAAACCCCAACTACAGTAGCTTTTGTTTAAATTTCTTCACAGTTTCTGTAGCACATGATTCTGAAATTCACCAAAGATTATCAGTCAGATGGCTGTTTTCCTTTAAGATGTCAAAGAATAATGAGGTTGATTTATGAAAAGTCACTGAATTTATAGCAGCTAAGATTTTTAAATTTCTAAGCTTTGTTATGTCTTCATAGAAGACAAGCTTTAAAAAAATCACCAGGACATCAAAAGGCCAGACATGCAGAGCTGCCTAGAGAAGCTCCTCTCGGGTACTTGGCTCTCCTCTCTGGATGTGACACGCACACCCTTCCCTTTCCCCTTGTTCTGTTTTACATGTACAATGTAGTCATTGCCACCACAGTGAGCATGGCATGTCCAAACATGATACAGGACGTTATTTCTCACTGCCTCATTTTTACACAAATATTTCCATCTCCTAGCTTCCTAGCTTCATGTAGCTTTTTACCTTAATGACCACCATATTTATGGTGTTTTATCTGATTTTTATTAACAGTTATCAGAGAAACTGGTTGAGTCTTTTCTATTATTTCTTGCACAATGCTAAACAATTGAAATTTAACATTTCAGTTCTCATTCTCACTCTAGTTTGAAGTCTTTGATTACAAAGTTATTTTAGGGTAAAAGTATTCTGAGTTTGTCAAGATTACAATGAAAAAAAGTAAGAATTTTATTCTTATTTTTTTTTGAAGTGACTAAGAGCTCTTGGCTTCATCTTTGGGAACTTAGCTTAGTTCAATGTATGTTTACTTAGTGCTTATGATCTGTTAGGCACTGGATGTTGAGATGAACTAACTAACCTGTTGAGATACAGGTTCTAAAATGAAAGGCCTCACAGCCTCAAAGATGAGACAATTGGGTATAAGGTTCATTTATGCTCAATGTGACCACTGGTAAACTTCCTCTGGATGACAGAGGGAAAGCATCTTGTCCTTCTCAGGGACAGAGTGAGGGTGTCAGAGAAAATGTTTCAGACAAGCAGATGGCTGAGCCATGCCTTGAAAAATGAACAGAAACTCATTAAAGAAAGAAGATGAAGATTTGCAAGGTGAGGAGAAGATGGGGTAAGTAGGGGAGTTCGGGAGTAGGAATAAACAATGTGAACAATTAGTAAGCGTGAAAAACAAACTGTTTAGCACCGGAGACAAATCCATGCAGTGTGATTCAATTAAGTAACACATTGGGAGTAGAGGAATCCAGAGGTGAGCAGGCTGAGACAGGATGGCTTGTCCCAGGGTACCACAGGAACTCAGAAGCCAGTTGGATGGGGACTGCTGTGGTCACATTGTTCTTTAGAAGGATTGCTCTGTCAGCTACATGAAAGATGAATTAGAAGGGATAAACCTAGAAGTAGGCAAAGCACATCTGAAAGGTCTGTACTCAACTACTGAAGAGAAAGATAAAGGTGTGGGTAAATTAAGGAGGAGAGGGCTACTTACCTGAAGAAATTAAAAAGTAGGATTTCAATGCTATTTTACAATATTCTAATGTTATCCCAGTAAACCTAACTTACGAATACAAAAAAGTGACAAAGAGATCAAGAAGTGGGGAGAGTAGAGTCCTTATAATTCTTTAGTTATAGAAGCCACTTCACATCAATAAACCTTTTTAAATCTGTGTGTGCATGTGTGATAAATACACTCCACTTAACAGAGTTATTTGTGTTCCTGTCCAGCTAAAGAGAATGTTCAATAGGGTCCAAAGTACCACACTTTCACAAACACTAAGCAGTGAGAAAGACAAGGATTGTCTGCTACCTGGTATGGGGACTCGTTTTTTTCCAACACAGATTCTAGGGTAAAAATGACCCTCATACTTAGAAACATTTTATTGAGTGCTTTTCCTCATTTTCAAACTTTTTAGAAGCCAGAAAAGAGTTTTCATGCATACCATCAACTTCACTCTTATCTATACCTCTATTCTTCAGAAAAGAGGTAATTTCTACCCAACTGATTAAATGTCTTAAAAAAAAAACTTCTTCCTTGTTACCTGAATAATAGATTATCTATTACAACATAAGGAACTAAAGTTAAAAATTTTTATAACCCCATTAACTAGAGGCAACAGGAATATTCATGTGTTTATGTATGTGTGAGTTGGCAGTTTAATTGAATCACACTGCACAGATTTGTGAGTGATCCTAGATCAATAATAGATCATAAACAAATATAGGACATTTGATTCTGCTGTTCATATTTAGTCTTAGTTTTCTTAGCTTGATTTTTAGTAGTGTTCAATGTTGGGAGCAAGTGTTTTTGTCTATCAAAAATTTTACTCTATGCTTTAAAAAAATGTTTTAGCTTTGGTGTTGATTATTTATACCAGTAACATTCATTATAAATTAAAGGAAAAAACCCCTCTTTTTTGCGTGTTTGCAAGAGCAGTAGTAAAGCACATGCATAAGATCTCAGTCATAAGCAGGGTCAAATAACGAAGTCAAAATTTCCTGGAAGGAAGTAGGGCTCAGAGCCTTGCCCACCTGACTTTCCACTCACCCTGAAGGGGTACCTGGGGAGACTCCACAATTAATCCAGGAGGAAAGGATTTGGAGCAATACAGCAATTCTACTTAAGATTTTAAAAATTGTTTTAGTTTATTCATTACAATTATTTAACAAGTACTTTGTGAATATCTATACTAAATTCTAGTGGCATTTAATGCACTAAGGCTTAATTTACAAGAATTATGCTAACATTTGCTTAACAAAACATAAGAAAAAACTTGTAGCTTGAACCATGAAGCTCTAGCCAAGGTAACACTTAAGGCACACCCCAAATGTAAGTATGACACCTCAAAGTAAAGAAAGTCTCAAAATTTGTGTTGAGAGATTAATCCTATTTTTTTACAAAGCCCATGACACACCAGCTAGATTTTAACTGCAGTATTAAGAGAAATATATGGAAAGGTTTATTCAAGCTTTATTTTGTGGTTTCTCCTTACTGAGCACTGAAGATTGCTTCAAAATCCTATCCCTTAATGATTTCATTCATTTTCCGGTGTATACCAAAATCATGATACTTAAAGTAATTTTACTTTTTCCATCACCTAAAGAATAATTTTTAGAAAAAGATTAAAATTGGAAAAGAAAAATGTTGAGATCAGAAAATTTTTAGTTCCAGCCCCTAAGACCAATGTGTGACATTTGAATAGGACATAACGAGTTTTTTTTTTTTTTTCTTTTTAAAGGAACAAAGGGGACAACAAGAAGACTGAGGGTCCTTCTGGCAACGCATGGCTCTTAAGATTCTGCCCAAGGGATGGGTTGACAGAAACAATGCAAAACAGCTGTGGGAGGCAGCTGAGTCACCTCTCCTTGATGTCATCTGTCCCAGCCTCCCACCTGTAAGTTCTGTGCCTCAGAAACACTTACTTAGAACACAGGTATAGGAAACTTTGTTTTCAATCTGAATTTGGATTCTTTTCTTGGTTTGAAGGCAAAAGATACTTCTGTCCTAAAAACTATGAACATAGCCAATGAATGGGTAATTAAAATACAGGAATGCTTAAAATTTTTTAAATGCAGATAACTAGATCAATCTTGCTTTATTTTGGTAGAAAACATGTTTTCTATTCTCTTTCCAAATTTTCAAATGCCCAAAATGATTGTTATTACCACCTAGGAATTTTGTATAAACATGTTAAAATCTTAACAAAGATCTATGCCATCTTCCCTGAGTGAGCATCTGCACTTACTTGCCCCTCATCTAATAGCAAGGGCAGTTCTTTAATTAACGATGAATGTAGCTGAATGGACTGTGCTCTCTTTGTGCACGGGGAATCTTAGAGCTAATGGGGTCACTTTATTAAAGTCTGGTTTTACTCATCTAGGATTCCTGTGGGTGCTGAATTTGAATTACACTATTTTTTGGCCTTGATTACTTATTTAAATATACTATTTATTTACCTAATGTGTAATTGGAGGAACAAATTTCACAGTCATAGCGATTTTGAAAGGCATATAAATCACCACCATCTGTATTTTTATCTATATCAACATCAACACCTTTAATTTTATAGATTTAGATGTCAATGTTGATAATACACTTCCAGTTCAAGGTATTAATAAATACATCTTCAAACACACATGAATAACCTGAAGGAAAGATGTCCTTAGGAGCAAATGGGCCTCAGTGTCTTATGTTTTAGAGTTAATATTGAAACTTTTTTTATAAGCGTTTCACTAGGTATCAGATTTTTTATTTAGAACTATTGGGTTGGCCACAAAGTCTATAACTTTTTGTGTAAAATAAGAGACACATTCTTCATTTTTACCAATAACTTTATTGATTTGGATATTTTGAGTTTGTTGCCTATCTCCTTCTATTGGCTTCTAGTGGGTAGAGGTCAGGGGTGCTGCTAAACATCTTCCAATGCATAAGACAGCCTCACAGCAAAGAATTATTTGGCCAAAATGTCAATAGTACCAAGAAACTTTTCAAACCACTTTTGACATGTTTGATCAGTCACAGCACCTTCTCCATACAATGCACACATCTTTTTTTTTGCATTTCAGTTGCATTTTTACCTTTCTTGAAATAATAAAGCATAATATGCAACAAACATTGTATATTTTCTTCTATCATCAATATTAAAATGGCTGCACAAAAATTCACTAATTTTGATAAGTTTTTTCTAAATGCATGCTGGTATGACATCTGTCACAATACAGTCTAACAAAATTGTTTCAAATGAAGTTAAAGACAACTAAGTGCTACTAGATCCACTGTATGGAAAATACTATATGAACTTTTTGGCCAACCCAATAAAATGTCCAAATCTCTTAGTTATGTCAGAAAAAAAGAAAACATCTTATCTACATCTAAATAAAAATGTTTGGTTGACTTCTTTGGGCAATCAATTTAGACAGCTAAAATGCTCGCCCCTGATATCACTATATTTACTTAGCTTTTTTTCTCCCAAAGATCAAAAAAATTATACATCTTCGACCACTGCAATTGTGATACTGCATATCACCAACCGCATGTTCTAATTCCATGATTGCATATATTTACACAAATTATATAAAGATACAACTACAATAATTACAGAGAAACAGGCAACAATTGAAAAAAATTCCAAACTCTCACTAAAATAACAGTAAATGATATGAAAATCATCAGACAAACCAATACAAGGGGATGTAGACAACTCTGTAGAATTTTAGTTTAGGAAAGAGCAAGTTCTGCTACGATTTTCTTGCCCTTTTCTCTCTGTGCTGTCTCCAAGTGCACATCTCATTTTCAAGGATTTAGAGTCTGAGAATATTACTTGTCCAATTCATTTTTCTTTTTTAAAAGAATAGTCATAAGGCAAATCATGCAACTGATACATTTGAGCTCTCTATAAATTGTCTTATGATGTATTTTATTTGCATCCTAACATCTCGTTTGTTTTTCTATTCCAGATAAATATTCTTAATACAAAAACTGGAAAGTTTGCCTCTTTAGCTTCTTTTGCAAAGATTTTATTAGATCTGAGATGGTGTCTTGCCAGCCTATGACAGTGAAAAATTAACATTCTGACATACCAGAATTCTTCACAGAGCAGCTTAGATCTACCCTTCCATGTAGCTTATTTATAATTTCTATATATTTCAGGCACTTCTTCACATTATATTTTACATTATGCTTCATAACGAGCCTGCAAAGTAATCTTTTATGCTAGTCAAATCCCCATTTCACAGATGAAGAAACTCAAACTGAGGCTTGAATGCTTAAGTACAGAGATAGGTGTCAGAGATAGGCAGTAGTTAAGCCAATATTTGAATTCTGCCCTATCTTAAGCATTGACATAAACGTTTGCTGACTGCTGACACTGCACTAGATATGAGGTTGTAAGGGCAGAAAAATAAATATGACATGCCCACTGTCCTTGAAGCATTTAATGTCATATAGGTTACGAAGACACAAACATGAGCAATTTCAATATAAAATGGAAAGTGCCGAGAGAGGCCTAAAGAGTTTTTATGACAGGACAGGTTTCTCAAGGCAATATCAGATGTCTCATATATTTTACCATGAAGCAGGCTGGCAATAATAAAAATGGTAATTATGATTTAAAATAGAGATAAATCTTTAATAAATGAAACTAATATATAATTTCAGAAAATAAAATTTCAATTTCTTAGCGCATCAGAGATTTGCATAAAATTGTACGTTCATTGATTCACTGATTAAATGATTAATAATGTGATCTATTATTATTCATTCATTAAGAATTGATCATTAAGTCCTTGCTTGGGGCCAGGTACTGGAACTGACTTTGAGGATGCAAGGATGAACCAGAAAGATGAGAATCCTGCTGTAATAGTGCTTATAGACACTCCAACCCAATACAGTGTGTGAAGAGCTTATGAAGGGAAGGGGATGGTGCTGTGGGAGCACACGGAAAACCTCTAACCCAGATGTTTTGGAGAAAATAAGGTCTCAACTGAAATTATAAAGTAGCCAAGCAAAGAGAAAAGGTCAAACCCCAGTGGTCCAGAGGCAATCTGTAGTGTAAAAGCCTTGAGAAGAAAGAAAACATGGTGCACATCAGAACCTGAGAGTTTAGTCTGCTGGGAGCTGTGGGTGAGAAGGGAAGGGGTGAGATGTGAGTAACAGGCAGGATCATCAGAAAGAAAACCTATTGCATTTAAATAGGGCTTTTGGCTAATCATGAATATGCAAAATGAACAATTCCACGGGTTCTACAGGTGGTCTTGCATGTTGGAAATACCGCGTTTATTACCCTAATAGAAATATAATGCACTAAATTAAGTTTTTAGTGTTCCTAGTTAATAAGCTATATGAAAATAACAACAAAATATAAAGGAGGGGACTATCTTGGAACTAAAACTAAGGTGAGCTAAGAATATCCACTTAGCTGGAATCCACTAAATAAAGCAGAGTCAAAGGCTAAGTTCAAACACCTATCCTGATAGCCCCAAATAGGAGACCTCTCTCCCCATGCAGGGTAGGGAACAAATTGAAGCATGTAGTAACCAAAAATAGAGTAGGATGGAGTGGACCCTCAGGGGAAGTTGGCAGAACTGGAGTTCAGGACAAAGAGTAAAATCACCTGGCAAAGCACTCAGGCGGTAAATGAAAGGAGCGGCCCAGAGCCTGGTGATATATAAGAAAGTGTGGGGAAGCATCCTCTCTCACCAGTGTAGTTACAGGTAGTAAGATTCAACTAAATGTCTTGTCACCACTGCCCCACAAAAAGACTTTGTCTTGGACTTGGAGGCTTGTATGAGTTGGCCTGGGCTAGTAGCAGAGCAGATCTGAAAACCTGTGGCCTCAGTTGCTCTTTCTGTCCCTAGCTACCATCCAAGATAGCTGGGCACGCTCAGAGACACGAGGAATGGGAGGTCACAGAGGCTAGAGTGGTAAGCAGGGTCAAGATCACAATGGAATCTTATAAGCCACATTAAGAATTTTACTCCAAGAGCAGAAACCCAATGAATGGGTAAAGAAAAGACATGAGAATTGAGTTTTAAAAGGATCCCTTTGATGGTAATGGAATAAAGGGGGCAAAAAAATGGATGACCGCTGTAAGACTGGTTAGAATAATGCTGAGGGAGTCAGGGGAGGAATGACATTGGCCTCTTCTAGTCGGGCAAGTGTGGGGACACAGAAAGTGGGTGCTTTAAGAGATGTGTGAGAGGTGATTGGTTGGTGTGTTTAGTATTTGATATGGCGGAATCTAAGGATGGTATGTAAACATATAATTTTGGAATAGGGTTTATCAGAGATTAATAAAATAGAAATAGGAAATTCTAGTAAAGACCCAATTATGGCTGAGATGATGAGTGTTTCTTTGAACATGTTGAATCGGAGTACCTGTGGAGCATTCAAGGTAATGTGTCTATCTAGTAAGTGGCTGGACATGAAGATTTGCAGTTCAGGAGAGAGACCTGGGGTGGAGATACATACATACGGACATCTTGCATTAATCTGCACACTTCTTAGCAAAAAGAGACAAAGTTCCAAACACATATGCCTTACTACTTAGGAACTTTCTGTTTATACTCCATCTTATCAATCAGAAGTATCTCCTTGAAAGTCTTGTCATGCCCGTATTCAGCAATCAAAAACTAATGAGAAAAGTACTCTATTTAATGACAGTATATCTCTAAATTGCAACACTTTAAGTGGCATTAATTCTCTTTCCCATCATGTACATACTTTTAAGGATAATTGTCTGATCAGGAAGTTCAAAAGTTCAGATAATATTTGAAATGCCTTTCTCAATTTAAATCTTACTTCACTTTTGCACGTTCATGAACAGCTCTGCCATTTTATTTCCTCCATGGAGAATGATCCCTGAGAAGTGCTGCCCATGAACACCAGTGTGAGGAGACTTAATGAGAGTGGCATTGTTCTAGAAGCTTTTGGAAAGCTCACTTCGGTTAGGGGGTGTGTCACTTTCCTTGTCATATTCTCCACCTCAAAAGGACTTTTAACTTGGCTACATCACAGCCCAATAGAAGAGAATTTTGGCAGGTAATTTATTTTACATTAGCTTGGAATATTTTTGTTACTAGATAATAGCCTAAATGGCATGTGCTGCTGTTTGGTTAAGAAAAGGAGAAAGGACCCATTATGGCTTTTCCTACCTCAAAACGATGCATGCATTTAAGACAAGAGCATTTTGCTTCTTTTCAAAAGCACTTAGGTCAGGATAACTTTTGTATGCTTATGAGAATACAAAGTTTGTGCCACATTACAAAAAGCATCTTTCTCAATCTTAACACCAGGCAAAAATCATTCTGGTATAAGGAAAGATTGCAGTAAATTTGAGAGATGAATGTATCACTCTCCTCCCCCAAAGCTTCCTGTCTATATCAAACAAACTGAAACAAGCCCTAGTACATTTATTGGGAAGGTTTTCATGATAATCCACAATGACCCCAATTTACACACACAAAAAAATTGACTTAAGACACTAAGATTTTATTCTATGAAAATTACTTTTTGCTACAGAATACAAGTTTTATATTTATAACTGGAAAAGTATTTTTTATTAATTTTCAATGAATAGAACTCAAAGAAAGATCCCTTCCTTCAATCACAGTTGGAAGAAAAGTCTTCTGATAGTAAATAATTACATTTCTTAATGAAAGAATGAGCATGACTTCTAATTTGGACAGAAGCAAGCTATAGAGAAATACACTGGTCCCTACTCAATCTGCACCCTCGTCCATGTCCTCCATGTGAATCTGCTAGGAAGGATGTGGGGACAGCTGACCAGTGTGCCAGGAGATGACCACTGTTGTGGCTAACCTGACACAAGGTAAAGCTGCTGGACTGTTTGCTTCCAAGATAATAAAAATGGAATGGCTAACCTGGAAGGAATCTTTCTTTCCACACTCAGAAAATACCCCACAACTCTGATTCCTATAAGTGGTTAATATCCATCCACTTCAGCCTTGGGGGAAGTCTCTATGCCTGCATGAGAAATAACCAAATAAATGTGCATAAATAATAAGTGTACAGCTCAATAAATTTTTACAAAGTAAAGAAACCCATGTAAACAGCACCCAGATCAAGAAATAGAACACTATTCACACTCCAGAAGCCCTTTCTCTACTTTCATTCATAGCACCCCGACAAGGATAAGCACTAATCTGTCTTCATAAAACACAGATTCATTCAGCCTATTTTGAACTTTATTTAAACGGAATCATATAGTTTGCATCACTGTGAAGAGCTCTTCTCATTCAATGTTAGGTTTGTGAGGTTCATCTTTATTATGTGTTTTTGTAGTTTATTCATTCTTGCTGCCACAAGGCATTCCATTTTGTGTATACCACAATTTATTTGCTTAAATACTGATGGATATTGGGATTAATATAAATAGCATTGCTATGGACATTCTTGTAGGTATCTTTTAATGACTACATTGATGCCTGTTATGGTACCCACTAACTGTGCATTTGAATTGCTCCTCTTTCTCTTCCTAACCAAGACTCTACTATACCCCTCCCTTTGTAAAGACTAGATCTTGTAATCACCTCAAGGACATGTGTAGTAAACTTTTCCTCTTTTTAACATCTGATATTTACTCATCCTTCTTCCAGGAAGATTGCCCTCTGCCTATTTACAACTCATGCATTCAGGTGGGATAGAATTCTTCCTCTGGGGCAGGCAAGAGTGCATGGCCTGAGTCTAAGCCAATTAGGGCATCACATTCCCATTGTATTTTTATAACAGCTTTATTGAGATAGAATACCAGACAGTTCACCTTTCTAAATGGTATTTAGTATATTCAGAGATATGTAAAACCTTCACAACAATCAATTTTAGAATATTTTCATTACATGCTCTTCAGTTATCACCCACTTAAATAACGATCACTGCCTCCCCGCAGCCTTAAGAAATCACTAATTGACTCTGTTTCAATGGATTTTCTTATTGTGGACATGTCATAGAAATGGAATTATATAATATGTTGTATATAATTAATTAAACAGAAATGTAATTAATAATATATAAATGGAATTATATAATCTATAATATGTTGTGATTGGCTTAACTTAGCATAACATGTGCCTGGTTTCATGGTTCATCTATATTGTAGCAGGTATCAGTATTTCATTCTTTTTATGGTTGAAAATATTCAATTGTATGAATATGCCATATGATGTTTATTGATTCATAGACTGATAAACATTTAGGTTTTCCCCACCTTTTGGCTGTTATGAATAATAGTGCTATAAACATTTATGTATGAGTATTTTGTATCTATTTTCATTGTTATATACCCAGGAATGGAATTGCTGGGAAATACAGTGACACTACGTGTAACCGTTTGAGGAACTGGCAAACTGTTTCCCAAAGTGGATGCACCCATTTTACATTCCTACTAGCAGTGTATAAGGGCTCCCATTTATTTATGTTCTTGCCAGCATTTATTATCATCTGTTTTTAATATAACCATTCTACTGGGTACCAGATATAACTGAGAGGTTATCTCATTGTGGTTTTGATTTACATTCCTGATGGCTAATGATGTTGGACATCTTCATATGCTTATTATTCATTTGTATATCTTCTTTGAAGACATCTATTTAAATTCTTTCTCCATTTAAAAAGTGGGTTATCTGCCTTTTTATTATTGAGTTGTAAGAGTTCTATATATTGTGGACACAAATTTCTTGTGAGATACAAAGGCCTGTCCAGAAAAGTCCAGTCATTGTTAACATAACAAGAATGGTTTGAAAGACATTAATGTAACCTGGCAGCCAAGGACAGTGGACTGGAATGTACGTGTGTGAACAATGACAACTTCACTGTACTGGTCAGTGGGTGTGGTAGATGTCATTGAGTGAACATGTGTACTGTATATCTGTCGCATTCAAAATGACTGAGTGAGTAGAGCCATAAATCTCCATCAAATTTTGCATTGATATTGAACATTCCTCTGCATAAACTATTCGGATGATTTGGAGGCTGCAGCTATGGGCAACTGGTGATTGGCAGCTTCATCACAACAACACACCTGCTTACACATCACATTTTGTGCAGAGTTTTTTAGCAAAACATCAAATCACTCAGATGACTCAGCCCCCCTACAGCCCAAATTTCGTACCCTGTTACTTCTGGCTTTTCCCAAAACTAAAATCACCTTTCAAAGGGAAGAGATTTCATATCATCAATGAGATTCAGGAAAGTAAGATGGGGCAGCTGATTGCGATGGGGAGAACTGTGTGAGGTCTTAAGGTGCCTATTTTGAAGGGAACAGAGGTGTCATTGTCCTATGTACAATGTTTCTTTTATTTTGTATCTTGTTTAATAAATGTCTCTATTTTTCCACATTACATGGCTGGATACTTTCTGGACAGACTGTAGCATATATTGAGTTGCAAATATTTTCCCTCATTCTGTGGGATGTCTTTTTACTTTCTTGACAGTGTCCTTTTAAGCATAGAAATTTTTAATTTTGATGAAGATCATTTTATTTTTTCTTCTGTTTCTCATGTTTATGTTATCAGACCTAAGAATTCACTGCCAAATCCAAGGTCATGCAGATTTACTACTAATTTTCTTCTAAGAATTTTACAGTTTTACACTTACATACATCTTACATTTAGGCCTTTGATCCTTTTTGAATTAATTTTCAGCAGGTACAAGTAAGGGTCCAATTTTGTTGTTTTACTTGTAATTATCTAGTCATTCCAGCATCATTTGTTTAAAAAGATTATTCTTGAGGCCTCTGGTCAAGGTGGCAATGTAGCCAGACATGGCTTGCCTCTTTGCACGACCATATCAAAATTACAACTAAAATATAGAACAACCATCACTCAAGAACTTCAGAAATTGAGTTGAATGGAAGTCTGATATTATAGAACTGAAGAAACCACATCCATCCAGATTGGTAGGAGGGGCACGGACACTGAATGAGTTGGCCCCACACCCACATGGATTAAAATTAGGGAGGAATATCTCAATAGAGAGGAGCCCCAGCCCCACACTAAGCCCCCAGCCCAAGATTTCAGTGCTAGGAAGATAAGTCCCCATAACTTCTGGCTGCAAAAAGCAGCAGGGACTGAGTTGGTGGAGGAGGCTGCTGGAGCCCTAAGCAGTTCCTCTTGGGGAACCCATACACAGACTTACATACCTAGACTCACTCCCTCTGAGCTCCAGCACCAGGGTGGCAGCTTGAAGGGCACCAGTGGTATATAGGGAGAGACTGAAGTATCCATTATTGGGGTGAGAAGAGGCCATTGTCGCTTTTCTGAGCCTGCCTTCCCTCCAGAGCCAGTAGGCTGGTGCCATATCTGAGACTCCATCAACCTGGCTAACACTGAGTGACTCACCTTGGAGATCTAAGAGGTTCTACCCCACCCAATTTATGGGCCTACCCAAGCTGCTTTTCCTTAAGAATGATTGGTCTTGACTCCTAAATCGTATCAAAGAGTCAACAGCTGGCTTCAGGGAGCCCTAGCAGCAGCCAGATTAGAGTCACAACTTGGCTTCACCTGGGCATCTCCAAGCCCAGCACAAGTAGCAGCCATCTCAGATTGCTTTACAGCTCAGGCAGGGTGCCCTGGGCAAAACACAGGTGGGGGGTGACCTCAGCCTCTACTACCCAGGAAACCCTAGGGCCAACATCCCCAGTGGACAGCTACAGACCATTCTGGAGCACCACCACTCTGCCCCTGCACAGCTGATCCTCCACGGAGGGCAGAGGTTGATGGTCAGTGGTCACAGCCAGTCTTCGCAGTTGAATAGCTTGGGTAAATCCCTCCCATTGATCTGCCAACAGCAACCAAGGCTCAACTACCAGAGGGGGTTGTAGTCAGCCCACACAAAGGGCATACCTCAAGTACTCAGCTTGAGTGATAGGGGAGGCTCTGCCACTAGAACTATAGGACACTTACTACATTAGGCCACATTACCAAGACATGGAGTCAAAGCAGCTCTACCTAATACATAGAAACAAACACAGGGAAGCAGCCAAAATGAGGAGAATAAGAAACATGGCCCAAATGAAAGAACAGATTAAAACTCCCAAAAAAGAGCTAAATGAAATGGAAATAAGCATCCTACCAGATGCAAAGATCAAAATCTTGGTTAAAAGGTTGCTCAAGGAAGGAAGTTAGTAAGGACATAAGCTGCATAAAAAAGACCCAGTCAGAAATGAAGGATACACTAATTAAAATAAAGAACAATTTACAGGGAAATAAGAGTAGAACGAATGAAGCTGAGAATCACATCAATGATTTGGAACATAAGGAAGCAAAAAACAACTGTGCAGAACAAGAAGAACAAAGAATCCAAAAAAATGAGGATAGTATAAAAGCTTCTGGGACAACTTTAAGAGGTCAAACATTTGCCACATTAGGGTGCCAGAAAGAGAAGAGAAAGAGCAAGAAATCGGAAATTTATCTGAAAAAATATTGAAAGTAAACTTCCCTAACTTGGTGAAGGAAATAGACCTGTAAATCCAGGAGACGCAGAGAGTCTCAATTATGATGGATGCAAAGAAGCCCACTCCAATACACATCATTACTAAAAGGCCAAAGGTTAAAGATAAAGGGAGAGTCTTAAAAGCATGAGAAAAGAAGTTAATTACTGGAAGGTTGCCAGGTGGGAGGGGGAGATGGGTGAAGAGGTGAGAGGATTAAGAAGTACAAATAGGTAGTTACAGAAGAGCCATGGGGATATAAAGTACAGTATAGGAAATGGAGTAGCCAAAGAACTTATAAACATGACCCACGGACATGAACAATGGTGAGGGGATTGCCTGAGGGAGTAGGGGGTGCTGAGTGGAGGGGGGCAAATGGGAAAAAATCAAGACAATGTAATAGCATAATCAATAAACTATAATTTAAAAAGATCTTTCTCTATTGAATTGTCTGGACACCCTTGGTAAAATCATTTGACCATTGACACACGGGTTTAATTTTGGACTCTCAGTTCTGTTCCACTGACCTACAGAGATATACAGTATCTCTATGAAGTCACACCCTATCACGATCACTCTCATATTATTGTAAGTTTTGAAATTTGAAAGCTTCCAATTTTGTTCTTCTTTTTCAAGATTGTTTTGGTTACTCTAAGTCCCTTGAAATCTATATAAATTTTAGAATCAGGTTGTCAATTTGTATAAAGAAACAAGCTGGGATTACAATGGGAATTGCATAGAATCTGAAGATCAATTTGGGGAGTATTGCCAATTTAATGACACTGTCATCTGGTCCATGAACTAGAAATGCTTTTTATTTACTTAGATCTTCTTTAATTTATTTCAATAACATTTTGTAGTTTTCAGAGTATAAGTTTTAAAATCTTTTGTTAAATTTTGTTCTAAATATTTTATTCTTTTTTGATGTAAATGGAATTATTTCACTTCATTTTTGGATTGTTCATCGCAATTATGTAGAAATACAATTGATTTTATATATTGATCTATAACCTGTAACTTTGCTGAACTTGTTTATTAGTTCTGTTTTAGTGTATTCCTTAGACTTTATACAAGATCTTGTGTCTTCTTTTTTAAAGAAACATAATCACAATAAAAATGGAACCAGTTAATTGTAATGTATCATCTTCTGGAAATTTCTAGAGATGAGAAGATAACATCCTTTGACCCTAGGAGATATTCTGCAAAGGAATTCAGGGAAGAAGAGATGCATTCTGCTTTCTCAGCTGATTATACAATTGGGCTGGGGAAAAAACCGTGTGTAACATTTTGCAATCAGAAATAGGTATTACATTTTATATTGCCACCTCATGAGCATGCTAAAGAGAAATTAAGAATCAACTCTATAATAAAATGATAAAGCAAAATTTAAATTTATAAAGACACTAAGGAACCTTTCTAAAAGAATAAATAGGATTTTATTTGCTACACTAGGCAAAAGATCTGAAAAATATTAGCCAGTTCAGAAGACCAGTGCAATAGAGTTTCTCTGCAAGTAGCAAATCCATTTATAGCCAGCACAAAATATTTCTCATTCAATAGGTCTTATATTCCCAAAGTGTCCTGTTCTCTTGTTTCTTGTTATTTCTCAGCAGTTTCCGAATGTAGCATAATTTATTTTCATGTTTCCCAGGTATAGTGTTGATGACTTGTAATAAAAGAGCTAAAATGATACTATAGTCAACTATAAGAACATGTATCATCACAGCCTGGCCCAAATTCTTCCACAAAAAAACCTAGGTTTTAACTATACTCATAAGGAAGAACACTTCCCTGCTGTACAAGGAAGTAAACCCTGCCCTGGGCTGAAGCCATCTCAGTGCTGTGCTCTCCAGGCAGATGCTGAGAAAGGACGTAGGTTAGTTACGTACAAGCCATTAGCAGGAGCAACCAGGCTCGTTTCAACCCTCATTGGGAAATGTCCTAAAAGGTTGATCAGTATGCTTGTTATACAGTAAGCCCTTTTGTTCTATCCTAGGGACACTGAGGATTAAGGAGGTAAGATGTATTGTATGAATACATGATTCTTTATGTCCTTGAAGTATTTTGTGGTCCTGCTGCTGATGTGTAAGAATATACCAATTATTTATTTTCATCAGAAGAGGATGTTCGAATTCATGTAGCATGAACACACTTACCATTACTATTTCATTTCCTCAAGCTCTGTTCTAAAGCAAAACATTTGCTTATTTAAGACTACCAAGGAACTTTGTAATACATTTATTTGAAACTACACTGATATCTAATGAAGCTAATAATGTTCTGACTATAAATATCATGTTATTTCCTAGAATACCAATGTTCTGAGAAATTATTAATCCATAAATCTGTTCACAATTCATTATCTTAATTAATTATATATCCAGATAATTTTCAGCAAACCAGTGTCATTAAACTGAGGAAAATATTTATTAGCAATAATGTATTTAAATGTGATTTTTAATCACTGAAGAAAGAAGAAACACATTTAAGAAAAATTATTTCTACTGGAAAAGTATAAAGATGAAATATTTGAAATGACAACTATTTTTACCAGTTTGTCTAATTTTGAAATCTGACTGGCCATTTTCCTGCTTTCATTTTATTCATGGTTAACATGTTCAACTGTTTTGACCAGGTATTAGGGAATTTGTTAAAATCCTGGAAAAATACAAATAACTGACTCCTCCTTATGGCAGGTTTGATAAAAATTTTCTGCAAAGGTGTATTTAATTGTAGGCTAACACCAAATATTTCTTTGAGAAATGAATATTTCTGCTTCCTTCTGACTTATACAATCTTTCATAACTGTTGAGAAGAATAAATATAAGATGCTGGGTATTACTTAAGATTATGGTGGGAACACCAAACCATAATCTTGTAATTTCACATGTCAAACAAATTTCAATACTTATCTCATTCCAACTAACTTTCATCACACGTATTGCACCTGAAAAGTACTTAGTATAATTTTATTTTATTATTTACTTTAATTTTTTAGATGAGTGATATTTTAAAAAATTGAGATATAATTGACATGTAACATTCTGTAAGTTTAAAGTGAGTAACATGTGGATTTATTTATATATTGCAATATGATTGCCACTGTAATGTTAGGTAACACCTCCATCATGTCACCTAGTTATCATTTCTTTTCCATGGTGAGAACATCTAGTGTGTAAGCAACTTTGAAGTGCGTTATACAGTATTGTTGATTATAATCATAATGCCGTGCATTAGATCTCCAGAACTTCTTCTAACTGCAAGTTTGTGCCATTGGACCAATATCTCCCCAGTTAGCCCACCCTCTGACCCTGGTACCAACCTTCTACTTTCTGTTTCTGTGAGTTCAGACTTATTAGATTCCAGCACAGAAGTGATATTTCATATCTATATCTACATCTATCTCCAATCATCTGCTGATGGACACTTAGGTAACTTCATATCTTGGCTAATGTGAATAATGCTGCAATGAACATGAGAGTGCAGATATCTTTTTGATATCCTGTGTTTGTTTCCTTTGGAAACATACCCTAAAGTAGGATTGCTGGGTTATATGGTAATTCTATTTTTAATATCTTGAGGAATCTCTATGATGTTTACCATGAGGGCTGAACCAATTTACATTCTCACCAACAGTGCACAAGAGTTCCCTTTTCTCTATAGCCTTGCCAACATTTGTGATTTCTACTCTTTTCGATAATAGCTACTCTAACGGATGCAAGATGATATCTCATTATGGCTTACATTTTAATTTCCCTGATGATTAGTGATGTTGAGCATCTTTTCATGTACCTGTCAGCTAATCATATTATACATTTTCTTTGGAAATTTTTTTTCAGGTCTTCTGCCCATTTTTAAAGTAGATGTTTTTATCATTGATTTGTATGAGTTCTTAATATATTTTCTGATATTAAACATTTATCAGATATATGGTTTGAAAATAATTTCTCCCATTCCATAGGTTGCCTTTTCATTTTGTTGATTTTCTTGTTGCCCTTCAAAAGCTTTTTAGTTTGATGTTGTCCCACTTGTTGGTTTTTGCTTTTGTTGTTTGTGCTTTTGGTGTCATGTCTAAAATTTGTTGCCAAAGCCAATGTCAAAAATATTTTCCTCTATGTTTTCTTTAAGGAATTTTCTGGTGTCAGGTCTTATGCTTAAGTCTTTAATCAATTTTGAGTTATTTATTTTTTTATGAATGGTGTAAGATAGGAATCCAATTTCATTTTTTCTGCATGTGGTTGTCCAGTTTTTCCAATATTTATTGAAGAGTACTTTCCCCTGTTTTGTATTTTGGCCCCTTATCAAATATTAGTTGAATGTATATGTGAGTGGTTATTTGTGGGCTCTCTGTTATATTCTATTAGTCTATGTGTCTATTTTACACCAGTATCATATTGTTTTGATCACTATAATTTGGTAATACAGTTTGAAATCATGAAGTGTAATGCCTCCAGTTTTGTTTTTTCTTGGAAATGTTTTGGCCATTATGGATCTTGTGGTTCCATGTAAATTTTAGAATTTTTCTAGACTTGTGAAAAGTACCATTGGGATAGTTTTAAATGTATTAACAAGTATAATTATTTAGAATTTAAGCCTTTGGATAACCCAGAAAAGCATTATCAGTGAATACTTAAAGGCAATTTTGTTTCACATGATATAAACTGGTAGAATTTTGATAGGAATTCCATTGAGTTTTTAGATGAATTTGGATAATGTGGACATTTTAACAGTATTAATTCTTCTGATCCATGAGCACAGGATATCATTTCATTTATTTGTGTCTTCAATTTCTTTCATCAAATTCTTATAGTTTTAATTGTAATGATCTTTCACTTCCTTGGTTAAATTTACTCCTAAATATTTTATTTTTTTTGAATGCTATTGTGATGTGATTATTTTCCTTATTCCTTTTTTAGATATTTCATTGCTAGTCTACAGAAACAAACTGATTTCTGTATGTTGATTTTACATCCTGCAACTTTACTGAATTTGTTGATTAGTTCCAACCTTTTGAAGAGTTTGGGTTAATTATTGGAACATCACCATCTTTACTCATGAAGCACACCACTCAGAGATGACATTGTGAAATGTAAGGGGTTTTTATTCCTTTTGAGTATGGCCTCAATTACAAATGACAAGTGGCAGTGGGGTGCCCATAAGGTCCATAGGGAAGGTACATTGAGCATAGCTGGATACCAAGTTCCCTTGCCTAAAGTTCCCCCCGCCTCTGTGTGCTCTGAACTCATATGTCACCTGATATCATCACATACATTTGACTGATTTTTGTTGTAACTCCCCACATGAAACTCCTTAGGATCTGAACCACTGCTGCCACAGGGATGGTGGCCAGGCAGGGGGTGTACACTCTGTTTCCTGGAATAAGACCACTCATGTTGACAGAAGGTCAATTACAAAGAAACCTCATTCATATTGCTCCAGAGTAGATTCAACGCAATCCTCAAAAAAGTTCATGATGATTCAGTTTTTGTTTCAGCTTTCAGGGAAGGTCAAAGTGGAAACTTTGGGCATTTGATGGATTTTAGAAATAAGTGAAACAAAAAATAATAGTTTCTCATACAGAAGCTTCCCATAACAGCCTTGTCTTCAACCTGTTTCAAAGGTAAGGAAAAAAATCTAAAAGCTTTCTATCTATGACTGATTTGAAAATGTTTACTTTCGTGTGCCATGGCCACATTTCAGGGCTAACAGAAACCTGAATATAACTTGCATCTTCCATTAATGGCTGATAGTGCCTGAGTGCTTCCTGTGTCCTGGGTATTGCACTAAAGGAATAGCATCTATTAGCTCATTATTACCTTATTAGATCCACCCAGCAATCCAATGAGGTAGCTACGGTGATTACATACACAGTATAGAAGGAACTGAGTTTCAAAAATAATTAAGTGAAGTTCTCCAAATCACAGGCAATGAATGGCAGATCTGAGATTGAAATCCAGTCTCTTTTGTCTTCACAGATGGTGCCCTTAAGCATTATGCTATAATTTTCCTTTTCTGGGGTTCTGTCTTCTTTTAGCTCATCTCCCCTCGTCTTTCATACCACTTCACATCTCAATGTGTCGTTATGTGATTTAATCTTTCACTGCTATGACATATGAAATCCAAGTCAGTTCATCCATCTGTCTGTCCATCTTTTCTTCCCTCCCCTCTTTCCTTCTTTACTAACCAACTATTACTAAACACTCTATTCCAAGCTATTGGGTGATGGATCTCCAGATCTCACACAGTCCTTCAGGGCAGGGTCTACATTTTTTTGTTGTGTTATTTCCTGTGTTTGCCAAGACTACAGGTGTCAGTTATGGAGTAAATACATGAGCGATATTTAGAACAAAACCCTGGTCTCTGATAATCTCACATGCTTGGGGCTTCAGCAATGAATCTGGACATTCTTGAAAATACCTTGCTTGTGAGAATAAACAGGTTATGATGGATGATGAACACATGTTGACTCATTCTGAGGAAGAGTTTATGAGACAGCTAGAGGCATTCACTACTCATTGCCTATTTAATCCTCCTCCTTCCTTTGCACAACTAGACAGATTGAGGACAAAAACTTAAAATAAGAGATTTAATTATGTGGGCTCTTGTTACCATGTGTACTTTATGTTGGTTCATTTGTTTGTTGCCAAAAGGACTCCAGATATAGAAAAACTGATTTTTCCTCCTTTCCTAAATTTTCTCTGTATCAGCTATTAATACAAGTGATCTTCCTACTAAAAAATAATATGTAATTGTGTGCTGTTGCTTCAGGGTCTTCTCTTCTCTCACCTCAGACATTTGATGTTTTATTTAGCAGTTAAGACGATGGTAATTTGAGTGAAATATTTCAAATATATTCAGATGTTTCTAGAATGGAAGGGAAAGTTGAGATACTGCATTTGCTCTATTCATACAGACAAGTATCATCAGAAACCACATTTAGCTTCCCTGCTTACAAATATAATGGTAACTACCTTTCAGAGTAAATGGAAAATCACTGTGACTAAAGAAAACAAAATTCCTAAACATGTGTCTCCATATTTAAGATCTATCTTATGGTTTTGTGGCTTATTGCAAAATGCATTCTTTTGAAACAACAGCAAGAAACACAGAAGCCCTAAATAACAATAGCGGTAATAAAAGAGGCACAATCTTTTTCTCTGTCCATAGTAACACTCTCACGGGAATACTTTTATTTGAGACTGTCATGTAAGAGTTGTGAAATCAAGCTTCCTACAAGTGTGAGCTCTGAGAGGTCTGAGAAATTTTACAACCTTTTAACTACTTACTCAATAGTGTACAAAGCAGGCTTATTTTTCATCTATATAAACCAAACAAATGCTCAGCTGCACAGGCATCTTCACATGACCTTTGATAATAAAAATTCATGGTGCTTTGCCTTGCCCTATGTGGTTCAGTTGGTTGGAGTGTTGTCCTATAGCCCAAAGGTTGTGGGTTCAATTCTGGTCAGGGCACATACTTAGGCTGTGGGTTCAATCCCTGGTCCACATGTGTATAAGGGGCAATCAATTAATGTTTCTCTCTCTCTTTAAGAAAGCAATGAAAAATGTCCTTGGATGAGGGTTTTAAAAAAATCATGGTTCTTTTCCATGACAACTTATAATCAATCATTGTGCATGCTAGTCTTAACACCAAAGAACATGTGATGGCTGGTATGACTAGTGACTGTATATGTAACATAACTGATGGAATAAACTTGAGAACCCACAAATAAACCTTTATACTTATGGTCAATTTACTTTTGACAAGTGTGTCAGGACAATTGAATAGGGGAAAGAATAGTCTTTTCAACAAACGGTGCTGTTACAACTATATATCTACGTGTTAAGGGATGAAGTTAGACTTCTATGGAATATCATATACACAATTCAAATTGGACCACAAACCTAAGAAGTAAAACTAGAAAACTCTTAGAACAAAACATAGGAGCAGATCTTCATGACCTTTGATTAGTTTCTTTGATCTTCATGACCTTTGATTAGGCAATAGTTTCTTTAATATGACACCAAAAACACAAATGATAGAAAAAAATAGACGAGTTAGCATCATCAAAATTAAAAAGTATGCATCATTAGGTTAATGAAAATAAAAGTCACAATGAGATACTATTTCATATCCACTAGGAGAGCTAGAATAAAAAAATGATGATAACCCATGTTGGCAAAGAAGGATATATCTGAACCCTCATACATTCATTACTGGTGAAATTGTAAAATGGCAGAGCCTCTTTGAGAAACAATTTGGCAGTTCCTTAAAAGGTTAAATTCCAGATTACCATATGATCAAGCAATTCTATTTCTAGGTATATACCCAGAAAAAATGAAAGTGTGGTCCACAGAAAAACTGGTACTCAATTGTTCATTATTCTTTATTTTTAATAGCCAAAGAGTTGGAAAAAACAAAATTTCAATGAACTGATGAATGGATAAATAAAATATGGCAATATTCAAGGGAATATTAATCGACAATAAAAAGTTCTGATACATGAGTGAAGCTTTAAAAATTATGTTAAGTGAAAGAAGCCTACCAGAAAGGCTAAATATTGAATTATTTCATTTATATAAAATGTACAGAGATAGAAAGTATATTAGTGGTTTCCAGGGACTGAGAGGAAAAGAGAACAAGGAGTAATTGCTATGAACATGGGGCTTCCTTTAGGAGTGATGAAAATATGGTGGGATGAGTGGAGAAGTGCAAAGGGGGGAAAGTGGGACAACTGTAATAGAAAAACAATAAAAATGATAAAAAAGAAACTAAAATTAGATTGTGGTGATGATGGCACAACTCCATAGAAAACACAATGAATTATATACTTTAAAAGGTGAATGATATGTGAATAGAACTTATTAAAAATCTAACCTAATCAAAAACCTTCATTGAACATTTTCTTTATTGTCTGCTTTTTCTAAATATATTGGGAGCTCCAAGGTAGAGTTCTTTTGCATCTTCCAATGCACCTTACTGAGAGTTCAGAGATACAATCTGCCACACAAAAGTTTTTTGACAGCTAAATAGAAAGCATCTAAGCATATCAAGTGGGCAAATTAGAAAGTCCATCCATTAACCTATCCTTACCGAAAAAGTGATTTTCATGTGTATTCTAGCCACATGAGATAAAAATTAACACAATAAGAAGAAAGTTGAAAAACAACAGGGAAGTCTTCTCTTATCTGATTTAAATCCAAAGTTAGAAATCCAATTTTGGATTACATTTTCTTCTGGGTTTTTTGTTTGGGGGTAAAGTTGCCCTTAAATTATTTTTCTTTCTTAGTTGTTCCACTTACAGTTTTCATTCCATTCACAGAACCAGATCTTTTATTATTATTTTTAACTCTATGCGTTAGATGAAATCTCTTGCCATGTTTGATGACCATTTAAATAAATTGCTGATATTGTTCTATTCCAACACTTGCTATAAATGGGTATTTGAAAAATATAGCTTGGACACTGTGCTAAAAAGAATTACTAAATGAAAATATTTTCTGTCTTCTGAAAGAGAAATCTGCATAATGGAAAGTTTTATTGTAAAAACTATACATCATGAATTATTATATTTTTAAAACTAATATTGAATGACATGAGAATTGAGATTTTATTTGAAAAGGCTTGATATTACTTGTTGTCAGCCTCTTTATAAAATCTTCCATTTTCCCACTTTTTGGTCATGCTTAAATTCAGGCATATGGTGTGGTCTGCCCTATGTAAAAATAAAGTACATAGATAAAAAAAGATCATAAGAAATCATTCCAAAATTTTTACAGTGTTAATGCTACCTCTAGTTTATAAAATTCTTGGAGATTTTTAATTTATTATTCTACTTATACATTTCCAAAATAACCATAATAGCCATATAGCAATTAAAAATAATATTTAAAAATTTGCCATTGATGTAAGCACATCAAGTAAAATTTCTTTAAAAAGCTGGATAAAATGTTTTAAAATCTTTTTATTAAGTGACTTAACAACAAAGCAGGGAAAATACACAAAGGTTGAGAATAAAGCCACAGTTCAAATCTGGCTGGTTGAGTAGACACTGTAGACAGCCGATGCTTTAAGGATAAATGCTGATCCTTTGCCTAGAGCCTTGGATTTTAACAGCCACGTGGAGAAGGCACAGTGTTAAGCCTGAGGAGGTGAAGGAGACTGCGAATGGCCAAAACCCTCAAGGAAAAAGTAAACTAGAAAAATAAAATCCTTATAGTACAGGGAAAGTATGAGAAAACTCATCTACTCTGTCCTTGGCTCTGGGTGAAGGGAGTAAAAAATTTCTTCCTTGAGAATTCATAAAAATTATGTAGATTTGTGGTTTACATCCACATTATTGGAATGTGTGTAGAAGGTCAGGCTTATTTTAGAGTGATAGTTCTTGGCAGAAACAAATGCAAGCTTACTTTGGAGGCATGCATTTTCAACAGACGTCACTAAAGATTTCTGCTGACGTAGATCAGATGAACAGAAGCATGATAAACATACACACCCACATAAACATAAATACTACATGTGAATAAATAAGCTTCCTCGAATAAAATTATAACAAAACCCAAAAATATTTAGGCTTCCCATGATTTAATGTACTTAGAGTTACAGATACAGAGATAAAATGCACTCATATGTAAGGAAGAAGATACTATTTAAAAAGATTGGAGCAGTTTGGGGGAAGATCTAGAAATGACTAGGGGAAAAATAATTGGTGGATGAGTTAGATAGCAGATTTGACATAGTTGAATAAAGAATTAGCCAACTGAACAATCAGAAGAAAATACCCAGAATTCAACATAGTTAGACAAATAAATAAAACATGATGAAGAAATAAAGGAGAGACAATATATTTAAAGAGACAATGGCTTAGATTACCTAAAGTGTAATGACAATTCACCTGATGTCAAACAGCTCAGTATCAACAATGACATGGAGAAAACACAGAAATTACGTCTTCAAAATACTGTGAGAGAAAATAATTGGTGATAGTGAATGGTATTCTCTTTCAAGAGTGTAGACAAAATAAAGATATTTTTAGGTAAACTGAAATCATGTTTACCATCAACAAAACTTCATCAGCAAACTTCTAAAAAATTTATTTCAGGAAGAATGATGATAAAAATCTAAGTTGTAAGAAGGAATGATGAGCAAAACAATGGAAGGGCTTCTTAATATGCATGTAAATCTATATAAACATGAACTATCTAAAAGAACAATAATGCTAATATCTAATTTGTTGGTCTTTAAGAAAAAACAACTGAAATGTTTCAATGGAAGAGCATGTAAGATTAGCATCTGGGTCGACCAGCCTTAAAGTGTTCTATGGTCCCTGAATTACCTGGAAAGAGGATATAGACATTAACTAACTTATGACTTTGGTAAGTATGCATGTTAAAAATAAGAATGATATTAAAAGAATAGAAACCAAGAATACAATTTCCAAACCAATATAGTTTAAAAATGGAGTAAGATGATGAAACAAAACAAAACAGAAACAAAACATAACAAAAACAAAACCCTACAAAACTCCACCAATCCAGAAGAAGGGGAAAAAGAAGAAAAGAAAAGCATAGAATAAGAGACAAGTACAAAAGCAATGTTTAGGGAAAAAAAAAAAAAGACAACTCTCCAATATTTTAGTAATATATAGCAAAAAACCACAATAAATGTAAATGAACTAAACTCTTAAAAGGCAATGATTGCTAGTTAAGATTAAAAATTCCAACTGTATGCTATTCACATAGGACGCACACAGTATTACACAAAGCATCAGATGAGAGGGTCCCTGACCAGGGCCTTATGTTATGGAAGCCCTGCCATTCAAAATGTGGTTCCAGGACCAATAGCAGCAACGTCACAAGGTGTCTGTTAGAAAGGCAGATTCTCAGACCCCAACTCAGACCTGAAGATTCCAGACTACATTTTAATAAGACTCCTAGGTGATTTATACACACACTGACACTTGAGAAGTACTGTTTGCAGGACATACTTCTCATTGCTCAACCAGCAATGCATGAGTTACACTGAAGACCGTCTGGGCACCTTGGTCTCTTTGTCCCAGCATCAGCCATTACTGTCAACATCCACTCGTGTCTAACACCACACTAGTCCCAGAGAAAGCACTTTCACACATTTCTTGCCCTCTGGCCTCAAAACAACAGGCGACTATGTTCAAGCGCCATGAAGATTTGTGGGTTGTGCTACTGCTAAGGCAGAGCAGGTCACTGCTTCAGAGTATGTATAAGGAGAAGGGAGTAGAATGAGAAGAATGTGAGATTCTGATAAGTTAGAACATAGGAAAAGGAACTTCAGGCAGGGGGAAAAGCCAAAAAAAATGAATAGAAAACCTTCAAAGAGGTAGTCTGCTTACATTTTTGAAAATTGGAGATAATTCAAGTAGGTAGACTTTTGTCAAGCATTACCCACATAAAATTCTCAAGCATGTGATTATACATTCTTATTTAATAAAGATTTAATTACTGTTCAAACAGAATGACCAAGAAAATTATTCTGATCAAATCTATAACTCCAACAGCTCAGACAAAATCTTTGAAACTTGAAAATCTTTCCTAAATGGAGACATAATTACTGATAAAGATGAAACCTTTGCAACTTGAAAATCTTTCCTAAATGAAGACATAATCATTGATAACCCACTAGGATGTATGAGAGCCTTCATTTGTACTCTTGTCTCAGGCCAAAAAAATATCTGGGGTAGGTTTGGACATGCATAAAATTTAAGTACCCAACATGACTAAAAATTATGGGATAGAAATAGATATAAAAGGCAGACAAAAACCAAAGGAAATTTTAATAGCTATTTAGAGTCATCAAAAAGGAAACAAAAGACTTAAAATCATATAACTTTTAAAAAATACATAATATTGTCACATTTAGGTTTTAAAAAAACATACAATGCAATGCAAAATATTGACAGAAATAAATCAAAATTATATCATTAGTTACACCAAAGTGGTAGGATTATGGGAACAGTTCCTCTCTCCTATTTTTCAAAATGTTTACATTATTTTGAGGTAAAGAAATTAATTAGTACAATTGATGGCTTCTCTTCTCCCTTTCATTTTTTAACTTTTATTTTTACATGTTTTCATGGAGATGGGAACAGCTAAGGGGTAGGGTGGCATGCACAGGTGGGAGGTGAGGGAACTAAAGACTCAGGTGTTGCCATGAGGGTGGGAAAGGAGGGCAAAGTGAAGGGGGTACTTGCAAAAATTAATGACAATGCCAATGTGCATCGCAGCATTACTTCCAATGGCCAGAAGGTGGAAACAACACAAGTCCCCGTCAAAAGATAATCGGACAAATAAAATCCATACAGTGGTTAATCCATACAATGGAGTATTATTCAGCCATAAAAAGAGCCAACTTCTGATACATGCTATAACATGGATAAATCTTGAAAACATTATAAAATAAGTCAGACATAAGATGACAAGTATTGAGTGACTCCACTTCTATGAAATATCAAGAATAGGCACATTCACAGAGTAGAATAGAGATTCCCAGGGCTGCAGCGAGGGGTGGGGTGGGAGTTATTACCGTGCTTAGGTTATTGGGACCCTGGGGTGATGAAAAGTTTGAATACAGATAATGGTGATGGAAAACTATGAATATTAATGCACTAAATTGTACACTTAAAATGGGTAAAATGTCAGATTTTGTTATATATGTGTTACCACAATAAGAACATTTAAACAATGGATGGGAAGGATTGAATGATGCTTTAACCTGGAGGATAAAGGAGAGAGCTCAGGCAGCAACACCAAGGGCTTATTAGATAAAGAGCTTTTTGGCAAAGATTACGTGTTTTCAGACATATTCCTTTACTTGGAAGCCACCAACGAAGATGTATAAAATATATCCCTGCCAGTTGGCCGTCATGAGAGAGGCAGGCCCTGATGTCTCTAATGACAGAATTATTCTACCCATGGAGTGGAAGAGTAATGAGAGTTCCAAGGTTATGCCAAAATCAAGAAATAACAGCTAGTACATATTTGAAAAATGTAAGAAATAAAGTTGCTCAGAGAAATCATCGAGTACCAAAAGAAAAAAAAAAGGAGTAGAATTTAATAAGTGGTGGGTTAAAATGAGATAAAAGAATTAAAAAGTGTTTTATAAAACTAGAAAATGACCAAGAAATGCATAAAAGTTTACTAATTAAAGAGGTGATAATTATTTGTGCTGTAAAATTTCTTTTTAGGGAAGACAGTTATGTCAAAGTAAAGCTGTACAGTATATAAACAAGGAGGGAGATCTGTACTCTATATGGATAGGGGATTAAATCCCAGGGAGGAACCCTACAAAATAAAGGCCAACATGAGGCACAGCTGTGGAAAGGGCCCATGCAGAGGGACTGTGAAGATGGAGCTCAGATCCTTAGCTGTACCCTTGAAGCCACAGGCTAAGCTGCCAAAATAGCTACTGATGGGTTGGAGGAAATTTAGAGAAAAGTGACAAGAAGGATTAAGGGACTATTAGGAATGATTTTTAAAACATAAATTCTGGAACAGGTTCTGTAGCTGAGCAAATAGGTGGAGAATGAATGGTAGGGACAGAGGCTTCACCACAATTAAAAAGTGCTGGAGGGCGGTAAATGCCAGGGAAAGAAAGATGTTTTCTAAGTTAGTGGAGAGATGTCTGTAGCTTGAGGATTAATAAGTGAAGAATTCACCACAATGATCAACACACATTTACAAATTATTCTAACTCTAATTGGAAAATATTTTGATTTTAAGCTATTAAATAAGACAGGTCTTTCACTAAGATCTAATGGTATTGCTCATGCCCTACTTTATTCCACGGATCATATCTTGTTGGTAATACTGTATATACATGGACCCCACAGACACAACATATGTGAACAAAAAATGGAAAGGGAGGACATTAAAATTTCACATATACACACATTCGATATACATGAAAAATCTGTAAGGGAATACATTAAATTAACAGCAGTAATTATATCTTGGTAGTAGGTTTATGAATAATTATTTTTTCCTACCGTTTGCCATTTTGAGATCAGTATTATGCATTTACAACTGAGTGGGGGCTAAGTTTGTTTTCAGAACCAGCACTCTGCCTCCCTGCTCCCTTCTCTATTTTTAACATGGTCTAGTGCAAATAACGCAGAGGAAGGACAGAGGCATTCAATAATCTCTAACGTGGTCGGCGGGCGTAGTTTGCGTGAAACACTAACTACTCTGTTTGGTGTTTGCTGGTTGGCAGAATACCCTGGAAGACACATAAAGTGAGATTTGACTCTTTTCCACAATCCAAACTTCTAAAGAGCGAGACACCATCAGAATGTTCATTGGGCCTATTAAGAATAGTCTTTACTCAGCAGACCAATCGATATTGCTATTCATAACTCCTTGGATGACCTGAGACTTTTCATCATAGGCACTATGGGACTCATTCCAGAAAAACAAAAACAAAAAACCAACTGTTGCGAGTCCTAGTTGGAGGAACTTATTTTTTACGAAGTGATGCCTGTTCTATTCTGTTATCAAACGACACCTCAGGTCCTATTCAAATGTAATAATGTCAACAACTATGACCTGTTTGTAGACACTGCACAGCCCAGGATAAGCCACCCCTACTTGCGTTCCTAAGACCCAGGAGCAACTGATGCTAACATCTCACTCCGGTCCTTAGTATTGGTCCTGGGTTGGTCCAATGATTTCATCTTAACACTTCACTACTATGAGGTCATTCCATTGGGAAATCCTGTTCTCCATGACAGCTCTCTCTGACTTTTATTTCTGAACTTTTGGATTAAAAACCCATCGTATTTCAAACAGAGACAAAAACTACACACGGTTGTTAATAAGAGAAAGGCAGGGAACATACAAGTTCTTATAATCCTTTTTCCCTTCTTCAGGATCTGGAATACAGCAGAATGTTATCATTTCCTGCACTTTGTTCAAAACTCGAAGCGAGCAGAGTAAAAATGAAACAAACCATCTTTAGATTTGCAGTACAGAGTGGAAGCAGATACCACTTCGGGTAAGTCGAGACAACCTGGAAATCCCCAACAGCAGCCTGGCAGGTGTGACATTGCCAAGTAACCATAAAGCCAGAGTTCATTCAAGTATACATAATTTTGCTCCCAACCAAATGAATGAATTAAGACTCAGACTCCCTCTTGGCAAATTTTACATTACTTTATGGCCAATTTCCTTCTGATGCAAGGGAAATAGAAACTTTACTTTTCTTAGAAGTTGTCAACAAACTTAAGTGATTGAAAAGAATGATAATTGCTCTGTCTATAACTATGTGGGAAATGAAAGGAAAGGAAAGTACTCTCCACCCCACACTTCCAACAGATCCATACTGGGTAAGATTTATTATGCAACCAAGTCTCCCTTGACAAGGTTATTCTAGAATAAAGTTTCCCCCAGTAGAACTATTACATGATAAAGTTTCTTCCAGCACATTCATTCCACACCCTACTGCTCTGCTGCAGGTGGTGGGTTTAATTCCTGTCATAGCTAGCATACATTGCGGAGTCTCCACTAACAGCTTGCTTCAGCCTTAACCATAACACCATCGTTTTTGCTCAAGTCAGTATGTGGTGTTAAGTTGCACAGTGAAGTTCAAAATTAGACAAAGGTGGAATGCCATCTGGCATCATCCTCAAACTCTCTTCACTAACTACTGAGAGGCAGTCTTGAACTACTAACCTTCTGCTGTTCGAAAACTGCGTTCAGACTGTCTGTGCCCACATATTGGGATGGGCAATCACAGAAGATTGTGGTTGGCAGAAACCTTAGGTCCATTTCTTTCTTTCTTTTTCTTTTTCTTTTTTTATCCTTACCCTAGGACATGCTTATAGATTTTAGAGAGCAGAGAAGGGAGGGAGAGGGAGAGAGAAAGAGAGAGGGAGAAACATTGATTGATTGTTTCTTGTATGTGCCACGAACCAGAGATTGAATACACAATGTAGGTATGTGTCCTGACTGAGAACCAAACCCAGACTTTTTGGTTTATGTGACAGGACAATGCTCCAACCAACTAAGCCATACCAGCCAGGGCAGAAACCTTAGGTCCCTTTATCCTCTGGCCACCAACATTACTTAATGCAGCTCACAGCAACAGTCTGCTAACTGGTCCCTCTTCCTATAACCTAAGACCTTTCTGAGCTGTGCCACACCGAAGCAATGCTGATAAATTGAGATACACATTTGAGGGAGTCTCTTCTCTAATTTACCTTTTAAAAACTTCCCCAAAGCTCTCAGGATAAAATCTGATCTCCATAGCCTGTAAATAGACAAATCTGCACTGTATCTTTTGGTATTTACCGATCTTTCTCAGAGCTGTAAGTTTTGTGGAGTCAAACATTACACCTTATTCTTGTTGCCTCTTGGGTTCTGAATACAACGGGAGATATATGGTAGATATACAATATTATTTTGCAAATGAGGGAATGAGTGCATCTATTGGGTTGGCCAAAAGGTCTGTTATTTTTTTTTTCCATAAGACAGCTCTAGCTAGTTGTTTTTAACTTCATTAGAAGAAATTTTGTTAAATTGTATTGTGACAGTTGCCACATCAATGTTCATTTAAAAAAACCTTATCAAAATTGATGAATTTTTGTGCAGCCATTTTAATATTGATGATGGAAGAAAATACACATCATTTTTGGCATATTATGCTTTATTATTTCAAGAAAGGTAAAAATGCAACTGAAACACACAAAAAAGTCTTGTGCAGTGTATGGAGAAGGTGTTGTGACTGATCGAACATGTCAAAAATGGTTTGAAAAGTTTTTTGGTACTATTCACATTTTGGCCAAATAATTCTTTTCTGTGGGGCTGTCTTATGCACTGGAAGATGTTTAGCAGCACCCCTGGCCTCTACCCCTAGAAGCCAATAATGGGAGATAGCAGACATACTCAAAATATCCAAATCAATAAAGTTATTGGTGAAAATGAAAAGTGTGTCATTTATTCCATAGGAAAATACATAACGGACTTTTTGGCCTACCCAATAGTTTAAGCTCCTTTTCTACAGACAAGCTCAGGCCAAGAAGTTTCACGTCATGCCAAAAGCTCACAACTAAAAAGCTTTAGCATGTCCCATGCCTCCTACAACACTGTACTTTCCTCACACATGGACATCCCTGTATCTCACACCTGGTCAACTACTCTGGAAAGGTCAGCAAATGCTGTTCTGTATTTAAAGGGAAACCACAAATTAATCGTATGACACATATGTGAAATCCTTCTGCCCCTACTTATCATTTCTGTCATTTATATGGTTAGTAAGTCTATTTGCTGGACTTGTTCAAATCTCTTCCTATTACATACAATTATAGCAGGACTCTGTTTGCCAAACATTAAACAAAGATTTATTGAGTTTGATGTGTGTAAGATACAGTTTTAGCTTCTGGAAATACCAAGATGTGTAAGTTACGTTCTTGGCCTCAAGAAGGTATAGCTAGTCAGTGAGACAAGCAGGCAGACAAAGAATCACAATGTGGTGTCATTAGAGGCATGTATAGGATACAGAGAACACTTCAGCACTTACAAAGGTCCGGTAATTGTACTATGTATTTCTTCCACAGTGATTTTCCTGTGGGTAGGAACTAAGTCCTTCCTCTCCTTTTCTCCCTTGGGTCTAACACATGGTAGGCACCCAGTCAATATGTGACTGACTGATGGTGGCAAGCGTAAGAGAATGTGGGGTCAACCCTGCACAGGGGTTGTATCTGGAAAAACCTTAGAAAGGAGATGCTTACGCTAGATCTTAATGAATGATCAGTTCTTCACCAGTGGATAAAATGAGAAAGGGCAGTCCTTGATGGAGGAAAACCAGGTAAGTGTGAAACAGCAAGCTGTGTTCTCAGGGTGTGTGGAGCCTGGGCTGAGGGGAGCTGTGGGAGGTGAGGTTCAAGAAGTAGGCCTGACAGACCCTGTCTGGGCTTTGGGAGCCTTTCTGTGGAGTCTGAACTTGATGCTTTAGGCAATGGGAAGCCATTAGAAGCATGCAAGGAACATGAACAGATCTGTAAATTAGAAACGCAAGATTGCAGCTCAGTCAGTAGAGAAGTCCCATATGTGCAATTAATTTCCAGAATATGCTTTCTCATAAAAAACATTTTAACTCTGCATTTCAGTTTGCCAGAGTATCCTCAGAATCTGTGAGCTTCCCAGAATACTACGGACACCTTTTTAGCTATTCAAAGAGAATAAAATAAAAAAGTTTTCTTTTCATACTGAGCTACAACTTATGGAGGTTACTTTCCTCTACCATAGATAAAATGGTTTCTTAGTTGCCCAAAGGGATTCTATCTCAGAGTACGTATTACATCTTAGAATCCAGGAGGAGTGGATGATCACTTGTAGAATGGCAGTTCTTCAGACCCTGGGTTAACTGAGTCTCCTTATTATGTTTTCTTCCCCACAGTGGAGAAGGTAATTCAGCTAAATGAGTGGTCTGGTCAGGACATTTTCTGCAAATAATTAAACACAAGATTCTTTTGGCTTAGTTTACTCTTTAAAGGCACTCCTATTTGCAAACTGTTCCATTTCCATGGCTACCATACATTTTATGCAGGTTTTAGAGAGTACCCATTGCTAAGTCAGTGGTTGGTGGAAGAAGCTATTAACTATCCAGAGGCATATTCTAGTATTCATTTTAGAACAAGGTGTTTAAATATTTATTTCTTTCCAATAATTGGGTAGATCCAGCCTCTTTATTTCAATAAATTCTATTCAAATAATGTTGAGTCACTGTTTGGAATGTATTGACTCTGAATTTCCCTTATGGTATAATGATTTTCACACCAGAGACCCACATTTTAGCATCAACTCTGCCACTAACCCAAAACTTTGGGCAAATCACATGACCACTCATGAATTCCTTTTGATAATTTTTAAGTTTTTCTTTTAGTCCTAAAATTCTGAGTATGCTTTTAGAGATCTGATAAGAACCAGAATGAAGAAATGAAATAGTTACAAAACTACACATTATGGTAGGAGAAATAGTTATTTATGTTGTGTAGCTATTCATTTTCAGGAACTCCAAATGGTCAGACACTCTTATGGCAGGCTTATTTTGCAAGAAATTTAAAATCTTTACATAGATATACTTATTTATTCAACAAATATTTATTCAAGAGCCATTTTATTAAAGATTGAGAGTATAATGATAAAAAAAAAAAAGAGGGGAAAAATCCCCAGCCTCTAAGAGCTGATTGTCAAGTGGGGAAAGCAGACCATTTTAGGTAAGAAATGACAATAAACCAGAATAAGTATTATCATGGGATCCTGGCTATGAAGACAAAACCTACAGCTCAGCTCTAACCTGAGCTACAAGTCAGAAAGGTTTCCCTGCGGACATGCTGTCTAACTGAGAATACACATGCCTGAGACTTTTATTTGGGAAACCACATTGAATGGAGAACACAATAAAAATATTTATTTGTCCCAGGCCCAGATTAAGCGTTTAAGAATAAAAGAGCTTGTAAAGAAGAATCTGAGTATATCTCATAGAAGTCCCCATCCCTAAGTTTTTATCAATCATTTGATCATAAATTTACTGACTCCCAAGATAATTCTTCTCTTGAATCAAGTTCACAAGTTATGAGTAATATTATTATTATTATTTAAGATATAATCATTCTTGTCTTCCTATCCTTAAGATCCTTCACAGCTGCTCAAAGAGCATATTATAGGTGTATAGGAGGTTTTTGAAATGATTTGTTGATTAATGATGGGTTTTAATTTTTCAAAGTCTTTTTAAAAAAACCTTCAATCTCCCTTTACCCCAGTATTCGCTGGACTGGAATTACATTGTGCTGCCACTTGGCCCTAGGGTTATAAAGAGTCCTCTCTAAAACAAATGCCAAAATTCTAAGACAGGTCTGACTGCAAATATTCTGTCTTGTAGCCAACACAATTATATTCAAATTCATCATGGCACAGGTCATGAGATTTGGTTTGGAAAATATGGTCACCCTGTGTTACAAAGATAGTTGAATAAGGTAACTGGGTTAGCTCCCTTCAAGAGTTTGGGAGACCCTATGCCATGCCTAAGGAAAATCATAATGAGGTTGTTTATTTTCAATAAAATCAACCCACTTTGAAGTTGCTTTGATATCTAAGTTACTAACTATTCATTGGATGTCATATACTAAATTATATATACACACATGCATATATATACATGCATATATAATTTATATATGTAATACAAGCACATATGTATTAAAAAAGAGCTAATAAGTAACAAAATTTTAGTTTGAATGTTTTATAACTTCTAAGGTAATAATAGTATTGAACTTGTTATATAAAAGAGAAAGATCACAGAAATTGCCTCTTTTTTAGTCTCAGTGCCTTGATTTATTGTTTCCTGGCTCATATTATTATTCAGAACTTGCTTTATTGTTTAACCTTTCTTGCCTCTTTTTCTTTTCTCTCCAATTAGATCAAAGGTTCTTTGAGGGTAGGAACTGTGTTCTTTCTCCAGAATACCCAATTTTTCAACTATTAGGCCTTCAATGAATATTTACTAAGGGCAATGATTAATTAAAAATCCCAGAAACAAATTAGCTGTAGAACTACACATGGTGATGATTAAAAATGTTTCCAACAATGATTTTCAAACTTTAATGTGCACAAGAATTGTAAAGGAAGCCTGTAAAAGTATAGGTTCCTAAAGCTTACTCCCAAAGGTTCTTATGTTTTAAATAATTGCCTCTTTCCTTCCCATAGTTATAGAATTATTATACCAAATTTAGGAAAGATGAGGCATGCTGGGGCCTTGGGACTACGCTGATGTTTCTTGTAGAGAAAGTACTTGACGTGTGGTGAGTTAGCTTTGTCCTTCTTGGCACACTCCTCCTCCCCCCACACACCTACTTTCTTTTTTTCCCTTCAATAAATACTTATTGTGTACCCACTAAGTACCAGAGGGCCTGAAATTAAGCTGGTCAACGCGATGAACAAATACTCTCCTATCATGGTGCTTAGATTCTCTTGGGGGGAGGATAAATAGTAGACAACTAAACTTTACAATGATTTCAGATAGTAAAAATTATAAGGAAAATAAAACAGTCTGATGTAACAGAGAATTACCGTTAAGGAGGGGGCTGTTTAAAGACTGTTGAGGAGGGGCCACAAGAAGATGACATCTGGTCTGAGAGCTGAATCACCAGAAGAAACAAACCATGCAAAAGATCTTAATCAGGAGCTTTACAGAGAGGAAACAGACAAAGGTCCTGAAGCAGAATGAGTGTTTCAGGATCTGGCAGGAGGCCAGAATGCCAGATCATTGAGAGGGAGCAAGGTCAGATCCATCCCCAAGGTGTGGTTTGGGCTTTGGCATGGAGGTATCTTGGGCTTCCTCCTGTGGGGAGCTGGATAAATACTCCCAGCTCCCATAAAAATAAGGGAGATTAAATATTTAATACATGTTATATAAATAATTCTTCCAAACCAATCACATTATTATAATGACTCACCCATGCAAAAAAAAATAGTCTCTTACATGATTCCTTTGGGTTGATGCTTTGTGAAAAAAGGATTTCATTTTCATTGGCTGGTTATATTTTGTAATACGTGAGCATTTAAAATGAACTCACTTGGAATTTATTTAAGGTCCAAATTATTTATAACTTATTGGATGACTCCAATACCAAAAATAGAGTTTAATAAATGGTATAAACATGTATTTGAGAATTTGTATGCTTTTCTAGAGGAAGAATACTTATATCATAATTTCAAAGTAATTTAGATAGCATGTGCTTTCCCCCGCCCCCCTAGTTTTGAATTATTTTTCAACTCTGGTATTGATTTGTCTTATTTCAAATGTACATCTACCAATTACTAGTTATAGTACTATCACCTCTAAGCAGTTTCTTTTGTTCAAAAACTAAGACTGAAAGAAGGAAAGAAGCAAAGAAGGAAGCAAGAAGCATGTTTCAGGTATGTATAAAATCCATTCCTGGGAGCTACTACTGAAGCAAGGAGATAGCAGCTCAGCTTCAGACCCCATTGATCATTGGCCTTTCCTAAGCCATCTCGGAAAAGGGCAATCCAGGTGACAAATGGTCCTTCTGTGATAAGGGCTCCTGTCCACTGGAAATGGTAATCAGCTCACAGTTTCATTTCACAGAGTCCACCAGATAGCAAATGACTTTATCTACCCAGACCAGATCCAGACTGGAAATAAAATGGTGCTCCTTGCCCCTTCCACTCTGCTTGGGAGACTTAGGGCTTTCCTCAGAGGTTTGCTTGATTGAGTGTCCGTGTGTGTTTCAATTTGATTATATATTATGCTGTATTTCTAAATGCAAAAGGTTTCCAAAGCCATGAAAAGTGTCTTCTTTGCTTGTGTCTGGCCAGTAAGGTTAGAAATCAATGGCTTTTAAAAATGGGAACCAGGAAAGTAGTGGCAAGACACAGACGCACTCTCTGCAATGACAGACATGTAACGAGATGGAAATGAACTGATGGGAACATGTGTGGGAAAAGGTCTGGGGGAAAGGGGTTGGAAATGGAGAGAAAGAATCTATAGAAAATGAATGCCTTCATTATTACAAGAAACTGCAAGTACCCTTCCTTCACTTGGTCCTGCTGTAATTACAATTTCAGCTCACATAGTCTGTAAAAAAGGAAGTCGGAAATATGACCATGAAAAGTGATATTTTAAGCTTCAACACATATTGCTCATCACTGACTTGACTTGCAGCATGTCTTTCAACAAAAGCACATAGTGATTTAATCTCAACAGTAATTTAGTCTGCAGCCATATGAAACAAGACTATCATTGCAGACAGGCTGTAATTTGTGAAATTCCGGTGCTTGGGATTAGGACCACCTGTTGAATTTAACCTTGGAGTTATAATGTTAACACCGTCATATAACTGAACAGAAACACTACATATTTAGCAGTCTTTGGGACCTCTGGCCATGGAGATGTGAACATTTTCCTAAATAGTATCTGTAACTCTCTCCAGAATCTCTAAATCAATGGCAAATAAAAAGTCTGTTGGAATTCTGATTCAATATGCAGCAGCATATGGCTTGCTGGTCATTGCATTCAGCACATCCTGTAATTTTTCTAAGGCCTGATGTGAGTGTTAAAATAAAAAAACAACAACAAAAAAGCAATCACAGTATCATCTGGTAACGTAACAGGAACAGAAAAGCATTCATTTTCACCCTCCCCAGTGTTAACTGAAAAAAATTCTTAGTAATACTCTAACAAATCTCTGCCTAAGCAAGAATATAGAACTATTCTAAATAAACCTGATTAAACAGCACCTTTTGAAGAATACAAAAACATTTTACACATGCACATTCAGATAGCCATCAGAAATGAACTCTGCCTAATTTCTAACCAGATAAATAATAACAGTAAAGAGGGTTGAAGATTGCCTTTTGAGCAGAAGTTTACATATAGCTCAGTGGGACAATTAGGGTGAAGCCTAGAGAGAGGGCATCGATTTTAAGATTTGCATTTGTTCCCTTGCTTGGGGTGGGATAAATCCTACTGAACCTTTTGGGAATGGAATTTTGTGAGATGTTGGTTTTCTGTGATAGAATTTCATTACTATTAATTATCTGCAGAGATATTCCCGGTCACATTTAAAATTCTCTGTTAACAATTCCAAGGACATTCACACATATTTATAAAACACACAATACTTCACAGTTTATAAAACCCTTTACTACAGATTATCTAACTTTCTCATATAGAATTTCAAAATTCCTTCCAAAACAAGCTGCTCTTCATCTTAATGAAATAAGGCTCTGATACATTGAAAATGGAATCCAACATATTTGCGCGAAGAAGCACTGTTTTGAAAACAAACACAAGGGCATCATATTTTGCATTGGGTTATCAACATTCTTAGCTGGTGTCTGCCTGTCCAGCAGAAGGGCACAGGGAAGAAAAGTATTACGAATATGTTCCCAAAAGCCAACCAAAGCTTTCAGCAAATGTACCTTTCGACACCCCTATTAATCAAAACTCCACCCATCTAACAGCCATTTCTACTAAACAATAACCATGAAGATCCACTAAGTTCAATGTACTCATCATAAACCAGTTACACACAATCACCACATCCATTCACTGTCAGAGGCTGCTGTCTGAACTTTCCTAGAACTCCAGCCCTTATGGGTTTCTCCCACATGCAGATACAAAGTGTGTAATCAATCAAGAACTTAGAAAACTGAAGCTGTAATTGTAAAACTGATGGCCCTCTCCACTTTTGATTTGAGCTTACCACCAACCCCCTCCCATGAATCACTGCCTAATGGAATCCCTTTTTGGCTTCTCTGAATTCTTCCCAGTGCAAGTTCCACATTTTTGAAGCTTTCCTTGATCCTTCTCATCTCTATACCCAAGAGTACTAACAGTTTATGTCTTGCACTTCTTATATATTTATATCTATCAGCCTATCTATCTACCTATCTATGAATGAATCAGCTGTCTATCTATCTAATCTATTTATCTATCTATCATCTATCTATCTGTACTTCACCGTTATGTTCCCCACTCCAGGCAAAGATCCCGAAAGCCTGGGTCCTGCCTTAAATTCTTTGCTACCTTCCAAAATCCTTACATTATTCATTGCACAAATGAACGGAAATATTTTGATTGTTGCTTTTTTCCTTTGTTGCTCAAGTACAGATGTCTATTTTCTTGCCACCACTTTCCCCTACCCCACCCACTCCATCTCCCACTCTCAATCCTACTCCCCTTTGGCTTTGTCCATGGGTCTTTTACATTCGTTCCTCGATGACCCTTCCCCTTCTTGACTGTTACTTTCAAAAAGTTTGACTTTTTCATGCAGGGTAAGAGCCATCTTTTCACACAAAAGGATCACCTGCTAAATATTACTTTGGTTCACAACCCTAAGGTCTAGTAATATAAAAAGCATAATAGTTGGGTGGCTTCAAGAAATCCTCTAGCTTTACAGAGAAGACACAGAGTGGAACTGTGTTTTAATCAAAATATATTAGCAGATTCAAATAATGGGGAATACATTTAAACTGTATTAAATTGTCTTTTCAGAATCAGGAAACTTGATTAGGATTTTCCCAGAGGCTTCACACGTTGAAACCAGAGATTCATTATTCCAGGGAGAGGAGGCTCAATTGTTTAAAAAAATTATCTTTTTATTAATTATTAGCCACGCCATGTAGTGGCTTCCTGGCAGGCAGAGGAAAACAGGCCCTCAACGACAGTTTCAAGCCAATGGAGGCTGAGTTTGCGCCTCCAGCCTTCCGCGCCTGCCTGGGCACCGCTCCCCAGGGCTGTGGTACTTCTGCTCAGAGCAATCAGAAGCACAGGTCTTCGGGGAATCTTTGAGCCAGAGCAGCGGCAGTGGACTGGCTGCCGCTCACCCTCGGGTTAGTGGTCAGCGGATGCTAGGACTGACACTCGCACCATCCCCGGTCTCCTCCCACAGGGGCGCAACTGGGCGACCAAACCCAAGGCTGCAGCAAACCTGCACGCCGCCCGCCGTCCCGCCCCTGCCCCCAGCAGCTGAAATTCTGGGGATCAGAGGATTCTAGTTCCGGGGCTCGTTCCTGTTAGGAAATTAGGCTTTGGGGCTCACTCATTTTATCCCTATTCCCTGAAAAACTTTGCATCCTTTTTCAAATAGGAATTCATATCAAGTAGGAACTATCCCGCCCCACCCCAGCGGGTTCACTGTGCCTTCCGGCGGAGTCCGAACGGCACCTACTCACGGTGCCTCCCAGCCCCGGGAAAGAGGTCAGGTTCAGGTGTGCGGGATTCCCTGCTGAGTGGCGCGCGGGTTGGCGAGAAAGCTGTCACCTTGTGGTCCGCCACGCCAAGGTATCCGTCCAGCAGTCGCGGTCCCGCGGGGATCCTGGGGCGCGACGGGGGGCTGCTCTCCGCCGACGGCTGAGCGCTGCCTGTGGCCGCAGTTTGCTGCTGCTGCTGCTGCTGCTGCTGCTGCTGCTGCTGCTGCTGCTGCTGCTGCTGCTGCTGCTGCTGCACGGGCCCGTCCTTCTGGCCGCCGAGGCTGCTGTACACGAGCAACAAGCTGGTGCACATAGTGGTGAGCGCTAAACACACTGCCAGACCATGGCGCTGCGGGCGGGCGGGAGAGAGCAGAGAGACGCTCAGAGCCGACCCGGCAGGAGCGCGCCCGCTGGAAACACCCCTAAAACTGCCAGACTGGCCAGGGGGAAGTCCTGCAGCGGGAACTGGCCAGGGTCCTAGTCTGGGCTGCGCACAGCCGGGGCAGAAGCGGCACAGTCCCCGTGCGTACCGCAGGGGATGTTCCCGGTGTGCAGCTACTCTCAGCCAACGCCACCTCCCAGATCTCTCGGCAGAGGGCAGGTGGTGCGCGGTGCCTGGCTACTGGTGGGAGAGCGCGCCGGCGGTGAGGGCAGGGGAGGGCTCTCACTTTGGAAAGGGGGCCCTCTCGCCAACTCGCCTGCTGGAAATCTCTAGCCCCTTGAACCCTCTCCTTTCTGGACCCGTAGGGGATTCTTGCAAGTTTGAAATACACGGAAACCAAGAAAGTCTGCAAAGGTCCCCTTTTCTCGCCCTTCTTAGTTTTTGCCGGGCGGTTGCTTTTGAGCATATCCCATCCCCCGAGCATTAAGCCCACCACTCCAGCTCTCCGCTGGTCCCTTGGACTTCCTGCGGAGATCCAGGAGCGGAGGCAACGGAGTTCCATCCCGGCTCTGGGATTCCTACCCACGCAGAACCGAGAAATAGTGAGGGGACGCGGAGCAGGTGGAAAGTTATCCCTTTGTAACAGGCGACCTCGCGGCGCTGGATTAGGCGCCCCTGGAGCTCTCCCGTACACCCCGGGGACGCGGCGCCCATGGGTCCCCGCCTTTGCCCAGAGGAGTTGCAATAAATGACTCACCATTAGGGTCTTCATTTTGGGCACCTCTTTTGTGCGGAATCCTCAGGCACATGCGTCCGGGGCTACTTTTTGTTGGAGGATTTCCATGATGGGTGATGGGGCACGGGCGGCTCTGATTTTAGCTAGGCGGCCGCGGGTGGCTGAGTGGACAGGCGAGCCTCGGGACCCAGGAAGCGCCGCTGTTGCAGAGATTAGAGACAGAATTAAAACTGAACCGGACCCTGGTAGTCTCTCAGTGATCTACAGAACTGCCGCCTGCCGCCGCCTGCTGGGTCCTAAAGACCTCTTTATCCCCATTTCCCGCCCCCAAATATTCTTTCTAGCCTAGTGGAATTTCTGGGGCGAGAGAGTTAACCGTGACAGTATACCCACCTCTTGGTCCGAGGGCTTATTTATCTTTTATGAAATCACCAAATTAAAAAAAAAAGGGGGGGGGGAACCGAACTGGATTCTGAGCGTGATTCCCATTTGGAAATTTGCAAACTAAATTTTCTCTTTTGTGATTTAGATAAAACAAGTCAACTGCACAAATGTCAATTGCCCCATTTGTAGCTTTTGCATTTATGTTCGTATCATGGGGAAATCTATCACAAAATGTTTTTTTCCAAAAAATTATTTATTGTTTCCGTTTTCCAACGGTAAGCTTTCTCCTATTCTCTTCTCCCTTAATTTTACTTTTCAAATCCGGTTATTCTCATGCAATCTTTATATCATAATTTTTATCTAAATCATTTCATTCAATACTTGTTTTGATATTGCTATCGGATCTTTGAGGTCTTTAGGGTTCATCTAAATTATTTTAAAGTGTAAAAACACTCAACACGTCATAACCTCATGATTAACTAGACCTGTAGAATCTTCCTAATTTTAATGAAAGACTTTTGGCTCCCAGAGGTAGAACTGCTTACCACTTATTTTGTAAGTCTCCTAGGAGCTTTGGTGCTCTTCTTGCCTTAGTCTATTGCACTGACAGCACACAACTTCACATTCAAAACTTCAATTAAAATGTTTAAAAACTCTATTTTATATTGAGAAAGTCACACCAATAGCCTGTTTAAAGGATCCTCTCCCCCCACATTGGATTGCGAATGAAATTTGTTAAATGCCTAATTTAGCTAAAAACATACTTCTTGTGAAATAGCTTGGCAAAAATAGTTATATTAATATATTACTTAACACCTCACCTGTAGCAGCGTAATGTTAAAGATTACATTAAGATGGAGATGATCAGCAGGCCAACTGAACCATAGGTATAATAAGAGCTTTCTCAAGGCCAAAAAAGGCATTACAATCCTTTTTTAATCTTCACCAATCCATGGCTGGACTGATGATACAACAGGAACTATTTTTAACTTGTGAGGCATCCTTCCATAGTTAGTATTAGTGAAAATTATTGGTGCAACAATGACTATCAATGCAATGTGTTTGGGGGAAGAAGCATACAGAATTTAGCCTTACAAGGAAAATCAAAATATTGTAAACACTGTCTAACACTGCTAGCCTTTAAGCTATTTATTCAGTTTGTGCTTTAGGCATGAATGGTACCAGTTGTTAAAGCAAGAAAAGCAGCAGCCAGAGAAGAATCTTATTAGATCTTGGCAATTCTTTATTGTATGGTTGCACTTGACACTCAAATTAGTGAATCAAAGGGCCAACTTGATGAATCATTGTGGACAGATTATCTGTGTTTCTCCAGAGCTCCCTTTGAGACGCTACTAGATTCAGCTCCTGCATTTTTCAGTATTATTCCCCTTCCATCTAGCAAGTTGTCCAGTGACCGATAAAACATTTCTAATATATTTTGCCATGCCAAACAGAGCCATCATATTTATGATTTAAGCTCATGGCAGCACATTGGACATCTGTTACACAGTATGTCTGACCAAATGCATTAAGCTTATGCTTTTTCTCCCTCCTGAGATAGCAGTTAGCTAGTTGTTAAATCTACTTATGGAATGGCCAGGTTAAATGAAAAAATACAATTCTGAACTTGATTTGAATATTTGATTCGATTAATGCAATGGTTTTGGGTACTCTGCCTTGAGAGCCAAATGGACAAGATGGGGTGGGAGAAGGGCAGAGAAAACCAGTAACAAAAATTAAAATCCTTGTGTGTTCAATTTAGCGACCATTTAATGATTGCCTGCTATCTGGTGGATCTACATTTGGGAGCACAGAGGTAAATAGGACAGAGATCTTCTTCTCTAAGCGCTCACCACTCTGTGTGCATGAGTGCATACATGCATGTGTGTGTGTGTGTGTGTGCATCTCAAGGCCAAAAGTAGGCAATGAAAGACAGGATGCTAGAGATTCAGCATATATTTACCAAGTACCTACCACATTAAGCACATACTCTGGTGAGCACCTTCTATGCAGCAGGTATTGGGGCTACCTGGATGAATAGATTACATGTTAGCTGTCAGGGACTCACAGCCTATTCCCAGATAAGTGCTATAAGCCATTATGCTACAAAGAACTAGGAAACAATCAAAGCATTTGATTTGTTTTTCAACTTCTGAGTGCTTGCTTATTTCAGATCTGATGAGAATGACATCTTAAGGGTATCCACCTATGCTTGTGTAACTTTATGCACACATTTAAGTTAATAAATTGGATAGCCAGAAAGAGCAGAGAATATGTGGTGTTCACAGACATTTGATTGACTTGGAGGCAAGTAGACGAGTCAATAAAGCTTTTTTAGTTCATCTAACTTGTCCAGTTTAATACAAAGTGAGTCAGGGAATCACAATTTGCTTCTCAAAATCCAGGTAGCTAAGATGGATTTCTTAGCATTTAAAATTTTGCCACAGTTCTGCCTCTAGTGCCATCACATCCAATCAAATAGATGTCTACTGAAAAATAAGAAAGGAAAAGAATTTGAGTGTTTCACAATGTAGGTTATGTGATAGACTAAAGGAGAGAATTTATGAAGCAAGGCATATCAGGGGTGGGGAGGGAAGAGGGGGAATCTGAAGCTCAGAGGGCAGGTCAGCCTGTGCACACAGCCACAGAGGTGCTACAAAATGTAAACTGCATTTGAGATGCAGCTGTTTTTCAACTTATGATATTGAAAGAAAAGTGAAAGATTCTGCCATATGCAGCAAAAGCAAAAAGGTTAATATGGCAGAAAGTCCTAGAACAAATGTGATACTTATCCATTGGTGTCCTACAGTTTACTTAGCTCTCTTTTTTTTTCACAGTCTGTGCCTAGTGAGCTTGTTGGTTGGGAACAAGTTTCCGGAGTCAGGCTGCCAAGACCCAGATTCTGTTTTTACCACCTACAAGCTCTGTGACCTTGGGTAGCTTACTTAGCTGTGCCCTAATTTCTTTATCTGTAAAACTGAAATCATAGGAGTACCTACCTCAAAGCATTATTGTGAAGCACTGTAAGTGAAGTGTCAAGAGGAGTACTAAGAGATTGTTAACATTTTAATATATTTTATGATTATGATTAATACAATAAAATGGGTTTGAAGGCAAAAGACCAGGGCTTGACCTGTGTGACCAAGAGCTGCGTGACTTTTAGCCATAGACTTAAAAAATATTAAGCAGACTCTTAATGTACCTCTAAAATGCGTACAACAAAGCCTACCCCACAAATTGTTACAGGGCACATTAGAATATTGTGTTTGTGATTGTTTTGTACACTATGGAGCTCTGCAATAACTAAGATAATAGTAACTCATTTCTTCATCCAACAAGTATCAGTGGAGCATTTACTGTATGCGAGGCACTCTTCTGGCCCCTGGGAATGTGCCAGGACAAGGACTCTGCCCCATGAGGCCTACATTTCAAGCTCAGTCAATAAACCAGTACAATAGAATGTCAGGCACCAGGGGTGAAAGCAAAGTAAGGCAGTTAGAGATTGGGGTGGAGGTGTATGTGCTGTTTGAACTAGAATGGTGACATTTGAACAGAGATTTGAATAAAGTGAGGGAGTGAGCCATGAGGCTATCTGGAAGAAGGGAATTCCAGGCAAAGGGAGCAGCATGTGCAAAAGCCATGAGGTAAGAGCTTGACTGGCATGTTGAGGAGACAGCAAGGAGGTCAGTGTGGCTGGAGTTAGGAAGTGAGAAGACTGGTAGAGGAGGGAAGAGACGTAGTCATGGCCAGATAATCTAGGACCTCACAGGCCATGAAAAGGGTGGTGTGAAGAAAACCAGCTGAAGTTTAAAGCATTGGAAGGGCATGTACTCTTGATGTTTTGAAAAGATCACCTGGCTGCTGTGTTGGGAAAAGCTTTTGTGGGGAACAAGAATGGAGCAGGAAGACCCCCTTATGAAGCCATTAGAGTAGTCTAACCAGAAGGAGGACATAATGCTTTTAGGAGGAGTGACGGGTTTCAGGATTTGCAGATTACTGGGTAGGAGATCTGAGAAAAAAGAAGATGCAAGCAAATGCAAGGCTTTTGGACTGGGCAGCTGGGAGAATAGAGAATTTGGATGTAGATGTATTCAGTATGAGATGTCACAGGCAGTTGGAGTTTAGGCATGATGTTGGGCTTAGAGACACGAACTGGGCATGACAGTTCATGAAAGGACGACGTCAGGTAGGAATGAGCCAGGGCACAGAAGGAAAGCGGTCACGGGCTTGAGCCCTGGGAGCTCCAAATTTCAGATGCTGCCAAGAATAGGAGGCATCATTACAATAATGATAAAATTGAAAAGTAAAAAAAAAATGACTCTCTGAACTTGATTTGATTTAGGTGGCTGATTACTGTCATTTTGAATGGATTTTCCATTCCAAGACAGTTAGTCATTTATGTCCTCAAAGCACTTTTCAAATTCTATTATTGTACTAAGCACATTCATTTATGTATTTATTGTTCATTCTTCCTTCTAGATCATAAATTTTCTAGAACTGGAACTATGTCCTATTACTGTTTATACCCTACAAGCCCAGCACATAACTGAGGGTAATAATATGAATCACTAACATTCATCGAGCCCTTATTATATGCCAGCACTGGGCTGAGTTTTACATATATTAGCTCCTTCAGTCCCCACATGACCCATGAGGTAGGCATTGTTACTATCCCCATTTCACAAATGAATGAACTGAAGCATCGAGAGTCATTTGTCCAAAGTCACCAGATAAGTAGGTGGTAGTATTGGGCTAAATAAATATGTGTTTAAAAAGTAAATATTTGGCCTCAGCTGGTGTAGTTCAGTTGGTCAGAGCTGAAATGTCATGGGTTCAATTCCTGGTCAGGGCACAGGCCTAGGTTGTGGGTTTGTCCCCAGTCAGGGTGCCCACCAGAGGCAAACGATTGATGTTTCTTACTCTCGTTGGTGTTTCTCTCCCTTCTCTTTCTTCCTTCCTTCCCCTCTCTCTAGAAGAGTAAAACTAAAAATTTTAAATAAATAAATAAATAAATAAATAAATAAATAAATTTTTGTTAAAGTTTAAATGAATAGAAGCTTTGTAAGGGTTCCTATAACCTAGTTCTTCTACTGAACTATAAACCAGTCTGAGGATAAGAATATATAGCTTATGTCCTGTCTACATGTAATATAACCAAAGGCACTTGCTTATTTTGTGACATACTTTTTGCTCTTTTATTTTTCAAGATATATTTTATATACAGTAAAATACACAAAATCTAAGTGTATAGTTTGATGAGTTTTGTCAAAATTATACATCTGTTAACTACTACCACTATCAAGAAATAGATCATTTCTATCACCCCAAATAATACCCTCATGCTCTCCTCTACTCATATTAGCCCCCATCTGATCAGGCAAACATTTTGATTTTTATCACTATAAATTAGCTTTCCCCATTTTAGAACTTATATAGAGGAAAATATATACTATATGAATTTAGTCTGACTTTTTTTACTTAGCATAAAATTTTGAGGTGTATCATGCTGTTTAGTGTATTAATAGTGTTTTTCCTTCAAAGTGAACTAACAAGCAAAAGAGAGACAGACGCATAGGTAGAGAGCAGGATGACAGCTAAGGATGGGGGAGGCTGGGGTGGAGGGATTGAGCAAAACGGAAAAAGGACTCATGGACACGTACAACACTGTGTGATTGTGTTGTGGGGAGAGGAGTACAAGGGGACTAAGTGGTAATGGTAAAAATACAACAACAACAAAAATATATTACGGAAAAAAACAAAGATAAGGAGAAACCATGGCTAAGTCCTCCAAAAAAAGTTCGTTCCCTTTTAGGGGCACTTATGCATAAAGTTACTAAGAATATTTTTGTCTTTTTGTAAGTGTATGGTTTTATTTTTCTTGCATGAATACCTAGGAGTGGAATAATTAGGTCATGTGACAGGTATATGATTGACTTTAGAAGAAATTGTCAAATTGTTTTCCAAAGTAGTTGTGCTGTTTTTTAATCCCACCATCAAGGAATGAGAGTCCCAGTTTTTCTAAATCCTTGTCAGCACTTGGTGTGTTCAGTTTTTTAAAGATCTCTTTGCTTTTGAACAGTTTTCAAGATAAAGTTAGAAATCCTTGCTTAGCACCCAGGATCCTTTCTCATTTGCATTCAACCATTTCTTTTTTTCTGTCCCTGAGGTGAGCCCAGGAACCTGAAACATTGTGCTCCAGTATGTCACTTATTTTTATTTTTATTTTTATTTTTTAATTTGAGGTATAATCGACAAATAACATTATACTCTATTTGTTTGGCAGGTGAGGAAACCCCTGTTGTGGGGAGTAAGGAAGGGACCCAGGAAGGGAAAGTAGCCAATGAGATGTGCTATAAGGCAAGTTATTGCTGTAGACACCTGGGGCTCGGTCCTGTTAGGGAAATTCTGGCTGCTCGTGTAGAACTCAGGCCTTGGTTATTCCACCCAAGGGCTGAAGGAATAGTGTTATTTGTTTGCTTGAGAGCTGCTCTGGGTGTGAGGCTGTGGGTATTGATTCCTTGGTATGAGCCGCTTGCCGCACAGGTGGCAAAGCAGGTAGGCTCTGGGGGCAGAAAAAAATCCCCCCGGCAAGAGACTCACAGGTTCTAGCACTTTAAGACCCCAGTTCGTACGTATTAAAGTGGCAGAGACAGGGGGCATGGGCAGGGCACCCACAGCATCTGCCACACATGTAAATTGCTCTTTAGAGTTTTCAAAGAATTCAAATTCCTTGTCATTTGAACATCCCAATAAACATGTGAGGTAGAAAAAATGTGTGGTTCACCACTAGCTGGGTACCTCTTACTCATGGCCATTTCCTCCTGCCTCCACAGCAGCTGTTCAAACAGAAGCATCTCTTATCAAGGTCCCTCTCCTTTTTTCACCAATGATTTGTTTAAATGTCTTTCTCCTGATGTAGATCGTGAGCAGTTGAATTTTGAAAATTTGTATTATTCAAAATTTCCCAGCAGTCACTTTGTTTTCCCAACATTAACTACCTGGCAAAGGGAGGGTGCTTAGTTAACATGATTGAGTGAATGGGTGGAAGATTATTGTCATCACCATTTGAACTTTGTTAAAATTGGGACTGAACTAAAGCCACTCACCCAAAGTCATGAGACCAGTAGAGATAGCACTTAAACTCAGCTCTTCCACTTTTCTGTGGAGAAATCTTGTTGCCACAACACATACAATTCAGTGAGGTGGACATGGTGAATCTTTGTTGTGGGTTCATAAACCCCCAGACCTATGAAGTTTGGAGTATTTAAGGGCAGGCCAATAGTGATGAAGTCCAGGAAACTTCAGGAGAGGAAGATTTTCACATTAAGAATTGATTTTTGTTTTATTATTGGTAATATCTCAAAGTAAAGTGGGGTAAGACAAATACCAGTGAATACTGTGACCCCTTAAAAGAAAGGAAATTTTTCCTCCAAATATGAAAGACAAAGGACCATCCTTGCAGGACCCAATGTAACGATCTGACTGCTGAGTGAGGCTGTGTGCTGCAAAGCTCCCTGTGCTCCTGGCTCACCTAGAAACTCAGGGGTGATGCTGGGCCTACATGGGCAAAGGCAGGCTCACTATTCTTTCAAAACAGCTTACAACATAAGGGTTAGCAGCTGCAAGAGGGGAAACCAGTTAAAGAGTTTTCCAAATGGGTTGATGTGGGGGCCCCTGTCCTGGGCGCCAGATGTGGGGGGGCTCCGCCCGCAGAGCCCCATCCCTCCGTCAGGGATGAAAATAAAAACTACCAAGACATGACTGCTTGGGGAGGAAAGGTGGTCAAACTCTCAGAGGAGAATGACCCAGAGCCACTTCCTCACTAGGCTTTTATTGGGTTCCAATACACCGGAATACAGGTTTAACATGTCAAAGAAATCTGAGGGCTTAATCTAAGTCAGTGTTTGTCAGGAAAGGGGGTTGCCAAACTTTGGGAGACATACCTATTTCCTCCTGGGACATTTCTGAGCACTCTTAGCAAAGCAGGTTTCACAGGACTTTAGGAATTCTTTCTTATGCTGGATCACCCAGGGAGCCGTCCTGGCCCGTATAGGGCTGCACCACTTGCCCCCATAGTTTCAGGCTTAAGCCGATTAGGAAGCAGGAGACATCTCCCAGATGGAAATGAGGACTTGGGCTATGTCAGAATAGCCAGGGGGTGAGGGTCCATCGCATCCTCTTTGCTGCAGGCCCTCCCCCCCAGTCCTTCCATGAGGCCTCCCAAGTGGTCGCGTCTGGCTTAGGTTGCCCCTCCCATGAGGAGTCTTACCCGTCATTGACTGACAACCAAGCATTGGGGCCAGAGATGGATGAGGCAGAAGCAGCACTCCTGCCAGGGAGATAAACTTTGTCTCCTTAGTAGGTCACATCCTTGTGTCAGAACAGACCCAGATGAAGTGGGTCCCTTGGCTCTTACACAGCCCACCATGGGGTGACGGTTACAGCTCCTGAAACGAGGCTGAACGGTCCATAACAGGTTGAAAAGCACATTCTGGCCCTGGCTGGTTGTGGCTCTCAGTGGATTGAGTGCCAGCCTGTGACCTAAAGGGTCACCGGTTCGATTCCCAGTCAGGGCACATGCCTGGGTTGTGGGCCAGGTCCCCAGTTGGGGGTGTGTGGGAGGCAACCACACATTGATGTTTCTCTCCTGCTCTTTCTCCCTCCCTTTCCCTGAAAATAAACAATTAAAATCTTTTAAAAAAAGTACATTCTTGAGTGACCTTGCAATATTTCTGCTAATGTAAAAGGCATGATTTATCTATATGCATCTTTCTGTCCCTTTTTCCACACGTTTATATCATTCTTTCGACTTCTTACTTTTGTTTCAAAATGTTGCCGATGCCATTTAAAATTGCTGATTTTGTTTAAGCAGCATTGAAAATGTTCAACTTTTAAAAAGTCAACATTTTAAAAAAGTCAACTTGAACTTTGCCTCCTTATTAAGAGAATTAATTTGTTGATTTCAATTTTTTTTTAATCTGTGGAAAGGCACTTCGCCTCTGAGCAAAGTTAAGGGTACAGGCTTCACTGTGACTAGATTCGTGTTTGCATCCCAGCTCTGCCTTTCGTAGACTGTGACCTTGAGCAAGATACTAAATCTCTTTAAGCCCCAGCTGTCTCGCCCATACCAGGATGATGATAATACTGCCCTCCTCAGAGGGACCACTTTAAGGATTAAAAAAGAAAATAATGAGAACACCTAATATGTAGATAGCCTTTTCTGTGTACTAAATTCTGATTGCAACCATCTCAGATACCATTATTATGCCCACTTTACAGATAAGGAAACTGAGGCATGGATAGGCAAAGTATCTTGCCCGACATCATGTAGTTACTAAGTGGCTGTGTCAATATTTGGACCCTCATACATACTGATTTTTAAAAAAAAAAAAACAAACTCCTGTCAATTATTATTGTCATTAAAATAAAATTGTACCTGGAGTTACCCTACATGAGTTAAAATTGGTGCCATTCACCTTTTGAAGTGAAAATCCCTGATCTCTTTGCTCCTCCTGAGGCGGCAGCCATGGAGGCCCTGCCTGGAAAACTAGCATAACTTGGAAACCAATGGCCTTTCTAATGCTGGTGTAGAGACACAAGCATCAGTAAAAAATGAAAACAAGCTGTCCCATCCCTGCACATGTTCTGTTTCTCATGCCTTCTGTGGCCTACTGGATATTTCAGAAGTAAAAACCTCTGTGTCATCCCTCAGGTAAGCGGCTGCACCTCCTACGATGGCAGACCAGAGCCATGACAGCAGGCTTCGGGGCACTGTTTTTGTGAGAGCCAAACATGGCTGTGTCCGTGGCACAACCAAATGACTTGCCATGAAGATTTGTACTTGAATGACAACTTAAACTATTTTAAAGATAATCATTCATTTGTTCATTCATTCATTAAATATTGATAGAAAACAAAGTGTGTATCAGACATGGTTTTGGTAATTAGGTGTTGCTAGCTGAGCTCACGATACCGAAGCAGAAACCAAGCCACACAGGCTTACGCCTCCTCCCTCCAAGTCATCTCACTTGGCCTGCGGCTGCCCACTTGTCCCATGTGGGTGTGGATGACCGCTTCTTTGTTGTGGCTTCTCAGTCCAGAAACTATTATCTTTTCCCACGTACACTTAAGTGTTTTGTAACGTTTCTATCTTCTCTTCCTGTAGAGGCATGCATTGTTTCATTCTCTATTTGCAGGCCCTTCCTTCCACTTTCTTTCAACCAGGGCTAACTTCTCATGTGAATTCACTTCCTTTTAAAGTCAGATAAAAGGCTGGGGTGTCCTCTGAATGATGTCTTTGGAGGGAAAGGGTTGCCACAGCACCTAACTTGCAAGATGAACAGGAGACTTAACCTCTGTAATTCAATTAGTACCTGGCACATAGTAGGCCCTCAGTTACATGTGATTTCTCCTTCTCTTTAAGAACAGGATAGCTGAAATTATATACCGTGAGATCATTTAAAATTTATGAATTGTTATACATCAAGAGCTTAAATATATAGAAGTCATTTCTTCTTTTTGTAAGTCATCATCAAATAGAATTTATGAACCCTCAGATTTATGGGGTTGGGATGGATGGTATAAAATTGAGGTAATAAAACTCCATTACATACTTCTGCTCAGAATGTCTTTCACACACATTTTTGTACCTAATAATAATATTTTGCAGTTGCAAAAGATTTTTTTCAACTTGGATTATTTGCTACTGCAGTTTGGATTATTTCATATGTATATTAACTAGTGATATGTACCAATTAATTGAGTTTTAATTTTACATGTACAAATTTGGTATCTGGATTTATAGGTGTCATAAGTGGAAAGACTAATTGAAAAGTGATGAAATTTGTATCTAAGTGACGGGACATGCTGTGGCTCCTAGGACTAATTGATTAATTAAATGCTTCATCTGTCAAGCATTTACTGAGAGCCTATACTGTGACACATAGCCTGCTAGGTGTCTCAGGGAGACAGTTCCATAAAGGATTGCAGTGGGGTGTGTGAAAAGTGCAATAATAGCAGCATGTCCACAGTGTGGTGGCAGCAGAAAAGCAAGAGCAATTAGTCCACCAAGTTTGAAAGTATTGGTTATCAAATTGGCTGTTATTTAGGTACGATGAGGTCAAAAGATCAGGAGATGATTGCCATTGAAAGATGAGGAGCAGGGCATGCCATGCTACCGGGGACCAGGTTTGGTCAGCAGGTGGAGAGAGAGAAGGATATGGGCAAGAGCTTTTCTAATGGTTGAGCAAGGCAAGGTAAGCAAGTTTAGGATTGGCTAACTGAATAATTTCAGTAGGCTCTGGGGCATATGGCTGTCCCTGGTTTTCTGGGTAATAAGGGTAGGAGGACAAGAGCTGAAAAACAGAAAGCAGTTGAGGGTATGGGCTCTGGATTGCTTAGTTTGCTTATAAAGGCATGCTCCTAGGTTAGTTGTTTCTTATCTCTAGGAATTAGCAAACCCTCAGAGAGGCAATCCCTCTGGAATCAGCAAGTCTCCAAATATAAAAGCATCAAAATATACAAAATAATAAAGCGTTGTTAATACAACCACGTGGGGCCAGGGCAGCCAGGAGAACAGGCCTCAGCCTAGAGGAGAAGAACTTTGTAGGCAGAGGGTTCAGGTTATGCAAATGCCAAGGGACATGGAAGAACAGGCATATATTTTGGTTTGTTTGGAGTCTGGAGTGGGGAACTATAACATGAGCAGCAGGGCTCAGGGTGGGGTTGGGGATTGTGTAGGCAGGAGCTAGTTTATGAAGTTTGCCTAGCTAAAGAATTTGAACTATATTTGAAAGGAAGTGAAGAATAACCGAAGGGTTTTACATAGGAGGGTGACAAATGATTTCAGTTTACTTCTGTTTGGTGAAAATATATGCTACTAAATCTATGCTACTTAAAAATTAATGAGGTTTCACATTTCATTTTTGTAAGATAAACAACATGATATGTTTAGCACTTTCAATGGTTATGTAAGGAATGTTTACTTTTTCTCTCCTGTGGATTATAAATCCTTGGTGTTCTCTCTCCAGCATCCTTCAGGAAGGCAGGTAGTACAGCAAAGAGTACAGAGTGATAAGGCACTAATTAGAGGACCAATGTCCTGGATGTTCCATTGTTGAGTCACCTGACTTCTTCAAAGAGAGACCAGTGGTTAAGATCATCCCCTGGATCCAGACAGTGGATATGAATCCTGTCTCTGTCACTTACTGTGGGACCTCAGGCAATAATTAACTTCTTTTTCAGTTTCCTCATATGTAAAATGGAAATGATAAGAATATCTATGTCATAGGATTGATAAGAGGATTTGAATTCGGTTACTTCCCCATGTGTCTCTGCTGGCACCTTTGTGCAAACCAATGCCTTATGCAGGGTTTTGATGGTAATGCAATGTTGGACCAAAGGATACGGGTCAGTAAAATGGATGCTCATGGACATCGCTGGTACTATTATATTGCTCAACTCCCAGAAGCAGCTACTCTTCAACAGTGGAGAAATGGTATATTAAACAGTACTGTTCTTTTTTTTTTCAGTTATTCTTTTTTTATTGTTGTTCAATTACAGTTGTTCCCATTTCCCCCCATTACTCTCCTCTGCCCTACCTACCCCTCACCACCCATATTCAATCCTCCCTCCCCCATCCTCTGTTGTCCTTGTCCATGGGTCCTTTATACATGTTCCTCGCCTTGACCCTTCCCCTTTTTTCTTCCATTATCCCTCTCTCCTCTCCCCTCTGGATACTGTCAGTTTGTTCTCTATTTCTAACAACAAGATACTATTGTTCTTGACAGAAGCCAACATCCTATAAAGTTAATGTGCTATCCTATAGGTTGCTATAACTCAGAGATCAATATATGGCCTGTTTTCTTCCTTCTCTCTATGACCAAGATACAGAACTCTAGAAACTGACAGATAGAGAGGAGCACTACCTTGCATTATTATGTTTAATGCCTCCTAGCAATATTTGAGCTTCCTGTCCTTATGAATCTAGGTTCTGCCAAGAGATACAATAACTTTTTCCATGAATTGAATCCCAACCGTTTACCTCTGTGTTATTCTTGCAAAGATGTTTGCCCAAGTCCGGTCTTGAGAAAACTGGATGGACCCAGTCTGTGCATTTAATTGTCCTCCTTCAGTATGAAATACTTCTTCAATATTTCTTTATCTTTCACCTCTATGATAAAATTAAACAGCTCAGGCCTTTCATTTTATAGGAACTCATTGCTCAATACATGAACTGCATATATTTTAAATTTTCTAGAGGCACATTAGAAAAAAATAAAAAGAATCAGGTGAAATTAATAGTAATAAAATACTTATTTAATCCACTGTGCTCAGAATGTGATATAATCAGTATAACATTATATATTTACATTTTTTTCATACAAAGCATTTGAAATTCAGTGTATAAACAGCATACCTAAACTAGGACTAGTCACATTCTAAGTGCTCAATAGTCATATAGGGTTAAGTGGCTATCATTCCAGATAGTGCAGTGTTAGCATGTCCCATCTGGGTCTGCGTAGTGTTTGCTCATGAGCAGGCTTGGCATGCTTGTTTTGCAGGAAGAAAGCTGTGCTCTTTGTGATTGTCACATCAGAAGACACACAGTGTTCATCTGACTCACCAGTGTTACCTTGGTCACTTGGTCATGATGGTGCAACTTCCAGCTTTCTCTACCGCAAAGTTATCATTTTCCTTTTGTATTTTGCCATGTATAATGTGTACTTTTTGCCCAAATTCTTGAGGGAAAAATAAGGATACACATTATACATGGGTTGGTAGTGCCTGAAATATCTTGTATCTATTCTTGTGTTTTGTGATTATTTGTTACATAAAATTTCTTGTACCATAATATGTTTAAAAAATGCTAAAATTTCTTTATAATACAAAAAAACCAGTGCCTGAATATAAGTAAATAAAAAACTGAATTAAAAAATTAAAATGAAAGATTTTTTCCCCTGAAAGTTTGGGCCAAAAATGTGGGTGCACATTATACATACAAAATATAGTATTTATCCTATTCCTCATCAAACCATCACCCACCAGCCTTTCCTTCAAAGACAATTTTTGTCTAAATCACTTGCCAGTACATTGATTGCCAGATAGTATTTTCTATTATTAGTTCATTTTTCTATTGTAAGGAAAAACTTTTCCTTGTTTCCTTCCTTCCCTCCTTCCTTCCTTCCTTCCTTCCTTCCTTCCTTCCTTCCTTCCTTCCTTCCTTCCTATCAGTGTAGTCTCATGGATATTTGTTTTATTTAATAACAGATTTTAATCTATTACTATCAATATTTATTTTGTTGCTTATAATTTTCCAGATTTGACTAGTGGAAGGCTTTTTTCAAGCTGACTCCTCTGTCCCTTTGAAATATCTTTGTCATTCTTTGAGGATTCCTTAAATTCTGGTCAATGAGATATTCCAGGTTTATCTTCTATTTTCCCTGTTTCACCCTTAAAATTAGCTATTTTCCCAAGGAGCCCTGATTCTTTCTAATGTCAGATGGTATTGGGTTGGCCAGAAATTTCATTTTTTTTCTGTAAGATGGCTTTAGTAGTGCTGAGTTGTCTTTAAAACCATTTGAAACAATTTTGTTAGATTGTTTTCTGACAACTGTTATATCAGTGTGCGTTTAAAAAAAAAAATTGGTGAGTTTTTGGGTAGCCATTTTAATATCAAAGTGGAAGAAGTGCAACATTTTTGGCATATTATGCTTTATTATTACAAGAAAGGTAAAAGTGCAACTTAAACACATAAAAAGATTTGTACGGTGTATGGAGAAGGTGCTGTGACTACTTTAATGTGTCCAAAGTGGTTTGTGAAGTTTCGTGCTGGAGATTTATCACTGGATGTGCCCCATGGTCAGGTAGACCAGTTGAAGTTAATGACAATCAAATTGAGACATTGAGAATAATCAACATTCTACTATGCAGGATATAGCCAACATACTCAAAATATCCAAATCAATAAAGTTATTGGTGAAAATGAAAACTGTGCCTTTTTTTTACAGAAAAAAACCATATGGACTTTTGGGCCAACCCAATATTTAGAAACCAAGATTTCGGTGTGTGATTTGTTCATTTATATTGGGTCACTGGACAGAGCTAAGATACATATAACTGCATATATACACATATATTTATATACACATATACTTCAGTATTTATTTCCATCTCTATTAAAAATCTATGTTCACACTGATACTTTCAATTTTAATCCAATGCCTAGAGTTCTTTCTAGCCATCATTTTAGCTATATTTTTAATCCTTACTCTGACAGTGAGAAACCTGTTTCCTATTATATAAAAGGGGAGACCCCCAAAATGAAATTTATTTATAAAAATTTGTGTATTTATTTTCTCATGTTTAAACTTCATTCACCTTCAAAGTACTCTTGTTTTGATGCAATACAGCTATTGAGATGTTTTCTCCACTGCTCAAAACAGTTTTCGAACTCGTGGACTTTAATGACTTGGTGTTTCTGCCATTTTTGGTTTCACCTCTTCCACAGAAAAAAACATTTCCCTTTGAGGACTGTTTTCATCTGGGAAAACAAAAAAGTGTCTCTGGGGGTAAGATTGGATGAATGCAAAGGGTGAGTCATGCTGGTTTTGGTCAAAAACTGCCGAACTCTCAGTACAGTGTGGGCAGGTGTGCTCATAAATCACCCATCATGACCTGGGCAAAGGCATTGAAAGAGTCTTCCAAAACATTCACTGAGGCTGAATGCAACATCTCACAACAAGCCAGCTGGTACACTGATACAGAGGGGTTCCTAGAACACTCACCTAGTGAGGGAAGCCTGTACTATAAGGGGCCTGCCTTCCAGAAGGTAATTTCAGTTCTTTTCAGTCCCCCCTTGTATGTATTTACATGTTCAAACTTGCTGTGTGTCACTATTTAGATTGTCACTGTCTTTTGATCCTCAGCCCCACTGCTGCCTCCCTGGCCTCGTTGTTGTCTTCTTGGCCACACAGTCACCTCCTCCCCATCACTGCTTTCTTGGCACCCCACCCTACAGCCACCCCCTCAGCTCTGTTGTCTTTCAGGCACACGCCATCCTTAGCTCCAGCTATACTTCTGTCTCCAAAGGAAGAGAAGGGAAGGAGAGGAGAGGGGAAAGGAGGAAGAAATAATTTTTTTATATTATAAGTCAAATACAGGCATTTAGGGGCATGCCAGATTAGATTTTTTGAAAAGCTTTTTCACTGACAAATGCCTAGTTAATGGATAAATAGATAACTAAATGTGCAAGAAAGTAAGAAAAATTTTCAAAAGCCAGTATCACCCAATAACATAAATAAAATAAGAATAAAATTACATTACTTAGGAGCTGAAACTCAAGTGGTAAGTGGGCACAGGAAGCTGAGTTTCCTGTCCTGTCCTGTCCTGTCCTGGCTGAAGGAAGGAGAGAGAAATGCAGTTTCCACTAAAATAGAGATTTGGGGATTGATGCCACATACAGGGATACCGAATATTGCATGCAAGTGGCTGAGCAGGTCCATCTCATATACATCTGGGACACTGTAAGGGGCCACACCTTTATGGAGAATGAGAACTAGAAATCAACAGTGAAACTGGCTTATCTATGCTCAGCAGAAAAACAAAAGTATCTCTTGAGAATTTGCTACCGTAGACCTATTCCTGTGTGGTGACGGGGGTTTAAATTTATACTACCTCTGTAGCTAGGCAAATATCAAGCCAAGAGATTAAATTAAACTTGTTCTGGCACCTAAAGCTTTTGCAAATTTAAAGATGGAAAAAGACATCTCAAACCTTGGCTACTTAAATTTCCCAAAATTAAGTAAAGGCAAATATGAGCTTATGATTAAAAAACAAACAAACTTACCAAACATATGAGAAAACAAGCCACCATGTTTGAAAATCAGCAGAAACGACCAATCAAATATTTGAATTCAATAAACTACTAGAGATATTTGTATTGTATGATATAGAATATAACATACCTATGTGTGACATATCAAAGAAATAAAAAACAAAAAGCAAAGAACAAGAGACTATCGTAAACAATCAGACACATTTAGAAGAAATATGATCATTGAAATTATGAATAGCTCCAAAGCATCCAAAACTCTCATATACCACTGATAGAAGTGCAGATTGGTACAGATACTTGGGGAAACTGGTTGTGTCTATTAAATATAATTGCATAGCAAACTCTACCATCCAGCAATTCCACTTGTAAGTACAGACCCAGTAGAAGTGCAGGTACAGGTGCACCAAAAACTTGTCCTGGAATGTTCATAGCAGCGCTCTTTGTAACAGTCACTACCTGGAAACTACCCACATGGCCATCAACAGTGCATTGTAATGATAAAAATTATGGTATATTCACACAGTTCAAAACTACACAGCAGTGAGAATGAATAAAATACAACTACACACAACAGTGTCTCTGAATCTCACAAACATCACACTGTGTCAAAGAAAAAAAAGAAAATATATTTATAGCTTCATTTAAATGAAGTTTAAAAATATTTAAAATTAATTTATGATCTAGAACTCAGATGATAATTACCTTTGGTGGGGATTAATGACTGAAAGGAAGCATGAGGGAGTTTTCGAGAAGTTGGTAATGTTATGTTTTTATCTGGTTGCTGGTTACAGATACGTGTTCGTTTGTGAAACTTAACAAGTGTTTGTACATTTAGGATACATAAGTGTACTCCTCTGAATGTATATTATACTAGGATAGGAAGTTTAAGGATAAAGATAATTCTAACTTGATAGTGACTGATGCATCAACATTTGTCCATTCATTTAACAAATATATTTATTCGCTCTTCATGTGGCTACTGAGAATATAGCAGCAAACAAAGACCTTGCCCTTAAAGAGTTTATATTCTCTTAAGTGAAGAGAGAAAATATAATACATAGAAAAATAAGGATACATTATAAAATCTCAGGGTGCTATCAGTGCAGTGAAGAAGAAATTCAGAAATGCAGTGGAGGCAGAAAGGGTTAAGAGATGTCTCCTCAGGAGTTGGCAACAGAGTGGAAGCTGGAAGAACCGAGGACAAACTATGTAAAGATTTGGAGGATGCAAAGGCCCCAAAGTAGGAAGAACTTTAGAGTTTTGGTAGAAAAAACCAAACTCCCCTTAAAAATAAAGATTGGCAGTGTTTAGCTATTTTTTTTTTCTCTTCATGAAGTGAGATGTTTAGCTGGTTCCATGTACAAACATTTTCTTGACAAATATTTACGATAGTATTTACTTTGCTTCTTTACCGTCAGCGATGGGTGAGTCCTTGCATCTAAATGGCATTTGCCCTGTGTGTTGCAGTGGGAAAGCCACTGAGAACCACTGTCCTTGGCCTTGAGAAGTTACTGGAGGGAATTCAGTGGAGGAGTGAGTAGTAGTAGGAGCACACAGCAAATGTTCCAGTGGCACATGTGGTGCCCATGGAAGGGTTAAGCTGTTAGAAGTAAGTGCCTTTCTCCCAGGCTGTGAGCTGCTAATGAGAGAGTATGCTGATAACACTAGGCTCCCGACTTAGTTTTTATTTAGTTGAGTGTTTTCACTTAATGCATAAACACTGATGGAGAGCTTGCTGGTTTAACTTTCATTTGAATCACTCTTGGGATTCAAACAATTTAGTAATTCATTTCCAAAAAGTCTTCGAAATAGTGAATAAAATGCTGGTTGGCACTTTTTTAACTGCATTCCATGCATTAAGCAAGGAAATATGTCACTGAATTATTTAGATAATTTGCTAAGAAGACAGACCCGTCTTATCTGGACATTGCTTCTCTTCTTCAGTCTGAAACAACCTATGTCCAGGCAAGAAAGATTCCTCCCTTTTTTACTTTCATAGTGTTTCCCCCTGAGCAGCCTCAAGCAGAGGGAAAGGGAAGATAAATCCCCCCTTCCCATTACCTCCCCACCGCTGTCTTTTAATCAACAGTAAGGTGGTCAGAGAGAGGTATCCATTTCTCTCCATGTGAGTGATACTGACTTCTTTGCACTGAGTGAGTGCAGTTGGCCAGGCACACAAGAGGTTTCCATTTCCATGTGAACATCCACGCTGGACCTCACCCTGGACCTCACCCTGGACCCACCAGAGACACTCACACGTGCTGCTATAATCACTCTGCACACAGAAGGAGAGAGCTCTCTTTTTATCCCACCAGGTTAATTAAGAAGGATTCGTTGAGGGCTTACACATGTGTTGGTCAGGCTTTTTAAGGAACTGACTCATCCAGATCACCGATATTTAGATTTATGGCAAGGAAGCGCAGGACAGTGGGTCATCATATTTTCAATCTGTGAAGGAGACAGCTACCTGCCTCCCAGTGTTTTTTCCTCATTTGCTGTAGTCAAAGAGCCCCTGCTTAACCCCACCAAATTTTTACCAGGGCACATAGAGGCAACCAAGGCAAAGGCAACATTTCCCAGCTCCCCTTGCAGCTCAGTATGGCCATATGACCAAGCTCTCTCAAAAGAGGATGAGTAGAAGGAAAGTGGGCAACTTTCATAATTTCATGCCACTTGCCTGAAGGAATTTGCTTGCCTTCCACATGCTCTCTTTCTGCTTCCCCACAGGCTAGAAATGGACACCTTGCTGGTGAGACAGCTTTTATTAAATGACCAGGACCACTTCCTAGGACCTAGGAGATGGTGGAACCTTGATAGTTCAGAAGGCAAGGAGTTTGATATGTATGGTTTCCTATAAAGTCGACTTAACTGCAGATCCATACTCTTCTAGGACGTGACACAATACATTCAACAATATAAAAGCATTAACACACACAAATCACTGTCAGGCTTCTAAAGCATTTTTTTAAATTTTTTTTTGCAATACATTGAGAGGCATCAGTAATACCCTTCTGAAGGCTCTGCTCACCCTGATTTTCCCACTCCATCGTTTCAGAGGTGGAGCCAATGCCGAAGCGCTCAGCCAGGGCTGTCCTAACACACAGCAGACAAGGTGGTGATGAAGGAAGAGCCCATTTTTTAAAAATATTGTTGTTTCTGTTGCTAATGTCTGAAATTCTTTATTAGAAACTCATCCCCTTGGTTTAGAATATTTTCTGACATCAAATGAAAATATCTCTGGAATGTCAGTAACTATGAGAAATCTGATGTTTTATTCATTTATAAGCTAACTAGTTGGGCTGCCACAATTTCATAGGTGCTAGCAGGATACATAAGACCCCTGGGTCAGAGACAAAGGACTTTATTATTGATGGCTTAGCAGACTGCATGAGTTTCATGTTTGCATTGTTTTTCCTTGCCCCCTGGGTGCGAGTTTCACAAAGTACCCAGGTGATGTGCACATAGTAGGTTTGCATCACAGCTGAGGAAATGTCTGTCTTTGAAAAGGTGTTGCTAGTAAACCTCTAACCAATCTTGGGATAATGTCTGGAGTGAAACATTATCTTTATCATCCTGGATCAAGAAACAAATGTGCTTTCTGCCCTGGAGGGGAATACTATTTCTATCTTGAAAGGCTGTCTGTTACACAAATATCCTTGAAAAGATGGAACAAAAGCTGATACAAGACATGCAGAAACACCATGATGAATTGTCAACCAACATATGAGAGAAAGAATCCTAAGACCTTACAACTTTATACACATGGCCAAGTGTATCTAAGGGCACTTTCTAAGGCTAGTTATCTGAAATAATTCACCAGTGAAAGGGAGGCAAACATAACAGGCAGTTTCCAGAGTCCCAGTGGCCTGCACTCACAACGAGTGACAATTTTGGATAAAATGCTCAACTAAAGACTCTGGAATAGGGCAAAAGATACCTCCTTCCCGTACTTGACTTCGTTCCCATGGCACTCTATGCCTGGAACGCTATTTCCTTTCCCTTTGGGAGGATAATTCCTTCGTTTTTTTTTTTTTTTAAGACTCCAGTAAGGCATCTCTTGTTTTGCAAAACCTTCCCTGAGCCCTTGCCTGCAACTGAGATAAGTGTCTCACATCTGTGCTCCCAGAGCACCCCCATGCTTACTTTCCTCTGCAATAGCATTTACTATGCTGTATCACAACCTTATGCATGTTGATAAGTTTCCCGTAATCAATTGTAACTTCTGGAGGGCAAAAACTGCTTATCTCTCAATCTCTTTGGTTTGCAATAAATGTTTGAAGAACTGAACTGAATTTTGGAGAATGTCAGTACCCTGATGTGATCTTGCATATTCACCTTTCCATACATTCAATGTAAATTCTATGCCAGATTATAATTTCCTGCAGGTCTTTGACTTCCTTGATATTTGCCTGAGTGACATTTTAGAATAGGAAGAAAACAAATTAGAAAAGATCTCTGCTTTTTTTGTAATTATAAAGACTAATTGAGCAAGAAGTTACCCAAGGTTAGGTTAGATGTCAAACAAGCCTGGATGATTGTTCTGGCCTCCAAGACGTCTACTATACAACCCAATCTTGGATGCATTGGTACTCAGAGTGACTTTATGGTTGTGTACCAGTCAGGGCCCAAACTAACCTGCTGTAACAAAGAAATTCCAAAACATACTGACTCCAGAAAGACAGAAGTTTATCTTTCATGTATCAGTCTAGGGGTAGAGGAACAGTTGTTCCAGGATGAGTAGGCAGTTCTTCTCCAAATACCAAATTTCTCTTTTAGTTTGTCACTGAAAGTTATTTTTACATCTCATCTCTTACTGTTTGGGGTCTGGAAGTAGTCAGCTTTTCCAGTCTTGCAAGACCTCACATTTCTAGACTCTCTGCCCACTTCATTTCTGCTTGAAATTGCTCAATTTTCCCCTGGTGTATTGCTTGTCTTGTAATATTACCAACACAGTCAAATATAAAACTAAATTTCAGTTTTTCTCCCTCTTTCTAAAGATACCTATCCAGAAGACATATGATCTGCCTTCCATGTTACCTTAGGGGATAGTTTCGCCAAATGTATTACATGGGTATCCATCTCTTCAATTCCCCATGGCAGTCTCCTCAACACGTCACTGCCAAACCAATGTCACATATTATACTGTTTTATTTTTTGGTTGGAGGTTGTTTTTGCTTTGTTTTTTTTTTTTTTTTTTTTGGTGACAGCTCACCCTTTCCATTCCCAAAATGTATATTAACCAAAGTGAGGTAATGTGGAAGGGTAATCTTCCACATTAATCTTCCACAGGGTGAGCTTAATCTTCCCCGTTATTTGCTACCCTACCTGTGAAGGGATTATAGTGCTCTGCCCCATTGTGATTTTCTTGGCCATGTGACTTGCTTTGAGCAATGGAATGGGGACAGAAGTGTTGTGTGCCACTTCTGAGCAGGAGGTTTAAAAGTCACCATGTGGTTCCCCCAGCTTTATTGCCTCTGCCATGAGAACAGCAGCACGCCAAATGAGGGCTGCTTCTTCACCCTGAGTCCCAGAATGAAGACTCATAAAGCAGAGACAGTCAATTTATAACCACATCTAATAGGAGAATGTCCAACGGTATGTAGACCACTGATATTTAGGGGTTGTTTACTTTGACAGCATTATTTAGTGAAAGCTAATTGAAACAGCTAGACTGTACTGCAGTAATAAATAAATCTAAAATTCTGAATGACTTAACATAAAAGAGTTTAATGCTATCATTTAGGGTGAGGTGGGGGTAGCTCCATTTGGGGATGCAGTCTCCTTTTAGGTGCTGCTAAGCAAACCGTCATGAACAACCATGGGTTTGATCTGACCTGACCAACTTCTCTCTGTACCAGGTGTAATCAAGTCCACTGGGATGGAAGCTCATAAAGGTCTGAATATGTATTTGTATTTTCTTATCCTTCAGATCCTCTCAGCTTGTTTAGATAGTTTGACTCTTGCCATGTTGCGGTTTGTTTTGGTCCTGGATGAACAATGTTTTTAATCATTAAAGAAGGATTAATTTGATGGCTCCAAAATGATTTCCATTCTATTTTCCAAACTCAATATTCCTTTGAACTTATTCCAGAATGTGCACAGGAGTACTGGTCTCATGATGTAGAGAGCTATTTGAGCCTATGCAATCTTGGTGTGAGACTCTGTATTCCACCTCCTTGTTCTCAGTCTCAAAACTCACATAGAATTTTCAAATGTACCAAAATGACCTGCGTATATCTCTCTTATCTAAAGATGGTGATTAAAATTAGCTCAGTGCTAAAGCTCTAAATGCCTCTGAACAGATTTCAGCTGTTCTGTCTATCTTTGATTAGGATATGTTCATTTAGGTGTTCCAACTCTTAAAAACCCTTCAGTAAATTTCCAAGCCTCTTGTCTAACATCACTGACCAATTGCCTTTCCAACTCCCAGCCCTAAAAGAGTCTAAAATCATTTCTCTGACATGCTCATCGACTAATTGAACTTTGATAGGTGTCAGCTGCTGCCAACTGTGATAAAACTCTTTTCAGTAAGCCTTGGCATTCTAGAGGTGACATTAGTTCATTGCCTCACACTTATGAACAGGAAAGTTTTAGAATTAAGAGGGAAGGGATGCTATGGATAGACTTTCATTTAACAAACCTAAATTAAGAATTGACTTTGTGCCAAGTACTGTTGCAATGGGATAAAAACTTACTCCCTCCTCTAAATTCCCACCGAGAAGAGCAAGTTAATGTAGTTGGAAAAGATGATGATCCCAGGCGGAGGGAAATGCTGTCCAGCTTTGAAATTGCTGTGTGAGGAGGAAGAGCCCACGTGTGGGTAAATGGGAGGAGAAGTAGTGAAAGTCCCCAGCAACCTCTAATTTCGCCAGCAGGGGCACTCAATGTGACAGGTGATTGTGTGTGTGCGCACACAAGTGAGAGATCTTCATTCAATCCCACGGCACTGCCATGATGTAAGTACTGGCATTCTGCCTTATAGATGAGGAAACTGGCTCCCTGATAGTCCTCCTTAAGGGACTGTAATTGGCTCAGATGATAACTTGTGCAGACTTGTAATAAAGACAGTTGTGCCAGGTGGAGAGGGGGGAGGAGGAGGTCCAGCTAACTTTCTAGCTGCCACGATAACTTCAATCTAAAGCTACAGTAAATCTTTTTCTATTTGACTTCAGCCTGAAATATTTGATTAGGAACCCAAATTCTCTGTGGCAAAACTTGCTTGAACTCTCAGTGCTGGGCAACCATAGCTGCCCGTCTGCAGAATGGGCAAATGGACACAACTCACTGGATGTTTGAGAAGCAGCAGCCCCTCACAAAGCAGCAGGCCTGCTAATGAACCAGGACAGTTGTTGCCCTTCAAGTCACAGGATGAAAGAAATCTCTCAGATAATCTTTTATGTGTGTTTTCAGTAAGAGCATATTGTATTAACGAGGCAAAAACAGGCAGTCTTGAAAAGGAAAGAGTCTAAAGGTAAAAAAAAAAATATTTCTTGGAGGTGAAAAATATGAACTCTGAATTCATACAATGGAAAGAAGCAGAGAGTAAATTAAACGCAGGAGAAAATGGAATTAATAAACAAAAAATAAGCTTGACAAATTGTACGAAGACACCGAGGGAATGGACAAAGGAATGAAAACAATGAGAGAAAATACACGGGACATAGTTTAGGTGAGAAGATATTACATAACTGAGATGCCTTTAAGAGAGCACATAATAGATGGAGGGAAGTAACAGTCAAAGAAATAGTAAAGGAAAAATATTTTTAAGTGGAGGAAAAGCTTGGATTTTAGGGTTGAAACAATTAAAATGACTAGGTATATCAGGGTCAAGTTTTTTAATTCACTGATTTCTCAATGCAATGAAACAGATGACATCAGAACTCTCCTCTTTAAAATGAATACTGGCAGAGAACAATGAGACATTGTCCACGTAATTTCAAGGAGCAAAATATTGTGTTTCCAGAATTCTAACCCAACCACATAAGGCTTCATATAGAAGGGCAGAGGAAAGACAATCCTGGATGCACAAGGCTTCAGAAAGCATACTGTTAGTGTACTTTTCCTGAAAAAGTTATTGAATAAGTGCTCCAGTGAACCAAGAATTCAATCATAATAAAGAATTTAGAAATCAAGAAGTTTCCTAAAAGAAACTATAGTAAAGGATGAAACCAGTGAAATAACATTAAATTTAGATTACTATTGCTACTGTATTGTATTTATAAAACTTACTGCAAATGTCAAAACTAAACGGAATGAGCAACAAGTATAAGGGACACATGGACAAAAACTATGGGGGGTGGAAATGGGAGGGAGGTGGGGAGGGCTGGGGCGGTGGGCTGAGGTGGGAGTAAAAGACAGAAAACTATACGGGAACAACAATTAAAATAAAAATAAAAAATAAACAAACAAACAAAAAAACTAAAGGGAACAAGAAGATACATAATGTCAAAATGTATTTAAAAGATTGAGACCCCAAATCCTAGATCACTTCAATGAAAACTGGGTGGTGAACAGGGAGGGGGTTAAATCTCACATTTCACAGGATGGAGTACACTGTTTCTTGGTTGATGTACCTTCATATACTTTTTCAAAATGTTTTAGAGACAAACAGCAATATTGTAGGCTAAAACGTTTTTGTTTTGAGTGTTGAAATCCTCCCTTTCCCTGGTGCACACCCGGATATAGAACAAGTGACAGTGAAGATTTCTCTGGTTGAGACAGAGAGGCAGACCCATAGCTCTAGCCCTTCACTCATGGGAGGGCTCTGAGGCCCTGTAACAAAATCCTGGAGCTCTCTGAACAAAATTTGAAAACCACTGTAGTGGTAGAATGAAATTAATAAAATTTCCCTATCATTAGATCACAACCTTGCCCAGGTACTATGAATGGATTACAGGTAAGCCATGAAATGATGATCTCTGACTGTGGAGTGGCTGGGCAGGCCTGAGGCTGCTGGAGTTCCACAGCCCTTGACTCAGAGCTGCCCAATCGAGGGCTCTGTGAAGGGTGGCATGGTCCGATAATGTACTCCTCGGTACCCATAGGCTGGCATCGAGTTGCCTCTCATTTGCACTCTGCTTCATCATGCTGTGCAGAGAGCAGGCAAAGAGGACACTTGGACATCTCTTTCAAAAGCCAGTGTTATTAGCAAGTTGTTATTGGGGGCATACTCCACTGGCCCCAGGTGAGGCTGGCTCAGTACGGGGACTTCTGGGTGAGCAAGCTCCTTTCCTCATGTATACGGGAAAATCTGTCTATTTGTGCCAGAATGTCCATGTTAGTGACACCTTAACTATCTTCGAGATGGCCTCTCCAAGAATATATGCTCATTTTGAAAATTCCAGCATTGTATGTATGTGTGTATACACACACACACAAGGGGGACCCCCCAAATGGAGTTTATTTCTAAAAATTGTGTACTTATTCTTACATGTTTAAACTTCAGTCACCTTCAAAGTACTCTCCATTTGATGCAGTACACCCATTGAGATGTTTTTTTTTCACTGCTCAAAACAGTTTTTGAACTCCTCGATTTTGATGCCTTTTAGTGCTTCTGCCTTTTTTCCCCACCTCTTTCACATCAGCAAAATGTTTCCCTTTGAGGACTTTTTTTCATCCAGGGAAACAAAATAACAGTTGCTCGGGGTGAGATAGGGTAAATGGAGAGGGTGGGACAGAGAGGTCATGCCGTTTTTAGTAAAAAACTGCTGAACGCTCAGTGCCGTGTGAGCAGGTGCGCTCGTAAATCACCCATCATGAAATGGGCAAATGTATTGAAAGAATCTTCAGAAAAATTTCACTGAAGCTGAGCACAGCTTCTCACAACACCAGCCAGTACACTGGTACAGATGGGTTCCTAGAACACTCACCTAGTCAGGGAAGCCTGTACTACAAGGGGCCCGCCCTCCAGAAGATAATTTTGACTTTTCGGATCTCCTTCATACATACAATTTAAAATACCTAATATGAAAAAAAATTCAATAGATTCAAAATCCATTCACATCATCACAAGAAATTTCAATATTACATTATTAGATAAAAAGAAAAGGAGCTGTTAGTTTCTTTAAATAAAAGTGTGCAGTTTTGAATAATTGTAAAAATGCTTATAGTTGTTTAATCACCAGCCTGTGCAAACAAGCTTTTCATTGATGCTCTTATAAAGAATTTGAAAATATCTTTGTGAAAAATTTTTCATCCGGAATTTTGTGTAGTTATTTCAAACATAAAATCCGATATAAATAAAGAGTGGAAACAAGCTCAAGTTTTGTTAAACCTTGATAATATTTTATTTGGAAGCTTTATACAAATTCAGTATTTAATGTAGTCTTTGATTTTACTTTTTAAGTGTTTTACTTAAAAATTTTTTTAATTGTTGTTCAAATACAGTTGTCTCCATTTTCCCTCCACCACTCCCTTCAACTCCAGCCATCCCTACTCCCTACCCTTGATCCTACCCCTTTGGTTTTGTCCATGTGTCCTTTATAGATGTTCCTGAAAACCTTTCTCCCTTCCCCCCACATTGTCCCCTCCCACCTCCCCTCTTTTTACTGTCAGTTTGTTCTTAATTTCACGGTCCCTGGTTATATTTTGCTTGCTTGTCTTGTTGATTAGATTTCATGTATAGGTGAGATCATATGTTATTTGTCTTTTGCCATCTGTTTTATTTCATTTAGCATAATGATCTCCAGATCCATCCATGCCGTTGCAAAGGGTAGGAGCTCCTTCTTTCTTTCTGCTGCATAGTATTCCACCATGTAAATGTACCATAGTTTTTTCACCCATCCATTTACTGGTGGGAACTTAGGTTGCTTCCAGCACTTGGCTATTGTAAATTGTACTGCTATAAACATTGGGGTGCATAGGTTCCTTTGGGTTGGTGTTTCAGGATTCATAAGGTAAACTGCTAGATCAAAAGGTAGTTCATTTTTAGTTTTCTGAGGAAATTCCATACTGTTTTCCATAGTGACTGCATTCCCAACAACAGTGCACTAGGGTTCCCTTTTCTCCACATCCTCTCTAACACTTGTTGTTTGTGACTTTGTTTATGATGGCCATTCTCACTGGTGTGCAGTGGTATCTCCTTGTGGTTTTAATTTGCATCTCTCTGATGGCTAGTGATACTGAGCATCTTTTCATATGTCTCTGGGACCCTTGTATGTCCTTGAAGAAGTGTCTGTTCAAGTCCTTTGCCCACTGTTTTACTTTTGAATCATAACTTTATAATACAAATAAAATATAATTGCACTCAGTTCCTTATAGATGACCTCACCTTTCCTCCAGCTTACTGAGTGTATAACAAAAGTCCTGTTTTCCAAGTGTTTGTCATAATGTACAAGATTGGAGAAAGCACTGTATTAGGGAAACAAACAAACCTACAGAGAAAGTTTGGTCAATAACAATAAAGGGAGAAAAAAGGAAATCCACTTGAGCATTATCCAACAGCTATAAAGTGAGGGGGGAGAATTATAAAACAATATGTATAGTTCGTTTTTACCTTTGCAAAATAAAAATACCCCTAGTGGATATCTGTGTCTGTCTGGCCACCTCAGTGATTCCTTTCTTCAGGTTATGTCGTCAACTCAAACATGCAGTTAGAGTGGAAGCCACCATATTTATAGAACATAAACATGCCCCAGTCCATGGCTGATTGGGTCAGGATGGGTTCTTTAAAGAATCCTCATTCCTTTTATGGAGAGCTTTGGGATTGTGTCCACTTTCAGTTTGGCTGCTCGCTTGAATGGAGGAGATTTAAAATCACAAGGTACTTGCTGTTTTCTGCCTCAAGATGAGGAAACAGATGAAGCATGGAGAGGACAGATTTTCCCGATTCCCCTGCAGGGTTCAGTCTGTTCCTAAGGCCTGGCTGCATTCCTTCTTGTGCGTTCAGGGAGACATCCTACTATCCTTATGGCAAATCCTTGCTTTTGCATTAATTTCTTCAATTAGGTTTCTTTTGTTCACATCCAATAAACACATTACCTACATATTACTTTATAGGGAAAGATAAAAGACAGGGACATCTACATTTAACTAATAGTAGAGCTTAACTCTGGATGAGTGGTAGACTATGGCTAAATTTTATTTTTTATTTTGTTTCTCGCAAAACTTTTTCAAAAAGCATGTATTGTTCCTATAATAAGGAAAAAATTAAGAATGTATTTATTTAGGAGATAAGTCCTGGGTAATTATTGTGTAAGCCTAATTTTTACATTTACGTTCATAATTTTTAGCCTTATTAGACATGACATAAAATGGAAGATGACAAATAATTCTGAAAAGACTGGTCCTAATACTAAAATAAAAATCCAGCTATATTCTCTTTAAATACATATAAAAGTAATTATATTTTTAACTTGCTTGCTAAAGGATGAACTTGCAAACTTTTCATTGGTGCATAAGTCACACTCCATTTAGAGAAATATTTTATGTGAGGAAGGATATTTGCCTTCACTGAAAAGAAAATTAAGGCCAAGTGAGCCATAGGAAAAGTAGCAGATTCCCAGTTCTGACTGGGAAGTGTCTTCTACTTCTCAATGTCTGTAACACCAACTAAATGAGATTTCAATGAATTTTGACCAATCTTATTATCTTAGGGGGATGAGGGAAGATGAGGAGGCATGTTTGATTTTGGGAGCTTCCCATGCTTAATGGATAAATAGGAGACACATGTTTTTAATGAAGCACAAGAATTCAAAAGAAAAAAGAGTGCGAAGTCTCTAACTCCAGATTGCTTTCAAAATGTCAGGGAAATGGAGCCAGCTAAACCCTTGATTTAAATTTAAGATTATAAGGGGATGTGACTGAAAACTTCCTCCTGAATTGTCTCTATCTGAAAGTAAAAACGCCCAACACAATAATTTGGCAAAGTTGGCCATCTGACTCAAAACGCTTAAACACTGAAATAATTCATCCTGAAGACTGCGTGCTTTTATGTTTAGCACAGATGGGTTCACCTGTGTGAATTTCGGTTTCTACTTTATGTTGTCGTCTTTAAGATGAGAAATGGAAGGTTGACATTTTCTGATGCATGCTCACTGGCAAGTCTCGAGCAGAAATAATCACTAGCACGATTTGTCTGATGACAGTACAATGGGGTAAAATGAATGATGGTAGCCCTTGGCACCAGTACTTTGGGTGAGAAAGGAAAAGCATTTGTCCTGGTAGAGAAAAGAAATATTTGATCAAAATAAAAAGCTGTTGCATAAGGCAGTTATTCACATATGTGGATAACTTTGTTTTCTTCCTCAATACTGAAGCTTAAGATTGCTTAGGTCTTGGTTTTGACTTTGTCCCAAACCTTGGCTAATCCAAAGCTGTAGGACTGAGTTGCTTTGAATTTCAGCATCACTTAGGATGGACACTAACTTGTTTCTCAGCTTGCCTGATCTGGGTGGGTCTAGGCTTTGGATTCAGGTGACTGGGTTTGTGTCATGGTTCATAGAGCGAGACTTTGACAGGAGCTAAATCTTCCCAAATATAATTATTCTTCTTTGTGGAAGGGGCCAACGATACTCACCTTCCAGGTAGTTTCAGGGATTAACTGTGATGAAAGTACCTGTCATATTCCCTGACTTAATGCACACTCTTGCAGAATATGTTTGTCCTTTATCTATATTATATCTAACGGCTTAATTTTCTCTACCTTGTCTGCCTTGAAAAACTTCCACTACACAGCCTCCATATATTTTATGAATTTACTTGGTTGATTGCACTTGCATTCTTTCTTCAGGCTCACATATTTACTTTTTGAAGACTTTCCAGAATATTCTTATAGGGGTCCTTCCCTTGCCCAAAGACTGAGAGGCCATTGGTAGTCAAGATTTGGGAAATAGCAAGTGAATAGCTGTGAGACTTAAACTATAAAACTATTACAAAGTGGGGATTGGTTGTCCTGGTGTCATATGATTATTGTGAGAATTAAGTGACATAATGCATGAAACTTTAAGCATGATGCTTAAACATGGCTGTGTGGGTGATGAAGTGTGCCAACCAAAGCAATAACTCATAAGCAGTAATTACGTTGCAGATTCTTTTCCAAACAAAGATTAGAGTATAGCTGTAGGACATAGATTGCAAATAGGGATTGATTCCTCTGCCCACATACTCTCTGGGATGCTGGGTTAAGACGGGTTCTGAGGTTGCATCTTAGCTCATTGGGAAAGAGTGCCATGGCATTAAGAGATGTCAGCTTTGAGAGCAGAGGCAGTGATGACATTTATTTAACATTCTTCCTCTAGGTCAGCTTCCTTCCTTCTTTCCTTCCTTCCTTCCTTCCTATCCTCCTTTCTTTTTTTTTCCCCCTGACTGCTCAGGTGGAGCAAAAGATTCTTTGATTCATCTATTTTACCCCATCTCAACTTTCTAGTTAAAAAATACTCTATAGTAAAAAAAAAAAAAATTGGAGTAGATTAAAATACTGAAAACTATACTCAAACTCTTCTACTTAGTTACTGAAAAATTAGAGTCCCCCAAAAGTCATTACCAATTTTAGAGTTATTAACCCATAAAAAGTGAAATAAAAATAGTGAAGCTAAAATAATAGTAATTTAAAACAAGCATAACACCTGATCAAGACAACACAAATCATACTCTAATAATAAGCTTTCCCCCCTAAACTGGACATTTTAACTATGTGTATATATTCAATGCAGGAGAAGGTTTTCAGTGTTGCCCATCCTTGAAAGAATGGTCAGACTTAATAGAATCATAAATTAGAGGCTTCCATAAATTCTGGTTGCACACTAATTTTGGTTTAATGTTACAGAGATTATTGATGACCCCCAGTATCCCTGAATGGACACCGGGCATAATAATTGTATGTATTAACAAAGTTTGTTAAGATGCTAAATGTAACACCAAGGACACTGGCTGGCGCATAGCCCAAGCACAGAAAATGTTAGTTTTTAATTAGTTCATACAATTTTAGACATTCTATTGAGATGCTGCTAACTCCTTAAATTCTATTCTTTCATTTTACGCAAGCCCTGCTACACCACTTGAATATACTTCCTTTCATTTAAGGTTGGGATCCATGTTTTTTTTTTTTTTTTTTTTAAGCACATTGCCTTGGGAAGACTGACATTTTATTTCTTTTTATGTTTAGCATATTTATAAGTGTCTATGATGAGCTAAACACCATGAAATGTTTTGTGGGAGAAGGGGTCGCTAAAATGAATGTCATGGTCCTCAGCTCCAAGAAACTATCAGTTTCGGGGGGATGTGTGTGGCTTCCTGAATTAATCTGATAAACTCTGTGATCTGGCCCAACCTACCTTCCCAAATGAACTGCCTACCACAGTCTGTTATGCTCTGTCTGTGTCAAACCACCATGTTTCCTAAGCAATCCTTACGCTTTCCTAACTCTGTGTCTGGTTGCATTCTATTTATTCCAACTTGGAAAGATTCTCACTTTCCTTCCTCACTTTTAGAAGAAATAGGTCAACTCTAGCTTCACCTCTAAAATCTTCCTTTATTATCACAGTCTGAGAGCAAGACTCCCTTCTTGGAATAGCTGTAGCAGTATGTATCTTGATGAATGAATAGATGTGTGGATGAGTAAATAGGTTTCTTATTATAGTCTTGGAGCACGGGTAAAAAGATGTCTTAGGCATGCTGGGGTAGTCTGCAGAAGAAGGTGACAAGGGGTTCTGAAAGCAAGCATAAGAGGTTTTGTACTTAATTCATATATACAGCAAGCCATACTGTTCATCGGAGTATTTAATGGCCCAGCTCTAGAATAAAATCCTAGCTCTATTACTCTATGTTACGAGTTCAAACACGTTTCTCAATTTTCTTATCTATAAAATGAAGATTACAGTAGTACCTACATCACAGGGGCCTGAAGATTCAATCAGATAATAACTATTAAGTTCTTAACATGATAAGAACTTGACACATGATAAAAATTCAATAAATAGTGATTATTATTATCATTTACTGTTTTGCGAGCATCTGAATCTCCTTGTACCTCTAAGACTAGACTCAGTGCTGGCCTTGAATCTAGCTCTTGAGATCCACCTTTCTTGATAGATACATATTTTAAATTTCTGATGCAAATATAAAACTGGAGACTATCAGGAGACTACGTGGAACTTATGTATAATCCAGCACAAATAATGCCCCCTTTTATTATAAAATCATTTATTGCAAAATCATAAGCATGAATTCTGTAACATAAAAATATCACACTCAAGCACACCATATGACATTGTAGGTGAAATGTTGAAGTAAAAACTATAAATTATTACAGCCATATTATTACCCTACCAACCACATTGGAGCAGGCGTTACTTCTGCTGGACTCTATTATCTGTTTCAGGTAAAGTAGTTCTTCAATTGGAGGAGTCACTCCTCTTCTCTCTTTCAAGTTCATATCTACTGCACTTGATGGTCATCTCCTTTTGTAAGCAGGCAGTAGTTGAAGCTAATTAATATGCAATTAATAAATGATAACTGGTATAGAGTGATGTTGCCTTGTGTCAAAGGCATTTGGGTCAGTCAGGTAAGCAGAATAAGCTGGAAACCCATTGAAATGTTCTTTGAAAACAACTGAAATGCTTTCCTCTGAGTATCACCAATAAAGCACAAAAAAATACTAAAGAGCATCCTGATATAGTGTTATTTACAGCAAATTTCCTTGATCAAGGGCAAATAAACCATTTATGTCATATTTTATGTGTGTATGTATATGTTAAGCTATGTATGCCATCTACTTTAACAGAACATTTTGATAATGTAATTTGTAAAGAAAGGTACAGATGAGATTAGAGTGTTGTCTTCTGCAACACCACCCAGGATGTGAAACACAGCACATGAGGTCAATCAGAGGTACTTTCAAATGATTTTTCATCAGGTACTTCGGCTACACCTCATTTGCGGTTTTACAGTTTCCAAATAGACTGGTAGGTTGGATGGTGGTTGGGTGAATCCCCCACAAAAATAGAACTGAAAACCATTTGAATTAGGGATGAAACATGATAGGAAGAAACATTGTGGGGAGAGGAGCTAGAGATAGAAATGGCACTTAGGAAAGTAATATACTTGTAGTGGTTTCAGAGAGCCTTAGTTTTCGCCTGCACCTAGGCATCTTATCTATTTATCATCCCTTTTCACTCTCAATTTCCCAGTTTATGCAATAAATTACATATCTACTGGAGTTAAAACTGAAATGCTCAATTTCACTCTCATAAGCCAGCAAAAAGTAGTTTGGACCAAAATCTGCCGCTGGCTGCTGAAGTTCCAATTTGTCTAACAGAGATTTAGAAGGAAAGATGAGACGGCATGCTGAAAGGTCTAAGCACACGCACAAGGATGACACATCTGGGGCTGGCACGATAATCACGTGTATCAGTACCAATGCAAATTTGGTCCTCTGGAAGATTGGTCATTCTGTCACCTGGGACCTCTTTGTGCTCACCTTGTAGCGGAAATGTTGCCTCATGTTTCAAGGTAGTTGAAGTGAGAGAGTATAGATAAAAAGGCATGGCTACTTGTGAGATGAAGACTTTATTCAAGGAAGTAGGCTCATGGGAGATATGGTCAAAGGGATGACTCTAGTCCAAGGGCTGAAACTTGTTGCCCTGGAAACAGTCTCCCTTGCCTCAGAAGGAAGACCTGCCCTGTGCAATCATTTCCTTGGTTCCCTGCATGTCCATCTAGGAGAGGCCAACTGCCACCTGGGACAGCAGAGTTTAGCCATCTCTCCCTTTGGCAGCATAGAAACTAACAACAGAATGAGTCCAAGAATATTGGCATGGCTTCCTGTGCAAGAAGGTCATTGAAATACTCCAATTTTTGAAAGCCACGTGTTATGACTTTTATTCAGCATTGTACTGGAGGTTCTAGCCATTAGAGTAAGGCAAGAAAAGTGAATAAAAGTTGACATGATTGGAAATAAACAAAATTGATTATTTAGAGATGACATGAAAATTGTCCAAATAAAAGACTTACTTTATATACATGTACACACATTAGGAGACTTTAACAAGACTGCCAGTTATAAGATCAATTTCTAAGTCCATTGTGTGGTCATACAATAGCAACCAATAGTTACATAGCTCAAAATAAAATATATTTAAAATAGCAACAAAATATAGTACTGAGAAATAAATGTAACAAAAGTTATGTCTAAGTCTTTTCTGTAGAAAAGTACCCAATTTTACTCAAACACATTCAAGAAGATCTAAATAAATGGAGGTACAACATTTCCTAGATAAGGTGATCAGGTCTCCCATAATTGATCTATTAAAGTAGCAATTAAACTCTTGATGAAACCTGATGGATAGCACCTAACACGTATGCAAAACAGCAAAGGGCAAACAAACAGCCAAGAGTAGCTTGAAAACAGAAAAAGCATGGGGAAAATTGACCTATTAACTGTAAAAATTTGTCATAAAGCCTTATATTAGCCTAATGTGTTGGTACATGAAGATATCACCTAAACAGCCCTGGCTGGTGTGGCTCAGTGGATTGAGTGCCACCTGCAAACCAAAGGGTCACTGGTATGACTCCCAGTCAGGACACATGGCTGGGCTGTGGGCCAGATTTCTGGTTGTGGGTATGAAAGAGGCAACTGATCTATGAATCTCTCACACATCGATGTTTCTCTCCCTATCTTTCTCCCTCCCTTCCCTTTTCTCTAAAAATAAATAAACAAAATCTACAAAAAAAAAAAAAAAAAGAGCGATTGCCTAAGAATAGAGCCAGAAACAGACCCACCCGTATATAAAAGCCTCACATATACAGAACATACACAGAGTTCTCATTGCAAACCAAGGGAACAAATGCACTATGCAATAAATGGTATCGGGACAATTAGCTATCCCTGCGGAAACAACTAAAATAGGATTTCTGCCTCATATTCTGAACAAATCTATTTCACATGAGTAAAAAGTTTAAAAGTGAAAGAAATCTTTAAAGTTTCTAAAAGAGAATGTGAATAAAATCTTTACCTCAGGTAGAGATGTAATTTACACAATTCACACACATATAAACCAAAAATGAAAAAGTAATGTTTGATTATATTAACATGAAATTTTTAAAAACCTGAGAGGAAAAATGATCAAAAGACATTGTGAAGAACAAGAAATGTTAATGCTAATAACTATGTGGAAAAAATTAGTGACCAGAGAAATGCAAATTAAAATTACAATAAAAATGTCTCACATCCATCAGGCTGACAAAGTTAGACAATGCTGATCTTGATGGGACTGTAGGACATATTGACCTTGTGAGAGTGTAAATCAGTGCAACCACTTTGGAAAATTTTTTGCCATTATTTTTTAAATTTGAAGTAAATATATACTATTACCAAGCAATTTTATTCTTAGGTATAGACTATAGAGAAATTCTTGCTGATGTGAATAATATATAAAAATATTCATGCTGGGTTTCCACAAAGTCCATTGACAAAAGACTGGATCAATCATCTGTATACCCTACAGTAGTGAAGGTGATTGAATGTAACTGTCTGCTTCAACATGGATGAGACTCAGAAACCATGTCGGGGGGGAGCAAATCACAAAAGAATACACAGACTATGATTCCATTTGCTAAACCAGGGGGAGCAAGTCACAAAAGAATACTCAGACTATGATTCCACTTATTAAAGTTCAAGTGTACAAAAATGAACATATAACTTATGTTCATTAACATATATAGCATATATTTCTAGGTTATGTGTATATGCTATAAAACTATTTTAAAAACCCACAATCTTTGGTGGGGAGAGAGGGAAATAAGAAAACTCTAGTGGGGAAACATATCAGGGGCTTTGCCAGATTTAGCAATTTTCTGTTTATTAAGCTGGGCACAGGGCTGTTCACTTAATCATTCTTTTTTGAGTGCACAAAATATTTCATAAAAAGTAAATTTTTAAAAAGGTTGTAGCTGGCCACAAACTCCCATCAACTGATCTGGGCTGTCCAATTATTTCTTTATTTACAGCTGTATTTATAATTTTAACTTTGGCTCATCCCTAAACAAATTTACTGAATATGGTCTAGTGATCAGATTAGCAGCCCTCCATAATGTTTTAGCCGATTCCAACCTCAGCATATGCATAATGCAATTTTAATGGCCTAGAACAACATATTTAGTCATCTAGTATAGGCGCTTTCCCCATTAGCAACTGCATAGGAAATCCCCCAGTACGTAATTTCTATTAGTGACTTTATTATGAAGTCCCATTGCTGCCTGGTGGGGCCTATCCCAAGAACCAGATTTGATGATCCTAACAAATGTTACTTCCTTTGTGAAGCCTTCCCCAAAGCCTGAAGGCAGAATTTGTTACTTCAGTCTGCTCATCCCAATAGCATTTCTTTGCTTACAAAACACAAAGTACTGACTCATACCTGATGGGTTGCTATGAGGAATAAAAGAGATAATGCATTTAGAGCTCACAGTAAGCACTCAGCAAATATTAGTTATTCTTAATTTGTGTTTGTTTTTGTATTTGTATTTAAATTCTTATTCTTGCTCTTCTTTTTATTCTTATGCCTTTATTGGAATCCATGGCACAGTGTGACATGCATAAACTAGATAGGGATAACTGTATCTCCCTCCTTAGTCTGTAAGCCCGTTGAAGGTGGGAAGTATGTTTTCTGATCTATGTGCCTCTGGTGCCTCATATTATTCTTGGTGTGTCAGCATTAATACATTTTTCTTGAATTTAGTTAAAATAGAATTGTTCTTTATGGTTTCATATTCTTCTCTGAAAAGTTTTCCAGAATTTCCAGACCTGTTCCAGGTCCTGCCCAGTCACTTGAAAGACCCTGAAGTTCGTATCCCAACTCTGTGCCTAGGGGATGCCGGTGGTGTTTGCATTTGTCCCTCGCTGGCTGTGCTAAACAGCTTGGTGGGGTGATAGCAGGGCTCTCATCAATACTTCCTGAGGAAAATGGGGAGTGTCTACCAATGGTTAGGCCATATGCTATGCTGGTTTAAAAAATAGTCTTCAAATGCTGTTTATTACTATCTGGCTTGGTCAGAAAAGGTTGGGCCCAAACAGGAGTAAAACCATCTTTTCCTAAGTCAAATTGGTTTCATGAAAATATCTACTTGGAAAGAAAGCAAAACAAAACAAAACAAAACAAAACAAAATAAAACTAAACTAAACTAAACATTGTTTAGTCATAAGGCTACAATATTGCTTTCTTAGGAGAATGTAATTTGCTGCTGAATATAGTCCAATGAACAGTTAGGGCTGGGGCAATAATCACACTGTAGACATTGTATTCCATATGGATAGATCTGAGAATTAAGTAAGTGATAGTTGATATGATACATGGCAAGGTGAGGGCCAGAGAATATGGATCCTTAAGACATATAATTAGCCCATTTCTCAAAAAGCCTTGCATTCTAATCTTGATCTGTGACTAATTCTACTTGTATAGTCATATGCTAACAGTGTTTAAGAATCTCTCCATTTGAAAGGTAAAATAGTTTAATATAGCATGCAATATAGATCAATATGAAATTTTATTGGGAATTTTATTAGTTTAATTAATAAGTATATAAAGTGTATTTGGTTAGAGGGTTCATAAAGATAATTATGTGATATTATACGCTTAGGAATAATTTGTGTTATAGAATAGAAATAGAATATACTACATCAGTGGATTTGGGGGAAAAGATTTTTAGATAGTAAACTATTTCAAGGCCCTGTCAAGGCAGAGAGGAGGGGGCTGTTAGGATCTATGGTTTTGTGACCACAGTAATGTCGAGAGCTGAGGAGAGCAATCAGAGTCTCACTAAGTGGAGCAGAAACCTCAGATAAGCATGAACTCTGCAACCATCACTCTTGGTGGTCTAGGTAATATTAGAGTCTCTCTACTAGGATGAGCAAAAATCTACACAAAGGGAATAAACAGTCATCAAGGCAGAGCAGAAGGTTGTTTTATCAGTTGGTCCTTGGGGTGAAGCAACGGTTGGAGTGAATGATAAAGTGTGAGATCAGATGAGGAAGGGATTTCTTGGTAAATGACAGAGATGTACCAAGCTTTCACACTCAAGAGCCAGGATACACTGTTCTCGCCAGTCATTTTTTCCACTAGCATGGCCCTGATGTGGGTCAATAAACCAAGATTCAGAAATCCATGTTATGTCCCTGCTAAGGTCACATTAATTGCAGGGAAGGAAACTGTAGAAGCAGCAGGTAGGGGAGCCCACATAGTGAAAAGAGTGACTTCGGAGTCAGACAGAGCTTTCTTTAAGTCCAAACTCCTTACAGGACATAAGGTCTGTGTAAGTTACTTAATATTTATTAGTCTGATTCCTACTTTTCATAAAATGGGATCGAGACAGGTTGTTTTTCGGTGTACTTTTAAGGGTTTTTGTCTTGTATTCTGATTAAGAACTAGCGATTACAGGTATTTTGTGCACATTGCAGGTACTTCAAATTCTCCTTTATTAATGAACGTCTACTGAGTGTGACTCTAGTCAGGCCCTCTTAGAATCTTGGGAAGAAAGATGAATGGGGCAATGTTTTGTTTTCTCCTTCTTCAAGGAACTTAGCAACTGCTTGAAAAGACAGGTAAACAAACATGGCAACTATTTTACAAAGAGTGAGAGAAACTGCTGATGCCTCCTAGCATCTCTTCTTTTTTCTTACAACTAAGAACCCCACATTTTGTCAGAAACCATGCCCTTCAGCTAAAATACCATTTACCAAATTCCACTATAGAGGTAGGTGTGTCCTTGCGATTAATTTACAGCCAATGGGAAATAAGCAGAAGTTCTGTGTGCCACATCTGGGATGTTTCCAAAGATAAAGGGATATTCCTTTGTCATCTCCCATCTTTTTCTGCTTTCTGGGATGTGGTAGCTGGAGTCTGAACACGCGTGCTGAAACTGAGGTGGAAGTTGTGGAGGGAGAGACTAGGGCAGCAGCAAAAGCAGGCTGACCTCTGCATCCAGATCTTGGATGATCAAGAGGCCAGCCTCCAGCTTTGGGCTTCTTACCTTAAAATTTCATTTTACATGAGAGGAAAATAAACTTCTTTAAGCCATTGTTCTTTAGAGTTTTCAGTAACTTGCAACCTAGTCATTGAATTATAATAGGATGCAGTGAGGGACTGGTGACCATTTTATGGGGGGATCAGGAAGGGCTTCTCAGAGGAGGTGCTGGCAAGCAGGTTGGTGTTGATGAGCATGGGGCCTGCCACTTGCCATGATGCCCAGATGTTAGGGGTCTGGTACTGTATCTATTTGTGGATATTGTTGGCATTACCTAGACAAGCTTATCAGAATGTGGATTTGAAAGCTCTTCTATAAATTGATCTGCCATTTCCCGAATATGAGAAGGCTGGAGATTTTCATAGAGAGGCATAAACAGCTGGACTGGTATTTTTAAGTTTACTCATTGTGTGCGTGTGCATGAGCATGGGTATGTCCTAGTGTGCGGTACGATGTTTTAGAAGTGCTAGCGACTGTTTTTTCCCCCCTCACATTTGCTTTTATCCCTTGACCTTTCTCCCACATTTGGCCAACTAATCTCGTTTGTGTTCACTGGCTCAGAAGAAGAAAGTGGCTACACAGAGCAGAGAAAAAGGCATTGTCCTGGCCTGTGTTTCAAAAGTGCAGGCTCTGAGAATTCTCAAACTTTCCAGTGAAGACTGGAAAAAAATATCTGTCAGTAGAGATAGAAGACTATCCTATAAGAAACACTGATGTGTCCCTAAGAAAGAAGTTCAGTGTGCCTCAGTGTCTGGGCCCAGCCCCAGACCGAGATGAGTGGGCCCGCTGGAAAGCCCAGATGAGTTTGTAGAATCTGAAAAGAGAGGGTCTCTGAGCCCTCTCCTACATAGAGTCCTGGAAAAGTGACAGGTATCCGGAAGAGAAATGCCTGTGTCCTGAATGGACCTTAAATACTCAGAATTTCTCTGAATTCTAGCATGGTGTGGGAGCTGCAAAGTAATTTCTGTGTGTCCAGGAATGGTTCAGAAGTAGCCGAGAGAGAACCACTAAGTCCAAAGAAATCTGGGGGAGTGGGCAATCAGAGGAGATATTTCTGTGGGAGTCAGCATGGCAAGAAGACTGTGAGGATGTGGTGTCCACTTTCTGCCCTTTTGATATTATGTCAGGCTCCAGACCTCAGGTGTGATAGACAAACCCACAAGGGAGATCAGCTCTCACCAGTTAAAAAACACTCAAAGAAAACAATTGTCCTTGCAGACCTAAGTATGAGGACAGAGATTAGGATCTGCTGCATCTTCCTTCCTTCCTTCCTTCCTTCCTTCCTTCCTTCCTTCCTTCCTTCCTTCCTTCCTTCCTTCCTTCCTTCCTTCCACAATAATTTATTGAGGGCCTATGGAGAGGCTGGTGCTGTTCTAAGCACCAGGGACACTACAGTAAACAAAACAAATGAAATTCCTGCCTTGATGTAGCTTACATACTAGCTAGGGAGACAGATAATATATAGAAAACATAAATGTTATTATGTTAATGTGTCAGTCTGTCATAAGGACTAGGTAGAAAAATAAAGTAGGGTCCAAAATAACTTAGATATAGTAGAAGGTGAATATTCTTACACCAATGTTGAGTGTTAGTTCAACCTCCTGCTCTTATTGCCAATATTATCATGTGTTATATTGATCTGGTAACAGGTGAGAACCCGCAATCATTGACCATTCCTGAAGTGGGGGATACAAGAAATGATGATAAAGTAGGTAAATCGTTTATTATACCTTTCAAAGATCAAGGCCAAAGTTGAAGTACCTACCAGATTTTGGCTAAACCCCAAGGTTGAAGCTGAACTTCAGTGTAAGCTGCATATAGTCTCTCTTTAACCCCTCATCCATCCTACTGCATAAATATCTCTATTCAGTTTTGTAGATGACACTACTGACCCTCAGAAAGGTTAATGAACTGGGCCAGGGTTATAGCAGGATTCAGAGCCAGGACTGAGTTCAAGCCCCTCACTCTGACTAACCTGGATAAAACACTCCAGCAGGCTTCCTGGGAGGCACTCCTGGACTCTCTCTAAATTTGCAGCCAATTTAGGGAGTTCAAACAAAAGAACAGGCCTGAGCAATCCTCTGACATCATAAAGGATAAAGCACGCTCTTTCAGCCAGCTGAGCCTCAGAGAGTCATAGTACTGCCTTTTGAGATAGAGGGTGGAGTAAGCTGAAATGTTTTGTTGTTTTTTTTTTTTCGCGAGGAACAAAATTCTAGCTTATTCTGCAGTAAACTTCTATGGATTACATTTAGATGTTGTCAAATTTTAACAGAATGCCTGTGTTCTAAAAGGTCTTTCTGTTTTAGAGGTAAGCAAAAGGTAATGACCAGATGCTGGCCCTAGGTTTCCTGAAAGGGATATCTAAGGAAAAATCTCAAACATCTCTGTTCAAATTCCAGTGTATCCACTGATAATGGTAGAAGAAGGAAATTGGAATTGATTTTATCATAGTGGTGGCCATGGACTTCAATTTCATGGCCTTCCTCAATACAGATATTAACAATTTGGCAAAGTTATTGGACAATTGACTCACGGAATAAGGATTCATAAAAGAATTCAACCTGAACAATGTGCTGTTTTATGGCCACTGCATGTAGGCTCACCTGTATGAATTTACTATGCTTATTTAATATCCCCTTTAAGATGAAAAATGATGTCTGCCCAGTGTTAATACTATCTTTTGACATGTTCCTGTGGATTGAATGGCAGTCACGCCTTCCTCAGGCAGAGATTGAAAACTTTATCCTGAACGTCTCGCGCTGGCGATGGAGTCCTGTGTAAACGTTAGCACAAGCACATTCGGACTGAACACTGCGCTGCCATAGGCACCTTGACTTTGTGGGCTCACCGGGCATGTGCGTCCTCTTTCAGGGAGCCTTGGTCTGTTGCCATCAAGCTAGAATGAAGGACACTGCTAACTAATTCATATTTTGGTTTACAGGTTAGTTCTTGTGATATTCTCCATCAGATGGCATATTTTGCTTTTTTATTCTCTTACACATATCTTACCATCTCGTTGAGCCTTAAAATCCTAGCATCAGGAAAAATGATAGATTTGTGGAGACAGTCTGGGTATGAAATTATTCAGAGTCCCCTTAGAGGTTCTGAAAGTGATGGGAAAATGCCGTGGAAATACTTCAGGAAATACGAGGAGCGCAAGATAGGGATCCGAACTGGGGCTCAGATTCCCCGTCTGGAGACTCAGGGGCAGTCTGAACGTATCTTCTCTCCCTGGTATCTCACAAGTCTATAATTTCTCCCCTACTTTTAGGAACAGATTCTTAGAAAAGTGTTCCTAGTCAGGCACAGAACATTTTATTTCCCATTATTTTTCTGTATAAGATAGTATAAATTGGGTAAGGTGTTTGACAGAAAATAACATTGAGTTAGGACTCAGGAAGCAGATAGCAACTTGGTCAATGACAGCTATTTGGCCTTGAGTAAATCACTTAACTTCTCTAAGTCTTAGTTCATTTTAAAAATCAAAACACTGGATTTAACTCTCTATAATTATATTTTAGTTCTAAGAACTACAGGTTTTATAGACCATTGGGATTTTGTAATATGTAATAAACTATAAAAACAAACAATAACAGATAATCGTTATTTTGACTCCTTTCTAACATAGTCGGATTTCTATAAATAGAAAAAGAATTAACCCATAGGGATCTTGTGTTGGGAGGTGGGGATTGAATAATGGATACATTGGTGCTTTTCACATTGGTGTCTATGGACCCCTGAGAGGCCAGAAATGTATTTTCAGAGTCTGCAAGTTCCTAACTTGAGAAACACTGGCTTAGAGATATCAAGCCAAACAGGACCTAGAATTTGAAGTGGACAGGTAAGAGGTAGAGGTGGGTGGGAATTTGGGATTAGGAAGTTGTCAGTCAGGGTCTTGGCAGCAAATAGAAGACCACTTAAATTGGGTAATTTGAGGAGACTTGAATAAAGAGTATTACAAAGTTGCAAAGGGTGATGGAAAACCATTAAGGGAAGAATAGGGCAAAGATTCCATTAATACCCCTAGGTTAGGAAGAGTGGAGGAAGAACTATTGCCCAGAACAGAAACAGAAAAGAAGCTGTGACCTTCACCTGAGGGACACAGCCAGCTCACAGAAGGAAACACCCCAGCCTCACCCTCTTCCCCCTCTCCATTCTCTGGTGGGGACCCGTCACTGAAGGGCCCCAGGGCAAGGGAGGCCGCACGTAGCCAGCCAGATCGTACCCCCGAGGGCAGAGAGCAAGATGGCAAAGCAAGGAGCTGAGTCCCCAGAAGCAAAAGGAAGATATTCAGCACAGGGGGACAGAGAAAAAGAGGAGATCAAATCTTTTAAAAAGGATGACTGAAATGTTCAGCACTACCTATACTGAAGGTAAGTTTTGCTTACCGTAACTCTATTTCATTAAGTCCCATACACTAACATGGGCTGCATTTCTTCTCTCCTTACACCTAATGAAAGGCATTTTACACGTGAAGCTCAACAAAGAAGTTTTGATTTAATTATGTGCGGCTTTTTAATGCTTTACATTTGAAGGTCAAACCTAGAGGAATGGAATAGTTTCTCAAAATTCATACTTTCACCTAAAAATTGAGCAAAGAGGAGAAATAAAATATTCTAGATTTGGGGTTGTGAGGAAATAAAATATAAAACAAAGATGCCAGGATTTTACTTTAATAATTAATAGTTATTATTAATTATTTTATTTAATTATTAATAATGCCATTTTGTTTTACAATGCCATTTCAAGGTTGCTTTTTTAACCTGGTCTTTAAAACAACCATTTGAGTTTTTTTTTTTTTTTTAATTGCTTTTGTCTGTTTGTTTTTTACCCCCACTTTACAGACAAAGAGAATAAGGCCTTGGGCAGGTTGAGCAATTTGCCCAAGGTCACGGTGCTAATAAACAGAGCTGATTTCAGTGTTGATTCCACCACACTGCTCATTACTTTAAAAAGGCTTAATGCAGGTCCCCTGAGAGGAGGTGTTAGACTACTAATTTATTTATAATCCACCTTTTCTTTTTAGTAAGTGGAAAATATGACAATTTTATTTGTGATCTAATAGGCTATTTTTTCAAGAATTGAATTTAAATGATATCATCAATCACCTAGCCAGATGACGCATGGCTTCAGGAGACAAAATTAAAAGAGTTAAAGCAGTTACGCATATATTTTATTTCTGTTTTGCATTTTTAAAGTGTACTCCCTGGCACCTGTTTGTTATTTGGAAAATGCTATATTTAACTTGTTCTTTTCTTTAATTGAGCAAGATTTCATGTCAAATTCAGATTGTTCAGATGGATATTTAGATATAAAATGTCAAGTTTCTTTCGACGTTCCTGATTTCCTGTTGAACTCAGAGAATTCCTCAGATCTAAAGAATTTGCTAGGTAGAGAAATGAAAAAAATCTGGCTGCTATCAGGCAGTTTTCTTTATTTTTATGTATTTTTATGATGTGTGTTTTGCAATTACTAAATGGTGGTCTCAGGGACACATTTGTCATGCCTAATTAGGAACTATAGATGGGTCTTCAGCAAATATTTTTCTAAAAAATGAGATTTCCAAGTAAGAGAAAAATATTACACCCAAGCTATAATAGCAGGTACCTTACAAAAATATCACAGAGAAATAGGAGGAAATGAATAATATACTACATTATCCCAATTTTAATTAGACCATAGAATGTTAACGTGAGAAGATATTTCAGAGAGAAAGTGGCTGGAAGGTAGAGAACTAAATATCCATTTAAATAAATATGCTTCATTTAATGCCCACAATACCTCTAGAAAGTAAGGATAATTATTGTCATTTTGCATACAAGGAAACAAGGGTTAAGAGAAGCTTTACAATTTGTTAAAAGCACACAGCTAGGAAATGGCAAAGGTAGGATTCAAATCTGGGCTTACCTGGATCAGTTGCCCAAACTCATACCAGAACCCAGATTTCATGATGCATAGCTTAGAGCCCTTCCAGCTCAATATGATGCTTCCAAGCAAATGTGTACATGGACCCTGAGAAAAAGACCTGAAGCTTCGACTGCTTTTTTTTATTTCCTAGGTAGTTCTTCCATATCTTTATAACATCACACATGTGAACATTTATTTATGTTTAATGTATCCCATTGAACATGTAGCAAGGAGGAAGAGCTAAAGAGATATCCACATCTCTTCTCTCGTCTTTATTATAATTAAATTACATTTCTTATAATACTCTCAGCTTATCAAGGATTGCAGTGAGTTAATAAATATTGTATAAAGCCAGGGATCTGAATGGGTATCATTGGATTTGGGAGCTAGAAGATTTGTTAGAGATGATGTAATCTTTTCTCCTATAGCCCTACCTGAAAATTAAGTCCCCGAGAGCATCAATGAATCATCCAAAGTCATCTATTTATATCAAATTCTGGAGCCCAGGTCTTCTGATCTTCAGGAGAATTTGTTATTCCCTCCCATTAGTTTGTTCCAGAAACAAAAAGGTATTAAAAAAAATAACTCTGCCCTAGCCTATGTGGCTTAGTTGGTTGAGCATGGTCCTGTGAACTGAAAGGTTGCGAGTTCAGTTTCTGGTCAGGGCACATACCTAGGTTGTAAATTCGAAACCTGGTTGGGGCATGTACAAGAAGGCAACAGATGGATATTTCTCTCTTTCATTGATGTTTCTCTCCCTCTCTCCTTTCCTTTCCCTCTCTCTAAGATTAATGAGCTTGTCCTTGGGTGAGGATTAAAAAAGGGAAAACAAACAAACAAAAAAAGAAAACATAAAGGTGGATGTGAAAGGCAATACAAGCAACACTTAAAAAATAAATTAAAAAAAACCTCTAAGTCATGGCCTACTGAAGCAACAAACCTGACGAAAAATAAAAAGGAGCCTCATCGATATCCAGGTAGAAAGAATTAGTGAGGGTCAGGAAGAAAAAATGAAATTGGCCTCAAAGTTTGGAGATATTGGAACAATATTTTTAGTGGTCTTAGGAAAAAGAATAAAGGGGAAACCAAGACTTTATTTCAAGCCAAGTTGTTTATTAATAAAGACAAAACAAACATACAGGGTAGGGCAAAAATAGGTTTATAGTTGTTTGTATGGAAAATAATACAATAATTAATAAATAATAATACAAAGTTAAGCTCTGTTGCATTTACTTACAATCTGAACCTGCTTTTGCCCTCCCTGTATTCTCAAATATTTCTGCTGTAACTGATGAAGAAATCAAGCTAAGCATGAGAATCAAATGAAGACCTGTAGCATTAGAAAGCTATAACAAGAAATAAGAGGTTAATAAACTATGATGATTACGGTTGTAGACCAAAATGTAGAGGTTGTTATACTTGACAAAGTTAAAGTAATAATAAGCTGGCAAACCCCAACACGTGAGGTGGTAAGGACTGGGGAGAAATAAGGTGAGGTGTACATGAACCAATGTCTTCAATTTTCATATTGGAGACAACAGATTGAAAACAACATTGTTACTGTATTTTTCAGACTATAAGACACATTCCCCCCAAATTTGGGAGGAAAAGGGGGTGCGTCTTATAGTCCTAATGTAGCTTACCTGGTTCTGTGTGTGGAGGGGGCAGCCTATGTTATTTATGTTATTAAATATTTTACCACATTTTTTGCTTCAAAATTTTCCCCCTATTTTCCTCCTCTAAAACCTAGGTGCGTCTTATGGGCCGGTGCATCTTATATTCCTAAAAATACGGTAAACCAAGAAATTGGGACTTATGTTCTTTTTCCATAATTAACATTTTTTTGGAAGAAAATCACTTTATTTTAATTGATTCACTAACATTAACATTACAGAAGCTGGTTTAAGGAGGCCACACAAACATTTGCCCAGCCCCAAACTCAATACCACCTCAGTGAACTTCTATATAGTGAGAAACCTCTTTTCCATTGCAATTCTGAGGCAAGGAAACTTATTAATGATAGAAGAGGTTTAACTAGTAATTTCATACTTTCACTATCAGTTATAGCTTTATACTAAATTAACTTGGTCATGAGAGATGTTTTTCCATTTCTTCAATACGAACTTCTCGAGTAGGCTAATTCATTTGCCTGCACTGTTTCAGCACCTCGCTGAAACCCTCACAAGCTTAAGGTCACTCTGGTTCTGTGCAAACCTCAAAAACTATTTTGTCTCATAGTGGCGTGGGCCAGACTGCTGCTGCTGCTGCTGCTGGTATGCCAGCTGAGTTCTCTGAGGCTCCTGGTAAGTGATGTCAGGCCCTGAGGCCTCAGCATTGCTTCCTCCACTGAAGCCCTCAGTGAAAACATGACCTAGCGTGTGGCCCGCAGCAGAGCCCACAGCCACACCAGCTGCAGTGGTTGCCATCTGGGCCATGAGACCTGGCTGTCGGGGGGCAGCAGCAGATGAGCTCATAGCAGATGGTGGAGCTGGTGCTGGTGGCTGAGCTGCTGGTGCTGGCCTGGGTACAACTCTTATCAGAGGTGCCTGGCTGGCCGGAGGGGCCACGAGGGAGGTACAGCTTTGCCTTCCACGAGGCATCACAACTGCATTGTGGCTCTGCATCTAAAAGTGCGAAACTCGGAGAGGACCCAAGAGGCTTCTGGAGAGGGAGAGCTCACCAAAGAACTAAAAGCAGATCAGAAATGAAAATTTACAAAACAAAATATAAACAAAATACTGACCATCTAGCAAAAGATTGAAAAAACATAAAAATTTGAGTGATTTTATGATGACATTTACATAGAATTTAATGCACATAAAAGTATTTATGTCTTCAATTTTCCCTTCATCCAAACATTACCTGTTCAAATGATGACATGTAGATTTTTTTCTTTTTTTTTATTGTTGCTCAATTACAATTGTCCCAATTCTTCCTTGTTGCTCTCCCCTCCCCACTCAGTCAGTCCCCACCCTGTGGTCCTTTATACATGTTCCTTGACTAGACCCTTTCCCTTCTTCCCCCTGTTCTTCTTCTTCCCCTTCCCTCCCCTCTGGGCACTGACAGTTTGTTCCTCATTTCTTTGTCTCTGGTTCTATTTTGCTCATGTGTTTGTTTTGTTCATTAGGATCCACTTATAGGTGAGATCACATGGCATTTGTTTTTCTCCACCTGGCTTATTTCACTTAGCATAATGTCCTCCAGTTCCATCTATGCTGTCCCCAAAAGTAGGGGCTCTTTCTTTCGACTCTTTCTTTCTGCTGCATAGTATTCCAGTACTATGTAAATGCACCACTGTTTTTTGATCCACTCATTTACTGATGGGCACTTAGGCTGTTTCTAGCACTTGGCTATTGTAAATTGTGCTGCTATGAACATTGGGGTGCATAGGTTCTTATGAATTGGTGTTTCAGGATTTTCAGGGTATACATGTGGATTCAAATGGGAAGGGAAGGAGAGAACTGTAATGTTTTATCTTTAGTATTTTTATAGTACATAATAGCTTTATAGTTTTATAAACATGATCAAATACTTAAAAATTAAACAAATAAGCAAAAGATAAACCAGCAATAGAGACAACTTAAAATTGTAGCAATGATTCAGATAAAAAAAGATATTGGTGGGATTGACTGTGTGAGTGGCAGTTGGCCTGGGCAGGGGAGAGCAATGAGGGAAAATTGGGACAGCTGTAATAGAACAACAATAAAAAAATATTAGGATGTATGAGTTACTACCTACCATCTACAGTTGACTGCTAAAATGCTATCACCCCCGTGTCCCAAACAGTGAGGTGTACATTAGAATACCAAGTTAGGCTGCACTACTGCTGCTACCACCACAATCTGTGGACACTTTGGAAGTCACTAGCACTTTCTACCCCCAGGTTGGACAAACACAGTTCTATTACATAGTGCGAGGACTCAAACTTCGTAATCCAGTGGTTTTGCATCTACGTATAAAATTAACTCGATAAAAATTAGAATTTTCATTATCCCACAAATGGTGTAAGCAGAACTTTCAGTTCTTTCTCTCTTTGAGCAAGTGAAATATGAGAACAAGTTAGGAAGGGAATATAATGAAAGGTGGGTACTGAATTCCTCACATTTAGGAAGGATGCTATTATATATGATATTTAATCTCACCAAGAACATTTTTTAAACTCTCTTCATATGTCTTCTTGACATATGACTTTGCAAGTAACACTAGATATATTTTAACAAAATTTTCTTTCTATTATTTTGAATATTTGAAAAGAAATTGGTTTCACATTTACAAACCACATTTTCAACTTTAGTGATGCATTGTATTTAAGCATCCATAAAAATTTTAAGCCAAGAGTGTTAAATAAGAAACTTGAGTTTTTGTTTAAAAAAATCTAATATTCTATGAAATGCTGTTTTTCTTTAACACAATTTAATGAAAATAGAAGTTCGTTAACTATTCTTTCATGATGTCATTGTGTTAATGATTATTTTTAAAATCATCAGTGTACTTTCTAGCTGTCCAAAATACATACAAAAATGTGTGTTTTAGTTTGTCTAGTTGAGTTAGGGTGCATGCATGAGCATGCATGTGTGTTTGCGGTCATAATAATTTGGGCCTGGCAAAGCAGAGCAAGATGGTCCTCTTACTCTGACCATGTGATGTCTTCCTCAGACTACTGAAACCTGCATTAGAGCAAAAAACGCAAGAACTTACAGAATGGTACAGAGTTCAGGAATTGGTCTGTGGTGGACCTTGTCTAATCAGCCTCCTTGGGGCTTCAATCATTTATCCAACAGATATTTATTAAGAACCTCATATACGGCAGGAAGAATCAGGTACTGGGATATAACAGAGAACTAAGTTGTGATTTCGATGTTTTAAGCATTTTTTTTTCAGGTTGATTTTCCCAGAGAGGAAACTCTAGGCTAGAAATTTTATCAGACTGTATTCTTGAGTTCAACACATGAGGAAGGCAGGAAGAAAGGGAGAAAGGACAAGTGAGCTGCACTATAATTTCAGTAGATTATCATCATTTTTTGCTCTTACCTAAATCCACTTCTCTAGAACTCCTTGTTCCCAAGATTCCTCTCTTTCTCCTGTTAGACCCTAGGCTAACGAGCCATGACATTTGCCCAAGTGTCCACTTATACTCTTAACTTATGCCACTTCTCTTTTGACACAAATTGGAAGACCCTGTAAACTGCCTAAAGCTCTGCCCATTGCGGGGATTTCCACTCACTACCATCTGTCAAGGACACCTCTGAGTGAGGTGGTATTGCTGTCACCATTCATTTCCAGCTTTCTGTTGTATAGAAAACAGACCAACTCATGAACCAAGCTTGGAGGTTATAAGAGATCTCCCAGGGGACCCTAGGTGTCGGGGTGCAGGTGAGGAAGAAGTGCTGGGGAAAAACTGGTGGGCTACATGTGGATCTGTCCTGCCTCCTCTTTAAGCCAGTTCATGTACTCCAAAACTGCACTTCCAATTTAAGATAGATTGCTGCTGGGCCCATCCAATTTTATGACTTGGTGAGCCTGACAGGATTCAGGTCATGATGGACAGTTCTGGCCACATGGTCATTTGATGCCCTGTGGTCAGTCTCTTCCTAGAACCCCTAGAGCAAGACTGCAAATGTATATTGCTGTCTGTTCAAGTGAGTGCAACTATTTATGATCCTCTTTTCTGATAGGGATGGAAAAGAATTCATTTGCCAGATAAATAGCTGCATAACTTGTATCCGAGTCTGTTAATCTGCTCTAGCATAGACAACACATTTAACATAGCAGCTGCAATTGGGCCTTCCAATTTTTGAGTTTGCAATAGCATCCTGTCATCCTCCACCAACCGTTATAGGGTCCAGATTTATAAATTAAATGCTGTTATCATGGGAACCACCATCCCTACCCACTTAGGACTGAGTGGCACTAATTTCTGCCATTCTTCCTGAGATGTGACATTATTTTTGACTTTCTGTCTTAGGTTAGAGTGTGGAGCAATTTTGGAAGCTTCCACTGGCCTTCTCTACTATGGTGGCCCTTGCCCCACAGGCCAAGCACTGTCTGTCAGTTGTGCCAACTATTAGGTGTCTTCAGATTAATTATACATTTGCAGGCTTGGGAACTGAATACTGGATGGGTCCATGAACTCAGGGGACCCAATGTTACCTAAACCTGTCTGGGCTACATTTATTGCCTGGCTCTTCTATAGCCTCATACTAATGGTGAACTATGATGCCCACTTGAGTCCCCAGGTGTCAATGTCAACTCAGACCCTGTGTCCAAGAGTCCTCTTAATGTTTGGGTAATCTCCTTTCTTCACTGCACAGCTACTCAAGTAAATGGCTGTAGGTCACTTTGGGGGGAATTATTACTATGTACACTTGTGCGGCTTTAGAAGATGTTTCTTTCTGGGGCCTGTCTTCTCTTTTAGTCAGTGGATCTGGGTCTGAAACCTAGTTCAACCCTGGAAACTGGCAAAGAATTGTGACTTTATATTGGAGTGACTGCCTTCTTTGATTCTCATTTTTGCAGTATGTTATTTCACCTGTTTTCAATATCTTTTGATTATGTACATTGCCAATACCCTTCTTGGCTGCCCATTTATTCTCTACCTCCCCCGCCCCACCCAGGCACGCCATTTATAACCAGCCTTCTCCACAATCCTTTATAGGTCAGAACTCCAACCCTTATCTGCCCTTCTGACTGTCACTCACCATAATTGTATCCATCAGGCTTCTGGCATCTGGCCTTCAATGTTTCAGGGTCTTATCATCACCCTGCTGTTTGCTGGTTTGATCTATAATGGAATTTCCAGGTTTCAGTTCTGGTCTGAAAAGGAGAGCCACCATTGCACTTCTTAGTGTTACTGGCACCCTTGGCACCAGTGCGTCCCTTATTATTTTGGTGATTGGTGTATCATTTGGGCTCTCCCATGGAACAAAACCCTCTAGTTAGCTTTTCAGCCTTGCATAGTATATCTACTGTATAATAGCTCCCTTCTCTGAGTGTGCTGTTCTTACCTTTGATTCCCTCCCTAGCCTCACTAGAGGCTGAGCTGACCCTCAGGGCAGTTCAAAGCTAGAATGAACCTTCAGAGTGGCCTTAACTTGGGATGAAGGGACTTGGCTTTTATATCCCATGTGGATTGGTCGTTAGATACCTGCTTCAGAAAGAGTCTGTGACCAGGAGCAAGGCAGCTCTCCACAGCCAAGAATAGATCTGTGGAAATTGACAGCTAAGAACTTTCTGTTGGCAGTGCCCTCCACTGGGGGAGAAGTTCCTTTCTTCCTGAAGATGAATCTGGATGATGGTGCATCAGTGTTCACTACAGTTATCATGATGATGACCATCATTTTCCAGGGCTTGGCCTGTGCCAAGCACTGCACTATGGGCATTATTGACATTTTCATCAAATCTTCTCAAGAGTCCTATGGAATAAGCACCATCATTTTCCCTGTTTTAAAAATTAGAAGAAGGACTTCCGGCCAAGATGGAGGCATAGGTGGACACACTGTGCCTCTCTCACAACCAAAATTAAGGACAACAATTATTTAGAAACAAGAAAACAACCAGAGCTAATAGAAAATTGAACTGTACAGAAGTCCAACAACCATTCATCCAGACTGGTAAGAGGGGCGGAGTCGCAGCAGGAAAAAGTGGAGGTGCCGACCCGGGAACACAGGCGGCAGTGGCTGGTGGTTCCCAAGTGTGCAGGCAGCTGGCAGGCCCACAGGTGGTGGCTGTCAGACCCCGGGCACGGGATGGCAACTGTAGAGACCCAGTGAGGCTATGCAAGGCAGCTGGCTGACCAGGTGGTCCCACATTCGCACACAGATAATCCAGGCAAAGGGGAAGCGGCGGAGGGGACTGGAATCCAAGAGAGAGCGGAGCAGGCGCCATTATTCCCTCTCAGACCCTGCCCCCACATAAGCGTCACAACCCAGCGACTAGGCTGCCCCACACTGGGAAACACCTAAGGCTCCACCTCTCACTACGTAATAGCCACGACCAGACCAAAACCAAACCAAACCAAACCAAACCGAAACAAAACAAAACAAAACAAAAAAACACCAAAAATGGCTCAAACCAGAGAACAAATCAGAGCCTCAAAGCCAATTCCTCTAAGCCATAAAGAGATAGCCAACCTATCAGATGCACAGTTCAAAGCCCTGGTGATCAGGATTCTCACAGAATTGGTTGATTTTGCTCACAAATTAGATGAACAAATGCAGGCTACAATACGTGAAATGAAGGAAGACGCATGGGGAACCAATAGAGATGGAAGGAAAACTGGGACTCAAATCAATGGAGTGGACCAGAAGGAAGAAACAAACAACCAAACAGAAAACAAAGAAACAAGAATTCAAAAAAATGAGGAGAGGCTTGGGAACCTCCAGGACATCTTTAAACGTTCCAACATCCAAATTATAGGGGTACCAGAAGGTGAAGAAGAAGAAGAAGAACAAGTGCAAAACTTATTTGAACAAATAATAAGGGAGAACTTCCCCAATCTGGCAAAGGAAATAGACTACCAGGAATTCCAGGAAGCTCAGAGAGTCCCAAAGAAGTTGGACCTAAGGAGGAACACGCCAAGGCACATCGTAATTACATTAGCCAAGATTAAAATGAAGGAGAGAATTCTAGAAGCAGCAAGGGATAAGGGGACAGTCACCTACAAAGGAATGCCCATCAGACTGTCAGCTGATTTCTCAAAAGAGACCTTATAGGCAAGAAGGGGCTGGAAAGAAGTATTTGAAGTCTTGAAAGGCAGGGACCTACATCCAAAATTGCTCTCTCCAGCAAGGCTGTCATTTAGAATGGAAGGGAAGATGAAGTGCTTCTCAGATAAAGTCAAGTTCAAGGAGTTCATCATCACCAAGCCCTTATGAAATGTTAAAGGGACTTATCTAAGAAAAAAATAGGACAGTGAAAAGACAGCAAACTCACAGCTATTAACAACCACACCTAAAACAAAAGCAAACAGCTAGAACAGGAACAGAACCACGGAAATGGAGATCATATGGAGGGTTAGCAACAGGGGAGTGGGAGGAGGAGAGAGGGGGAAAGGTACAGAGAACAAGTAGCATAGATGGTAGGTAGAAAATAGACAGGGGGAGGGCAAGAATAATGTGGGAAATGTAGAAGCTAAAGAACTTATGACACGTGGACATGAGCTAAAGGGGGGAAATGTGGGTGGGAGGGGGTGTGCAGGGTGGAGGGGAATGATGAGGGAGAAATGGGACAACTGTGATAGCATAATCAATAAAATATATTTAAATAAATAAATAAATAAATAAATAAATAAAATTAAAAGAAAAGCAAAAACAAACACAAACCTGAGGCCTGAAGAGGTAAAGTGACTTTTTGGGGGTAACAGTGGGTAATCAAAGTAGCTGGAATTTGGACTCACACCCTGGAACCCACATCCCACCTTCCTCATATTCTGAACTATAAACAATCAGGCATCAAAATGCAGCCCAGCTGAATGTGACGGCAGCAGGTCATTTGCTGCTATTCTGTCCTCTTTCCTGGGTGTTATTTGTTCATAGGCATGTTGTTCGCCTACACCGTGCTTTTGTGCCAGTTAGAAAAGGTGGTTCTCCCTGCTTCCTGGGGTGTCCCAGTTTCTTGGGTGCACGGCTTGCCCAGATCATAGCACCTTTTGGTGACGAAGAAATCTTCCTTTCTTCAGTGGCCTCACATTTTCTCTAAGCACAAAGCTTGGCAAGCCAGAGCCAGGCTGGATTTAAGTTCCAACTTGTGCCCTTGAATCAGCACCAGTGTGCACGGCACCTTGTCATACAAATGGCTTCAAGTGCTGCTGTTAGATACTATTGGCTCTTAAATCCCTATTGCTAGCCAAGATCTGTGCCCCAAGTTTCATGTACCTTTAAACAATGGGCCAGATATCCCCAACTGTAATTGCTCCAAAAACTTAAAACTGACACTTCGAACTTAAAACTTTCAAAGCAGAATTTCTCATCTTTTTCCTCTCTCCCTACAGAAATCCCTTATATCTTCTGTATTTTCTGTCATTGGCACCACCACCTTCCCATTGGTCAAGCTAGAAACATGAACTCAACTAACATTTATTTTGTACCTAGTATGTGTCTAGCCCTGTATTGATAAATGAAGCAAATATTGAGTTTCTACTCATTGAGTTTATGACTTAGTGAGAAGATAGGCAAAAGCTAGTAAACAAATAGGGAAAATAATCCCTGATTGAGAATACTATTATAAAAAAACTTTAGCAGGGTAATGTGATAGAAAGATGTTGGAGAAAGGTCTTTTTTAATTAAATTTATTAGTATGACATTTGTTAATGAGATTATGTAGGTTTTAAGGGTACATTTCTATGACACATCATCTGTATATCGCATTGTGTTCCCACCACCCAAAGTCAAATCATTTCCAGTCACCGTATAGTTGGCCACCTTTACCCTTTATGACCCACTACCCCTTTTCCCTCTGGTAGCCACCATGCTGTTGTCAGTCTGTGTCTGTGAGTGTCAGTTTTATTTCCCACATATGAGTGAAATCATATGATTCTTAGCTTTTTCTGACTGACTGGTTTTGCTTAGCATAATATTCTGAAGGTCCATCCATGTTGTTGCAAATGGTAGTATTTCATCTTTTCTTGGGAAATGTTTTTTTTTTAAAATAAGTTAGTCAGGGACTACTTTTTTAAAGAAATGATATTTTAACTGAGGTGAAGAGAGAAAAAAGCAAGTGCAAATGTTTCCAGTTTGATGAGTCATTTGCAATGCTATGCTCTCCTGCATCCCACACAACCCAGGTCTAGTGTTTTTATTTCCCAAACGGCTCATAAAACAGTCTCCTTTCTCCCAGTTTCCCTGCAAGCCTTGCATTTAGGATATCATGCTTTCTTGCCCTAGTTACTTTGGATGCATCCTAGCTATTGCCATGGCCAACTGTCATGGTCTCTCTCCATTCCACCCTCCACAAAAAGACACAAATTTGATCCTATTATTGCCCTCCTTAAAATCTTTTCTCCTTCAATATAAAACTCAAGGTTTCTGGCATGGAATGCTAGATAGTCCTACCTGGGATCTTGCCAGTGTCTCTAGACTCCCTCCCATAGGTCCCTGTGTACATTCTGCCTTCCAACCATATTGAGTTGCTTGCAGTTCCCTTACCATACCAGGCCCTCACCTCTTTCCTATCCACGTGTGATGGTTTTTCCTGGAACACAGGTCCCATCCCTGATGTTGTGAGGATTGCAGCCAATTCACTTTCTTACAGTCTTTTCTTGAGAATTGTCAGCTGTACCCTCATGATGGCACCTTCCTTTGTTACACTTGCTGTCCTCCATAGAATGTGGGTTGGTGGTTTTATTTATTTACTTTTTCATGCCCATATCTCAGTTTCAAACACTGTTGGTCAGGTTACTGAGTCTTCTTGCAAATATCTTTTCCCCAGATTTTGTGATATGTATTTTGTTTCTTGCTAGAATTTGTGTCCAATAGCTAAATTCTGTTCATCAAACACCCAGTATACAGCTATTTGACTTAATGTGCTTCTTTCTCTTACACAGAGAAAAAATTTTTATTGGGGCAAGCTATTAAAATACCATGTAAATCCTCAAGTCTGTTTGTTTCCTAGGTAGAACTTTAAACTCTCCAGAGATATAATACATTTTTGTTTTAATTGCATTTTTATTGGCTTTTGGGATCTTCTTGATACACTCAGTTTTCATTCATTCATTTATTCATTCATTCAGATAAAGTAACATGTATTGAACACTTTAGTGGTTCTGAGAAGTTATGAAGTCAAACATATGTTGATTCAATCTCATTCCACTACTTTTCAATTCTTAGGCAAGTTATCTAAACTCTCTGTCCTTATTTGGAAATGACAATAAAGTGCAATTTTTATGTTACAATGATAATAATAAAATAATATTTATCTACTTATGCCAACCTGTGCTAAATGTGTTATATACCCTTGTCACTAATTCTCAGTTATCCTGCAATTGGGTATTATTAACTCCTGTTTTACAGATAAAGAGGCTGAAGCTCAGTAATTAAGGGATTTTTTTTTTAAGATAATTTGACAAAAATGTGGAGATTGAGGTCCATGTTCTTCCAAATTATGGACTCTTAGGTGGTCCTTTGGCACCTGCAAGAATTTATCTCATTATTTAATCCATGTCTTTCTTCTTTGGTGTTAATAGGGGTGCTGCTTCTAAATTTTCACTCCATAAATTCTCGTATACTTATTATAGTTCTAGTGAGATTATTTTCCCCTCATTGGTAATTTGTTGAACTTGCCAGTAGTCCAGGCCATTTTTTGATAGCTTTAGTGTTATATCTGACTATAAAGTAGTACATATTTACAGGGAAAAAAAGGTGTTTTTTTTTAAAGCATAGAATTGGACATAAAGAATATATCTATTTCCACCTTCCAGGTCATTATTAGTGCTGGTTTTTATTTTTTCTCCACTTTTGAATATTTTGTATTGCGTAACTCCTGGATAATTTATTTTATCTTGCTTACCAGCCCATCATCTCAGCAAGGTAAAGCAACATAGAAGGCATTTTGTAAGTCTCTTCATCTTAATTTGATTCCCTGCTTATCAGTTTGCATTTTTAACACCTGTAATCCACCACTATCCAGATAGAAAGTCAAATAAAATTCTTATCTTAAAAGTGAATATTCTAGTTACCTTGGGGTCATTAGAACCTTTGGGACTATCTTCTCCTTCCCAAAATGTCTGATTTGTGAGGGTTCTGGTTATATAATAATCACTGGTAAACATTTTAGGCTTGCTTGTTAGTCTTCTCAATCTTCATGATTTTTTTGCCCATCTTTTAAAATATTAATAGTAACTTAATGAATTGGAGGCAGTTGAATTGTCAAACTCCACAGATTTTAGGAAAAACAGCAACTCATAAACCTTAGCCTCATGAAGCTATATACATCTTTCACATATAATGAACTCACATAAATCTTTTAAAAAATGAACACTGCCCAATAGAAAAATGAATATGTAAACATTTTGTAAAAGAAGAATATAAAAAACATATAAAATTCTAATCAAATCCCATTAGTAATCAGAGGAATGTAAATTAAAATAAGACATTATTTACTGGAATATTAAATATTTTTAAAATTACTAATACTTAAAGCTGATGAATATATGGTGAAATGAACTTATGTTTGTTTTTTAAAGCAATTTCTAAATATATATTGAAAACCTTGCTCTTCATGTCCCTTGATACAAGAATCTCATCTCCAGAATGTAGTCTAAGGAAATAATGACATATACAGACAAGAATTTAACAAGAAAAAAGTTTATTATGGTGTTATACAGCAAAAGTAAAAAAAGAAGACAATATCTTCAATTGGGGTTAAGTAAAATATGTGTATCTTTATAGTGAAATTCCATGTTGGCTATTAAAATTATGTTTGTGAATAACTTTTAATGACATGGCAAGATGATAATATCTTATAAAAAGAATATTACATTGTATATTTAGATTGTTAACAGCTGTTTAAAATGTTAATATAAAATGCTGAAAGTGAATATATCTGCTCAAAATTTAACAGAGATTATTTCTGGGTGGCACCATCATTGGCTGATTTTTAATTGATATTTTTCTACCTTACATTAACCTTTCTTTCAAATCTTCAGTAGCAAAATCATAAATATTATTTGTAAAGAAGCAACATACCAGAGAATTATCTGCACTATTTGTCAATGCCTATAAGTTATTTTGGTCATATTGAATATGTTGAAAAAACTGTCCTGATTTTGTTTCTTTTCTGCCCTCATTTGGGATGAGGGACTGGAGAAGCTGGCCATCAATAAGCTGTGACATTTAGAGTCCTCAGAGTTCCTGCTCCTCCTGCTCTTAAAATATTCCCCAAATCCAAGTCTGCTTTGGTTATTGCCTTATGGACAGGGGTCGTCTGGAGACCGTAATGACTGCGCGCTTTCTCTCCTCTGACTCTGCCAAATGGAAGGAGCAGATGATGTGTTTACCTGGAAGCTACCACCTCTGAGCTACAAATCAAAGTAATTGGCTGGAGTGGGTCAGAAATACAGGGAGGACACATTCCTCAGATAAGAAAATGATGAGTTAGCCCTGTCTGTACTCATCTTCCTCCTCCTTTGTTCTTTGTCTCTACCATTACATCCTTGATGACTTATGGGGTTCTAAGATGAGGAGAGTTGAATAAAGTCTTAGTTTTATCTGGTTCAGATCAGAACAGTCTATTTATTATAAAAAATTTCAAGAGACATTAATAATCAAGATGAATTGTGTTTTTGAGTGGTATCACAAGACTCCTAACAAAATACTAAATTCCTGAGGCTGCCAACCAAACCGAAATGCAAGAATACTGATAGTGTGGTATTGTGCAAACAGAGTATGCTAGACATTTCCCTTTATCATTTGGTATTCAATATTGATAGTGGGCAGCATTACTGCCCTTTGTTTGTTCTCCCAGCCTAGATGATAATGATAAAAAATACCTACACCCGGTAATATTTCTTACAAAGTGCTCTCATATACATGGTCTCATTTAAGAGAGGAAGTCAGCATGATGAAATGGAAAGAACTCAGGCTTTGGAGTCAGACAGTCCTGGACTTAAGTCCTGCCTCTGCTACTTAACTGCTTGGGCAGCCTGTCTGGAAATTTAGAAATACTGCCTACTTTGCAGCTTTTATATGAAAATGAGCAATTATACATTCAACTACCTGGTTTGTTCATTCTTTTATTCACTATTCAAAAGACACTGTGCTTGTTCAATCTCAGTAATCAAATGAATATAAATTAAAACAACATGTATTATATAACAGATTGAATCAGATGTTGTTCCTCTTTGCATAGAACTTATGCTCTAGAAGGTTTAAACATTCATCAAAGAATAACAAATAAATTAAAAATTGTCACTGTGATAAGTACTATATAGTTTCAGAATCCTAGTCAAGTAGGAAGTTGTGCTTAAGCTGAGATCTGAGGAATGAGTAAGTGTTCCCCCAGAAAAGAGGGGAAGGAGGAACACTCTAGAAGAGGACCATATGCAATAGCTGGGGAGTGTGGCAAGTAAGCGGGGCAGAGAACAAGGCATAGGGTGATAGGTATTCCTACAAAGGCTGGCAAGGGCCAGATGGTGAGGGGACTTCTGGATGAGTTTAATGAGTTTGTCTGAATCCATAATTTATTGTGTTGAAAATTATTGCAAAACTATAAAACCTGGATTAGAAAGGACCTAGAGAATTTGTGGTATAATCAGGTAAGAGACTAATTTAGTACTTCAGGAGAGAGAGAGATCATCCAGTTGTGATGGTGGACATAGAAAAATGTAGATGAAGTCTAGACATTTAGGTAGCAAAACAGAACTTGGTTTTGGAATGAATGTGTTCACTGAGGGGGCTATCTACAAAGCCTACTCAATTTCTGGGTTGTATAACCGAAAGCCATAAAAACAAGATTGAGTGGCAGATACCAGGAATTTCTTATGTGGACTTGTTGAGTCTAGGGTATCTTTAAGATATCCAGAAAGAAAGTTAAGTAGGTAGTTGGCTTTTAAGAAAATAGCATGTGTTATACATCATTTTATGCAAAGATTTTATATTCACAACAATACAAAAACTGCTTATACACTGTCCTATAGGACACTGCTTCTTATACTACTCAAGGTCCTTAGTTGTAGACAGCTCAATCCATTCTAACTATTTGTAGTAGGGCAGTGTTTCTTAAAGAATACTGATTAACTAGAAATAAATCTATAAAAGAACCAGAGGGCAAGTTTTTAAAATATATTCTGTTGATTATGCTAAATATATTTTAAAATATATTTTATTGATTATGCTATAGTTGTCCTAATTTTTTCTCTCTTTGTCCCCCTCCACCTGGTACTCACCATTCCCTCTGACAGTCCCTCTCCCTTAGTTCAGGTCCATGGGTTGTGCATATAAGTTCTTTGGCTACTCCATTTCCTATATTGTTCTTAACATCCTCCTGTCTATTCTGTACCCACAAATTTGTACTTCTTTTTTTAAGATTATTTATTTATTTATTTATTTAGACAGAAGGGAAAGGAGAGAGATTGGGAGAGAAACATCAATGTGTGGTTGTCTCTTGCATGCTCCCCACTGGGGACCTGGCCCGCAACCCTGGCATGTGTCCTGACTGGGAATCGAACCAGCGACCCTTTGGTTTGCAGACCAGCACTTAATCCACTGAGCCACACCACCCAGGCCCCTATATATACTTTTTAATCCCTGAACCTTTTCCTCCATTCTCCTTCTGCCTACCAGCTGATGAAACCTCCACGTGATCTCCGTATCTATGATTCTGATTCTGTTCTGCTTGTTTGTTTTGTTTTTAGATTCAATTGTTGCTAGTTGTAAATTTATTGCCATTTTAATGTTCATAGTTTTGATCTTGTTCTTTTTCTTAAATAGGTCCCTTTAACATTTCATATAACAATGGCTTGGTGATGATGAATTCCTTCAGCTTCACTTTGTCTGGGAAGCACTTCATCTGCCCTTCAATGCTAAATGACAGCTTTGCTAGATAGAGTAATCCAGGTTGTAGGTACTTGCTTTTCATCATTTTGAATACTTCTTGCAAGTTCTTTCTAGCCTGCAAAGTTTCTTTTGAGAAATCAGCAGACAGTCTTATGGGTACCCCTTTGTAGGTAACTCTCTGCTTTTCTCTTGCTGCTTTTAGGATTCTCTATTTTTAAGCTTTGGCATTTTAATCATGTTGTGTCTTTTTTTGGGACTCTCTGTGCTTTCTGTATTTGTATGTCTATTTCCTTCACCAAATTAGGGAATTTATCTTTCATTATTTTTTCAAAATCTTGCTTTTTCTCTTCTCTTTCCAGCACTCCTATGATTTGAATGTTGGTACATCTGAAGTTGTCCTAGAGGCTCCTTAGCCTATTCTTGTTGATTTTTTTTTGGTTTGTTTTTGTTTTATATTTTTTTCTTTGCACTTTTGAGGTTGAATGCTTTTTTCTTCCTTATATTACAAATTATTGATCTGATTCTCGGCTTCATCCACTCTATTGTTGGTTCCCAGTAAATTTTTCTTTATTTAACTTAGTGTAACCTTCATTTCTTCCTGGATCTTTTTTATGCTGTTGAAGTAACCAGTGAGTTCCTGGAGCACCCTAATAACCTGTGTTTGAACTCTACATCTGATACTTTGCTTATCTCCATGTTATTTAGTTCTTTTTCTGGAGTTTTGTTCTGTTTTTTTCATTTGGGCCATATTTCTTTGTCTCCTCATTTTGGCAGCCTCCCTGTGTTTGTTTCTATGTATTAGTAGAGTTACTTTGACTCCCTGTCTTAGTAACATGGCCTATTGTAGAAAAATGCACCAATAAGTTAGAGGGGGTGTAGCTGTAGGTAATAACCAGGGCTAGGCAACCCATGTGAACCCAGTTTATGGAATCTACAATACGGTGCTGCTGCTCTGTGGCTCTGTGTAGGGGAGGGCTCAGAAAGGGGACAATGTCACTGTCTAGCCTCTGGAGTTTTGTCCAGGAGAAAGCTGCCCCCCTAGCACTCACCCCAATACAAGACACTTCAGTTTCTCCCTGTGTGCCACTGGTGCCCTTCCAGCTGCTGCCCTGGTGCTGGAGACCAGAGGGAGTGAGTCTGTACAAGCCCTAAGTCCACTGTGGGTCCTTTAAGAGGAGATGTCTGAGAATCTTGAAGTTTCTTCCACTGCCCTAACCCCCACTAGTTTTTATAGCCAGAAGTTATGGGGACTTATCTTCCTAGCACTGGAATCCTGGGCTGGGTGGTCTAATGTGGGGATGGGATCCCTTGTTCCTAATGTATCCCTCCCAATTGTTATCCACCATGTGTGGGTGTAGGACCACCCATTCTGCATCACTGTGCATCTCTACCCATCCTACCCATCTGAATGAATGTTGACTTCTTCAATTCCTTAGTTGTTTGACTTCCACACAGCTCGGTTTTCTGATGATTCTGGATGATAGTTGTTTTGTAGTTTAGTTGTAATTTTTGCTGTGGGTGTGCAAAGAGGTGAGCAGTGTTTACCTATGCCTCTATCTTGACTGGAACTCTAAATATAAGACTTGAAACCGTAAAATTCCCAAGTTTACATAGTCAGTACACTGTGGCACTAAGATTCAAATATCTGTCTGCTGTCTGCTTTCAGGATCTAGGCAGTTAGAAATGAGCAGAGCAAGGATGATGGGCCAGATACAGACAGTCAGGAGACTGGGAAGCCCCTGAATTTTGGATACTACATAGCCATGGAAACACAGCCAGGGGCAACACACTCAAAACAAATACCCAACCGTATCCCTGGATTCTTTGGCACATATTAAGCTTAAGGATAGGACCCCAGAATTCTGGTCCTACCAGGAGAACAGACATTTTTGTAAACATATTGCCATAAAAGCTGTTATCCATATGAGTATTGATATGCCACCACACATTGGCACTTCTGAATCCAAAATTTGGGGGACTTTGTATGATAGGTGTAAACTAGACAATATGTCAGCATCCAAGTGGTAAAGGAATCTAGGAACATAGTTCAAGAAAGCAAGTTAGAAGGGGGCTCGATAGCTTTTGAGTGAGCCAACTTATAGTGTCTTCCAGGCCTCCTTTTCAGCCCTTTACATCAAGGCACATTGTTCTTCCTGTCATTAAATTTACAAACAGCACCATGCTTCTCCCTAACCTAGCATAAGCATCCCTCATACAAGCAAATCATGTTCACCTCCTCTTCAAGAGATGAAAAGGGGTCAACAGGGGCAGAGGCAGCTTTTGCCTATCAAATATTCATTTTTCTCTTCTTCTTTTATAAGCTTGATTTTGTCTGGACTGGTAACAGACATAGCTTAAATTTTTTTTCTGAAGTCTTCTGGCAGGTAGGGTTGGCCGTGTGACACAGTTCTGAGTAGTGAAGCACGAGTAAAGGCTGTTGGGTGGAATTTTGAGAGAGCCTTTTAGAAGGGGTGGGGACAGGTGCTGACATGTTCCATTTTTGCCTTAGAGATTCCTTTTTCTTCCTGCCCGAAATGTGAACATGCTGGCAGATGCCTTAGTGCCCATCTGGTGACCATCTCATGAGGGAAAGGCCCAAATAATCATAAAGGCCCAGTTCTTACATATTAAAGCCTCTGCCCCAGCCCTGGGTTACTCATCCAAGCCTCCTCATACAAGAGAGGAGAGTTGGCTCCTAGCTTTTTGTAAGTCACTGCTCTCTCGGGTTTTCCATTACAAGCAACCAAACCTAAATTTCTAACCAAACAGTCTTCTAATGTGCTTTCATACTCCCTCCCGCTCCTTCAAATCCATTTTCTATACCATATGTGAGATCTTTTAAAATGAAAATGATTATGTAATTTTCTTATCGAAAGCCTTCAATAATATCCCCCTAATTATAGAAATAGTTCTACAATCTTTAGGTTGATTCAAAAGTCACAGCATGGTCTGGCATCTGCCTACTTCTCCAAGACCCACTCAAGGGATTTTCCCTTTCTTTCACTAGGCTCTGGACACACCAACTTTCCTGTCAACAGGCATTCTCAAATGTGTCCCCTTGACAGAAATGGTCTCCCTCTGTCCTCACCTCCTATATACTATTATGTCTTAGCTTTAAATATCTCTTCTCTGTAACAGGCCTACTCTGACCCCATAATTTAAAATAAGCCTGGTCTGTTAATCACTCTTGCTGCATATTATTTTTCTTGCTACATAGTTCTTATCCTAAATTGTACTTATGTACAAGCTTTCTTTACTATGTTTCCTTCTTTAGATCATGAACTCTTTTAGGGCAAGAAAGGCAAGGCCTTTATCTGCATGGCTGGTACTTAACACTGGGCACAGGTTCTTGCACACAGTAAATATTTGATAAATATTGGTTGATGGTTAAATGAATCAATTTATTAGACTTTGCCAATGGTAGACTTGTTTGAGCAATCAAATCATGTGTGCTCATAGGCACAGAGAGTCAAGTAGAGTTGCAGAATTTTATTGTGATAAAGGACCTTAGTTGTTAATAGCCAGATATATAGCTGGAATAGATCAGGAAAATTAAATGAATTAAATGAATTTTGCACAGGATCCTAAAATGTTCTAGAATTAGACTACTCACTTGTCAAGCAACTTTACTCATTCAGCCATTTAACAAACATTAATTGTGTACTATGTGCCAGGTGCTGTGCTAGAGTGGGAGTATTAGAAATGAAAGACATAGCTTATCCTCAAAGAGTACCTACATAGATAGCTGTGAAGACAAATATTTCTGCAAAAGTAAGTGTGACTTTCTCAGGGACCACAAGTTGTGGCACCTGGCTCAACCAAGGAGTGTTAGAGATGACTTCAAGGAAAAGATACCTGTGTATAAAGTCTTAAAGATAAATAGGAGTTCCACAGGCTGATTGGTACGGAGGTAAGCATTTTTGGTGAAAGGAACAGCATATAGAAGACTCAGAAACTGAAAGAGAAAGGCTAGAGCAAATGGGCATTTATGAGAAATGTGGTCAATTCCTGGCATTCCATGGGGACGAGGTTTAGCCATCCCCATTCTAGGGAACTCTCTTGATCTGGTGTGCCAGGCTTCTCCCTACTACAGTTTGTACCAGGCTGTTTTACGTTGCTCATTTACTCCTTAGTCTCCCACATTGGACTGCACATAGAGGTATGCAGTGACTGTGGGCTTAATGGACATTTGCATTTGGGCAAAGACCAGATCATGGAATGAATGAGCAAGTGAGTGATGTGACTAGAATTTTATTTTTCATATGTTACCATGGTCTTGGGAATTGGGGTGGGAGGGCTGACTCAGAGGGCCTAAAATGAAGTCAGGGTGAGTGCTAACAGGGTATTACAATAGAGAAATAATTTTGCAGATCTGCTTTACACTTAAAGTAAAATCTCTTCTGTTAAGCACCTTAAAAATAATGGCCATTAAAAAACAAAACAAAACAAAACAAAACAAAATGTGAGGTGGGCAAATATAACCCAACTGTATTCCATACATTTTATGTAACGTCAACCTAACTCATAAGGTTTTCAATATAATTTTATAGTATAATAAATAACAATACTCTCTCTTATGGTTCCCTGTTGATTCCTATTTTATTGCTCCTCTTTCTCTTCTCTTCATCAGCAAACTTCCAGAAAAAAGTCATCTGCTTTATAAACTCAACCGTTTCTCAGACAATGGTAAAATGTGCTTTCACTACTTTCCCCCAAATTCTCACATTATTTGAATGCTTCATTAGACTGAAAGCTCTTGGGCTTCTTATATATTATTTTCCTTTCTGCCCCCAGCCTCATCCCACGTTCCAATTGATCTACTATACTGAGTTGTTTTTTAAATGTTAAAATTCCCTTCCCTTTTCTTCCCAGTCTACATAGAAAAAAATGTCATTATCATTCACCTCCCAAGCTTCAAGTATAACCAGTGCATCTGACTTTCAAATCAATATTCCCTCGCTTCCTTTTCTTTCAAATGACTGCATGATAGACATCTCAAACTCAAAATATTCAAATGTGAATATATCATCTTTCTCTTCACCATCAAGCCCTTTTCTTCCAAATCCTTTATCTCAGTTAAAGGAATCATCATATACTCAACTAGCCAAGATATAAACCTAAGAGCAATTCTTGACTCCTCTTTCCCTGTCACTCACTCCCCAAAACTTAATTAATTGCCAACTCTGATGAATTCTATCTATGAAATAACTTTTAGATTGTAATGAGCAGAATTGTCTCAAAGTGACCCTGAAAGCTCTCCCTCTTTGCTTGACCAAAGAGCTAGCCGAAACTGGGAATTCTCTCAGAGGGAGAAGCAGCACTTCCCATGTGTCAAGAGGTGTCTTCTCTCCAGTGAGATTAACTGCTTCATCTCATGAACTCAAGCTTTCTAGGTTCTGAAGATCTGGCACTCCTGGTCAATTCCCAAATTGCTAGCACCTTGAATTCAGACAGTGTTATTCTAGGTAGACTCTGTATTCCCCCAGTTGGCAAGGCTGGGTTTCTCAAGCTTGTCCTGTAAAGAGAGTGATTCATAGCTGTGTGGTGGCATCCTTCTGCCAGAACACAGACCCCACATTCATGGCCATCAGAGCTTTAGCCACAGCATGTCTGCCTGTGGAATAATGTTAAGATCCAGAGAACCTCACCTTCTCACCTTTTCTTGACTTCTTGATCCAGTTGGTAAGTTATCCTCTTCCTCAAAAAGCCTATTCCACAATCCTTGCCATACGCTCTTCTATAACTTAAACCATTGTGCATAATAGGGAATAAGCTGCAAGCGACCATGTCACCATTCCTCTTCATCCTAAAGCAGTATATTTTATTAAATCCTCGTTATCTCTTAACTAGATAACTGCTTCCTAACTGAACCCCTGCCTCAGTTATTGCCCCATTATATTCTAACCTACACACACTTTCTGAGGGTAAATTTAAAATTAAAACCTGATCACCTACTTTCCTTTTTAAATCTTTCAGAGGCAACATAGGGCCTATAACAGTGTTTTTCTTTTAAAGGGGATAAGTTCTTTCAGACTCATAGTGCTGACTTAAAATATTTATTATAATAAGAACAAAATCTATTGATACAAAAGATGAGATATAACTATTTTTCCTCATAGATAATATACATATCTAAATCCAAAAATAAATATAACATCAAATATAGACAAAGTTATGCCAATAAAATTCTAATTAATAACATTAATTGAATGAGAAAGATTAGCAGAATAAGAAAGCTAAATTTTGTTATATTTCTATGTGTTACCTTTGCTCTGTTTCTGTGTCTTAAATTTGAAATTACTAAAGAGGGCAATGTTGTTAACTTAAGGATGCTATTCATAAGAGTATTAAGTAGCATCACAGCTTTGTTTACTATTTTAGGATATTCAGACCTCCTCCGTGTTATAATTCTGTCTACAGAATAATCATCAAATGCCAATTGGGATGAGCTGCCTCTTGATCCTTATGGAGCTATCATGGTAACTTGAAGATAAGATTATCGTTATAACATATTTCAATGTGCGTTAAATGATTACCTAATCCAATTATTACTGGACCTGTGTATGGGAAAATAATATCTGGAATTATTTTATTTACTTCTTAGAGTTGTTAAAGAATGTTCATGGCTGTAACACAGAGCCAGTGGAAAGATGTCAGTAAATGCTGGAAATGACATTCAGACTATTTTGAAAGGATTACAAATGAAGTTTTCAATCATTATTTCCATTTTGTCTGAAATTTGGAAGAAAATGTATTCAAACTACAGTCAAAGATATTTTGTCCCATTCCCCATGGTGTCCTTTGAACTTTATTTGGCATAAACAAAAATTTACTGAATAAATTGCTAGCTGATCATTTGTTATAAACCAGAAACTCTTAAAGGGAACATCACTCTCCTGTGCAATGCTGTTTTCATGATCTCACAGCAGAGTTTCAGTTTATTTTCTAACTTAAGAAATAGAATTACGCTTACTTCATTTTTTAAAAGATTTTATTTATTTATTTTTAGAGACAGGGGAAAGGAGGAAGAAAGGGAGAGAAAGATTAATGTATGGTTGCTTCTCATGAAGCCCCTACTGGGGACCTGCCTGCAACCCAGGCATGTGCCCTGACTGGGAATCGAACCAGTGAACCTTTAGGTTTGTAGGCCAGCACTCAATCCACTGAGCCACACTAGCCAGGGCAGAATTATGCTTACTTTAACTAATGTTTGCTATTTACCATTAGCTACACTTATAGAAATAAAATTGTTACATTATTTTCAGGAACAAATGTATCTTGAAGAATATCGTAGTATGTGAATTATCATAGTTGTTTGATACTGACCATTATCAATTTAAAAATAAATGCACAAACTGTTTTATAACAAAAAAAAAAGAAACGAAAGTCATATTCTAGTAAAGTGTGTTTTATTTCAGTTATCAATGAGAAGCAAACATGATTCATAATAACTGGTAAAATAATTCCACATGAATACAATGACTTCAGTGTAGGACAACTGTCATTTTTCCACTAGGATGTTTCCATGTAACCCCATACAATCAAATGCACTTACTAGCACATTAAACATTGAAAACTGTCACTTTAGGTCAGGGTTGAAAACTGATGGTACTTTGTTTTATTTGGATTGCACAGAGTTATTTCTTTTAAAATTAGACTCAGATACTTTTTAAAAGTGAGGCATGTAATCTCTAATATACAATGGTCCCTACCACTCTTGATTGTTTTATAGACAGAGTGATTATGTATTTGAAAATGGAATCTATTGTGTATTCAACTCCCACATTGAATCTAATGTGCCATGTAACCAGAGGCGATAAATATGGTAGTAATCCAAATGATTCAGAGTATTTCTGTATTCATTTTAAGGCTTCTGTTTGTTTGCTTCTTTGTTTTGCTTTATTTATATTCTCATCAAGAAGGATGGAGGGAATCTTTTCTGGAAAAGCTTTTGTATCCTAAGAGTGTGCCCTCACTTTTCTCATAAGGGTCCATGAATTCCAGTTCAAGGAACACTGGTTTATAGGATAAAACCAAATTCTTTAAAGTGGTGTTCATTCCATTTTAATGCCATCTGAATTGTTCAGCAGACCTTCCTCCCCTCCTTTCCTATCATGCACTCTGTCTTCAAGCAACATGAATTGCTTCCTTAAGTATTCCATGAATGTTAATGTCTGGAGGTTACACACATTTTCTTCCTCCTACCTAGAATGCCCATTCCACCTTATTAGTCTGACAAACTCCCACTCTTCCCTCAAGACATTTTGTGACCCAGCTGAAATGTCATCTTGCAGAAAAATCTTGCAGAAGGTTTTTCAAGTTCCCCATGACTGAGTTAGTTGTTTCCTGCTCTATGATCCCCACAGCACTATTAAAAAACACACCCAACTTCATTGCAGCATTGATCCCTTGGCAATATAAGGAAATCTTTCTTGAGACACCCACTAAGTCATTTATTTCTTTCTATAAGAGATGGCAGGCAGAATCATTACCATTCTTTGGAGGACAAGTGATATTACAAAATATTTTTTCAGGATAAACACAGATGATAAAAGTAAATGAAGGAAGAGAAACATAAATGTTAAACAATGAAGAATGCTGGCATAAAGAAATTTAAGACTTTTCCAAACACAAAGAAAGAACATACAATTTGCAGTTTGCGAGCCTTGAGTTTAAGTTTTCATTCTGGAAATTATCTGCCATTATCTTTTAAAATATTTCTCTCATCACATTATCTCTCTCCCATCCTGGGAACCTGATTTAAATGTGTGTTAATCTCACAGTGCTTTCTATGCATTTTATCTTTTGTATACTTTGCATTTTGTTTCTTGGTGCTACATTCTGTGCAATATCTTATGGTCCATCTTTTAGTTCACCAACTCTATCTTCAGTTGTGTTTAACATAGGTTATACAAAATTCAGTTTTTAATTTATTAATTTACATTTTAGGAGTTCTAAATAGCTCTTATTCAGATCTGCTATGTAACTTTGTAGTTTATTATTATTTATATATATTTTATAGGGTGCTTTTTATTTCTTTAAACGTAGTGAGAAAAATATGTCATTTATTGTCTATGTCTGATAATTCAAGCATATTGTCTTTGGTAGTTGAGAAGATACTCTTGTTGGCTTCTATCTCCTTGCTGTCTGGTTATATATCTGTACTTGAGATTTTATTTTTTTAAATTGGAAGCCTAGAATATTGATACTTTTATCCAGAGAGAATTTTTGTTGGCTTCTACCAGGGGCTTGAGTCAGTACTCATCTCAGACAATATTAATTGAAGATTAAGCTTTGAAAGTTCATGGACCCTTAGTTCCCATTAACGTAGGCTGAGAGTCAAGCAAGAGTTGGTTTGTTTCTGCTTAACACTGGAGACTATAGCCCTTTGGGGTCCCATCTTAATGTGGTGAGTGGTCATTCTCCCTAGATTTATTTGGCAGATCTTGGGGTTTTATTTTTTTTCTCTATTTTTTCCAAACTCACCAGAATCGCAACTTTGTTTTGTAGCTGTTTTTTCCAAATAGGCAAGTGTGCCCAGACAAAAGCAGCTTTGAGTGCTGGGTTTAATTCTCTGGATCCTCAGCTAATCCTAGACTGTGGCTGAGTGATTCTTGGGGTCTTGTTAGTTCGCAGGTGCTATTAAGAAGAGGCTTTTTCTATTTCTTCTCTCCTTTTTGTTGTTTCCAGCCAGGGAGTTTGTAACCAAGTGCAGGTTTGGCTGCCTGCCATAACAAAAGCCAAACTCGTGAGACAGGTGATGGTGGAAAGGAAAGAGATTTGCTCAGATGACAGCAATCTGAGAAGATGGGAGACTTGTGCCAAACTACCTCTTAACATCTCTGTGCAGGCAGAGGTTTTTATAAGGAGGGAGAGGGAAAGCAGAACAAAGAGATCAAGGGGAAGGAGGTCAGGAAGTTTTCTAGGTGCAGACCAGTGCAATCCATTCCCATTAGGACATCAAAACTGGTTAAGCAATGGTCTGGTGTGCATCATACTGGTCTTTGTCATTCTGATTTTACATCATTCTGGTTTTCATCTGAAGATCAGCAAATCTCCCAGAACTGGATGACTGAAGGGATGACTGTATCTTTTAAAGTTAGTTTCTAGGATTCTTATGCAAACATGCTTTTTTATCTATAAGCTACGTATTAGTCAGAGTCAGTATTTACAGAAACAATGTCAAAAGAATGGTGAGGTGGGTTATAATTCCACACTTACAGATGGATTAAAATTACCTAGATTGCCATCATTAGAATAAATTTCTAGGTAGTAGCCTCACTACGAAACTTCTCTGAGCCATAAGTTTGATTATCCCTGGAATTTAGAACAGTTGGTGCTCAACACATGTTTGCTGTTGAAAGACTCTGTAGAACAAGGATAGCAACATCGAACCTAAAAGATCTAACCTAAAAAGCTTAATAAAGAAAAAACAAGGTAACACATGTAAGAAGGCAAATTTAAGATGCTGTTTGATGGGTCCAAAGAGTTTTAATGACCTATCCAAGGCCCCAAAGCCAAGGGGGAAGATGCAGAAATGGAAATCAGAATTCCTGATTTTTACTCCAGGGTCTTATGAAAAATGATCCTTTAGTGAACAATTGTGTTGTGGTCTTAGAAAGGCAAGTCCTCCAGGGCGGTGAGGGAGCTCAGTGCTAATGGCTTCCTGTCAGGACAAAACTGTTTCAGTGCAATTTGACTGCTTTCTAGGATCTCTCTGGTTGCACATAAATCGACCATCTCAGCTTATAGTCTGGTGATACTACTGTATTGCGTGCACAATCCAGTGAAGCAACAAGCCAATTAAATGGAATATGTATAGAGCACTATTGCAAAGGGAAAAAAGAACAAGAGCCTAGGAATAAGGCAGTTTTCTCTGACCACTGTTTCAGCCTTTGCCTTTAAATTGAACACTATATCTGTGTTGAATCTGGCCAGGTCTGCTTAATGGAATGTGATAACAGCTGTGGTAGTTTGAAACAATCTATTCACCTTGTGTTTCACTCATTAAGTAGGGCTTGGCTAATATCCACTCAGTTCAACTCACCTCAAAATGCTTTTATTGAGGGCATGCTCTATGCACTGTGCTGGGGGTCCTAGAGTCAAGAACCTCAAAGAGACTATAATAATTCAGTGGGTTATTATTATATCCAAAATCATTTTACCATTGGTGTACCCAAAGAATTGTATTTTGGGGATCTGAGTGTGGGATGTGGGAGCATTTCTGCAGGCAGTTTTCTCCAACAGTTGGGTCATGTATTGCATGTTAGATTCTCAGCTCAATGAAAGTGAACACCAGAGTAGTAGACACTGATCTCTGTATTAGACTTAAATGGGACTCAAATGGCAGTGACTACAGACTCAATATTTCTAAGAGCACATGTATTTTCTTTCTCTGGACGTGAATTTCTCCAATTGCCAGAAGGAAAGAATGTTTTTAGTGGAAAATTCAACCCTGAAGAAAAGCAGGACACAATGCAAATCTTCTGTTCTCACCAAATTATTTATTCACTTTTACAAATGCAAAAGCTAGGATAAGTTTCAGGGGGAAAAAAGAAATCTGATCAGATAACCTTCCGTGCTTCCTAGCTTTTGGGCACTAATTCACTCTGAACCGATCCAGGTTTCACCATCTAATATTACCTCACATCTTTAAAGGTATAAAGAATAGACAGTTTTTTTGATTTACTGGTTAGGTAATGATGGCGAATGTGCGGGGGGTGCATGTGGGCATATTATGAAGGTTATGGGAAAGACAATGGGAATAAAACCTACCTTGAATAAAAATAATGCATGTCCAAAGTGGATTTGGCATCTGACACTGAACAGGATGAATTTTCTGCACATATTTGTTATAAATGAGAAAGGGAAAGAGAGGGGTGGTGCTGTGTCAGATGGGGATTGCAAATGCAATAGAAGAAGTACCCGAAACCAAGGAAGGGAAATGGGAAACAGTTTAAAACACTGAGTGGAAAAAGAGAAAGCAGGTAGTTGTTTAAATGGACAAAAATAAATGTGAATCAGAAAAGGAAGAAAGGGAGGGAGTGGGAAGGGGATGAAAAAGGGAGACAGAGAGAGGAAGGGGAGGGAGGGTAGGAAAGAGAGAAACTACAGAAGCTAATTCTAAAAGACCTTGGTGCATTTCTCAAAGTGCTGTGAAAATATGAAGACTGTGTTCTTTGAAACCCTTCTCCCACCTTTATTCTTAAAGCTTTTTCTTCTGTGTTCACATTCTTCATTTACTCCATCATCCAGTCCCTTCTAGGATATTTAGTTTCCTGTCAAGAAGGAAAGTTTTAACTTACTCCAATTGAAATGTTAAAATGAATTTCTGTTTTATAGAGAACATGGGAAAACAAATTGCTGATAATAAAAGTGTGGGAGCCGTAGTGGAGACTTTTTTTTTTGGAACAAGGGTTTTGCAGTGCAACATCAGACATCTCCCAGGTAATCGAGAATGATCACATATCAAGGGTCAGTTCTGAAAATGAGAAAAAACCAAGGTTCAAAGAGATGGAGAGAAATAAAAAGAGAGAGACTATGAGAAATATGTATAAGTAATAGGATATTCATTCACAAAAGTACATTTTTAGAGAGTCAAGTATGTAGTTTCCAGTTACTCTTAATGATCATAGCAGACAAGAGAGAAGACAAGTTTCTGTTACCCATTAGGTGCCAAGTATCTCACCAACTGTTTGTTTCACTTCTAACAATAGCTGTATGAGGTACCTTCCACAGCATCCATTTTCCAAGTGAGAAAATTAAGACCTGGAAAGATTTAGAAATTCACTGAAAGTAAAACTCCCATCTAATTGCTATTGAATATTAATAAAAATTGTAGTCAATTATTGAGAGCTTACTATGTGCCAGGCACTGGGGTTATGTACTTTGCAAATATTATGCAATTCAGTCTTCATATTACCTTTTGAAAGAGGTATTAATTCACCCAAATTATAGAAGAAGAAAATATTGCAACCAGTAAATGGTGAAGACTTGACTTAACCCTGGTCTCTCTGATTCCAGATCCCACAACACAAGGTTTTCATCATCAGCCACCACACTGCAGTGCTCACTCCACTGAAATCTTCTGCGGTGTGTTTGCCTTCTCTCCATCACTAACTACAAGACACTGACACTTTATAGTATACTCTTCCTCTTTCTTTAACTCTCTACTTGATGCCCCTACACCTTGACTTTGATCCCCCACATTCTCCCCGCAAAGAAAGAAAAAGACACACTTTGCTGTAGACTCTGTTCTGTGCCTACAAATCTTTAGAACAACATTGCAAAGTACACATTATTTTCTCTGTTTTATAGATAAGGAAACTGAGGCTCAGCTAAGTTGCCCAAGGTCACAGAGCTAGAAAGTGAGGGAGTTGGAATTTTCCACTAAATCCATTTAACTCTGAGGCCTGTGTCCTTCCACTTTCCCACAGGGCCCCTCCAATGTGTCCTGGGGAGTAATCCCATGCTCACAGTGGGACAGGGGATTAGAATTCTAAACAAAGTGTTTTCAAATCATTTTATAGTCAGAGAGCCTCCACTTTACTGAGTACCAAACTCCATTTTTTCTAGTGTGAAAGGAGGCATTGCAAAATAGAAAAAGTGTTCTCATTCCAGAGAGATCCTTAGAAATAAAAAAAAATAAAAAAGTTAAAAGGAATGCGAAAGAAAAGCAGTGGGGGGGATGGCTAATACCACCAGTTTCATTCTCATAAGGAAAAAAGAGACATTTTAGAAAAGATCTATTGTGTGAAGTTGAAAACAAGAAGTAGGGTCAGAAGTGCTATGGCAGCAGGTCCGGGAAGGAAGTAGCCACTAGAATAACAGCTTTGATTGCAAGCCAGTGTTAATTAGGCTTGTGGGCCCTTGATGAGCAAAGATTGAGCTCTAACTATCAGTTCCCACATGAAGGTTTTTTGTAATATAAAAAAGTTATTTAATTTTCCTTTCACGTTGTCCTTTTGAATCCTCACATTAATAAAATTGCTTTCAGTGGAAATATCAGCAGCAAGAAATATAAAATACTAATAGCAGGAATTTTTTTAAATGCCCACAGGAAGTAGCTAGGAAACTGACACCCAATTTGCCAGGCAAGTTTTATAGCTTTGCTCTTTACCACCGAGCAGAGATGATGTTCCTTATGGAAAATTTACAAGTTTCTGGATGCATCACATTGAAGATAGCAAGGAAGATAGTGATACCTGCCTCATAAGGTTATTTAAAACCCCACATAATTTAATATTTGTTGTAACAGTGCTTGGTACCTATGTAAACTAATTAAACTTTTGCTGCTATAATTATTTTTCATGAATTTATCCCTATGATACACTAAACAGCTAGTATAGTGCTTACATAGGATGATTTTTTTAAGGATAGATAAATGAGTGAAACAAAAATTTCATTTGTTTTTCCTCTTGGAAAGAAATGTTTTGTTTGTTTGTTTGTTTTTTGGTGTTTTTTTTTTTTTTTTTTTTTTGCTTAAGTGATCAAAAAGTCCAAATTTTCAAAACTACCTTTATTTTGTTCCAAATACTAGAATAAAGTCAAAATGAGGATAAATGACCAAAGTGGTGGTGCACTGATGTTTTTTGTTCATGTATCCACACTCCCAATAATTTTAATAATATATATACATTACTTCTGTTTCATGGTTGTTCACAAGGCAATCATATCTATGAAAAGGCAATTCACAGCAACCCTTGAAAATATTCTGGTTCTTGCTGAACGTGTTGTAGCTTTAACTCCAAATGGGATCAGCTTTGAACTATTCATACAATTTGAGATGAGGCTGACCAGTTGAAATCATTCTATTTCTCTGTTCTTCCAGGATGCACTCTAATAGCCCAAATGGCCTTAATAGTCTTCATTGGGTGGTTTTATATTCGATGGACATTCTTTTAAAAATGTCTCTTTTCCTACATTGAGTCATTCTGAAGAGATAACCACGTTATCCAGAGGTGCTGACTGTGTTCATAACCTCTCTGGATTCTGAACAATGTGAACATTCTTGGTTACCTGTGACACCGGTGCCACCTCATGGTGTGTATTCTGGAACTGTGACTTTTTGCTCTTTTGGAAGAGTATTGTCAAATAGCCTATGTCAGGCTATTTTTCAAAAAACTTGGAAAAGTAAGACCTAATGATAAAAAATTAATAATAATAATAATAAAATCAGGAATAGCATGCAATATGAAGGTCCAGGTACAACCTCAAGTTGCTCATGTAAGAAAATAGTATTCAATTATCATTAATTTAGTATTTGGCCTTATTATTTATCACAAATGATTGAAGTTAAACTTTAAATTGTGTTCTTTACTAAATTTTCACATTAAACTTTTCATTTTGAAATAATTGTAGATTCATCCACAGTTACGAGAAATAATACAGAACGATGTTGTGTATCCTTTATTCAGTTTCCCCCAGTGAGCATCTTTTCACACTACCTATAGCACAGTATTATAACCAGGATATTGATACTGGTGTAGTCAAGACACAAACTCACAACAGGGATCCCTCACTTCCTGTCACAGCCACGCCTACTGCTTTTACTACCCTTTAACTCTGGCAATCACAAATCTGTTCTCCATTTCTATAGTTTTGTTATTTTAAAAACATTGTATAACTAGGATCATACAGCATAGCTGTTATGTTTATCTTTAGGAGAAAGAATGCTATGTGGCTAATGATATACATTAAAGTTAGAAATTAAGGTGCTTGTGGGGTGTTGCTACTAACCAGTGTTGTGACCTCAGGAAAGTCTTCAAGTCCCATGTGTAAATGAGTTAGATATGATGACTTCAAAAGTTCCCTCTAATTCAAAATTGTTATTATTCCATGAGTCATTGTCACATCTGAACTGAAACAATAGGAGGGCAGAGCTGAAGCTTTGGGCATGAAAAGGGTCACTCTCAGGGCTCCTCTAGAGAATGTTTCCAGCAATGTGCTCATCTTTTCTAGTAGATGGCCACTATTGGATGCTCCCCTGCCATGTAAAAATCGCCCTTCTGTTATGGTTATAAGAAGCAGTACAATAATACTCAGGGTTTTTTTCTTTCTTCCCTTTCATTAAATGGGGTTTAGAGGTTTCTCTGGAATGCACCTAAATAGGAAAACCATAAAACCCTTACTTGAAACTTGATTTCCTCTTATTTTCCCCAAATCTTCCAGAAAGGACACTAGGATGAGCTCCCATTCAGGGGCACCTCTTTGAAAGGAGGAGTCCACAGGCCAGCAGACTTCAGGGTTGAAGCGGATGGAAGGTAGGTAGGCTGTTTGAGGGCTCTTGCCCCAAATCCAAGTTGTGTCGAGATCAGGGCTGGCTTTATCACACCCAACCTGTGGGGTCTCACAGGATCCATACCCATGAGTGGTTTGTCTGTTATCACTGTCCTGAAATTGTGAATAATTTTTATCTTTTAACTTACATTTTATAAGTAAAGTTCGATGGGACACTAGAATAGGTGTGTGAGCAGAAGGGGTATGGGTAATATATGTGTTGACTGCTGTTATTTGCCACTGATTTACACATAATCTTAGCAACACCCCCTGAGCACAGAATTCCAGAGGGTACACGATGTGTGGGGGCTCAATGAGACTCAAAGCCATAATGAGGTAACTGTGGTGCACAGCCCCAGGAGGCGCTTTCCATTCTAACCAGAACCTGCTTTTAATGCAGAAAGGCAATGATTTCTAAGAAACATGAAGACCAAGGAACCTTATCATACATACCCCTTCTTACTTGTGCTGCTACCCTGAAACTTATGCTGAACATGATGACAAAAAAGAAGATTCCTGTAATTTCTATTCCTTTGGGTTGTAAATTACTTAGGAGTAAGTTGAAGGTGGAATATGCAGGTACCAAGAAGTGAAGTAAAAGCAGTTGAGTCAGTTTGGAGCAGTGTTTCCACTGTTCTAGTGAGAACAAAATACATATGTGTATGATCTATAAAACACAGAATGTGTAATGTTGGTGATTCTGCATATCAAGTAAGTGCTCTGATATTTTAATTTAAAACAGACATTGCACAATACAAACAGTAAAATTCATCATGATAATTTCCAATTTTAATTTTTTAAACTTGGAGTGACAAATAAAAAAGAAACTCCATGATGAGGTGAGAGACAACTCACAGAAGAAGCAGAAAAGCTTTTATTTTTATTATTTAAATAACATTTCCTCCTGTTTTGTATAAGGAGCCCACATTTTGTTTTGCACTGGGCTCACAAATGACGTGCCCAGCCCTGAGTAAGATGATGGTGGTGAGATGCTGAGCACATGCAAGTAGGGAAAAGCCTCCTTAGAGGCAGGGGTTGAATTTTTTCTTTTTCTTTTTTCTTTCTTTTCTTTCCTTTTTTTGTGTTTTTGGTTTAAAGAAATTAAAATCAACTTGGCTAACCTAATCAAGAACACTTCTGTTTTGTTTTCCTTTGTTTTGTTTGGGAAGTATGCAGGGTACTCACAGGACTGAAGGAACACCTGAGAAAACAGATTTAAAAAGGCCCAAACCAGGACAGTTCCAAAGGCGTCTTATGGGTATTGCAGCTGGAGTGAATCTTTTCCATGTGATTGCCTCTGCCTGTGCAGCTCCATTCAGCCAACTCAGACTGGAAGGGAAGTGGTTTGGTCCGCCTTGGTGTCCATGTGGCTAGAGGAAGGCAGATCTCCTTGACTGACAGGACTCCAAGATTGCACACAATGGGGAAATTGGAGTGCTGTACTACAGGAAAGGAGAATGCAAGCTCAGTTGCAAAATTAAGAAATGCCCATTGTGTGAGACATTCTGAAAGAGTACTGAGTATCTGTAGCACCGTAGTCCTGACTCTCATAACCAGGTAAATCCCACCCGTCCACATATCATCATGTAACAAAACTGGAGAGATGATTTTTATTTATTCATTATTCTCACAAGAATATATATTGAGAGACTACTACAAACTTTATACTATTTTAAATACTGGTATTAAATATTGGTGTTACATTCATATGAAAGACAGACATAATCTCCACCTCTGTGAAGCTTATAACCTAGAATGACAACTAAAGAGTCATTAGAGATTATGGAACAATAGTGAACATGCATTTTAGAATACACCAACATCTGCAAATACAACAAAGGACACACTGCTGAATCTGGAACTGATGTCTCAATCCTTCCTTCTGAGTAGCTAATGGAAAGCTGTAGCCAGTGTTTGCAAAAGCACAACCCTGTGCATTTTTCAAATATCACTGGATTACGCTCCATCTTTCTGGTACAGATAACTCTTCTTTCAGGTTTTGTGGATCCTTTTCTAAATTCCACATAGTGGGTGAGAGAATGGACTCTTATTTTTTTTATTTTAATTGTTGTTCTTGTACAGTTTTCTGTCTTTTACTTCCATCCCAGCCCACTGCCCCAGCCCACTGCCCCAGCCCTCCCCACCTCCTTCCCATTTCCAACCCCCATAGTTTTTGTCCATGTGTCCTTTATACTTGTTCCTGTAAACCTTTTCCCTTTTCTCCCTGAAATTTCCTTCCCTTTCTCCTCTGGTGACTGTCAGCCTGTTCTCAATTTCAGTGTCATTGGTTATATTTTGCTTGTATGTTTGTTTTGTTGTTTAGGTTCCTGTTAAAGGTGACATCATATGGTATTTGTCTTTCACTGCCTGGCTTATTTTGCTTAGCATAATGCTTTCCAGTTCCATCCACGCTGTTGCAAAGGGTAGGAGCTCCTTCTTTCTTTCTGCTGAATAGAGTTCCATTGTGTAAATGTACCATAGTTTTTGGATCCATTCATTTACTGATGGGCACCTAGGTTGCTTCCAACACTTGGCTATTGTAAATTGTGCTGCTATGAACATTGGGGTGCATAGGTTCTTTTGGATTGGTGTTTCAGGCTTCTTAGGATATAATCCTAGAAGTGGAATTGCTGGGTCAAAAGACAGATCCATTTTTAGTTTTCTTAGAAAATTCCATACTGTTTTCCATAGTGGTTGTACCAGTCTGCAATCCCACCAACAGTGCGCTAGGGTCCCCTTTTCTCCACAACCTCTCCAACACTTGTTGTTTGTTGTTTGTTTATGATGGCCATTCTGACTGGTGTCAAGTGGTATCTCATTGTGGTTTTAGTTTGCATCTCTCTGATAGCTAGCTGTGGCAGATCCTTCTTTGTGGCGTGGGCCCAGCTCCCACTCCAGGATGCACAGGACCCACGTCCACAGATAGGTTCTCTTGTGGGTAATCAGATTTGCAATATACCTAGGCTGCTTTTGACACTTGCTCCTTGCTAAAACTCCCTAACCCTGCAAGTGCTAAACCTTGCAGGGACCAGTGTAACCGGCTCAACCACTTTTGCCTTTTCATTTGCTAATATCCTTCTTCTGTGATGTGATTAGGGGCATTGGCTCCTTTTGTTGTAACTGGGGATAGTGAGTGAGGGCCATTTTGTAATGTGAGGAGAGATTGAATAAAGGCCTGTCATGGCGGAGGCCTCAGCTTTTGCTCCCCTTGAGAGAAAAGCCACGCTATTGTCCTTTTTCCTCCACCGGACTCGGTAGTCCATGTGTATGTTTTTATTTCATCCATAATGACACGGACACTGCTAGCCAGTGTCTGCATCAGCTAGCGATACTGAGCATCTTTTCATGTGTCTCTGGATCCTCTGTATGTCCTCCTTGGAGAAGTGTCTGTTCAAGTCCTTTGCCCATTTTTTAATTGGGTTGCTTGTCTTCTTAGAGTGGAGTTCTGTAAATTCTTTATATATTTTGGAGATTAAACCCTTGTCTGAGGTATCATTGGCAAATATGTTTTCCCATTCAGTCAGATCTCTTTTTATCTTAGTACTGTTTTCTTTAGCCATGCAGAAGCTTTTTATTTAGATGAGATCCCATTTGTTTATTCTTTCCTTTATGTCTCTTGCTCTAGGAGACATATCAGTAAAAATGTTGCTGCATGAAATATCTGAGATTTTCCTGCCTACATTCTCCTCTAGGACTTTAATGGTGTCATGGCTTATGTCTAAATCTTTTATCCACCTTAAATTTTTTTTGTGTATGGTGTAAGTTTGTGCTCAAGTTTCATTTTTTTGCACGTAGCTGTCCAGTTCTTCCAACACCACTTGTTGAAGAGGCTATTTTTACTCCATTTTATGTTGCTTCCCCTTTTGTCAAATATTAATTAACCATAGAGACTTGGGTTTATTTCTGGGGTCTCTGTTCTGTTTCACTGGTCCGTGTGCCTGTTTTTATGTCAGTACCAGGCTGTTTTGATTACAGTGGCCTTGTAATACAGTTTGGTATCAGGTATTGTGATCCCTCCTACTTTGCTCTTCTTTCTCAAAATTGCAGCAGCTATTTGGGGTCATTTATGGTTCCATATAAATTTTTGAAGTGTTTGTTCTATGTCTGTGAAATATGCCATTGGTACTTTAATAGGTATTGCATTAAAGCTGTAAATTGCTTTGGGTAGTATGGACATTTTGATGATGTTGATTCTTCCGATCCATGAACACGGTATATGTTTCCATTTGTTTGTGTCTTCCTTGATTTCTTTCTTCAGTGTTGTGTAGTTTTCTGCATACAGGTCTTTTAAACCTCTTTGGTTAGGTTTATTCTTAGGTATTTTATTTTTCTTTTTGCTATATCAAGTGGGATTTTTTCTTGATTTCTGCTTCTGTTGTTTCACTGTTGGTATACAAAAATGCCTTTGGTTTCTGGATATTGACTTTGTATCCCACTGTTTGGCCAAATTCATTTGTTAGGTCGAGCAGCTTTTTGGTCGAGTCCATAGGATTTTCTATGTACACTATCATGTCATCTGCAAACAATGATAGTTTTGTTTTCTCCTTTCCGATTTGGGTGCCTTTTATTTCCTTTTCTTGTCTAATTGCTGTGGCTAAGACTTCCAATACTATATTGAATAGAAGTGGTGAAAGTGGACAGCCTTGTCTTGTTCCTGATCTTAGTGGGAAAGATTTCAGTTTTTGCCCATTGAGTATGATGTTGGCTGTAGGTCTCTCATATATGGCCCTTATTATGTTGAGGAATGCTCCCTCTATTCCCACTTTGCTGAGTGTTTTTATCATAAATGGGTGTTGTACTTTATCTAAAGCTTTTTCTGCATCTATTGATATGATCATCTGAATTTTGTCTTTGCTTTTGTTTATGTGATGTATTACATTTACGGATTTGCGAATGTAGAACCATCCTTGCATCCCTGGGATGAATCCCACTTGGTCATGGTGTATGATCTTTTTAATGTATTGTTGGATGCGGTTTGCCAATATTTTGTTAAGGATTTTAGTGTCTATGTTCATCAGTGATATCAACCTGAAGTTTTCTTTCTTTGTTGTGTCTTTATCTGGTTTTGGGATTGGGATGATGCTGGCCTCATAAAAAGAGTTTGGGAGTCTTCCATCATTTTGGATTTTTTGGAATAGTCTGTGAAGGATAGGGGTTAGCTCTTCCTTAAATGCTTTGTAGAATTCTCCTGTGAAACCATCCAGTCCAGGGCTTTTCTGTGTTGGTAGTTTTTTGATTACTGCTTCAATTTCATCTACTGTTATTGGTCTGTTCAGGCTTTCTGCTGCTTCTTCATTGAGATTGGAAGATTATATTTTTCTAGAAATTTGTCCATTTCACCTAGGTTTTCAAATTTCTTGGCATACAGTTCTTCATAGTAGTTTCTTACACTCTTTTGTATTTCTGTGGTATCAGATGTAATCTCGTCTCTTTCATTTCTGATTGTGTTTATTTGAGTCCTCTCTCTTTTTTTCTTGATGAGCCTGCTTAAATGCTTGTCCATTTTGTTTATCTTTTCAAAGAACCAGCTCCTGGATTCATTGATCCTTAGAATTGTGCTTTTAGTCTCTATGTCATTTAATTCTGCTCTGATCTTGGTTATTTCCTTCCTTCACCTTGCTCTGGGCTGTCTTTGTTGTTGTTCCCTGAGTTCTTGTAGGCATAGGGTTAGGTTGTTTGTTTGAAATGTTTCTATCTTCTTTAGGTAGGCCTGTATTGCTATGAACTTCCCTCTGAGGACTTCCTTTCTCTGTGTCCCATAAGTTTGGGGTTATTGTGAGTTAATTTTCATTTGTTCCCAGAAACTTTTTGATTTCTTCCCTAATTGCATTCTTGACCCACTCATTGTTTAATAGTATGCTATTCAATCTCCATGATTTTGAGTGTTTTGGGTTTTTTGCTTTGGGTTGGTTTCTAGTTTCAGTCTTTCGTGGTCGGAGAAAATGCTTGGTATGATTTTAATTTTCTTGAATTTGTTGGGGCTTGTTTTGTGTCCTATCATGTGGTCCATCTTTGAAAATGTTCCATGTGCATTTGAAAAGAATGTGTATTTAGCTTCTTTGGGATGAAGGGCTCTCTCTCTATATATCAGTTAAATCCATTTCATCTAGGGTATTATTCAATGCCACAATATCTTTGTTGATATTTTGTTTGGAAGATCTGTCCATTTTTGACAGTGGGGTGTTAAAATTTCCTACTATAATTGTGTTGTTGTCAATATCTTTCTTGAAGTCCTCTAAGATTTTCTTTATGTATTTGGGTGCTCCTATGTTGGGTGCATATATATTTGCAATGTTTATATTTTCTTGGTTGATTCTTCCCTTGAGTAATATGAAGTGGTCTTCTGGGTCTCTCTTTATGGCCCCCCTTTTTTTTTGAAGTCTGTTTTGTCTGATATGAGTATTGCCACCCCGGTCTTTTTTTCCTGCCTGTTTGCTTGGAAAATTGTTTCTAGCCCTTCACTTTGAGTCTGTGTAGGTCTTTTGTCCTGAGGTGGGTTTCTTGTAGGCAGCATATGTGTGGATCATGCTTTCTTATCCATTCAACTATTCTATGTCTTTTGATTGGAGCATTTAATCCATTTATGTTTAAGGTAATTATTGATAGGTACTTATTCATTGCCATTTTTGTACCTGTGTTCCTTTATCTCTCTCTCTCTTTTCCTTCCTTTCCTTAAAGCAGTCCTTTTAGTATCTCTTGCAGAACTGGTTTGGTAGAGGTGTATTCTTTTACACTTCTTTTGTCTGGGAAGCTCCTTATTTGGCCTTCTATCTTGATTGAAAGCCTTGCTGGGTAAAGTAGTCTTGGTTGCAGGCCTTTGGTTCTCATTGCTTGGAATATTTCTTGCTTGGAAGAATATTTCTTCTGGCTTGGAGCATTTCCATTGAGAAATCTGCTATTGATCTTATTGGGGCTCCCTTGTATGTTACTTCCTTTGTCTCCTTGCTGCCTTTAAGATTCTCTCTTTGTCTTGGAATTTTGCCATTTTAATTCTGATGTGTCTTGAAGTGGACCTGTTTGGGTTCCTCTTGATTGGGACTCTCTGTGTTTCCTGGATTTGTGTGACTTTTTCTCTCATCAAATTAGGGAAGTTTTCCATCATTACTTTTTCAAATAGGTTTTCTATCCCTTGCTCTTCTTCTTCTCCTTCTGGCATCCCTATTATATGGATATTATTATGTTTCATATTGTCTTGCATTTCTATTAATCCCTCTTCATTCTTTCTGGCCTCTTTTCCTTTTCTTGCTCTTTCTGGGTGTTTTTCTTTTTCTACTCTGTCGTCCAAGTTATTGATCCAATTTTCTGCTTCATAGATCCTGCTTTTGATTCCTTCTATTGTGTTCTTCAGTTCAGAAATTGTATTCTTCATTTCCTCTTGGCCCTTGTTGATAGTTTCTATTTCCTTTTTCATGTTGTTATAGTTTGCAGTGAGTTCATTGTAGCTTCCCTGTAGTTTCTGGTAGCTCATTGAGCTTCCTGATAACCATTGCTTTGAACTCAATATCTGATAGTTGAGTTGCCTCTGTTTCATTTAGCATTCTTTGTGGGGCTTCCTCTTTTCCTTTCATTTGGGGATTGTTTCTTTGTCTTCCCATTGTTTGTGAGATTCTTCTTGTTATCTCAGCTTCTTAAATTGATCTGTTCTGGCTTCCTGCATTTATGGTGTGAACTTCTGTGGTGGAATACCTGTGAGATTCAGCAGTGCAGTCTCCTTGATCTCCAGAGCTCACTGGTCTTGGTCTGTTGTTTAAGTTGGCTCTGTGTTTGTCTTTGGGTTTTGATTGTTGTTGGGTCTTTCTCTGATGGATCCTTCCCACCAGCTGGTTAACTGAGGGTCACTCTGTCCATCACCTCTTGTATTTTGTTCTGCTGGTGAGGGCAGGTTGTGTTGAAGCTGGTTCTTCTATGTGTACAGGTTTTGAGGATTCTTTTTTGCTCTTGTTCAGTTGTTTGTACTAGGTAGTTTCTCCACTATTTAGTTGTATTTCCAGATAGGTCCTGGATTGAGGTTTGTGTGGTTTCCACTCCCTCCTTCACCTTCTTCTGTTGTTATCTGTTGGTGGTTCCTTTGTTGTTGGGTTTCCTCTTCCAGTGGGTATCCTGGTGTTCACCTCTTCCTCCTACTCTTTTTTTGTGATCAGTTGGAGGGGGAAGGCAAAATGGTTTAAGACAGCAAGAGAGTATTCTATGATATTTACAGTAGCAGCTGGTAGGAAGAGATAGGAGATTCTTTGACTATGTATAGTGTTAACAGTGGTCTTCCACCCAATAGCCACTTTTTGGAAAGGATGGAAAGAAGATGAGACTTTTGTTGGGGAGGGAAGGATTGTAAGTTGGATCTAGAAAGCAGTGAGGTTGTGGGAGGTCAGATTCCAAGGTAAGGTGAGAGTAAAGTATAGTAAATAGGTACAGTGTATGAGAGAATAGAGTTAACCACTACAGTAATAGAGTTCAGGAAACTGTGAAGTGGGCTAAGATCTGGGAGGGGTGTTGTGAAGTATTTACAGTTGTATGGAACAGCTATTATTTACAATAATATTAGAGCAACCATCATATGACAGCATGTCTATGAGATCTAGGTAACAAGAATAGGGAGTATAGAACCTTGAGTAGTGTTCTAATGGAACGCAAGTGAAGTGAATGACTGTAAATTAGCAATACACTATGAAAGAGAGAACAGGGGAAACCTATCAAATGATACAATAGAACCAGCCAAGCAAAGAAGACTATACAGAAAGAAGAGGAATACAAAAAATACTATTAAAATAAAAGATGTAAGAATACTGGGAAAAATAATACAAATATACAATAACTTGCAAATTCTCTGTAATAGCAAAGTGAAATTTGTCTCACTATCACAGCTGTTTGGCTGCCCCCTTTTTGGGTCCAACTCTGGTCTTTTCTCAGTTCCAGGTTTTTTGTCTCACTTGTGGGTATTTAAAAAAAAAAAGCAGAAGAAGGAAGGAAGATGAGATGAAATTGGAAAGAAAGGAAGAAGGAAGAAAACAAGAAGGAAGGAAAGAGGAAAAAGGAATTCAAAGATAAAAAATAATAAAAATTAAAAAATAAAAAATTACTTAAAAAATAACAACAACAAAGAACCCAAGAGCCTCTTGTTAGTTTCAAACTGGCCGAACTGTTTTTTTCTGGTCTTGCTGGCTGTAGCAGGCTAAGAGGTGATTGGTATGGCTTTTCTCCCTTCCCAATCTGCGCAGCTTGATGCCTCCCACCCTGGCGCCTTGGGTGTGGGATGGGGTTACTGCTGTGGGCTGGGGTGCGGGCTCATACTCATCCAGACTGCCTCGTCTCACGGGTTTGGGAGCATGACTCCCAACTCTCCCCAACCAGTGTCCACAGACTCCATGGGTGCTCACAGTCCCGGTGTGTTTTCCACTTAATCCTTATTCCCCTCTCTGCAACTTCAAGCAGCCAGGTCTCTCCCCATGCTGCTTAAACCTTGTTTGGCAGGGGAGGGAGCAGGTGATCTGGCTCTCTCCCAAAGACCCTGTGGCAGACCCAGCAGGCACCGGGCCTGGTGCTGCAGCCACCCTGGTCCCCTGGGACCTTATTGTCCTGAAGGGGTCTCCTTACCTTCTGGTTTTTCAGTGTCCACTACAATTTTTGGTCTCTTATTTTCATACATGTTGGGGTACTGTTGGCTGTTTGCTCTCTTCCTCTGTAGATTGGCTAGGTTTTTCTCCCATGTGTAGGGGGAAGTGGAATCTGCTCCCTCCTACCATACCACCATCTTCCTCCCTGAGAATGAACTCATAAATCCAACTTCCTGGATTGAGACTTGGCTCCACCACTCACAGGTGTATAAGCTTGAGCATACTACATAGTCTTCCTGTTCCCTTCTGTGAAATGGAAATAAGTCTTGTACCTACCTGGGTATGTGTTTAATAAATGCTACGCTATTATGAAGACCACCACTCCTTCCACTACCACTACCTGAGTTATTGATCATATTCACTGAGCTCTAAGGAACTCTAGCTCCACCCCTTTTCTGCGTTGTCTAGGTTTACAGTGCTATTTATTAGAATTTTCTGAAGTGATGGAAATGTTCTACATTTACACTGTCCAAAGAGCAGCCACTGATCACATAGGCTCTTGACCTCTTGAAATGCGGCTTGTGAGAGTGAGGAATTGAATTTTTAATTTGATATTAATAATAAAATTCAAATGTAAATAGCCACATGTGACTAGTGACTACCATATTGAACAATGCAAGTCCAATGAAATGGAACTTTGGATACAGGACAACATAGAGTCTTCTATTCACATACAGTGGGATTCCTCTGATAATAGTGTAGCTAAATTGAAGGAGAAAAGAGGGTTAAAAAGTTATCTTCTCCTCTCCCTCTCTTCTCTTTGCTCTCTTTTGTTTTTTTTTCCTTCCATCTCACATAGTGTGACACTAGGAGAATCCCTGGGTTATCAACTTCATCATCTTTTGAGGAGTCAAAGATGAACCCCAAGGTGAGAAGGAGTAGAACCTGAGCCATTAGCCTTGATTGTAGCCTGAAAGTGTAAAGTATTTTGCAGGTCATACACATACTACTTCAGTTCACCAGGGTAGAAGACCTGAAAGAAAATTGGAGCAAAAACCTAGCTAGTGCCTAAAAGTTTTCATTTGTGGGGGAATCTCTGTTGGACCTCTAGCCACCAGAAGCTTAGTTGCAAGGAGAGGGAGCAGGATTCAGGGATTTCAGATCTTGGCTAAGAACCTAGAATGGACTATTAACTTTTAAAATTCCCTATTTATGACCCTGCTGTTAGTTCCTTTTAGGTACAATCTTTAGAAATAATATTGCTATGTGTTCTTCCTCCAAAAGACTTTGCAAAATGCTGGCCACCTTATTCCTGTTAATATGCTACATAAAAGTAATGCCAAGTGCTCACTTCGGCAGCACATGTACTAAAATTGGAATGATACACAGAAGATTAGCATGGCCCCTGCACAAGGATGACGCACAAAAGTAATGCCAAGAAATGTACACTTTTGTTCTCATCATTTCCTTGAAGGTGAATGACATTCTTGAAACTGTTGGAGGCATCCATACTGCCTTGAGAAGAATGAGAATTGCTGCAACAGAGGTTCAAGGAGGAAAAAGAATTCAGTGAAGGATTTTTGTTTGTTCATTTGTTTTTTGAGTTCTATAACCAGCTATTAGAGTCTGAAGAAGAAATAAGTTTTGAGAGGTCAAATTTCTGAGTTAGAAGAGATTCATTAAAAAAAGAGAGGATTTGAGAATCACAAAGGCAGCCCTCAAGCATGCAGGGCCTGAAGATTATGCCAGCATATACTGCACAGGGTAGCAAGAAGATCCGGATGATCTTCCTCTCAGGAGCTTAAAATTAGGATCACTGAGTCATGGAGGGAACTTGAAAGCGGAATAATTGCATAGGCTTAGAAGAGGCACTGGGGTGGGGGCCACACCTATGGGAACTGCAGACAGGGGAAGGTATCAGCGACAAAAGATCACTGACCCCGCCAATGCTTTGGAACCTCACAGAAGTCAGACCAATCCTGCAGAACACTCACCATTCTCGGAGGCTGCCCATCATCTGAGCTAGGGATCTACATTAACTCTTCATGATGTCCCTGATGACTGGTGGGTTCCTTTTAGTAATGGCATCCAGCATACCTGTTATTAGTGTGGATTACCAGAAGTGAGGATTTGCTGAGCCCCGTCTGAACTGTCACAAGTGGGCATCCCTCATTTTTGAAATCCCTCTGGCATACTCACAGACCCTCTTCATCAAATGAGGAAAATGTTTGATGCTGCTAGGCATGGTGGCAATGTGAAGGGAACATGGGTGGGCAGCATAATGGAGAAACTCACCCAGTTGTGCAGGGGATGTTTCACTGCCTTACTTTACTTGAAGCTGAAGTTCTGTCTCCTTATAATCTGAATAGTTTAGGCCTTCTGTTGATGTTTTGCCTTCACAGTTATGCTATAGTGCAGGAAACACTGTTTTGAATTTTTTTTGGTAGAAAAGTAGTTTTCTAATTTTCACTTTTTTTGGCAGAAACATGGCTTTGTGTATTAATATTAGACCTTCACCGCTGGTTGTAATAATCAAGAGTATACTGCCAACTTTCATTTCCAATATGATAATCTTGACACTTTCAACTCACTTTAATCAATTTCATGAAGAACATGTTGAACACCAACTTTTACTCAGGTACCATGCCACTTACTGGTGACACAAAGTTGAATAAAGACAAGGTTATTTGCTTTCATGGTCTGGATACAGTTTAGTTCTATGTAACTCCTTAAAGTTAATGATGCTCATCTAACACATGCACAGAGCCAGTGTGGGGCAATTGGTAGACATGGACGTATTCAATACATGAGTCTGGTTTTTTTCTCTTTCTTGCCTGCAAACTATTGCTGACTTGTTCAATAGTGATTAATATGGCCCTTAAAGAACTTAAAGAAGGTATTTGGTCTTTTGCTTACTCTAATTTCTCTTTTCATCAGTTCTCACCTTTGTCATTCAAACTTCTTAGCCTTAAAACCTTTTCCCACTGCCATGATTACATCAGTGCCCCACCTCCCTGGTCCTGGGATAGGTTCCTGTGTGCTCCCAAAGCTGAATTCTTATTGGCTCAGTTGTTTCAATTTAGCTTTTGGAGACAACTGCTTGAGGGTGACTGAGTGGGTAGCTGGGGGCTGTCCAGCTCCATTTGGCTCATGCTAATAATTTAAAAGGTTTTGTTCCTTTCATTTGTTTCCCACTCTGGATTGGAAAAGTAGAAATGTGTCTGCTGAGTGGTATGGAAAGGTAGCAGGTGGGCGAGGCTGGAAGAATGGGACCAGGCACATTATTTCTGCCAAATGTTAGGCTGAGAAACTCATTCCTTTCTTTTTTTGTGCTTTGTACCCACCATCTGCCAAAATATACTAGTCAGATCTTTTGGTTACAAATAACATGAACTGACTTGACCTCACTTAAGTAAAATGGACATTTATTTTAAGAATATAGGGGATCATTCACAGAACACAAGGATAGACAGCCCTCAGGGAGGATTTGGAAAGAGCACCTGTAAAGTCTTTTGCTCTCTTTATTTTTCATTCCTTTTATATCTTTGCTTCTCATGAGTCACTGGCGTGCACGCTCGCTCTCTCTCTCTCTCCCCTCTCTCTCTCCTAACCCTCCTTCTAGGTTTCCTGTTTAACATCTAGAATGTAGCCAACCCACAGCATGCAAATTCAGATGTTATGTTTCCATTCAGCAGCAAAGACTGACTAAACTTCTTAGTTCCTGTTTCTCATCCACAAGTGATTGGTAAGTTCTGGTCTGATAATTATCTCTGGTCCAATAAACCACGATGAAAGAGGTGGGGACACATAGTATAAAATTAATGGAAAGATCCACTTCTGTGGACCAAGAGACAATTCCCAAAAGAGGGGAGATATTTAGGAACACAGGCAGACTTCCTAGATATCCTTAACCCCGGAGATGTGCTATATCATTTGCTTCTTTCCCTCTAATCTGCAGCCCGTGGGCCACATGTAGCTCAGAATGGCAATGAATGCAGCCCAACATAGAACTGTAAATTTACTTAAAACATTATGAGATTTTTTTGTGATTACATGTTGCATTGTATTTAATGTGTGGGCCAAGAACACTCTGGTGTGGTTCAGAAAAGCCAAAAGGTTGGACACCCCTGCAGATCCTTCCAGTTCTTATTTACTTTTGCCACAGAGATGTGATCACTGTAATTCTTCAAGGCTACCCACCTGCATCCAGGCAATTCCAGTGATTGTATATCTCTACACATGTTGATCTCTAAATTCTTACCTAGTACCTTTGTTGTTAAAGGTGTTGAATCCCGTTAACATCTGAGTGTTTCTTCCCAATTAACTATTGAGTAGCCAATGACAACAAAAAAGAACCAATAACTCCTTGGATTTCTTGGGCCTTCAGTTACCCACCTGCTCACCAAGAAAGGGCAATAGTGATCTTTGAAAGGTTAGAGTACTTGAGTTCAAGCCCTGACTCTGCTGATCATCCATACAATGATGTGATCATAGCCTCAAACTCCTCATTTGCACCTCAGTTTCCTCATCTCCAAGTAGCATAATAATGTCCACCTCATTCTTTAATTCAGGGATTTATTAGATGCCCACAATGTGTCAAGCATTGTGCTAGGCTTGTGATACAGAGGTTCTGCCCTCATATATTTTATGGCATAATTTGAAGACCAACATTAAGAGAAGAAATTTTAATTATAAGGTATATATTTTATAATTATCACAAAATATTTTAGACATAAAGGAAACTATAATGAATAATAGAGTGAAGATTTGTGTATTCTTGACCAGCCTCAGAAATAAAATATTCTCATGGCAGTTGAAATCACAGTTAACCCTTTCTTGAACACATATCCCTCCTTTTCCCCTGAAGTAACCACTTTCCTTAATTTAGCATTTATCATTATCATTATCATGTATTTCTTTATGGGTCGACTTGTGTCCCTTCAAACATGTTTGAGTCCTAACCCCCAGTATCTCTGAATGTGACCTTATTTGGAAAATAGCGTCTTTGCAAATTATCAAGTTAAGAAGAGATCAATCATTAGGGTAGGCCCTAATCCAGTATAACTGTGTCCTTATGGAAAGGTGAAATTTGGATAGAGAGACAGACATGCACACAGGAAGAACACCATGTGAGGATGGTGGCAGAGATCAGGATGATGCATCTGTAAGCCAAGAAACACTAAAGATTGTGTGCAAATTGCCAGAATCCTAGAGAGAGGCAAGGAACAGAATCTCTCTCAGAGCCCTCAGAAGGAACCAACGCTGCTGACACTTTGATCTTACTTAGATTTATAGCCTCCGTAATGTGAAATGCATTGCTGTTGGTTAAGCCATCCAGTTTGCGGTCCATGTTACAGCTGTTGAAGCAAGCTAAGACAATTTGCTGTATGTTCCCTGAACAAGTTATAATTTTGTTTAAGTATTTCAACACTTTATGTAGACTATATCATACTGCAGGTGGTTTTCTATGACTAGAATTTTTCTCTTAGAATTATGTTTATGAGATTCATCCATTGATACATGTAGCTTTAATATCTTCATTTTTATTGTTGCATAGTAGTCCATTCAATGAATATACTTTAGCTAATACAATTTAATTATCCATCTTCTTAATGATGTAGATTATAAAATACTGCTGTGTACATTATCAGCAATATCTCCTTGTACACGTGTGAAATAGTTTCTCTGGGTCTGATACCTAGGCATTGAATTTCCATGCAATTATATGTTATATATTTTCACTCCCACCAACAGCATTAAAAAGTTCATTTTGTTGCACAGCCTCACTAACACACAATATCATCTGACTTATAAATCTTCTCCAATCTGGTCAGTGTGCCTAGAGAAGATATATAAAATTATTAAGGGTTCTATGAACAAATAAATATGATGGGAATGCCTAAGGAGGTCCAGACTAACTTGGGCAATATGGTAGAGAAGCTTCCTTGAGAAAGTTCCACCTCATCTGAGATTTGAGGCACAAATGGGCATCAGCCAAGAAAGGGACAGAGGGAAGGGGGTAAAAGAGAGCAGCTTGATTAAAAGTGTAAACGTGAGGATTCATACAGTACTGTTGAGTAGGGGGACAGAGTGTATATCCACTAGTGGTAATGTAGCTCCTCACTGATGATTCAGGTAGGGCGGCAAAGAATAGCACATCTTTTTATAGCTTAATGATAACTGCTAGGCTAGGTAGGACATATGCCTTGAAGATGGAGTAAAGATATACTCACCTCAGTATAGGTTTAGACCTGAGTTCAAAACATGGGACTAGTAGGCTGACTTAGATCCTTAAATGTATTTTGTTTGGTTGTCACAGTAATTTTTATAATTCTTATATTTTATGCATTTAGTATTTGTTGTGATTAATATTATATGTCAATTTGACTGGCCATGGGTGTCCAGATTAAGTGTCATTTCTGGGTGTGTCTGTGAGGGTGTTTCTGGATGAGACTAGCATTTGAATCAGTAGACTCAGTAAAGTAAATGGCCCTCCCCAGTGTAGATGAGCATCATCTAATTCATTGAGAGCCTGGATAGAACAATAGGTGGAGGGAGGAGGGATTTATCTTTTGTGTTTCCTGCCTTCTGGCTTTAGTTGAGACACCTGATCTCATCTTCTCTAGCCTTTGGACTGGAATTTAAGCCTTAGGCCTATGGACCTGTGCTGAATTAAACTGACTTTTTTGGGTTTCCAGCTTGCAGATGGCAGATCGCAGAACTTCTCAGCCTCCATAAATACGTGAGCCAATTCCTTATAATAAATTAGTATATATTTCCATATATATGCATGTATATTTCTATGCATATATGGAAATAAATATTAATATGTTACTGGTTCTATTTCTCTGGAGAAAACTGATTAATACAGGATGGAATAGCATTAAATGAATTAAGTCACTAATCTTCTCTACTGTCTTATACTCACATATCTCCCTGACCTCTGAAGTTATTTAAATTTGAGATTCCTAGCCAACACTGTACTGATTTGTGTAGAGAACAGTAAGGGACAAATAACCCACTCTTGAGAAAAGTTGCCTAATTAACTTATTAGGGTCTCTAGTTGAAGGCATTGGTAGGAATATAACTCTAGTGGTGAGATACAGGAAAGAAAACTCAATTGGACCATCCAGGACAACCCTTGCTCCTGGGACTAGACACTATGTCTCCCCTGGCAATTTGAGAAACTTGGAAGGCTAAGAGCATCACTGCCCATCTGGCTTACACAAAAGGCTTGTTCTCAAGACTGAGGAAATCCAATTTGGAATATGGTGTAGTGAGGGAGGACCTAGGAGTGGGAAGAGGTAGAGTTTTCTTGGAGAAGACATGGATTATATGACTCAGCAATTCCACTTCTGGGTATTTCTCCGAAGAAAAGGAAAACACTAATTTGAAAATATATATGCATCCCTATGTTTGTTGCATCATTATTTACAATAGCTAAGGTACAGAAGCAACTGAAGTGTTCACAGTAGATGAATAGGTAAAGAAATAGAAAATGAAATATTATGCAGCAATAAAAAATAAAATTTTGCCATTTGTGACAACATGGATGGACCTAGAAGTTATTATACTAAGTGAAAGAAGTGTACTGAGAGATTTTAGAAATAAGGCCTTTGGTAGAGGAGCTTGCTGCCCATGATGATGGGAACCCTGGTTAATAGTAAGAGAACTGCTCAGGAAAGTCCATTTCAGTAGAAGCTCTGTTCTTTTCTGCTCATAACTTTTTTTCTGGAATCGCCGCAACCTTCCACTAAGTTTTCAGTCTGTATGATGTGCAGTCTGGTGTACTGAATCAGGGGAGACTAAAAAATATTAAACACACACACACACACAGAGATAGAAAGAGAGAGAATCAGATAGTGGGGAAATGGAGCTGTGTTAATTCATCTTATAGCAGAAAAGGGCATCAGACCCATTCGTTGGGCTACAACTAGGACTTACAGTATCAGTCAGTGGTGGTTCAGGAGAGAGGCCTGTGGGGAATTCTGGAAGTGCAGGGAAATAAAGGAATATTAGAGAAAAAGATTTGTGAAAACAATAAACCCAAATGCTAGGGGTTAGTCTCACAATGGTTCTGAGCCACGGCTTCAAGTTAGAATTACTCAGGAGCTTAAAAAAATCCCTGTGCCATACCGAAGCCCGGACAAGTTATAAATCAGAATCTCTGGGGAGGGAGGATCCAGGCTTCAGGATTAAAAAAAAAACCAAAAAACAAAAAACAAAAAACTTCTCAGGGTAATCCAGTGTTCAGCCCAGATTGGGAACACTGGGTTACTCAATGTTCAGAGGATATACCGCCTCTGAGAAGGCATCAGAGGGGCCACGGCACACTTGCCTCATCTTTAGTTTCAATGACAAAATAAAGTACATTTGAATGGACATTTACTATCTCAGGGCTTCTACATTGTTGTTAAAATGATTTATTAGTGGAAATAATAAAAATAGGTGGCATCAGGGTGAGGAAGAGAAAAATGTTAGAAATAAAATGCTTTGATATTTTTTCTACTTGTGAAAATTTTGCAAAATATGGCAAACTTTGCCAAAGCAAGGTTGGATTCCCACCATATTTTATCTTTTGTAGCAATTCTAATTTCTAGCATCAAAATGCCCTCCTGCACCACCCTCTGGTTCATAATTCCCAAAGATGTTGTGTATTCCATCTCAGAAATTCATTCTTCCTTGAACTTACAACATGTTTTCACTCTGAGGGCATTTAGAAGGAATTGCTTAGAAAAAGCCCTGTGGGGAGCCTGTCATAATGATGCAGTTTTAAAGAACACCCAGACCACTTGTGGGGAATCACTAACCACCCTCCTGTGTTTCGTTTTCTTTCCTGGTCTCTGAGCTTTCTGTAGTCTTTTGCTTTGGTTTCTAAGACAGAATTGACGATATGTTGGTGACTGAAGAACAATTGAATTTTATCCAACAGTCTCGTTGGGTTTCAATTTCTCACCGGGAGAGCGAAGTTATTATTTTCCCAGTTTTTCTCAATATGATTATCTTTATCTTGTTCCACATCCCCAACAGGGAGTGGAGAAGGAAGGCAGGAAAACATGCGTGCCTTTGGCAAGAAGCTCACAAGTGCGCAGGTTTCAGCTCCTCTTTCTAAATGGAGAAGCAGAAACTTTAGTTGTGTGTATGTGTCTGTGCATGTGCATGTGAGTGTTCGTGTGTGTGTATCTGAGTCCTTTGGTGTGTGATGACAGGCAGGGAAATGGATCATCTGGCTTCAAATAATGGCCAAAGGGGAGCTTGGGTTTATCTTACAGACACTGATTGCTTGAGTTTCATGACACTAACATAGCACTGGCATCTCAATCTCTGATCTTACCGTTTAGCTAGTCATTTCACCTGCTAAGCAATTGTTTCATGTGGATAAGGACCTATGTTTAGAATTTAAAGGCTATAATAGAAAGCCCTGGAAATTGGCTTTTGAAGTCTTGAAGACTCATTTTTAGCCAGAGGATGGCAAATGTTATTTTTTTAAATCCTCACCTGAGGATATGTTCCTTGGTTTTAGAGAGAGAGAGGTGGGTGGGGGGGGGGGGGAGAGAGAGAGAGGGAGAGGGAGAGGGAGAATGAATGAATCATTGTGAAAGAGAAACACTGATTGGTTGCCTCCTGTATGAGCCTTGACTGGGGATTGGACCAACTTAGGTATATGCCCTGACTGGGAACTGAACCAGTAACCTTTTGGTATACAGGATGATGCCCCAACCAACTGAGTCACCTGGCCAGGGCCAATTGCCTTTTATTATTAGATGACGTCATCTTTTGTGTGAACTCAGTTGAGGGGTTTCCTTTAAGAAACAGACTTCGTGTTCTTCTCCTGTCTGTTTTCAAATGTTTTATTCAATATTTGTTTCTCATCAAAATTCTGGTATCATTTCCCATATCTTCACATACCTGAGGCTGGTTTGCTTTCCAATTAAATGCCTCTGGTTGGCTGCCCTCCACCTCTCTGCACTACAATTGTTCATTTCTCCCCTTTTCGTATCAGGCCTTATAAAGATTTCCACAGGTATTGTCATATTTAGCACATTTTTCATTCGCCTCTGAATGAAGAGACTGTGGCTCTGCAGTATCGGATACAGGTTTATGGTCTAAAGTGATAACGAGCCTGTGGAGACAAGTAGGCCAGCGATTGTTCTGGCCAGGCCAAAGGAGGTGAGCAAAATGCCAAATGCAGACCCAGTGGTGAACCAGCTGTGGAGAGCAGAGGCAGTACTGGATTAATAAAATCACAGGGGCTCAGCTTGCACCAGGAACTAAAGCGGCTTTGGGAAAGACATATGGCAAAAAATAAGCCAAAGTTAATCGCGGAGTCAGGCGTCCAATAAAGCCGCATCTGCTTGAAAAGGAAAGCACAGCAACCCCTGCACAGTGAATTCTCTCCTGCTCCTGTCGAGCACGGCGATGTGCAGAGTGGGATTAGCAGGGCAGTGAGCCTCAGTGCTGCGGCTGGGGCGCCGAGACTGGCGGAGCGCTTGCCCAAGGCAGCCAGCTGTGGATCTGATTATCAGCAACCACAATGCAGCCCCCATGCTCCTCCTCACTCTCTTTTTTCTTCCCACTCATAAAACAGCCGCCACCACGCTATATTGTTTCCTATCCGTTCTTCCTGCACTGCCGTTTATCAGCAATAGTCTGTGCACCCAAGTGCATGACCTCATTTAAGAGCTTTGGCAGAATGTCAGCATCCTGTTTCCTCCTCCTCCTTTTGGCCACTTGATTTTGAGTCTGTCATAATTGCCACAAAGAGCTTCTATGCCCAGGATGTGTAACTCTCCTACTCTTCTCCCAAAGAGGCAAGAAGAGGCCAGAGGGTTACGGACGGTCACAGGCTTGCTGCTTTGCCTGCAATTCGTTTTCACAGTTGTGACAGACAATGACCATGGTCTTAGCCTTGGGCTGCTGTCCTGCTTAAAATCTGGCTGCATTTTCTGAGGGGTATTTCATGGAATAATAGTGGGTGTAAACGAATGTCACTTAAGAACATAGATTCCCGAGTCTCCTTGATTTGAGACACTCTGGGTTTTATAAATTTTCTTGGTATACAAGAAGCTGCTGTGCCTTATGGATGTAGGTAGTGGGTGGAACTGGCCAACTTCTCCAATTTTTTAGCTTTAGAACCATTTTCTGGCAGAGTATTTGTTATGGGTTGAATCACGTCCCCTATACTCAACTCATAAACCAAAGTCCTGTTTAAGTTCAAACTGCTGTAATAATACCACAGACTGGATGGCTTAAACAAGGTTTATTTCTCACAGTTCTGGAGGCTGGGACTCCCAGATCAAGGTGCTGGCAGAATTGGTGTCTGGTGAGGACCTGCTTCCTCGTTCATAGATGGCCACCTTTGTGCTGTACCCTAACCTGTGGAAGAGACAAGGGAGCTCTCTGAGTTTTCTTGTATAAGAGCACTAATCCCATTCCTGAGGGTTACACCATCATGACCTAATCATCTCCCAAAAGTTCCATTTCCAAATACTACCACATTGGAGATTAGGTTTCAACATATGAATTTTGGGAGGACACAAACATCCAGTCTCTAGCAACATTTGGTCCCAGTACCTCAGAATGTTACCTTATTTGAGAGTAGGGCTAGCAGATGCAATAGTTTAAGATGAGGGTATACTGGAGTAAGCTAGATCCTAACCCAATATGACTGGGATCCTTATAGAAGGATGCAGAGACAGGCACGAACACAGGGAGAATGCCATGTGAAGATGTGCCATGCTGGCACAAGCCAAAGAACTCCCAGAAATCAGGAGAGGGGCCTACCAGGGGCATCAAGTTTTTTGGCGTCTCTGTGCCACACTGGAAAAAGAAGAGTTATCTTGAGTCACACATCAAATACATTGGGGTACATAATCATAAAAAAGATCTCATAATGTTTTAAGTAAATTTATGATTTTGTGTTAGGCTGCATTCACAGTCATCCTCAGCTGCATACAACCCACGGGTCGCAGGTTAGACACCCTTGGTAGACAAAATTTTCCCCTAGTACCTTCAGAGGGAGTATGGCCCTGATGACACCTCAATCTCAGACTTCTAGCCTCTGGGGTTGTGAGAAAATAGATATCTGTTGTTTAAAACACTCTGTATGGCAACCCCAGGAAACTAACACAGTCTGCAGGAGAATACTGTTTTGAAGAACTTACTTTGATAAATGCTGTGTAACAGACATCCCAGAATAGCAATTATAGCAGTCTAAGAACATATTTGCAGAAGTCTAAGATTTTAAGAAATGTAAGGCTCCATTTAAGATTTTTCTGTATATGTGGGTAGAGTTCATGCTGACTACGCTGATGTTATTTCACATTTAAAAGAAAAATCTTGAGTGAAGTACATGAGATATTTTGTAAAGCAAATGGACACACTGCCCTCTCACATGTCCAAATGCTCAAATTATAAAACTAGTTTCATTACTTAAGCCAAGGGTAATCTTTCTGCTTTGCCTGAGTAACCACTGTAGCCTTTAATTAGATGGGTTGGCAAAAGTGTCCCAGGAGTTACACTAGCTGTCTTTATAATATTCCTTTATACCACTTACTTGAATTAAAACGGAATGTCCCGCAATTCACAGCTCCGTATGAGCTAGTGGAGCAGCTATTTTGTTGAGAAAATTCCTAAGGGTGAAAGTGATACCCAAATTTGGGGGTTTCGTGGACCAATACATTTTAAAAATTAATTTGGGGACTGACATGGATTTGTAAACTTTTTGTCTTATCAACCAAGGATATTAAAACAATAAAAAAGACAAAATGAAAAAGAAGCAACAACTACCATGTGCTAGTGACATCTTTTAAATTTCTTATGTTGTCAAGCAAGAATATGAAAACAACAAACAGCTAAACAGACCAATAATACCCCAAAACAAAACCAACAACTATGACAAACAGGTGTTACTGATACTATATATAAAAGTAAAGACTTTTTTTTTTCAAATCAGGAGACAGAAAGAACAAAATGTCCTGATGATACCATTGCGTTACATGTTTTGAGTGTTATGTGCCAGGCATATCTTAATTGCATGAACTCAATGAATTCTCATAAGGAAATTGTACAGTTGAAACTTAGCTTTTCAAAGAACTAGCTCATGGATTCATTGACCTTTTGTATTTTTTTAGACTCTATTTCATTTATGTCTGCTCTGATCTTTATTATTTCCTTCTTTCTACTCCCTTTGGGTTTTGTTTGCTGTTCTTTCTCAAGTTCCTTTGAGTGTAAACTTAGATTATTTGAGCTTTTTTTGTTTTTTGAGATAGGCCTGTAATGCTATGAATTTCCCTCTTAGGATTGCTTTCCCTGTGTCCCACAGATTTTGGATTGTGGGTTCTCACTTTTATTTGTTCAAGGGTATCTTGATTTCTTCCTTGATCTTATTATTGAGCCATTCTTTGTTTAGCAACATTTTATTTGGCCTCCATGTCTTCAAGTGTTTTCCACTGTTCTTCTTGTGATTGATTCCTAGTTTCATAGCATTGTGGTCAGAGAATATGCTTGATATGATTTCAATATTCTTAAATTTATTGAGACTTGTTTTGTATCCCAACATGTGGTCTATTCTAGAAAACATTCCATTTCACTTGAAAAGTATGTATATTCTGCTGCTTTGGGGTAAAATATTCTGAAGCTACCAATTAAATCCATCAAGATTCCAATGTAGTATTTCACAGAACTAGGAAAAATATTCCAAAAATTTATATGGAACCACAAAAGGCCCTGAATAGCAACAGCGATCCTGAGAAAGAAGAACAAAGTTGGAGGAACCGTGCAATCTAAGTATACTGTAAGTCCACAATAATCAAAACAGCATGGTACTGGCATAAAAACAGATACATAGATCAATGGAACAGAAGAGGGAGCCCAGAAATAAACCTATACCTTTATAGTCAATTAATATTCCACAAAGGAAGCAAACACATACAATGGGCTAAAGATAGTTTATTCAATAAATGGTGTTGGGAAAATCGGACACATATGTGCAGAAAAATGGAACTGGACCACTCTCTTACACCACACACAAGAATAAATTCAAAATGGATTGAAGAAATTTTAGATCCAAAACCATAAAAATTCCAGAAGAAAACATAAGCAGCAAAATCTTGGACATTGCTCATAGCAATATTTTATCAGATATATCTCCCCAGGGAAGGGAAACAAAAGAAAAAATGAACACATGAAACTTCATCAAACTAAAAATTTTTTGCACAGCAAAGGAAACTATCAACAAAATAAAAAAACAACTCACAGAATGGGAGAACATATTTGCTGATTTATCTGATAAGGGGTTAATAGCCAAAGTTTATAAAGAACTTATAAAACTCAACACCAAAAAAACAAACAGTCCAATTAAAAAATAGACAAAGGACCTGAATAGACACTTCTCCAAAGAGGACATACAGATGGTCACTAGACACATTAAATATGTCCAATGTCACTAATCATTAGAGAAATGCAGATTAAAACCACAATGAGATATCATTTCACACCTGTCAAAATGGCTATCATCAATAAATCAATAAACAAGTGCTGGCGAGGATGTGGAGAAAGGGAAACCCTCTTGCACTGTTGATGGGAGTTCAGACTGGTGCAGCCACTGTGGAAAGCAGTATGGAGACACCTCAAACAATTAAAAATGGATCTGCCTTTCAACCTAGCTCTCCCACTTCTGGAAATACATGTGAAGGAACTGAAAACACTAATTTGAAAGAACATAAGCACCCCAATATTCATTGCAGTGTTATTTACAATCACCAAGATATGGAAACAGCCCAAGTGTCCATTAGTAGATGAATGTATAAAACAACTATGGGACATTTGCAGAGTGGAATACTACTAGGTCATAAAAAAGAAGAAAGGTTTACCCTGACAGCAAGTATGGACCTGTAGAACATTATGCTAAGTGGAATAAGCCAGCCAGAGAAAGACAAACACCATATTACTTCACTCATAAGTGGAATCTGATGAACAAACTGAACTAACTAGTAAAATAGAGAGACTCATAGAAAGCAGGAGGACAGTTAATGGGGTAGGTGAGGAGGGAAGAAATTGAGCAGAAATTCAAAAGAACTCATAGACATTGACAAAAGTGTGGTGATTGTTAAGAGGGGGCTAAGGGGACTAAATGGTAATGGGAAAAATACAATAAAAAGTTAAAAAATAAAGAAAATAAAAATATTTTTGAAGCTTAGATAAATAATAAAACTTACCACCTTCATTTTATAAGAAGGTGAAGCACTGGGTTTAAAAGTTGCCTAGGTCACTCTCTAATAGATGGTGAGACTGGGAGTTGAATTAACGTCTGGCTCTGGACTGTGTGATGTAGTGATCTCGAATGTCTTATGGTCTTGCATCTCTAACAAGGTGGTCCTTTCCAGAAGAGAAACCTCCACAAACTGAGTGTGCATGGATATTTCTCCTCTATTTTTACCCTGTTGCCGCAGACCTGTGATGACATTGTCACAGAACAGTCTGGATTGGCATTTGAGAAGCCCTACACTACTGCCAAAGGCTGTGTACCAGCAAGGGACCTGGAATGCAAATGAGCTGTGCTGTTTATGAAGGGAATTCCTAAGTTAGATAGAGCAAATGGCACATTTTCCTTTAATCAGTCATTTATGTTTTGTGGTAGGGCTTGTGCAACCTTATAAAAGGTGAATATGAATCAATCATTTCAGCTGACATTTTAAAAATACTTCAGGGTGGCAAAAAGTTAATGTATCAAATGTCATCAAAGGTTTAAAACAACCAAACCGAAACTAATATACTTTAAACTTAACCTCAAAATCTGAGTTGTGATTCAGTGCTGAACTTGGAGGTTGTGTGTGTACATGTGGTGTACATGTGATGTAATTTGGATTCTGTAGCTGAGATGCATGTGAAAACAGACCCCATAAGCCACTCAAAAGGGAAAAACATCAAGTACATAGTGGCTTTCTCCACTTGGAAACTGTCAAACAGATGTAACCTTTGCAAGTATAAACTTTCACATAATTTAGTTAAAGGAGCACATGTCTTGGGAGCAGATAAACACACATTCAAATCCCAGTTCCTATTCTTCCTTGCTGTGTAATCTTGGGAAATTCACCTAACCCTCCTCAGCTTATTTAATTTGTGAAATGGGAACAATGAACATATCTTACAGTTTTTTAAAAATACATTTTATTGATTATGCTATTACAGTTGTCTCATTTTTTCTCCCCTTCATCACCCTCTGCCCTGTACCGCCCCTTCCACCATCATTCTCCCACCCTAGTTCATGTCCGTGGGTCACATGTGTAAGTTCTTTGGCTTCTCCATTTCCCATACTATTCTTAACCTCCTTCTGTCTATTTTTTTAAGATTTTATTTATTTATTTTTAGAGAGGAATGGAGGGAGAAAGAAAAGGAGAGATATATCATGTGTGGTTGCCTTTTGAGTGCTCCCTACTGGGGACCTGGCCTGTAACCCAGGCATGTTCCCTGACAGGGAATAGAACCAGCCACCTTTTGGTTTGCAGGCCAGCACTCAATCCACTGAGCCACACCAGCCAGGGCCCCCTGTCCATTTTGTACCTGTCATTTATGCTTCTAATTCCCTGTACATTTCCTCCTATTCTCCCCTGTCCACTCCCCACTGATAACCCTCCATGTGATTGCTATTTCTGTGAATCTGTTCCTGTTCTAGTTGTTTGCTTAATTTGTTTTTGTTTTTGTTTTTTTTTTTTTTAAGTTCAGTTGTTGACAGTTGTGAGTTTGTTGTCATTTTACTGTTCGTATTTTTGATCTGCCTCCTTTTTTTTGATAAGTCCCTTAACATTTCATATAATAAGGGCTTGGTGATGATGAACTCCTTTAATTTGACCTTATTTGGGAAGCACTTTATCTGCCCTTCCATTCTACATGACAGCTTTGCTGAATAGAGTAATCTTGGATGTAGGTCCTTGTCTTTCAAGAATTCAAATAGTTCTTTCCAGCCCCTTCTTGCCTGAAAGGTTTCTTTTGAGAAATCAGCTGAGAGTCTTATGGGCACTCCTTTGTAGGTAACTGTTCTTTTGTCTTGTTGCTTTTAAGATTCCCCCTTATCTTTAATCTTGAGTAATGTAATTATGATGTGCCTCAGTGTGTGCTTGCATTGGTCCAACTTTTTTGAGACTCTGAGCTTCCTGGACTTCCTGGAAGTCTATTTCCTTTGCCAGATTAGGGAAGTTCTCTTTCATTATGTTTTCAAATAAGTTTTCCATTTCTTGCTCTTCCTCTTCTCCTTCTAGCACCCCTATGATTCAGATGTTGGAACGTTTAAAGTTGTCCCAGAGGTTCCTAAGCCTCTCCTCATTTTTTTGACGTTTTGTTTCTTCATTCTGTTCTGGTCGAATGTTTACTTCTTCCTTCTGGTCCAAACCTTTGATCTAAGTCCGGGTTTTCTTCCTGTCAATGTTGGGTCCCTGAACATTTTCCTTTATTTCACTTTTCATAGCTTTTGCTTTTTCTCTATTTTGTCACCATACTCAACCATTCCTGCAAGCATCCTTATTACCAGTATTTTGAACTCTACATCTGATAGGTTGCCTATCTCTTCATTGCTTAGTTACATTTTTTCTAGAGCTTTGATCTGTTCTTTCATTTGGGCCATAGTTTTTGTCATGCCACACCTGTTACATAGTGAGGGGCAGAGCCTTAGGTGTTCACCAGTGTGGGGCAACCCATGTTACTGTGTCGTGGTGCTGTATGTGGGTGAGGGGTCCAAGAGGGAACTGTGCTGCTTGCTCATCTCTCTGCTGGCTTTCAGTCACTTCCCGCACTATCCACAAGCAAATTGGGCACTTCTGGTGTTGATTGCCAGGTGGGTGGGTTTGTGTACATTCTAGAACTCTGTGGGTCTCTCCAATGAACTCTCCTGTGAGGCTGGGAGTCTCTTCTACTGCCTCAACCCCCACAGGTTTTCTTAGTCAGAGGTTTTGAGGCTTTATTTCCCTGTGCTAGAACCCTGGGTTGATTGATTTGCCTTGATCCCTAGCTGTTCCTCCCGGTTTATCCCCATGCAGATGCGGGACTGCCTGCTCCGCCAGCTGCCACCTCACCTGCCCAGGTCCTCCAGTCACTGCCTTGCCTCGAATTCTCTCCACCAAGGCTGCCCATCTCTGCCCCTCTTCCTGGTCTGGGTGAATGTTTCTTCTTTAACTCCTTGGTCATTGGACTTCCATATAGTTTGATTTTCTGGAAGTTCTGATTATTTTTCATTTTTAAATTTGTTGTTGTCTTTCTTTTGGTTGTGTGAGGAGGCAGTGTGTATCTAACTATGCCTCCATCTTGGCTGGAAGTTCCTATCTTATAGTTTTTAAATGAGAATTAGGCTAATTCATGTTTAATGGTTAGCATTCTTACTGACCAAAGATAATTTTATTTTTAAATAGTGTTCATATTGCCAGACTTTGTTCTAAGTGATTAATAAATATTCATAGTCACTCCACAAGGGTAGATATTATTATGATTTCCATTTTACAGTTGAATAAAATAAGGTATAGACAGGTTCAGTAACTTACTCAAGGTCACAGACCTGGTAAGCATCAGAGATAGGGTCAAATCCAGGAGGTCTGGTGCCAGGGACAACCCTCTTAGTTACTAATCTGTAACATACTGATTACCAACTTTGAAATATTTTCACTATTAAATGTTTACTAGCCAATCATACTTGAAAGACGTGCTTTCCCAGAAGTTCGGAAACAGGAAATACAGTCACACCTTGTCAGCTTCAGAACTCATCAAACCCTGTACTCATCATGTTTTGATGAGAAAAAGTGTTTCAGCACTCAGCACTTGATTAAGACTCATAGCAACTGCTAGAACTTGTATGAGTCATAAGGCCACCCTGCAAGGGAAAATGCTTTATCACTCATCCCGTACTCGTCAGTTTTGGCACTCATCATGAGTTCTCAAATGAATTAACGAATACCACTGTACCAAGGTACTGCTGTAGTTGGATGTGAACAGATTGTGCATGGATTTAATTGGCTGTGAATATGCCCTGCTAGATGCACAGAGATTATAGAGTGTGAATTTTCTTGTCAGCCACCACTTTCTTTGCACTAGAGTGTGTGGGCATCAGCTTCCCAGATGGCTCGTATTCCTTTCTTCTCTTTCCATTTACCCTCTTGGATCCATTCTGGCCTGACTTACCTCCCCTAGACCACCGGGTTTCTCTGGATCCTGAGGTTCCAAACTCATGGGTTTCCCTCCTTTGTCAATGTTTTATGTGTGGATTGCCCCTCTCCCAACCTTTCTCTCTGTATCTTCTATCTCCACCCTGCTAAGGCTCCCATTCATACGTACCCATTCCTCTCACTGTCAGCACAGGACTTGACCTCATCATTCTCAGGAGAAATAGAGGCCAGTGCACACAAGTTCCATAGGTCACCTTGCCCCTTCGTGCTGGCATATGCACATCAGTCTGCAGAGGTCCTTCCTCCTCTTCAAAGCACTTGTGCTTCTCAATTGCACTTGTGCTTCTCAATTCATTGTTTCACCTACGGGGCCTTCCTTTGTCCATGATTCTCCCCTTTTCTCTCCTGCATCTTCCTTTTTGCTAAGTTTTCCTTGTCTTAAAGCAAATGCTATCTCAACCCAGCAATGATGAAAGACGCCAACACTTTCTCCTCTCTGTCATCAACACAAATCTTGAAAGAGATGTCTCTCCTCTATCTTGTATAATCCACTCTTCAATTCTTGCAGTCTATTTGGCTTCTGTCCACAACACTTGACTAAATTACTCTCCCGGTGGTCATCAATGGTCTGTTAATTGTTGTAACCAATATCATCTACTCAGTCATCACAACTGACCTCTCAGTGAGACCCTGCATGGTCTGGCCCAAGGCCAAATCTCTTGCCTCCTTTCCTATTGCAACCCCTTACCACACCACAACTACACTGGCCAATCTATTGGTCTGCAAACAAGCTGGCAGTGCTGTTTCACAACCTTTGCATGTGCTGGTGCCTTTGCCTCTAGAACATTACGCTTTCAGATATTTGTATCTCTCCTTTTCATTTGGGTCTCCATGTAAATGTCACTTCTTAAAGAAGCCCTCCCTGAAAACACTTATCTAAAATATCACCTGCTTCCCTCATCACTTCCAATCCTTTTACCTGCTTCAGATTTTTTCATAGCTTATTTTCACTGTATTAACTACCTACTTGTGTCTTGTCTGTCTCTCCTAGAATATAATTCCATGAGGGAAAGGATTTCTTTTTTCTTTCCTTTTTCTTTCAGGTAAATTTCAGCATCTATAATAGTACCTGGAACATAGTAGATATCTTGTAAGTGTTGGGCTGAATGAACAAATTTGAATGCTCCATATCTCTTAGCTTCTGTGACACCACACTTTCTGGTCCTACTGTCTCTCTGACCATGCATTCTTGCACTTACACCTGCTCTTCTTTATTCTTCTTGGACTTTAAACTTTTGTTTTTAGTCCTTTTTATTCCCTGCTCTCTATCTTGCTTTTGGGGAATCTCATCAATTTTGGTAGTTTTGGCACTCATGTGACTGGTGAGGTCTCTCCCAGGTCTTTATCTCTTGGACTTTTCTACCAAGAGGCAGATCCATATCTCCAAAAGCCTACTGTACACCTCCATTCAGAGATCCCTCAAACTTAACATGGTCAGATTGAGGGCTTATTGTCCTCCCTTCAGATTTCTTTATTTCCTGTTTCAACTAGTGGTATTGCCACACACCCAGTTGCCCAAGATACTAGATGACTTCAATATGAGTAAGGAAGTCAGGAGACCTGTAGGTCTCATGGAAAAAGAGATGAAATTAGAGTTGGGGAAACCCATGTTTTCTGCTTTTATTCTGGGGACCTCAATGACTGTGCTGAAGAGAATGCCATGAGTAACTTAGGCAGGAACATAAAGAAAAAGGATTTTGGGGGGAGGAGTTTAGTTTTCTTGAACAATAATTTAGGTGATTGAACAGAGAGATGAAGAAATGATGTGGAGAAAAAAGAATTGGAGAGGGAGAAAGACAGAGAATTAGAGATAAATGAGAGTCTTTTGTGGCCTTTCCTCTGAGGCACTGAGATTCTGGAAAATCTTTGTTTGGCATAAGGATATAACTCAATTGATTAAAATGTGGCCTCACATTCTTTCCTTCCTGCCCTCTGCTTTTCTTCCAGCTAGCCATGAGCCACTGCATCTTTAGGAGCATATGGTCAGGTGGTAGTGGATAGACAGAGTAGCCCAGAAGAGGGACTGATTTAACTCCCTCTTGTGCATTTTGGTAAAGAGGGGGTAAAGGTCTTTTGAATGAATTAAACTTGGATTCTAGAGAGACCAATGATCAAGGAGTCACCTCAGGTGAGGCCAAGATCTGAAAGCAATAGTCCTCAATATTGTCCCAGGGCAAAGCAAGTGCCTGTCACAACCAGACACAAAAGCTACCTCCACCACTGACTCATCCGTCAATCAGGACCTCTCCATATATGGAAGTTGTGTCTGTCAATGTGCTGTTCTGTCTCAAATGACCTCCCTTTCCCCCTCCTTTTCCTCTTATTCTTGTCATTCTTTTTAGTTCCTTCCCTTTGCAATGGAGGTCTTACAGGTCTCAAAGGATGTGCATATTTCTATTATGTCATAGAGCACTTTAACTTACAATGTGCTCACTAAACTATGAGCTCCTTTAAGAGTATACTTTGAATTCTATTCTTGGTATTCCCAGCAAGAAGCACAGAGCACATGTTAGGTGCTTAATAAATGTTTGATGAATATATAAATGAATGAATACCTGTGAAACATTTAATGGTGCTGCAGCTGTTGCTGCTGTCACTCTTCATGCATCTTGGTGGATTAAAAAATTTTTTTGCATTGACACTGTTCCCACCGAGAAGTAAACAACCCCTTTTGCCCTTGGGAGATTCCAAGGGTGTCATTTGTTACATGGTACTCTGTAGAGCATGCAAATAATGTTTTATTCATTGTCCTTTCACTTTCTTAATTTTAAAAAAGGAATCTGCTTTGTATTGAAATCCTCCTCTGATAGAAAATCTATACAAAAGACTTTAATTCTTGCTAATGATTACAGAAAATTTCACAAGAGGGTTTACTTTATGCTGGCAACTGTGCCGGACCCTTTCTATCACATTCTACCATTTAATTCTTAGAGTAATCTTCATTTAAAAAGGGATTATTTTTCATCTTGAAATGAGGATACTGAGGCTTAGAGAGATTGAGTAACTTTCCCAAGACCAACTTACAAATAAGGGGCAAAGTCAGAATTCGAAACCAGATTCATCTGAATGCAAAACATCTGTGCAATGAGGCGCCCAGAGGACTTTTCAGAAGGCCCTGCTGACTCCTCCCTGGAGGATGCTTCCGAGGGCAGAAGGTCCCGAGCTAGAGGGGCAAGTATGAGTGCATGGCTGTGATTCCTGGGAGAGATGACTAGCACTTCAGATGGAGTGATTGTGGTCATAGAGAGAAGCAGGCAGATTGAAAACATTTATGATGTAAAATTTGAGGACTATTATAATGGCTTAGATGTAGGAATTTAAGTCGGGGAAGTCTTGCTGGTGCATTCTAGTTCCTGGTTGGTTGCCTGGGAATATGGAGTCACCATTAACTTAGAGAAAATATTAAAAAGGGGACAGGGATTGGTGAGTAGATAATGTAATTCAGCTGAAGGGTGTTGAGGGTTATGTACTTGAGGGTTGTAAGTGGACTTCTAGTAGGCATTTGTATACATGAGTCTGAAATTCAGAGGGAATGCCTTATATCTTCTTTATAGTCATTTGTGTTGTGTAATTATTTGATTTAAAGTTCTTTCTAGTTACCAAAAGTTTTCTGTTTAGTGATCAGAGGAAATCAAGGGGGTATCTACTAATGAATCAGAGCCCCTTAGGAAAACCTGTTCTGTATTATCCTATTAAATGGTTGGGAGAGGATTTCCATTTTATTGCATTTTTCCACTGCCTGAAATCATCCTGCATCCTTAAACATTTTGTATTGAATATTGCTCATTGTCAGGAAACTAATAGCTGATTGCGTCACCTCTATTCTTACATCTCAAAGTTCTTTCAATTGTTAGATGAACTATCCATCTCTGTGAGTTGTCTCCAACTGTCTCTTTGAAAATACATGGTATAATAATATCTATTTTTCTTCCAAACCACAATCTAATTTAGAAAGATTATTATTTTCCCCTTCAATTAAGCCTTTTCCCCTTCGATATGGTCTTATTTATAATCCTGGGCACAAATAAAAAATACTGCAATTAAATAAATCCTGAGAGTACCGGCTCTGACTATCTCACCTACGAGACTGCAAAATGCTCTAAGACAAAAGGGAATACTGGACGGTAGCGGGTGATAAAAAAGCATTATCTCACTGAATAAAGGAAAGAGGACATGCAAACCAAAATGAGCCCACTACAGATCCTCCCCTTGAACTGGGTGTCTAGTATAGCTTGCTTGATGTAGGTAAACTGCTGCAATGAATTTTGGCCTCCCAGCATCTGAATACATTTTATGTGTTTGTTAATCACTCCCCACCCTACCATACAATAAAGAACTGGATGGAGCCTGCTAGGGAAACAAAAAACATAATGACCGTTCTCCCAGACACTTGAATTTATGGTGTAGGAACATGACTCAGACCCTGGCAATGAGTGATAGCTACTCCAGGCTTGCAGCTGGATGCTGGTGAACATGGAGAGACAGGGACTGCGTGGATTTCATGCTGGTGAGAATGGCAGCAGCATCATCCAGTTTTCAGAGACTTCAGAATGTGGTTCTGGGATTATGATGGTATGTTCACTGTCTGTGAGTGGGTAGTGCACATTGTGGAATCTGTCAATCTCTGGTGGCGATGGTGTCTTCATCAGATCAGCTCCGTGCTATGTGACTTTGTACACTACTTTTGTCTGCAAAGTCTCCATGCTGGGCCCTCCTACAATTTTGTGAGCTAACCAGTACCCTTTTATTTATTCCATTTTCTGCTCACATTAGCCAGAGCTGCTATCTGTTGCTTTAAACAGATTGGTGCATCCAAATCTATGTGATATACTAAATTTTAAGGATTTCCAACACTCTGTCCTCCTCCAGTTTCTCTCTTAAAATGTCTTTAGAATGAATTTCATTTTGCCTTGTATTGTAGTTACATGTTTTTTTAAACCAGATCTTTGAGAGCAGAGACTATATCTTTCTTATTCATCTTTGAAGCTTTCTGCTAATGCCTCATCCCAAATGCCTTGCACATAGTAAAGACTATTTATAAAATTGACTTGAGCAAGCTGTAAATACACCATATCTTTATAGCTGAAAGAAAACAACATAAGCTAATCCCTCCCTTAAGAGTGGGGTGTGGCACTCTGAAAAACGCTGGAGAGAACAGTCGAAAGGTATTTTTTATGGTCAAGACTTAGGCAGTGATGCACTCCTTTAAGGTTTCACCTGTTAATAGCCTGGGCCACTGGTCAGTAATAGCCAGAGCAATGGCAGTTATCCCTCCTCTAAGAATTTCCCATCAGAGTGTATTCACTGAGCAATAATAGTGCGTATCTCAAAGCCTGCTGGATCTGCTGGTGAGTTATTGTAGTGGACCCAATACAGTTCCTCTTTTCAGCAGGGTGGAGCAAAGCTTCCTTCCCCGTTAAAGAGAAACAAAAGTAGTCCCAAGAATCAGCAACATGTGCCCTATATTATTGTCTTTCCTTTTATGGGTACAAAAGAAAACTATATTAAATTTTTCTTATATACACATGCCTACCAGCCTAATATTTTCGTAACATTATTGGATATACACATAAAATAGTACCAGCAGTGATATTTCACTGCCATTTGGAATGAGTCTAGGGCACAAACCTTTACTAAGTTTTGCTCATTAAACCTGAAATTAACCTTAGATCTAGCTCATTTTAGAATGAACATGAATTGAACTCTTTTCCCTACACCCCCATGTCTGTGAAGTTAATTATTGGCATTATCACATATTTGTTTTGCAGTTTGAGTTGTGGTCTTAATCCCTTCCCAATGCTCTGGTTTTAAAGACATGTAAATCCCATTACTACTCTTTTCTTACCTGTGTATCAGAACTCAACAAAGAGCATTATAAAATATACTTGTCCTATACTCTAAAGATAATACTATTTATTTTGGTGGAAAGAGGTCCTGCAAAAGATTCTCAGAGTAAAATAATTTCCAAGCCACACATTCACATTTATCCTAAAGAATTAATGTGCAACATAATGACTATAGCTAATACAGGGGTATGATATAGGAAAGTTGTTAAGAGAGTAAATACTGAGAGTTCTCTTCATAAGGAGAATTTTTTTTCCTTTTTTCTTTTTTTAAGTATATTTTATTGATTATTGATTACAGTTGTCCCCCTTTTTTTCTCCCCTTTATTCCCCTCCACCCTGCACCCTCTCCCTCCAGTATTCCCCCTCCCTTAGTTCATGTCCATGGGTCATACATATGAATTCTTAGGCTTCTCCATTTCCTATGCTATTCTTAACATCCCCCTCTCTATTTTGGGACTACCAATTATGCTTCTTATTCACTGTACCTTTTCCTCCCATTCTCTGCCCCCACTCCCAGCTGATAACCCTCCATGTGATCTCCATTTCTATAATTCTGTTCCCGTTGTAGATGTTTGCTTAGTTTGTTTGTTTGTTGTTGTTGTTTTGTTTGTGCTTAAGTTCAGTTGTTGATAGTTGTGAGTTGTCATTTTACTGTTCATAGTTTTGATTTTCTCCCTTTTCTTAGATAAGTCCCTTTAACATATCATATAACAAGGCCTTGGTAATGATGAACTCCTTTAACTTGACCTTGCCTGGGAAGCACTTTATCTGCCCTTCCATTCTGTATGATAGCTTTGCTGGATAGAGCAATCTAGGTTGTAGGTCCTTGTTTTTCATGACTTTAAATACTTCCTTCCTGCCCCTTCTTGCCTGCAAGGTTTCTTTTGAGAAATCAGCTGAGAGTCTCATGGGAACTCCTTCATAGGCAACTCTCTCTTTGTCTCTTACTGCTTTTAAGATTCCCTCCTTATCTTTAATCTTAGGGTAATTTAATTATGATGTGTCTTGGTGTATTTCTCCTTGGATCCAAGTTCCTTGGGGCTCTCTGAGCTTCCTGGACTTGCATGTCTAGTTCCTTCACCAGATGGGGGAAGTTGTCCTTCATTATTTGATGCAGATACCAGCCCACAGTGTCCGAGTCATTATGGATTAAATGAGACATTCACACGGACTACTGAGTCCGGTGGAGGAAAAGGGACAGCATAGCTTTTCTCTCAAGGGGAGCAAAAGCCTTGGCCCATGCCATGACTGGCCTTTATTGGGTTTCTCCCCACATTACATTATGGTCCTCATTTACTATGCATGGGTTTGCTTCAGGTGGTTACCTTTTACAGATAACAAAGGAGCCAATGCCGCTAATCACATCACAGCAAAAGGATATTTGCAAATGAAACAGGGAAAAGTGGTCGAACCGGTTACACTCATCCTAGGAAGGTTTAGTATGGCTTTTAGGAAGTTACAATAAGCACTTGCTATCTCAATTCAGGGTGAGGAAGTTTTTAGCAAAAGCAAGACTCAAAGTGGCCTAGGAACATTGCAGGCCTGATTCCCCACAGGAGAACCTATCCATGGGCAAGGGTCCTGTGCATCTCTGGGTGGGAGCTGGGCCCACGCCACGCAGAACGGTCTCCTACAACTATTTTTTTTTAAATAAGTTTTCACTTTCTTTTTCTTCCTCTTCTCATTCTGGCACTCCTATGATTCAGATGTTGGAACATTTAAAATTGTCCCAGAGGTTCCTAACACTCTCCTCATTTTTTTGACTTTTTGTTTCTTTAATCTGTTCTGGTTGAATGTTTTTTTCTTCCTTTTGTTCCAAATTATTGATTTGAGTCCCGGCTTCCTTCTCTACACTGTTGCTTGCCTGTATATTTTTCTCTATTTCACTTTGTATAGCCTTCACTTCTTACTTTATTTTGTGACCATACTCAACCATTTCTGTGAGCATCCTGATTACCAGTGTTTTGAACTTTGCATCTGATAGGTTGGCTATCTCCTCATCACTTAGTTCTTTGTCTAGAGTTTGGATCTGTTCTTTCTTTTCAGCCATATTTCTTTGTCTCAGCACACCTGTTACTTACAAGGGGTGGAGCTTTAGATATTCACCACGTCAGGGCAACCCATGTTGCTGCTGCATTGTGGCACTGTACATGGTGGGGGGGGAATGAGAGAGGAAACAATGCCTTGTGCTTGGCTCTCACCCCGATTTTGGTCACTTCCCTTGCTTCCCACAAGTGGATTTTGCCATTTCAGGTGCTGATTTCCAGGTGGAAGGGCTTGTGCACATTCTAGGGTCCTGTGGGCCACTCCAACCAACTCTCCTGTGAGACTTGGAGTTTCTCCCACCACTGCAACCCCACAGGTTTTTACAGCCAGAGGATTGGAAGCTTTGGTTTCCCATGCTGGAAACCTGGGCTGTGTGGTTTGTCTCACTCCTCAGTTGTTCCTCCCAGCTTATCTGTACATGAGTGTGGGACTGCCTGGCCTACCACCTGCCACCTTGTTGCACATTCTCACCACTCCAGCTTCCTGTCTCTGCCCCTCCTACCAGTCTGGATGAATGTTTCTTCTTTAACTTCTTGGTTGTTGGACTTTCTTGCCGTTCAATTTTCTAGAAGTTCTGGTTTTGTTTTGTTTTTTTAATTGGTTGTTATCCTTCTTTTGGTTGTGAAAAGAAGCAAAGCATATCTACGTATGCCTCCATCTTGGCTGGAAATCTCCTTTTTTCTTTTATCTGTATCTATATGAGAAGATGGATGTTAGCTTAACCTGTTGTGATCACTTCACAATATATGCAAATCAAACCATCATGCTGTATACTTTCATCAACTTATACAGTGATGTATGTCCATTCTTTCTCAGTAAAACTGGAAAAATTCATATCCTTTAAAGCAAGAAAAGTAACAGGTGAATTTATTAAATATTTAAGTGCCAAGTAATGCAGTCTGAAAAAATATATAAATATAATTTATTTTCCAAAAGTACAGTTAATGTGTCATGTAATACAAGAAAAAAAAATACAATATCATAACCCTACCACTTCCACCTGTTGCTCACCACTGCTATTGCCCATGTGACTTAAATTCACAAAACTCTGCCCTGAAATGTTCATCCTTTCTCAACCTACTGATTTGTCAACTCCAATTCTGCTCTAACTATCCCATATGAAAAACAAGAAATCAGTTGTCATGATGATTTAAAAATGGGATTAAGTGAAGTGTACATGTTCATGGTTAAAAAGAAAAAAGAAAGAAAGAAAAGAAAAGAAAAACCGGAACAATTCTAGCTCCCCCCTCTTCCTCATAGCCCAGTTGTTAAGTGTAGTATAGTGTAATAGTTAAAGCTATAGCTTCTGATAGCAGATTACTCCAGTTCAAATATCAGCTCTTTTATTTAATGGTTTTGGACCATTAAAATAACCATACCTTGATTCTGCATGTGTAAAATCAATGTAATAACCTACCTTAGTTTTGTTGTAAGAGATAAGTCAATTTTTACATGTGGGGACTTAAAACATGATTCTTAATAAGACTTCAATAAATGTTAGCTATTATTATCCAATTTTCCTTTTATTTATCTCATTTGAAACTATAAAGACAAGGCCATTCATTAGGTCCTCTAAAACTATAACTATTGGAATTTAAAAAGGATGCAAAATTGGAATTACAGCATTTCAAACATTTTATACTTGGAAGAAGACTTAGATATTAGATCTTCTCATTATCTACCTGAGAAGGATCTCATTGTCCAAAGTCTCACGATATGTACGGGTTTCAAGCTCAGTAAGATTCTATGAATTGAGAGGACACACAAGCACAAAAAGTTAGTCTACAAGGAAGTAGCATAGAAAGAGGTAAGATTAGATGGTTATTCAAAAATAATTCTTACAAAGTAAAATACATATATAAGGGAATAAATTTTGTATAACTGTATTTCATATGTAACTAACACTTTATTTATTTTTCTTAGATCTTCCTGGAGAGATTTGACTATCTTAGATTTTATGTTTTCTTGCCAGCCAAGACACTTTATCAGTGTGATTATTCTAAAAGCTTTTTGAAGGATCTGGGGGAGTTTTTGGCCAACATAGTCCTCTACAACATTAACATTTAATACTATGTTTATGATGTGATGAATGCACAAAGCCTTTTACAGTTTCATTGTAAAATACTGATAATAATACATGTCTCATAGGTTTCTTTCTCTCTCTTTTTCAGTTCTGTGCTCATGAAGTTTATTTTAATCTTTTTCTTATTTTTTAATTTCTTTAAAAAATGTTTTAATTGTATTTTTCCATTACTATTTAGCCACTTTTGGGTTTCTTAATTATTTTTTTACAGGTTGATTTTTTTAATTATATTTTATTGATTATGCTATTACAGTTGTCCCATTTCTCCCCCATCATTCCCCTCCATCCTGCACACCCCCTCCCACGTTTCTCGATTATTAAGACTGTGCATCCTACACAATGACTCAGACAGAGTGTATTCTTTCCTGTAAAGACACATATATTCCCTTTCCCAGGGGGCTCTTTGCAACTGGTGCAGAAGAATATGACTATCGGTAATGTCAAGTGAGTTGATTATCCCAAAATTTCTTAAAGCTAGTTATCGACTGGAAATAAATATTTATTTTAAAAATGTTACATTCATTTTTAAACTAACGCTTTGATCTTAAGAGTTCATTAATCTGGTTATCAGATCAGATGCTACCTCCTAAGAGAGACCTTCCTTAAGCATGTTAACTAAAGAGTCCCCTCCCCCAGTTACTCTCTCCTCGTATCCTTCTTTATTTTCTTCATAGTTTATATCAGAAGTTATATTAGTCACTTCTTTTTATTTGCCTCTCTCACACTAGATGTAAATTCCATGAGGGTATATGATATCTTATTTAACATTGAATCTCTGTGTACTAGAGCCATGCCTGGCACACAAGGTCTCTCAGTAAAACTGTATTTGTTTGATTGAATAAATAAATGAAGGCCCTGATGAGAAAGTCTGATTTTATTCTGAGTGCATAACAAAGGCAGTTGAAGAATTTTGTGCAACAAATTTATATGACCAGACTTACATGTTAGAAAGACATTCTGGTAGCTTTGTGTGCTTTCCATTAGCAACCAGGAAATTACATTTACCTTTGGACTTAAACTGAGAATCCTAGCAAACGTCATTTGGGACAAAGAAAGCCATGAGACTGGAAGAAATTGGAGATTAGAAGAACAAGAAAAAGAAAGTAAAAGAAAATAAGGAAAGAAAGAAAAGCAAGGAAGGAAGGGAAGAAGGAAGGGAGGGAGGAAGGGAGAAAGAAACTGCAGAAAGAAAAAGTTTGTGAAGATAACTGCCTAGGAAAATTAACTCCAGACATTTGAACAGGTACATCTCAATGACAGGGAGAGACTTGGAAAGGCAATGAAGCTTAAACGGACTAAAAGAATTTCCTGGCAAGAGCTTTCGGTTATGAAATGTTCTACCTCCAGAAATTAATTTGAAGCCTTACAATGTCATTTTCAGAGCTGCTCTACCATCTTTTCACCTAAGGTTTTTGTAAAATTTCATACTTACACGTGGATGCAATGATCCAGGAAGTTGCCTGTAACTTGGGAACTCTATTAAGCCCTCCTGGATCCTATATAAGCACTAAACAAACTTCTAGTTGGATTGAGGGTGAGGATCAAGATGATCTGAGGTGATTTTTTGTGTGTTTCAATGTAATAATGGTGACTGTCGCCTGCAGCAAAGAGAAGCAGGTCCTCTTAGAACACTGGATTCAATTCCAGAATCTCAGGTGGTGAAAGACGAGGTCACGTAATTAACTCTGAGTTAATGGAAGTAGAACGGTGTCATGAGTCACACCAAACGGTAGATATTTTAAAAACTGCATATAAAACTGGGCTTTAGAACGCACTGAATGACTTCTTTGGCAGAGGATTTATGTCTTATTTGCTTTGCTTAAGCTAACAGTAAAATTATCTGCGTGCTGTCTGCATTTGAAAGACGTTTGGCAGCAGAAGAGTAGGAGAAAAGGAAAAGACAGGTATAGGAGGAGAAAAGTGGCCAAGAAGCATGCTGGCTGACTGGGGAGTTCAGGCTAGAGTCAAAATTTTCCACCTGGACCTGCATGGTGCAAAACCTTTATGTGTACAAGGAAATATACAATTAATTAATATAATTAACTGCACCAGGCAAATAAAGTCAGCATACAATAAATATTTGTTGAAAGAACTTTTTCTGATTTTTAAAGTGATGACTCCTTATTTCATGGGAAAATTGTAGGAGGTTTATTTAATATTGTTTAATTTTTTATTAGGTGCTATCTTGGTAAGAAGGCACAGAGATTTTCATACTTCTTTATTTTTTCTTCTCATCAAACTGAACCTTGGGAGAGTAAAAAGAAAAGTTTGTAAGTCTTGGTATAAACCAGCTATTGCAACTGGAACTTAATATCTCAGTTTGAACTTTGGTGCCACTGCTATTTTTGAAATACAATGTGTGATTGGCTTTTAGGTATATACGTTTGCAAGGCTAGAGAATTAGTTGGTTTCATCTGATGTCTACAGCTCTTGAATATCTGGCCTCTTTGAATGGTCAGTACATAATGTATATACCTGGTTGTCGCTGATAAAACTAGAAGCCAAGTTTCTGTATCTCCTGCTACTTCTGACTAGGGTCAGGGCTATTACTCTCAGCTGGCCTTATCAGAGGAGGGTATTATGGCCAACTGTCTAGGACAGCCTGAGGCAGCAGGACACGGTCGGCTCACACTGCTGTAGTCATACCTGTTGGGGCCCAGTGACAAAGCCTTTCAGATCTCAGAGGATTTGTGGCTATCAGAAAATGTGGTGAGAAATTTGAAGTCTTAATCTCTTCATTTGTTGGTTTCCTCCATTACCTTTTGCACTGGATCTCAGTAGGACAAAGACATTAAATGTTTCTGGTGTTTCTATAGAGATGGTGTGAATCTAGAATCCATGTACATAGACTAGTCTTGAAGAAAATACATTTTGCATCCCTATCATCAGACTATATAGGCATCTGTTCTAAGATGCCGTGTCTCTGATACCTTGCATACATCTCCTATATGGAAGTATACAAACTCTCTGTATCATAGCAGTGGAATATGACCCAAATAGGGTGAAGACACACAGGGAACAATTCTGACCGGACACCGCACAACCGCCCTAGCGATATCTACCCTTCTTAAAATTGTCCTCTAGCAGCCATGTAATAGAAAATTTAAAGAACTCATTTAAGAACACTTGTTGTCACAGAGTACTCTCATTCGTTGCTTCCAAATTGCTAAGATGGTAGAGAAAGGAGACCCAGGTCTAGGCCACTCTGTGACATTATGTTCTTTTATGTCAAAGAATGCTGGTTGGTGGCCTTCATTGCTAATAACACAATGGCTACATATTATTGATTTTAGATGTGTGTAACAGAAAGTTGACCTCAGGGGGTTAACACAATAGGGTTTTCTTTTCCTTATAGACTGGAGTTTGGAGGCAGAGAGTCTAGTGCTGTACATTGGCTACGTGATATCATCAAGGACTTAGGCTTCACCCACTATTTAACTTTCTTCCTTATGCTCATAAAACAGCCTTTTCTTATCTAAGCATTACATCCAATTTCAGGAAGCAACAGGGGGAGGGGTGGAGTAAGGAGGGTAGATAAAGGATAAGGGAGAGATGCCAGCTGAGTCTGTCCCTTTTTATTAGGAAAATAATAATTTTTCTAAAATCTTAACTAAATAGATTTTTACTTGCACATCTTTAGTCAAACAGGACCAACTAACCACCATTAACAGCAAAAGAAGTGGGGGAATGAGTTTGTTTTTTTTTCCCCAAACATCTTCATAGTTCTGTTGGTAAGAAATATGGGGAGCATTTTGTCAGTATGGATATTAGTTAGACAATTTGTGTTTGCCTCAAGCAGTAACACGTGGGATACAATTTATTTCTAAATTCATCACTCCATTTTTTACTCCAAATGATTCATCAGAGAGGATTTTCCAAGATTTAATATATGAAGCAAACAGATAACCAGATTCTGACAAATTTTGGCGAAGCAGTAATGGTGTAAAAATTAGTCCAGTCTCAAAGGCCTTATTTATTTTTCTCTCCTACTAAAGTATGAGCTCTGATGGGGAAGGCAGTGGAAAGGGGCAGGATGTATATTTTTCTTCTTCACTTCTTTTTCCTCAAGCAGAACACATTTAAGGAGTGAATGAATGAGTAAAAATAGACCCAGGATTTGACACCATCACCAAATAAATACTACGCAATAAGCCTTTCTTCCCCCACAAAAAGAAAGAAAGATATTTAAGGAGGTGAAGAATTGTTATTTCTATAAGCTGGTTACTCTGAGAAATATATACATTCAATAGCTGAACAAATAGCTTAATAGGTAAGGAATGATTTAGTGTACTGAAGACAAGATTGAAAGCCCTCATGAAGGGTTTTTCAATAATGTAAAGGACCCAAGGATATAGAACAAAAGGAGTTGAAACACAATAAAATTAGACTAAATATTGATAAATAGTGAAGGTTTTAAAACTCTCAAATGAGTTAACCAGGTTTCTTTCTCTAGGGTTTTTTAAAAATAAGAGAGTCTCATCTGTGGGAGGTGGCTTGAGCGCAGCCCAGTAAGAACAGACCATGTGGTCTGCTTCTGTAAGTGTGCCTTTGAGCTTTATAATCTTTAAACTCTTAGAATTCATTATCACGTCTGCTTATTTACTTCAAAATAACAACTGACACTTTGCAATTTACAAAGTGCTTTCACACATAGCCTCTCATGTAATTTTCATAACCGGCTAATATATTATGCACATTTTCAGAAGTAAATAACAAATCTAAATTTTGAACCAAGTTCTTCTTGATCTGAACTCAATGCTCTTTTCTGGACATCTCATCTACCTCCCTCTTCCATGTGGTCATGCTGTGGCTGAAGGACTGGCAAATTCACTGTCTTCTGCTTCAAACCTGCTGCTTCACCTGTAGTCCTGATCTTGGTTGGTGGAACTACTTTCTAGTTGCCATAGGCAGAGACCTAGGAGTCAAACTAGACTATTTTCTCTCCCACATCTGCTCAATCACTAAGTCTTATTGATTTTTACCTCCAAAACATACAGTATCTCAAAATTTTTCTTCTCTCTATCCCACCACCTTTTAGTTTTGTCTTCACAATGATGTATTTGAATTATGAAAATAATTTTGCTCTTCTTAGATTTTCTTCTTTTAACATTGCTTCCTAAGCTCCAACCAAGGACCAACATGAAAAGCTTTAAGCAGGACAGTAAAATAAGAATATTCCCATGGAACCCCTTTGCCTGGAGCCCTTCATCATCTCCCTCTTCTACTGCAGTGCTTCCTACATTTCAGTCATTCCCATAGTCCTTTCATATTGTTGCTATAGTCTTACACCACTGAAAATAATATCTGGTGTACTGCTGAAAAGAATACATTGATACCCATACTATTCAATATATGAGAATCCATGCACCTAAACCGTGTTGTATGTTCTTTCTAACTTTCCAAAGAGTTGTAAGAAAAATTTCAGTTGTTCAAGGTCTGGAATATCCTGCCAGAACACTGGGCCTGAGTACATGGAGTCCAGGTAGGATGGATCACAAGAATAGTAACTATTAGTCTATCCAAGGCAATAATATCCACGAGATCATGAGTTTGATGTGCTACCTATGTTTCCCCCACGAATATACGTCAACATATGTATATAACTATGTGGATACAAAAGGGGTTCTGTGGAAAGTAACCTCACAGGATGATCTAATCATACATTCCTAATTGGGCAGGTAACGGAGGGTAGTCATGGCCCAGGCCTACAACTTCTTTAGTAAAAGGCCAATTTTTGCCTTAAACAAGCTATGAGCATTGTTTCTGTGCATCTAGGTTAACACGCCCTAAAAAAGCATATAGTTTTGTTAACTATCCTGTAATCCAGTCCCTGACTCGATTTCTCCCACCGTCATGTAATCTTCCTTACACTTCCTCCTTAATTTCAAATGCATAAAAGAAATGGTGGAACTGTCCTCCAGAGCATTCAAGGCCTTGCTTCCTGGCAATTGCCAATTTGGGCTCAAATGAACTCTGACAAAAATTCTGTACAAGTTTGGATATTTCTTACAAAAACAACTATTAAAATTTTTAGGACTTCCAGCCAAGATGGAGGCATAGGCGGACACACTGTGCCTCCTCTTACAACCAAAATTAAGGACAACAAATATTTAGAAACAAGAAAACAACTGGAACTGATAGAAAATCGAACTGTACGGAAGTCCAACAACCATTCATCCAGACCGGTAAAAGGGGTGGAGTCGAGGCAGGAAAAAGTGGAGGTGCGGACCCGGGAACGCAAGCAGCAGCGGCTGGCAGTTCCCAGGTGCATGGCTGGTGTCCCTGGGCCCACAGGCGGCAGCTGGCGGACCCCGGACACAGAGGGGCAACTGTGCAGACTCAGTGAGGCTGCACAAGGCGGCTGCCTGACCAGGTGGTCCTACATTCACGCGCGCAGATGGTCTAGGCAGAGGGGAAGTGGCAGAAGGGACTGAATCCAGGAGAGAGCGGAGCAGGCGCCATTGTTCCCTCTCAGACCCCGCCCCCACATACAGCGTCACAACCCAGCAACTGGGCCGCCCCTCCCTGGGGAGCGCCTGAGGCTCCACCCCTCACTACGTAATAGCCTCGACCAGACTAAAACCAAACCAAAACAAAACAAAAAAACCCACCAAAAATGGCTCAAACTGGAGAACCAATGAAAGCCCAGGAGCCAATTCCTCTAAGCCGTGAAAAGATAGCCAACCTATCAGATGGCACAGTTCAAAGCACTGGTCATCAAAATGCTCACAGAATTGGTTGATTTTGCTCACAAGTTAGATGAAAAAATGCAGGCTACAATACGTGAAATGAAGGAAGATGCCTGGGGAACTGATAGAGATGGAAGGAAAACTGGGACTCAAATCAATGGAGTGGACCAGAAGGAAGAAACTAACAACCAAACAGAAAACGAGGAAGAAACAAGCATTCAAAAAAATGAGGAGAGGCTTAGGAACCTCTGGGACATCGTTAAACGTCCCAATATCCGAATTATAGGGGTCCCAGAAGGGGAAGAAGAAGAGCAACAAGTGGAAAACTTATTTGAACAAATAATAAAGGAGAACTTCCCCAATCTGGCAATGGAAATAGACTACCAGGACGTCCAGGAAGCTCAGAGAGTCCCAAAGAAGTTAGACCCAAGGAGGAACACACCAAGGCACATCATAATTACATTAGCCAAGATTAAAATGAAGCAGAGAATTCTAGAAGCAGCAAGGGATAAGGGGACAGTCACCTACAAAGGAGTTCCCATCAGACTGTCAGCTGATTTCTCAAAAGAGACCTTCCAGGCAAGAAGGGGCTGGAAAGAAATATTTGAAATCTTGAAAAGCAGGGACCTGCATCCAAAATTGCTCTATCCAGCAAAGCTGTCATTTAGAATGGAAGGGCAGATAAAGTGCTTCTCAGATAAGGTCAAGTTCAAGGAGTTCCTCATCACCAAGCCCTTATTATATGAAATGTTAAAGGGACTTATCTAAGAAAAAGATCAAAAATATGACAGTGAAAAGACAGCAAACTCACAACTATTAAGAACCACACCTAAAACAAAAGCAAACTAAGCAAACAGCTAGAACAGGAACAGAACCACAGAAATGGAGATCATATGGAGGGTTAGCAGCAGGGGAGTGGGAGGAGGAGAGAGGGGGGAAGGTACAGAGAATAAGTAGCGTAGACAGTGGGTAGGAAATAGACAGGGAGAGGGCAAGAATAGTATGGGAAATGTAGAAGCTAAAGAACTTATGACACATGGACATGAACTAAAGGGGGGAATGTGGGTGGGAGAGGATGTGCAGGGTGGAGGGGAATGATGGGGGAGAAATGGGACAACTGTAATAGCATAATCAATAAAATATATTTAAAAAATTTTTTTTAAAGTTTGTGTATTCCCTAAAATTACCTTATATTTGTGGTAAACCTTGTATACTTTTGAAAACTTCTCATTATTGAATAAATGGCTCTTTATGTTCTGGCTTCTATTTCACCCTGTGGCCTCATCTTCAAGGTGGCCATAGAGATTAGCAATGAAACCAGGATAGTTTTGAGGGATATGCACACTTAACTTAGATGTAAATTCAGGTTTAAACTTTACCATCCCAGAAAAACCTGGGCATATGGTCATTTTATTCATCTGCTTACTTCCTAATTTCCACTTTTTGCAGTTGAGCAACACCTAAGTATTTCAGGTTTTGTACCCATTACATGATTTCAGTCCTCTGAGTTTTAATACATCCTGTTCTTTTAGCCTGGAAACCCTTTCCTACTTTTCTTCTGACATTTCGCTTCTAGCACTGGCTTCTCCAGGAAGTCTTTCTAGAATCCAGACTAGACCGAACGTTTGTTCCTGTATTTCCTGAAAATTCTAAACATATCTTTATCTCCTTTTTACATTAATGCACTCTCCAAAGCAAGTACCATGTTTTTTTGTTCCCTACAGCACACAGCTACATGTTCAAGGCAAATGTAAGTGACATGTGTATGACTCACAACCTAGTGCAGTGATCAGCCTGTTCTCCTTTAGTTAGCACGGGAATTAGCCCTAGTCTGACTGATGATTTAGGAACTACCAAAAAGTGCTGCTCTTTTCTATATTTACCTTCAGCATTGGTGCAGTAATAGAACATCACGGTGCTTAAGACATGGCTTAGGGGCTAGAGAAAACTGGTTTAGAATTCCTGCTCTGCACTTACCTAGCTTTGTGATTTTGGCAAATTATTCAATTTTCCTAAACCTCATTTTCTTTGTTTGTCAAAGCTGGATGATAATAAAACCTTCCTCATGGGAATGTTGTGATGACTAAGTACATCTAAGGGCCTACTACAGTGCCGATCGTGCAGGGTGCGTTTAATAAATGTTTCAGAAAAGAGCCATGGGTGGAAACGGTGAGATTTTAAGGAAAGTAATATCTTCTTCTGCTGATTCATTACGGAAGCTTGAATTTTCAAGGACATGAGACATTCAAGGGCTTGAATCAGAGTCCAGGCATGAAGTACCTCCACAAGACTCTGAAGGAGCCTAGTACAAATGCAGAGAATTAAGGCCTTACTTCTATGTGGGCTTAGCACATGTTTCTTGATGTATAAAAATGAAGCATTTAGCAACTAATGTTCTTCTCCCACAATAGGCACTGAAATCACCAGCTGCCTGAGTTCTGTTTGGAACCCTCGATGCCACATCTGTGTATTCAAAAAATAGCTTATTAAATCCCTAATGCCATCTTCTCAAGCCCCATGAACAACCTGGTTAATTAATCAATCATGCAATAACTAATTAATTGGTTAACCAAAGAATCATTATACGCTTATAATAGGACATGTGCTTGTGCATACTCCCATTATGTGTTAGACATTGTAATTTGTATGAGTACAAAGGGTAAAATGATGACAAAGTAAATATATGGTGGTGTAGGTTCAAGTGGGTCAGACGGAGCTTTAATTTCATAAGCTCCGTAACTGTAGCAGTCAGGTCCCTACAAAGCTGTGCCTAGGTGCTAAGGGAGCATAGGGGAGTGGTACCTAATCGCCCACAGGTGTGAGGATGGCATGTTATAAAGTTTTTCTTCAATGGGCATTATTGGATGTGGATGGTCTGATCATCCAATGATGAGTTTCACAGGGCAAGAGCAAGGGCCTTTTTCACTGGATCCTTTTACCTTATAGTTTTAATGAGGCTGTGGGGGCATTAGCCAATTCCTGGGCATGCCTTTAGGCAATTAGTCCTGTCTCTCTGAAACACTCTCTTTCCTACCCCACTCTTCATTCCCCAGTGCTGGGAATAGAGAGAATTGGGTACAGCAGGCAGGGAGGTGATTTAATTAGGTGATTTCTGCAATGCTAGAAAAAAAAAGACAGGTGGGAACCAATGCAGTGGAAGAAGTCTGAGCTTAAGAGGCAACAGGAGGGAGGGAGTTAAATTCTGATGACACCAAGGTTTCAGGCTGGGTGACCTGACAGTGGTAAATAGTAGTCAGAGTTAGGGAATCACAGAAGGAGGAGGAGGATGCTAAATGGGAGCTTGATCCTATTTTTAATGGGATGTAATTTTTAACAAGAGCTAATCTTTCTGACTGTAAATGGCAATTGCTTTCTGCCCAACGTTTTTTATATTTTCTTCAGGTTCCAAACAAAACGAATACTGTCAAGCATGTCCTAGTACTACCTAAACACACTTGGCACAGAGTAAATTCAAACAATGATTAGAGAGACAGTACAATTGCAGTCTGTGCACAGCTCCAGTCAAGCTCTATCAGGTGTTAGCTAATGATTTCCAACCATCCATCAGTCATTTTCTCATGTCTCTACAGACATGTTTAAAAAATGACAGCGATTAAAACTCGTTGCTGCTAACTAATATTCGTTGTGCTATCCTTGACCAACTTCATGGAATGTGTGTCCTTAAAATGTTCTTTTAACATTCCCCTTGTTAATTTCATAAAATAAACCTTGTCACATTGGTATATAGCCCAAAGATCATGGTTCTGGTTTGGAATAATTAGTAAAATGTCTGAACCATGGGTCCTTTTAAAACAATTGTGAACATTACTATGCTTACTCTGTTTGTGTCTGTCAGAAATTACACCAACAGCCCTGGCTCATGTGTTTCAGTGGACTGAGCGCTGGCCTGTGAACCAAAGGGTGGCCAGTTTGATTCCCAGACAGGGCACATGCCTGGGTTGTGGACCAAGTCCCCAGTAGGAGGTGCTGAAGAGGCAACCACACATTGATGTTTCTTCCCCTCTTTTTCTCCCTCCCTTCCCCTCTCTAAAAATAAATAAATACAATTTTTTTTTTTAGAAAAGAAATTACATCAACATGTTTCTGGACAGCTGTCCTAACCTAACACAGAAATTATATATATATATATAACTATATATAGATAGATAGATAGATGTATCTATATATATAACATAGAAATTATATATAATCATACACACATATATATAATTGTTATTATATTATATATAATGTTCAATTATTATATATATATATAATTGAATCAGGGCTATCCTGATTCCTTTTGGCATCTCTGTGCCAACTGGAGGAAGAACAGTTGTCTTGGGCCTCTCATTAAATACATTGAGACACCTAATCACATACACAAAAAAATCTCATAATGTTTTCAGTAAATTTACGATTTTGTGTTGGGCTGAATTCACAGCCATCCTGGGCCATGGGTTGGACACCCCTTAGGCAATCACAAAGTTTGTATGAAAGTAAGTGCTTCTGATGTGTTTGAGAGCTTTGTTCTATGACATAGCCAAATATTCTCTTTGAAATGTTATTTATAGATTTCATTGCTCTGTAAACAACCCTTTCACCTTTATTAGTACAAAACTAAATTGCAGCCCATTTCTCAATGTAATTTTATTGATTTTATTTTGAACAAAATACTTATTGAGAATTTGCTTTATGTGCAGTCCTGTTGTCTGTCTAAGAGACATAGAGTAAGCTATATGTTGCAAGTTCCTGACCACATGGATCTTTTATTTGTTTTGGCGGGTGGGGATGGTGAGACAGATTTATTGCAGGAACGCATTTTTGTATCGTGAAGTATCACGCATACACTAAATGGGAATTGGAAGAGGGAGTGCCTAGGAAAATGGGGCTACCTTATCATGTTAGGCAGTATCTCTCTACATTGATGTTATTTGATCTAAAATCTCAGTGATGACAGGAAGACCATTGAACTAATATGTGGGTGTAAGAGGACTCCAGGCAGAAGGGAGGACATGTGCAAAGACCTTGAGACCTGACAGAAAATGATGTATTCAAGGAACAGAAATGTAGCCTGTGTGGCTAGAATATATTAAGTGAGAGAGAGGGAGGAGGAGATGAGGTCAGCAAGAGATTAAGCCTTCCACAACGTCTTTACAATGGAAATACAGGGGTGGGTGATGTGATTTAAAGTAAGCACTGAGATCACTCTGGCTGCTGTGTGGAGCATGGACTTTGGGAGACAGAAAAGGAAACAGAAAACAATTAGGAGATGATGCATTATTCTAAGTGAGAGCTAAATGAAGCTTTAGAAGTTGGAAATGGTGAAGAGTGATACATTGAAAGCTGGGTCTACAGTACTTGCTGAAGGACTACATGAAGGATGTATTAAAAAGAGAAAAATGAAACACAGCAGTTTGGGGGTTTTAGTTTGAATAGCTTCCTGGATGGTGGTGACATTTACTGAAATGGTGAACATCACTGGGAAAATAAGTTTGGAAGATAAAAATCAAGACCTTGGTTTAAGACATTAAGTTTGTGGTAATTTTTAGATAGCCAAATAAAGATGTCTCATAGCTATTCATAAATGTATGTCCGTAGCTCATGGCAGAGTCAAGGATTGGATATAGATTCAGAAAGCATAAGGATAGTGAAATGGTGGGGGGGCGGGCAGGGGGCACAGATTCACCATTCCTGTAGGGTGAAAGAAGAGTTGGACCTGGGAAGATCACAGTAAGAGCTGGAAGAGTACAAAGAGCATTTAGAGAGTGGGATGCATTGAGAGGTTGTACTTGCTATTGATGAAAGTGATGCTGACATTAAGACCATGCGCAGGAACGAGGTGCAGAAGTGGAGGGTGATGGGAATAGTGGTTGGTCCTCTGAGGTATTTTGAAGCCACTTAGAATGACTGCAGGACCCTAGAGTGAATAGTGGGTTAGGTTCAAGGACAAAGGACAGTAGGAGGACCCGGGAGTGGAAGAAAAGTTCTGATTGAGGAGCCCACGAAGAGCCCCTCGGAGGCAAATGGAAGGAGCAGGGCCCCCAAGTGAGGCAGGACAGAGGCAGGTGGACGGACAGTGAGGCACATTCTCAGTGTGGGGCAGCAGCATAAACGGTGATTAGGCTGTGCCACAAAGCAAGGCATTCCGGGATGGAAAGAGAGTGTCAAAAACGAAGTGCTGCTGACCTCAGAAAACTTCAAATAACTGATGATGCACTTAATGAGGGAGGCTTTACTGCACAAAGCTGTTGCTGACAGGACCACTTACTCCCTCTGCAAACAAGTTGAAGCCGAGATGGCACAAATGTTGAAGGAGAGAGAATTTGAGTCACATAGGCACATTCTTGGTACCTCATTGACATGTTTGCGGAAATAATCATACATTTCCCATCTGCTTTTCAATTTCACGTCATGAATCTGGATCGTTTGTTTACAGATCCACTTCCTTTTCCCCACAGGCAGAGTTGTGCATAATTATATTGAACTTGAGTAGAAAACATGTGATTATGATTCCAACTTACGCCGTAAAATTCTTCATTTTAGTATTGTACCCAACACTTGTAAGTAAGATTATGGGAATGAGAAATTACAGGGAAGTTTCAGCAACTGTGAAGCTAACAAAACCGTGCAGTTTCCACTGCTTGTATCCAGATGGAAACCCTTTTGGTTAAAGAATCACCAGGATCCCATGTGTCAGGTGCGGTTAGGCTGACATGATAGATTTCTAGCTGCCCTTGAGAGGAGACCTTCCTCTTCTCTGTGTAGATTTCCCTCTCCTTTTCACCTTCAATTGATCATAACAGCTGCAATAAAACCCACTTCACCTCAATAGAAACAAATCAGAGCGGCTCATTCTCTATATTCCAGCTTCACTTGCACAAGTGCTGATTATTGATCTGAAAACATGCTAGGCCTTACCCTGGTCATATTTAGTTTCATTTTCCCCATGCAAGTTTTAGTAACAGCTACTATTGCCTGCAATGGAAGTGCCCTAGCAGAACAATATGATGGCGGACTGGTCAGCAAATCTATCTGGGATCAACAATTTGTCACAGAGAAAATTGTAGAGGCCCAAGTGTGTTCACTGAATAGTTAGCTGCTTACGCTTTTCTCCCTGATATACGCATCGGGCTTGCTGACTCTCATCAATAAACTCAATTTCTTCAGAATAGCTGATAATTATGCTATTGAACAATTGATTTTGCATAACCACATAACCACATAACTGAAGTTGATTTTGCTGTCATTGCTCAGAAGGGGAAAATGACAGTGGTTGTCGCTGAATGCTGTGTGCCCCTGAAGAACTATTTCAGGGAGGCAAAGATCAAAGTCATTTGATTCTTTTTTTTTCCAGATGATCCATTTTGCCAGCTCTTCATTGCGAATTGAGAAGAAACTGTCTTGGAAGTGATAGCAAAATGATATCAAGGCCATGGCCACCTTCACATTCCTTTGTGATTTTCATCCTCTTCTGACCACAAAGGTTACAGGTTGATGAGGTCGTTCTACCAAAAGCAACAACCCCAGAGCTGTTTCAAGATGGAAACATCCAGCTCTGCTGTCTGCCCCTTATGTTAGTGTGAACAATAAACGTGGTAATATTCTCTGCTAGTCAAGAGGGGCTCACAGAGTGTCCCCGGGTCTCAAGTTCTCTGCGAGGGGCTGCAGTTCTGTGTGATTTGTACGCACCTGGTTTCCATTTGTTTTTAAAGTGCCACAGGGATGTTTCCTGGGGCAGGCATTTCATTGTCAACTAGACTTCCGCTTGGTTCCATGGCTGTCGTGGTGTGTTATTGTGTCACCTATGCTCTCCCACAAACTGCAGACTGAGGGGAGTGACTGAACGGTTGGAATCCCAGGTGCCTTAACCTGCAGAGGTGGAAGGAATTACTGGAGCGGTGGGCTGGCCCTTGCCTTACGCTGCTGGGCAGACTCATGACAATATTGGGGAGCCAAATCTTGCCCGGTAGTCTCATGCAGACCTATAATAATTGAAGAACATTTAGAAATCATAGACATCAAACTAAAGGGAAAAAAGATAAAACTTTATAATAACCAAGAGATAACCTGGTATTATTACTGCTACTTTAATATTTATTCTGTACCCACACATATACAGGCACATACACGTATACTCACATTTATTATATCTATAATAATGTATATACATAATTTTTAGACTATTTTCCCATTAAAATATACCATAAGTATGTATTTATTTACTCCACTTTAAAAATGGATAAAGCATTTGAATATATTATAACTGTTTTTTTATCTTTACATAAATTGCTTGTCTTTTGTTCCCTTTGCTTTTTTTTTTCCTCAGGAGTTTTGCACTTGTGCTTCTTATCTCTTTCCTTCTAGGGGTTAATTTTATTACATATGTTTAATCTCTATACACCTCCCTACTCTAAACAAGGCATTTAACATGCTTTCATAAATTCTCCAATTTCTCCCACGCTGTCTTCAAATAACTTGAGATTTTAATTCTAGATAGTTATTTATTCCCATTAATCCTGTATTATTTTTTAGAAACTATTTTTTTAATTTGTCTTAACTTTTATAATACATTTACATGCATTAAGAAAACTAATAAATGTAGACAAAATTTTGTTTATATAAATATACTACTCAGAGTTCAAATTTCTACAGTTGGAAAATTTTCAATTTTAATATATTTATTTCTTTTCATGTTTTGTAGTCATTATTATCAAGGTATACTTCACAAATAATAAAATTTACCAATTTTCAGTCCAATGCAATGAGTTTTGGAAATATGAATTGTTATGTAACCACTAACAAAATGAAGATATAGAACATTTGCATCACCCCTGAGCACTTCCTAGGAATGTTTTTCACTCAGTCTTCTCCATCTCCCTACGGTAACTTTCTCAGAAACCAAATAACCATATGTGCATAAGGTCTATTCTGGACTTCTGTTCCGTTGACTTATTAATCTATTTTACCACACTATCTTGACTTCTACACTTCTATAGGAAGTCTTAGAGTAAGGTTGTGGAAATCCTCTCTGCCTTTGTGTCTGGCCCCTGGATCCACTGTTCCATTAGCTTAGTAGTCAACTTGTGATTGGACAGAGATTTACTTAAACTCTTGGAACCAAAAAGTATTCCAGTCTTTGCTGATGGACCATGTTTGTGTGTTGGGGCACATTTTCAACACTCAGCCAGTTTACAGCTCTGCCTTCGCCTTCAGTTCCTGCTGTAGCAGAGCCTCAAAGTCAGGAGGAGATAAGACCTTAGAGCCTTCTAAAGTCTTTCCTGAGCATACACACAGCCCTGAGCATGGTTTCTTTCTGTTTGGATTTATTTTTATTTTGCAGAAGTATATTTAGGCAGAAGGGATGCCTTCTGAACTTTTGTGTGTCTAGAACTATATTCCTTTATTTGCTCTGTTGTTTTCTCAAAACCAGCATTTCTAATAAGCTTTCTAATTCATTAACAGGTTTTTGTCATTTTTTTTTATACCTCTTAAGAAACATTGTAGAGTTTTCTTGGGGTCGTTTTGGAATTTGAAAGCATATGTATTCCATGAACCAAAACTCAATTGCTTTCATGGGAGGAGGTTACAGAAAGATATGTTTTAAATCTAGCATTATGAATTTTAAAAATATTGTAAAAAATAAGTTCCCCTCAAAGGTCTTTTTGAGCTTACAGTTACACGTGGGCTTCCGCTGATGCCTCAGGCCTACCTTGTCCCCAGTATTTCTGTTTACATCCTCCTTATTACTTTGAACTTCTTCTAGGCTGTTGATGGCTCTTGCTTACTTTTTTAAAAATTTAATCTTCACTTTTAGATATGTTTACTGATGTTTTTGGAGAAAGAGAGGAAGAGAAAGAGAGAGAAAGAAACATATTGATATACAAAAGAAACATTGATCTATTGCCTACTGCTCATGCCCAGACTGGGGATCGAACCCACAACCTAGATATGTGCCCTGACAGAGGATCAAACCTGAAGCCTTTGGTGGACAGGACAATGCTCCAAACAATTGACCCACTCAGCTAGAGCTTTCTTACTTTAAGAAAAATAAGTACAAGTAGTATACAATATTAAATCAGTTATATTAATTTTAAGTATATAATATTTTGATTCTACATTTTTACACCTTAGGGTATGATCATCCCACTAACTCTAGTAATCATCTGTTGTCACACACACTTATCACAATATTATTGACTATGTTCTTGCCTACTTTTGAAGGTTATTTTGTGTCCTATGAACAAAGCCTGTATTGCTTGTTTGCATTATTTTCTGCTCTACATAGAAACATAGCCTGAAAGTTTTATTCTCCTTATAAAAAGTTAAAGCTCAGAAAGTTACCTACTGTAACATACAGGTTTTCACGGTTCAGTATACAAATGTTCTGAAATTAGATATATCAATAGAAAAAAATTGGGGGGAAGAAACCCAAATTCCAATATACTTACTGATAAATATTATTGCCTATAAATATTAACTTGATGTTTAAATAGGCACAAAAGTATGATATTAGAGTTGATGATGTATTACAAGGAACATGGTAATGCCCTTTTTCATTTTGTGAATTGTTCCCAGATTAAGCAATGCTATTAAAATTGAATTCAGCCCATGGAAGGCCACCCCTTTGTGATGAAAAGCTGTTGAAACAGCTCTGCCCTGCTACTTAGTAGGGCTGCTGGTGTACAACATAGGAATGGCGATTCCTTCCCCAATATTCAGCATGGCCTTGGTGGTGACCCATCAGGCTGGTGAAGAAATGTTGGACAAGACAGATTCAGGGCAGTTTTGATTTTTCGAAAAGGGAGAAAAGCAAAGCATCAGAAATTTCTATCTCTAGAGGAAGAATTTAGGATGGTAGAAATAACTAACTCCACAAAGGCCAGTAGCTTACATTCAAATGGACACTTTTTGTACATTACTGGTGACAGTGGTAAACTGGTCCTCTTGAAAGCAGTGTGGCAACACAAAGTGAGAATTATGGAGACGGTCATAGCCCTTAACCTGGGAAGCTCACCTTGGGGAATATGTCCTAAGGAAATAATTCCACAGAAGCAAAACAACTACACACAAGAAAATGTTCATTGCAGCAGCTTCCAAATAGCAGCTACAAAATGTCTCTGAAAACTAATTATATATCTAAAATAGTTATGAAATTGTTTAGTAAATTATGAACATTAAATCTGTGGAATATTATTCAACTATTAAAATTATAATTATCAAGGCCATGAATAACAAGGAAAAATGTTTACACTATGATGTTAGGAGAAAAAAGTGAAATTAAAATACTATGTACATTAGGATTGCTTCTGTTTAAAAGTATGTGAGTGGAAATAAAATGTGCAGAACTTAATGTAGTTATCTCAGTTTGGTGCACTTGTGGATGATTTATTTTCTTTTTCAAAATTGTGTTTAATAAATGATAAATATATTTTAATAAAGTACAGTGGAAACAGAACCAGTCAAGAGGCATAAAAATAGTAAAAAATGGAGTAAAGCTGGCAGAGGACATATAAGGCGATGCTTTCTGATGCCTGTGGAAATTTTGCTGTTTTGGTTTAGCAGAGGAAGATCACTGTGAATATGTGTAATATAAATTATCTTTTGTAATAAAAATTGTTCTACAGGTGATATGAGTTCAGTGAAGCTGTTCTAAGCCTTGGCAGTAAGTGCACAGTTTTCTTTCCATGACCATCAGTTACAGAGACCAGAGGAAGCAGAACTGACACAGCCACTACCTGGTTAGAAATGGATTCGCTGACTCTTGATTCCTCATCCCCAGGGACTACTGCCACTGTCCGCCTCCACCAAAACTTCCCCGTGGGTTTCCTGCATACAACTGAGTGTGTAATAAGTATGTGTCTGTGTGTCTGTGTGTTTACTTTTACCTTGAAAAAGTTATACACTATTTTACATATACAGAAAATATCCAGACCAATAAATGCAGTTTAATTAGGATGCAAACCCTTGTCCGCAGTTCTAGATTGGGAACCGGAAAGGGGCAAGTACCTTAGAGGCTCCCGGTCATGGCCTCCCCTCTCCCCGAGCGGTGGTAGCCTGGGTCAGGATGCATGGCTATGTCTTTCTGAAATACTAATTCCCTGGCTTTGCTTGCCTTTTCTGTGGGTCTCAGGTGCACAGAATTGTATTAGTCATGATTCTTGGTTCATGGCACACTGTTATAATTGGTTTACCATAGGCTGTTATTTCCATTCCATTTCATGATAATATGATGAAATTATGAATTCATCACCTAGCCTAAGAAGCAGGACATTTCCACTAACTTATAGCTTCCAAAGCACTGCTCGACTATTTAACTCCACTGTCTCCTTCCCAGAGGTAGGCAGAAACCAAAATGGTGTATTAATATTTTTTGCTCTTTTTAGAAATATTTTTAATATCTACATATGTATTTTCAGACAATATATGTTTAATTTTTTCCGGTTTTGAGTTTACATGCATGGAATTATACCACATGTACTCCATGACTTGGTCTTTCACAAAAATTTATGTTCATAAGATTCATCTCTGTCTCTAGTTTGTCTATGTTTTACTTCTAAGCAGTATTTGATTGTATAAACATACCATGATTTATTTATTCAATATAATGTTGATAGACATTTGTGTTTCCAGTTTTTAAATTTATAAACAGTGCTGCTATGAACAATTTTGAACACGTCTCTGGAGGCACACACACGCAGGAGTTTCTCTAGGTTTATTCTGGAGGTACATTAAATGTACAACTCAGCAGGGTATTGAAATCAATATTTAACCAAAGTCGAAGGCAAATATAAATACCATCCTACTATTTTATAGGAATAAAATCTGAGGTTTCGCATACATATGTAGTTATCATAATTTAAATATCAAATTTTTTAGTGATCACATTTGAAATGATACACTAATTTCTCAGTGCTACTTATCACATCAGCTGTGTCCATGACGCTATACCCTCCACATTGTACTTTAGCACCAGACATTTACTTGAATTAGGGTCAAGCGAGAAATGAGGCAGTGCAACAGTGTGGTTAGCAAAACTTTAAAAAAGAGTCATGTGGAAATTTCCATCTGCATCTCAGTTTTCACTGCTTGCAGAACTTTAGGTTTTTATTTTGAGTAGAACGATGGGAGAATTTTTCAGCAAGTGTCAGGTAAAATGTACCTGCTTATTAAAGACACATGAGTTTGGATGTTTTAGCAGCTTACAGCAAGTAAATTATTTTATTGTGTTCTAACACATTCTGCTTTATCAATATTGTTCCCTCCAATGTATAGTGTTAAAGTTTGTGTTCTTGTTTTTCTTCTTAAGACATAGTAACTGCATATCTGATTTGTAAAATAATGTTTTGTGTAAGCACAATACAAGACTGTTCCAGAATCTTTTGGGTGTCAAGAAGGTTGACTTTGATGGGAGAAGAATAATGTAAGTGGTCCAACATTATTGTGTTTATGACCAGCAATTCTGGAACAATAATGTTGAATATTAAACACAACACTGGAGGTTGTACACAAAATGTGCATGATTTCTAAACCACCCATAGCCATATGGTCTCATTAATGACAATTGCATTACACTTATGTTTTTCTGTAGTTAAGCAATATGATTAACAAAATTCATGCAATGGACACAAATAGAACTTTGCATCCAACAACTACGAGAAATATTCTCTTCAAACAAATGCAAAATTTGAACATTTTCTGGTTCATAAAACAAATCTTAACAAATACCTAAGGGTTGGGATCATATAGACAGTAATCTAATCACAATGCAATTAATCTAGGAGTTGAAATATAAAATTTATACATAAAAATTTAAAGTATACATTTATAAAGTAAATGCATAGGTCAAGTAAAAAATCACAGAAATTAGAAAGCATTTTGAACTGACAAAAATGAAAATGCTACATATCAAATATTGAGGAATTTAACAAAAACAAGAGGTAAATATATATCCTTATCATATAACAATGATGACATTTGAAGAGCAGGAAAACAACAATAAAAAAATCAATAAGCTAATCATCCAAACTAGAATTAGAAATCAGTGAAATAAGTTCAAGAAACAAAAATAAATAAATACAGTATAAACAAGTATAATGGTAGAAATTAATGAATACAGTTAAACTATAGAGAATTAATATAGTAAATAGAGAGAATTAAAAAAAGACCAACTGTTCTTTGAAAGACTAATATAATTGACAAACTTCTGGGTGATAGTGAAGAAAAAAGATGCAAACTATATTAAGAATGTAAAAGTGTAGAAGCTACAGTCATTTAAGATAAAAACATTAATTTATAGGCAGTTTCATGGAAATAAATTAGAAAATACAGATTAAAATGTTTAGATTTTATTAATATATAAGCTACAATAAAGATACAAGGTGTTTCAGGAAGGTATCCAGCCATGTAGTGTGAAAAATAAGATACAAGAAACATTGTACACAGGACAATGACACCTCAGTCCCCTTCAAAGTAGGCACCTTAGGACCTCACACAGTTCTCCCAATCATCACCATCAGTTGCCCTGTCATATTTCTCTGAATCTCAGTGATGGTCTGAAATCTTTTCCCTTTCAAAGGTGATTTTAGTTTTGGAAAAGCCAGAAGTTGTGGGGCACCAAATGTGGGCTGTAGTGGGGCTGAGTCACCTGGGTGATGTGATGTTTTGCCAAAAACTCTGTACAAGACATGACACATGAGCAGGCACAATTTCCTGATCAAGCTGCCAATTAGTTGCCCATAGCAGTGGCCTCCTGAATCATCTGAGTAGAGTCTGCGGAGGAATGTTCAAGCTTAACGTAAAATTTCATGCAGATTTGTTGCTCTACTTGCTTGTCATTTTGAATGTGATGGCCACACAGTACAGATGCTTACTCAGTGATGTCTATCACCCCACTGACTAGTACAGTGAAGCTGTCATTGTTCACACATGAGCATTCCAGTCCACTCTCTTTGACTGCCAGGTTAAATCGATGTCACATAAACTGTACTCATTATATTAACAATGGCTGGACTTATTCTGGACAGACTTGTATAATAGATTGTATCTCATAATACATTATATTCACCATTCCAACTCAAGAAGAAACAGAAAAACTTGTAGAACTATAAACATTAAAGAAATTTTATTAGTTGTCACATTTTTTTTTCCACTTTGAGAACTCAAGGACCAGATGGTCATGGCAAGTTTCAAAAAGCATTCAAGGAAAAGATACTTCCAACCCTCAGCAAATGATTCATGAGGTATAAAAAAGAAGGAATACTCCCTAACTTACTTTATAAGACTAGCTTAAACTTAATAATAAGAACTGAAATGTTAGTCAAGCAGGAAAGATAGTTCATTTATAAACATAGATGTAAAAACTAAACAAAATGTTAAATTGAATTGAGCAATATAAAGGAGAGATGATAAAACATTTTGACCACTGGGTTCAATCTAAGAATTCAAGATTCATTTAACATTAGAAAAATTAATGAATGCAATTTATCACATCAACAGATAAAAGGAAAATACATGATTATCTTCATAAGTGCAGAAAAATTATTTGACAAAAATTAACATCCTTTTATGATTAAAACAATCAGCAAACATGGGAAATTTCTTAACCTATAAGATATTTACAACAATTTTTGTTAAATCTTATATTTAAATTAAAATGTTGAAAGCTTTGCTTTTGAAATCACTAAAAGACAACAGGCTCCCATTTTCATTTCTTTTAGAATTTATTGGTGATTCTAACCAGCACGATAAGGCAGGAAAAATGAGTAAAAAGGTTTGATACATCTGATAAGGGATTAATATCCAAAATTTATAAAGAACTTACAAAACTCAACACAAAACCAACACACGACCCAATTAAAAAATGGGCAAGGAACCTGAATAGGCACCTCCAAAGAGGACATACTGATAGCTAATACACATATGAAAAGATGCTCAATGTCACTAACCATCAAGATATGCAAATTAAAGCCATAATGAGATACCATCTCACACCTGTCAGAATGGCTATCATCAATAAATCAACAAACAAGTGCTGGTGAGGGTATGGAGAAAGGGGAACCCTAGTGCATTGTTGGTGGGAATGCAGACTGGTCAGCCACTGTGGAAAGCAGATGGAGACACCTCAAAGAACTAAAAATGGATCTGCCTTTTGACCCAGCAACCCCACTTTTGGAAATACATCTGAAGGAACCCAAAACACTAATTTGAAGGAACATAAGTACCCCTATGTTAATTGAAGCATTGTTTACTGTCACCAAGATACAGAAGCAGCCCAGGTTTCCATCAGTAGATGAGTGAATAAAACAAGTATGGGACATTTACACAATGGAATACTACTCAGCAGTAAAAAAAGAAGAAAATTTTACCCTTTGCAACAGCATGGATGGACCTGGAGAACATTATGCTAAGTCATATAAGCCAGTCAGAGAAAGACAAACACCATATGATTTCACTCATATGTGGAATCCAATGAAGAAACAGAACTAATAAGGAAAATGGGGACAGACTCATAGATGGAGAGCAGGATGACAGCTGGAGGAGAGGTTAGTGGGTGGAGGGATGGAACAAAAAGTCAAAATGACTCATGGACATGGACAACAGTGTGGTCATTGTTGGGGGGATGGGGGTTGTGTAAGGGAACTAAATGATAATGGAAAAATACAATAAAGATTAAATTTAAAATAAGGTTGTAGAGAAATTGGCTGTCTTTTTTCAACAATGATAATTAGTATTATTAAAAATTCATATTATTTTACATAGCGTCTACAATTTTTATCGGTTGTTAGAACTCATAATTATTTTCTACTAAGAGAAAAGATGATCTTGCTTAAATTCTGACACTGCCTTGACAATAATAATGCATACTGCTTGAAGTAGTCTTTTTTTGTGCAGAGGGATTTGTCAGTTTCTCTAGTCTTTCCAGAGTTTAAGGAAGTTCTTCCCTCAGTTTTATTGCTTGACATATGGTAGATAATTGTTTGCACTCCTTGCAGTAAATAGCTGTAACACAACTTTGTTATCCTATGTTCATTTTCCTTTCTTTTCTTTCTAGATAGGACTTGGTTATTGTTTTGCAAGTAGATATGACACTTTGATTGTTCTCCCATCATGAATATGTGCTGCTCTGTTCCTCTGTTTCTGTGCCTTTTTTGTGTACTCAATAACTTCTTTCCAAAACTTAGTGTAGTTGTTTTAAAGACATTTTAATTGACAGTTACACTAACCACTGTTATTACTAACTGTATACAATTCAGTTAAAATGATGGCACTAGCTATGACCAAGTTCACTGATTCACAGGCAGTGATGACTACTACTTAGAAAACAGTGATTATAAATTAGATTTTAAGATTCATTTCAATGTTAAAATGTGTAAAAATATACCTTTGGGGATTGCTTAAATATGAAACAATCTAGTAGATTTCTAGAATACAAGATTAATATGAAAGAAGATTGCATTTCTTTACCATCAGTAGATACAATAACCAGTTAGTAGTGTTGGAGATACTGAGGGGTTTTTTTTTTTGGCCTTACTGAAGGCAACAAAAGGTGGAGGAAAGTGTACTACAAGAAAGCTGCCCCCACCCTTTCCCAATCCTTTCCCACTCCAAGTGCTTTCCCACCCGTTCCCACCCCAACATACATGCCAGGAGCCAGCCCTCTTCTCTTCCTCCAGGGGTTTCTCATATTGCATTTGTAATGCTTTGGCACCGTGAATTTTTCTGTGGTTTCCGGACAGCTCCAGGATTGAACTGGAAGAGTAGAATCACATCTAGGTAAGTTTCCTTCTGATAGAAAGACTCAGGTTAGATTTTTCTGAACCTAAATCTCTATCTCTGAATCTCTCATATTTAACATGTGTATATTTTTATTTCTTTTAAGAAGCAAGGATATGAAAGAAGTTGAAATTATTATATTTCTATAGAACAGGAAAAGAAGTCACTGGATAATCCCTTTCTCCATTTCACCATTTATATATCTTTTTACTTTTCTTTTTCACATTTTTTATTGTTGTTCAAGTACAGTTGGGTCCATTTCCCCCCCACTACTCCCCACCCCAGCCATCCCCACTTCCCACCCTTGATCCCACCCCCCTCTTTGTCAGGAACATGTATAAAGGACATATGTTTCACCATTTATAATTTTCATATGTATATACCTGAAATAAGAAATTTTTACCAAACTTTCTCATTTAGAATAGTTCATTTAAATAAATTAGCAAAATTTGTTATTGTAACTAAGTCTCGATGATCTGATAGAAGCTTTGGAATATATTAAGTAATTAGAGTGATGGATCTTGCATGTATTTTCTTTAGTTGTGTCATTTCTTTGTGACATCTCAAATCAAAAGAGAATTTGAGCAAAAAATGACAGCTTTTTCTTTATCTAGTATGTACTCAATCCTTTCAGAAACCTTCCAAAAGTCAATCAGCCAATTTTATCTTGCACTAAATTAACTCTAATGATAGTTACTTTATGATTGGCAAATCTTTTATGGCTTCTATTTTTGGGAGCTGACCATTTCCTAAACTGTGGCACTACCAAAAGATTACCTACCTAATGAGACAGGTAAGAAAATCTATTTTCAGACATGAAGATGCTTATTTTTTTCACTTCCTCTCCAATTGTCTCTGCAGCCATTGTAGTCATTCTTCCTGGGTGATGCCTTTGACTTCATCAGGTAATGTGCCTCTTATTGTTAACCACACAATATGGCTTTCTCATCGACCTTACCTGTGCTGTGCTCTTTCTCTTTCCATCTGTGGCATTGTGTTCTCAGTAAACGAGCGAAATAAGATATATTTACTGTATTTCTTTGGAAGAAAGTAATTGTCAAAATAATACCACCCTACTCCATTTATCTTTTTCCCAAGTGACACAGCCGACTGCTTTATTGACAACAGCAATTGTTCACTTTGGGGCTTGTTTCAAAGCCAATATAGCCAGAAGAGAAAAAGAAGTGTCATTTTTTTTCATCAGCAGCAAATAAATTATATATGAGTCTTACTACAAAATTTATATGATAGACAGTCACACTGGGACACTTTGATAGAGTTTTTGGGATAGATACAACTATGCTAAATATGGTAAGTCTGTTTTTTTCTTTATAGGAAAGTTATTGGGACTAATAAACTATATTCCACTCTCAGATCGATTTTACAGTTATTTCCTTTGGTCTGTTTTGTGAGTAGGCTTATTGTGGAGGAGACTTGACAGTGGAAGAATTTTGTCCTGGATATTCATTTTTGCCTAGTACACTTTGACAAGTTATTTTCTCGATCTGTTTGCCTAGGAAGGTGGCAGAAGTCTCAAGAGTTACTTAACATTTGCTACTTCATGAATACATTTAAGTTCTTTTCACTGTTCATAGTCCCTCTATGACAATGCTGAGTAGATGATGAAAGTGTGGGCTCTGCTCTCCGTTGCTAGCTATAATTTCGTGTGAGTTACTCAAATCTCCGAGTCTCCATTTCCTCATCTATAAAGTGGGAATCATAAATGTATTCATCTCATAGAGATTAAATGAGATTATATATATAATATAGTACAGAGACAGGACAAGTGTAAATACTCTACAAATGTCAGCTATTATGGTTGCTAACATCAGGGCAAATGAGCAGAAGTACATGTATGGAAAAAATGGTTTTGGTGTAGGGATATAACTTGATCTACATCACATCTGGTATCATGAACTATGTTATTTAAAAGGCTTCTATTGTTTTTGCCAAAAAAAAAAAAGAAGAAAGAAAGAAAGAAACACAACAAAGTCAACTCTAAATCATATAAGATTCCCCAAAGGACACACAGCTGAAATGAGTTAGACAAAATTATAGTGCTAACCCATTGGCTGTAAAAATTACTTTTCAGCTTCAGAAGGAAATAAAAGCTAATGCAATAAATGAAATAAAATAACTTTGAAAGTGATGATTAACTGATAAAAAGATGATTAGAAAACTCTTTAAAAATGAAATGTAACCTAGGTTAAAGCTTTTGGTTAATGTTTGAGTGCTTAAGAAATAGTAGATGTTTTATAAAAAAACCTTTAGCCCTATAGTGAAATCCCAAAGCAAATAAACAAGCCAAGCGAATCAGGAGATGCTCAATTGTGTAGAGTGAGTTAACATGTGTTAACATTTCCCTAACCATCTTCATCAGTATAGCTTCCTAAAGTAACACAGTTGTCTTCATCGAACATAGTAAGTGAGCCCAGACCTGAGGATGTGACATAGCCAGAAATGTCAAACAAATTCCCTTTATTGCCAAGAGCATCATAGACTGGGGTTAACTGCCATAACCTCTGACCAATGTACCTTTCATTTGATGAAAAATCCCCACAAATTTAACATGGTAAAAGATAAATCAGAGCTCTTGAAAAGAATTAAGTCTTAAGTGTTAATTTCCTTAGTGAAATCTTGACCCTATCACCCTGTTATACATGAATCACAACATGGAAGGGAGGAAGCAGTGCTCAGAGATGTCGAAGGCTCAGCTTAGGTCAGGTCCTTAAACTTCTAGTAAAATCTACCAATTTGTAAGGCCCTATTTAGAAAGTCTCAAAAAGGAAAGGGAAGGTTTGGGGAAGGGTGGGGGGCAGATGTCTGAACAAATGAAAAATGAAGACATATTTCACAGGGATCCCATTGACTTTTAGAAATACTTTGAACAACAACCATGGCCACTGGGGTGCTGTAATGACATGCCCCATTATAAAATGTAGCACTAAGTAAACGTAGGAGTGGAAATTTAACAATTGAACATTTAATGGCTGCAATTATGGCAAAAGAATAATGAACCTATTAGAAAGGAGAACTGGCAATTACTCTATAGCTTATTGGAATACAGCTGTGAAAAAGTAATACAGCAGAATACTTAAGAATGGTTATTAAAAGAGGATAATGCATTCTGTTTACACTGACAGAAGCAATTTTTCTTTTGAAATGAAATGGGGTTTTTTAGCTATCAGACATGAACTCAGATGATGAATCCTACTATTGAAAGGTAATGCATTTTCAGATATGCTTTTCTAGCTGTAAATGATGCCTCCACTAAGACCATAAGGGTGAGATTTTTTTTTTTTTTTTGGTGGGAGAAATGAAAGAAAATGTCAAGATGGACTTATAAACATTAAATAAATCACCTGGGGAAAAAGTAGGCTAATTTTAAATGATCCAAATAGCTTCAACAAATGAAACAGGTACAAGTTCAAAGATGAGCGTTGTCAAGAGAAGGTGTTCAGAACAATTACGTGATCTATGAAATCATCATTTTGGTGTCCAGGAGTGATGGATGCATCCCATTAAATTTTCAAATGTGTACACTTCTAAGTGCAATTTATATGGCCCTTTCCATTTTCAGATTTACCCTTTCAATTGTAGTTATCAAAACCCTGGGTGTCAGCCAAACACAACGCCAGCAGAAAACAATAATCTAGACAAAGGATCAGGCGCCGGAGCACTGTTGAAATGTAAGAAAAGTGTGCTACTTAAGTACATTTGACAGGATGGAGCGAGGGCTTGGTCTGTGAAGACCCAGATACCTACCCAGAAACTGGTTTGGGAGGGGAAATGAATTCTTGCAACGAAGTGTCATTTCTGGCCATTTTCAAAGTAGAGTAGGGGAATATAAAATAGAAGTCAAAACTTCACAGATGCTGGAAATTCAGAGGTCCTGGGGAAGTCCTCATTTGCTAGCAGGGCCATATTCGAAGCAGTCAAAACAGATGGAGAGAATCCTCCACTTTGTCTTTCACTGAAGAAGACTGGATGTTTACGAAAATGAGAACAATTGCATGCCTCTGGGGGGAAAGCCTGCTTGCAACTCAAGCTTGGGTCCCTTTTCCTATTTCTCTTCTATAATTTTATAAGACAGGATTAAAGCATAGTGACCAAGACGTGAATCTCAACTTTCCTGAGAAACCATTCAGAACAGATGCCCCGCCCACCCCAGCCTGGATTTTGCAGCAAAGATCCAGTTGCACATGTGGAGCCTCAAGCCAGCTGTGCACAGATAATAAGCTCATGTGATAAGGGTGTATTCTGTCTGGTCTTGGAGCATTTTGATGTTTGAAGAAGAGAGAACAAACTAAATTATCTTTTTACGTTGATGGAAGTTGCTTAGACAGGAAATGAATGCGAGTTCACAAAACAAGTTATTTTTAAACTCTTAGGTCACAGACTTGTTTTGAGAATCTGATAGAATCTGTAGACAATTAACCCAGGAACATACACATACATACTAGTTTTTCCAGGGCTAGAAACCTGGGAACTTTGTAGTCCTAGATTGAACCCTACATGTAAGAGGGGGCCAGTGTTAATGTCTGCAGCCCTTGATCCAGAAGAAAGTTAGCAACCGCCAGTTCCGAAACATTTGATTTCATGAGGCCAACGATAGTGGTGGAATTAAATCCATGTCATTAAAAAAATGATTATAGCTAAATGGTTTTCCTATCTTCCTACCAAATCAGATTCTAAATGGTTTGGATTTCACCTGTTCTTTCTTCCCAAATTTCTCTGGTAGAGGAACAATGGAGAACAAATGTGTAGTGTGTAGACAAAGGGTATTTTAGGTGATCAGTGCCAGAATAATGAGTGTTGATTATTAGTCTAAGATAGGGAAGAGATGAAAGATTTGAGGATGGTTTTGTTTATATTTTCCCACCAACTCTGGTCTAACCTACAAACAAAACTTTTCTTGGTCCATGTTTAAGATGATGGGGAGAAATAAGAACCCTCCTGTCAGTGGGGCCAAAAAATGTGGAATTTGTCTGAAATAACAAGCAAAACAGAAAAAGACTCATAGGTGGAGAACAGATGACAGCTAGTGGTTGTACGGGGAGGTTAGGGGGTGGAGGGATTGCACAAAAAGAAAAATGACTCATGGACATGGACAACAGGGTGGTAATTGCTGGGAGAGGGGGGTATAATATAATAAATAAAAAAATAATAATAACAAATAATATAATATAATATAATATAATATAGATTATATATTAAACAAATGAAAAATAAATAAAAAATAAAAGTGTGCAGCTTGGGCGGTGAACTCCAGTGTCTCACCTGACCTGCTCTAGTTTCAATGGCTGCCCTCCTCTGCTCACACATCTTGACCCTTCATTCAGCTTTCTCCTTGGACTTTGAGTCTCAAAATTAAAATAATGCTTACTCCATCTACTTTCTCACTTGGTTTGTTCTGAAATTTTGTCCCTTCACAAAGTTGCTGGTGCTTCCTTGAGAGAACTCTCTGTTTTGGTTCGCAGCTGCCTGACTTCTCTCCACTTGTCAGACCCTGAAACACAGCGAGAGGGCCTGAGTGAGATCCCGATCTCCAGCTTCCTGAAACACTTCGCTCTGCCCTCTCTGGTACAGGCAATGGAAGAAGGGAAGAGATGGTGATTTTTAAAGTGGGTGGGAGGAAGGGAGGGAGTGGAGGGTTCTTGGTTGGCACGTACATAGAAGTCCTTCTATTTAAACTTCTGTATTTTTTCATCCAATCATACAGACAGGTGAGAAAGAAGATAGAAACATGACTTAGAAAAAGGGCATCTTTCCGACAATAGGCTCATGCACCAGTTAGGATCACGGTGCCTATTAAGCAGTGAAATAATTCTTTGAAAAATTGTAATGGTATTATGAATAGTGCAATGATATTGTTTTGTGTGTTTATTAAAGTTGTCTATTTGTTAAATGAAAACATTTAATATACATATCCTGATTTGTCATTTATTTTTATATACTTGAAGCCTCAAAAAGTGTTTTTGAAAAGACGAAATATCCCAGACCTCTATGTGTTTCTAGAATATCTCAGACTGCTACCTATTTCTGAAAAGCCCTGGGGAATGAAAGATGACAAAAAGGAAGAGGACAGAAAAATAAAAATAAAAAAAGAGAGAGAGAAAAAAAATACAGGACCAGACTTCCAGTTTAGGTGCAGAAGAGATTTAGTCTCTCTTTCTTCACGACGCCTTTGCCGTGTCCTCCATCTCTTCCCACGAAAACTGAAATGCTTCTTTCCCGTTTGCTCTCTGCTGCCTGGTGGTGTATCTCTACTGATGGACATATGCAAATTAAAATATGCCAAGCACTCGTGTGCCTTCCATGAGAATATCCTAAAAAGTTTTATTAGATGTTCAAATATACGAAGTGCCCAAATTCCCTGAGTCTGTGACTTCTCATAAAAGGGTCTCCATAAACATGTGTTATATTGAATTCAAATGAGTTTTGAGAGTGGTGTATTTTCAAGTTCCTCTTCAAATATCTGTAGCAAATCAATAAATAGCTCTGCCTACAGTTATCACCCGAGATCCTTTGGGTGGTGCGTTGGCTTCCACTTACTCATAACTTATCTGGTAAACCCTATGCAAATGTATGTATGAAAGAAATGTTCAATTATTTGAAAGAGGTGAATTTCCAACCCTGCTCTATCTTAAATAGCTGTGTGATCTTGAGTAAGTCATTTGACCCTTCTGAGCTCTGTTTCCTTCTCTGAAAATAAAGACATTAAAATATGACAGTATAAGAGATGTTTTCCAGATCTAAGTGTTTGTGATTCTGTACTTTTAATTGTTGTTGAATATGATGCTGTTTGTGGGATATGACACAAAAACTCAACCCTACGTATTTTGTTGTCTGAGTTCAGTGTATCAATGTTTCCAATGCAAATTAATATTTCTATCCATGCAAACAACCCCGGGGCCCTTGTTTTTCTGAATATATCAGCAGCTTATTTTCACTTGGCATGTCCGTAAAGAAGTAATAGAAACTTGGTCTAAGAGACTGATGAAGAAATAAGGCTTGTGATTATTTTAAAAAAACTTATGCAAATTTTTAACAGAACCCAGTGCCTTCCTAGACTGTCAATTTTTTAAAGGATGACGCCAGCCCTAGCCTACTGCCAGAGATTATGATTACATGTTTAGACACATTTTATCATATCACAGTGGGAGCTGAAAGCAATATCATTGTATTAGTGCTTTCTTGCACTAGGATTTTCAGCCATGCAGTAATGGCACAAGCTGTTTTCTTTAGGAAATTCATTTTGCTGATTTGAAAATATAGAAGTAAAGCTGAAGTCTGGCAAATAAGGAGCTCAGAAAGGTGATTAATAAGAAAAAGGAAAATTGTGCTGCAACAACATATCTTTATGAATGTATACTTCATGTAGCTAATATCTGAAGCAAATATTTTGAATTTTGAATTGGCTCATAACTGCAGCTATCAACAGAATGATAGTAGCATAATTCTTAGTGAATACGCATATTGCTTAAAGAATAAATAGTTGTTTCTTAATAAGTAGTGAAAGTTTATTTAAAAAACTGCTAGGGAAAAATTTCAGAAGAAACCCTTCCAATTTATGCTACTCTAGGTAAACTATATTTGAGAAAAGAACACAGAAACTTGTATTATGAATATGCAGCATCATCCTATCAATGCTTTCTTTGCTAGCATCCAATGTTCACGGTGAAAATGTAGCTCCTGACATTTAATGTATGCTTCTCTTGGCTGTCTTCATCTTTAGCAGACTTTGAGTAAAGAACACATTTCTTTTATAAATATAATATAAAAATTCTTGTACCAAGGAATAGCTCTAACAAATTGTTACAAAGCCTTTTCCTCATTTTTTTCTCCCTATAACATTATACCCCTGCATATATCACTGCTGGTGTATTAATAATATTTAATGATAATTACATTATCAACATTAGTAAAGTATTTTAATTCTCTTTCCCAATTAAATCAATTCCCTTGTGCTAAAAAATCATTAGTAATTCCATGTTCACTCATAACAATTTCTAATTATTTCAATATTAAAATTTCAGACTTCCAGTGAGATGCAGTAACTTTCTGTGATCATGTGGCATTTTTGGGATCAGTCATAAGGAAAGGCAGAGCAAGCTCCTGAGATGTTAGAAGAGGCTGAGAATGTCTACAAGAGCTTTCTTCGATAAAATACAAGTGAGATTGAAAATATATTTTTTCCTTGGTTTCTTTTCTAATATTTTAATAAATCCTGTTCATCTTTTACTGTTTTTCGTCTTAATATATAGCACAGTCTTTTGTGTTTATCAGGATACCGCTCACTAAAGAAGGACCTGAATCTCATTGGATTAATATAACCAATGTTTATCTTTCACTCGTGGCACAGCCCAATGTGGGTCATGTGGCAATCCTGTGTGGCTCCCGTCCCAGCTATGACTTGGGGGCCAGCCTATTTCTGTCTCGCAACTTGGAAATCTCCAGATCCTTTGCCTCTTGGCTGGAAGAGAGAAAGAGTGTATGTGAAGAAGGCACATCCACTCTTACCTGCTTCAGATCAGAAAGGATTCAGACTTCTTTTTAATTTTCCACCAGCAGGAATTAGTCACATAAGTTCACCTAGATACATTAGAACAGAGAAATACAATGAAGTGCATGGATATATTGTGAGTACCAGCACTCTCAGAAATATCTTCAGGAAAATTAAATTGGGAAGAGGGAAAAACGAAATTCAGGGTGTAGCTAAACAAAAGCAAACAAATCATCCTTTTCCCCAAGAGTGTGGAGGGCGTTATGGATAAATGAATTCTAGACATTCAATAATATTAATAATTCCATTAGTAATGCCTGGTATTTCCACTTTGGAAAACACTTTACAGTACTGTATCCTCAGAACCTTTTATAGTTTCCAACACATGATAGTTGCTCAACAAATATTTTTTGAATCCATGAATGCATGCCATTACAATTCAAGTGTTTAAAGGCCTTGCATCCCATCAGTCGTTGGCTGATGGTCAACTGGCAATAATACAACTTTGGCCACACACTGCTTTGCCACAATTTATAAAGCTCAGGCAGCAGGTAAGAAGTTGCTCTCTTCCTTCTTTGGCTCTGCCCAGCCAGTTAGTGTATATGGAAGGGCTCTGGATCTGTTTTCTAGAGAGAAGAAAAAGGAATCCAATTGTAGACTCATTCCTCTTTGTTTTCTCTTAAATAGCTTTCTTAGTATTAAGATAAATTCTAATGGCTGTTACAGATAAACCCCAAGACCTTGTAAGTACCTTATCACTGAAGTGGATTGCTTAGTCTTGGCATTCAGCGCAGGTGTTCCTGGTCAGGCAGGCTCTTCTGCCAGTTATGTTTCAGTGACTAAAGCTCCTTCCCTCTGAATGCTGTGCTGTCTTCTACTGTGTCTCCCAGATTCTATGGCAGAATTGTCTTTATTCAGCAGGAAGAAGAATATATCATTGACAGTCTCTCCTGGGAGGTTTTTATGGTAGTTTTTTTTTTTTTTTTAATAGACCTAGGGTTGGTATACACCATTTCCACTTATATTCCACTGGCTGAAATTCAGTCTTATGATCATATCCAGCGGCAAGAGAGATCAGAAAATGTTTCCTAGCTATCATTTCAGGAGGAGAAAAACAGTCTCTGTCACAAAGGTCAACATAAATTAAGTAGACATGGTGTTTATAAGCTAGATACTAATTCCAAGAAAACATAAGATACATTAATAGGCCTTAAAAATTTTACTCACACTACACAGACATACATGTTATCTATTAACTGTCCACTCTTTTCATTAGCCTCCACCCACTGGGTAATGAGGAAAGAAAAGACTAGATTTTAATTTGGTTGAGTGATACCATACTATAGAACATTCTTATCTGATGTTCTCATTATTGATATTTGGTAAGCTTAGTAAAGCAAGACATCATAAAATAAACTCATACGTACATTAAGGATTATAACTTTAAACACATAAATACATATTGTTTTGCCTAGCTTTGAATAGAAATGCAGACCTTCATTTCTGTATGGAGGTATTAATTAAAGTTCATTTTATCTTTCTTGCATAATGACCATGTTTTCTACAATTTTCAGTTTTGATTTTCTTAAGGAGTAAATTTACAGCTCCCTCTATCTTTCACAGTTGTCTCTCCCACAACTAATTTGGAAGTCATTTAAAAAATATTTATCTCTGCTAAAATTGTCCAAGACTTTCATATTCAGTTTTTTCTTTTGCAGTGAATGCATCATGTATATATAGTCTGTCCAAAAGGTATCCAGCCATTATGAAAAACAGAGGCATTTATTGAAGAAGATAAGATACATGATACATGAAACATTGTACATAGGATAATGACACCTCAGTCCCCTTCAAAGTAGGCACCTGGGATCTCACACAGTTCTCCCAATCACCATCAGCTGCCCCATCGTATTTTCCTGAATCTTATTGATGATTTGAAATGTCTTCCTTTCAAAGGTGATTTTAGTTTTGGGAAAAGCCAGACATTGCAGGGCACCAAATAGTAGGGCTGAGTCACCTAGGTGATATGATGTTTTACCAAAAAACTCTGCGCAAGATGTAATGCATGAGCAAGCACATTGTCATGATGAAACCAACAATCACCAGTTGCCTATAGCTGTGGCCTTCTGAATCATCCAAATAGTTTCAGTGGAGGAATATTCAAGTCTAATGCAAAATTTGAAGCTGATCTGTTGTTCTACTCAGTCATTTTGAATACGATGGACACACAGAATAGATGTTTAGTCAACAGCGTCTATTGCCCCCACTGACCAGTACAATGAAGTCATCATTGTTCATGCATGTGCATTCCAGTCCACTGTCTCGTTGGCTACCAGGTTACATTGATGTCATACAAACTCTTCTCATTACATATATACATATGTCATATATGTATATATATTGCAATATATAGCATAATATAACATTATATATATGTGTGTATATATATAAAATCTGCAATTACAAATAGACCTACCTCTCAGCTTTAGGAATAGAACATCACTTATACACTAGAAATCCTACTCTATTCTGTGCCCAGACATACTACCCACTCTTTTGTTTCTGAGGAAAACTGTACCTTGAATTCATCGTTAATTATTTCCTTTGTTTCCTATCTAGTTTTACCAGATGTGTATATACTCCTGAAAATATATGTTGTTTTATTTTGCTATTTTACACACTTTATATACATGTAATTATACAGTATATCAATGATTTACTTTATTTTTTTCAAAATTATTTTTGAAAGCCATCCATGTAAATATATACTCTATTCTCCACTCATTTTAACTGTTTTATATTGTTCCATGTTTTGAATATGTCACAACTTACCATTCTATTGTTGATGGAGAGTGGATTGATTCTAGGTTTTATTACTATGTACATTCATGTACAATATGTACATAAATGGAAAGCTGTAATGTGATCATGGATAAAAGAACTTGATGTCATAATGTTGCCTGTTTTTCACAGAAGGAAATAAGAGAAAATTTCCCTACAAGATATTTTAAAGAATTATAAAGCTATAGTAATGATCACCTTTTTACTAGCTCAGGGGTACATAAATAACTCAACAAAAAAAGCAAGAATCTAGAAATCAGCCCATTCAACATGGAAGCATGATATATGAGAAAATTAGCATTGCAAATTAGTGTTGCAATGACAGATTATATAATAAAAGGCATTGGGAAAATTTGTTCTTCACTAAACAAAAGGTGAAATTAGGCCCTTACTTCATGCCATACGCAAAAATCAATTCCAGATAGTTTAAATGCTTGTATGAGAGGAAAAGTCATAAACCTTTTAAAACAGAATATAGGAGAATTCCTTTATGATCTTGGGATAGTAAGGATTTCCTAAAGTAGGCATAAAAACTTAATTTATAAGCAAAAACAAGTTTTATTACATGGAAGTTTTTTATACTCCTGTTCATAAAAAGACACATTAAGAGAAGCATGAGAATCCAAAATCTAGCAAAAAGATGTTTACTACATTTATCCAATAATATATTAGTATCAACAATGAGTCGTAGGAAAATATCAAGTGTTGGTGATTATGTAGAACAATAGGAACTGTCATGTACAACTGATGGTATTATAAATTGATACAGTTTCTTTGGAAAACTCCTTGATATAATATTGGAAACTTATACTCCTTAGAAACTTGAACATTTCTTTTTTTTTTTAATATATCTTATTGATTATGCTATTACAGTTGTCCCATTTCTCCCCCGTCATTCACATCCACCCTGCACAGTAGTTTCACTTCTACATGTACCCAAAGGAAATCTTGTATATGGGTATAAACTGTTAAGGCTATAAATCCTCCTCTATGTAATGCATTATCTGCACAACACAAGTTTTGATATATAATGTCTCAAAAAATGTTCAGTTATAAGTATTTCTGAACTCCATTGTTTTTTTCTACTTGGAGTTGTTTTGAAGTATAATTTAAAATTTCCAAACATTTAGAGTTTTTTAGTCTTTTTGTTATTAATTTATAATAATAATATTCATTGTGATCGGAAAATAAGCCATGATAGTACTAATTCTTTGAAATGTATTGAGGCTCTCTTTATGGACTAGTACACTATTAATATTCATGAATATTCCATGTATACCAGAGAAGAATATGTATCCTGGAGTTTTGGGGTACAATGTTCTTACTAGTTCTAAATCATTCATTGTACTGTTTAAATTTTATTTAACCGTATTCAATTTTGACTGCTTATTCTATCAATTATTGAGAACATTATGTTGAAGTATGCCATATGACAGTGGGTCAGTATCCAATTTTTGTTTAAGTATATTTTATTGACTATGCTGTTAGAGTTGTCCCAATTTCTTTCCTTTTACTCCCTCTGCCCAATACCCCACTTTCCTCCAGCAATCCCCTCCTTAGGTCATGTCCATTCCATGGGCTGTATATGTAAGTTCTTTGGCTTTTCCATTTCCTATACTATTCTTAAAATCCCCCTGTCTGTTTTGTACCTACCATTTGTGCTTCTTGATCCCTGCACCATTTCTCCCTTTCTCCCCCATCCCCCTCCCAGCTGATAACCCTCCAAATGATCCACATACCTATGATTCCTGTTCTGATTGTTTGCTTAGTTTGTTTTTGTTTTTGTTTTTATTTTTTAGATTCAATTGTTGATAGTTATGAGTTTGTTGTCATTTTGATGTTCATAGTTTTGATCTTGTTCTTTTTCTTAAATAAGACCCTTTAACATTTCATATAACAATGGCTTGGTAATGACCAATTCCTTTAGTTTTACCTTGTTTGGGAAGCACTTTGTCTGCCCTTCCATTCTAAATGATAGCTTTGTTGGACAAAGTAATCTTGGTTGGAGGTCCTTGCTTTTCATCATTTTGAATACTTCCAGCAAAGTTTGTTTTTGAGAAATCAGCTGACAGTCTTACAGGAACTGCCGTGTAGATAACTAACTTCTTTTATCTTGCTGCTTGTAAGATTCTCTTTATCTTTACCCATTAGCACTTTAATTTTAATATCTTGGTGTGGTCCTCTTTGGGTCCAACTTGATTGGGATTTTTTGCGCTTCCTGGACTCGCATGTCTCTTTCCTTTGCCAAATTAAGAACGTTTTTTTCATTATTTTCTCGAATAGATTTCCAATTTCTTTTTTTAATTTTTATTTTAATTGTTGATCTTGTACAGTTTTCTGTCTTTTATTCTCACCCGAACCCACCACCCCAGCCCTCCCCACCTCCCTCCCATTTCCACCCTCCCATAGTTTTTGTCCATGTGTCCTTTATACTTGTTCCTGTAAATCCTTCCCCTTTTCCCCTGAAATTCCCTCCCCTCTCCCCTCTGGTGACTTTCAGCCTGTTCTCATTTTCCATGTCTTTGGTTATATTATGCTTGTTTGTTTGTTTTGTTGATTAGCTTCCTGTTAAAGGTGAGATCATATGGTATTTGTCTTTCATTGCCTGACTTACTTCGCTTAGCATGATGCTCTCAAGTTCCATCCATGCAGTTGCAAAGGGTATGAGCTCCTTCTTTCTCTTCTCCTTCTGGATCTCTTATGATGTGAATGTTAGAACTCTTGAAGTTGTCTCAGAGGCTCCTTATGCTACCCTCATTTTTTTGGATTCTTTTTTTCTTCTTGTTGTTCTGATTGGTTGTTTTTTGCTTTCTTATGTTCTAAATCATTGATTTGATTCTCAGTTTCATCCACTCTACTCTTGTTTCCCTGTAAATTGTTCTTTTTTTCAAGTTGTGTATCGTCATTTCTGACTGAATCTTTTTCATGCTGTTGAGGTCCTCACTAGTTTCCTTGAGCATTCTAATAACCAGTGTTTTGAACTCTGCATCTGATAGATTGTTTATGTCCATTTTGTTTAGCTCTTTTTCTGGAGTTTTGATCTATTCTTTCATCTGGGCCATGTTTCTTTGTCTCTTCATTTTAGCAGTCTCCCTGTGTTTGTTTCTATCTAGTAGTTAGAGCTGCTTTGACTGTGTGTCTTGGTAATGTGCCCTAATGCAGCGGGTGTCCTGAAAGGTCCAGTGGTACAGTATACCATATCACCCAAGCTGGTATTCAAGGTGCACCCTTCTCATGGTTGAGCCTTGGTTGCTATTGGCAGATCAATGGGAGGGATTTTCCAGGCTAGTCAGCTGCAAGGATGGCTGGGACCACTTGCCACAAACCTGCACCCTCTGTGGAGCATCAGCTGTGCAGGGGTATGGTGCCAGTGCTCTGAAGTGATCTGTAGCTGTCCACTGGGTACACTGACCCTAGGGTTTCCAGAGTGGTGTTAGCCAAGGTCAGCCCTACCTCTGTTCTTTCCAGGGCCACCATTCCTGAGCTACAAAGCAATCTGAGAAGGCTGCTACTTGTGCTGGGCTTGGAGATTCCCAAGCAAAGCCAAGCTGTGAATCTAGGCTGGCTGCTGCTAGTGCCAGGCATGGGGCTCACTGAGGCCAGCTGTTGCTTATTTGATAGGATTTAGGAAGTTGTGAAGCAGGAGTCAATACCAGCCATTCATATGGAAAAGCAACTTTAGTGGGTCCACAAGTTGGATGGGGCAGAGTCTCTGGGGATCTCCATAGTGGGTCAAACAGTGTCAGCCAGATTGAAGAAGTCTTAAATATAGCACCAGCCTGCCAGCTCCATGGCTCTTCAGGGGAAGGGCTCAGAAAAAGGACAATGGTCTCTGCTTGCCCCGATGCCAGACACTTCAGTTACTCTTTGTATGCCACTGGTGCCCTTCAATCTGCCACCCCATCATTGGAGCTCAGAGGCAGTGAGTCTGACTAGATGAGTTCACGTGTGGGTTCTTTAAGAGGAACTGTTTAGGGCTCCAGAAGTTTCTCCCACCAACTCAATGCCTGATGGTTTTTGCAGCCTGACGTTGTGGGGACTTATCTTCTTGGCACTGGAACCCTGGGTTGTCATGGTAACCCTGGGCCTGGTGTGGGGCCTGCTCGCTCCTGAGATATCCCCCCTAGATTTTTATCCACTACATGTGGGTGAGAGACTAGCTTGTTCCGCATCTGCGCCCCTCCTGCCAGTTTCAGTGTATGTGGTTTCTTTAATTTTGTAGTTGTCAGACTTCTATTCAACTTGATTTCTGATAGTTCTGAGTAATGCTTCTATATTTTAGTTGTAGTTTTGATGTGGTTGTGCAAAGAGGTGAGCCATGTCTGCCTAAGCCACCATCTTGACCGGAAGCAATATCCAATTTTAATTTAACAATAGTCTTTCAAATAACCTGTTGAGTAAATAGATAGATATATTAATCTGGAGTTCAGAGGAGAGGTCCAGCATGGAAATTCCAATATAGGAATCCTTGCATATAGCTGACTTTTCAGACCAAGAGACTGGATGAGGTCACCCAAAGAGTGATAACAAGAAAGAAGCAAAGAAGTCTGAGGGCTGAGCTGTGGGGCGCTCCAGTGCTTATAAGCTAGGGAGATGGGGGGGAACAGACAAAAAAATTATAAGGAGGTGGAGGAGGAGGAGGAGGAGGAGGAGGAGGAGAAGGAGAAAGAGAAGGAGGAGAAGAAGAAGAGGAAGAGGAAGAAGAAGAAGAAGAGGAAGAAGAAGAAGAAGAAGAAGAAGAAGAAGAAGAAGAAGAAGAAGAAGAAGAAGAAGAAGAAGAAGAAGGAGGAGGAGGAGGAGGAGGAGGAGGAGGAGGAGGAGGAGGAGGAGGAAAAGAAAAGAAAAGAAAAGAAAAGAAAAGAAAAGAAAAGAAAAGAAAAGAAAAGAAAAGAAGGAAGAAGAGGAAGAGAAGATGCTTGTGAAGTAGGAAGTAAATCCAGAGAGAGTAATAGGCTGAAAGCTAATTGAAGAAAGTTTTTCAAGGAGCAGAGACTGATTAGCTGTGTCAACTGTTGCTGAGTGGCCAAGTAAGATAAGGACTAAAAATTTAAAAATAAACAAAGTCTCTTGTGGCCATATATCTCAATTGATGGGAGTAGAAGTCTATATATGAGCGGTTTTTCATAGAACAATGTAGTAATAGATTCCAACATTCAGGGTGCTGGGGTCCTGCCTTTGCCATCAAGGAGCCAAGGGGAAGTGGGAGTCTAATAAGAGTGCTTAGGCTCTTCTCTTTTAACCTTCCTGACAACCCACCCTTACTCTCATGGGGCTGTCTCCACTGTGGTTGGCACCACCTCCTCCAGGTGCCTGTAAAGAGAGTGGGTCAGGAGTCCTTGTGTCCTCAGACCCATTATCCAAAGCCCTTCCACTCTCTCCCAGGATAGAACTCACAGCACGATACTATCACAGCCACCCGACCCCTACCCCTTCCTCAGGTGGAATCCTGCCTACGCTTCCTTGCAATCAGAAGGGACAGCGCTTTCCCCTCCCTCCCAATGTATTTTTTACTCCTTTTCCAGCCTCAATGACAAAAGTGGTATTCTTATTTACACTGGTGGAGAAACACATGAAAATATTAGCTGAAGAAATTTGAAAAGAGTTTAATGTTGATGATTAATAATCCATCATGTTTGACCTGTAAGAAAGGTGAGTTCCCCATTTCACTTTTCCCTCCAACACATGGTCACCCACACACAAACTGCCTGCTGACTCTGGCTTGGAGGAAAATGGCTGCCATAGACAGGCCTTTAAAAGGTACCATCTAATTAGAAGCTTTGGGAACATCCAGCATAAAAAGTCCTCAGTTCTAACCATCCAGGTAAAGAACTCAAGATAACGTAACCAGTACAATATGTGGTAGGGGAATACTGCCATTAGAGCTGGTAGAGAGAGGTCCCCACCCTGTGTCCTGCACTTTAGTGGACACAATGTGGCCCTTCTCTCCATGCCCCAAAGAAATAGGCCCATCAGAAGCTGATCTCCCCAACCCCCACTTTTAGGCTACATTCTGGGTGCCCATAATCCATGGCTCAAAGTCCACTACGAAGGCTTATGCAGAATTCTTCCCTGAATATATTCTTCCAAGTGTGGACCATACCTCAATGAACATCCCTCTGGGCCCTGGGTGGTTTTTTGAAGCTATGCTGTAGGGGTATGAAGGAGCTTGTCTAGTGGACAGAAGTGTCCAGACATGTTTGGACATCCCACAGTGTGAAAAGAGTGGACAGTGAGCAAGATTTTCCCAACCCATAGTATTCAAGCATGGAACTTGGAAGATACTAAGAACTCTTATATTCAAAACTATCTTCTAGGTTATTTTGAAGGCATATTTATCAAGGCAGGAAGATAGGATAGTTTTTAACATTTTTATTTATAAATTATAAATATTTGAACATACATCTTCCTCTGGATCCTATAGATGTTAGGCATGGAGTGCAGAGGGTAGAGAGACTCTATTAAATTTGGTGTGTGTATAAAATAATGTCATAAAACAATGCACATATATGTAAAATAAAAATCATTAAAAAAAGAAACAAAGCTTTAGCTGTCTTTTTTAGTAAAGCACATCACACTGCATTTCTTCCCAACACAAGGCCCTGTAGCAACAGCATTAATAGCCACATCCTTAAAGTAGTCCTCTTAATCGGGCTGACTCCTCACTCCTCTCCAATTCTCCTCCAGATAAAAAGTCACTTTACTCCCCAGAATGTGTGCTTTACCACCTCCTGGATTTCTCTTGTCATGTTGCTGAGCTGAATTGTGCCACCTTACTAGTTTCCTTCTGCTCTGCATATAGTAAAACACTACTTGTCTTTCCAGACCTAACACAAAGCCCAAGCATGGTGACTTCTGATTATTTCTTTATGTTTCTGTCTCTCCCAGTAGTATTGTATTTGAGGCCTTGAAGTCAGGGAGCCGCGTATCTCACTCATCTTTGTTTCCCTAAGCCTCCTCCAAATACTACATGTGCAGGCATTCACTGAATGTCTTCAGAATAAATGAATAAATGCTATGTATCAGCATATGCATCTAGCATGATGGAGTTAGTCCTGGAAGATACACTGAATGTATCAGCAAGAGGGCTGTTTCCCCTCTGTATAGTCTGTCTCAGCAACTGATTTAAAATTCTAAAAAGGGTACTGTAGTTATCTTTCTATGAATCTTTCAGAGTGACTCATGTAGTTTTAAGATCATAGTCAATTTCTAATAATACCTTGTTAATCAAAGAAGAAAGGATGTGAAAAAAATGATTTAGGATGAAAATGGGGACAGGTAGTTAAAAAATGGTGGTAAAGAATGTCCTATGTTGGTAATGGGGAAGGAAAAGAAAAATTAAAGATTAGAAAGTATCTCAAGGTCCAACAGTAAAAATTTTATGTTTTTCTTTCCTATCACTGTCTTTAGTTTTAGGATTCAGAGTGATCTTTGAGGTGATCTGCATGGTCACAACACCTTTCCTTCCGTCTTAGTACAAGCCCTCATACTGCTTGACAGTTGCATGTTTCTGTCTAATTCATAAACTTGTAAATACCTTCCTAAACATTATTTTGTCTAGAAAAAATAATGCTGACACCTTTGACTCTGTCTCATCCCCTAGACCAACAATAGAGCTTTAAAAATCCTCCTACTAATTCACAGTAGTCTTTGGAATATTTTTTTCAGAACATTAGCACTGTGGTGAATTAATTTCATTATGACTTTAAGTTGTTTTTAAAAACCATAATCACAGATAATATAGTTGAAATGACTAAAAAGAGTTAGTATTAAGCCAAAAGCTACGGTGGGATTGTGCAGTATATCAAGACAATGCCTTTTGTCACAATTCAAGTCAAATAAAAATGAAGAATAGAGAGCACGGTGGCTGCTGAAACAAGGCAATCCCCTGAGGCCATGTCCCTCTCACACCAGTGGGGAGGGACAGGGATTGAGTCTGAAGCAAGCCAGAAACAGATGTAGTGAAAAGCAGACCTGTAGCCAGAGCAAGCAATTGCATTTGCATGCATTTTTAAGGCAGAGAGAACTGGATGCAAATTCACTTACCAAAACCTTGGGTAACTTAACCGTTTTGAGCCTTGATTCCTTTATGTTTTATTAAATGTTAACATAAAACCAAGACGAATGGGCGATATTTTGGTATAGCAGTATATCTCAATAGGTTCAATCTTGAATGAAATTCAATAAGAAAATAATGAAGTCCTACTTCATATTTAAAATATTTTATTTAAAATTATTACATCAGAAAACACACCAATGAAGCAATAATTATACACACAGAGAACTTGTAAAAGAAAAAAATAACACCAATGTTTAACTGTCAGAACTAAAAACTTTACAGAGAAGTAGCATATGAATTAAGTTTTGGAGGACAAATCTGAGAATTCCTAGGAAAAGATTTTTGGCAACGTACAGATTAAACATTCTTATAATACCAGAGGACGCAATTGGTGCACATATTAAAGAAGACGTTAGGTCATCGGAAGATATGCCTGCACACCAGAACAAACGAGAATGAAGTGAGCAATGTCTGCAGCTAGTGACTCCCCAAGCCTGCAAGTGTGTGCGCAAATCCTGCACTGGAAGCAGTATGGCATAATGGGCAAGCACACCCTCCAGAGACAGATCGCCTGGGTTGAACTCCCAGCCCCATCCTTGCACAAGCTGTGCTTTCTTTGTGCCTCGGTTTAAAATGGAGATAAAAGCAATGCCTAGCTTAAATGGTAATGTTCTGAGGATTAAATAATTGACAAATGTAAACACAGGAGTGCTATGTAAGTTTTAGACATTGTTAGTGGTTAATATTTCTTTTTTTTTTTTTACTTTATTTTTTTTTAATCAGTATTTTTTTTTATAAATTTTTTTAAATTTATTTGTTTATTTATTTTTTATTTTTTATTTTTTTAGAGGAGAAAGGTAGGAAAGAGAGAGAGAGGGAGAGAAACATCAATGTATGGTTGCCTCTCATGTGTCCCCTGCCGGGAACTGGCCTGCAACCCAGGCATGTGCCCTGGCTGGGAATCGAACCTGGATCGTCTGGTTCGCAGGCCCGCGCTCAATCCACTAAGCTACACCAGCCAGGGCTAATCAGTATTTTTTAATTGTTGATATTGTACAGTTTTCTGTCTTTTACCCCGCCCCAGCCCACCACCCCAGCCCTCCCCACCTTCCTCCCATTTCCACCCCCCCATAGTTTTTGTCCATGAGTCCTTTATACTTGTTGCTCTAAACCGTTCCCCTTTTCCCCTGAAATTCCCTCCCCTCCCACTCTGGACACTGTCAGACTGTTCTCAAATTCAGTGTCTTTGTTTATATTATGCTTGTTTGTTTGTTTTGTTGACTAGCTTCCTGTTAAAGGTGAGATCATATGGTATTGGAGGGGATGTTGTAGAAGGAATTCATGTTTTAGATGAGTTTGGTTGGATAATCTATAACAGATCTGCTTCCTCTGAGATTGCATGATTCTATGTTTTTATATTTCCTGCCTTTAAGGGATTAAAATTGCCAATCAATTGAGCTTTGGCTAAAGCATTTTTGAAAAACAAAACAAAATAACAACAAAAACTCATGCTCCTCTAAAAAATATTTTTGACCATCCTCTTTCAGATAGTAATGAATAAATTGTTTTAATAATTATTCATGTATCTTATGACTCCCCCCCAAATAGCACCCCAGAAGCAGCAAGGAGAGAGGTGGAAAGGAGGGGGAGATGGAAATCAAAATTAAATTTATTTCAGAAGAGTCCTGTCTATGAAATGACTTTACAATGTGATGTACACAAAATAAAGGATGATTGCTTTTGGTCAAGGTGAAGACATCCTCTGCTTTGAACACGGAGTTGCATGGGGAGTGGGGTAATTCTTTGTCTAATAACTCATTATTGGCCATGGTGATGCCCCAACACCTTACACCTCTTTTTCAAGTGAGGTTGGGGACCACCTATGATGTTTGTTAAAATGGGGCTCCCTGGGCACCACCCAGATACAATAAATCAGAGTCTCTGCAGCTGGACCCAGAGGTTAAGAAACTCAACTATTCCATCCCTATCTATTTTTTTAAAAATAACCTCAAAGTGTTATTATTATCAATATCATAGAGGTACAAATATTTATACAGCTGTATCAGAATGCAGTATTATGCTCATTTACATCTTAACAGTAATGAATATGTTTACGCCTTATTTTATTTATTTAAAAATTTTATTTTAATTGTTGTTCAAGTACAGTTTTCCACCTTTTACCCTCATCCCAGCCCACACCCCCAGCCCTTCCCACTTCCCTCCCATTTCCACCCCTCTCCCCGCCTTGTTATTGTCCATGTGTCCTTTATGCTTGTTCCTGAAAACCCTTCCTATCTAGTCTGGCTGCTACATGGGGGTCTGTTTTTCACTGCAATGTAAATGGAGTGATGTTTGGCCCCAGTTCACACATCTACCTCCCTTTGAACAATAGTAGCAGCAAGCACTTAACAAAGCTCTGATTGAGGTAAATAGCCAAAGACAGCTTAGCCCTTTTCTCCAGCACTGTGTCTCCCAGCTGAACTGGACATATAATTCACAGCAGCAAACCTGAAACAGCAACTCTTGACAGATTAATTCCATAACAAAAATCAATCATGGCACTTGTTGCTGGCATATATAATATTTTGAGCTTCCTGTCTAGCACCACTGTGAAGCAGTCCTCCTTGACCTTGACTACATTAAACAAATGCTCTAATGCATTAGTGTACTCAGCTGATCACCATGTGCCCCATCACCCAGGGCTGCACAATGCAATCACCTTTGAGCTCTTACTTTCTGTGGCATCTCCTAACCCAACATCCTTACTAGCAGAAAGAATGTCTCTTCTAACAGGACGTAGTAGTTATAGCAACATCCTGAGAAAGTCTTATTTTTTGACTGGTCACTTCAGGCAATACATCAGCTGATTTATCTGCTAGCTTTTTGCTGAAGAATTTATCTGCCAGCCATGGGACTGGACTGGGGTTTGGGGAGAGGGGAGAGAAGCTCACATTGAAGAAAATTCTCTCTTGCTCAGAAACCACTCATATTCACAATGAGGGCCAAAGAAGCTAAAGAGAAAAAGGAACTTGGACAGGTGGCTGACTGAGCAGGTCACCTGTATAATGAGCAAACTGCAAAGGCTGGAGCCATGGGGTGATGAGGTGGATGGGGTAGAGAACAGAAAAATGATTTCATTTTAAGATAAGAGAACTTGCGGGACTAGATTGCACCTGACAGTGTGAATTGCCTTTGGGGTAGAAACCCCCCCTAGAAAAGGGCTGTTGACTCTTATTGGATCTCTCACCACAGGATAGTGGACATGGGTGAAGACGCTTACTGTTGATGTCATCTGAGAGACAAAGTTTAGCCTGGAGTGAACTCCACTAGAAATATTTCCCAGAAACCAGGACCATGCTGCTGATTTGCCCTCAGTTGGTTATTTACAGATAAATAAGAGGTATTTGGGATGCTCAGGAAGGATAGCTGATGGGGCCACCATTTCTGGCAACGAGTGCCTATACAGAAGCCCCTGCATTTCAGTGAAATAAGCACGGCTAGAAGATACACCTGGACTTAGAGACCTGCATAATCAATGCAGATGTCTCATTTTAAAAGCTCTTAATTTGCCATTTTATAAAATTACCCTGTGGCAAAAAGAAAAGAGCTAATTAATCATTTCATTATCTGACTGATATAACAAAGCACAAAGTGACAGTGAAAAAAATCAGCACTGCAAACATCTGTCCCACTCTAATGCTGAGGATTTCACAGCCTGACTCAACATCTGCAGATGGAGGTTTTTAAAAATTGAAATGGAGAAACCTTCAACTAGCATGTTATAGAAATACCCCAAGGGGATAAACACCAGGTAAAGTTTGCTCTTCAAACCTGCGCATAGAATTTACTGTTCAAATAATAGTGCACCCTCTTACAAAGGAAATCATGTTCAAGTTGGCAGTGATTTAATGAATACAAGATGATTATACTGAAATTTAACATGTATTGTCTCTCTTATGCTCAAGGCTTTCCAAAGTGTCTTATTAACAAGCAATTAAAATGCTAAGACCAGGGATGGTGGCAACGGTGTAATGTGTGCTCTTATCCCAATTGTCTACAAATTGCCTGGAATATCTCTTTTGTTACTGGAGCAATGTTACTTGTTGATGTCATAGCTATTCCTGCAGTCATTTGAACAAGCAGTGAGATGTGGGATTCTCTCTAGTTTGTGGGATTTAAGAGAGACCTGCAGACCTGGCTGGTGTGACTCAGTGGATTGAATGCCAGCTTGCGAACCAAATGGTTGCCAGTTCGATTCCTAGTCATGGCACATGCCTGGGTTGTGGGCCAGGTCCCCAGTTGGGGGCACTTGAGAGGCAACCACACATTGATGTTTCTCTCCCTCTCTTCCTCCCTTCCCCCTCTCTAAAAATAAATAAATAAAACTTTAAAAAAAGAGAGAGAGAACTCCGTTTGTAGCCTCTTCTATTAACACTGTAGTAAACCAGTACACGAGCAGGGCCATGTATCCTGAAAATGTGCTGCCCAAGACCACTCAAGAGCACATAAGCAAATGAAAACAATCAGCTTAATTATATTTATTATAAAATTAATAGATGATTAGGGTCTAAATACATAAAATACAGATAATTATATAGAAGATATTAAAGCAATTTATAATCTCACCCCAGGGAGAGTTAAGTGGCATAATGCCTGGTGCATAGTAGGCACTTCAGATAAATTTGTGTAATAAGTATTTCCTTCCAGTTTTTTATATGCAAATATATTCATGGTTTAAGTAAAAATTGTATCATATTGTTCCTACTCTTCTGAAACCTGATTGTATGTAAGAAGTTTTAGCACTAGACTGTAAATAGCTTTCCAAGTCATTAAATATTCTAACAGCTTATATGACTGCTTACTATTACATTTTTGGACATATTTGGAATAAAAATTAGTCAGAATTTAATAACATAGTCTCATTCTTTCATCCATCCAATAAATATTTTTTGAACACTTATTATGTGCAAGACTCTATTCTAGACCTTGGGCTTCATTAGGACACAGACAAAATTGTTGCTTTCAAAGAAGTTAAATTGTAGTTTGGGGAAGATAGACTGCAAATGAAGCATAATAACTAAATGTTTGAAGATGATAAGCACTGTGGAAGAGAATAAGACCGGATAAAGGGAATAGTGCATATCAGGGTAGTAGGGGGAGAATAAGAGTAGTAATTTCAAAGGACAAAATTTAAAGTCTTAAAGCAGGAGAGATATTTAATCACATAAATATTTTGCAAAAAGTGTTTCTGGCAAAGAAAACATCCAATGCAAAGGCCCTAAAGTTGGAAGATAATTGGACCAGCAAGGCAGCTTTACAAAGAAGAGAGTTGTAGAACATGATCAGAGAAGCAAAGAGAAAAGATAAAAAGTTTGTGGTGTGTTTTCCTGAGGGAAATTAGGAAACCCTGGAATGGTTTGAACAGAAGAGTGACACCATTTTCACAGGATCTGCCTGACTACTGTGTCAAAAATAGAATGGACAGGCAAAGGTGAGAGGAGGCTACTGCAGTTAAGTAAGCAGCAGTGACGGTGGCTCAAACCAGGGTAGTGAAGATGGGAAGCAGTTCCATTGTAGATGGACTTTGAAAGTAGTGCCTACAATATATGCTGATGGTTGGGGTATGGTTTGCCAGAGAAGAGAATTGTGCAAAGTAATTCAAGGTGTTTAGGCTGAGCCACTGGAAGAATCGAGTTGACTGATATTAAGATGGAAAGACAGTGGGTGGAGAGATTTCAGGAGGCAGAAATCAGGTTTTGGTTTGGGGCATGTTGACTTTGAGGTGTCTATTAAACATCCAAATGGAGATGCTGAGGGTGAAGTTGGATTTAAAAGATTGGAATTCAGGGAGAGCTCAGAAAGTATAAGTGTGGGCTGGAGATATAATTTTGGGAGTCATGGATGTAGAGATCGCATTGAAGTCAAGGAAGTAGATGATATCACATAAGTGTAAGTGTGGGGGATAAAGAAACTAAACTGCTGAGGTATTCTAACATTACTATATGTACTGAAAGAAGATAAAGAACTAGTAAAAGAGACTGACAGGAGCAACCAGTGAGGTGGGAGGAAAAGCAAGTGTGTGGGGACCTAGAAACCAAGAAAGAAAATGCATTAAGGAGGAATGTGATTAACTACGTCAACTGCTGCTGACAGGTTAACTGCTACTCATCAGTACAATGCCTAGTGTGCAGTAGAAAAAAGCACGCTCTCTCAGGAGATTCGCTCCTGCAAACCTGCAGCTCAACAAGTGCAGCGTGGATTAGATTTCACCACCTCCCATCTCCTCTTCCAGGCGCCTTATGAGAGCACAACCTGTGCGAATGTACATGGTAACCCTCACTGCTGCTGGGCAAGGTAAGGACAAAGAACTGATCACTGAATATAGCAATGTGGATGACCTTGACGGGGAAGCAGTCCACAAAAACATGAGTGTTAAAGGTTTAAAAGAGAATGAGAGCAGAAAAATTGGAGACAGTGAATATAGACTATTCTTTGGAGGCCATTTGCTTCAAAGAGGAGCAGGGATGTCAGGCCATAGCTGGTGGGAGTCATGAGGTCAGGAGAAATAAAAGAAATAGCCGTACATTTGTGTGCTAATGGGAGCCAGGCACAGCATCATCCTCTTTTGCTTTGACTATTGCAGTGACTTTCTCACTGTTTTCTTACATTCACTCTTGCATCCTACAGTCTTTTCTCCAAATATCCTCTGAATGTGATCCCCCGAAATCATAAACCAAATAATGTCATGCCCTCTTCCCATCAAACTTAAAATAAAATCCAAAGTCCTCACCATGACCTGTACAATCTTGCCTGGCTGTCTCCTCCTTCATTTCCTACCATCCGTTCCCTCAAACATGCAGCTCCAGCCACGCTGGCTTCCTTTTGCTTCCTCCAACACAGCAAGCCTTTTCCCAGCTCAGGGAGTCTCACTTGCTATCTCTTCTGCCTGGTGCTCTCTTCCATGTTGTCACATGCTTTGCTGCCGCACTTCATTCAGGTCTCAACCCAAATGCCACTTCCTCAGCCCTTGACTGACAATCTTATGATCTCCCTGTCACTCTCTGTGCTCTTTTTTTTCCATAGAACTAATCAATATGTGATTTCATTTGATTCCTTATTACCGTCTATCTCCCCTCCAAAATGCAAATTCCATGAAGAGAGGGACTATGTTCCGTTTTATTCACATTCACCACTAACTGGTACAATAATGTCTGGTACATAGCAATAACTCAATACGTGTATTTTAAATAAATGAATAATTGAAAGGATACAATTAACACTATGAATACTTCAATGCTTTTCTAGCATATTGAAAATTCAGGGTCATGGGTTTGGGTTTTGTTGGCCTGTGTAGATGCATGGAGAGGAGCACCTTTTTTCCAGCATACACATGTGCTCTAAAGATTTTCTATCCAAAGGCAAAGGACTTTTGGTTCAACCTAATGACACCGTTTAGGACTTAAACTTAATGGAGAAACTTAGGTATAAAATAGAATCAGAGATGTCCTCTGTTGTGGCAGAAAAGACACTGGATATGCCTCAGAAGTCCTCAATTCAAGTCTTCCCTGCTTCTTTTCAGTGCTGTGTGACTTTCTGTAGGTCACTATGCATCTCTGTGCCTTAGGCTCCTTATTTTAAATTTGTGATAAATTATGTACTTCCATCATCTTATTGTGTGAGGACCAAGTGAGATATTTGGGATAGTGCTAAACAAATGCACATAAATATTTTCTCTGGGTAAAAAGAAAGTGTTGGCAGCTAATCTGTGAGGGTGTGGGAGAGAACATGGAGTTCTGTGGTGGCACAGGCACCATCTGGCTCTTTAAAATGTGTCCCTCAGAAAGAAAAATGAGATTGCTGTGGAGGCTGCAGTAAAGAATTATTTCCAAAGTGATATTTTCCAACTCTAATAAGTCTGTGATCATACAATCAGTGTTTGGGGTAAAGGCCACTACTTTCCACTGGCTGACCTGAAAGCATGCCCCATATATTTCATGTCAAGAGTGTGCTAGCACAGCGGCTTCCCCCTGTGCAGAATGGGGAAAAAAATCGTGGAGTGCCAGACACTAGACACTCCTCCCTAGCCTGGAACCGAAAGGGAAACATTCTTCCAGACCTCCCTGGTGCGCCACCTGGGAAATGGCAGCCCACCCGTCCCTGGAGTGACCAGAGGAGGTGTTTTAAATACAGCACTTGTATGTGTTTATTACAAGAACAGAGGAGATGGCTGAAAAGATGTGCAATCCAGGAATAGGGTGGGAGTAGGAATAGCTCAAGGGTCTTTTTTTTTCTCTCTCTTTCACCACAGCATTTTCTTTCTGCTCTTACCTGCTCCAGTCTCCTCTTCTGCTATCACCTTCTCACTCATGCTTCTGCTCCCCGAACCTGCATCATTGTATTTGCTGTGGTCCAGATAAGCTAAAACAGATTCTTAGTCTCCCAGTTCCAAATGTTTATTAAGAAATCTTATTGGCCCAGCTCACCTAAACATTGTGAGCCTCACCACATAAATCATGGGCCTCTGGTCTCTTTATTTTGGACTGTCTTTGAGAGAGATGCCTGCCCCTGGATGACAGCAATGGCCAGCTCGAGGTCAGGTGGCACAGGGCTTGTCTGGGCCTGTTGGGAGAGATGTGGACTTGGGAAGATTACCTGAGAAGGGGATTGGGTGGCACAGGCATTGTAAATGGCACCTTGCTTCAGTGAGGTCATGTTGTGCATGTGGGTTGCCCCCATAGTCTCTTCTAGAATCGTTGCTTATCCAAAAGTAGAGGACTGCTACTCAGAGACGCTAGTTCAGTAGGTTACCAAATCTCCCACTTGAAATCTTGTCTATTAATGTAAAATATTTTATGTCAGCCTTATTAATTTCCAAGGCTGACAAACTGGTTTCTAATGTGCCAATAAAAGGGCCTAGACACTAAGTCTCACTAAATTGTAAGAGCTACTTCACTGTATATACTTTCACTACAGGAGATTTAAGCTGCCTAATGTACACCCCCACACAATGGGGAACAACTTGGGATCCTACACACAACACTCCCTCCGTTTGAGGCCCACCCACCAGACTCTGACTCACTTCTCAGAGAGGCTCCTCCCAGTTCCTAGCAGTGAAAACTGAAAACGACACCATGACAACATATTCCCAGAAATATTGTTTTGGCTGCACAAACCCAAGCAAGCATCTAGAACTAAAAAAACACTATAAACCTTTCACCTGTCCAGTTGCAGATAAAGGCTTCATTGGGTAGATGGGGGAGATCAGGGCTCCCTGCTCTGACGATCAATGACTCTGATTCCATCTATCTAGAAAAATGAATTGTTGTATCATTGGCATAGAGAAAGGAATTGAAAATGCCCTTCCTTTGGGCACTTAGCTAATTGTCCTGCTTAAATGTGCAACTGGTCCAGGGTTTGGACACCTATGGCCTCCAGAGAAATTTTCTCAGAGTACAAGTAGGGTTTGGAACTCTAGGATCAGCTTCATTCCAGAATGTGAAGCACAGTGAAGCCCTCCTGCTCACTCAACACCCATTCCCCCATCACATCCAGAGGACTGCATGCTTTGGGGCCATCTGGGAGAGGGGGCTCCTATGGTTTTCTTGGCCAGATCCAGTGACCAGGCCAGTTGTCATTTATTTAAAAAAGGAGAAAGAGCTCCGGCTTTGCTCCATTAACAAGGCTGAGTGTGAAAGGCTGTCATGACTCCCACTCATTGCTAAATTTCTAGGCAGGATCAGGGAGGCATGCACGCAGACAGAGACATGCTGCAGACAGACAGACTTCCCATGTTTGGGAGTGCGATCAGTGAAAGATGGGGTTTCACAACTCACCCAGGCAGTCTGACTACCCCCAACAGCCACCTTGGACAGCCTGGAGCGAGGGTCTCCAAATCATGTGCTTTCTGACCAGGAAGTCCAGATTCAGACAATAGTAATGATAATGATAGCATCGGTAAGATCCACAGCTACCTGGAGATGGTATGTGATTTGACTATAGTTTCATGTGCAGTAAATGGCCCCAGCACTGCAGAGACAGGTTTTCATGACCATTAAGGATGAACACACAGATGTTCAAGAGTTTTACACATGCATAGATTGATTCACTCTCAGTTTCTCCAGCCCACTTGCCTTTCTGGCTAACTTATAAAAGGGGGAATATTGACCTGGATATGAGTATTTAGAGGCTAAAAGGATTCCACTTCTCTATCCATCTTGAATCACCCTCTATTTATCTACAATATGTAATTGGAGGGGGGGTACAAGAGAGATTTAATAGCAGGAATTGCCCTAGAGGGCTGACCTGTGCCTGTATTTACTCATTAGACAAGGGACACTGGCAAAACACACACACACACACCCATCTTCGCAAGAAGGATGGCACCAGGGGTTCTGAGACTGGGAGTTTGGTCCTGCAAAAGGGGCCTGGCCTAAATAAAGCATGGAAATAGTAAATAACATGCCCAGGGCTGTGAGTGACAGAATTCTTAGCTGAGTGCCTGAAAAACAGAAGGCCATCAGAAAATAGTTATTGAATGCATGAAAGTAATACCCAAATCCAACCAAAGGTAACGTGGTTACCATTAGGATTGTCTGCTTCCATCTTAAATGTCTTTCATTAATGAGCATTCAGAGAAAAGGCATTTTTAATTTGAAACATAATGTCTGAAACAGAAATGCAATGTTTGGATACTGAATAATCACATCAGAGTAATGCTAGTGTGAAGATGGTGGGGATTTAGTCATTCTGACGATCCTCCTTGTTATGAATAAATAGCCAGATCACAGTTGGCCTGGAATTTCCTTTGAGTTTGGTAATGGAATTCTAGGTGTGTCTAAAATTAGTTTCAGTGAATGCTGGAAGGAAAGAATCCCACTTGAGACGATTGTGTTGCTGTGAATATGATACACGGACATAGGTATCAGGCTTCTCTGCTGAGAATAGCATGATTGGATGGGGATACACATCGACACAGAGCAGAGTGGGGCCATTCCTGAGATTCATCAGGAAAGCTAACTCAGGACTGCCTCATGTTTTAAAGGTGGTTGAAAAACTGTCACTGTGGAATATGACTGTGACGCAGTCTGCCACAGTTTAGAAGTCAGGGTAAAGTTGCATAATCTATCCAGGAGCATTATCTTTATCAGGTAGCATAAAGAACTTGTCCAACTAGTAAGGCAGGCCTACAGCATGGGTGGAAGCAGCACTGGATGAGCACCCACTTAATACTTAATGGGAAAAATGGCTTAGTAAATGTCTTGGATTTAAAAATCAGTGTTTGGATTTTAAAATTTGAGCAACTTCCTCTATCTCTCTCTCCCCGCCTCTTCATCCCTTTTTCTTCTTCCCCCTCTTTTTTTCTTTCTTGAGCTCATTGGACCAATGAAATTTATAAACTTTACCAACTCCACCAAGTTTCTTACCCACTTTAACTGTATTAATGAAACAGTCTCTAATGCAGCTCTTGGTGCAAGAAATGGAGTCATTGTGCTCAGTTGAAATCTTACAAAATAACTTCTTTCCTCTGTGATGCAGACACCAGCCCGCAGCGTCCGCGTCATTATGGATGAAATGAGACATTCACATGAACTACCGAGTCTGGTGGGGGAAGAGGGACAGCATGGGTTTTCTCTCAAGGGGAGCAAAAGCTTTGGCCTTTGCCGTGACCGGCCTTTATTGGGTTTCTTGGCACAGTACATGATGGTCCTCATTTACTATGCACAGGTTCGCTTTAGGTGGTTACCTTTTACAGACAACAAAGGAGATGATGCCACTAATCACATCACAGAAGAAGGATATTTGCAAATGAAAAGGGAAAAGTGGTTGGACTGGTTACACTGGTCCTTGCAAGATTTAGCATGGATTTTAGGAAGTTACAGTAAGCACTTGCTGTCTCATTTCAGGGTGAGGGAGTTTTAGTGTAAGCAAGTCCCAAAGCTGCCTAGGTACATTGCAGGCCTGATTCCCCACAGGAGAAACTATCTGTGGGTGTGGGTCCTGTGCATCCCCTAGTGGGAGCTGGGCCCACCCCATGCAGAATGGTCTCCTACACCCCTGGATTTCTGCAGCAATGATGCCTTTTCTCATCATCCTACTAAACAGCAATGTAAATTTTAATTATTTTTCTTATGAGTGCAAGCAAATGCTTTATTGCCTGCTTGTCCTCTGGCCTGTCTGTGGGTGCTGGAAACTGAGGTGGGGAAAACCTCAGCAGAGGGAATGTAGAGAGGCAGGTTACAGGTACCAGAGACATAGCTGGAATCCATGTTTTCGTGTCCTGACCCGGAACTGATTTATCAAACTGTGTACTTATGAGAGAGGCTCCTCTAAAGTGACCTGTTTGTCTTGAGGGTGAGGGAAGGGCTCAGTCCTTTTCCACTTTGGTCTCACTGCATCTTCCTTTTGTCTCAGTGTCACATAAGCAAGAGCAGGCAGTGCATGGCTAGGGGCTGAGAGAGAACAACACACCATCTACAGTGCATGAAGGAATGCGAGTTGGTCAGGCCCAGACTAGAATGAAGAGATTTTCCACATCCCAACCCTTAGCATCCTTCTTCTTTGAAATGGAGAAATTGGTCTAAAATGCTAAATGATCTCCAAGGATTTTCTGGCTCTGCAAAAACTTATTGAGCTTTTTGTGTAATTTTAATTATTCTGTTCACCGATCGCTGGTACATCACCTCTGCTATTCCCCTGGATATAGTTATTGTATTAAAGCCCACCCTCTACCCACTAAGATTAAGCGACTTAAAATAGAATCAGAATTGTCACACATCACATTTGAATGGTGTCTGTCATAAAAAAAAAACACTCAAAGGAGTAGAATGTAAAACAATTCCTTAATTAATTTAGGTTGCGGCTGTATGTGGGGGGTTGTGAAGACGGTATGGGGAGATAGAGGATGAGAAGTGTCATAAAATGTCTTAATTTAAGTAGAAAAAATGTTTTTAGGAAAGGGCTTATTTCATAAAATTGTTACTCTTTCAGCAGTTTAGTAAATTTTATAAGATGTGGACTCCAAAATGATGATTCAATAGCCAGGTTCAGGCAGCCTTCTTTGGTAAATGAACTTGGGGGCTGGGTGAAAACTAGATTCTGCTGGGAACCAGGCAGAATACTCCTATTTACCCCATGGCTTGTGGCTGATGAATTTTCAACCCTGTCCCACATTAATAGGTCACATGGAAAAAAATCATCTTGGTTAGAACCAGTTGCAAAGTTTAAACAGCAAATCCTGCAGCCCAGAGATCACCGATGGGGTTGAAGGTCAGTGAATAGAATACCAATCTGGAGAACCTTACCAATCTGTAGAAAATTACCTTTGGCTGCATGAAAAGCATGATAAATTTCAAGAAATATCGTTTTTATTTTTAGAATTCAATGACTAACAACCTACTTAACTTTGAGATGCTGATATTACAAGAATCACAGTGTGGTCCAGCACTGACATATATAATAATGAATCTGCTTTGTCAGAGATAGATTTATGTGATGGCTACTATGTTTTTCTGATATTAAGATTAAAAAAGAAAAATATATGTAAGTGGGTAAGCAAATCAAGCCTTGCATTTTGATCTGAGAAAGATTCAAAGACATTTTCTAACACGAAACATTTTTTTAAGTTCCTTGTGTTGGAAAGAATTTTCTTCCTCACACACTTTTGGAGACTATTTTGGATGCTCATTATAAGTTTAGGAAAATTTTGGTGCCAGGGTTTTTAGTTGATAAGTCTGACTCCCACAGTCATCTTTTCTCTCATTGGCTTTTGCTTCTGAGACAGGTGTATGGCCTCTCAGCATAGATTTTACAAACTTTAAAAATAAAACCTTGTTTTGGGAACACAAGAGGTCATGCCACCTCCAGCTGGGAGTTAGCGGTTCTCTGGCCTTGCTGAGTATGGTGGTACCAGTTTCAAACTCTCATGTTTGGAGTCAGTATGGACAGAGACCATCAAGGAAGGGATTATAGCTGAAAATTATTCAGTCAAGGCTGCAGTAACTTGAAGTTTTAGGCTGTTAATATTTGTAAGTGCTTATTCCTCCTCTTCTTCTCCCTCTCATAAGTGAAGAACAGGCAATGTATCTACTACCCACATGAAATTCCCTGTTACTTTCACCGGGTCCTTTGAAAACACCTCTTGTGTTTCATTCTAGCTCTTCCCAGGACCTCAGTATCAGACTAAGGGAATCAGAAAGAAGGTTTGCGGTGTTCAGGGTCAGTCAGGATAGAAAATGCCAATATCCAGCAGGATAAAGAACCCAAAAGAGAAAGGGAGTAGACACAGGAAGACAGTGGAAAAACCGAAGTTAAACGGAAGCTGGCTTGATGCATGAGCAAGTTGAACATTTAGATGTGACAACGGAAAAAATTCTTTAACAGAATTGTCATGCTAGAGATAGTCTCCAGATGTAAGCCCATGTGTTTGGTGAATTACATCATCATTATTTCCCAAAACTCTTATAAGAAATCCTGTAATAAATTGCTATTTATTTACTCTTGTTGTTTTGGTGGTGGTGAGACATATATAATATAAACTTGACATTTTAATCATCCTTAAGGTACAATTTAATTCAGTAACATCAATTACATTCACAATGTTGTATAACTATCACCACTGTCTATTGCCAAAACATTTTCATCTTCCGAAACAGAATCTCTGTAACTATTAAGCAATAATTCAGCATCACCCCTCCAGCCCCATCCCAGTCCCTAGTGACCACTAATCTACTTTCTGTTGTTATGAATTTGCCTATTATAGATATCTTATATAAATAAAACAATACAATATTTGTCCTTTTTCCTCTGGTTTATTTCACTTCCCATGATGTTTTCAAGGTTCATCCATGTGGCAGCATGTATGAGAACTTCATTCATTTTTATGGCCGAATAATATTCCATTCTTATAATTACTCCTCCGTGCTTCCTTCCTTGGGGAGCTCTGCGGGAGTGTCACTGATTGCTGACTTGAGGAGGAGAGGGCAGGTGTGACTTGGTGCTTTCAGTTTCTCTTTGGGAGATGGCTGCCCTCTGGAAGTTCACAACCTGCTCTGTTTTCCAAGCCCGTAGTTTTGCAGGGGTCCAAGGAGAAGTAAAACCTTTAGCGTTCGGTGCAGCCCACAGTTCTTTGTGACTTTAGTCTTTAACTTCAGTTTCTACTTGGGAATTTCATAAGGGAAGATGGTTGAAATTCGAGTATGTCGCAGTCTTTGTGTTGTCATGTAATCTCATTGCAGAAGCACTAATGAGCTGAATCAGACATTGTGACTGCACATGATTCAGTTTGGGGAACCAAATGGCAGAATGAAATATTAGCCTTGAGTATAGAATGATCTTGTACTGTCCTATCCTGCGCTGTTCTGACCAGCTTTGGAGTCTTCTGGGGGCAAAATCTCAACTGCCCACTAGTGCATAGTAAAAGATTGATTTCTTTTCTCAAGGTGATAAACTACACCCCTGATGGACATTTAGGTTAGGGAACATCTGGGGAGAAACTCATTTCTCCAGCTTCGTGTTTCCATATAAGGAAAACTCAAATAATTGACGCATTTGGAGACACTGAGCTTACAAGGTTCAGTTCTTTCCTCTCCCTGGGATCTTTGGAGGCAGTTACTGGCAGGAAGTCTAAATTATGCTCTGCTCTGCCCCTCTAGGGAAAGCCCATGGTTGTTCAGCACTCCCAAAGTTTGCGGACAGGAGTCTGTTTAAATGAGGGCAAAGTAGCACCAGGCCCACTTGGCCAGTAGATCTTAGTCATGAGACTCCACAATCACTCTCATCAATAATCTGTCTGACTTTTTGGTCTCAGTCTTTATTGATGCAGAATTTAGGCCAGAGGGAGAAGAGTGTTAAGGATTAACCCTATCAAAACCTTATACGTGATTGTCCTTCTGCTGTGTGACCGACCACACAGCAAGAAGTCGACCACCTATGAACCAGGATATGAGTCCTCACCAGACATCACATCTGCTGGTGACTCAATCTTGGATTTCCCATCCTGCAGAAACAGGGTATTGGCAGAGTCAGAACAAGGGCAAGAGTCTTCCCAAACAAACTCTGGACCCTGGGGCAATCTCTGCTTTTTATTCTGTTGCACATGTAACGACAAGTCTACATTGATATACTTTTTCCTCATTTGAATCCAACAGGCTTCTTTTTTATTCCACCTCTCATACTATCTTGCATATGTTGCCATTTTTTTAAAAATGAAAACTAAATTCAATGTTGTAAAAAAATCCCTGTTCTGCATGAGAGTTGGAAGGCTTCTCCGCACTGCTTCAGCCCGTGCTGCATCATACGACGTGCAAATGAGGGAGTAAATGCCACCTTCTGGACGGCTGCCGATGCCATTGACTTGGGAGGGCCTCGGCGGTGCATTTGCTTTTCAAATGGGCCATTAGTCAGACTTAATTTTTAAGTGATATCCAGATACATTACAAGATTTCACATAACTCAGTTTTTCATAATGTCTTAGGTAAGCAAACATAATTCAGCTACAAAAAGAAGTAAGAAGTGCCCTGGTTCCAGTGTTTCCTTGCATCTCCTGAAAGACAATAAAAAGGGTATTATTCAAAACTCCTGTTTGTTCCTCTACATGTTTTCACAATCCCAGTTGCTTCCTGAGCCTTGTGGTCAAAACTTTGTTAGCATCTTCTTACCAGTATTCTATTCATTTGTTTGTTTTTCCTCTGCTCCCCATTCTTCTTTCTTTATATAAAAATTGACTTAGATTTTTTTGACTTTATCTTATTCTTCAGAATAAGTGAGACCCCCATGTCAATATGAAAAACTTTAATACCCAAGGGTGGTGTTTTAGCATAGAAAGAAGTTGGTTTTATTTACAGTTACCTTGGTTTAAAATTAATCTTATTTTATTAAAATCATAATTTTAAAACCTGGTCTCCTTTAAGTTAAGCCTCTCAGTTTACCTGGAAAGTCTTGTTAATCTATTTATGAATGTAGTAATTTGGACATGAAATAAAAACAATTGATTAATGTCCATTAACTCAAATTAACAGACTCAATTCTCTGTGACTGTTGTCAATTGCGCTGCCCACCTTTCATTACCTACGCTTCAAAAACTGATCCTAACAGCGCTTGAAATCTGTCTCTTTGCCCTCCGGCATGACGCTGAATTTTGTCAATAGCAGGTGCTGGAGCGACACCACAGCAGGGAGGGGCTTTTCTTCCTCGTTCCAGTGCCTTCTTCTTGGAGGGCTCCTGCAGTACGTGCAGCTTCTCCAAGTGTTCTGCCTGCCACAGCAAGAGTGGCTTCTCCAAAGTCTTTCCACCTCCAGGCCCCGGCCGTGTGGCCGGTTTCTCCAGCACACACCACCTGTGGTGTGCAGAAACCAGCAGCTCCTTACAGCCAGCAACTTCCCCCAGCACCCTCTCAGAAGGTTTTGCAACAGCATGCCTCTGGCAGAACACTCTATAAACAGCTTGTCCTGGCATCTTAGTGAGTGGATTTCTAGGAAGTGCCAGAGGATGGATTTGCGGAAAGTTCCACCAGCAGAGCAACACAGAGACTTCTCTGAATAATGAACATTTTCCAGGAAGGTCCTGATCGCAACTGTGGGCGCTCTCTAACACTAAAGGTAAGACTGCTGCTTATATCTCTGTTCCCATATACTTCATAGTTCTCTTTACTTCTTACTAGACAATCCCTTATTACCCCAGTTTATTACATTTGTATGTAATATAAATATTTCACTTATTTTTAGAGAGAGGGGAAGGAAAGGAGAAAGAGAGGGAGAGAAACATTGATGTGTGAGGGAAGCATCAATTAGTTACCTCTCGCACAACCCCAACAGGACCTGGCTTGAAACTCAGGCTTGTGCCCTACTGAGAATCGAACCTGTGCCCTTTCGGTTTGTAGGATGATGCCTAACCCACTGAGCCACACTAGTCAGGGCTTCAATCCCTGATATAGGTAATAACTCTTTATGTTAAACTTTCCCTGTGATAATTGCTGTGTGACTTCTATTTCTGTCTTTTGATTGGACCCTGAATGATACATGCTCTTTAAACAAGTAGTCTGATTTGTAGACCCAGTTAATTAAACATGCTTAAACTTTTAAACTTCACAGATATACTTAATACATTTAATTTTCTTTTTAAACATTTAAAAATGTTTGAAAGAGAATACTTAAAATCCTAAACAAGCAAAATCTTCCCAAATACTTAAGTATTCCTAATAATCTAATGTTATAGGAAAAATAGGAAATTTCAAATTCACATGGGCCTTCCAATTTATTCACAAATAGTTAAATTCTTATAGAGATTTCAATTGAAATCATAAATCTAAAATCAATTACTGATTTAAATTTGACATCAGAAGGCTAATCTTTCAGATTCAGTGTGCCAAGTGACCTTAAACAATATAAAAAAACACTTTAAAGAATAAAGTGTTTTAAATAAAGAATACGAATTAGTTCAAATTTAACACAATAGTGTTTAAGTTTGGGTTTGAGTTTCTTATTTATTTCTGTACTTATTGCCAAACCTTATTTATTTCTGTACTTATTGCCAAACCTTGAAAAGACACTCACCCAGCTACGGGACAGTTTTATCCCTGGTTAGTAAGGTCACTGGATCAATAATTCATACTCATGTTACCCTCACCGTCTGGGACAGGCTGGGGTGATAGTGCTACTTAATGGTCAAGATTTTGGGACTACGGGGCAGATACAGGAACTACATTCCCCCAAGTCATATGTTCGGACCTTTTTAAAATGTAGTCTTTGTGTCAATTGGCAACTCAAAGGTCACAACCTTCCTAATTCTTTTCTTTGATTTGGGTTATAGAGGTCATATATTTTCACTGAGACTTCAGTTAACTTTTTTCAATACTTGATTGAGTTCTGAACTTCTTTAGCAACCAGTTACAATTTTGAAGTCATTTCAATGCTGTTTGATTAGATATTACATTTCTACTCGTAGTTTTGTCTGGCTCTTGGGGGGAAGTTCTAAAGTTCTGTTAATGATACCTTGGAGCTAAAACAACAGAAAGCTATAACCCTTCCATCTGAGAAAAGAATAGTGGGGGGGTGTGAGGTGAGGTGAAGTTTGTGAAAATACCTTTCTCTGTTTCCACTACATTTGTGTTTCTGAAATCAGGTTGGAGGGCACAGTGAGCAGCTGGACAAGCTCCATGAAGACTGATCTTTGGTCATTAGGGCCCTTTAAGCTATTCCATCTGTTCACATCTTGCCCTAAGGGTAAAGCTGTTTCTTATATCTGCTATTCCTATATTTCTCATAGTTCTCTTTACTTGGTTTCCTAGGTCACACTAGTCTTGGGGAAAATTAATAGCTTCTGTGTTTGGCCAGGAGGACCTGGATATGTCACCAGGACTCAAAACCTGTCCTCAGCCTCCCCCCCCCACCCCCCGCAAGCCCACAGGACCTTACACATCTTTACTTCTTAATACTGTCATTTATTGAACATTCTGTTTTCTAGGCTCTGTGATAATTACATCATTAGATTGCCTCATCTAATTCTTACTAAAAGATAAGTATTTCTCACCACATTTTTACAGATGAAGAAAATCTCTCTCTCTCTCTCTCTCTCTCTCTCTCTCTCTCTCTCTCTCTCTCCCCTCCCCCCCCCCCCCCCCCCCGCTCTCTCTCTCTCATGCACACACGCCTACATTGTGCCAGGTACTCTGCTGGTGCTAGGGATGGAATGGTGAGCAAACAGTAGACCCTGTTCTTTTGGAGTTTGTAGTCAAGCGTGTGGAGTGGAAGAGTATACTTTTCTCACACACACATACACATGCAATCACACAATGTAATCATCGTAGAACCTGATTAAGGACTGGGGACAGGGAAGTTTCCCTGAGGAAGGGACATTTTAATTCAACCCCTTTAATGCCCTAGTTAGTTGAGAACAGTTGAAACCATGTGAATTTTAGGTTCTAACATACCTGGGTTCAAATCCAAGCTCCATTTTTTCAGTATCTGTATTAAACTTTCTAAGCTTCAGTTTCACGTTTATGAAGAAATGATGATGATGGAGACCTCACAAGGTAAGGATCACGTGAGATTATATATGTAAGTATTTAGCACAGTGTCTGGCATCTAGATATTAGTTTCTTTTCTGTTTCTCTTCCCCTTGTCCAATTTTTGTCCTTCATCTTTGTCAGACAGTTTTTGTTCTATTTCCTAAAAGCCTGGTCATTTGTTTCAAAGTCCCTCTTTTTTGGAAAGAGCATGTGACTTTTATGCAAATAGGATTCTTAGAGGCATGTCCTCAGCCCAAACTCCCTAAAGTGAACATGCAGATAAGGACCCACCTCACTATCAAGATTCATTCCTTAAGAGAACAAAAAATCTTAGAAAAGCTTAGAAAACAAATAAGCAAACAGAAAAGCTTATCTTCCACAGCATCCTTACCAGTTAGCCAGTTTTTCTGAGCCACTTGGGATCTTTTCCTTGGCATTCTTCTTTTTGGAGGGAAGTTAGAGGCCTCTCTGTTCATGGCCATGGGTTACCCAGCTCCCTCTGCCTGCTGTGCAGGTCACGGCCACCTCACTGAGCTTGCTGGCTCAGGCAGGACATGGTGACTGCCAATTGCACTGGGACAGTTTGTGTGGGAAAATGCCATGCTACAGAACACATAGAGGGAAACAAAACACTGATTATTTAATTTGCATTGTTTTTCCATGAGTATAAAGGAACTCCCTTCTGCAAGGAGCACGGAGGCAAACTGATTAAGACAGAACAGCCAGAATAGAATAAACCCAGTTGCTTTTAAAAGAAAAGTGGGGGTGTGGGGGGACTCAAAGATGCAGAAGCAGTAATAAAAAACGTTATTTAAATAATACTATATCTCTCTTGCCTTATCATTCTGATTACATTCAACTAATCTACAAAATTGAAAGGTAATGAGCAATATTTCCTTAAAGCACATTAAATAATAGTGTCAAAATGCAAATTTATTCATTAAGTATAAATGAGTATGTTAAATATTCATGAGTTGTTGCTCACAGTATATAATTAATCCCATGGTCTTTGTGTCCAAAGCATTGGAAAGATAAAAGGTTGCAGTACCAATGTTATAAAATAAGATTCCTAAAAATACCCCTCAGGACAAAGGTCAGGCACCTAGCAGACCCCAAACTGGAACTTCATTTTTATTAATACATTATATTGCATATTAATAAGAACATGGCTATCTGATAACACTAGATTTATTTTTCCAACTCCTGCTTTCTTACAATATGGGTGGAAAATAAATATTTTAGACTCAAAGGAGGTCTTGTTTGGCCTGAATATATTAGATCTGAGATGCTCTTTTGTTTTTGACCTTGGGCAAATGAAAGCATTTTATAGTCCGCTTTTAAGTAGAAAATAGTTATTTTTAGAATAACTATTTCATTTGGGATGAAATACCTTCATTATAGAATCTCTTGAAAATATAGTCCATTTTGCTACATGGCCCATCTTACCAGGGGCATAGGGAGTTTGAAAATGATTTCCCTCCTTGAATGACTAATATATCTTTATAGGTTCTAGAAAGTCAAAGCCACACACTTATAGTGTTCCTCATTTACTTTCTAGGTTACTGGTATCACAAGTACTGTTGCTGATTCCTGGGGAAACTCACAAGTATAGAGTAGCAAATGAAAAAAAAATCAGGTTTTTATCAAAAATCAAAGAAGCTGTCAGCTTTATTCCTCCTCTTACCTCTAAGTTTATTCATAAACTTCGTGGCGTTTGGCAGTTTTAAATCCAGGAACCAAGCTTTTCTATTTCTGTAACTTAACAAGAATGAACTAGGCAAGCATGATGCCTTTTGTGTAAAACTATATAAATATGCCTTTATGTCTGTGTGTAGATTGGGTTCTTGTTCTCAATTTTTTACTCTCCATATGTTATAATTATAATTCACTATGTAATTTTGGCAATATATCCCCCAAGAGTGGCCAAAGTATATTTCTCTGCTCCATTGATATGGGACATTGCCATATAACTCGTTTTGTCCATTGAAATGTTGGCAGAAATGAAAATGGCCCAGCTCAAAGCCAAGGTTTTAAAAGGTATCATGTGCTTGCACTCATTCTCTTATTCATCTGTCATTGACCATGAAAATAATATGCCCCAGGAAGCTGCTAATCCAGGGAGTGTGAAAGGAAATACGGAGCTGACCTGGTCCCAGCCCTCAGGCTGGAGCCCAGCCCTGCCTATATCATCTGAATCCCAGACATACCTTAGCCTGCCTGCAGACTTGTGAGGGTGAACACAAACGTTATCATATGTCACTGGGTTTTGGAACGTGTGGGTTTATTGTGGTAAACATACACAACACTGAATTACTGTTTTAAGCATTTTTAAGTATATAATTTTGTGTAATTAAGTACACTAACATTGTTGAGCAACCATCACCACCATCCATCTTCAGCACTTTTGCATCTCCTACATCTTAAACCCATTAGACATTCCCCATTCCTTCCTGCCAGCCCCTAGAAACCACCATCCTACTTCCTTTCTCTATGAATTTGACTACCCTAAGAATTTAACATAAGAGGAATACTACATTATTTGTCCTCTCCTGGCTGGCTTATTTCACTTAGCATGTCTTCAAGATTCACCCATCTTGTAGCATGTGTCAAAATTGCTTTCCTTTCACATTTTGTTTATCCATTTGTCTCTGGATGGACAGTTGTATTGTTTCTACCATTTGACTATTAAAAATAATGATGATATGAACAAGAGTATACAAATCTCTATTTGAGTTCCTTCTTCCTTTGTTCACTTCTTTGGGGTATATACCCAGAAGTGGAATTTATGGTCATATGATAATTCTAACTTTTTGAGGACTCTCCAGACTATTTTCCACACCTGCTGAACAATTTTACATTCACACTAGTAATGCACAAAGGTTCTAATTTCTATCCTCATCAAAACTTATTTCCTTTCTTTTTTTTCCTTCCTTTCTTCCTTCCTCCTTTCCTTCTTTCTTTTCTTTCTCATTTTCCTTTTTTTCTTTATAATAGCCATCCTACTGAATGCAAAGTGGTATCCCATTGTGATTTTTGTTTTTATTTTCCTGTTGCATTTCCTTAATGACCAATGATGATGAGCATCTTCTCATTTACTTATTTGCCATTTGTATGTATGTCTTCTTAGAAAATGTCTATTCAAGTCTTTTTAATGTAGAAGTATCTGGTTAATACAATATATAAGCACCAAAATAAATACATAAAAGGAGCATAATGGTTGTTACTTGTAGAAATTCCAGTAAGTTTTATTTTCATTTTCTCTTTTATACTTTTTTGTGTTATTTAAATATTGCTACAATGATTATGCATTATTTGTTTTTGTCCTTATTTATTTTAGATTTGTTATAATTTCAGTTCTTATATTTAGGTTTATGATTCATAAGAAATAAAAAAAGAAACCACAGGAAAATAAAATAAAGTAATAAAGAGAAAAAGAGAAACCACAGAGCAGGAGAAAACATTTGTAAACCATATACTCAACAATGGACCTACATCTAGAACATATAAAGAACTCCCACAGCTCAGTCTTAAGTGTGTAAAAAAAACTTAATAAATGGCCAAAATATTTGAATAGACATTCCATCAAATAAAACATATGAATGGTTAATAAGAACACAAAAAGTTGATCAATATCATTTATTATCAAGGAAATGCAAACCAAAATCCAGAATGAGGTACCATCACACACCCAACAGAGGGGTAATAATCAACAAGGCAGACAATATCAAGTGTCAGAGAAGATGAGGAAAAGCCAGAACATTCATTCATATTTAGTCAAAATGAAAAATGAGGCAGCCACCTGGAAAAATTTGGCAGTTCCCCAAATAATTAAACACAAACTTACAACATTCCCTGAAAATTAGAAGTGTACCCAAATTGTATGGAATTATACCCAAATGAAATTATATATCTACACATTGAGTCCTAAAATCAAAACATCCATCAACTGGTCATGGGCAACAAAATTTTGTTCATCCATACAAAGCAATACTGCTTCATAACAGAAAGGTGTTATTACATAACACAGTGTGAGTAAACCTCCAAAAAGTATGCTAAGTAAAAGAAGACAGATGCAAAAGACTACACAGCATACGACAATTTATATGAAATGTCCAGACAAGGCAAATCCATAGAGGGAGAACGTAGATTAGCGGTTGCCTGGGACTAGGAGTAAAAGCAGGAATTGACATTAAACTGACAATGAAGAAACTTGTTGAACTGATGGAAATGTTCTAAAACTAGACTGTGGTGATGCACAACTTACTAATTTACTAAAACTCATTAACTCTACACTTAAAATGAGTTAATTTTATAGTATGCACACTATATTTAAATAAAGCAGTCAAAAATAACCAGGAAATGTAGAGGGTATTGAGGTACAGTAAAAGAAGTTTGGCAATACATTGATAACTGCTGAAGTTTGGTGTCGAATAATAAAGGTTTACTATATGACTTTTTACTTTTGTGTATATTTTGAGATTGTTCATAGTCAAAAGGCTTTTTAAAATTTTTATTTATTTATTTTTAGAGGGGAGAAAGAGAGGGAAACATCAATGTGTGGTTGCCTCTTGTGTGCCCCCTACTGGGGACCTGGCCCACAGCCCAGACATGTCCCCAAGACTGGAAATCAAACCAGTGACCCTTTGGTTTGCAGGCCGGTGCTCAGTCCATTGAGCCACACCAGCCAGGATAACAAAAATATTTTTACGAGGCTTGTTCTATGTGTTGTGGAGGGGAAAAAAACTATTTTTAAAAAAGAGCTTCTTTTTCTCTCAGATTAATGATAATTTCATGGGAAGGATGAGACAGATACAAAAATGACTCTAGTTCAAAGTAGAGAAGCCCAGAAATGAGCTTGAAAACACAAGAAATGATGAGAAAAGGCTTCAAGATAACATTTGAGTTGCACCTTTGTGAGAGAAAGTCTCTGATGTTTTTCAGTCTGGAGTTGGTGTGGAAATAAGGGTGTTAGCAGTTCGAGTGCACATGTGAGGATGGAAGAGGGTGTTCAGAGATCCTGAGATATTACTTCATTTGCTTACTATGTATTTTTTTCTATTTTAAAACATTGACAAATAAAAATCGTATTATTTAAGGTATACAATGTGATGATTTGATATGCCTATGAACTGTAAAATGACAACTGCAGCCAAGTAATTAATACGTTGATCACTGAATACAGTTCCTTTTCATTTGTGTGTGTGAGTGTTGAGAACACAAATAATTAAACACAAACTTAACAAATTTACCCTCTTAGCAAATTTCATTCATTGACTGTGCATTTTTTTATCCAGCTTCATTTAGGTGTAATTGAAAAATAAAAATTGTATTATATTTAAGTATGCAACCTGATGTTTTGATATATGTATACATTTTGAAATGATTACCATAATCAAGTTAATTAACACATCAGTCAACTCACATAGTTATTTGTGTGGTCAGACTACTTAAGATCTCCTCTTTCTGCAAATTTCAAGTATGCAA